>OX421310.1:55362684-57762684 GCA_949125395.1 Diaphora mendica
GATTGAGACCGAAGGTGCAATGATGCAAAAGCATCACTAGGCCGCCATGGTGTGGGTCACCATGCTGCATTGTTGCATGTCTGCACGAGCAATGAGTATTGTGACCACCACTCTTGGATTCTGCTAATGCATTCCATCAGGCAGAGTAGTGTCATTTTGCCAGGGCCATACATAAAAAAAAGGTTGTAGTAGCCTATCATCCATCTAACCATCTTCCTAGCCTTTATTATTCGCAAGATCATTTGTAGTAGGCTACTAGTTCAACCGGTTTTACCTAGATGTCAGTTTGTCCACGGAACGACTGGCATCAGACCTCCGCAACCTGAGGGTAAACTGAATTCGAAAGTATATTTGAGGGCCCATTAACGATTGTCATAATGTAGATGTTCATGACAAACGGGACCGGCTTAAAGTGCTCTCCGAGGCACAGTTTTTTTAAAGCAATTTAAGGAGGAGTGGGGAAATGTGTATTACCACTGGTATGGTAACATACCTCACGGTGAAAAGAAAAAAATGTTTAAGAAATGCTTACAAATTAGAAAAGGTACCTATTTGTACACAACTTATATAGGGGAAAAACGTGAGGTTACGCACGCGCAGAAAATTGGTAGAATTTTGTTGTATTTTAATAGGATTATTATGTAATTTAGTAGAATTATTTATAATTAGTAGAATTATTTATATTTAGTAGAATTATTTTATAATTTAGTAGAATTATTTTATAATTTAGTAGAATTATTTTACACTTTAGTAGAATTATTTTATAATATACTAGAATTATTTTATAGTTTAGTAGGATGAATTTATAATTTAGTAGATTTCTATACACTTACCAGCTCATCAATTTGTACAACGTTGCTGATATGCCGTTTGTATGCGTTACACGAATGCAACATCAGGTAAAGAAGTAGCGTCGAGTGTTCACACCCGGCCGTTGGCACATAGGGCTTTGTGGAGCTGCAAGTGGAATAAAATAAGAAATTATTTAAAAAATGTCATATCTCTGTTATTATATATAGAATCTGTCCGATAAGACACAGCCATTGGAAATAATACGTGTTTATTTATTTATTATAATGAACTGGCCATGTCTCTAGACGAACCGATGATCGCTATAGCCGAAAAATGCTTGAGTGGAGACCGCGATTAGGCAAACGTAGTACAGGGCGCCATGCGACACGATGGACTGTCGATTTGAAGAAAGTGTCTGGCAGCGGATGGAGGCCGACTGCCCAAGACCGGGATAGTTCGAGCTCCTTGGGGGAGACCTTCGTTCAGCACTAGACGGCGATTGTTTGATATATAAGACACGCCAACAACAACATTATTTAAAAAAAATATACAATGCAATATAGTTCTTATGTGTAGAGCGATAAAGTTAAAAATTAAATAAAACGTTTGAGTATCATAGTCAATTACTTCTTGGTAAAGGGGTGTGTTAAGGAGGGCGTTTAATACCCACCTGTCTTCGTCATAAGGGATGAAATACGTAAGTGAATGTGTGTAATTTAAAGAAAATAGAACAAAACAAACGAAAATTTTCATTATTTTTTTATTAGTCTTCTTTAGTTATTTTTTTTTTTTATTCAAACGAATTTTTGAATTTATCCAAATATATTATAACGGGCTTGATTTTTAAACGTCTAAATAGTTGCCATAAAGAAATTGAAAATATACAGGGTGTCCCAAAATTCAACGATAAGCGGGCGCCTAAAGGTAGACCTGCTAATGAGTACATAAGGAAAAAAAATATAAACCTAGTTTTTTTTTTAGTTACAAGAAAAATTTAGAATTTCTTTGAAAATTTATACCTTTCATGATATTGATACTATTCACCACAACTCTTAAAAACACCAAATTGCCCGCAGTTTTTACACAAAAAACGTTCAAAATAATTTTTTTCCCTACAATTTTGAAATATTTTTACTCTTAGTGTACTTTGACTCATGGTCTTGTAAAAAAAAAGTATGGACACCACTACGTAATAAATAAAATAAAAAATTAAGGGTGTAAATTTTCAAAGAAATTCTAAATTTTTCTTGTAACTAAAAAAAAAATAGGTATATTTCTTTTCTTTTTTTTTTTCCTTATGTACTTTTATGAGCAGGTCTACCTTTTGGCGCCCGCTTATCGTTGAATTTTGGGACACGTGGTATACGTAGGTACCAATAAAAAGTGCAATATTTATAAAATTAAAACGATATGTATAAAATGTATAACAATAGATACACAATAAGATACTCACAGCTGCTATATCGATCCGCGGAGGCGTTACTTGTGAGTTACCATTCGACTCTCTCTGAGGTGTCGGTGCCGCTGTTTCTGTAAAACGTCATATTTATTTAATAGCACCTTCAAGGGCCAAAAAAAAAACAAGAATAACATAAAAGTAATGCACACAACGATCGTTTATCTAACCTGCTGTATCCTCGCAGCACAGTAGGGCGTTCCTGTACAGGTTATCATCATTCATGCAATGGTTGGCGAGGGTCAGCAGTAGCAGACACGACTGGTTAGCTAAGGGATGTTCCTTTTTCACCCTTTCTTGTAACTCTGCTCGGTCTAGGGGTGGATGTGTGTAGATTGTCTGCCGGGTGCTGGCGTTGAAAGTTATCATATTCCATAGACCCGCTGGAAGATAAATATTAAATTAGTCATAAAGACCAAATACCTTAGATTTGTGAAAAAAATCTTTTCAATCGACTATGGCTGAAAATCTGCCAAATTATAAAATAATAATAATAATAATAAACTTTATTCTCTCGCTTAAAATATTTTTGTCTCTGCTACCCCAGTTAACTGCCACAATTCAAAATTTCTGTAAGGTGAAAGGAGGGCTTCTCATCAAAATGAAGCCACTCACGAAAAGTTTATATATTTAGGAATAACTTGTAAAATTTGTTTCGGGGATCCCGGACTATATTTATTAAGGATTATTAAAATTCCAATATACTTGTCGTTTTTAAATTTTTATCATAGAAAACATGATATGAGAAGTCCATAACTTACTCTCCCCAAAATCATTAAAAAAAATAGCGACTCTTATATATGGTACAATAAAATTCAATTTCATGTAAGTCACAAACTCATACTAATGATTCACAATTAATTATTTGTCACATACTAATGATCCACAATTATTTTTACTGTGATAAAGCTTCCCTGAGAGTATGAGAGACCTAAAATTAATATGCTTATGTAAGGCTCGGACGGTTAATTGTCGAATATTTCAATAATCTTTAACAATAAAGAACATTAAAAAAATCTAGACTCACATGCCAAATTGATAAGTAGACTTCCACCGCCAGCATGTGCTCCGAACATGCTGGGTGGAGCGGCCAGCATGCTGCACAAATTGTTTAGCAGGGTCTTCACTAGCAGCGGTGCGTGCATACCATAGCGTCCTTGGAATAACGTTCTGAAACATAAAATAAATGATTAAATATTACATTTCTATATGTTTTACTAGTTGTTGCCCGCGGCTTCGCCCGCGTGTATGTCGGTCGTGTATCGCGGCAAATAGTAGCCTATGTGTTATTCTGATGTATAAGCTATATTATTGTAAAGTTTCATCCAAATCCGTTCAGTAGTTTTTGCGTAAAAGAGTAACTAACACCATACTTCCATCCATCCATACTTACAAACTATCGCGTTTATAATATTAGTAGGATTGCAGTAATACAGGTATAGACAGACTGCACGTTTCCCCTAGTGGTTTAAACCCCGCATGGGACAACGCTTTGTATGATCCACAAATTGTTGTTCTGAGTCTGAGTGTTCTTTGTGTCCGCTTCATGTATGTTTGTAAAGTCCCCCGCGACACAATGTATATTGCTAATGCGGGAGTTGTTTTTAATAATTAATTACTATTTACACAACATCACAACGGAAATTAAAAATGTGGTATCCTTCCTCATAAATATCATGTTGAATTCTAATATCGTGTTACAGAAACATTAATTAGGAAGTAGTTCTACATGTCATTCATAGATGGCGCTGGCTGTATGTTGTAGTTTCCTAAACTGTACTATTTCGAATAAATATTTGTCAATTTCGTAAAGAATTTGGTTCTCATTACTAACTAGCTGAGCCCCGCGGTTTACATCAACAACCGTGGGTAACACCGCGGGGCGATCCTAGTCAAAAAAAGTAGCCTATGTTACTCCTTATATCATTAGCTACCTACCAGTGAAAGTCCGATTAAAATCGGTCCAGCCTTTCCAGAGATTAGCCAAAACAAACAGACAGGCAAACACCAAAAAAAAAAAGGTTTTTTATGTAAGGACTGTATATGCTTTCACATGTATTTATTGAAAATTTAAGCTGTTAATTTTAAATTACAACCAGACACTTCAATTTTATTCATTTCTATAGATAAATCATGGACAGTTACCTGTATATTAAAGAAGTTTCCACAAGTCTGGTCTGTCCGTGGACGCCAGCGAACATATAGACAGACATAAGGACTAGAATCGTGTTTATACATTCCAGATGTAGGTAGTATGTGTTGTCACTGCAAAAAAAAAATAAACTAAAAAGATTTCAATCCAATGGCAACTCTTTTCCAATTTTGAATAACGGAATTCTGCACCTCAATTAAATTTGGTTTGGGCATATAAAATTGTTTTAAATATTTTATCATTGGTCATTCATAAAAAAAACATAAATTCAATTTTTTCTGATATCATGTTCGTTCTCTTTAGAAGTATCTGAGCTGAAGAACAGAAGGCTCAATGATGCAGAAGCATCTCAATAGGCCTCCATGGTGTGAGTTACCATTCTGTATTCGCAATAAGGATGGTGACCACCACTGTTGGATTCTACTAATGCTTTCCATCAGGCAAAACAGAGCTAGATAGATCGAAAACTCTTTATTTGTACACCGTATTACAGATTTACAAGAAAGTACATATAGACCAAGAGCCCACAACGGCCAGACCTTCGTTATTTTATAAAGGCTGAAAGTTTTTCTGTGTTTTCATGACCTCTATATAGGTAAGAACGACCAGCGAATATAGAGTTTGGGTTGTGGTTACTTTGGCAGATAACAGGTAGTAAAGGTGTATAAAATAGTACCTAATTTTCGTTAAAGTATAAAGCTCAATTTTTTAAATATTTTCTTCGCGATAACTTTGACACTTGCGATTGCCGGACACTTATGACAGTTGCTACCCCCTGCCAGACACCCCTAAACTTTAATAAATTATAGTTGTACTTTCGTTATAGTATAAAAGCTAAATTTTTAACCGACTTCCAAAAAGGAGTAGGTTCTATGTTCCACTGTATGTACTTTTTTTAAATTTTATTTTTTACTTTATGTATGTTCACCGATTACTCCGTCAATTATGGACCGATTTTGAAAATTTATTTTGTATTCGAAATGGTATGCTTCCGAGGTGGTCCCATTGCCACCATTACTGGATTTGATGATGGGATCCCAGTGAAATCGAGGGAAACCCTCATTTTTTTCAGGCTCTATAATCTCCCCTGTACCCACAGATCAACTTTTGTGACGGGTGCTCTTAGATATCTCGCACTGGCTATTTAATATACACCACACTAAGTAGCCCCGTTACAGGGGTAGATAGGGGGAGGGTGGTTATACGCATTTGAACAAAACAGTCGTTCAGTGCTAGTGTACACAGTAATCCTCAAATATTTATAGTATTTGTCAACAATGGTTGGTTGTTCTAGTACGTACTATAATACTATAATAAGAATTTATTTGTTTGTGTGTGTGTGTTACCTTATAACTGCCAGACTGAAAATATTAGATTTTCTTTACATGTAATCATTCTTTTTTTGTATTTTTTGATTTTAAAATAACATTTTTTACTTATATATATAAAGTAAATGTACATGGATTAACGTAATAAAATTATTTTTTATTGGAAATCTTATAAGATCGTAATCGACTAAGCATTCGCGCTCGCACCTACAGCGGACTTTCAATGTGTCTGGCAAGATGTAAAAACCATTAAAACTGTCCGGATACTGAGGTAACATTTTTTTATAGGTTCCCAGGTAACATATATGAAAATTAGCTTTTATACTATAACGAAAGTATAACTAAAATTTATTAAAGTTTAGGGGTGTCTGGCAGGGGGTAGCAACTGTCATAAGTGTCCGGCAATGGATGACGAGATTTCTAAAGTTATCCCGAAGAAAAAAAAAATGAGCTTTATACTTTAACGAAAATTAGGTACTATTTTATGCACCTTTACTACCTGTTATCTGCCAAAGTAACCACAACCCAAAGTCGTCGCTGGTCGTTCTTACCTATATAGTGGTCCTGCACAGAAAAACCTTCAGCCTTTATAAAATAACGTAGGTCTGGCCGTCGTGGGCTCTTGCTCTAATACATTATCAGATATTTAATATACAAAAGGCTGCCTTGTCGTCAAAAGCAATCACTTCCAGGCAACCTTAGGATGGATCAAAATGTTTCGGAGACAGTAGTAGTTGACGGTGGGAATGAGTCATTTTTGGGGGCGTCTATAAAAAAATTCAAATAAACTAATATTACTATCACTGCCTCGATGGCGCAATGGTAGCATATGCGACTGCTGTGCTTGAGGTTTTGGGTTCGATTCCCGGGTCTGACCAAACGTTTGTGTGATATGCAAATATTTGTTTCGGAGTTTGGATGTTTTCTACGTATAATATACATATTTATTTACAAAAAAGTACATAAATAGGTATTTATATGGGTTGTCTAGTAACCACAGTACAAGCTCTGCTTAGTTTGGAACTAGATGGCGTTGTGTGTCAGATGTCCGAAATAGTATTAGATATTGCAAAATATACGTACGTGACAGGTACATCGATAATGAGTCCAATAAGAGCGTCAATCAGCATCTCCACTCGACTCTCGTTGCCTGTCAACTTGGGAGACGTTGGGGCTTCGACCTCAGGCGTCGCAGAGGGGGGAGCTGCTGATGACTCTTGTTCTTGCGACTGTAACAGATGTAAGCATATTCAATACCCTTTCGAAGGAACAAACGCTTCAGAATAGGTAGTAGAGCCACGCTGATATCAGCACGAACGGGCTGGCAATTTTTGTGTTGTCAACACATGTTGGTGACAAAAGTTTCTGTAAAGCCGAATCTCCACCGAACAAAAGTTGGCAATTTTTGTGCTGTCAACCTTTTTTTGAGTTGTCAAGTTTCAGTGGAGACGCGCCTTTATGCTTAATTAAAACTTCTACCATTACAGAAATACAAACGTAACTGCATGTGGGTGTCATGTGTGTACCCTCATCTCCTCTTCTTTAACTCACCGTAGCCTCCAAGCCCTCTCTGTCCACAGGTCCATTGCCCACTCTCCTCTCTGCCTGCACATCCAAGTGCCTGCAGAGTTCATACTCGGGGACCATCTCGACCAGATATTTGCTGACCGCTCGAATCACGAACAACGCGTTGAAGGTCTGCCAGGCGAGCATGACACTGAAAAGAAAGAGAGTATTGTACTTTTGTGGAAGCGACGAGTAATCTCAGGGTAAGCGACAATCGTCGTCAATGGACGTCTCCTCCCCACTCTGGGGGTTAGACAGAGAGTTAGAAAATCAATAAAAGAATTGGTTTCCTGAGTTTTATTAAAATTGAGGAACAACAATTAACTTTTAAATACGTACTAACTGACCCAGTTATTGCAACATTTTTCATTAATGCTCAGCCTTTGTTAGTGGTAGCGCGATGTATACACCCTACAACATTCCCCCGATAAATAAGCTATTGTGTTAAAACAATTTTTCAATATGAAGTAGTACCTTTCCAAGTTCAGTAAGTACAATCTGAACGAAATGAAGGGTCCGTAAGCGAGAAATGATACTACTGTTATCAAGAAATACGTATATTCTCAAACCGGTCACGGAACGGCGCGGCGGTCTGAAGCTTAATGAGACGAAAACCGAGTACTTGGCATTCAACTGTCCAGATCGCTCACGATAGGCGATTACCTAGTCGAGAGCACGGACCAGGTCAAATACCTGGGATCTGTATTTGCGACGTCATGGCACGCATTGCTGCCGCGTGGTTGGCCCACGCGGCAGCAATGCGTGGCGTGAGTTGACAGGCGTCATTTGCGACCCCAAAATGCCGGTTTGGTTGAAATGACAGGTCTATAAAACCATCATTAGGCCTGTTCTCTTACATGGTTGTGAGGCGTGACCGGTGCTGGAGCGACACAAGCAAGAGCTGCGCGTCACGGAGATGAATATGCTACGGTGGATGTGCGGAGTCACGCGAAAGGATCGTGTGAGAAACTCCCGCATTCGCGGCTGCCTCCGTGTCCGTGACATCGCAGACAAACTGCAGGAGAGTTGCCTGCGCTGGTTCGGCCACGTTTTGCGGCAACCGCCTTCCTACGTGGGAAACAAATGTCTGGCCATGCCGCCTCCGCCGGGTCCCGGTAGAAGGGGTAGACCCAAGAAGGGTTGGCTTGACGTCGTAAGGGGTGACATGCGTGCTAATGGTCTTACTACCAAGGATGTCGAAGACCGGGCAAAGTGGAGAAGAAAAAGTAGGAAAGCGGACCCCGGGCTCCAAAGTGCTAGCTTTGGAAGCAACCGGGAACAACGCTAAGACGATGATTATGATGACGTATATTCTCAAACCAGTTCTTAAGAATAATAATTTCTTAAAACTATTAACTAATAATAGTGTCACTGTTAATGGAAACGATATCGTGTCAGCGTAACCTCACAACGCCATCTAACGGTTTCACTCGTAAACAATAACAACTTAAACTTATATTTTAACTAGCAACCCGCCCCGGCTGCGCACGGGGTCTGTACGGAAAATATAATATAGCATATGTTCCCCCCGAGTAGATGTGCGACTTATTTTTTTCCGACGTCTTCAACAAATATTGTTATATTTAAGCAAAAATATTGTAAACGTTTACGTTTACAATTATATACGAAAACCTTCCTCAAGAATGTTCGAATCTGTTGGAAAAAACTGCATTAAAATACGTGCCTTTGAGTTTATCGAGAACAGACAAACAGACAGACGCGGCGGAAGACTTTGTTTTATAATATTTGTGATAATGTATATATATTGTAAAGTTTATATAACTTACATTATATTTATTTCTTACTAGCTGACCCACGCAACGTCGTTTACGTCTCCTATTGCACGTAGCGTAATAATTTTCCCCAGTTTCTGTAACATTCTTTATTGGTGCGCAGCTCCTATTGGTCTTAGCGTGATGATATATAGCATATAGCTTTCCTCGATAAATGGGCTATCTAACACTTAAATAATTTTTCAAATCGGACCAGTAGTTCCTGAGATTAGCGCGTTCAAACAAACAAACGATCTCTTCAGCTTTGTAATATTAAGTATAGATAGATATTTTTAATGTTCAAGGTTTACCTGGACACAATCAAACCAACTTTCACCTTTATATTATTACTCAGATGTGAGTCTATAAGGAAAACAAATAAAATCCGTATTTAAATGGGTCATCGCATATGACAACATTTCATTACAAACTGAATTCCCTAAAAGTGCAGTTCAGAGAGCTTCTAGAATGAGGATATTCCATTTGATACTATTTATCATGGCTTTGTGTCTTAGTGTTGGCGCTCAGGAGAAAGTACGAAAACCACCGAAAGGTATTTATTCCTATTGTTTTTATTATGTAGGTATTCTCATGTTAATTAAATTTAATTAAAACGGCTGTATAGTGCTGTAGGGACCAAGTGTTTATGATATAATTATTATACTTGCTGTTGCCCGCGGCTTCGCCCGCGTGTATTTCGCTTATCGCGGCAAATAGTAGCCTATGTGTTTTTCTGATGTAAGTATAAGCTATTTTTTTACTGTAAAGTTTCATCCAAATCCGTTCAGTAGTTTTTGCGTGAAAGAGTAACAAACATACACACTCACAAACTTAACCTTTATAACATTATAGCATTAGTGTCATTTATTCATAGATAGCTGAGCCCCTTGCTGTTACCTGCGGTTGCTGTTGTTACTTTAGTTAGCCCAAGTTACGCCTTATATCATCAGCCAGTGAGAGTCCCGTTAAAATCTGTCCAGTTGTTCTAGAGGTTAGCCAAACAGACAGACAAAAATTTTAAAATTAGATTTTTTTGGTGTAAGCTCACCGTTCCTTACTTCGCTAAGTGTTGTTTCAAATCCTACATGGGACAACACTTTGTGTGATCCGCAAATTGTTGTTCTGAGTCTGGGTGTTCTTTGTGTTCGTTTCATGTATCATTTGTATAGTCCCCCACCACACAGGATATATTTCTTATTTTTACTTTTTTTTTTAGGTATAGCTCTCAATGCGAGACTCCCTGCTGCTACACTGAAAGACCTCTTCAATTCACCAAACATAAGAAACAATGGACGATGAAGGATTTATTCTATCTATCAATCACATGTTGTCATACATAAATAAAAATAAAAAAACTCAAACAGCTAAACTTATAAATTTGTTTGTTTTTATTACCCGATTACGCCAAAGCCAAAGGAGGGTTATGATTTTGACAGGCTATGTATGTATGTTCATCTGTTCTCTCATAGCTCCTCAACTACTAATTAGAACTGGACAAATGAGGTATCGTTAGAAGCGTCTTGATCGTCCGCTGGTTATAGGCTATATAGACCAAGAGCCCACGACAGCCAGACCTTCGTTATTTTATAAAGGCTGAAAGTTTTTCTGTGCATGACCCCTATATAGGTAAGAACGACCAGCGAATATAGAGTTTAGGTTGTGGTTACTTTGGCAGATAACAGGTAGTAAAGGTGTATAAAATAGTACCTAATTTTCGTTAAAGTATAAAGCTCAATTTTTTTATATTTTCTTCTGGATAACTTTAGGAATCTTGTCATCCATTGCCGGACACTTATGACAGTTGCTTCCCCCTGCCAGCCACCCCTAAACTTAAATAAATTATAGTTATACTTTCGTTATAGTATAAAAGCTAAATTTTTAACTGACTTCCAAAAAGGAGGAGGGTCTATGTTCCACTGTATGTACTTTTTATTTATTTATTTTATGTATGTTCACCGATTACTCCGTTAATTGTGGACCGATTTTGAATTTTTTTTTAGAATTCGAAAGGGTATGCTCCCAATGTGGTCCTACTGCCACCATTACCGCTACCATTTTTTTCAGGCACGTACTATGTTTTTTGTATATTTTCTGAAGTTACTCCAGTATTTGCGTCTGGTAGTCATCATTTCATGATGATGAGCTGATGATGAAAGATAAAACTCCCTAACGGTTAGGAGTTGGAGGATAAATCTTCAAATGTCATATGTAGTTATGTTACCTAAAACTTGACAGGAACAACTAAAGGTATATAGATACGTATGAAATTGAAAGAATTATCCTCCAACTCCTAACCGTTGGGGAGTTGTACCTTCCATCATTAGCTTACCTAAATAACAGAAATACCTAAATGAAAGAATACGACTAAAGGTAACATAACTACATATGACATTTGAAGATTTATCCTCCAACTCCTAACCGTTAAGGAGTTGTATCTTACATCATCAGCTCATTATCATGGAATGATGACTACCAGATGCAAATACTGGAGTAACTTCAGAAAATATACGAAAAACATAGTACGTGCCTGAAAAAAATTAGGGTTTCCTTCGATTTCCCTCGGATCCCATCATCACATCCAGTAATGGTGGCAATGAAACCACATTGGGAGCATACCCTTTCGAATTCTAAAAAAATATTCAAAATCGGTCCACAATTGACGGAGTAATCGGTGAACATACATAAAATAAAAAAAATAAAAAGTACATACAGTGGAACATAGACCCTCCTCCTTTTTGGAAGTCGGTTAAAAATTTAGCTTTTATACTATACCGAAAGTATAACTATAATTTATTTAAGTTTAGGGGTGGCTGGCAGGGGGAAGCAACTGTCATAAGTGTCCGGCAATGGATGACGAGATTTCTAAAGTTATCCCGAAGAAAATATGAAAAAATTGAACTTTATACTTTAACGAAAATTAGGTACTATGTTATACACCTTTACTACCTGATAACTGCTAAAGTAACCACAACCCAAACTCTATATTCGCTGGTCGTTCTTACCTATATAGGGGTCATGCACAGGAAAACTTTCAGCTTTTATAAAATAACGAAGGTCTGGCCGTCGTGGGCTCTTGCTCTAATATGACATGTCACTGAATCTAATGTGGCACCCTCTAGCGGTCATAAAGTACTGTGTTAAAAAAATAATTTGGGATAAATATGCCGTGTTTGGTATCATTGCGTCTTAATCGTCCGGTGGTTATAGGCTATATGCATGTCACTGAATCTAATGTGGCGCCCTCTAGCGGTCATAAAGTACTATTAAAAAAAATGGGATAAATATGCCGTGTTTGGTATCATTGCAAAGGGCGTTACTTGTACATTTCAAAAATATATATACATATTAGCATCTGCTCGTGACTTTGCTCGTAAAATTGTTATATTTCTATTGTATTTAAAAAAATACTTTGCAAAGAAATTAATATTATAACGGCACTAAAACATTTTAAATAAAAAAAGTAAAAACTAAAACCCAACTACGACAAAAAACGACGCTGAAAAAGTATGAAACAAGTTTCAAAAGCCGTAGTCACGCGTTGTTAAAGTGTTATGGACCACGGTACATTACTAAGTTTCAAAAGCTGTAGTCCATGTAGTTTAAGTGTTAACACTTTAACAACGCGTGACTACGGCTTTTGAAACTTGTTTCATACTTTTTCAGCGTCGTTTTTTGTCGTAGTTGGGTTTTAGTTTTTACTTTTTTTATACTATACTGCTTATTAATAATAATTTCCTTCAATCTCAATGCAGAAACGTGGTTAGTGAAATAACTTTTTTTCAAATTTTGTCTGTGTGCCTGTTTGTTCCGGATTATCTCTGGAACGGCTGGACCGATTTTGAAGCGACTTTCACTGGCAGATAGCCGATTATATAAGGAGCAACTTAGGCTACTTTTAACCGACTTCAAAAAAGGGGGAGGTTCTCAATTCGACTGTTTTTTTTATATTTGTTACCTCATAACTTTCGACTGGATGAACCGATTTTGATGATTCTTTTTTTATTTGAAAGCTGGTGCTTCCCGTGTGGTCCTATTTAAATTTGGTCGTTGTTGTCCAGATTGAAGTAGGTTTTTTTTTTGTTAGTGATTATTATTATACTTGCTTCGCTACGCAGCGCTACCCGCCGTCGTTGTTGTACCGCGGATGACACCGCGGGGCTTAGCTAGTCTTGTATAAATTACTAGGTATATGAGCCGCGTTACTTCGTCTGTATCTCTCAAAATGATATAAATTTTCTTTGTTTTTGCAATGCGCCTTCCCCGATAAACAAACTCTTTAACACTACAATAATTTTTCAATTCGTACTAGTAGTTTCTAAGATCAGCGCATACAATCAAACAAATTTTTACTTTTATATAATTACTAAGATGAGTCTATAGGGAAAACGAATAATATTCGTACATAAAAGGGTTAACACATGACATAACATTTCATTCAAAGTGATATCCCCGAGAGTGCAATTCAGAGAGCTTTTAAAATGAGGATATTCCATTTAATACTATTTATCATGGCTTTGTGTGTTATTGTTGGCGCTCAGAAGAAAGTACGAAAACCACCGAAAGGTATTTATTTATTCCTATTGTGTCTATTAGGCCACTTTCAGATGATGAGCGCTCAACGCGTTTTGCTAACGCGCGTTTACAACTACATGTAATTTTATTCTAGGAGTACACATGCTAACGCGCGTTTCTAGACTGAAATTATATGTAGTTGTAAACGCGCGTTAGCAAAACGCGCGTTGAGCGCTCATCATTTGAGCGTGGCCTTATATAGGCTTGCTGTGCGGGCTGAGTATGCGGCTCAACTATGCTTTATAATATATATTATTTACTAATTTAAAAAAACATCTTTTTAAATTTGACTGAGTGAAAGTGCTATTTGGATTCGTGCTGTCGTGCTTCGAGAGTGAGTGTGAGATCGGAGGCCCAATGATGCAGAAACATCTCAATAGGTCGCCATAGTGTGGGTCACAATGTTACATTAAATATTTTTCTATTCCAACAATTCGAACTAGTAGTTTCTAAGATCACTGCGTGCAATCAAATAAAATTTTACCTATAAATTATTACTCAGATGTGAGTCTATAAGGAGTACATATATAAGCTCAAAATAAACTAAAAAAAAAAAACAAAGACTGTTTCGGTGGCGCAGTGGTAGTGATTCCAGGTTGTCATTAAGAATTTCTTGTAAGAAAAATACGACAATACTTTTGGGCAGGCTAAAGCTACTATATTATAAATAATCACAAATTTTAACAAAAAAAAAACCGACTTCAATCTGGACCAAATTTAAATGGGACCATTCGGGAAGCACCAGCTTTCAAATAAAAAAAGAATCATCAAAATCGGTTCACCAACCGTCCAAAAGTCCGGACCAAAAGTCCATAGTTATGAGGTAACAAACATAAAAAAAAAAAAAAAACAGTCGAATTGAGAACCTCCTCCTTTTTGAAGTCGGTTGAAAACTAGTTTTTGCTCGCGGCTCCGCCCGCGTTTATGTCGGTTATCGCGGCAAAAAGTAGCCTATGTGTTATTCTGATGTATAAGCTTTATTACTGAAAAGTTTCATCCAAATCCGTTCAGCAATTTTTGCGTGAAAGAGTAACAAACATCCATCCATACTTACAAACTTTCGCGGTTTTTTTTTTAAAGACAACTCCACACGAGGTATGTTACAATATAAATATTTTTTCAATTAGAACTAGTACTTTCTAAGATCATCGCGTGCAATCAAATAAAATTTTACCTATAAATTATTACTCAGATGTGAGTCTATAAGGAAAACGAACAAAACTCGCATTTAAAGGGCTTATCGACAACATTTCATTACAAAGTGGTATTCCCGAGAGTGCACTTCAGAGGGCTCTTAAAATGAGGTTATTCCATTTAATACTATTTATCATGGCTTTGTGTGTTATTGTTGGCGCTCAGAATAAAGTACGAAAACCATCGAAAGGTATTTATTTAATTCTATTGTTTTTATTATGCAGGTATTCTCATGTCCATTTTTATAATTACTTTAAATGGCTTTAAGTATAGAGTTGTAGAGACCAAGTATATATGTAATATATTAAATCTATATGCCGCCATAATGGCCGAAATGTATGTACGCGCATAACTTCTCATGGGCTGCACCAAATTAAATAATTATTTTTTTATGTGTTCCTTATTGTTAGGACAAGGTTTGTGTACAAGAAACATTTAAAGAGAAAGGGAAAAGTTTTTTTTTGTCCGCGACTGTACACTGCCTGTGGGAAGCTAAGACAGATTATGTAAATATGGCGGTACAACAAAGTTCGCTGGGTTAGCTAATTTATTTATAATAGCTGAGTCCTGTGGTGTCGCCCGCGGTTATTGTACTACCTTTAGTTGCTTAAGTTACACCTTATATCATCAGCTATCTGGCCGTTAAAATCGGTCCAGCTGTTCTAGAGATTAGCCGGAACAGACATTTAAAAAAAATCTATTTTTTATGAAAGCACGCCGCTTCTTACTTCGCTAAGTGTTGTTTCAAATCCCACATGGGACATCACTTTGTGTGATCCGCAAATTGTTGTTCTGAGTCTGGGTGTTCTTTTTTTCCGTTTCATGTATGTTTGTATAGTCCCCCGCGACACAGGATGTATATTCCTAATGCAGGAGTTGTAAAAAAAAATGCCATATACCTACATAATTATTTTATTTTCAGGTATGCTCCCTGGTCCTATACTGAAAAACCGTTTTAATTCAATCAATTCACAGAACATAATAAAAAATGGACGATAAAGGAGTCTATCTATCAATCACATGTTATCCCAACAACAGCTCTTTTTCCTAGACTTTATTATTCCCAAGATTAATTGGGGTCGGCTACTTGTTCAACCGGTTTTACCTGAATATCAGTTTTTCCACGGAGCGACTGGCATCGGACCTTCGCGACGATCTCAAAAACAGCTAAACATATAAATTTGTTTGTTTTTATTACACCTAGATTAAGTCAATAAACTGTTAAAAAGTCTCGTTTTAAATAATTATTCTCATTTAATTTGGGGTTCTAAAGTGTGTGTATTTTTTTCAAGGTAGTAGAAAAGCGCTAATTTCAGCACGAACGGGTTGGCTCGACCGGGGCGCCGCAGTATAACATCAACCTATTCATAGATATCCCACACGTATGGGTTTTTTTGAGTTTCAGTTATAAGTATTTGCTGTGTTTCACCGCAGTGTTGTGGTTTGCAGTTCACAACTATTCGTTTTTCTAGTAACTTTCTTTCTGCCTCGCACAACAAAACTGTGGAATGAACTGTCGCCTGCGGTATTCCCGGACCAATACGACATTCAAACTCGACAAGAAAAGAGCGTACTCCTTCTTAAAAGGCCAGCAACGCACTTGTGATGCCTCTGGTGTTACGGGTGTCCGTGGACGGCGGTAATCGATCCGTCTACTCGTTTGCCTTCTATTCCATATTTAAAAAAACTTTTTAGACTAGTAAGTAGTAAAAAACGGACGAGAGTTTTTTATAGTTTACTAGCTTTTACACGCGGCTTCGCTCACGCAGACCTTCATCCCCTGATTTGCCCCCTTAGGTGTGGAATTTCGAAAATACCTTTCTTAGTGCTCACTTACGTTATATAAAGAATCTACATGCAAAATTTCAGGATTCTAGCTTCAGCGGTTTGGGCTGTGCGTTGATCTCTGGGTATGTCAGTCAGTCAGTCACCTTATTCTTTTATATATATACATATATATAGATAGATAGATGACTAAAACTAGTTTTCTTTTATATATGGTCCTGACAAAATTACGCTACTCTGCCTGATAGGAAGCATAAACAGAATCCAAGAGTGGTGGTCACCATACTCATTGTGAATGCAGACAATGCAACAATCCAGCATGGTGACCCACACCTAGGCGGCCTAATGATGATTTGGCCTCCGGTCTCGCACTCACCAACAAAACACAACAGCACAAATGTTATTATTTAAGTGTGGACTTCTGTGGGAGAGTAGTACCGCCCGATGCGGGTAACACCGTGGGGCTCAGTTAGCGATCTGTATATTTTCGGTCAATTATGCTGTGACTAACTGCCTTTTGGATTGATGTCAAAGCTTTGATCATTTTTAACAAGTCACACTGTTTACAAAATCTCTAATAGAGCTATTAGAATTTCCCGAGAACAGGAAAAATATTCATGTCAACTGAACAATAATACACAAACAGAGGTGAATCATGTTGTTTTTACTAAGTTATTTAAAAACATACCCTATTGTTTGTTTAGTAAACAAGTATACGACACGTCAAACAAAATACCTGCTCAGAATTGTAAATAATTCATTTCTTGATTTATATATTAGCAAATTATTTATTAGTAGCGACCCGACCCGTCTTCGAAATTCTCGGATTTATTCTGCAACCTCGTTTGCGTCCAAACTACCATCCCCCATTTGAACCCCAAAAGGGGGTTGATTTCTAAAGATACATTATAAGTACACCTCCACACCGTCTATTATAGTATACATTTAAAATTTCAAGTCTCTTACTTCAAAAACATAGGACTTGCATACATACCCCCTTAGGGGTGGAGTTTCGTAAAATCCGTTCTTAGCGGATGTCTACACCCTATAAGGAACCTACCTGCTAAATTTCAAGTTTGTAGGTGTTATAGTTTCTGAGATTTCGTGATTAATAAGTGAGTGGTATTTCGCTTTTATATATATCGAAGGTAGTAGAGCCACGCTGATTTCAGCACGAACGGGCCGGCTCGACCGGGGCGGTACTACCCTCGCACAGAAAATCAACGTAAAATGACAGCGTTCGTGCTGTCGTGTTTCGTTGGTAAGTGCGAGACCGGAGGCCCAATTAGTCTAGTCAACAAGTTCCATACTTGTTGACTAGACTAAAAGATGCAGCAGCATCACTAGGCCGCCATAGTGTGGGTCGCCATACTGCATTGTCTGCATTCGCAATGAGTATGGTGACCACCACTCTTGGATTCTGCTTATGTTTTCCATCAGGCAGAGTAGAGTCATTTTGGCGAGCCAAACATAAAAAAAAAAAAAATTAAAATTAAAATCCATTAAGTAGTTTAAAAGATCTAAGCGAAGAGGCAACGGAAGCGACTTCATTTCATACTATGTGAAGACTAGCCACGCCCGTCGGTATCAGATGCACTAAAACGTGTTATTTAATCAGAAATATATATCAATCACTGGCTCATCTCACGTGAACACTACATTGTTTCGAGATAAAGAAGTCTGTGTGGTATTCGGATCTTTATATTACTGTAGCGTTTCATATTAATCTGTTCAATAGTTTATGCATGAACGAGTAACAAACATCCATACATCTTCAAACTTTCGCATTTATAATATTAGTAGGATAGGATAGTAGGACTGTGATTTTGGATTTAAATGGACTGTGATTATGACTATGACATTAAAAGCTACGCTAAAATTCTTCAACATTAGTTATGTATTTGTTCTATGTATAAAATGTATCATCAACAACCCATAACGTCCCAATGCTGGGCTCGGGTCTCCTCTCAGGAGAGGGTTAAGGCCATACATCCCCACTCTGGCCGATTTTGGGTTGGGGACTGGCAAATCAACGTTGTGGCTAGGTAATCTTGTCGTTGGATGTTTTTAAGCCGCCCAAAGGCCTCCAACTTATTATTATTTTTATTATTTGTGCATTTGTTGTTCTCGAAATTTAAATTTCGGTATTATAATGAAAACCACGGGCCTAGTCCAACTGGAGTTCATTTGAGTGATTTGGGACTGAGTCTGTAATCTGTGATGTTGTGTCTTCCTGTAAAAACTTTCGAACAATACGGCAAGTGTTTAGTATAGCGGCTTTTTGCATAGTAATGTATGTGTTAGTGGGGAGTTCAATCTGTCCTAGGAAGTGATGAAGATGTTTTGGTATAACTCCGGTGCTAGAGAGTACCAACGGCACAATGTACACTTTAGTCATTTTCCGAATTCGAACTACACACATCAAAAGTGTCTAGGGATCAAGCATTTTTATGCGGATTTCTTGAGATTGAGATGTGGCCTTGGCCCTGGCCTGCTCAGTCGCCAGACTTGAACCCGATTGAGCATGCATGGGATATGCTACAGAGAAGAGCTCTGCCGAATATGGAGGGTATCCAGTCGCAAGAAGACCTTTTTTTGTTGTTGCAACGAAAATGGGCGGCCATTCCACAGCGTGATTTGGATGAACTCATTTTGAGTATGCCAAACCGATTCTTGTGTTGTTAGTGTTCGCGGTAGAAACACGGATTATTAATTGTTTAAGTTAACTTATAAAATTTTAAAGAAAACTGTTATTTCAGTCTTTTTTTCGAACTTTAATGTTAGCGGTTCAAATGTCAAAAATCCCTTTATTAGGAAAATGGCAAATAGTTTTTTTTTTTTTTTTTATGGAATAGGCCGGCAAACGAGATTTCTTTATTAATGCAAAGGTGACTTGGTTTATCGTTACTGTGACAAACGAAAGCACTTTATTTGATGAATCCTTAAAGAAAATTTTAATTAGTATCAATCAGGAGAAAAGTTATTGCAAAAATATATGTTGATCCCTAGACACATATGTTGATCCCTAGACACTTTTGATGTGTGTATTTCTTCTTTTAATTCTGTATACTTGAGTATCTTGTCAGTGATTGTTTTCTGTAAATTGTGTGTGTTAGGAACTGCAATGTCTATTAAGTATGTGTGTTTATTATGTTTATCTATAAGAGTAATGTCTGGTCTGTTATTGTGGATAGTTTTATCAGTTAATATGGCTCTATCGAAGTAAATCTTGTGAGTTTGATTCTCCAACACCGGTTTTGGAGAATATTGGTAGTATGGTTCTATTTTAGGTGGTATCAAATTATGTTTAATAGCTAATTTCTGGTGGACGATATGAGCGATTTGATTGTGCCTATGGGTATAGTCGTTTTGAGCTAGGGTTGGACATGCACTTGTGATGTGTTGAATGGTTTCTGCGGATCGGTGACATTTTCTACATTTATCATTTTGGATATTCTGGTCTTTCAAAATAAATTTACTATAGTTTTAAGTGTTAATAACCTGGTCTTGTATTGCAATCATAAATCCCTCAGTTTCAGGGAAAAGGGAACCTAACTGCAGCCATTTATTCGAAGACTCTAAATCTATGTGTGTCTGTTCTAGGTCATGTAAATGTCTGCCATGTAGTTCTTTCGAACGCCATCTATCTACTTTTTCTTTTCAAAGTGATTCTGGGATTTTATAGGTTACGTCTCTATTGCATAAATTTAATGGAGTAAAGTTAGCTTCAATTTCAATAATGGCTGCATGTATATTACTTTTTATTGCTTTACTATAAAAGAAATCTATTATTATTCACGACTGTTATCACATCGACACAGAGATAATATGTATGTATTTACAAAAAAAAAAGTATGTAAGTAATCTATCACTCAATGTAGCTTTCATAGTACAGGCTCTGCTTAGCTTGAAGCTATATGGCGGTGTGTGTCAGGTGTCCGAAGTATGTATTTAGGTACAAAGGGAACAATTGCGGTTAAGACCAATCCAGTGACGTATCTACATACAAACAATAACAGTTATTACGTATGTATATGTTATTTATTTTTTATTGTTATTTAATCAAATATCACTACGAATAAATAACATTTGTTTGAGGAAATTATTTGTTTAGTCCGAGTTTGTGCGTTCGATGGTTTGGTCCCACTTGTGTAATAATTAAAAAAAATACATTTATATATTTAAATATGAAGATATTATTGTTGATATTTTGTGTGATTTTCGGTGTTTATGCGAGACATTTGAATAGTAAAAAAGTTATTAATGAAGTCGAAATAAATGAACATTGTAAGTTATTTTTTTTAAATCTATTATCCTGACGTATGGCGTGTGGTGATGAATAAGGCGACCGACCGATGGCGGCATATCCATCCCAAAAGGCGTAACTAAATACGACAGGCTGGTGACGGGCAGCAGCGTCACCGGTGCAATAAGCTACGCCCTGCGATCACCAACTCGCCTGCCCAGCGTGGTGATTATGGGCAAAATCCTCCATGCGTAAGCACCAAAGGCCACGGCCCCCAGTTCCCGGTAGTCCTGCTATTCCTGGTTATGGTGGCGACCACGGTAACGGCGGTACAGGGGGTGCTAAGAATCACCGGGTTACGGGAGGCCACCACAAACGACTGACCCTGGCAACGTTTAATGGCCGCACGTTACGGCTAGACTCGCATCTGGCACAACTTGAGGTGGAACTTGGGAAGATTAGGTGGCATATCTTAGGGTTATGTGAAGTCCGAAGAGAGGGGGAGGATACCATAACCCTCGACTCAGGCCATCTGATGTACTTCCGCGAGGGAGACCAACTATCCCAAGGTGGCGTGGGGTTTCTGGTAAACAAGTCGCTGTCTGGCAACGTTGTGGAAATGTCCAGTGTGTCGAACAGGGTGGCGTACTTTATTGTCAAGCTTACCGAGAGGTATAGCCTCAAGGTAGTACAAGTGTACGCACCGACCTCGGCCCACTCGGACGATGAAGTGGAGGAAATATTTGATGACATATCGAGAGCCCTCCACTTCACTACTAATACCCACTACAACGTTGTTATGGGTGACTTCAACGCCAAAGTGGGAGTACAAACTTGCAGCGAATCGGTAATAGGATCTCATGGATTTGGAAACAGGAATCATAGGGGGCAAATGCTCGTCAACTTTCTCGAACGAGAGGGGCTGTTCTTGATGAACTCTTTCTTCAAAAAACAGCCCCAAAGGAAGTGGACGTGGCAAAGCCCCGACGCTATGACCAAAAATGAGATCGATTTCATCATGACGGACAGGAAGCATATATTCAGAGACGTCTCAGTGATCAATAGGTTTAATACCGGTAGTGATCACCGACTTGTGCGAGGCTCTCTGAATATCGATTTTAAGGCTGAACGTATCCGCTTGATGAAATCCAGGCTCCGACCAACTCTGCTCCAAGTCGCAATGGGATCTGAAAAATTCCAGACCAATCTGGAAAACCGATTTGCTGCCGTGGAAACCACAAGAGACGTTAACCAGAACTTTGCAAATGTGGTTCGGATCCTCAGGGATGAAGGTACGAGATTTTGTGAAATGCAGCGTGGAAGCAGGAAGTCAAAGCTTTCAGAGAGGACACTAGGGTTAATGAGGGAACGACGTGAGAGCCCACCTGTCACTTCGTCGGCAAAGCGGGTTCTTAACCGAGAGATCAGTAGGCTTGTGCGACATGATCTCCGATGCTCCAATACTCTTTCGATTGAAAGAGCGATCGAGCAGAATCGGGGGTCAAAAGTGTTCGTACAATCTCTTGGAAGAAGCTACCTGACGAAGTTGACTACAGCAAGTGGAGAAGTCGTTGCTTCCAAGCCGGCCGTCCTTTCGGAGGTGGAAAGCTTTTATAGCTGTTTATACGCTTCGCATGCATCTCGACCTGATCCCGAAAATGAGGACACTAGAGCCACATTAACACGCCACTATACCGAAGATCTGCCAGAAGTCAGCAGTGACGAAATCGAGATGGCTCTTGGACAGCTGAAAAATGGAAAAGCCCCTGGAGAGGACGGCATTACAACAGAGCTGTTGAAAGCTGGAGGTAAGCCCGTACTGAGGGAGCTCCAAAAGCTTTTCAACGCTGTCTTGTTCGAAGGGAGAACTCCAGAGGCGTGGAGTAGGAGTGTGGTCGTCCTGTTCTTCAAAAAGGGTGACAAGACCAGGTTGAAGAACTATCGGCCCATTTCCCTTCTAAGCCACGTCTACAAGCTGTTTTCAAGAGTCATCACCAACCGTCTTGCGCGAAGACTCGACGAATTCCAACCACCGAAATAAGCTGGGTTTCGGAGCGGATATGGCACCATAGACCACATCCACACAGTGCGGCAGATTATACAGAAGACCGAGGAGTATAATCAGCCCCTGTGTCTAGCATTCGTGGACTATGAGAAAGCCTTTGACTCGATCGAGATCTGGTCTGTTCTGGAGTCCCTCAGCGTTGCCAAGTGGATTGGCGATACATCCAAGTGTTGAGATGTCTCTACGAAGCCGCCACTATGTCCGTCCAAGTACAGAATCAGCAAACAAGATCCATACCAATGCATCGAGGAGTGAGACAAGGGGACGTTATATCCCCGAAATTGTTCACTAATGCAATGGAGGACTTGTTCAAGATGCTGCACTGGAAAGGGCGCGGCATCAACATCAATGGCGAATACATCTCTCACTTGCGATTTGCAGACGACATCAGAGACGCTGCAGGACCTACAACAGATGCTGAATGACCTAGCTGACTCTTCTGTACGCATCGGCCTTCGGATGAATTTGGACAAGACCAAGGTCATGTTCAATGAACATGTTATACCGGAACCGGTCGCGGTACACGGTGCCGTTCTCGAAGTTGTTTAAAAATATGTATACCTCGGGCAGACTTTGCAGTTAGGTAGAAACAACTTTGAGGACGAGGTGAACAGAAGAATCCAGCTGGGTTGGTTGGTTGGTTGGCTGGCAGCGTTTGGGAAGCTTCGTCGGGTCTTCTCATCGTCGATCCCACAGTGCCTTAAGACGAAAGTCTTCAATGCGTGCGTCCTACCCGTAATGACATACGGAGCCGAAACGTGGACACTTACGATACGGCTGGTCCACAAGTTTAAAGTCGCTCAGCGTGCTATGGAGAGCGCTATGCTCGGTGTTTCTCTAAGGGATCGTATTAGAAACGAGGTTATCCGGCAGAGAACCAGGGTCATCGACATAGCACACAGGATTAGCAAGCTGAAGTGGCAGTGGGCTGGCCATATTTGCCGTAGAACCGACTACCGTTGGGGTAAACGGGTTCTTGAGTGGAGACCGCGTCTCGGCAAACGTAGTGTAGGACGTCCACAGGCCAGGTGGAGTGATGATTTGCGCAAGACGGCTGGCAGAAGCTGGATGCGAGTAGCCGAGGATCGAACTAAGTGGCGTGCAATTGGAGAGGCCTATGTCCAGCAGTGGACTGCGATAGACTGATGATGATGATGATGATGAATAAGGAATACGGAGTTTCACCAACGCTATTCATCGGGTGGGGTGGGTGTCGTAAGAGCTGTCTAAGGGAGCGAACTACCAGTACAACAGCACTGTAAAGAGATGGAAATCTTGACACAAACCCTATACCAACCCGTCTGGCTAACACCGTATATAAGCTCAAAATAAACTAAAAAAAAAAGACCGCCTCGGTGGCGCAGTGGTAGTGAATGTGACTGCTGTGCTTGGGGTCTTTATATGTATTTATTTTAGTTGTCTAGTACCCATAACACAAGCTCTGCTTAGCTTGGAACTAGATGGCGTTATGTGTTAGATGTCTGAAATATTTATTTATATTATTTATTTATAATTGCATTTATTTATAAATATAAATGCGAACAGGAGATGCGATTTCACGTTCAAACCACTAAACCATCATCTTCCTAGCCTTTACTATTCTCATTGGGGTCGGCTACTAGTTCAACCGGTTTCACCAGAATATCAGTTTTTACACGGACCGACTGGCATCGGACCTCTGCAACCCTGAGGGTGAACTGAATTCGAAGGATGAACAAGTTGTCAGTATATTTGAGGGCATTGACTTTCAAACAACGATTTATAAGTGTTCATGATAACCGGGACCTACGGCTTATAGTGCTCACCGAGGCACGGGCGTGAAACACCGCCAAATCTCCATATTCCGGGTTGTCATTAAGAATTTCTTGTAAGTAAAATACAACAATACTTTTGAGCAGGCTAAAGCTACTATATTAGACAAAAGTAGTTTTTGCTCGCGGCTCCGCCCGCGTTTATGTCGGTTATCGCGGCAAAAAGTAGCCTATGTGTTATTCTGATGTATAAGCTATATTACTGTAAAGTTTCATCCAAATCCGTTCAGCAATTTTTGCGCGAAACAGTAACAAACATCCATCCATACTTACAAACTTTCGCGGTTTTTTTTTTAAAGACAACTCCACACGAGGTATAAATCCTGTGTCGCGGGGGACTTTACAAACATACATGAAACGGACACAAAGAACACCCAGACTCAGAACAACAATTTGTGGATCACACAAAGTGTTGTCCAATGTGGGATTTGAACCCACGACACTTGGTTAAGTAGGAAACGGCGTTTTATAATATTAAGTAGGATTTACAAAATAAAAAAATATTGCAAACTCAATGGACAAGGTTTTCGTGTTTCTTAAAAGTAGACTTAACTTAATATAAGCAAAATATTAATTCTTAAGTACATATACGATTAGAACCAAGTATTTATTATATCCTTATCAAATTAAATTTCTTGATCTCATTATTAAGTAAGGTCAATATTTCAAATTAGTGATCTGCCTGATCTAGATAAGACCTGTGTTTCAGGCAAATTTGTATCAAACAGTATCAGGTTTTGTATCGAACGACAAATCGTGCCTACTGTGCACGATTTTAACAGGATAGATGCCAATGTTGCCATATAAAACACTTCAAGATTTACACTCAAAGGATCAAAAAGGAGCAAAAGAGGAGTCAGCGACGAAATAAGTATCAACGAAACTATGGCCTCCGGAAACACATTTCAAAACAAATTGCTAATAATAATTACAAAAAATAATAAATGACTTATACTGCTGAAAAATTGCCATGTTATAAATTTATCATAGTCATTAATCTACCACTACTGGAAATAGGCCTACTTGGAAAGGAAGTTTTGGGATAGGAACTCGTAGGCCGAGTATCTACCGAACAAAATTTGGCAACTTTCGTGTTGTAAACACGTACTGGTGACAAAATTTCTGTTATTTCCTTGTGTTGGCAAAAAAATTGTTACTTTGAAACATCAAAAGAATACGCCTGTTGCAAATATATATTGGCTCTGTGGAGACGCTTAGTTGGAATGTTTTTCAAATTTTTGGCGACTTTATTTGTATAGATTGATGTAATTTGTAGAAGCCTTTTGTTAGTTGAGTGCTTGCCACATAAAAATAAGCCGATGTCAAAGGAGAATGGCAGATCCTGTACCGCTGGCAATATGTTATGAACGGTTATGAGATTTGTGATCCATGTATTTCGTTGTAATCTAAAAACTAAAATAAGTTTTTAACGCTATGTTGTAAAAATTTAGGAATTTCAAATGTTATTGTCGGTGATATTAGTAGCCAAATAAATACAAAACCAATCAAAACAATCCCTACCACAACATAGGCCAAGCGGTACAAAAGTCTCATACAAACCTGCCATTGTCCTTTAAGTTTGTAGTCTGAGTGGTTTAAAGGCAAATAAAGCAAGTAGGTTTAAATGTATAATCATCGTCAGCCTGGTGGACAAAGGTCTCTCCAATTGCACGCCACTTGGTTTGACCAATTATATGTACAGAATAATGTAATCAAATGTCTTTAAGAGCCTGCTATCGGAGCAAATTAGGCAAGACAATAGAACTGGAAAGAAAAGGAAATCTTGACACAAACTCTATACCAACCCATCTGGCCAGTGTGGTATATATAGTAGGACAATACCTCCTTTTTAGGTTGAAGCATATATCAAGCGGAAGACTATTAAATTTGTATTAAATATACATTGTATCTATCTAATACCGTTAAACGAGCAATTCCTGTATATATAATAGGTCTTTACCTATGAAATTGCCGTTTTGTATGCAATAAGTGAAAGTACTTATTTTTTCAAACTTTTTTATCTCTGTTATTCGAAGTAATCACCCATGCAATCGACGCATCTTTGCCAACGCATTGGCAGTTTATTGATAATAAACTTCTTGTAAAAATCAGCTGGACGGGAGGCAACAAACTCTTCAAAGGCATTTTGTACTGCCTCTCGGGAATTGAATTTTTTACCCACTAAAAAGTTGTCTAAATTTTGGAAAAAGTAATAGTCGGTAGGTGCAAGGTCTGGTGAGTATGGCGGATGAGGGAGAGCTTCCAACCCCAGCTCTTACAGCTTGGAGACTGTCTGTTGCGCAGTATGGGGTCGCGCGTTGTCGTGAAGGAGCAGTGGGGACGACCGATTGACCAAAGCTGGTTGCAGATGTGCAAGCTTGCTTCTCCATCATTCTCTCCAGTTCTTCACAGTACACATCTGCATTAATGCTCATGCCGTTTTGTAAAAAGCTGTGGTGAATCACACCCGCACTAGACCACCAAACAGTGACCATCACCTTTTTAGGGGTCATTTTTGGTTTAGGGCATTGCTTTGGTGCTGAACCAGGGTCTAACCAACTTGCTGAGCGCTTTCGATTGTCGAACAGAATCCATTTTTCGTCGCACGTAACAATTCGTTTCAAAATTCCTTCATTTCTTTGCCTGTTGAGCAGCGCAGAGCAGGTCTCGACGCGTACGTTGCGCTGGCGATCGTTAAGGTCGTGGGGCACCCATCTATCAAGCTTTTTTACCTTGTCAATTTTTCGCAAATGGATCAATATTGTTTTGATGCTTACATTAAAAGCTGCTGCTAGCTCAGCTGTAGATTGAGTTTCGTCAGCTTCCACAATCGCCTTAAATTCATTATTGTTAACCAAAGTCTCCGGACGACCACGAGCTTCATTTTACAAGTCAAAATTTCCAGAACGGAACCGGGAAAACCAATAACGGGTTGTGCGTTCGTTTATACAGTTCTCTTCGTAAACGTTTTTGATGTTACGTGCCGTTTGTGTAGCGTTGGTGCCACGACGGAACTCATATTCCATAATTACACGAATTTTTAAAGTATCCATTATGACGAAAAATGTTCAAATGTAATGAAAATACAACGCTAATCAAAAAACAAAAGACTGAGTTTGTAAATAGAATGTCATGGTTTTAAAACAAAATCAATTTGAATTTAGAATACAGAGCCATTACAAACTTTTTTTTATTTGAAATGACCAGTACTGAAGAAAGGCAATTTCATAGGTAAAGACCTAATATATAATCTGAATCTCGGAAACAGCTCCAACGATTTTCATAAAATTTTGTATGCAGGGAGTTTCGGGGGCGATAAATCGATCTATGTGTCGTATCTATAAACATCTATCGTGTTTTTAACAATCTAATTTATAAAATCAATGTACATCTAGCGCCATCTATCGCAACTCGAGCAAACTACATTAAACTATACTGGAATAAGGTGCAGAATAAACAGAACCAGGGCGTACTAAGAGAGGGCGCCATTAAACTTATTAAAAAAAAATACCGAGCACAGTTCGATCACCCAGATACTTGTATTAAAGTTGATGTGGGTATAGATATCGCCACATGACCGATGACAAAATCATTTAATCTATATTAAGTTTATTTAGCTTTTTAAGCCATATTTATTTGACTTACTTGTCGCTGTTGGGCGCGGCGAGTAGCTCAGTCGCTCTGGTGATGAAAACTTGAACCAAGGACCCAAGGTTGCCAGTCTGTGGGTTATTCTGTAGGAACATCTGCAGCAACGACTCCGTGCTGGAGTCGAACATCAATTGCTCTTCTCTGGAATAAAGATATTAACATAAGGATATTAGGAATATATTCTCGACAACAAACTCCTTAAAATATAGCAGCTATCTGTCACAGAGAACAATCTCTGTGACATGCCTGGCGGACCACGGCCCAACGGTTGATGTTGGGATGTTTTGTATATGCTAATCGGCGCGAGAATTTCTATTGCGCGATTCAGGATTAGTAATGTTGTGTAATACATTACTCTGTAGTTCAGTGTATCTTCGGTAGATGGCGCTGTCATATGTTTTTGTTGCTGCTGTATGTGGAAGTCGCCACAATAACAACCCACTCAGGGTTAAAGGTACTCCAGGAAGTACTGTCTAGTCCTAACTTTTGGCTCAAGGTGTCCTAACAACCGATTACTTATAGCTTATCAATCGGAAACGATATGTATACACTAGGATATGGAAAACAGATATAGTCTAACAGTATTTTCTACTCGTTCCAAAGATAACAGATCTTTATCTTTGTAGTAGATAAATATCTTGAACAAGTATTTAGTGAAGTGATAAAATATACCAGTCACCTATTTCTAGCCGATTTGAACAATGCATAAAACTTGAGAATAGGGTAGATGACTGTATCGTTAACAATTACCGCTGTCTCCTTCATTAAAACGAATAATACAAAACATCACCGCAAATGATTTTTTACAGCTTTTCATTTCGATTACAAATTTTAATCAATTTATATGCTGAAATATATTTATATACTCAATTGAGTAGTATAAAAACAGTGACGTCACAAGTTTGTATTTAGTACATTTTTCATACAAAGTTATTTATTTATGTATGGCCCTGCCAAAACGACTACTCTGCCTGATGGAAAGCATAACTAGAATTCAAGAGTGGTGGTCACCATACTCATTGCGAATGCACAAAATCCAACAATGCAGCATGGTGACCCACACTATGGCGGCCTAGTGATGCTTCTGCATCAGTTAACGTTTTGACAGAACATAAAAAGTAACTAAAAAAATAAACATTTCACTAAGGTGTCATATACCCTATTGGGAGACAGGTAGAAAGTTAATGATGAAGTGAATATGTGGTGAATAATTGTGAAGAATATACTCACGAGCTCTGTGGTGGATTGATATTGAAAGCCAGCAACTGATTCCAGAACGGATCATTCGGACAAATCACATCTGTTGAACAGAATCTTGCCAACAGCTCATTAGAAGACAGCTCCGAATATTTACTTACTGCTACACCCATTATGATCTGGAAATTAACAAATAAATATCTCGTAAGTAGTGTATAAGGTGCAGACAATCTGTACAAATAAATAAATCTGTTTGTAATATTAAAATAACCGCTTTTTACTAAATGCGTATAATGTATACAGGGTACATATACTACAATAACATTCTTTTTTTCAATTTTTGTCTGTCTGTTTGTGTCGGCTAATTTCTGGAACGGCTGGACCAATTTTAACAGGTCTTTCACTAATAGCTAGCTGATGATATAAGAAGTAACTTAGGCTACTTTTTACAAGCTTTTTATCAACTTGCATTGTCCCTATGTATGCTGGTACGTTTGGGTGGAATCTTACAACTCCATTTTGAAGCAGATATCTTCCACCGATTTTGCTGAAATTTTGCAAGCATATGTATACAGCGTGACAATACAATATTATAATAATATAGAGCTGATCTGATGCTGGAGCTGGAAGGTGGCCATAGGAATTCTGTAAAGAAACGTCGCAACATCATCGAGTTTGGACTCGTTTGATTCGTCTCGAGGCATTCCAGTAAAAGCTTTTTTTTAAAAAGCTTTTTATTTAAATTTATTTAGACTAGCTTCGCTACCAGTTCAGACTAGTATAACATAATAAAAATACTTCGGACATCTATACAACGCTATCTAGTCCCAAACTAAACAGAGCTTGCACTATGGGTACTAGACAACTGATTAAAACACATATGCTAGGAAACACTCAAACTCCGAAAGGAATATTTGCAGAACATACAAACATTTGGTCTGACCCGGGAATGGAACCCGAGACCTCAAGCACTGCAATCGCATGCGCTACCACTGCGCCACAGAGGCAGTCAATATAATATAATATTGTCACAGATAGCCGTCTGATCGAAAAATAGGCAGTTTTTAACCAGACTGACTGCCGATAAACATACCTATAGTCCATTCGCTTAGATACGGTCGCTTTGATCGCGCCGCGTCGCACGTGCGGCTTTTTGTCAAAGGAAAATCAAACGAGACGCCCGCGGCATACAACCACAAGAAAAATATGATTTATCAGTTTACGCCGAAACAGTGTAATTTGAATGATTGTGTTTGTTGACTCTTATAACGCGTAAACTGAAAATGTTTTAATAAGTGCTAGGAAGATGATAAGTTTTTATTTTGCATGTAATTTGTCTTAACTACAAAGTAAGCACCTAATTAAACTTGTAAGAATTGATATATTCGTATTTCACAACCATAACCACAATTGCGTGCGGGTGTACCGACACTATCTAAACGAATGGACTGTACATATGACTTAATAAATACATATTAAAGATAAATTATACACAGACACGGAACAAATAATTTGTTCTAGGTGGAGATTAAACTCACAATCCCTGGCTTAGCAGTCCAGATCACTAATCAATAGATCATGAGGTCCGTTGTCCCTTCAGAGCATGCCATAAATATTGTTCAAAGAAAATCTTTTTTTTATTGTATGTAACATTTATTAGTATTACAGTGTGTTAGTTCAATACATTAATATAAAACCATTAAAAATATATAAAGCTTCTTCGAAGTGGTCTCCATTGCCTGCAATATAGTCCTTTAAATGTTGAGACCAGTTATCAATAGCAGCATGCAATCGTTCTGTGGGAAAAAATTTCACTGCCAATTGTATGGATTGTTTTATGGACTGCAAATTATCATGGCGTTTAGAGCAATCTTTACTCTATAAAACTGACCATAAATCATAATCCAGTGGCCTAAGATCAGGACTAGATGACGGCCAGTCTTCAGCTCTGATGAAGTCCGCGGAACATTCGTTTTTAACCAAGATTGGGTGGATCGAGCTATATGACCCGGCCGGCGACGAGTCTTGTTGAAAGGACCATTCAAACTACGTTCTCAAGAATGGTATCTTGATACACTTGTACCGATGTTTTGATACCTTTTTCACAAAAATATGGCTCAGTCATTTCTTCATAGCTAACACCCCACCAAACCATCACTGAAGTCGGATAATGCCCACGTTGTACTCTGTTGACAAGTTTGAACCTCTCTTTGCGTACCGCTAAGTAGTTGTTTTGATTTTACCACCCTATTCTTTTTTAAATTATCAATTAGTAATGACCAGTGCGCCTCTTATAGGCTGCAAGTCCTAAGTCACCCTTTAAAATACGCGACATGGTTCTAGGTGCTATCTTCATCTTCCGAGATAAAATCTTTTGCTTTCGGACGGGATTTCTTCGAATTCTTTCCCTTACTGCTTTAATCGCCTTTTTCGTACGAACACTATATGTACGGCCAGATCTTTTTCTGTCACAAACTGAGGAGGTTTCATTCCATCCATCAATAGCCCCGTACACAAACATTTGACCAATACCAAGCGTATGGAGGATTTTAAAAATTGTATCTGTTTACACAGGGGTGCGAACTTCATAAAACAAGCATTAAACAATCTCTTTGCACCTACCAGATCTTATTTCTACATCACCTGAAGGTCGAAAGGGAGAGAATGCCTCAGGGCATTAAGTCTGCTTTTTAACCGACTTCAAAAAAGGAGGAGGTTCTCAAATCGACCTCAACTCGACCTCAATTCGTATATGATTTCTTTTTTTTTGTGTTCGCGGATAACTTCGTCGTTTATGAACCGATTTTAATGATTCTTTTTTTAATGGAAAGGAGATATCCCAACGGTTGTACCATGCTAAGGACACTAAGATCTGATGATGGCATCCAAGAGAAATCGAGTAAACCAAAAAAAAAAAAAAAACAACTTCAAGGTTCGCTTGAAGTTGGTTTTTATTTTGTTAAAATTTTATGTTTTTCTACAATAAATAACATTAGTCACTTTAAAACAATAAAAGAACTACATACAACTGGTATATTTACATTTCCATATTCCTTATCTCCATTACAATCGCAATAAAATAAATGTTCATTAAAACTTGAAACATTGAATAGTTAATTAACATGTTTATCTATAAAACAAAGCACTAAGGTAAATGGGTAAAAAACATAAGTTCCTTTTACTTGAGTTATTAGTGTTATTACTAACTAGCTAACTAGCGCGGGTAACGCCGCGGGACGAGGTTAGTCTAAAAAAAGTGGCCTTAGTTACTCCATATATCATCAGCTACCTATCAGTGAAAGTCCCGTCAAAATCGGTCCAGCCGTTCCAGAGATTAGCCGGAACCAATAGACAGACAGACAGACAAAAATTGATTTTTATTTTTATTTTAGTATATGTAGGTACCATGTATACACACATTTAGTCAAAAAGTGGTTATTGTAATATTACAAACAGACATACGTACCTTCCTGAGATTAGCGTGTTCAATAAAACAAACTGCTCAGCTTTATAATATAAGTTTAGAAGTTATAATTCAAATCTGCAATATCTTTCAAATAAAATAAACCAAAAAAAGGTAGTGAATCTGATTCCTGCTCTGGACAACTAAATTGTATGATGAACATTTTCATTACTTCTATGTCTGGGTTTAATATTTAAATACTACTAGCTGACCCATGCCCACTTCGTTGGAAATGTGATAAATGAAGAACCGCTCGACCGATTTTGTGCAAACTTCACATAAACCATCTACTAAATAGTCCGAACAAAGCCTAAACATTTGGTTTGGATAGGTGAGTCCGTTCTTGAGTTATAAAATTACAACGAAAAGTGGCATTGATTTTTATATATATTGATGTCTAAATTCCAGATATACTTAAAAAGAATTTGCACCTTAAAGTGGAAGTGGGCAGGCCACATATGCAGAATAAAATAATAATAATAAATAATAACATTTATTCCGAACTCAATGTACAAGGTTTTTGTGTTTCTTAAGACTTGTGTGACTTAATATAAGCAATATATAAATTTTTAAGCACTTTTACACTTACAACTAAGTATTTATTAATCCTACTAGCAATTACAGTTCTTAATCTTATTATTAAGTATCAGAGACCGCAAAACAGCTACACGAGACTCTAAATCATAGAACGCCATGGGCTGCATGGAGCAAGACCGAATATTTAGAATGCGACTATGGAGGGACAGCAGAGACGGGATGCGAAATATACATAGACAACTGTGCATTACCCAAAGTAGACAAGTTCAAATACCTAGGTTCTGTCCTCTCTCCTGATGTGAACGTTGATAATGAAGTGGACCACCGCATCAACACAGCCTGGCTTAAATGGAGATTGCTATCAGAAGCTCTTTTTGACAGCAGAATGCCCATCAGAGTTAAAGGGAAAGTGTACAAAACGGTGACATACGATGCAGAGTGCTGGACCATGAAGAAGACGCATGAACAACGACTGCACACGAGCGAAATGAAAATGCTCAGATGGGCGGGAGGTGTAACCCGCTTGGACAACGTGCGAAATGAGTATGTCAGAGGATCGTTTGGAGTAGCACTAATTGCTGAAAAGTTGAAAGAAAGCCAAATGCGCTGGTACGGCCACATCATCAGATGAAATGACGAACACCAGGTCAAAAAGGCCCTAAATATCCCTGACCGCCCACGAGGAAGAGGAAGACCACCCGCCACCTGGTGGTCAAATATGCAGCAAGAAATCCAACAAGAGAAACTGAGCACACAGACTACCCAGAACAGAGTTCTCTGGCGCAGACGTACAAGGAGACCCGACCCCAGCTAAACTGGGAAGGGGGGTCGACAAAGAAGAAGATGCGGCAATACTTGGCAAAGTAAGGCAAGAGATAGGGAATTGTGGAGGAAGATGGGGGAGGCCTACGCCGAGGAGGCGACTACATAGAAAACTTAGATTTAGGTTTTAAGATATATAAATTATAAGTGAAACTGAATGTAATATGTTATAATAAAGGCTTTTAATTATTATTTATAATATGTCTACAAATGTCAGTCTAATCTGCAGCCTGTACTATTGTGACCAAACTGCTGATAAACATACCTATATATTTCTAAGCACGTACATTAATAAGTTAATCATATATGCCAACAGGATGAACTATCGCAAACACGATCTCATGCGTAACTCGTTTAGGAATTTGAGGCAATTACAGCGAAAATAATAGATTGTTATTGAGTCATTATTCAAGTTTTACTTCTTTAGCATGTAATTTCCGGAACATACCAAACAACATAATACTAGAAGCGATAAACACATCAACATTTAAATCTAATTTATTTTTGTATCTTTATTGTCAATATTGCATTAAAAATATGTAACAATTAATGTTATTCCAGTTGATAATATACTTACCTTTGTTGTAAGAAGACTTCACAATAAGTATAGCAATAGTAAAGCGATTTAAATCATTAATTTAAACCGCAATTTGTTTTTTGGTCACGAAACCATTGCCGACATGTCAAAAACTGACAATTGTGAACTAAGATGATGACAATTTTTAAATATAAATGCGTTCGATATAACAGCTACATTCAAATTTTGGAGATCACGTTCCGTGACCTCTTTTTATCCGACTTCTTAAGAGGACTTCGATTGTATTTTTTATTTTTATGTTTTTAACATCAGAACTTTCGACTGTGTGAATCGACTTTTTTATGTGAGAGCTGGTTTCTGCTTAAATCTGCTTTATTAAAAAAGAAAGCGTTTCCCATAAGGTGAAGGTAGGTAACAGCAACTGTAGGACGCGGGCAGCACAAGACCATAATTGTTGGTGAACCATTGGGGTGGCCTATGTCTAAGGGTGAGTTGTCTTTCATTCAGCTGAGATGATGTCGATGATGATGAGAAACTATAAATTAATGCAAAGTGTGAATATATTATGGATACCAGTTATTGTTTGAGTGTGTAAGGGATTATGTCAGAAAGTAGATTATACATGCCTTGCGAGATTTTATCGATAAATTCGAATAAATTCGTTCGATAGTTTACTCACTTAAATTTTATGCAACAAAGTAGGTACCATGAAGAAACCACAGTGAAAAAAAATTAGACGCCCTTGTAAGATCCGATCATTCTGGTCAAGTTGGCGCGTAGTACTATTTACCAAAGCACAGCTCTCCCACTTTCTCGATACATACACTTTGTTTGAAGTAGGTACTTATATGGTGTACCGTATATATATTGTGTTATTTTTAGGGCTCTCTGCCCAAACCACTATCTGACTGTCATCAGTCTCCCTTCGTCTGGTAGGTCGCCAGACGCTGGTAACTACAAAACTATTCTAAGTTATAAGTTTTCACTTCTATCGACAGTCCTTGTGACTGCCAATATTTTTTTTGGTTGATATTATTTATAACGGCAACAGGTAGAAGAACCTTAAATGAATAGTTAGTGCCAGTTAGTGGTACAAAACCGCGAGTACGACTCGCAGTTGGTCGATATTTTTTTCTGCTGTTTTTCATTTCAACCTGTGCTCAGAGCATAAATATAAATGGGCTAAGAACCTATGGTACATATCGAATTTTGGACGGAGATTTTCATATCACTAAAATAATAGTATAGAATCTAATCCAGTATTTGCCAACATTATCCATTTATGCGGCGTTAGCTCGCTCTGAGGCGTTCCATTTAAGGCTTGAAGTGCAAGCGAGATCTATCTCTCATCATTTCATCAATGTTTCGTTATGACGTTTTCACGTTATATTAACGTCCGTAAACAGACTTTTCAGACAACCATTTTTTGAACCTGGTTGGTAATGTTGCTAATGGTATTTTTGGTAAAAAAACAAAAACTTTTGCGGTTCTGAAGCTCCAAACAAATTATCGGACGCGGCTGACGGACGCGGCTTACAGCCGCGGCTGATAATGTGCACAGTCTCTTCGGACGTTGCTTTCGGACGTTTTCAGTGTTGCCACTTTAGTGACAGAGATATTCTAAAAAAATCACTGAAAAATTAGTTTAAGGTTTTAACCCTAAATATACTCGAAAAAAACAAGTTGTTCCTATGTTTATAGATATTTGAAAATATTTTATTTATCAAGATACATCTACATCCACAAAGATAATCGATCAAGATGAAGAAAAAATACCAGCAGAAGTATTTCAAGTTGATTTTCGCTACTGTTTCTTTCGGAAACATTAGTATAGTCCATACAAAAATTAGTTAATAATTTTTCCGCAATATTTTAGTCTAGGCTTAATCCATGATTTCCCCTTTTCATCTCTTTCCCCTTTTTCTTCCCCTCTGGACCCTAATTTCCCCTCAAAAGGGAAATTTCCCCTCATTGTGGAAACACTGCTCACCACAGCACAGAACACATTGCACACAACACAAAACCAGTGTTGCCAACTTTATTTTTCAGAAGATCGTACCATCAAGCTCCAAACAAATTATCGGACGCGGCTGACGGACGCGGCTTACAGCCCACCACCAGTGCAGGTTTTATATATATTTCTGGTCAGGCTTTAGGCCGAGGCCGCATTACGGCTAAACCGCCGCGGTTTTTAACCGCCTGATTTTGTGACAAAAGGAAATGTATGGAAGCGGCCACACTGGCGGTTTTTTACCGCGACTGATTTTAAAACCGCGACAGCCACGGGCGGTTCTGTCCAGTGTTGCCAGAACGTTACTTTTGTAACGTTTCAGGTGATTTTTCATCTCTTGGTTACTTTTAACGTTACACAAATAAGATTGTTTTTTAATACACTCCCCTATCTGCCTCTGCCAAAATTGGAATACTTGGTGTCTACATATCGAGCGAAGTCCAGTTCAGATAATTGCATTCTTGCAGATTCCTCCGTAGAGACGATTGAACTGAGGGCCCTATACGCGTATTATGCCGCCATAAATCTGTAATGTCGTATTCTAAAGTTTTAGGATTTTCATAAAAAATTAAGAAATTCTTATATAATAAGCATTGAACTAGAGATAGGGCCATCTCAAAAATTTAGAAACCAGGACAACAAGTGTAAAATCCCCGGATATTAATTGCGGTCATAATCCGAACACTTTTATATTTTTTTATTTTATTTAGTCGAAATAAAAAGAATACATAGTTCAATTAGTCGAAATAGTTCTTTTATTTATTTTCATAGGTATTCAGTTTAATTAAATTTAGTTATTTTTCATCGAAATCAGTGATAGAAAAGTAAATTCTCACAGTTGTGAAAATGCTTTTCGAACAGTAGTATATTTTTCACAACCTTCTTTTTTAAACCAGATTAATTTGACAAAAATATCTTTAAGTTGAAACTCTTAAGATATCATTCCAGTATTCAAGCTCTACGTTTTTTAGTCCTATCTTCTTATTATATAAAAAAAAGCAATTGCTGTTCGTTTGTCTCGCTAAAACTCGAGAACGGCTGGGCTGATTTAGCTGTTTTTGGTTTTGAAATGTTTGTCGTAGTCCAGGAAAGGTTTCAACTGTAAAAAATTTAAAATAACTTGAAAATCCAAATCTCACGTGTACGAATTAGCGGGCACAGCTAGTAACAAATAAAAAATGATCTGCTTAAAGTTTTCATCAGCAGTCATATTAAGTTTTTTTTGTGTTTTCATCTTATTTATTTAAAATATGTACTCTGAACATTCAATGGCAAGAAACTTTCTCTATTTCGATCATCCAAGCTTTTTGAAATGGTTGCAAGTAGGTATCCTTCTGTTTTTAAAGACTGAATTATATTTTTTTTCTAATGCTTTTATTTTTGAGTAACTGATGTGCATAATTGAATGCATGAAAAACAGGTATGCCTCCGATTTAAAAAAACAGATCAGGGAGCTTTTTAAGCTTTTGAAATAATCCACAGTCAGGACTCACTCGATAGCTGGAAACAGATTTCGCCAACGCGTCTTTGAATGATAGAGAAGCTGTTTATACATACTATTAACTCTAAGGTTTATACTCAACCTCGGCTGTGTCAGAGAGTTCTTTAAGAACTTTTTAGACTGTAGCCTTTATTATTCCCAATTTTATTTGGGGTCGGCTTGTTTAAGTGGCAAAATATTTTTTTTTTTGATGTTGTTGAATCAACATATACTGGCAATCAATCACATGCGTGGTGCAGTGCGTTATTGATAATGTGGGCAGAGCATCCCACACCAACTATTTTCGAATTCAGATTTTGTTTTAACTTATGGAATTATAAAACATTGTTGGTTCCATGGCGCTCTATTCCACCGAAGTTCGTATTACAATTATCTCCAGAAAATGCAACACATTTAGTTAAAAGGTCATGCTGTTGAAGTTGCTTTCTTAACTCTGTAATTATCTCAGATCTGTCATTTCATTTCGATTTGGTTTTCTGGTGGTTTTAAAAGTTCAATCTAAAGGAGAGCTAGTTTATCTGTTGGCAACACTGTTCGCGGTTTTACCGTAGTGTGTGCGCTTCGGGCGGTTTTGCGGTTTGGCGGTTTAACCGCTGGCTGGAAAAAACCGTAGTGCGGCCTCAGCCTAAGAATACGAATGTTTAAATTATACTTCATTCATGCTTAGTCTATTTTTTGGATTCGCTTGCAGTTGCATTGGCCTGTACAAACTTGAGGTGGGGTATTTCGAACTGAATTTTCATCAGTTGTACAACAGAGGTTGTCCCTGTTCTTTTCAAGCCAGATTTGATCCAACTGTTTCATTATCAAGCCTATTGCTTTTATCCGTTTTAATGTTTTTTACACGACTACGGCAAAGCCAAAGGAGGGTTATGATTTTGACAGGCTATGTATGTATGTATGTTCATCTGTTCCCTCATAGCTCCTTAACTACTTATTAGAACTGGACAAATAAGGTATCGTTAGAAGCGTCTTGATCGTCCGCTTGTTAAAAGCTTTATGACGTGTCACTTAATCTAATGTGGCGCCCTCTAGCCGACACAAAGTACCTACTGTATTAAAAACTAAATTTGAGATAAATATGCCGTGGTTGGTATCATTCGAAAGGGCGTTACTTGTATTTTTCAAAAATATATATATATATATTTTTTTTTTTTTTATGTATGGCCCGCCATAATGACTCTACTCTGCCTGATGGAAAGCATAAGCAGAATCCAAGAGTGGTGGTCACCATACTCACTGCGAATGCAGACAATGCAGTATGGCGACCCACACCATGGCGGCCTAGTGATGCTGCTGCATCTTTTAGTCTAGTTAACAAGTATGGAACTTGTTGACTAGACTATTTGGGCCTCCGGTCTCGCACTCACCAACGAAACACGACAGCACGAACGCTGTCATTTTACGTTGATTTTCTGTGCGAGGGTAGTACCGCCCCGGTCGAGCCGGCCCATTCGTGCTGAAATCAGCGTGGCTCTACTACCTACCTATAAATATTATTAGCATTTTCTCGTGACTTTTCCGTATTTATTCGATAATATAGAGGCACCAACATTTTAAATAAAAAAGTAAAAACTAAAACCCAACTAGTACAAAAAACGACGCTGAAAAAGTATGAAACAAGTTTTAAAAGCCGTAGTCACGCGTTGTTAATGTGTTATGGACGTTATGGTATATTTCTACGTAACGTGTGACTACGGCTTTTGAAACTTGTTTCATACTTTTTTAGCGTCGTTTTTTGTCGTAGTTGGGTTTTAGTTTTTTAATCACTAATAGCCGTTCTACGGCAATATTGAAAAAAGCGGTCAAGTGCGAGTCGGACTCTCCCTGTGGGGTTCCGCAGCAGCAAGTAACATGATATATTTTTTATTTTATTTTTAAATTTGTGTTGATCAAATGAAAGTTAAATTGCAGTTTACGATTTATGATGTATTAAAAAAAAAACTACTTTCGTTCAAACCAATTTTCGGTGGAAGTTTACATGGTAATGTACTTCATATTTTTTTTTGTTTTATCATTCTCTTATTTTAGAAGTTACAGGGGGGGGACACACACATTTTACCACTTTGGAAGTGTCTCTCGCGCAAACTATTCAGTTTAGAAAAAAATGATATTAGAAACCTCAATATCATTTTTGAATACCCCACACCATAGACGCATGGGTTTGATGAAAAAAAATTTTTGAGTTTCAGTTTTATGTATGGGGTTTTTTGTTTGTTCACAGAATACATCTACTTACCAAGTTTCAACATTATAGTTTCGGAAAAAAGTGGCTGTGACATATGGACGGACAGACAGACAGACATGACGAATTTATAAGGGATCGGTTTTTTGCCTTTGGCACGGAACCCTAAAAAGGCAGTGACATAAAATAGAACTAAAGCAGAATAATTTTTGAGGGGAAAAAAGTCCTGAGAAGGGGAAATCCCAATTGAGGCGTGGGGAAAGGAAATCATTAAAGTGGAAACACTGGTGGTGAGTATATGTATGTGTTCTGTGTCTGTGGTTGGGTCTGTGGTCTTGTGTGAGTGAAATATGAAAACTGGTCCTATTTGTTTGTAAAATTTTATTAAAATTCACAAAAAAGGCTTAAAATGGAGACCGACAAGTATAAAGTTGAGGTCCTGCATTATTTAAACCCGTATTTTATTTGGGCTGTGGTTGAGAAAGATGGTGAAGAAAACAATACTCATTTTGAACAACTCGGCGTTTATGGAATATCGCCGCTGAGCGTTACGATAGATTTCGAAGGAACGGTAGAAACAAATAGATGTGACCAGTGGATGCCAGCGGTGTATGTAGCTATGAAGAAATTGTTTCTTGAAGCTAAAGAAGTTTGGTTTTCGGTAACTTTCTCGCATAAAACGTAAGTTTTTAGAAAAAAAATCGTTTTTGATTGAAAAAAATTGATCTTATGCAAATAGAGTTATCTTATCTTACAGTACAAACAATTTAATTTTTATTCAAATTTAACAGTTAACAATTTATTAAACTAGTGTTAAATTTCAAAATACTGTTACCAGTTTTGTTATTTTAATAGGCAACTGTATTTTTGCTTACCGGCTGGAACGTGCTGCTTATTTGCTGTAAAAAAATAGGTATCTAAAAAACAAACACCTTGAGATCCATTCACTTTAACTTACCTACTTGTATCAGCTAAATTTTAGCTCATGGCAGCTTACTACCCTTTCGTAATTAAAAACGCTATTTATGTTTTTCAGAATATCAATTTTTAATGACAATTTACATAAATATGGAGATTTTCTTTTAAAAATGAACGATGGTGAAACTGTGAGCATGTTAGAGGAACTCTTAAATACAGGCTTTGTCGCAGATGACGTTGATGTGTTTCACCGAAACCTGAAGATGAATTTAGATTCCATTAAATCTGTTGAGTTAGTTAATGATATCAGAATGTCATTGAAAGGCTTAAACAAATCCAATGAACATTTGGATACTATATTAAAAAGGCAAACTTCCGTTTTTCTTAAGACAGTTGACGTAAAAAAGACTGCTCTTGCTCGTGAAGATGTCAGAGAACGATATTCACAACTGTTGTTACACAAGAAATTAAATGATTTGAATGCCTGTAAAGATGTGGATGAGAAATCTGCTGGCAGAGCTTGCAAGAAAGGCAAAATTGCTTCATCTAGTTTAAATTCTGAATTAATGAAGAAATTGATTTTAATTAAGACTCAAACGGCATCTGGTGTAAATGGTGCATCTCTTTTGCCTAAAAATAATGATGATGAGAGTACAGAATATAATCAATCTAAAGATATTTCTTCTGTGAATCATATGGAATGTACTACAAGGACGAACAGCAATCGAAAAGGTATTACTTCTTATAAATTTTGACTGCACGATTGACCTAGTGATTTAAGAGATCACCACACCTCACCGTGGGAGAGTCACGCTTCGGCATGAATGGGCCGGCTCGACCGGAGTGATACCACGGCCCCACAGAAAACCGGTGTGAAGTAGTGCTTGCTCCGTGTTTCACCGAGTGAGTGAGGATACTGGAGGCCCATAGCCCCCTCTCCTCCTCCACCACATACCCTCCTCCAAACCTTCCCCTCCCTTCAAAGGCGGGCGGCATGGGCGGCGGTAATCGCTTACCATCAAGCGATACGTCTGCTTATTTGCCTGTCCATTCAATAAAATAAAAAAAACACCGCTAATAGAGCACCACATGTCGTGGGTTTAAATCCTACACGTGACATCACTGTGTCTGGATGTTCTTTCCCTTGTGACACAGGATGTATATTCCTAATATGGAAGTTATCTTTTTAAAGAAGAAGATATAATTCTTGGTTCCCATTGTTACTCACTCACAATTAACTCTGATTATTTTTAAATGTAGGTTTTGCTGGGCTTATGCCCGTTTTCACCAACCACACTTAAACCATCTCATAATTAGGAACCACCTAACGTAGGTAGCTCCTAAATATAAATCTTATCTAATTTAGTTTTCAGCATTCTAAAGGCCCGTATTCACTTTGTATAGTGCGGGTGATCGGTGATTGGTGGAAAGTACGAGTGGACCGCGAATTCGCGATCCATGCGCATTTTCTACCAATCATTACACCTGCACTCGCACTAATCAAAGTGAATATGGGCCTTATGTGACACCTAAATATATTAACTTATGAAATTGATTAATATTACTAAGTAATAAACATATAACACGAAATAGAATATGTTTTTGTATAATTTAAAGATATATATTCTTTTTTTTCGGACATCTAACACACAACGCCATCTAGTCCCAAGCTAAGCAGGGCTTGTGTTATGGGTACTAGACAACTAATACAAATACATATATACTTTTTTTTTGTAAATACATACATATCATACATAGAAAACACCCAAACTCTGAAACAAATATTTGTAGATCATACAAACATTTGGTTCGACCCGGGAATCGAACCCGAGACCTCATGATCAGCAGTCGCACACGCCAACCGCGAGACCAGCGAGGCAGTTGCTCGTTTGTAGCAGTGGCAGTTTAATCACCAATGTCTCGATATGTCAAACTGACAACTGCCAAAAATATATATGGCATATCGACTGCGAGTCGTTGAGGTTTTAAAGTAAATATTACACCACACTTAAGTTCACAAAACTACTTACTAAAACATTAAATCATTATATATTTATTATCTGTTAAGTCTCAACAGTATTGGAAACATCCCATATCTCCTCCATTTCAATAATTTTAACCAAAATGTGTGTCAAGTTTCTATATCACCTTATTAGGGGTTGGTTAGATGGTCAACATTCGAGCCCCTAAATTTTAAGAAAGTCTTTAAATTTAGGGGCCATTTTAAGAAAGTCTTTAAATTTAGGGGCCGTTGGTGAAAACAACCATTAGACTAATAGGAGAGCTGGGTATGATTGAAAAAAAAGAGACGAATTTACTTGGGTCAGCTAATTTGTTAATAAATTAACTATTTATAGATTAACAATAGTCCTTGTGTCTCCTTAAATATCGTTGGTTTTTGTTATAAACTGTCAGAAGCCTAGCAGTTTTAGAGCTAAAAAATGTTTTTCTTAATGAGTCGCACATTCTATTTTTCTTGTATGAGCCTACCAAAGTGGCTCTGCCTGATGTAAAGCATAAGCAGAATCCAAGAGTGGTGGTCACCATACTCATTGCGAATCTTTGACTCTCTGTGCACCTGTTTAACACTTCTTATTGTTGCTTAAATCCAATTGATTTCAGATAAATGTTAAAGTAAATATATTTTAACAATTATTGAGAAGCCTCTGAACTTCAAGGCCCCTATTTGTACTTCCTTAGTTAGCCTAAGAGACGTAACCAGTCAGGATTATAAAAGTGACTTGAAGGTATTTCAAGAAGTTCCATCAAGTACTGACAATCGAGTGTATAAATTACATAAGATTAGACTACCTTGGCACAGTGAGAGTTTAAAATAAATATTTAAACATTATTATAACTTAGCCTATGATAACATTGTAGACTAGACCTTATGAAGGCATGTAACTGCCATCTAACAAAACAAATAGTTTGCGTTTTTCTATTACAATATATATTTTTTGCTTTCCAGGGAATAAAGTCAAAGGAAATGTACCTGACAGAGATAAAAAATATATAGGTTATGGACCTCCAGGCATTAATCCTGTAAATTTTCATCTAAAAGAAATTAAAACAGATGCAAACTCACTATCAATAGATGACAAAGAAGTTAATGATTATAGCTCCATACTTAAGAAAACAAATTCTGATGTTTTGGAGCAAAAAGATGCAACAGGCAATTGTACGAAACATAACGGTCAAAATAATCCTGATCAAGATAATGCAAAGAATATCAAAGATATGAAACAAGCTTTTGCACAACGAAGAATGAATTTCCTTAAAGAAAAATTGGTGAAGATGAACACCAGCTCATCAACTGCTGATACAGACAGCACTGTTAAAGGTGACGATTCAGATTCTGAAAGTATTTCTGAGTTAGTTTCTAAATTAGATGTAAGTAACGGCAGTATTAATGGCAGTAGTAAAGTAAAGGTTAAATCTGAACCAGAAACTGTTTTTACAGAAGACATTAATGTTAATCCATTTAAAAATTTTGACGGCAGTAAGTCTGTGTTTGTTGAAAAATTGGTTAGTCCAACTCTAATGGTACATACAAAGAAAGGCAATCGTATACTACCCGTGTCAAACTTAAGAGATGTTCCTTTTGGAACGAATATTCATGTAGTTCTAAAAAATATGTCAGTAATAAAACCGATGAGAGTACAGACGGTCTCATGGCCTACTATCTTGAGGGGTCATAGTTTATTCTTAGTGAGTCCTATTGGTAGCGGTAAAACTTTAGGTTATTTGCCTGCAGTGTGTCGCTTAGTAAGTGACAGTAAAAATACTGGAGCTGGATTTTCTATTGCACGGCTAACATGTATTATAGTTTGTGGCACTTCAAAGTCAGCCTTTCATGTTGAGCAAATGTGTAAGATGTTTCTCCGTGAAGCGAAAATTTTCGCTTGTTACTCAGGAATGACAGATATCGATATGAGCACAAGTATTCTAAATGGATGTGACATATTAATTAGTACGCCCCCTTTATTGGTTCATATAATGCGTTTAAATTTAGGGTTAGATTTACGTCATCTTAGCACTTTTGTTATTGATGACTGTGAATTCATATCTCAGAATTATGAAAAAGAACTCAGACATTGCTTTTTTGAAGTTAAAGATATACTCAAAAGCCGTGCCAATAAAGAACTCAAAGTTCAGTATGTGGTTGTTTCTAGAATTTGGACTGATTTAATGTCGTCTTTGGCTACGAAAGCTCCCGACTCGGTCGTGTGTATTGGAGCCTTCCAAGAGTGTGTTTTGTATTCAGAAACTCCTACTAATTACCAAAACCTTAAGAAAGAAGAAAAAATAAAAGCAGTGTTAACATTTTTAGACAGTATTGATAAGTCCAAAAAGACTGTGATAGCTTGTAGGTCGGACGATGAAGTACATTTAATTGAAAAAGCTCTGACGAATTTAAAGAATGTAGTTTATGCCTGCGACAATACTATGACTATACATGATTTGTATGCCATTGGTTTAGCTCTCAGCGAATATAAGGAGCCTTTAAAAGGACCGATTTTAGTGTGCTGTGATAGTAACTTGAACCATATAAATGTTACAGATGCTCACTACTTAATCCACTTTTCTCTACCCGAACTGTTCTCAATGTTTAGCAAAAGATTCGCGGTGCTAATCGATAATTATTCTTCATTGTTTAATGAGCGAAAGAACAGTTTACAAATAGAAATATTTATCGAAGAAAATAATTTGGAGCAACTGCCTAAAATAGTGCATTTTATGAAACGGTGCCAAATTAAAGTGGATACTGAACTAGACAAAACTAATGCTACTGTAATGTTGGCAAAGGATTTAGAAAAAGCTAAACAGTTTGTTCCATTGTGTAATACTCTTTTGAGACTCGGAAAATGTATGGATGTAGAGTATTGCAAAGAAAGACATTCCATTTTCGAAGAGTTTGATAAACCCTTTAGTTGGATGCCTAGAGAAGGCACCATTACCTTTAAAATATTGCACTATCATTCCGCAGTTCATTATTCAGCCAGAATAATGTCTTGTACAACAATCAGTGGCGTCACAAATTACCCACAGACATACAGTACGCTATGTCTTAAGTTAGGAATGCATTACAGTAAAGAAAAAAATAAAAGACTTCATGGCGTAGCTAAACCTGGCGATTTATGCGCAGTTTCTCTAAAACTAAACTTTTTTGCTCGCTGTCAAGTAATAAAAGTGTTAAAATACACACAGGATAATCTACCTTGCCTCATGTTAATAAATCTTATTGACGAAGAGAAACTCGAAATGGCTTCTGATACCTCGCTGTATCATTTACCAGACGATTTAAAGAATATCGAGAGTCATGCAGCTAAAGTAATACTCTCAAATATAGCACCGCAAGGAAAAGATATTACTTATTCAAAACTGGCTGAAAATCAGATGAAGAAAATAACATGTAATAATGAAGAGATATACATGAGGGCTCAAATATCACTGGTCATAGGGAATTCTATATTTGTCGAAACGTTAGAAGCCTGCCAAGATTTATCTTCAGTGAATAAAACAGTAGTAAAAAATAATATTAGAGATGAACTTTTAGATGGTCACGCGGTCGACAAACCTAACCATATTAATACTTTGCTGAAACTGGGTGAACACTTAAAGTTTTTAAGCAAGAGCGTATGTGTTGAAAAGATTGAAGTCCCTAAACCAATAAAAGCATTGCCAAAACCAAGGTGGGCACATTTAGACAGCGAAGGACAGACTGTTGTATATTACTTATACGCTAAAAATCCATCGCTGTTCTTTGTACAGAATGTCAAATTTCAAGACTGCCTTAAAAGTCTGCTCAGTGATATTAAAAAGCATGTGGCAGAAAATCCTGAACCTATACGTGACTTAAAACAAGGAGATATTGTTTTAGCAGAATTTTCCGATGATGAATGTTATGAAAGAGCCAGGGTCGATAGCGTGATTGACAACAATAGTATTAAGTGTTTCTTTGTGGATTTAGGAGATTGGAGTGTCGTGTCTGCAAATAAAGTTTTCCCAATATCTGAAAAATTAATTACGCAATTACCATTTCAAGCGATAGAATGTCGGCTAGTTGGAATTAGACCTGTTGGGGATGAATGGTCAGAATTTAGCACTACCTGGTTTGTCGACCGATTCTACGAGTCGGACAACAAGAGGAAATATTTATTTGCAAAACGATTTACTAAAGAAGAGGCGGATTTCACTGAAGGTAGTAAATACGGCATAGGCTTAATTGACACTTATTCTGACGACGTATATATCAACAAGCTAATGATTGAAGCCAATCTAGCTGAAGAAAATGAAGAGATTGAATATTTGAATACCATTTCCCTTGAAGAAAATAAAGATTCTAAAGAAGATAGTGACGTAGTAAAAGAAACCAGTTTGGATTCAAATAATGAGATAAGTAAGGACACTAACGATAGTAATGTAACAGTTACAAATAACTCTCAAAACCCAGAAACAGGATCATCACCGTCACACCTGATTTATGCTAATACGAATGATTCAGTATCTAATTCTACCTCATCACATACTTCGACTAATAATAATTTAGCAGAAGAAACACCAACCAAAGAATCAGCATTTAATTTCGTCGATAAAAATCAAGAAAATAACGTACCTAATACAGATTGTTCAGAATATGATAATAACAAACAATTAACTTTATTGAGCCCGTTCAAAAGTGCAGGAGACAATATCAATGAAGTAAATTGTTCTGAGTCGAGCAGTTCATCCGAAGATTCAAAGGAGAATTCCCATGCTAACCTGGCTGTAATGAATTTGTTAAGAAGTATCCCGTTACGATCTATGCCATTAGTGAATGATGATATTGATGTAGATCGATGGGACTCAGTAAACGCTATGGAAATGCTTAAGGGACCTAATCAGGGCACATCTAATGTTACTGAATCACCAAAAATTATTTTACCTTCTTTAGAAAATGTTACACCAGAAGCTGACGTCACAACAAAATTGGAAGTAACTGGAAATGTGCCCGTAAACAGTAATATAGACGAAGTAAAAACGCAGTCAGATACGAATAAAGATATGAAACCTAAAGACACGTTAGATACAAACACAAAATTGTCTAAATGGTCAGTGACAGACAATAACCAAGTATTAACGTTACATGATGACACGTCCAATGATAAAGTTATAATAAACTGGTGCCAAGATAGTGCCAATGTTACTATTGACGTACAATTGAAAGTGGAAAATTACGAACTCTTTATTGAGGATAAAAAAATTCAGTTTCTTGCGAAAGTAAATGACAAGGATTATGGGTTCGAGTTTGAACTATATGGTATTGTAAATATTGAGAAATCAACGCATTCAAAGAAAAATACAAACGTAGAAATCATTCTGAACAAAGTTTTGACTAAAAAATGGTTGACTTTGTATAAAGGCAGTGTAAAGAAATTAATATGTACTAACACAAACGCAGCAAAAAAAGTTTATGAAGAAAATAGAAGAATCGAAGAGAATCTTAGGAAACCAAAGGTCGTTTGGCGTCAAAACAGATCCAAAATTACTGTGAAAATTATGTTAATAACTGACAAATATGAATTAACCATTAAAGATAAACATATTAAATTCTATTCTCAGGCCAACGATGAGGAATATGGGTTTGAATTTGAATTAAACGGTGTTATTAATGTAAGCAAATCCTCTCATTCGAACAAAGGACAGTATATACAGGCCAGTTTAAGTAAAACCATGGGCAAAAATTGGCTAGTTCTAGGCAAAGGATATGTAAAAAAATGGATTGTTTACGATGTGGATGGTATTGATGTTTCGTCTGATGATGAGCAAGAATCAGCCGATGATACTACCAATCTTCGAAATCATTTGAATCTTAATCAACAGAGCGATAGTGAAGCCGATTTTGCGGATGATGTTAATTTTGAATATAAAAAGCAATATTAGTAAGACGAAAGATACTAATTTTGTTTTAACTGAAGTTTCGATCGAATTCAGTGTCACAACAAGAATTTTATCGTGCCTCATAAATTTAACAGCAATAGGGAATATGCATAAAAATTTTATTTGTCTCAAACATTTTTTTCTAGATTCTTTATTGTATTTACAATATACATGAATGCTATTTTTTTATTTAGTGATTATTTAAACCCAGAAAATATAAAATAAAAAGTGAAAATTAAGGGAGGGAAATTCAAATCTGCAAAACGCGTCCTATTGGTCGAAACGAAATGTAACGTCGATTGTTATGTTATCGAAATTATCGGCGTCGAAATTCCTACTGTGTTAGTAGTGTTTGTGAGAAAAAATAACTTCTTCCATGATTTTTATAGCAATAAAAACTGTAAATAGGTATAAAATAACTGAAACACTCAATAGTAAACAAACACGAAATGACAATGACGTCACTCGTTATGTCAATAGCGCGCGAAAAATGGCGGCGTTTGAATAGCTCAAATTTAGTCGGTGTTTTAAATTTCACTTTGAAAATTAGTTTGACTATTTTCAAGCCTATTCATATTTTTTTCTATGATATGGAGACTTGTATGATCAGATTAAGAAATAAAAAAAAGACATGCATATTCCCTATTGAACACAGATATTGTATAAAACAAAAATCTTTTCGAGGGTATAGAAACGTCTAAATTTCAAGATTTAATAGATAAACAGTCTTGAACGCGTTTATGGCATGGTTTACCAAGTGTTTCTTTCCTTATATTTTATTAAGTGACAACTATAGGTAGGGATTCAAATACTTTATCTATCAACGTGATATATTTTTTCCTATAAGTTCTTTTATTTTTGGAAATTGTTGTAATCGATTGTTTCCAGTGAAATATAACATTCTGGGTATTTAATATTAAGATTCTGATTATTTTTATTAAGTGTACAGACTATACATTTTACTGAAGTATGCATTAAATGAGCGTTATATAGTGTATTGAATTTTCATAATTTTTTCTAGTTTCCGACCAAAACTGGTTTTTCAACCGAAACCGAACTTTCGGTCTTGCTCTCCGCAACCGAATTTTACTCAAATATATTTTGTATTTCTTTTGTGTACTGAAATGTGTATTTAGCTTTGGATGCGGCAGCATGTACCGCACTCACAAAAATTCGATAGTCTCTGGGATATACACGATTTAGTCCATACCTCGGTATGACCATAAAATTACTGATGCGCTTTGATAGGCGTAAATTAAGCCTCATAAATAATCGTGAAAAGATTGATTTCTAGATTTCTATACCACCCAAAGGTTGACTGGTAGAGAACGTTCATTAAGACTAAGTCCGTAGATTAATCTATGGGCTTAGTCTTAATGAATGTCTCTGCTGTTGAGTAGAGATGTCGTATCATGAGGAGTGTACTGACGAGCTCGTTCAACTGGTGACACCGTCTCCTTTTCTCTACGCGACAACACTTATGGTTTCGGCAGTCGCTGTTTCAGAGTAGAAAACATACGCTCTCAAACTAAATGGTTCGGCTCTTCCCTCCGCTGCCAATCAGTTAAAACCTGGAATTTACTACCAGTGCACGTGTTTAATTTTCACTTTGATACCGGGTCCTTTAAAGCTGGGTGTGAGAAAGCAGACGATGGTGACTGGAGTAAAGTCCAGGTTTGTAATATTTGTTCAGATTAAGTGTCTTTCTGGTCGTTTTGAGTGTTTCCACGGCCACCTGAATGTCCTAGTGGCGGTAGTATCGCGGCTTCAGGATGCTAATCTTCACTAATACCGGTTAGGTAACACGATGGCTGGGGTTCGAATGTCGCGTGTATGGACAGGCCGACTCAAAAATATTATTTTTCTTCAAAAGGACATTTACAGACCTTATACTGTACTCGCATAGTTTTTATTTAATCAATGTTCACGGATTCAAAAAAAAATACACTTCTGTAATTTGTTTTGGCATTTCTTCCCGGAGTGAGCCTTAGGAAATGCCGGCGCCTTCTACCCGTTATTAACAGTACCTACACCTTTAAGTCCGCATTTGTGTGTCTATTTTTTGTGTGTGTGCAATTGTGTATGTAAGTTTATGTCCGTTTCATATATATATATATATATAAAAAAAAACCATTTGACCATTTTCATTATGACCACTTCGCATTCTTACTAGATTTCTACACCGCCCAAAGATTGACTGGTAGAGAACGTTTATTAAGTCCGCCGATGTACATAAGACAGCCAACGATTGGGAGTATAACAATACTTGCTTCTCTGTCATCGGACGAAGTGCTACCTTTTCCATGTGCATCGAACCTCATAATTGTGGCCCCTTTGCGCCACAAACCTGCCTAAACTCTTTGTAATGTTGCACATTGCGCTGACTCTAAATAAAATCGGGAAAGCGTAAGAAGTTGATTACTACGGTTTTTCCTCGCAGCTCCAAAAGCTACTAATCTTGTCCTAATATGGGAGGGGGGGGGGGACCTGAAATAGATTTAGAATAGGGAGGTTTTTGGTGTTTTCACCTAATTTACTTTGACAATACAGCATGTGATTCGTAAATACGAGAAAAAGGGGGTGAAAAAGTTTGACGTATGAAAGGTTGTTGACGGATGTAAGAATAGAGGGTCAATGAAAAGGTAGATGGACTGCATGAGAGTGATTTAGGAGAGTGGAAGAAGAAAACTCATTGCATCGACTTCAAATGAATATGGAATGAGATGATGATGTGGATCAGGAGGGCAAAGCTAAGCAGTCTGTGTTGGGTGACAATTTTCTTAAGACCCCTCCGTGTCTCGGAGAGCACGTTAAGCTATAGGTCCCGGTTGCTATACGGACAGCTTTGGCAATCGTTACAGGTAGTGAATCCCCCTTAAAAGTCCGGTTAGAGTCTCTACAGAACTTCGATATAGTGTAGCACTTGGGTTGTGGAGGTCTGATAATAGTCGTTCCACATAAAGACACGTTAAGCCGTATCGTAATAGACTTAAAGCCGGCCTCAACCAGGCTTGGGAAAAAGGCTCGGAGAAAAAAGGTGGTAAAACTCAATGCTGAATCGTGTCAAATAAATTGGTATACTCTCGCTGCCCGCCAGGCATGATTGTCTAAAGGGATGGGAGGATCTTCCGTTGTGTTAACGGATATTTCGTTAGTGTTATTATTGTTTCATTTTATATTTGACGTAAGGTTGAAATCCGATCATTTCTGTTATAAAATAGCGTGTTTCCTGAGTTTTTTTATCTCTTTCAGTCAATCATAAACTAGCTGAACCCCGCAGTGTTGCCCGCAGTCATTGTCGTACCGCGGGTAACGCCGCGGGGCGAAGCTAGTCTAAAAAAAAGTAGCATAAGTTACTCCTTATATCATCAGCTACCTATCAGTGAAAGTCCCGTCAAAATCGGACCAGCCGTTCCAGAGATTAGTCGAAACAAACAAACAGACAGAGACGAAAATTGAAAAAAAATGTTATTTTGGTATATGTACCGTGTATACATACAAATGCATTTAGTAAAAAGCGGTTATTTTAATATTACAAACAGACACTCCAATTTTATTTATTTCTATAGAATATGTATAGATATAATAAACGTGACAAAGTATTATAATTGGTAATACTAATATTCCAAGACGTTCTTGAAAATTTTCATTTGTTTAATTTCTTCTGATTGTTATAAAAGAATCCTTAGAAAGTTTTGAGGCCGGCTACACGAAAATCTTTGGCAAACGTCATAGGTAGTTGGAACCCTTATTTTTGCCGTTCGGACCAGGTAGACCCTAGAAAGGAAAACCTTCGAACCCCGAGGTTTCCGGGCCACCTACGGTTTGTAGATGACCCCCTCCCGTGTGGGAAAGGTAGTTAGAACCCTGCAACAGCCTTTCTACAGAATCGTTATTGTGGAGATCTAATGGTAAGTCGCTCCACGTAAAAACCTAAGTTGAGCCGTATCGTGGTCGACTTAAACTCGACCCGACTGAATTTACCATAAAAAGAGTATTTATTCTTTGATCCTGCATATCAATGAAAGTATTGCATCAATCATACTGAAAAGAAATATATAAACTATCTCCAGTTTTAACTAGAGATAGGTTATGTAAAATAGCCGTTACGTACATTTACGTGTGTAAAATAAATATAGAACATTCCATATACAAGTTTAGTTTTAATTGTATTTTTGGAACGAAGTTCCTTATGGCGCGTTGCGTAAGGGGCTAGACGGATTAAGTTGTAACGACAATTTTAGTTGGAACGACACTTTTAACATTGAGTTGACGTCATAGTGCTGAATAGTATATATATATATATAAACTTCGTTCGATCCGGGTGTCGCTTGACACCTCTCAAGTTTTTATTTTAAGTTTGACTCAATTAAGAGCAAGTTATTTGAAGATAACGAAATGTGATGTCACAAGTTGCTATTTTATACCAGAGCATGGTCTAAAAAAACAAGGTCTTGCATTCAGAGAGCGGCTCGATGTGACGTCACTATCCAGTAGCACTTTATAGCAACATAACACGAAATGAACCAACAACAATGATATTATATAATATCATTGACCAACCACAACCAGCGATAGTGATGATGATCATCTCGATCTCTTTGTCTCGTCACTGTATCTCGGAATGCCATACTTACTGTTTTACCATGTACCAGAGAAAGTCATTAGATCTTAAAATCTATTTTATTTTTATAACTACCCTACTGGGTTTGATTTTTGCTTATGTTACTTTTTTGTTTTGTTTTTATTTTGACATTTTTTTCATACCAGGTGCGTGAGAATCACCGCCAGAGTGCGCTAGTGAGACGCGAGGTGAGAAAATGTCAAATAATACAAAACTTTTTTTATTTCTTTGGTTAAGTTTTACTTGTTAATTTAAATCTTTGGATGTTAATTACTGTAAGCGAATATTTTTTTATTTAAAAACTAATGGAAATAATTTATTTGTATTTCGTTGGTTAATTATTTTAAGTAGTTCCAAGTCACTGTTAATTAGAAGTCGTAGACAATTAAGTTGATTTTGTTTATTTTTAACTTTTTTTAAAAATAATTTCGTAAGTAGGTAAACTCGAAGTGATGTTTGATGGCCATATTATATAATATTTAGATAGCTAAGACTAGTCATAAGCGTAGAAATAAAAGTGATCATATCATTTACATTGTTTCTTTAAGGACACGAACGGAAACGTCTCTATTTTGGAAGCTCATACATCCAATTTTTAAAAGGCTGACTAAACTAACGTTCAAAGAACAACTTTGTTACGTTAGCACGTAAGAAAGTCAAATTAGTCGAAGTCTCTGAAATGTTCCAAGAATTGAATTTAATTGGTCAGGGGCGGAGTTTGCTTGATGCGTCATTATTTTCTTGACCCGAACGGGCTATAGTTTTTATATTATACATAAATAGTGTCAGTGACACTTGGCTTGGCTATCTTCTCGGAGTTTAATTCTGATAATACAAAAAATTTGTCCCTACCGACCGGAGTGATACCACGGCCTCACAGAAAACCGGTGCGAAATAGCGCTTGCGCTGTGTTTCACCAAGTGAGTGAGGATACCGGAGGCCTATACCCCAACCCCTCTCCCCATCCTCCTCCCCATTCCGCAAAGGCCGGCAACGCACTTGTGACACCTCTGGTGTTGCGGGTGTCCATCGGCGGCAGTAATCGCTTACCATCAGGTGATACGTCTGCTCGTTTGCCCCCTATTCCATAAAAAAACTTATTGTAATTGAAATATAATGAGTGGCAAACTGGTAAAAGTAACCCTAGATCGATCACCTATAAGACTTTATAACTTTTGAACCATGGACCAAAAAATATTGGTCGACAAATTTAGACTAAATGGCGAATAAATTTTAGGTATCAAATTTAAAACACATGATAGTAGCCAAGCTAGTGTCAGTGACATAAGACAATTTCTTGGGCATTAAGTCTGTGTACAACATGGGCATTACATTATTAAAAATAAATAATACATACACACAAAAACTTTTAGTCGTAGCATTACACTGTGGAGACCTTATGATACTCATAGCCGATTTAGGGAATGGTGGCCAGTCTCAACGGAGACCATCCAACTACTCAGGTATACTCTCTGTTCCCTCACTCTCATAATCCGATGAGACGGTTATCCAACCGACACGACACCGGGGAAAGATCAGGCTTAGGACAGAGGCTTCACGTGCTCTGCGATACACGGTTCCAAAATTAACTTCCAAATTCCGGACTGTTTTTAAGCATTTCTATAATAAAAAAAACCTCAATAACATTACTTAGCCGATCTCGGAAAGTTTTAAGAGTATACATATATACATACTTAAATATATTTGATTGTATTTATACAAATTATTCGTAAGATCTTGTAAGTGATTTTTTGTCAGTTGATTAGATTTGGATTTTTGACCATATTACTCTGGAAGTTTAATTTATATTGATATTAAGTTAGTGAGATTAATATTAGTGTTTTATACGTTTTGTTACATTCAAATATTTGAATGTATTAACTGTCGCTTTTGACAAACTTAGAAGTAAACTTTTATCCACTTATCGTTAGATTATAGTCATTATTTTGATTCTCTGTAGGTGAAAATCGATTTTTTTATGACAACACTGATGCTACCTTATAATTTGGTTACCAGAGTAGAAAAAGCTACTAAACTAATTTTGTTATGTATTTAAACTTGTAGCATTTAAGCTCTATTTAGAATATCTTTTTTTTTTCATTAGTCACATACTCTACAACTAGTCTATGATTTTTTAACTGTAGTTTCAATTAAACGTTCATAAATGTCACTTAGTGTGTTAATTGAATAAATGATTTTGAATTTGAAATACTTCTTGTAATAACCTACACCTGAAGGCATATTCTCGTAGTAGTAGATTCGAACTGTGTTTTTTTTTTTACGAGAATGAGTCTTCTGGACGAGAGCCCTACCCTTTAGTCTCTACTATCACCCCTAGCTCTACTATCACCCCTTAAAGGGTTTGCTACATATTACCAGTAACCCTGTATATATAAAAATGAATCGCCGAAATGTATATACGCGCATAACTTCCGACATAACTTTTTAACAAAATAACTTTTCCCGTTATCTTTTAATTTTTCTTGTACAAACCTTGTCCTAACAATAAAATAAAAAAAAATGGTGCAGCCGATCGGAAGTTATGCGCGTATATACATTTTGGCAATTCATTTTTATATAGAATAAGTAAACATTTTGAATGTCAAACATGCTTAGTGTACCTACTAGTGTTTTACCTAAAATTATTTTGTAAACTAATTACGTATAGTGTATACGATCATTGTATCACTGGTTTACCATACATGGTACTTATATAAAGGATATTTTTTTGTAGCAAACCAAATAAACGTTCTTTTATATTCTTGTTTTTATTTATTACTAGCTGACCCTGTGAACTTCGTACCGCCATATTTACATATCTGTCTCAGCTTCCCGCAGGTAGTGAAGTCGCGGACAAAAAAAAATACTTTTCCCGTTATCATGAATCAAAAGAATGAATAAAATCGGACTGTGTTATATTGAATTACAACTATAGTAGAATTATTTTGTCCGTGCAGTTTGGGTCATAAAACGTCAGAGCAGTAAAGCGAGTAATTCGCTCTCTCTCCCACTCACGGGCTTTATGAGCGGGTATAGTGATGCGCATTATTGTTGTCGATAAGCGTTATCGAGAGTGTATTTAGTTTGGCATTATGTGGGTTAGTGATAAAAAAGAAAGAAAAAAATAGATAAAGCAACATATTTATTCAAATACGAATAATAATTATTTAAAATAAATTAATTATTAATTAGCTATCTATGTATTAAAAAAGTTATAAGTACAATAGTTTAGAATGTAACAAGTTATGTTAAATATAATATATAATGTAGTTATACCTAAGTTTAAAATGAACAGAAAAGAAAGATAATAATGATAATTGTGGAGGAACGGGTGAGATGTCCCTCCAACACAAAGGGAGGATCCTCCGACCAGGCGAGGTGATCATGCCTGGCGGGCCAACTGCCCAACGGTTGATGTTGGGATGTTGTATATATGTTAATGTGCGCGAGAACTTTCACTGCGCGATTCAGGATTGGTAGTTTCTTAGTTTCCTTCGTTACTTCGTAGTTCGACGTATCTTCAGTAGATGGCGCTGTAGTATATTTCTGTTGCGCTGTATGTGGAAGTCGCCACATCACTCCCCTCCAAGACCGGAGGTTGATACACGATAGGTCAGCTGTCTGTGCTCTGTTGCGGAACTTGCCAGTGCCAGGAGTGAGTAGTTCCAGTGAGTCGGAACTGAGTACCGCAAGTTCCAGTGAGTCGGAACTGAATGCCGCTAGTCCCAGTGAGTCGGAGCTGAAGTCCGCTGATGCCAGTGAGTCGGGATGGCAGGCGGTGCGCGGTACTGCGGTGAGGTCCCCAGTGAGTCGGGGCGGTTGCTGCGTAGTGGCTGGCTGCTGCATAGACGGGAGAGATATGCTCTGCTTACATGGACCGTAGTTGCAGTGTGCTGTGCCTAGACGCTGATAAGGCCGTAGGGGAACCAGGCTAGAGCGGTCGCTTCCTGCGTGTGGTGTATCCCTGTTGAGGCCGAGGTTTCTGGCTGGCTGTGAGACTTGCTGTGGGAGTGAACATGATGGTGGCGTGCTGATGCTGCTTCGAAGGCTGCTTCCAATCACGTCGGGGTCACCACTGTGGAGGGAACGAGAGTCATGTCCCTCCAACACAAAGGGAGGATCCTCCGATCAGGCGAGGTGATCATGCCTGGCGGGCCAACTGCCCAACGGTTGATGTTGGGATGTTGTATATATGTTAATGTGCGCGAGAACTTTCACTGCGCGATTCAGGATTGGTAGTTTCTTAGTTTCCTTCGTTACTTCGTAGTTCGACGTATCTTCAGTAGATGGCGCTGTAGTATATTTCTGTTGCGCTGTATGTGGAAGTCGCCACAATAATAACTTACATCTAAAATTTAATCTAAAACTATTTACATTAAAATTCTACATCAGAATCATCGTCATCCACTTGACACATCCATTACGAATTCTTCTGCCAGATGAGATTTCTTCAAGTCACCGCCGTGTGCCTGCCTTCAATGACTCATTTGTTTTTATCGATAATGGCGTTGCGCCTGCGCAACATGCTCACCGCCCTAGCCGGGCCGAGGCCGAGCTATGTTTTATGACCCAAACTGCACGGACAAAATAATTCTACTGTAAGTACATATTTTGACTTTCATCCCCTCTCTCTAGGAAACCGTGCTGAATTTCGGGATAAAAAGTATCCTATGTCCTACCTCGTAGTATGAACTCAAATCATGCCAAGTTTCATTTGAATCCATTCAGTAGTTTCGGCGTGATGCGCGGCCAAGATACAGACAGACAGACACACAAAAATGAATAAAATACAGTTTTGGCTTCAGTATCGATTATAAAGAGCCCTAAAAAAAAATTTTCTAAATATCTTTAATGTACATACAGAATTGAACCTGTTACATTTTTATTATAAGTATAGATATTCTTCTTGCACAAGCACCACACTATCCTTTGCTAGCACGGCCACAGGCCTGGCGTACCTCAGGACTCCGTCCTGTCAAATACAGTTTCTTCTGCATATTAAGGCGCGTCTCCACCGAAAGACAACACAAAACTTGCCAATTTTTGTTCGGTGGAGACTCGGTTTTACAGAAACTTTTGTCACCAACACGTGTTGACAACACAAAAATTGCCAACTTTTTTTCGGTGGAGACCCGGCTTTAGTGACATGGCCCGGCGATTTTGGCTATAAGTATGAATGTTTGTAGGTAGATATCGATTTAAACGGTTTATAAGATGTTGCTCTCAATATTATCGGTCCCCTGGACCTTTGTAAAATTTTAGCTAATAAAGTAATTAAACCACTAATTTACTATTTAACATTTATTTAACATAATAATATAATACATGTGATTACAATTGGTAACAATAAAAATAAATAATACTTTTATACATCACATATGTCATAGACGTCATATATGTAGCCATAGATTGATTAAAATGCGATTTACCGCCTTTTTGTTTATATCTTAGTGACTATAAAACGGAATCGTACTCCACTATAAACATTACTTTTATTTTTTCAATAATACGGTAATTTTTAAACGCATGCAGCATATTACATGTAATAACAATGTAGACATTAACAAGATAATATATTTTATTAAAGTTGTAATAAAAAAATACATTGAAAATGATAAATTAGCAAAATCACAACTACAAACGTCAAACAGATCATTACAACTCTCAAAAGAATTGACAATTAAGCGGTTTGTGACGTAAGCATGTGCTAAGCGAGTGTTTTAGCGGGAAATTTGAAATGTGTTTTTTTTATTGTATTTTTTTTTTGCATAAAATATGGCCTAGCCTACGAAATTAAAGCGGTAATTAAGAATTTGATCAACAAAGCTGCGAGCAACAAACTAAACCTATTTTAATAAGTAAAAATTTAAATAGTATAATAAATATAACGTAAAGCTAATGTTTTCACGTTGTTAACCCGAATCGATTTTATCAATAACAGTATAGCAGTTTAACGTAACTGTATATTTAATTTTCTTTGTTATATACAATATTTATTATGAGTTAAGCATTTTTTCGGTTAAAGGGCTCGGACTGCCCGCTACAGTTTTTCTCAAATACCTCTTGAAGTGCCCGGTTTAAGGTTTTACCTTATTACTTAAGTGAACATAAAAATGGCGAAGTATAGATGTTTAATACGGCCTCTTTTAAGATTAGGGGGAAAGTAGCAGACAGGTCATCATCATCTTTTAACCTTACTTCATCACATAAATCATCATACGCGTAAATCAGAGCCTTTAACCGTCCTCTGCTGGCCTTTGGGCCTCTCCTTGGAATCAGACGGTTCACCTTCATGATAATTAATAATAATAATAAATATTTTGGACATCTAACACACAACGCCATCTAGTCCCAAGCTAAGCAGAGCTTGTGTAAAGGGTACTAGACAACTGATACAATTACATATATTTTTTCTGTAAATACATACATATTATACATAGAAAACACCCAAACTCCGAAACAAATATTTATAGATCATACAAACATTTGGTCCGACTCGGGAATCGAACCCCAAGACCAACGAGGCAGTTGAAGTGTGCGATGTGTTGACTACAGATGGGCACTTTCAACTCATATCCGCATTGCCGCTCCTTCAGACCTTCTCAGAATGAGGGTGAAGGAGAGGGGAAGCAATAACTGAACTGCTTAGCTCCGGTTTTCTGTGCGTCCTCCGGTGGAGCCTAGCTTATATGTGTTTCGGCTCTCACACGAAAATTATTTAAGAGTATTTAAAAATCAATAAATATTTTATGGAATTATCATTTTCGTAAGCGACTAGTTAACAGTGTTTCAAACTTAGAATGTAGTATAAACCTTTTTTTTAATTAAAATAACAAGTAACTAATAACATGTAATGTGGATCTGGGATAGGACAGAGGGCCTAGTGTGAGTTTGTTTCATATCAACTGACATCGATCGTCGCTCTTGACAGCAACCGAGTTCGGCGTTGCGATTGGTCCGCACCGTACTCTTCACAAATCGTTCCGTTGGGTTTATTTTTAACCGACTTCCAAAAGGAGGAGGTTCTCAATTCGATCGGTATTTTTTTTATGTATGTACACTGATTACTCGGTCAATTGTGGACCGATTTTATACTATAGATTTTTGGGTTTTTAATTCACCTAACCAATAACCTCACTCTGCAGTCCTTAAAATATAGTTTGATCTCTGTGACAGTTATCCTTAGTGTCATTTTAGAACTTACGAAGTACATTTTAGGTGTGAATATATATACATATTTATAACGTATTGCACTTTATTTGTGACAAAACTGGCACAAAGAATTAAAATAAAGATACTTTTTCAAAGTTACTTCGTCGGTTTTGTAGCCATCTCTCACGGAAATAAAGCTATATTTTAAGGACTTTAGGCACTCAGTTTGGTATCGGTTAGGAGACAGGTCGCGTGATGCGTAGCTAAAGAACCTCTGCTAAGTCTAAAACTAATCAAGCTTTTAATAAATGTTTCAGAGTACAAATTATACGATAGGAAGTGTTTTGTGCTTTATAACAAAAAAGCCCAAGATTCGAACCTTGGTTGTTAAACAAAATTGGGTTAATTTAAACGTTGAACCTAGTCTCCGAGCCGTCCGCCAGCATGAGCGTGACGGTCCTGGAGTTGGTCCACACGAGGCGGGCGAGACGGGCGGGGTTGAGCCTCGCCACGTCGGCCATCGGGGCCGTGCTGTAGCACTTCACGCAGCGTGTCTGGGCTGCACCTAACCCGAACATTCCTGAAAAGGTTTTAGCAATTATTAAATTACATTATTTTAGGATATTTTTATACTTCATAAATGGAAACGGTGTAAGTACATCTAAATTTATATATTCTAAGTGAAGAAAGTGTGTAAATTTGTTAGATACAGAACATGATTGAGATATGAATTTTGAAGAATTTTTAAAGGCTTTTCATAGATAAAGGCATTTTCAACATAACCCGTACTAAGAATATACGATGTCTCGCGGGGATTTACAAATATGTAATTAATTAATTATGAAATATAAATAATGAACACCCAGACTCAAAATAACAATTTGTGAATCACAGAGTGTTGTCCCATGTGGGATCGAACGTACAAAAGCAGCAAAAAGCGGCGTGGCGACCGCTTAAACTACTTGGTCATTCGTGCAGTCGCAACATTACTAACATATAGATTACCCTATTTCTTGTAGTAGTGGGAAGTGTGTTGAAGCATGTTAAATTTGTATAATGACAAACTTGGGGCCCAATTTTTAAAATGACAAATTCGACATAAAAAGTTGTAATAAATAATCAGAAGTTGACCTGACATGGAAATTCGAAATCGTTTTTTATTTTTTCGAAAGACGATTCTCATTTCATCTCATTCATATTTTTATCATTAATTTCATCACGACGAAGGCTTTAAATACTTAAATTGGCAGAAATTGTTAATCCGGCTGGTTGCCAATCTCATCAAAAGAAGACATAAGAATTTGTTATTTTACGAATTTGACATTTTACGAGTTTGTCATTTTACGAATATGTCATTTTACGAGTTAGACATTTTACGAATTTGACATTTTAAGAAGTTGTCATTTTTTGAAATGGACACGTTCATTCAGCAAGTTGTCATTATGAGGTGAAGTGCAGTGGGTGAGTGGGTGAGTGGGGAGTGGGTGCGTTACCGGCGGTGCTCTGCCAGAAGGAGAGGCGGTTGTCGGCGGTGGCGTAGGACACGAGGTAGCGTCCGTCGGGGCTGAAGGCGGCCGCCGTCACCGGCCCCGCGTGCGCCGCCAGCGACTGGCAGCGCCCCGCGCGCAGCTCGTACAGCGCCAGCTGCCCCGTGTGGCTGCCCACTGGGGGACACTTCACTATAAACACTCCATTGATCGACACAAACAGACGCCACGGCGACATGGGCGAGGACTCAGACTGCGACATGAGACCCAAACTAGCTCGATGTAATAAATATTGAATCCATACTCTGCGTCTGTGGCGCAGTGGTAGCGTATGCGACTACTGTGCTTGAGGTCTCGGGTTCGATTCCCGGGTCGAACCAAATGTTCATAATGATCTGCAAATATTTGTTTCGGAGTTTGAGTGTTTTTGATAATACGAGTATGTATATATTAACAAAAAAAGTATAGGTAATTATATCAGTTGTCTAGTACCCATAACACAAGCTCTGCTTAGTTTGTGACTAGATGGCGTTGTGTGTTAGATGTCCAAAATATGTATACTAATATTACAATTTCGAAAGTAACTCTCTCTGTCGCTCTCTCTCACAAAACTCTGTTTAGTGCCACAAATTAGCCATATACTTTTTTAAATACCAATAAACAACTGGTGATAGATAAATCCATCTATACTAATATTATAAACGCGAAAGTTTGTAAGTATGGATGGATGAATGTTTGTTACTATTTCACTCAAAAACTACTGAACAGATTTGGATGAAACTTTACAGTAATATAACTTATACATCAGAATAACACATAGGCTATTATTTACCTCGATAACCGACATACATACAGTAGTACAACTAACAACTAGTACTTCCATAAAATTAAAAATTCGAAAGTAACTCTATCTAACTGTCTGTTATGACTTGATGGTTAAATCGCTGTATCGATTTCAATATATAACCAAAATAAAAACCAAACCAACCGCAGACAAAAGCTACAACCCTATATATTAAATATACCTTTCATTAGACTCCCAATTATAACATTTTTAATTTCCTGGACCATAGCAAAAATATTCTTTACAATGTTAATAAATAAATTCTCACCGTGGGAGAGCCATGCTTCGGCATGAATGGACCGGAGTGATACCACGGCCTCACAGAAAACCGGTGTGAAATAGTGCTTGCGCTGTGTTTCACCGAGTGAGTGAGGATACCGGAGGCCCATACCCCAACCCCTCCCCCTATCTCCCCCACCCCCCATCCCCCAAAGGCCGGTAACGCACTTGTGATGCCTCTGGTGTTGCGGGTGTCCATGGGCGGCGGTAATCGCTTACCATCAGGCGATACGTCTGCTCGTTTGCCGGTCTATTCCATAAAAAAAATAATAATAATAATTTTGAACAATTTATCAGCCAAAGATCAGGAGTGTAATTATAGTAGCAAAAAAGATCAAGAATGACAAAAAATGTAGAAGATGGCTTCATCGTAAGAAAAATGTTTGGCGAAAATCTTCAACTTTAAAGTTACCTGCGATCCTCCTAGTAGCCGGGCAGTGGGACACCTGGTTGTATCTACAGATGGCGGGGAACACCTCGTTCAGACCCTTGCTCTTCAAGTGAGACTGGTCCACGCAGTGCAGGATAATGTCCATCACCTGGAAACACATTATTCAGACTTCAGGGTATTTTAGAAATATTGGGATTAGTGCAGTATTTATTGTGACCCGAAATTCTTAGAATTATTACAACTACCCGCCGCAAGGCTATAAGTAGCGTGGTTGGTTTAAAGCCGAGTCTCTTTTGTGTTGGTGTAAAAATTTTCTGTAAAGCCGAGTCTTCACCGAACAAAAGTTGGCAAAGTTGGTTTAAATAAATCTTTGTCACGAACCTAACAATTTAATACATAAAATAAAAAATTAGTAACCCTTTTTATGAAAATTATGCGAACGGAGATGTATGAAATTTGGCACAGTTAAAGTTTATATGTAGGAGGAGGGCGGGTAGTTAAAAAATAAAAAAATTAAAAAATTATAGTTGAATTTTCAACAATGGCCGATCACTAATAAGTAATAACATATAAATATATTACGATATTATATTATGATAGTATTTTAATATCAGTAATGTATTTTTTTAAAAAGATTTCAAAAAAGGAGGAGGTTCTCAATTCGACTGCATATATGTTTTTTTTTTAATTTTTTTATGTGTTCGCCGATAACTTCGTCGTTTATGAACCGAATTTAATGATTTTTTTAAATGGAAAGGAGATATCCCAACGGTGGTACCATGATAAGGACACTAAGATCTGATGATGGCATCCAAGAGAAATCTAGTCCAATCATGAAGTCGGTTTTTATTTTGTTAAACTTTTATATTATGTTAAAATAAATAAAAATATCATCAGTAATAAGTAGTTCTCCTTGTTTTTCACTTTATTTCTTCTTACTCATGTCCAAGTAGCTATGTACATCCTTTAAGGTATGTAATGTCAATTGTTATTTTTATTTCCCATAGACATATAAGAATAGACCGTGCTAGCGTTGGCACTATAGTGTAAGTGGATGCCATGGCTGGATAAAAGAGAACGCAGCAATAAAGGTCCTCTCTGTCCTTGTTTAGGGCGTGTACTTACTGCATTCGCACGCTCAGTCAATAATATATATATCAATGTCTACGGTATAGTCATACGCAGTCGCAACTAAAAATGCCGTGGGAGAGCCACGCTTCAGCATGAATGGGTCGGCTCGACTGGAGTGATACCACGGCCTCACAGAAAACCGGTGTGAAATAGTGCTTGCTCTGTGTTTCACCGAGTGAGTGAGGATACCGGAGGCCTATACCCCAACTTCCCCTCCAACCCTATTTCCCCTCTCCCATTCCCCAAAGGCCGGCAACGCACTTGTGACGCTTCTGGTTTGCAGGTGTCCATGGGCGACAATAATCGCTTACCATCAGGCGAAACGTCTGCTCGTTTGCCCACCTATTCCATAAAAAAAAGAGGGCGCCTTTATTGTTGCGTTCTCTTTTTATCGAGCTATCGCATATCACGACTATTCCCGCGGTCTATTCTTATATGTCTATGTTCACTTCCTTTAAGGGGGAGGGGGGGCGCCTTTTCCTTACCATTATCTGGAGGTAAGAGAAAGGCTTCATTGCATCTGTAACACCATAAGAGAAGTACTGCTCACCTCGACGAGTAGTTCAGCGACCTCGTTGTGCATGCGGTCGATGAGCAGTTCGATGCCGCGCAGCACCTCGGCCCGGCCCTTGTGCAGCGCCTGTGCGGCGGGCGAGGTCTGGCCCGCCGCTAGTGCTGCAGCACAGCGGGCCACCTCGCGGGCCATCGTCGTGATGAACGCGCCCGGCCTGCGGGGGACGATAATATATGTAGCTTCTTTTTTTTTTTTTTAAAGAGTAGTTGACCGTATCGTAAATAAATACCAATGCCTACTTCCTTAAAACGAATATTACACAAGTAATTTTTTTTCAAAACAAATACCGACTTCAAGGTTCGACACGATTTCTCTTGGATGTCATCATCAGATCTTAGTGTCCTAATCATGGTACCACCGTTGGGATATCTCCTTTCCATTAAAAATATAATAATTAAAATCGCTTCATAAACGAGTAAATTATCCGCAAACACACTTAAAAAAACACATATACGGTCGAATTGAGAACCTCCTCCTTTTTTGAAGTCGGTTACATTTCTGAAAACATAATTATTGCAGCTTTTTTCATTTCTATTACAAATTTTAATCAAAGAAACATTGAAATATATTGCTCAATGGAGTAGTCTAAAACAGTGACGTCACAAGTTCGTATTTAGTACATTTTTCATAGAAAAACATCGTTATGACAGATGATTAAAATTAACTAATTTGACTAAAGTGTCAACCAGCGTATTGGTAAAGTTACAGCTGGACTCCTGGTAGGAGACCCAAACTTCGGCACACATGGCCCGGCTCGACCGCAGTTATACCACGGCCTCACAAAAAACCGGTGTGAAACAGCGCCTGCGCTGTGTTTCACCGAGTGAGTGAGGATACCGGAGGTCCATACCCCAACTCCCCCCAAAGGCTAGCAACGCACTTGTGACGCCTCTGGTGTTGCGGGTGTCTATGGGCGGCGGTAATCGCTTACCATCAGGCGATAAGTATGCTCGTTTGCCCACTATTCCATAAAAAAACGAATACCTCGGCGAGCAGTTAAACCGTCGGTCCCGTTTGTCATGAACTTCTACGACAATCGTTATTGGGAAGTCAGTGTCCTCAAATATAGTCGACGTCGGACGTCCGACGCAACTTGCTCCGTAAAAAAACTGATATTCAGGTAAAACTGATTGAACTAGTAGCCAGACCTAATCTTGGGATAACGACTACACTCTAAATTTCCTCTATAAACAGCAGTGTCTTGATAGAGGCGGATCAATCACCACATGGTCACTGATGTTTATAGAAGAGACTTTGGCCAATCTAACCTTATGGATGTTAAAAAATAAATGATTTTTATTTAAATCGATTATTATTATTTTCTTTAAATCGATTTTTATAATCGATTCACGTAGTTATATAATCCATTTTTCATTAGTCGATTATATAAATTACGTGTTTACTATACCACACTGACCAGCTTCCATTATTGTGTCACTCAAGGCTTTTAAGGTTAGATTATATGAAAGTCATGAATGATCCAATTCATAATCTGGTCACAAATAATGCAAGATCAAAAACCAAATACAGTGTATATAACATAAGCATATTTTTTCTTATTACCACAGTACAAACACTACTTAGTTTGAGACTAGATGTCGTTGTGTTGTGATAGAATATTGTCTGTAAAAAATAATATATTTACTCAATTTTGGGTTAAGCACGCCTTTGTACATGAAACTTTCTTGTATTATTTTTCCTATTTATGTGTTTATTGTGTACAATAAGGAATAAATAAAAATACAAATATTTTTGATTATCTTCTCATTTGTTCCTAAAAATACAGTATGTAATAAAAAAAATTAAAAACTAAAACCTAACTACGACAAAAAACGACGCTGAAAAGGTATAAAACAAGTTTGAAAAGCCGTAGTCACGCATTGCTAAAGTGTTATGGTACGTTTCTATGTAACGTACTTTATGACCGCTAGAGGGCGCCACATTAGAATCAGTGACACGTCATATAGCCTATAACCAGCGGACGATCAAGTCGCTTCTAACGATATCTGATTGTCCAGTCTTAATAAGTAGTTGAGGCGCTATGAGGGAACAGATGAACATACATACATTACATACATCCTTACACACATACATAGCCTGACAAAATCATAACCCTCCTTTGGCTTTGCCGGGTAAAATAACTAATAAATACATAAAAACAATTCCATTAACTCTTTAAAATCTAGTGCATAAACGTTATTTAGCTCACCTGGCAGTAGCGATGAGCGTGAGCGCATGTCGGGCAGTACGACAAGAGTCGGCCTGGGGAGTCAGCGGCAGGCCATAAGTCATAGATGGGACTAGTTTGTCAGCATCGCAACACATTTCTAGCAGACCTGTGGTACAGAAAAAAAAGACGTACTTCTAGTATTGAAGGTCAATATTAATTTAATTATTTTTTCACTTGGTACCTAAATGGTATTTTAGAATCGATTAAAGCCCGTATTTTTAAAGACGGATCAAGTATCGGTTGAACTCTGATTTATCCGTTTGAAGTTCAGCTCAAAATTTAAGCATCGATATTATATTATAATTTTGTCGAATTTAATGTTTATTCAAGTATAGATTTTGACAGATGACTGTGATGTTTGTTAACGTGAGAGAAGCTAAAATTAGTTTTAAACTAGTCTCAAGCAGTGATTTCAAGGTCATTTTAAATTCCATTGCCTTATTTACGAAAGAATTACTTATCAGTATCGGATCGGTTAATCTCGTGTCAAGTCACCTTTAATAATTAAATATGTGCTTAAAATAGTTTTAAGACGAGATTTACGACTGTATAGGTACATACCTAGTAAAACATGGCTAACATCCAAGTAAGGCTCCCAAACTGTGAACCCACGGCCCAGCAAGTCGACTGCGGCACGACGGAGTGGAGTCGCTGCAGGCAGGCGTGGGCAAGCGGGACTTAAAAGTAGATGGGTGAGCGCTAGTGCCGTTAGACGAGCCAAGTTATTTGATGAGCTCAGGGTGAAACCTGTTGGAGGAAAAAAATAATAATTTTATATGTTATGTGTTCGGTACGTGAGACTTTCATCCCCTGATTTACCCCCTCTTAGGGTTGGAATTTCAAAAATTCCTTTCTTAGTGCTCAAAATTTCAGGATTCTAGCTTCAGCGGTTTGGGCTGTGCGTTGATCTCTGGGTATGTCAGTCAGTCAGTCACATTACTCTTTATATATATAGATTGAAACGGTTATTTTAATATTACACACAGACACACCAATTTTATTTATTTGTATAGATAGTACACACCTTCCACAACGGAACTCTTTCTGCTGTCTCCATCCTTGCGTCTCTTGTTGCCCGCTGCGCCTATAACGAAGCATTACACATGCAAATAATAATGGAACTAAATAAGCTGCTCGTTATATGATTAATACGGAAGCTGTAAAAGGCTGTATAAAAAGGTTTTTGCGCAGCCATGACATACAAAGACGCCCTTTGGACTGGAGAATTGCCCTCTCGCCAAGTTGACATTCCAAAGACGTGGACGTTATTTTTTTTTATGGAATAGAGGGCAAATGAGCAGACGTATCACCTGATGGTAAGCGATTATCGCCGCCCATGGACACCCGCAACATCAGAAGCGTAACAAGTGCGTTGCCGCCCTTTGGGGGATAGGGAGGAGGATTGGGGAGGGATCCTCACTCACTCGGTGAAACATAGCGCAGGCGCTGTTTCACACCGGTTTTCTGTGAGGCCGTGGTATCACTCCGGTCGAGCCGGCCCATGCATGCTTCGGCACGCACGAGTGGCTCGAGTTGGCTCGGACCGAGTGCACTCGTACGAGTCAGCTTCATACGAGTGTACTCGGATAGTGGTTTACACACGATAGTAGTGCACTCGTATTGTGGTCATTTGTCTCCTTGCACAATCAAGATGTCATCGACTGATCTGCTGCTGCGAGGTATAGATGTTGTAGGAGATAAGTTAATAGTGGAAGTTCAAAATCACGAAAGGGGAAAAAACGAAAAGAGAAAAAATTTGGAAATGGAAATGGATTTGAGGACGTGACCAACAGGGTGCATCAAATAATTTTCTTCGTACAGTAGAAGAGGAAGAACACGTTTAAAAATCATTTGAGATTAAACACCGCACAATTTGAGTATTTATTTGAAAAAGTAGCACCCACCACTAGTAGTCACTCCACTTTTTTTTAGTTGTCGCCATTTTGTTTTTATAAAATGATCCGAGTGAGCTCGAAAAATAGAGCAGTGTCCGAGTCTACTCGGATTTGATGTCGGCGTCCGAGTGCGCTCGGATTAGGTGTTTACATAATACGAGTACCGTCCGAGTAGACATCCGAGTGCACTCGGTCCGAGCCAACTCGTATTGTGAAAACGCGGCTTAAGCCGTCGGTCCCGGTTGTCATGAAAATCTATGGCAATCGTTATTGGGAAGTCAGTGCCCTCAAATATACTGACAACTAGTTCAATCTTCGAATTCACTTCACCCTTCAGGGTTGCGGAGGTCCGATACCGCTCCGTGGACAAACTGATATTCAGGTAAAACCGGTTTCACTACAAGCTGATCCCTAATAATCTTGGGAATTTCGCTGACTGAAGATTCGGTTTCGGTTTCGGAACTTCTTGGCTCACTCATAATTCATAAATAATGGTTAAATATTGGAATATTGATATGTACACCCGCCATATTGATGTCAATGTGGTGGGTGTAATGTGTTTTTTGTACTTGGAGCACCTCCAAATTTCCGACCCGCCGAAACTGGCCGAAACCGAAACTGAATCTTCGGTCAGTCACTATTGGGAATACTAAAGGCTAGGATGAAACCACGTTTATTTTTTTATGGAATTGACCGGCAAACGAGCAGACGTATCGCCTGAGGCGTCACAAGTGCGTTACCGGCCTTTGGGGGATGGGGGGGGGGGAGGGGAGATAGGGGGAGGGGTTGGGGTATGGGCTTCCGGTATGCTCACTCACTCGGTGAAACACAGCGCAAGCACTATTTCACGCCGGTTTTCTGTGAGGCCGTGGTATCACTTCGGTCGAGCCGGCCCATACATGCCGAAGCGTGGCTCTCCCACGGTTAAAACTTCATATCTATAGCGATAGATATAGATCACTATAGCGAATTCATTATCAGTTGGAAGCAACAGTAGCAAGTCTTTAAAAGCTGGGTATTTTATAGTATTGCTGTAGTTTAGTGTAGGTAGTAGAGCCACGCTGATTTCAGCACGAACGGGCCGGCTCGACCGGGGCGGTACTACCCTCGCACAGAAGATCAAACGTAAAATGACAGCGATCGTGCTGTCGTGTTTCATTGGTGAGTGCGAGACCGGAGGCCCAATTAGTCTAGTCAACAAGTTCCATACTTGTTGACTAGACTAAAAGATGCAGCAGCATCACTAGGCCGCCATGGTGTGGGTCGCCATACTGCATTGTCTGCATTCGCAGTGAGTATGGTGACCACCACTCTTGGATTCTGCTTATGCTTTCCATCAGGCAGAGTAGAGTCATTATGGCGGGCCATACATAAAAAAAAAAAAAAAAAAAAAAAGTTTGATATATTACCTTCGCTGGTGATGTCTTGTCCAAACTCAGCACCGATAACTCCGAGTAGAACGACTGCTGTGGTCTGCTTCCGCTTGAGCTCGGCGAGAGAAGATGGCTTGCGGACTATTTCCTCTTCTTCCTCTTCGAACTCTTCTTCTTGCTAAAAGACAAATATTACATGTACTTTACGAACGGTAGTTATTTTGACCAATAAATAACAAATAAATAAATATTTCGGACATCTAACACACAACAACAAACTAAGCAGAGCTTGTGTTATGGCTATGGGTACTGTACAACTGATATAAATTCATATAGACTTTTTTTTGTAAATACGTACATATTATACATAGAAAACACCCAAACTCCGAAACAAATATTAGCAGATCATACAAACATTTGGTCCGACCCGGGAATCGAACCCGAGACCTCAAGCACAGCAGTCGCATACGCTACCACTTATGCCACCGAGGCAGTTATAATGGAAATGAGAGACATCAAGAAACAACATATACTAACAGTGTTGAGTCCTAACAGGAAAATTCCACAACAATTTAATGGGACTCCTTTCTTATTCTTTTGAGACTTTAGGATCTTGCCATCAGGCAGATTAGAGTTACTTTGGTAAGCTCATACATAAAAAAAAGAGATACAGAAAAGTTTGACAAGAGAGTGTGACATAACAATGAAGTAACTATTAAGTAAGATGCTACAAGCAGAAGAGCATAGGTATACTTATTTAAATCAGGTGCGAACAATATGACTATTATCTGTCCGGACCTTTTCAACTGGCTCTTTTGGTGCGGCGTGAGGGTTGATGCTCTCCGTGTGAGTGTAGAGAGGCAAGAACTGAGCCCAGTTGTCCACCAGACTCTTGCGTCCTTTCGGGCCCAACCTGTGAATTTAAATCATCTTAGTTCTGGAGACTTTTATAACACCGCGATAACGCAAACTACTAACATTAAGAATAGTGTTTTGATTGCCGCTCATTGTAATTACACTTAAGCTTAATGAAATTATTGAAAGCCTAGCTTACCTGCCAAGTTCAGCAAGTAACAAAGCCTGCGCAGCCTCCCTGACTTCAAGGCAATGGTGTTGCCAGCGGCGAGCAAGCATCTCCACTTGGGGACGCTTGAAGCTCTTCGCACCTGGTGGTAGATAATTATCCATGAATATACAGCAAATATGTAGGTTGCTAGTAGTCGGATTTTACTCAGTTTTTCAGTTGATTTTCCAAATCTTAAGAATTTAGATCACGTTTTAAGTGGTCTTAAATCTGCCTCAGCAATAGACCAGTGACCATAAATCTTGGTTCATGTTCCGGAAACTCTTACCTATGATCTCCTACTAGGTCTCTTCGTCCTTTCAAGTTATTTGGATATATGCTTCCTAGGAATTAATCGTTACGGTCGATAAAGTCTGCTGGACATAGGCTTTCTCCAAGATCTCTCCACAAGAACCATTCCTGTGCTGCCCGCATTCAACTACCATAAACATATAAAAAGAATCTGCACATCCATCTGCTATCGAATTATTGTCAGAAATTCCCCAAATTTACCTACATTCAGAGATCCCTTCCTCGAAGTTAAATTGAAATTTTTTATTAATTATTATTTAATTTTAAGGGGCCATCTGAGATTCATTCGACAACTGTGAAAGGTGATAGAAAGGCAGCAGTATATGTGATACAATGTGTCCTACCTGCAGTCACAACTTTGTCGGGCAGTAAAACGCAGTGCAGTGTTGCCAAAAGTGACCAGCCCTGCTTGATGTGAGCCTGTTGAGCGGCTAATTGTTCTTCCCTCTCTTCATCTGCTGCCCAGGATGAAGAACTTCGGGTTGAGGGTCTGATATAGAAAATACCGATAATTTTGCTGCTTTAGTACACTTTGGATGATCAAGAAGATGACAAGTAATAATAAACTATTAAGTTCACATTGAACATGCGGGATAAAAAACGGAAAAATTGGATTTCCTAAGAATTCGCTGCACAAGTGAATACTGTGGTGGGCATTTTTAGAGTAAGAATGTTACTATTTAAAAACAAAAAGTTTTTTTATTGGAAATTCTTAGTGTGTTTTACCCATATATCTTGAACAAATTGGTTATATTACACAGATAAATCTCAAGTCTCTTAGAAATTTTTTTTTTGAGTTCCACGATGTATTCAGAGCTACATTACCTGTGGAGTCTTCTTATGACTTCTTGCTCTGGCACGAAGCTGGCATTGCTCATGGACATGAGGGTATTGGCGAGCGCCACAATGGACAGAAGATGGTTGGTGGTCAGGGTCGTGCTCAGTTCCCAGTGCAGTTTTGAGGTGAAGAGCCTGGAAAGAAATAAGCATAATACGTGCATAGGAAATTATCTCTCGCATATTAGGTATACATCCCGTGTCGCGGGGGACTTTACAAATATACATGAAACGGACACAATGAACAACTAGACTCACAACAACAATTTGTGGATTACACAAAGTGTTGTCCCATGTGTGATTTGAACCCACAGTAGAAAGCGACGTGGTGACCGCTTAAACCACTAGGTCAACCAGCAGCAGCAGCATCGCAGACAGTGGAGGGAATTAAGTCGTTCATTTACATGATTCAGAAATCCAAGTGATTTTAATCTTTTGGGACCTCACGAAAATCCTCAATTCATCAGGGGTCGATAAGAGCTTCGCAATATAATAATATATTGTATATCACCATAACTTTGAACAGTCGTCATATAAGTTTTATTTGGTTAAAAGCCAAATAAAAAAGGACCTATTATTTTTAGGTTTTTTTTTTTTTTATATATGGCCCGCCAAAATGACTCTACTCTGCCTGATGGAAAGCATAAGCAGAATCCAAGAGTGGCGGTCACCATACTCACTGCGAATGCAGACAATGCAGTATGGCAACCCACACCATGGCGGCCTAGTGATGCTGCTGCATCTTTTAGTCTAGTCAACAAGTGGAACTTGTCGACTAGACTATTTGGGCCCCCGGTCTCGCACTCACCAACGAAACACGACAGCATGAACGCTGTCATTTTACGTTGATTTTCTGTTAAAATGACTCTAATCTGCCTGATGGAAAGCATAAGTAAAATCCAAGAGTGGTGGTTATCATATTAATTGTGAATGTGGACAAAGCAATATGCTGACCTATACTATGGCGGCCTAGTAAGATGCTTTTACTTAATCTTATCAATGGCTGGTCATGATTTTACCTGGTTAGCTTTTCCTGCCTCAGCAGTTCTGGTGGTAAATCGGAAGTGATGAGAAGAGGATCATCAGGAGCAGATGCGCAGGCATCAGCCCAGCTGCCGAGCCAAGTGGGCAGTTGGACTGCCATGTGGCCGTGACGAGATACAACGCCGAAGCACACTGGGACCTGACAATAAAAATAAGATGGTAATTGTTAAAGCTTCCTTATTTATTCAAATTATTGTTGTAAAGGATAGGGCATTTCTCTAGTATTGAGGAAAGTGGGAAAGTGTACCCACGAATCGATGTGAGAAATATCACTGCGAGATCGGAACTACAAAGTAGTTCGGCTTGGTTTCGGTAGATGGCACCGAAGATGTTTATCGACTTCAAAAACAGGGGAGGTTTTCAAATCTATTGTATTTGTTTAACGTTTGTTACCTCACGACTTTTTTTCTTTCATTTATTATTTCGTTTTCTTTTATTTGAAAGGGGGAGAGGATTTTTCCTATGTAATTCGATTAAAATTTTCAGAAAAATGCCACCATTTAAACTGGAATCAAAAAAATGGAGATAGCAGTTTATAAGCTACAATAAAATACTCCAGTCCATAAAACGAACTAGTAAATGATCCCGAACAGGTAAACCTAAAGTTGTACCAGACACTGGTGTGAAAACTAACCATGGGTCTCAAAAGGCCGAGCTTGGATTCGCAGACCCTATCCAGGTCGGGGTCTAGACCCCACGCGTGAAGCAGCGATATCAGGATCTGTGCGATTTCCATGGTATGAGGAGGTTCAGCCAGAGCCATGTCACGTGGGCGTTGGCGCTTGCTTTTGTTGGCTTCATCTGGAACAAGTAGATTTAATTATTTATACATACGTTAGTATTTTAAGAAATTTTGAGGTTGGTAGTAGATTTTAGGTGTTTTAATAAATAAAAAATGTTTCCTTATTTTTTGAGATTTATTTTCACATGGTAATTTGCAACATGTTTTTAGTTATATTTTCTTACAGAAAAAACAAGCAATTTACAACAATGTTTTTTTGAATAGCAATATAAACCACCGATGATTTTCAAGGTAGTAGAGCCACGCTGATTTTAGCACGAACGGGCCGTCTCGACTAGGACGGTACTACCCTCTTGTAGAAAACCAACCTGAAATGACAGCATTCGTGTTGTCGTGTTTCGTTGGTGAGTACGATACCGGTGGCCCAATGATGAAGAAGCAGCTCAATAGGACGACGTATAGGTGTGGGTCACCATGCTGCATTATTGCATTGTCTGCATTTGCAATGAGTATGGTAACTCTTGGTTTCTGCTTATGCTTTCCATCAGGCAGAGTGGTATCACTCTGGCAGGCTCATATATATATTACTTATTACCAAGTTCAACTAAACAAACAAACTCTTAAGCATTGTTATATTAATATAGATGAAGTTAGATTCGAACTAAGATACTAAACCGTTATGTACGTAAGAATGCGTTGTCTATTGCGCCATGTAGGAACCACGCAGTATGCTCGACCGACTACAGGTACGAATGCGGCCTACGAGTTGCGACATTTTCGCTTTATCTATGGGTTTAATAACATTACGTTTTACTTCTACGCGTCTCAGTATTTTCTTGAATAGCTAATAAATGAGTTTCTTTAAATTATCTTTTGGTAAATTTTCATAAAATGTATCCTGGCTAGATCGATTTATCGCCCACGAAACCTCTGCATACTAAATTTCATGAAAATCGTTGGAGCAGTTTCCCAGAGTCAGATAGACAATTGCTCGTTTGTAGTATTTGATACAGTTCTTTCCAAATTAAAATTAGGCAACTGGCGTGTCGTCCGTATGGTGATAAAATGTAGCGTGTTCCCTATTCATAGACGAGTAGAAGATACACCAGTGCATAGTGAAGTAACACTTAAAACAATCATTTTTAAACGTGTGGAAACCCCGTTGGGCCGTCACCACCCCGGGGGTTGCGATGGGGTGGTTTGTCGGAATCGGTCAGACTAACGGCAGTCTGCGACTGAGAAGGAGGGATCCGGGAACTGCTGTTACTAATAAGACATCCGGGCCTTGAGACAAACCCTAAATCAAACTCTGGCAAGCGTGGTATTACTATACCAAACCAGGCCAAAACCTCCTTTCTAACGAAAGGCCTTAAATTCAGAAGTGAACTGTTGAACTGTGTGGACTGTCTGCTAGCGGGACATCCTACTAACATCTACTTAAATCAATAATTACAAATTTTAACAAAAAAAAAAACTTCAATCTGGACCAAATTTAAATGGGACCATTCGGTAAGCACCAGCTTTCAAATAAAAAAAAGAATCATCAAAATCGGTTCACCCAGTCGAAAGTTATGAGGTAACAAACATAAAAAAATACAGAAGAATTGAGAACCTCCTCCTTTTTAGGGTTCCGTGCCAAAGGCAAAAAACGGAACCCTTATAGATTCGTCATGTCTGTCTGTCTGTCCGTCCGTATGTCACAGCCACTTTTTTTCGAAACTATTAGACCTATAATGTTGAAACTTGGTAAGTAGATGTATTCTGTGAACCGCTTTAAGATTTTTAGACAAAAATAAAAAAAAAACAATAAATTTTTGAGGTCCCCATACTTAGAACTGAAACTCAAAAAAAATTTTCGAAAAAAATGGATAGGTCTTCGAAAATGATATTGAGGTTTCTAATATCATTTTTTTCTAAACTGAATAGGTTGCGCGAGAGACACTTCCAAAGTGGTAAAATGAGTGTCCCCCCCCGCTTTAACTTCTAAAATAAGAGAATGATAAATCTAAAAAAAAATATATGATGTACATTACCATGCAAACTTCCAACGAAAATTGGTTTGAACGAAATCTAGTAAGTAGTTTTTTTTAATACGTCATAAATCGTAAACTGCAATTTACCTTTCATTCAATCAACACAAATATAAAAATAAAATAAAAATTATATTATGTTACTTGCCGCGGAACCCTTCATGGGCAAGTCCGACTCGCACTTGGCCGCTTTTTTGAAGTCGGTTAATAAAATTGAAGTGTCTGTTTGTTATTTCAGATTTACAGCTTTTCACTAAATGCCAATGAAAGTATATACGATACTTACAAAAAAAAAGCTTACAAATTTTGTCTTTTTGTCTGTATGTTTGTTCTGGCTAATCTCTGGAACGGCTAGAACGATTTTAATGGGACTTTCACTTGCAGATAGCTGATGATATAAGGAGTAACTTAGGCTACTTTTTAGACTAGTTAACGACAACCGCAGGTAACACCGTGAGGCTCAGCTTGTAAATATGTAAAATCTTGATAATAGTCATAACCATTGTACTAGTATAGTTATTCGTTTTCTAGCCATGATTTAAGAACCATGTATGCAATTTCCGCTTCCTTATTACATATTGGTTATATTTTAGACCGAAATCTATTCAATAACAGTTTAATATATAAATTGGTTAACTATTAATTACGAAGGTGGGACTATTAAAACACACACACACAATTATTTCACCGGGATGGGAATCGAACCCACGACCTGTCGCTTAGCAGTCCGGATCGCTAATTAATAGACCAAAAGAAGAATATTACACACAGAAGGTAGAAAATTATTGTCCATTCTTGTTTAATATCAAATCTTATCTTTACGATAACTATTATTATTTCCCAAATATGTATTTCCGTCTGTAATTATTAACCGGAACACGTAGATACGTGTTAAAACACGAATTATGACGTATTCGCCATTATTAACAACAATCATTATAGAATAACAAAGCTGAGAAACTAATAAGGAAATAAATGAATAGCCTATCGATCGAGTACCTTTAAACATTTTTTTTTGTATATCTACACTTATCACATCACACTAAACACTATATATAAAGGCGAAAGTTTGTGTGTATGTTTGTTACTTCTTCACGCAAAAACTACTGAACGGATTTGGATGAAACTTTACAGTAATATAGCTTATACATCAGAATAACACCTTATGCCACTATTTGCCTATGCTACTATTTGCCGCGATAACCGACATACACGCGGGTGGAGCCGCGGGCAACAGCTAGTATTATATAAAGAGGTAAAGTGACGTTGTGACTTGTGACGTTGTATCTCTGGATCTACTGAATCGATTTTGAAAATTCTTTTATCAATAGAAGGCTACGTTATTTGGATGTGACATAGGCTCCAACGATATTTAAGGATATTGTATGCAGGGCCATTCGGGGCAATAAATCGACGTAGCTAAGATTAATTTTTAGAAAATTTACATCCAAGTACTCTATAGTAATATTAGAAAGCTGGAAGTTTGTTTGATTGAACGCTTTAATCTCAGGAAGTACTGGTGTGATTCGGACAAATCTGTCAGTGTAAGATAGCACGTTTAAACGCGGAAGTTATTAGGAGCGGATTATCAATAAAAATAAATACAAAAACGGGGGAAAATTATTCCTTTTGACAGTTATACGGTTCAAGTTACACAAATACAATGTATTAAAAGAACAGTTCTCTTTAAAAGTTCTAAAAAAAAATCTGCAACATCATATATCTATCTTTTAAAGTTGGCTCTCTAGATTTTTTTTAAGGTAAACTTTCCTCACGCTTTTATAACATAACGCTACCCGTAGCTATTGCCCGCAATAGGAGACTCAGACGAGGTTGCGTGCCCCAGCTAGTAGGTATATAAAAGAGGCAATGGAGCCGACGTGTCCCATGGTCACAAGGTCAAGTGATTACCATAACCTATAGGCACCTGCACTCATGAGTCACAAGAACGTTGGCGCACTCTGCGACTTAGAAATAGGATGATGGGGTTTGCAATCCGGTAAACTTCCTTTAGCGGCCTATTTGTATAGATTTTTTTAAAGACAACTATTGGACTAGGAATACTCCTGTGTCGCGGAGGACTTTTCAAATATACATGAAACGCACACCAAGAACACCCTAAAAAGCACCCATTAAAAAAACACAATCACATTGGCACCACTGCCTCGGTGGCGCAGCGGTAGCGTATGCTCTGCTTAAGATCTCCGGGTCGGATATAAATATTTGTTTCGGTGTTTTCTAAGTATATTATGTATATATGTATTTAAAAAAATGTATAAAAGTATTCTATCAGTCAATCTAGCTTTCATAAAAAAGCTCGATAGCTTAGTAGGAAAATAGTCGATAAAATCAGCTAATAGGTATATCAGTCATTCATATAATAAAACATACTAGTGATCGTCCAGTGATCAAAAATCGACCATAATTTTTATTTTTATTTGTTTAGCTTTCTGCGCTTCTTCTGGGTGTAAATATTAACTGCGGCAAATTTTATTGTATTCATATATAGATAATATCTATCACGAAGGTAAGTAACAATCATTACAAACGCATTATAGTATAGTATTACAACTGGCCGATACCTTGACATTTGGCGGACAGCTGTTACACTCATGAGCTGAATACGTCATCATATAACACACCCGAAATATGCGCGTACGCATGTCATAAACCAGTCTTGTTCTTAAGGTGAAAGGCATACTTTTTAAATATTTCCTTATATTTTTTAATATAGGCCGTTTTCTTTTACATTTCTGTGTTTTACGATGTAATAATAATTTGAGATACTTCACATTCGGCCGTGTGATGCTGAAATAGTCGTCTTTTCGCCTAGGGTACTATCATTGCTTGTGTTCCGTTACCTTAACTCTGGATAAAACCATGTGTTGTCCTATGTATATCAGAATAAAAGATTTTTCTTTCTTCCTTGCTTTACTATGTAAACAAGACAGTTGATAAACCTATGTTATTTCAAACTAGCTGAGCCCCACGGTGTTACCCGCGGTACAACAACAACCGAGGGTAACGCCGCGGGTCAAAGCTAGTCTAAAAAAAAGTAGCCTAAGTTAGTCTTTATATCATCAGCTATCTGCCAGCGAAAGTAACGTCAAAATCGGTCCAGACGTTCCAGAGATTAGCCGGAACAAACAGACTGACAGACAAAACTTGTAAAAAAATATATTTTGGTACATGTACCGTGTATACACACATATACATTTAGTAAAAAGCGCTTAACACACTCCAATTTTATTTATTTGTATAGATGTATAAATGTCGATTTTGCTGGCGTGCCTAAGATAGGATAGCTAACATCAGGCGTAGAACAAATCAAGTTACGTAACTGACCCACCAGTGTTTTATAAAAAATAATCTCACACATGACCATGTGACCATTTTCAAGGTAGTAGAGCCACGCTGATTTCAGCACGAACGGGCCGGCTCGACCGGGGCGGTACTACCCCCGCACAGAAAATCAACGTAAAATGACAGCGTTCGTGTTGTCGTGTTTCGTTGGTGAGTGCGAGACCGGAGGCCCAATTAGTCTAGTCAACAAGTTCCATACTTGTTGACTAGACTAAAAGATGCAGCAGCATCACTAGGCCGCCATAGTGTGGGTCGCCATACTGCATTGTCTGCATTCGCAATGAGTATTGTGACCACCACTCTTGGATTCTGCTTATGTTTTCCTTCAGGCAGAGTAGAGTCATTTTGGCGAGCCAAACAAAAAAAAAAAAAAAAAAATTTTATCTCAATCTAGACAGTCTTTACTGTGATTACCAGACAACTGCCACACATACAACCATACATATATCTTTCTAAAACCATACATACATAGATAATTTACACCCACACAAATAATAATTTAATATCGCACAGCCACACCAACGCAAATACACATGGGAATATACCTCCTACCCCCAATGTGGCTGCGAATGAACTGCAATTATTATCATTACAATTATCACGTACTATACTATATGATAATCGATTCGTCGAAGGTAAATATACCAATACCATATGTCCGTATATTAAAATGCATTCACTCGACAGGTTCCGGTCACGGCTCATGAAATGACAGGCCACCTGATCACATATCACATAGGAATGGGACACGGAGAATTTCAAGTTTAACGATAAAATTGTATAACATGTTTTTTACAAATTTCAACAGTTTGAATATCGGTCTTTAAAATAGTGTTCTGTACAATCCTTTTCCGTCAGTCGAAGTACGAATGTTGTATAGATAAGTAATATTTAGTTAGATGTTAATTTATGTATTTAGACTGTCACATGGCGACGTGGTTACAAGACGACCAAGCCCTTTAATTAAAATAAACGCAAACTTAAAAAAGGTGGAGGTTACTTTATGTTCAAACTGTGATCTATTCATTCCATAAGTGTCGTGAAAGGCAAAGGGAGCAAACTTCGCGGGACAACAATACTGCAAAGAGAAGGAATACTTGACACAAACCCTATACCAACCCGTCTGATCAGCGTGCTATAGTACACCAACACCTCGTTTCTAACGAGAGGCCTACGTCCAGCAGTAGACAGTTAAAGGCTGTTTATTATAAGTACAATCCTAGCTAATACTATATGTGCAAAAATAAAGTATATGGTGTTTCTACTCAAAACTAAAATGAGGGCTAGTTTAGATTTCCTACTCCAGGATTACCATTGCCGGATCATGTGACCTAAGAATGAAATGTTAAATTCTGTGGTACGATTACCGTACTATTTGTTGATATCCGTATAAATTAAGTTCGATAAATCATCATCATTTAAGGCAGAAAATGCTCGATATCCATATATTTTCACATCACTAGTAACTAGTGCAGTCACCTTGCACTTTAAGAAGGTAGTCACCTACACGGCCCACTCGCTACACTACCGGTTACTTAATTTATGTCTCCGATTACTTGGGTTTCAGCGACGTTCTACTATTTATGGATATCAAAAGTGTGGGTAAAGCCACATTATTTTTAAAAAAACGTCGCTATTGAAGGCTAAGTTTGGCCGTTCATTTATTTGAGGAAAACTCGGGTAGATAAGTCGGTGCACGAATATTCAATATAACCTCATTTATAGAGAAAATAACATTAATAACAGGAAATCTATCGGTTCATCACAGGAAAGCCGCCCTTTGTACATTATATATTTGTAATCTTATGTACTCTCTTGAAAATATGTAACATGGTGTACAAATAAAAAGTTTTCTATCTATCTATTTATAATTTATTTCTAACCTTAGAAATAAATTATAAATCATCAGTCAATCATCTCAGTCATCTGAGTCATCATTTTAGAAAATCTTAACTATCTTCATCACCAGTTTGGTTACCATAATACAGTCTTTGCTTAGGTGGAGATCAGATCAGACGGCCGCATGGGAGATGGATTTTTCTCAAATGCCAAAAATTTAAGCAACGTAGGAGAGTGACGCTTCGGCATGAATGGGCCGGCTTGACCGGAGTAATACCACGGCCTCACAGAAAACCAGTGTGAAACAGCGCCTGCGCTGTGTTTCACCGAGTGAGGACACCGGAGGCCCGTACCCCAGCTCCTCCCGCCATTCCTCTCCCCATCCCCCAAACACCGGCAACGCACTTGTGACGCCTTTGGTGTTGCGGGTGTCCATGGGCGGCAGTAATCGCTTAACATCAGGCGATACGTCTGCTCTCTTGCCTATTACATAAAAAATAAATAAAATAAAACCTATCGAGTTAAGAGCCTATAATTCTTTGAAGCACGACATATATCACAAATGGTTTTTAGGACTGCTCTACAGAGCCTTCACGTGGTTCCCATGCAATTACCGTTAGCTATTATCTCGAGACGAATCGATTGCCACAGAGTACAGATAACCTTTGTATGTCGATTATATCGATACATCGAATCGTAAGACTAGCGTGTCGCTTTTCTCAAATTACAGTACTTGCATCATGGCGTTATAATTGTAGACGCCTTTTAAAGAAATTTTATTATATTGATTTTAATCTTATCACGTGCACGATTTGGCGTAGCAATGGTCTATCCTTTTGGGGCAGTTGGCCAATTAAACGCCCACTATATACCTACACTCACAACTATATATATATATTATGGAATAGGCGGGCAAACGAGCAGACGTATCGCCTGATGGTAAGCGATTAGCGCCGCCCATGGACACCTGCAACACCAGAAGCGTCACAAGTGCGTTGCCGGCCTTTTGGGGTTGGGGGGGAGGTAGGGGTATGGGCCTCCGGTATCCTCACTCACTCAGTGAAACACAGGGCAAGCACTATTTCACACCGGTTTTCTGTGATACTGAGTAAATAAGTAAATAAATCACTTATTCGAGCAACTAAGGACTCAATTGGTTAGTAATAACAAAACTTTTTTACATACTACTTTCTTTTTGGAAGATAACTCCCGCGCTAGGAATGTACATAGTTTGTTGCGGGGGACTTTACAAACATACATGAAACGGACACAAAGAACAACCAGACTCAGTACAACAATTTGTGGATCACACAAAGTGTTGTCCCATGTGGAAATCCCACCCATGGAACCCACAACACTTGGCGCAGTAGAGAGCGACGTGGCGACCGCTTAAACCAATCGTGTACTATGTTAGTTCAATAGTACATTATGGTATAAGTGTGTAATGTTGGTGATTACCGCTGAGGGATTATCATTTTCTTCACAATTAGTACTTGTAGACATTTAAATTAATAAATAACTGTAATTTCAACAGTGAAAACGAGTTGTGAATTTTTTTTCGCAATGGGAGGAAAAATTAATCAGGTTTCCTATGCGCGCGCATCTTACAATGGTGATCGGCCATAGACTAAAAGAATGAGGTTTCTTTTTTTTGGCTTTTCGCGGATAGCGTTTTAGCCACGTACAAAATGGAGAATTTCAAGTTTTCTTTCTTACAGAAAAAATAAAAGTTTTATTTATTAAACACGTTCACAAACCATTCTGGAGACTCCGAGACAACTCGACTTTTTGATCATCTCAGTCAGGCAGCGGACAAAGCGCAGGAACAGTTTCCGACCGCCGAACTGGTGTTTCTGGGAGACTTTAATGCCCACCATGAGTCCTGGTAGGGATCTTCCAGAACAGACCACGCGGGTCGGACTGTCCACGCATTCGCTCTCACGCATGACCTCACCCAGTTGGTACTCCAGCCCACCAGGATACCAGATATAGTGAGTCAAGCGCCTTCCTTGCTGGACCTTCTGCTGACGAGTCACCCAGTGCAGTACAGTGTATCGGTGCTCGCCTCTCTGGGATCCTCCGATCACTGCCTGGTATCCACCACGGTGCCTCTAGTTGCCCCCCCACGACCAGTGGCAGCTAAGAGACGGTTATGGCACTACTCGTCAGCAGACTGGGATGGAATGCGGGACTATTTCGCATCCATCCCGTGGGCACAACGCTGCTTTAAATATGGAGATCTGACGCAAAGTGCGGCCGCCGTGGCTGGCGAAATCACTCTAGGAATGGAATACTATATTCCCTACAGTGAGGTCACCAGCGCAACTACCCGGCCCTGGTTCAATCGCGAATGCGCTCAAGCTGTTGCCCAAAAGCAATCGGCGTACCGCGCATGGACCAGGGCCCGCGCTCACGGCCACCCCGACGTGGATCGACTAAAAGCAGCGTTTAACAAAGCCACCAGGGAATGCAAGAAGGCTTACCTAACAGCGGATGCCCAGCGCATTGCACGACTTGGCCAAGAACTCGTCGCATACCCTACGGGTAGCCGAAAGTTCTGGCGATTGGCTAAAGCCGTGCAGTCCAACTTCTGCCAGGCCTCGCTACCAACGCTGAAATATCCTGACGGATCACTTGCCCACCAGCCGCAGGAGAAAGCGAAACTGCTTGTAGATCTCTTTGCGGCTAACTCCCGAATCGATGACCGTGGCATGCACCCGCCTACCATTCCGGCCTGCGACGCTACAATGCGGGATATTCGCATCCGGCTGAGTAATGTCCGAGCGGAGCTTCAGTCACTCGACGTCCGGAAAGCTAGTGGACCCGACGGTATCCCAGCGGTGGTTCTTAAGAACTGCGCACCAGAGTTGTCTCCGGTATTGACGCGCCTGTATCGCCTGTCATATTCCTCGGGAACTGTTCCGGATGCCTGGAGAGAGGCGAATGTTCAACCCATCCCCAAAAAGGGCGACCGCTCCAACCCAGCCAACTACCGCCCGATAACTGTCACCCCCATTATCTGCAAAGTGTTCGAGCGGATCATCAATAAACAATTGATCCACTACCTGGAGGATCACTCCCTACTTAATGATCGGCAATATGGTTTTAGACCGAAACGATCCACGGGTGATCTTCTAGCGTACGTCACACACCTTTGGAGTGAGGCTATTGACAGGCACGGAGAATCTTTGGCCATCAGCCTCGACATGGCCAAGGCCTTTGATAGGGTTTGGCACCGTTCGCTTCTCTCCAAACTGCCGGCCTTCGGCTTGCCCCCCAAACTTTGCAACTGGGTTGCCGCATTCCTGCACCAGCGCCGCATCAGAGTCCTTTGCGACGGTGCGGCCTCCGACTTTCAGTCGATTAACGCCGGAGTGCCACAGGGTTCCGTCCTGTCCCCCACGCTGTTTCTTCTGCATATCAATGACATGTTAGCCCTTGGCAACATTCATTGCTATGCAGACGACAGCACAGTTCATGGGAGATACTTCGGACGTCCTGCAGCAAAGTCAGCAGATATTGAGGAAAAACGACAGGAGCTTGTCGCTGAACTCGACCATATTCTGTGCCGCATTTCTCAATGGGGCTCTGAGAACCTGGTCGAGTTCAACGCTAAGAAAACACAGGTGTGCGCGTTTTCTGCCAAAAAATCTCCATTCCTTCCCCTTCCGACTTTTCAGAACACTCAACTGCCACTACAAGGCAGACTCGATATCCTGGGCATGGGCATCTGCCGCGACCTAAACCCGCGCGAGTACGTTGAGGGCGTCACTAAGGCGGCCTCGCGGAAGTTAGGTGTTCTAAACAAGGTGAGACGGTTCTTCTCGCCGGAGCACCTGTGTCTTCTTTATAAGACCCAGGTTCGCTCGTGCGTGGAATACTGTTCTCACCTTTGCGATGGTGCCGCGCAGTATCTGTTCGACGCTCTCGACCGGTTGCAGCGGCGAGCAATCCGAATTGTCGGCAGTCCTGAAGCCACCGAGTCCCTTGAGCCTCTGCAGATGCGTAGAGATATCGCCTCCATGGCAGTCCTCTATCGTCTTTATCATGGGGAGTGTTCTGAAGAGCTCTTCCAACTAGTCCCGCCTTCTCCCTTCCTCTACAGGACAACACGTGCGAGCCTCAGAAGTCACCGCCTCAGAGTGGAAGACATACGCTCTCGCACTCATCGATTCGGTTCTTCTTTCCTGTGCCGATCGGTTAAAACCTGGAACTCACTACCAGCGCACGTGTTTCCGTCCAACTATGATCCCGGGTCCTTTAAGCGGGGCGTGAAAAAGCATCTCACTAGGCCGCCATAGTGCTGGTCGCCATGCTGCACTGTCCTTGTTCACATTGAGGATGGTGACCACCACTCTTGGATTCTGCTTGTGCTTTCCATCAGGCAGGGCAGAGTCATTTTGGCAGCTAAAATATAAAAAAAAAAAAAAAAACGTACAAGATGAAATTATCTATTTAAATACGAAGTTACATGAAATGAGCAAGCAATAGATACATTAATTTATTTGTACTATTGAACACGGTCTTTTTTTTTAAATAAGGAAGTCGGTTAAAAATAAAAAACTCTATAGCTCACTTGTGAATAAAAGCAATGAAAAAGTCACAGTTTGATTAGATGTCATTACTAGTATACGCCGAATTGCGGTGAAATTAGAGCCACTTTATATATAAGTGTGTTGAAAAATATATTACAATCGTGTGTGTGAATCAATGCCATAAGAAAGAGGTAGAAAGCCTGCAGCAATGGTTCACATTCACACAGTCAAGCCTGCTGGCTATGTCGTGTAAAATTCTATTGGGTAACGGGGTAAGCAGATACATTTTGCCAACTGTTATTAGTAGAAAAAAAAATCTTTATCCTGCCTCGGTGGCGCAGTGGTAGCGTATGCGACTGCTGTGCTTGAGGTCTCAGGTTTGATTTCCGGGTCGGACCAAATGTTTGTATGATCTGCAAATATTTGTTTTGTTTCGAAGTTTGGGTGTTTTCTATCTATCTATACTTATAATAAAAATGTAACAGGTCCAATTCTTTACATTAAAGAAATTTAGAAAATATTTTTTGAAGGGCTCTCTACAATCGATACTGAAGCCAAAACTGTATTTTTTTCTTTTTTTCATTATTGTCTGTCTGTCTGTATCTTGGCCGCGCATCACGCCGAAACTACTGAATGGATTCAAATGAAACTTTGCATGATTTGAGTTCATATTACGAGGGGATATTATATATCTATATTATATTACATGGGATACTTTTTATCCCGAAATTCAGCACGGTTTCTTAGAGAGAGGGGATGAAAGTCAAAATATGTACTTAGTTGTAATTCAATAACATATAGTCCGATTTCTTTCATTATTTTTTTGCTAGAAAAAAAAAGATAACGGGAAAATTCTTTTTTTTTTGTCCGTGACTGTACACTGCCTGTGGGAAGCTGAGACAGATATGTAAATATGGCGGTACGAAGTTCGCCTGTCAGCTAGTGTATAATATGTGTATGAAAACCTTATCGAGATATCGAAAAATGGTATTCAAATAGCAGACCCGTGCCCATTTCGTTGGGTCTTATAAATTTTTAAGCAAAATCCGACTGCCACAAAAAGTCTTTATTTTTCGGGTTAATATATGGGTTCTTTGCGGAAAATATAATATAGCCTTTATTACCCCGAGAAGGGCGGCTCAATTTTTCAGACGTCATAAAAAAATATCGTTATATTATATATTATAGCCAATATACTCAAAAAATTAACAAATTAATAAATATAAAAATCAACGCCACTTTTCGTTGTAATTTTATAACTCAAGAACGGGCTCACCTATCCAAACCAAATGTTTAGGCTTTGGTCGGACTATTTAGTAGATGGTTTATGTGAAGTTTGCACAAAATCGGTCGAGCGGTTCTTTATTTATCATATTTTTTGTAACAAATGAATTCAATAAATGGCGGATCATTTTGTTAATGGGGTTTTTGCTGTCAAATTGAAATTTTTTTCAGTGTTGACAGTACAAGCATGTTGTTATGTCATAATTTTCACGAAAATGAATATGGCGTTACGAAGTACGCTGGGTCAGCTAGTTATATATATGAAAACCTTCCTCAAGAATCGCTCTATCTATTAGTTTAAACCGCATCAAAATCCGTGCAGCTTTTGAGTTTATCGCGAACAGACAGACAGACGCGGCGGAGGACATTGTTTTATAATATTTCGTGATTAACCGCCGATATATATAGTGAATAAAGTACCGAACACAAGTAAAAGTGTAGGGGCCCTATAACCGTCATATAGTTAATGTCCCTGTTCTACATATATAATAATATAAAAGCTAGTCAACCATACACGAATTATCAAAATTCTCATAGTATTACATACGAGAAACATTTAAAACCATCGTGAGATTGCCTCGTTCTAGTTCACATAGCTCGCGAGTTACACATTACAGTATTATAGCTATCTTTTGTTGATCCTGAGGTCACATTGCAACTGAACTTACTAACTTGCTGTGCTAATGCATTTCGTTACATTCGGGGATTGTATAAACTTAATGTTTATGTAATCCCCAAAACGGTAACCAGAGGCAAATTTAACTCCTTTTTTTTTTTATAAAATTTACTAGCTGACCCGGCGAACTTCGTACCGCCATATTTACATATCTGTCTCAGCTTCCCGTCCCGGAAAAAAATAGTACATTGTTCACCGAGGGAGGAAAGGGACCGATTACTAGCAAGGGAGCAGTTTGTGGCCCGAAGGCGCAGCCTAGGGCCAAAATACTCCCGAGGTAGGAATGGGACTTTCACCCGAGTGCTACACAGTGCTTTATACTACACCCGTAAGGAACATTTAAAGACTTGTATTGTAGAAAGTATTTAAATCAAAGCGTAAGACACCATGTAAGACACAATTTAGCTTAGAATTTGACCGATATTTCGCTCTTCTTTTGTTTTTTTTTAATCTTCACAAAAGGATGTCAGTGGCACGGAGATTCCATATTTAAATTATATGAAAACTCCTTGGGCAGGCGCGCGCCATAGATAACACATGAGAAATGAAAATTCATAAACTTTCTCTCCCGCTAAAACACGTTAGAAATGGATTTTCATACATTTTTTCCTCCCGCTTATTCAGGTCAAGGAAAAGACTAACGTTCTCTTTTCATTTTCAGGGAATAATGACTACTGTTCCGATCAGGTGTAGTATAAAAATAATTATTTAATTTGGTGCAACCGATCGGAAGTTATGCGCGTACATATATTTCAGCGATTTATTTATATATATACATATAGATAGATAGATATAGACTATGTCGTCCGAGCCATTATTACGAATCTAATGATACCTCCGTCATTAAATCGGTTCAGTAATTTAGACGCTACGGTGGAACATACAAATATACAAAGACTGTCAAAACTATTCGGTTACTCTACTACCCTTCGACTTAGTCGGGTAAAAAGATAACTCCCGCACTATACTAACATACTCGTACATGAAAGGGACTCTAAGAACACCCAGACTCAGAGCAACAATTAGTGGATCACACTTTCCTCCAGTCTCCGGCATCCTCACTCACTCGGTGAAACACAGCGCAAGCGCTGTTTCACACCGGTTTTCTGTGAGGCCGTGGTATCACTCCGGACGAGCCGGCCCATTCATGCCGAAGCGTGGCTCTCCCACGTGAATGTATGTATTTAAAAAAGTATATATTTGACATAATACAAGCTTTGCTTAGTTTGGAACTAGATAGCGTTGTGTTTTATCTGTCCAAAGTATTTATTTATTTTTATTTATATATTAATGTTTTACATTTCATTTAGAATAGTTTTTATGTAGTAAATACATACAAGGATAATACGTAGTTTGAGCTTAGTTTAACATTACTGAGACAGTCGCAATATGTTTAATTTTGATAAAAACTCATTTGAAATTTCAAGGTAAACTGTTGTTGATGTTACCTCCAAAACGATATTAATTTTTCAGTTTTACATAATTTTGGTCGATTTATTACAGAAATAAAGAGTTTTATAACTAACTAGTTGTTGCCCGCGGCTCCGCCCGCGTGTATGTCGCTAATCGCGGCAAATAGTAGCCTATGTGTTATTCTGATGTATAAGCTATATTACTGTAAAGTTCATCCAAATCCGTTCATTAGTTTTTGCGTGAAAGAGTAACAAACATATTACTCTCTACTTACTACTATTCTCAAGGTAGTAGAGCCACGCTGATTTCAGCACGAACGGGCCGGCTCGACCGGGGCGGTACTACCCTCGCACAGAAAATCAACGTAAAATGACAGCAGCAGTGCTGTCGTGTTTCGTTGGTGAGTGCGAGACCGGAGGCCCAATTAGTCTAGTCAACAAGTTCCATACTTGTTGACTAGACTAAAAGATGCAGCAGCATCACTAGGCCGCCATGGTGTGGGTCGCCATGCTGCATTGTCTGCATTCGCAATGAGTATGGTGACCACCACTCTTGGATTCTGCTTATGCTTTCCACCAGGCAGAGTAGAGTCATTTTGGCGGGCCAAACATAAAAAAAAAAAAACATCCATCCATACTTACAAACTTTCGCGTTTATAATATTAGTATATATATTAGTATAGATGTAAATATTAAATTCTTATATAGAACCTAATATAAAGTGGTATAGTATGCCAAAACCTTCTTTCTAAGGAGAAGTCTAAGTCCAGCTGTGGACTATTAAAAACTATTAAAAGCCTACTCTATTTTATTAGGACTCTATGCTTTTAAATTCTTTTTCTACTTGAAGTGCCGCTCCTACAGGAGATTGGCCGTCAGCTCGGCGAAATGTGTCCTGTCCTGAGTACACCTGTGCTAAGCGGAACAGTTCTTCGACACTTGCGATATTCGTCTACTCACGGATGTTGCGGAGCCAAGACTTCTTCTTCCAGCTCGTCGCCTTCCAGTTGGAGCAGCTGGTAACGCTACCAACTCGTCATGGCACAATAGTTCGCAGCACGTGGCCCAGGTATGCCACTTTCCTTTGCTTGATGATGGGCAAAAGTTCGCGATATCACCCGACAAGCTGGAGCATTTGGCACTCTTTTGGTCCAGCTAATGCGGAGCATTCTACAGTACCACCACATTTCAAATGCTTCGAGGCGTTTTTGAGTGTTGGCTTTCTGAGTCCAAGATTCGCAGAAGTTTTTTTATGGGATGGGAAGACAAATGACCCGGGTCGCGTGATGTCAAGGTAAGTGTCATTCCTTCCTCTCGAAACAGCGGGAGGGAGGCTTTGGTCTTCGTTAAATATTACGGCCACCGGCTGTACTGCTTTTTTCCAGTCAGTATATCCTTCATCTCTCAATCTGCAAGCAAATGTTGCAATTTTGACGCCATCTTAAATTACAGTTCACAAACTGTACAATAAGCAATTCATTTCTAAACGTTTAAAAACACTAGCAGAGAGATTTACTCAACCATACCTTATTAAGACATCGTAAGTGGATACTTAGTACGAACATTATGTTTTAAAGATAAACAATCTACTTTGTCCTATAATGGCGGCCAACTTAATGATATGTATGTGCTTAATTTTTACATACATACTTAAATATCTAACACCACGAGCAATTCTTGTATATATCTCTCTCTATGTATATCTCGGAAACGGCTCCAACGATTTTCATGAAATTTAGTATGCAGGGGTTTCGGAGGCGATAAATCGATCTAGCTAGGATTCAGTTTTAGAAAATTACCAAAATAAAATACCGAGTGAAACTCGGTAATCCAAGTACTTAACATTTATATCTACTGCCTCGATGGCACAGTGTAAGCGTATGGCGTATGCGACTGCTGTTCTTGAGGTCTCGTGTTCGATTACCGGGATTATTCGAACCAAATGTTTGTGTGATCTGCAAATATTTGTTTGGGAGTTTGTATGTTTTCTATGTATAATATGTATGTATTAACAAAAAAATGAATTTATATCAGCTCTCTAGTACCCATAATAGTTTGGGATTAGATGGCGTTGTGTGTTAAAAGACAAAAATATGTATTTTATTTATCTAAAATGAAGTCCCGAAACCACCCAATCCCTTGAGCCTCTGCAGTTGCAAAAAGATGTTGCCTATGACGAGCTCTTCCAACTGGCTGTACCTCCCCCTTTCCTCAACACGACAACCCGTGCTGGCCTTGGAATTCACCGTTATACAGTGGTAGAACTAAACGGTTCGGCTATTCCTTCCCGTGATGATATACAGGCCGACATAATGTGAGTCACTATATTGCTCATATCAATGTTTGTATGATCTACAAATAATTGTTTCGGAGTTTGGGTGTTATCTATGTATAATATGTATGTATTTACAAAAAAAAACGTATATATGTTTTTTTTTTTTTTATACAACTCCCGCACTAGGAATACATCCTGTGTCGCGGGGGACTTTACAAACATACATGAAACGGACACAAAGAACACCCAGACTCAGAACAACAATTTGTGGATCACACAAAGTGTTCTCCTACGTGGGATTTGAACCCACGACACTTGGCGAAGTAGGAAACGGCGTGGTGACCGTTAAACCACTAGGCCAAACGTGCATTAGTTGTCTAGTACCCATAACACAAGCTCTACTTAGCTTGGGACTAGATGGCGTTGGGTGTAAGATGTCCGAAATATTTATTTATTTTTCATTGATGTTCGGCTCATTGGTGATAGTGTGTTGTAATATAACCTACTAGCTTTTGTATGCGGCTCCACCCGCATGTATGTCGGTTATCGCCGTAAAGAGTAGTCGATAAGTCCTTCCTTAAGAATCAAAGTATCTCCAAGCTGAATTTCATTCAAATAGGTGCAGCGGTTTAGCCTTGAAAGCATAATAAACAGTGCTATTTCAAATGTATAATATTAACTAGCTGACCCGGCGAACTTCGTACCGCCATATTTACATATCTATCTCAGCTTCCCGTCGCGGACAAAAAAAATGACTTTTCTCGTTATTTTTTATTTTTCTTGTACACAAACCTTGTCCTAACAATAACGAACACATAAAAAAGAATTATTTAATTAGGTGCAGCCGATCGGAAGTTATGCGCGTACAAACATTTCGGCGATTCAATTTATATTGATATGGAAGAATGTTTTATATTCATTTTCCTGTGGTATATTACATTTATAATAATTAAAGTAAATATAAATAACAAAGGAATTTTACACTATTTGAAATTCAAAAGGTCTGCTAAGTACATAATCATGTAATAATACTGTGTCACAATTGGCTTACCTATATTAAATACAGGCACACGTTTCGTGTCTGTCTGTCCGTAGATACAAGGCTGACCTAAATGACACAATACCGCTACACCCACTTTCCGCCAGATAAACGGATCATTTCATAAGTTGTATCTGCAGTAAACTCAAACCTGATCTAAATATTTCTGTGTATTGTAACAAAACAAAAGATGCAGAACAAAAGATAAAACCTTAAGAAAGTATGTATAAAGTATAAAGTATGTTTAAAGTATACCTTTTTATGCCGGCGCTGCTGCTGGTTCTGCGGAAAGCCTCAAACGGCGTAAGTACCAAAATTTAATAGGTAATTACATTTTTGAACCGTTTGGGGTAGAGACGCTAGGTTCATGGGGTCCGAGTGCTCGCGCTATGTTTAAACAACTAGCCAAGCAACTGATTGACGCTTCTCGCGACCAGAAGGCCGGCCTTTTTCTAGCACAGAGAATCAGCATTGCCATTCAACGTGGTAATGCTGCCAGTCTTTTGGGAACGCTACCAGTAGGCGAAGATGTGGAGTTTTTTGACGCTTGTATGTAAATATTGTTATTTTTTTTTATAAATTATGGTTATGTACATAGGTTTCTATATTATGTAATATAGCTCTCATAAGAAAGTATGATCGGCATCTTTTTTTTTATATATGGCCCTGCCAAAGTGACTCAACTCTGCCTGATGTAAAGCATAAGCAGAATCCAAGAGTGGTGGTCACCATACTCATTGCAAAAGCAATAATGCAGCATTGGGCCTAGTGATGATTCTGCATTATGGGGCCGGTCTCGCACTCACCAACGAAACACGCCAGCACTTCTGCTGTCATTTTAGGTGGATGTTCTGTGCGAAGGTAGTATCGCCCCGGTCGAGCGGTCCAACGGTTATTATCCTAATATTGGATCAACTGATAGTTAGCTAAAGTACGTAGGTTCGATTTAAACCCATGTGTATAATTGTGTGATTAGTAAGATTATTGTTTCTATGTCTGGCTGTAAAAAGTAGCCTAAGTTACTCCTTATTACATAAGCTATCTGCCAGAGAAAATCCCGTCAAAATCGGTTCAGTCATTCCAGAGATTAGCCGGAACAAACAGACAGACCAAAGACAAATGTTATTTTGGTATATATACCGTGCATACATACATAAGCATTAAGTTTAGATTAAATTAAAAAGCTTTTTAAAAACAAGCTTTTACTGGAATGCCTCGAGACGAATCAAACGAGTCCAAACTCGATGATGTTGCGACGTTTCTTTACAGAGTTCCTATGGCCACCTTCCAGCTCCAGCATCAGATCAGCTCCATGTCATTATAATATTGTCATTGTCATTATAAAATTTCAGCAAAATTGGTTGAAGATATCTGCTTCAAAATTGAGTTGCAAGATTCCACCGGAACATACAAGCATACATACATACATTGCAAGTTAATAAAAAGCTTGTAAAAAAGCGGTTATTATAATATTATAAACATACACTCCAATTTTATTTATTTATATGTTAAAATGTTTTATGTAGTTAAAACATCCTGAATGACTTGGAAAAAACAATAAAACGACTGGTGCTGTTTTACATCCAAATAAGCTATCATCAGTTGTTTAAATGCAAGATTAAGGCAAACAAAAAAAGGAAAACGTATAGCCTCAAAAGTAGAGAAGAAATAAAATATATTCAGTGAAACGATCGCTATGTAGAACGTCAGTTAAACTGTTAAAAAGCGCAAACGTTGTGTTGCGTCATTCGAACTTGCACTTGAGCCTCGACTAAAGTATTTATCGTTGCGCAACGTTCATGTCTTGTTACATAAAACTATATACGTACAAATAATAACGTATTTGTAATTCTCTGTATATATTTTTATACATATATGGCGCACAAAAGCAGGTCATAGTTGGAATACATTATTTCTATATGAAAAAGAAGTTCACAAAGCTAAAATGTTTAAAATAATGTAGAAACGACCACATAATATTATCAGCACCCAGTTATATTTTAATAGACCATACGGCATGGATTAAGAATACAGAAGAACACATATTACAAAATCTATTCACCAGTGGATATCGTAAGGCCGAACATACACGTTCAAGTATATTTGCGCAAGTCTGTCTGACAGCGACAGACAGACAAAACAGTCTGGGTTTGCGCAAGTATACTTGAACGTGTATGTCCGGCTTAAGAGCCGACTAAAGCAGCCTAGGACAATAGGATTATAAAGAGAAGAAAAACTGGACACAAACCCGATGATAACCCCAACCCGGTTGGTATCGGGTTGTGTCAAGTTTCAGCGATGTTTTCAAAGAAAGGCTGTGAATAATGACGATCATATTTTAATTCTTACCACAGATAAAATCTGTTGTTGATATAATTCGAAGAGCGGAAATTCGAACAACATTTTCAAGGTAATCTGTCGATACGACGACGGACACAGAGACATTCATCATTAATGCCAGAGCATATCGAAAATCTATAAACATTTTGATCATATTTAATTTTATAGATTAAGAAATTAGACTACTAAATTATTTTTCGCAGTTAGTAAAATAGTAATAGCCTCGTCGGTCTGACGGTTCGCGTATGCGACTGCCAATCAAGAGGTCTCGGGTTCGATTCCCGAGTCGGGCCAAAGTAATGTATTAGGTTTTTCGTATTGACATTCTTATTACCACCAGCCCGGAGTATGGAAGTTGGCGGTGAAAACAACACACGCCCGTGCCTTGGGGAGCACGTTAAGCCGTCGGGCCCAGTGGTTAACATCTATGGTAATCGTTATTGAGAAGTCAGTGCCCTCAAATATATTGACACTAGTTTCAACCTTAAAATTCAGTTGTTACGGAGGTCCGATGCCAGTCGCTCCGTGTAAAAAACTGATATTCTTCAGGCAGAACCGGGTGGAACTAGTAGCCGACCCCAAATAATCTTGGGAATAAGGTTAAGAAGAAAAAAAAGTAAAATAGAAATTTTTTGCACTAGGATATTGTTTTTATTACGAGATAACTTAGTGCAGCGTATGCGACTGTCGATCAGGAGGTCTTGAATTCCATCCCAGGGTCGGACCATAAAATTGATATTGACTGTTCACATACAAATGCTTAAAACAGCCTGGATTTTCGAAAATTACGTCCTGCGCCTAATCTCTCCTCTCTCGTGTCTGATAGCAGTTCCATGGGATTGTGAGAGTGAGGGAACAAAGAGTGCACCTGTGTTTGCGTACAAACTTGTGCAAAATAATATTATTAAAAATATTTTCTGTGTAGTTGATTGAGCTTCTTTGAGACTGACGTTTTGTCGTTGATCATCATCATCAACTTTTAAACTAAAATTTTCCCCCGTTTTTGTCAAATTCTTCATTGGTGCTCCGCTCCTATTGGTCTCAGCGTGATGATATATAGACTACAGCCTTCCTCGATAAATCGGCTATCTAACACTGAAACAATTTTTCAAATTGGACTAGTATTTCCCGAGATTGGCGAGTTAAAGTTTCATTTTCATGAAATTTAGTATTCAGGGGTTCTCCAGGCGATAAATCGATCTAGCTAAGATTCATTTTTAGAAAACTTACCAACTTGTTTTTAGATTTGTCTAGACATTTTTAATTACCTATTCTTACGCCAATACGCCGGATCTTACATGTATTAATCATTGCATACCTACTTCCTCCTAAATCTATTACTTAGAATTTAATTTACCAACGACAGTCTATTTGAAACTTATTGAAATACAATATATCGCTCTAATTCCTTATCACATAAAAGCTATAATAGTTTATAAACTCTTTCAATTGACAGCAAAATATAATTTTATCGACAAATTTAACTGTACCCTTTTGAAGTATTATTAAAATATCATATTGTTTTAAAAATAAGGTTCAAAATTATTTGTTTAATCAATTTCGTTGGTTATTCATTGAGGTTGGTTTTAGCAAAGGCAGTATCCCCAGCAAGGTTGGCTCATATCATTGGGTCCGGCAACTGACCATGGTTATGGAATGTGTGGTGAAAGGCGATGAGAGAGGCGGGTGGTCGGGGGAGGGGGAGTTATGAACAGCAAGTAATGTATGTAACTCCTTGATTGATTGTAGACTGTTGTTCTTGGGCCTAAACTTGCGGTTAGAGAGCAAAATGAATACTTTAAAGCTTATATATCAAAGGTGGTATTGAGTTTTCTATTGTGGATTTCCAAAGACTAGGTACATATAATAATTTGATGAAATTAATAAGCCGGTCAAGTATGACTTAGTACTGACTAATAACTATAATTAGAACATATTTTTTCTGTTAAAATTTTAAGTTAGTCACATTATTTATACTCTTTGCGCTGTAGCATGGTGCAGGTGACAGTTGCCTGTACGACGTTGACATCTATCTGTACTACGTTGACATCAATTCACTACAGTTATTAATGATTAATATATTGCGAATGTGGTACACCTGAAAAACTAAGTCATAATTTGTAAATCGCGGCAACTTTCAAGAGTGAAACGAAATGTTTCTGAAACTGTCACCCGCACCATGCTACAGCGCAAAGAGTATAGACATTAAATAAACCTTCGGGTTGATAGTGAACCCTACATAATTATATTTATTTGAAAACTTCTCATATGGAAACGGTTTTTAGATTTTCATATTACTAATATTATGAAGGCGAAAGTTTGCATGGGTTTGTGCATGTTTGTTACTCTTTCACGCAAGAACGGCTGAACGAATCTCGATACTATTTTGTACGGAGGTAGGTTATAGCACATAGGCTCAACAAGCCATAAGCACATGAGCCAATATCCGTACATTGCATTGAAGAAAGAGACATCAAGTTAAAGTATAAGAACAAATATTTTACAAACGAGTATAGGTACTGTTTATCATAGCCCATTAAACTTAGATCCCTTTCATTAATGTGCAAGTTACTGCAATCAAAATACTAAACACTTGTCTTGGTTTATTACACATAAAATCGCTCTCGCTACATCTCATGCCATAAATCCGGTGAGTGAAGGGGCGTGACGCACTCGCCAAGACATGCTCCTGTTGTATCTAGATCTATACGAGTGTGACCACGAGTATAGTAAAATATTGAGACAAGTATCTATCAACGTTTGTCAATCTTAGTGTCAATAGATGAGACCGAAGACGAGACCGAGAGAGACCGGAGGCCCAATCTATCTTCTATAATAATAAAGCTGAAGAGTTTGTTTGTTTGTTTGAACGCGCTAATCTCAGAACTACTAGTCCAATTTGAATAATTATTTCAGTGTTAGATAGCCTATTTATCGAGGAAGGCTTTACGCTATATATCATCACGCCAAGACCAATAGGAGCGGCGCATCAATTAAGAATGTTACAAAAACGGCGGAAAATAATTACGCTACAGGCAATAGGGGACGTAAACAACGTTGCGTGGGTCAGCTAGTAAAACATAAACATATCAATAGGCCGCACTAGTGGAGGTCACCATGTCGTGTTTTGTTAGTAATTGTGAGACCGGAGACCTAATGATGCATAAGCATCACTAGACCGCCAATGTGTGGGTCACCATGCTGCATTGTTGCATTGTATTCATTAGCAATGGCAGGCCCATACATTAAAAAAAAAACTAGACAAAGCCTGCCTACGGTAAGACTGCTGATAAACATGCTTACGTATTTCTTAATAAATACATATTATAGATAAATTACACCCAGACACAGAACAAATGATCGTGTTTATCACACAAAGATTTAAATTGCAATTAATTAGATTTTAAACGTTAAATCACTTTTTTTATCATATAGGGCGCAAACGAGCAGACGTATCACCTGATGGTAAGCGATTACCGCCGCCCATGGACACCCGCAACACCAGAGGCGTCACAAGTGCGTTGCCGACCTTTGGGGTATGGGGAAAGGGATGTTGAGAGGGGTTGGGGTATGGGCCTCCGGTATCCTCAGTCACTCGGTGAAACAAAGCGCAAGCGCTATTTCACACCGGTTTTCTGTGAGACCGTGGTATCACTCCGGTCGAGCCGGCCTGTTCATGCCGCAGCGGTAGCTCTCCCACGGTAACTTTTGAAGAAATTCCTTCTAGCCAGTGGTAATGCATGGTAACCCTACAACAGACACAATAGAGGCTAACTCGCCGCATATACAACAATTTGATAACTGATTTCATTGTGTGAACAGTACTTTAATGCACAACACTCAAGTCGTAAACCTACTTATATAATATCTTCACGACTTTATTGTAAAGGAGTGGCTTGGATATTGATGTATTGGTTATTTGAATATGTATTAAGTTTGTGTGGCGTTTAATCTCTGGATCAACTGAACCGATTTTTAAAATTATACTATACTAGCTGACCCGGCGAACTTCGTACCGCCATATTTACATATCTGTCTCAGCTTCCCACAGGCAGTGTACAGTTGCAAACAAAAAAAATAATTCCCGTTATCTTTTATTTTTTTTCTTTCTAGCAAAAAAAGAATGAAAGAAATCGGACTATGTGTTATTGAATTACAACTAAGTACATATTTTGACTTTCATCCCCTCTCTTCAAGAAACCGTGCTGAATTTCGGGATAAAAAGTATCCCATGTCCTACCTCGTAGTATGAACTCAAATCATGCCAAGTTTCATTTGAATCCATTCAGTAGTTTGCAATGCACGGCCAAGGTATAGACAGCCAGACAGACGGACAGACAGACAAAAATGATAAAAATTACAGTTTTGGCTTCAGTATCGATTATAGAGAGCCCTCCAAAAATTTTTTTCCAAATATCTTTAATGTACAGAATTGGACCTGTTACATTTTTATTATATAAGTATATATAGATTTTTTAATTATTACTAATAGACAGTCACATTATTAGTGGATTTCATAGGCTCTATATTAACACGAAAAATGATTACCGCGATGTCAGACAATCACGCGGTTGGAGCCGCGGGAGTGAGCTAGTAACTAATGATAGAATTTAGATAGAAATACTGAAGGCCTTTTATTAGGAAGGGCTTTTTTAATACGCTTTTGATAGTTCCGTCTTTATGTTTGTAACCGAATTTCGTAAGCGTGTTTTTCAGTTTTTTTTACTATTTTTATATATCAGAGGTAATATACAACTATGGGAGTAAAACCTGTCAGTTTGTTTATCACCTATTTCAAAACGGTTTATATTTAAAGAGAAAGTTCATAATTATGAATCTCAGTTTTAAATATAATTTTACAAATAGTAGTTGTTTTTAAGCTTTTGCATAGCTTTTATCGCGGGATTTGAGCGCGGCGACTGAATCAAGAAATTCCGTAACGAAAATAAAACCTAACACCCGAAGCTAACAAGGATCGAGACGAGCTGCTCCGAAATCGGACGAATACGTAAGCAGCTGTTCTATATCATATCTCTATAATGCCACACTCACCGCATGTAAGTATACATGTTCAAAGAAAAAAAAAATACTGCATAAAAAAATAATATAATTGAATAAGTTGATAAAAATTGCTATGCAATAGCTTTATCGCGGCAGTCCCAGAGTGCCACATTTTTTTTTTACACTTTCACACCTTAACTACTGAACTTTTTATCATGAAATCTGTCAAGAATGTTCTGAGGGTTTAAAAAGAGAATTACAATAAACCCATACCTAATAAAAAATACTATTCAGCTAATACAATTTAGTAATTAACACATTTTAATAGATAAAATCTACTCTAAAGCGAGGAAAGTTACAGGTGAAACCTAGTGAATAAAGAAAACTAGGACACATTAGAATTAATGCATCTCCTTTTTAGAAATATGAATAGACCAATATGGGTATACGGACACATACACAATGAAACACTACTTAAATTTAATTTCTCACTGGCATTTCGAATAAAAACCATTGCAACATGTCCTGCGATTAATTAAAAATAAAAGAATAGACCGACACACAAAGGAGGCCACAATTACATTGAATTGTACACACACACGCGCATTTAAATACATACGTACATACACACACTAGGGCTTAGCTACGATGAAGTCTTAAATATTATTATGACATTGACTTTTTTCGCATAGAAGCTTGAGGGTACAGTATCGATAATTCTTTATATGGATATGGTGAAAGGTTAGGTTGTGCGACTGCCGATCGAATGGTCTCCAGTTCAATTTCCAGGTCGGGCCAAAAGTGCTGTTGAGTTTTTCTTATAAGAATTTCTTAGTAACAGCCCGGAGTATGGAAGTTTTACGATGTTTCACGCCCGTGCCTTGGAGAGCTCGTAAAACCGTCGTTTCTGCGTCTGATCACGAACCAGTCTGTCGGATAACCGTCCCACGGGATTATGAGAGTTAGAGAACAGAGAGTACACCTGTGTTTGTGCAAACACTTGTGCACTATATTATCTCCTGCGCGGTTGGCTGGTTTACGTTGAGACTGGCTGTCGTGGCCGAAATCAGCTAGGAGAACATCACTATACATAGGCCTCTCAGCAGAAAAGTTGATAGGGAGGTTGTTTGAAGTTTTCCATCACTATATAGCGTTGCTTATGTTCCAGCATGGTATAACAATACAGGTATGACATTCCGAAAGCTACCCAGGGTGACGTCACTATCCAGTCACCACTTTATAGTTTATACCAACATAGCATGAAATGATGGAAACATTTTCAGTCACCATTCTATTTAAAAAAAATGTTATTTTGTGTACATAATCAAACAAAATATTTGAATTTAAATATTTGATAACGTAAAACTTTATTGTTCTATCGAATTCACAAAGGGAATAATAGTGGTTGGGGAGTTATTATTTCACACTACTGGTAACACTGAACCAGCGATAGTGATGATGACGTCATTTCGTCCTCTATGTATCTCGGAATACCATACCTGTATTTTACAAGCTTTTTATTAACTTGCAATGGATGTATGTATGCTTGTATGTTCGGGTGGAATCTTGCAACTCAATTTTGAAGCAGATATCTTCAACACATTTTGCTGAAATTTTGCAAGCATATGTATACAGCGTGACAATACAATATTATAATGACATGGAGCTGATCTGATGCTGGAGCTGGAAGGTGGCCATAGGAACTCTGTAAAGAAACGTCGCAACATCATCGAGTTTGGACTCGTTTGATTCGTCTCGAGGCATTCCAGTAAATGGAGCAAGAGCCCGTGAACCCCAAACTTTCGTTATTTTATAAAAGCTGAAAGTTTGTCAGCGCATGCTCCCAACACAGGTAAAAACGATGGACCATTATGAAGTGCCACAGAGGTAGTAGAGCCACGCTGATTTCAGCACGAACGGGCCGGCTCGACCGGGGCGGTACTACCCTCGCACAGAAAATCAACGTAAAATGACAGCGTTCGTGCTGTCGTGTTTCGTTGGTGAGTGCGAGACCCGGGGCCCAATTAGTCTAGTCAACAAGTTTCATACTTGTTGACTGGACTAAAAGATGCAGTAGCATCACTAGGCCGCCATAGTGTGGGTCGCCATACTGCACTGTCTGCATTCGCAATGAGTATGGTGACCACCACTCTTGGATTCTGCTTATGTTTTCCATCAGGCAGAGCAGAGTCATCTTGGCGGGCCAAACAAAAAAAAAAAAAAAAAAAAAAGTTTGGGTTACCGTGGCTTTGGCAGGTAAACGGCGATTTTTTGGTAGTGTACCTTCAGAATATTATTAAAAATCTGGGGTTCACGGGCTCTTAGTCCAAAAGCTTGTTTTTAAAAATCTTTTTAATGTAATTTATTTATATCATGTGTTCCAGTAGTTACGTACAAAAGTAATACATAGATCCTCGAATATAAATCTCCGTCAAAGTTCAGTTTTACTCACGTTCAGATACGAATGTATAAACAAGACTCGCTCTCAAAAGTGACGCAAGCGGGTGCACACTTAGAATATTTTGTTACTTACATTACTTGCAACTCAGATCGTGTTACAGAATGTGAACTGATATAGTTATTAACTAGATACTGTTGACTTTACATTGTAATTTAAGCCAGGATTTGGTGCTTAAGAAATACTAATTAACCGACTTCAAAAAGGAGGAGGTTCTCAATTCGACTGTTATTTTTTTTTATGTTACCTCAGAACTTTCGTCTGGGTGAACCGATTTTGATGATTCTTTTTTTTTTATTTAGAAGCTGGTGCTTCCCGTGTGGTCTCATGTCAATTTGGTCCGGTTCTTGAAACCTTCAAGTACCTTTATAGAGGTAAAATTTCAGATCAATCTGTGAAGAACTTTTTTTATACATATGAGTCCAAACGTATGTTAGCTACCAATGATGCGGACTAAGTCAAGTCTCCAGCGGAGCTCTGTCGAGCCCGAGGTGCGATGTCTTACAAAGCATTGCATCATCGCGACCCCACATGAGCCTGCCAAAGTGACTCTACTCTGTCTGATGGAAAGCATGAGCAGAATTCAAGGGTGATGGTCACCATTTCATTGTGAATACAGGCAACGCAGTATGCTGATCTGCACTATGACGGCCTGTTGAGATGTTTCTGCGTCATCGGGCCTCCGGACTCGCACTCACCAACGAAACACGACAGCACCAATACTGTCATTTTTGGTTGATTGGTTGAGCCGACCCGTTCGTACTGCAATAAGCGTGGCTCTACTACCAAGTGTACATAAAGCAACTAGACATTTTCATATATCAAGATAAATTAATAGATGATAAAGTATTACTGTTTATTTTCAAGTATGATAAATTACAATCATAACACTATTTAAAATTATTAATGACTATGCTTTAGTTTTTAAACATACATGTTATATTTTTAAACATGTACTGTGTACAACAGTAGTTATCAATAGTCTCCATCGAGACCAATAATGGCCGACATTAATTAATCAATTTAATCGAACCCCTTTAGATTTATGATGTACGGCCTCAAGCTGCTGTCTTATGACAGATATAGAAATGTACGAAGCAGCATTCGTTATAGATAGTTGTGTGTTAGTTTTTATTTTTATTTTATGTAACCGACGAGCAGACGTATCGCCTGATGGTAAGCGATTAACGCCGGCCATGGACACCCGCAACACCAGAGGCGTCACAAGTGCGTTGCCGGCCTATGGGGATGGGGAGGAGGGGTCCGGATGTGTTAATAACAGCAGTTTTCGGATCCCTCCCGTCTCAGGCGCAGAGTGGCACACCGTGTGGTTTTAGTCAGTTCGATTACGACACACCGCCCCGCCGCTAACCCCGGTGGGGTGACGGCCCGAGGGGGTTAACACACGTAAAAAAAAGACGTATGGCATTCGGGGACTGCCACGGTAAAGCTATTGCATAGCATTTTTTAATCAACTTATGCAATTATAATGATTTATTTATTTTTTATTTATGCAGTAGTGTATGTTGGGGAAGGGGTTGGAGCAAAGGCCTCCGGTATCCTCACTCACTCGGTAAAACCTCTAAGTGTGGCTCTCCCACGGTAATCTTACTGTTTATCAGATACTCTAGAGTATTTTGATGTCGGTTATGAACTATTGAAACAATGTATATCACATAGTGTTAGCAAGGCGGTTGCTCAATAGAACAAATTGAGTGTTTGGCCCATAATACGTCATTCGCTTTCATAAGTAATGATGGTTTGATTATAGCATACGCGACTTGTCAGACTGATTTGAGGTCGTTATATTCGCATTCTTATATCGAGGTGGATATTTTTATACTGTTGTTCGTCTATTTGTACTGATACAAATAGAGAGAGGTTTATTGTACCTATTAATAGCCTGGACACCAATATTTGCCTATTCGATCGTTCATACTGTAATGTGTTTAATAGCTGCATAATTCGTACGAGCGCGTTGATGTCTTTTGTATGAACATTTAAAAATTATAAAAAATACTAGCTTTTGACCGTTTTTCCGCCTTCGTGTATATCAGTTATCGCGGTAAATAGCTGCCTATGTGTTATTTTGATCTATAAAGAATATTACTGTAAAATTTCATCTAAATCAGTTCAGCAGGTTTGCGTGAAAGAGTAACAAACATCCTCACAAACTTTCGCATTTATAATTTTGGTAGGAAGTAGAATAGGGCTTGTAGGATTATAAATACATTTACAAAACAATATATGTACATAGATACGTTAAATTGAAGATGAAGTGATGAATATTCTACTAATATTATAAACGCGAAAGTTTGTAAGTATGGATGGATGGATGTTTGTTACTCTTTCACGCAAAAACTACTGAACGGATTTAGATGAAACTTTACAGTAACATAGCTTATATATCAGAATAATACATAGGCTACTATTTGCAGCGATAACCGACATAAACGCGGGCGGAGTCGCGGGCAACAGCTAGTACATAATATGTTACAAGCTCCAAAGGATCTGGTGAAAATGTGAATTGTATATTCTGTATCTTTTTTCTTCTTCTCCTTTTTTTATGTATGGCCCGCCAAAATGACTCTACACTACCTGATGAAAATCATAAGTCCAAGAGTGGTGGTCACCATACTCACTGCTCGTGCAGACAATGCAACAATGCAGCATGGTGACCCACACCAATGCGGCCTAGAGATGCTTCTGCATCATTGGGCCTCCGGTCTCGCACTCACCAATGGAACACGACAGCACGAACGCTGTCATTTTACGTTGATTTTCTGTGCGGGGGTAGCACCGCCCCGGTCGAGCCGGCCCTACCGTGCTGAAATCAGCGTGGCTCTACTACCTTCTTTAAGACAACTCCGCATTAAGTATAAATTGTGTGTGGCGGTGGACTTTACAAACATACATGTTACCGACACAAGGAACAACTAGACTCAGAATAATAATGTCTGTACAAATAAAATTCTGCATTTAAAGTAATGTGTGTAAGTTTTTGATGTAAGATTTTATAACAATTGTCATATACATGCGGATATAACACAATAAGACATAAAGCAAAGACAATGCAATATTAACACAAAGGGGCCAGAGATTTAATAGAATAATTGAAAAAAAAAACGTTAATTGTCTATTATGTGTACATAGTTTTAGTAATTTTTGCGTGTGTATTTAGTTTTTTTTATTTATATATTTACTGTTGTGACCTTCAATAATGTAATAATGATTATTATTTTTATAAGAATATAAATTAAAAATATCATTAAAATTTTATAAACAACGGTATTTTATATTAACATTAGTTATTCAAATTTTAATAGTCTTATTTGAAAATAGTGAGAGCCGAGTTCACAACATCAAAACTATAGTTCTTTAAAGCTTTAAGCCTGGCGGGCCACGGTCCAACGGTTGATGTTGGGATGTTGTATATATGCTTATCGGTGCGAGAACTTCTACTGCGCGATGCAGGATTGGTAGTTTCTACGTTTAGTACATTACTCCGTAATTCAGTGTATCTGCGGTAGATGGCGCTGTAGTATATTTCTGTTGCGCTGTATGTGGAAGTAGCCACAGGATTAAATATTCCCCCGTTTTTGAAACACTTTTCATTGATGCTCAGTTCCTAAGGGTCATAGTGTGATGTCATATATCTTATAGACTTCCTTTATAAATAAACTATCTAACACTAAAAGCATTTTTCAATTCGAACCAGTACTACTTTGGATTCTGATTACAGTCGCTTCGCGTAAAAATTTGAAGTTCAGACATATCGCAAAAGTTGGCAACAAGGCTAGGAGGATGAATTGTTCTCAAAATTATTGCGTTCAACAAAGAACTTTCAGCTTAATACTATTAGTAATAGTTCATCGAGCCAAGAACATTTCAGTTTAATAATAATGGTAAAGATTTCACCACAGATTTTCATAAGAGAGAAAGAGCTGGTTCATTTTTTTTTTGCTTTTTTTTAATAATAAAGTTTAGTGTTTCCAAATTATTTACAGTGAAGGCATATGAGCTATATTATTTCACGTAAATGTATTTAAAAAATATTTAATCCGTTTTTTATTTTTTATATATGACCCGCCAAAATGACTCTACTCTGTCTGATCGAAAGCATAAGCAGAATCCAAGAGTGGTGGTCTCCATACTCACTGCGAATGCAGATAATGCAGCATGGCGACCCACACTATGGCGGCCTAGTGATGCTTCTGCATCTTTTAGTCTGGTCAACAAGAATGGAACTTGTCGACTAGACTATTTGGGTTGTTCCCTTATACTACAAAAAAGATATGCCCTTTAATGTGCTCCGTTTAATACAATGATAAAGGCGATCAAATCTTCGAACAATTTACCAAGATATTTATCATATTGTTACAAAGTGTTACATTAGCCGCAAGGACGCAACGAGAGGCTGTATATCTCAATACGTAGACACACTTTCGTAACGACACTGCCTAGCCCTTTCAAACTAGTCCAGTAATAGGTCATTTCCTTTATTAAATACTCGATATCTACCTAATACTATTGCAAATCCTTTTGGCCTGCAGTTAGATACTAAATATTTCTTCGAATTAATAGACTTTACCTGTTTTCAATAACCTATCTTTAGTTAAAACTGAAAACAGTAATATATATATTTTTAGTAATATGATTTATATATTTTTTGTTCAAGCTACCAAAATGACTCTACTCTGCTTGATGGAAAGCTTGAGCAGAATCCAAGAGTGGTGGTCACCATACGCAATGCGAATGCGGACAGCGCAGCATGGTGACCGACCCAAACTATGGCGGTCTAGTAAGATGCTTTTTCACGACCCGCTTAAAGGTCCCGGGATCATAATGGGAGGGATACACGTGCGGAGGTAGTAAGTTCGAGGTTTTCACCGCTCGGCACAAGAAGGAAGAATCGAAAAGTTTCGTTCGAGAGCGTATGTCTACCACTCCAAAAGGGTGACTTCGAAGGCCAGCACGTGTTGTCTTGTACAGGAAGGGAGAAGGGGGGACCAGTTGGAGGAGCTCATTTTCATTCATATGCAGTTTTTAGACAATTTTCAAAGTTGTCAAAAACCATCAGACTATGTTTCACGTTTATTTTTAGGTTGTGTTTTGCTGGCGTGGCTAAGATAGGATAGTTATCATCACGCTTAGACCAATAGGAGCCGAGCATGATTGAAAAGAGACGCAGATGAAGTTGCGTGGGTCAGCTAGTATTCTATAAAATGTTACAAATAAATAAATAATAATAATAAATATTTCGGACATCTAAAACACAACGCCATCTAGTCCCAAGCTAAGCAGAGCTTGTGTTATGGGTACTGATACAAATAAATATATACTTTTTTTGTAAATACATACATATTATACATAGAAAACACCCAAACTCCGAAACAAATATTAGTAGATCATACAAACATTTGGTCCGACCCGGGAATCGAACCCGAGACCTCATGATCAGCAGTCGCAGACGCCAACCGCGAGACCAACGAGGCAGTCGTTCCTAATATTAGATCCTATTATTATATTGAATTAAAATATGTTTATAATAAATACTAAATAGCAAGAAAATATGTTTTTTAATAAGGTATCCCGTTTGTATACAATTTATTAGTACTAATAAAGAAATAATTACAATAGAACCTTTCCTTTAAAAAAAATAAAATATGTGATTACACAAATTCATAATTGTATAGTTAATTAACGTTTTGTTGCAATCGTTTAAAATCGTTCTTTTAATTTTATTTTCTTTAATATATAATTATTTTGCTGGCGTCCTGAATTTCATAACTTTTTATTTTATTTTATTGGAGTATATAAAACAAAGAACTTTTTGAAGTAGGTACTATAGCTTTATTTTATTGGGAGTATATAAAACAACGAACTTTTTCTAAGTCGGTACTATAGCTTAATTTTATTGGAGTATATAAAACAACGAATTTTTTCTAAGTCGGTACTATAGCTTAATTTTATTGGAGTATATAAAACAACGAATTTTTTCTAAGTCGGTACTATAGCTTAATTTTATTGGAGTATATAAAACAAACGATTTTTTTCTAAGTCGGTACTATAGCTTTATATTATTGGGAGTATATAAAACAACGAACTTTTTCTAAGTCGGTACTATAGCTTTATTTTATTGGAGTATATAAAACAACGAACTTTTTCTAAGTCGGTACTATAGCTTCATTTTATTGGAGTATATAAAACAACGAACTTATTCTAAGTCGGTACTATAGCTTCATTTTATTGGAGTATATAAAACAACGAACTTTTTCTAAGTCGGTACTATAGCTTCATTTTATTGGAGTATATAAAACAAACGATTTTTTTCTAAGTCGGTACTATAGCTTTATATTATTGGGAGTATATAAAACAACGAACTTTTTCTAAGTCGGTACTATAGCTTTATTTTATTGGAGTATATAAAACAACGAACTTTTTCTAAGTCGGTACTATAGCTTCATTTTATTGGAGTATATAAAACAACGAACTTATTCTAAGTCGGTACTATAGCTTCATTTTATTGGAGTATATAAAACAACGAACTTTTTCTAAGTCGGTACTATAGCTTCATTTTATTGGAGTATATAAAACAATGAACTTTTTCTAAGTCGGTACTATAGCTTAATTTTATTGGGAGTATATAAAACAATGAACTTTTTCTAAGTCGGTACTATAGCTTAATATTATTGGGAGTATATAAAACAACGAACTTTTTCTAAGTCGGTACTATAGCTTAATTTTATTGGGAGTATATAAAACAACGAACTTTTCTAAGTCGGTACTATAGCTTAATATTATTGGGAGTATATAAAACAACGAACTTTTTCTAAGTCGGTACTATAGCTTAATATTATTGGGAGTATATAAAACAACGAACTTTTTCGAAATAGGTACTACGAGTATAGCTTTGTGATTTTTTTAAAGATGCTATTGGTATACCAACTGTTTGATCCTTTCGAATTTATAATATTAGCATGGATTAATAAGTTATTTTAACGCTTACATTAGATGAAATTGCCACGAATTTGGTTTATTTATATAGCGTGTTTTGTTAGTTTTTTCAAACTATTTTTTTCACATTATTGTATTATCATCGGTTCTCGATAAGTCTACTAAGTTTAAATGAAATCTGACTGTTGTAAGTGGGTCAAAATCAAGTTCAAAGGAGTTGGTTACAAACATACAAGTAAAGCTAATCAAAAGCGTGTAATAAACCTAAGAGATTGCATTTAAACCCAGTTTTACTGCCTGCAAATTAAATCGAAAAACACCTCTAAAAATTCAAGCAATTGGCACTTTAGCGTCGATAAGTAAAGTATTACAGCGTAAGTAAATACCTAGAACAATTTATATTACGAACGAGCTACTACGGGCTTTATTCATCACCTTGGCCCAGTTGCAGGCAAACCAACTAGCCGGATGGTGATTATATCGAATGCAAGTTGGATAACTTGTCTATGAATCATTCACACATGTTACTTTAACTGGTTTCTTTCGTCACTTAGATATGTTATAGTTTTTGTTTGTTATAGAAACAGTTTTATAGTAAACTTCGTACCGCCATATTTACATATTCTGTCTTAGCTTCCCACAGGCAGTGTACAAAACAAAAAAAAAGACTTTTCCCGTTATCTTTTAATTTTTCTTGTACACAAACCTTGTCCGAAAAATAACGAATACATAAAGAAAAAACAATTGTGCAGCCGATCGGAAGTTATGCGCGTACATACATTTCAGCGATTCATTTTAAAATATACCTATAGATAAAATAATCCATTCATTTGACTACACGATTGGCCTAGTGGCTTAAGCGGTCGCTACGCCGCTTTTTACTGCGTCCAGTCCCATATGGGGCAACACTTTGTGTTATCCACAAATTGTTGTTCTGAATCTGGGTGTTTTTTGTGTCAGTTTCATATATGTTTGTAAAGTCCCCCGCATAACTAGATGTATATTCTTAACGCAGGAGTGTAGTTTTAAAAATGAAAAAACAGTGTTGTTACTGAAATATCTAAATCCATACTAATCTAATTAATTAGTAACTTCATCAGTCTGTTTGTTATGTTTTCATGGCTAAACCGCTGCACCGATTTCAATGAAAACTGGCATGAAGATACTTCGATTCTTGAGGAAAGACATAGGTTGATCTTTACCGCGATAACTGACATACACGCGGAGACGCAAGCAAACGCTAGACCGTTATAATTTATACTAAAGGTATTTTTGTTATGTTTAATCGTCCTTGCATTCGGAAATATTACACTCCCAACAAGGCAAAAAACGACAAATACATATAATAAATACGTGGTATTAGATAATTAGATAACAACACGAGAAAAAATATAAAAATAAAAACCAAAATTTAATCAAAACATCCGAGATTATACGTTTTCCTTATTCTAAATTACCATTTTTCGTTTGTTCCGTGTCTTCAAGTATTTACCAAACGGACTAAGCAGAGGAGTGTTAAACGTCAACCAAGCACAAACATATCTTTTATTTTATGTATGGCCCTGCCAAAAAGATTCTACTCTGCCTGATGGAAAGCAAAAGCAGAATCCAAAAGTGGTGGTCACCGTATGTTATTCATTGCGAATGCAGACATTGCAACAGTGCAACATGATTACCCACACTATGGGGAGCCTAGTGATGTTTCAGACATATCATTCATATCTCTTATTTAAATTTCTATGATAGATTCTTTATCAAAATCTTTCAATTTAGATTAAGGTGGTTGTACCCACCTTCAAAATTTTATTTAGGTTTATTTTGTGGTAAATGTGTAAAGATTATCTTTTTTGAAAAAACTTAAAATGTGAAGCAATCTTAAATTTTGAGGAACATTTTTTTTTATGTATGGCCCTGCGAAAATGACTCTACTCTGCCTGATGGAAAGCATAAGCAGAATCCAAGACTGGTGGTCATCAAAGTCATTGCGAATGCAGACAAGCTAAAATGCAGCATGGTGTCCCACACTATGGCGGCCTAGTGATGCTTCCGCATCATTGGGCCTCCGGTCTCGCACTCACCAATGGAACACGATAGCACCAATGCTGTCATTTTCGGTTGATGGTGCGAGGGTAGTGTCGCAGCTGAAATCAACGTGGCTATACTACCTTGAAATATAAGACAATATAGACTGAACACATCTGCGTACCCCTTCAGAGGGTACAAGCGTAATAGCAACACGCCTATTTAAAATTCTTGTTTTTTTTTATGTAATAGGCGGGCAAACGAGCAGACGTATCGCCTGATAGTAAGCGATTACCGCCGCCCATGGACCAAGCAACACCAAAGGCGTCACAAGTTCGTTGCCGGCATTTGGGGGATGGGGGGGAGATAGGGGGTGGGGTTGGGATATAGGCCTCCGGTATCCACACTCATTCGGTGAAACACAGCGCAAGCACTATTTCACACCGGTTTTCTGTGAGGCCGTGGTATCACTCTAACATGCCGAAGCGTGGCTCTCCCACGATAAAATTGCGTGTGATAGATTGACTGATTACACCCAGACACACAACAAATGAGTTCTCCTTGGTCAGAATCGAACCCCTAGCTAAGCAGTCTATTTCGCCATCCACTAGACCATGAGGCCTTAATAATGTTATTTATACACGTTTCACACGCTGTCTCATTGACATTATTTCTACCTAGATATAACTATGTCCTTGAGATATAATTATATTGTTACATTAATCATAAGTGGCCAAGTTTTAAAGGTCGTAATAAAACGCAAATAATTTAAATATAAGTGTCTAGAATGACGAATGGCTACACAAAATCCGCTAATTATTTATTCAATATATTATTATACAGTTAATTAATTACGGTACAAAGAAACATACTACTGTTAAACTATCGTGTTCTTTAATATACAATTGTGTTCAGGTGAACGAACAAGGTTCTTATAAAAACCTAAACATGGCGAGGAAAATAGTAAATGCGACACTTTTCTTTTCATATACAAACCACAGAGTAAATAAAAAAAGCTGTCCCTAACTGTCAGATATTTGACGCGAATCAAAACAAAACCATAAGCTCATAAAGCCGAGTCTCCACCGAATAAAAGTTGTTAACTTTTATGTTGTCAACACGTGTTGGTGACAAAAGTTTCTGCAATTTCCTTATGTTGGCAACAAAAATTGTGAACAAATGTTGGAAACCGCATTTCTGTATTTGGCGGTAAAAATCAAAAGAATAATCTTGTTGAATATATTTATTGGCTCTGTGGAGACGCCAAATTGTTGGCAACTCGATGTAGACACAATGGAAACAAAAGTTTACGATTTTTTGAAGAGTTGCCAACAGTTGGAAACACTGGAATTGCCAAAAATTTAGGAATATCTAAGTACTACGAAACAGTTATAAAAAACTCATTACCCGAGTATAAATACGCAGTATAGTTAAATTGAGGCATCTCAACATAGATTTATTTGCACAATATGCAAATAAACGTATTAAATATTCATTCATTCCTTCATGAGATGCTATAAATATGTGTATATTACATATTAACGATGCTAATGGAGCGTAGCGGTCGTTCACTTACCTCACGTAGGTATGTATTTACTATGACAGTAATGTACTACAGTATTATGTATATTGATTTTATCTTATTTATCTCATCTATTTATCTATCTATATAAATAAAAATTAATCGCCAGATTGATTTAATTAATTTTTCACATCAGTTGTGTGCCACAACGAAGTGTGGTTGGAATGGCTTTTAATAACGTTCGGAAAAACTTCTACGTTATCTATGTATTGAAACGCGAAGCAAAAACTTTGTACGAAAATTATGCGGACGGAGTACTATGAAAGGCACAGTTAAAGTTTTAACAAATAAGTCCATTGAAAAGTTACGCTTGAGGTTGCATTTCTCAGAGGATGCAATTTTGTTTTAGATATGAAGGAGGTTTTGGTTTAGAATTAAATTCAAGTTTGTGGGGTTGCAACGCTTGTCCCCCGGCCGCCATCTTGGAAAAAGGGGTGCAAAGGGTTTTTATGGTTTATCTGCCAAACTATAGTTCCTTTTTTTTAAAAAGAGTTATGGCGACTTATATAAATTTTTCGGATTTTCGTTTACATTTACGCTTATAAAGTTGGTATTTTTTGGTTCTACGACTAAAAGTTGTATTTAATTCGACTGGCAACAAAACATGTAACTTTTTTTTATCAGACCTATAATAGTTTGGCCGATAAACCATAAAAACCGGGGGACAATGGTTGCAACCCCCACGAACTTGAACTTAACACTAACATCTCCTTCATATCTAAAAAATAAAATTGCGTCCTCCGAGAAATGCATTGTAAGCCCAAATAAAATTAACATTTCAATTGACCAAAGGAGAAGTGCACAAAGCAGAAAATGAATTATTAGTGTCGAATTATGATTCGACAGCTGGGTGACCACTAGTACCATATAGTTACAACTCAATATTTCAATTTTAACTGCCGCAAAATGCAATTGATAACAAGTATATATATACCGAGTGAATGCTAGTCAACCTTCAACTTCACATGTTAACGAATAACTGTATTTATATTTTATTTATAATTAACTTGGTTAATTGGCACGAGGTCTGCTTAATAGCTGGTTTTGAACCACGTTTATGAAGACAGCTACAGAGCTGTTCAAAAAAAATGTCTCCCTGGCTCTGACCCAGTGCTGTCACTATAATTGTATGAGACCAGCGAGGAACAGTTCTTTTGGAGACAAAGACCAGACGTGTTAACTGATGACAAGATAGTCCTGCTGCCCATGGACATTTATAATCCAAGAGTGACACGTGTGTCGCTACTTGTTTTTTTTTTAAAGACAACTCCCGCCTTAAACAAGCGATTTTATTTTGTATCACCTATATTTTTTCATCCTTTACGTGCCAGTTATATCCCAAATGAAGTGCAATCACACTAATATTATAAAGGTGAAAGTAAGTTTGTTTGTTACGCTAACACGCGAAAACTACTTAACCGATCATCATGAAACTTTGTACACATATTCTTGGAGGTACTAGAAGTAACATAGACCGCCAAGACGAGCCAAGCGAAGCGCAAGGGCACTACCTACCTTTTCTCGAAGTGTTTCGTCGTTTTTTTGAACCCTCATAACTTTGGTTACCGATATACCAGATCTTTCAAATTCTCAGGATATGATGTTACCAATAGACTGATGAAACATACAAAGTTTCAATTGCATAGCTCTGATACTTTAGATTTTATTGATACCTAAAAAACACCGATTTCGTCACAGATACACTTATGATCATCAAAACTGTTAGGGTACTTCCTAAAGTGCTAGAAAGCTGAAATTAGGTATGTTAACTAAGTTTAGTACACAAACAAAAAAAAATCATTAACCTATTACGTTTGCCCCCAACCCCCAAATTTCGGGGGTGGAAGTTTGTATGAGACTTTAACACAAATGTTTATGCTAGAGGTTTTATTTTTGGTACACAGACTTTTTCGAAAGAAGAAAGAAGATGTACAAGAAATACAGCCCAAAAAAGAAAAAAAACTGCCTCAAGCATTGCATTTTCATGTAAAATATGTATGTATTTACAAAAAAAAAAAAGTATATATGTATTCGTATCAGTTGTCTAGTACCCATAACACAAGCTCTGCTTAGCTTGGGACTAGATGGCGTTGTGTGTTAGATGTCCGAAACATTTATTATTATTATTATTTATTATTAAAATGTTGCCAAGACGACTGCATATGGCTTACCCTGTGAAAAAGATATCAGATCTCATGTAGAGCCAAGGTTCTGAATCTACACGCCCTAACTCTACGAACCCTAACTTAATAAACTCTATATCTCAGCCAAGCCATACATTTTTATTGAGATGTAGAGTTTGTGAAGTTAGGGTTGGTAGAGTTAGGGCGTGTAGATTCAGAACCTTGGCTGTACATGAGATCTGATATCTTTTTCACAGGGTAAGCCATATGCAGTCGTCTTGGCAACATTTTACATGAAAATGTTTTGGGTGGGATAACGTTATATTTTAAGGACCTTAGTGCAATTTAAGAACGTCGGGGATTTCTATGACGTTTACTATTTTTAAATACATTAAAACAAAGAATTTTGTTACTTTTTAAAGTAAATTAATGTTTAAGACTAGAATGCTAGCCATAATTATGTTCTATACGCTCATTATGGCTACAAATGCCAAATATAACTACAACGAGGCAAAGGTTCAAGGCGAGGCGAATAAGTACTTACTTTACCGTACATTTAGGTCCCATTCGCGGTTGACTAACATCCGGTACTGTCAGCTACCAGAACGAGTTGTTATACTTGTTTCTACTCAGGATTTTGTCCCACTGACAGCGAGTATCTATATATTAATACGTCTTACGGTGGGAGAGCCACGCTTCAGCATGAATGGGCCGGCTCGACCGGAGTGATACCACGGCCTCACAGAAAACTGGTGTGAAACAGCGCCTGCGCTGTGTTTCACTGAGTGAGTGAGGATACCGGAGGCCCATACCCCAACCCCTCCCCAGTGCCCATCCCGCAAAGGCCGGCAACGCACTTGTGACGCCTCGTGTGTTGCGTGTGTCTATGGGCGGCGGTAATTGCTTACCATCAGGTGATACGTTTGCTCGTTTGTCCCCTATTCAATAAAAAAAACAAAGAAAAACTTTGTACCCTTCTTTACTGATATTATGCGAAAGGAGGAGTACCTATAACATTTTACACGTTTAGTTTATATGGGTTAGTTTATTTACAAAAAGTTTAAAACAATTATGAATTACGGTCGAATATCACCTCTAGTTCTAAAGATACTTCTGATCCATGCGAGTTACAGCGATTTTCCTAAAGCAGGGATGGCGAACCATTACGTATCGACGTGCCATTTTTATAAACAAAAGTTTAATCAGGTCATAGACCATCAAATAATTTTGCCTTCAAATTATTGGGAAAATAATAATAATAAATAATATAAACTGAAAATTCTTTACTTATTACAATGTTCTAAATATTTGTGTAATTCAAATTAAAGTAAAATTTGTGTGACTTTTGTTTCGTAGTTCATAATGAACTTTGTGATTGATATTACTGACGTGCCCAAAATATTGTGTCGCGTGCCATTGATTCGCCATCCCTATCTTAAAGCAATCGTACCGTAAGGTTCGTGGTTATAGAGCTGCCCGCTAATAAGAATCATTACAAAATCAACATAAAACAAAAAAACAAAAACAAACTTTTGAAAAATGTTACAACACAAAAGAGATTGAATTATAATACTGTTATTTTAAAAATTCTTTACCTCTTGGATATTTATTTTCTCACTAGCAGTGAGACAAACGCCTTAGGTAAGGGCGCCTCTGACCCTTTGACGAATTGAATAAAACATATGTAAGCTAAATTACTACTGGCAGTCTAGGACAAGCGAGAAGTGCAAAGATACGAATAAAGTAATGACAATGGTATGTAATGGAATGATGGGATTAATGATAATGGTAAAATTTATATAATTATCTTAAACGTTATCAGGTTGACTAGAACACAAAGATTTGGTATGAAGGAACCCAGGACTTCTGCTTTAGCAGCCAAGATCAGTAACCACTAGACTAAAAATAAATAAAATACTTCGGACATTTAACACTCAATACCATCAAGTCCCAAGCTAAGCAGAGCTTGTGTTATGGGTACTAGACAACTGATATAAATACTTATATACTTTTTTTTGTAAATACATACATATTATACATGGAAAACACTCAAACTCCGAAATTTGTAGATCTTACAAACATTTGGTCCGACCCGGGAATCGAACCCGAGACCTCAAGCACGGCAGTCGCATACTCTACCACTACGCCACCCAGGCAGTTAAAGTTAAGAGGGTATACAATTAGTATCAAAGCTTCTCAAAGTGTTCAAATACCATTTCGCCATTCTTCTAATTATACTACTGCTTACACAAAATACGTTAATAGCGTTCATGGACGAATATCTGGACTGTTCTCATTATAGCTATGATTACACTGCAGTTTTAGAATTTCACAAAAACTTTTATAGACACGTAGATATTTCTATAGTATAGGGGACCAAACAAACATACAGGACACCTGATGGTAAGTGCCCACCGCCGCCCATTGACTCCTGTAACTGAAGAGTCACCAGCACGTTGCCGTAAGAAGTCAAAAGAGTCGGGGGAGATGTTGGGGTTTATTGACGAGTAATAGAGAATAATAATAATATTTCGGACATCTAGCACACAACGCCATCTACTCCTAAACTAAGCGGAGATTGTATTATGGATACTAAAGAACTGATATAAATACTTTTTTTTTGTAAATACCTACATATTATACATAGAAAACATCCAAACTCCGAAACAAATATTTGCAGATCAATAGTTGGTCCGACCCGGGAACTCACAGCAGTCGCATACGCTACCAATGCGCCACTGAGGCAGTCGAATAGAATAGAAGATAATATAATACAAATTTTTAACAAAAATAAAAAGACTTCCAGAACTAGACTAAATTGAAATGGGTCCACACGGGTTGCACCATAGCATACCATTCAAATAAAAAAAGAATCATCAAAATCGGTTCACCCAGTCGAAAGTTCTGAGGTAACAAACATAAAAAAATAAAAACAGTCGAACGTTCTCCTTTTTGAAGTTGGTTCAAAATAAAGGAACCTTTCTATGTCTCAGCACGTAATCTATCATTTTATAACGATAACATCGAATAAAGTACTTTCACTTTCAGGATTAAACTAGATTAAATTTTGTTAACCAAAAAGTTCAATAAAAGCCTAACCGGTGAATGTCAGATGCAAAACTGATAATCGTACTAACGTTCTAATTAATTTAAAAAAGAATGTTGCAATTTCCTTTTGGTGTTGCAACATAATATTAAAAAAGGTAACATATTGAGTAACAAAATTCATGGTGTACATCATATCATATCAATATTCTTTAAAAATCCACTGCTGGTGTAAGGTAGTAGAGCCACGCTGATTTCAGCACGAACGGGTCGGCTCGACCGGGGCGGTACTACCCTCACACAGAAGATCGACCTAAAATGGTAGCATTCGTGCTGTCGTGTTTCGTTGGAGAGTGTGAGAACGGAGGCCCAATGACGCAGAAACATCTCAATAGGCCGCCATAGTACTGGTCACCATGCTGAATTGTTGCATTGTCTGCATTCGCAACGAGTATGGTGACCACTACTCTTGAATTCTACCCATGCTTTCCATCAGAGATCGTAGAGTCACTTGGGCGGGCTCATAAATAAAAAACTAAATAAAACTTTTTTTTTTCTTTAAAAGACAACTCCCGCACTAGGAATAAATCCTGTGTCGCGGGGACTTTACAAACTTCCATGAAACGGACACAAAGAACACCCAGACTCAGAACAACAATTTGTGGATCACACAAAGTGTTGTCCTACGTGGGATTTGAACTCACGCCACTTGGCGAAGTAGGAAACGGCGTGGTGACCGTTAAACCACTAGGTCAAACGTGCAGTCAAACTGTGTTTGTGGCTTTTTTAATAACAGGGGACTTATAATATTATTTTCTTTCGTCCCAATTTCTAACGCAATATCAGATGAATAATTGTAATTTTGATGTTCTTACACTTTTATTTTTACCTAGATATTTCAATAGACCTTATAAGGAAATACATGTGTGTTAACCCAAATTGAGTTTTAATTTTATCAATTTGAAGCTCATCAAAATAATTGTTTTAACCAGCCATGTACACCAAACCCCCTTTTTAAGGTTAGGCCTATTGGACCAAGAGCTACTGCACCTTTTGACCAACGGTGTGTCTGTAAGGCTAGAAACTCTTGTAGTGATGATTCATAACGTGCTAAGTACGTAACCATCGCCTGGCAGGCCTCAGCCCTGCACATCATCATCTTTCATGGTTTTGAAAGTGTAAAAGTTTTTTTTAGGATTTAGATCATTCATTAAGAAGTTCAAAAACAAAATGACAGGCGATTCCAATGAGCACTAGTACCTGCCAGGCGAACAGAAAGACACACATTTCTTCAAGTACATCATCAATGTAAATAAATTTTATTCTGTAAAGTTGTAATTCATATATATATGTTTGTCTGAGCGATTTAAAGATGGTAGGAACAATGAACGGCGGTACTGGCTAGCATATTTCCTTGACAGGTGAGGAGAAAGATAGCACTGGAGTGCAAGTAAAAATGTGTCTGAGAACACTTGGTCGGTCCTAACACGACAAATTTCTCATTATTAGTCATAAATAATATTAAATCGTCGGAAGCATCCAAATCAATGCAATATACATTTCAACTAATCGATATATACGATTTTATATTAACAAAAATAAAGCATTGCCCACACTATTGTGCGTATGACACATATAAATACAAATGTACAAATATATAAATGTATGTATGTCAAAGCGAAATTGAAAAGATGATTAATATTTGTCTACTGAATGTCAAAAGTGGCCATGATGAAATCCTGGATCTAGAGGTTTAAGCCTTGACAAAAGAAACCTAATAAAATTGAAACGAACAAAATCCAAAAGAATTAAGTTAGAATTTCAAACGTTGGGCGACCCCTATATAGTAGATATTTTTTGTACCATCTTTGACGCCCAACATTTGAAATTGACAAGTGACTCTACTTTGCCTGATGGAAAGCATAAGTAGAATTCAAGAGTGATGGTCACCATACTCATTGCGAATGCAGACAATGCAAAAATGCAGCATGGTGACCCACACTATTGTGGCCTATTGAGATGCTTCTGCATCATTGGGTTACAACTAGCCATTACTAGTGGCATATATGACGAAGTGATGTATACGTGATATTTTCTGCCGACCTCTTTGGGGATAAAGGTGTAGTGTATGTGATACATTAGTGTGTTTTCGAATAAAATTTAAGTAAATATTAAGAATATTTACAAAGGACAGCTAAGAGAAAGTGAATTTAACGTGTTTATCTCTAATCTATGTAACATTCTTATAAATGACCTAAATGTATAGTATGTATATAATGATCAACTAATACATTCATTTTATCTACTTTTTACAGCTTCCATTAGAACTCCATTTGCTTGATTGAATATTATAATTAAAATTAAACTTCCTGTCTCATTCAATAACGACTTGAGATCTATTAAAAAAAAAGTTCAACTGAGTTCAATATAAAAATTAATTAAATATTCATAATGCTAAGCTTTTAAGTTTTTCGAATATTAATGTATGATTTCTTATTCGTGTAAAAACGTAAGTCAACATTTTTCAACGACGAAGCCTCATTTGCTAAAAAATAACCATTTAAAGTTGCAACACTTAATAATAATAAAAAAGACATGTATCTTCCAAAATAGAACTACATTTTCAAATTCTAATAATGAACGCGACGATTTTTTAAAAAATAACCAGCCATTTCCTATCTGCACGATACTATTCGTAAAAATTAACGCTTCCTATACACCCTTCCCGCCCTTGAATGTAGACCACTTACTTTTTTTACGTACACAGCACAAGCACGTTGCTTTGGTATAAAAACATGCCGCGACCAATTGAGATCATTCAGTAGCCTTCGAGCAGTCTACAACAGAAGTGCACGATGAGAGTTCTGGTTAGTTTACATTTGGCAATTCAAATAATCATTTTAAAGTGGTACAATTTAAATTAATTTATAAAATATTTTCAAAAAATTCAAAAGGATATTTTGTCTTTATTAGTGCTCAGTGAATGTGTTAGTGCTGTGACAAGGATGGATTGTCATCGATAACTGTTGACCTAAATATCGATATGTGATGTAACAACGAAGTTATAATCGGATTTTGTTTCGCAGATTGTCGCCGCCGTCCTCGCTTGCGCCGCAGCCGCCCCCTCCGGTCTGCTGGCAGCACCCTATGGCCATGGCCTCGCCGGTCACGGTATCGCTCTGGCCCACGCCGCTCCTTTGGCCGTAGCTCACGGACCCGCTCTTCCCACCATCTCCCCTGGTGACATCGCTGGTGCCGCCATCGATGCCCATGTTGATGCCCACGACCACGTCCGTGCTTCCGTTGATGCTGCCCGCGAATACCACGACCAGGCTTCTGAAGTCCAAGGCCAGGCTATCAACGCCGCTGAAGACCACTCTTGGCAAGCGGTCGATGCCGTCAAGACCCAAGAAGCTCAGCTCGATGGTGCCGCCGCCGGTGTTGCCCCTATCCTCGCTAAGCAAATCGTTGGCCACGGTAACCTCGTAGCCCCCGTTGCCTACGGCGCTCATGGTTGGGATGCCGGTTACGGTGCCCATGGCCTGGCTGCCGGTTACGGTGCCCATGGCCTGGCCGCCGGTTACGGTGCCCATGGCCTGGCCGCCGGTTACGGTGCCCATGGCCTGGCCGCCGGTTACGGTGCCCACGGCATCGCCTCCAGCAAGACCGTAGTTAGCCAGTCCCTCCAACAATCCCACCCCGCCCCCGTAGTCCATGCTCCCGTAGCCATCGCCCACGCCGCTCCCTACGTCGCCCATGGCGCTCCCTTGGCCCTCGCGCATGGCGCTGGCTATGGATACGCTGGACACGGATGGTAAACTGTGATAGTATTTAGATACCAAAAAAAAAATACTCAATATGTTTCGGAATGTAAATAAATTATACAAAAAAAAACTAAACTGGCTAAAAGAGAGGCGAGGATGAGTGAATAAATGAAATAGTAACTTTATCTTTTCTTTCATTTTACATCTACTATACCAATCTACCGCAATTTCCAACAGCCTTACATAATGTAAAGGCTTTTAAAATCATTTAGAATCATAATCTCCAACATTTAAAATCGATTGATAAAATCAAATCAGTAGTTGTCGAAATCATTTTGAACAAACAAGATTATCGCTGATATTATACAATGGAAAATGTCAAGTTCAAATTTAAAACCGTCGACCTTAACATAGTTACATACAATAATTATACGACACGAAAAAATATGCATATCGATAAATCGAAAAAGATGTTGCATTATCGATCGTTAAAAGTTATCTAGACAAAATTATTCTTACTTTTTTTTTTATTATAATTTGTTTTTAAATAACTTCCTGGCTGTCAATGTCTAATTGTTATTTTTAAACGTATGAAACTTTTTATGACGGCCACGCTTTGACAACCTTTTTTTTTAAATTGGTGTACTTGTAAAGGTATTCAAGGTTATTTTGGCGCCTAATACATTAGACTTCCGCTTTGTTGCCATATCAAATTAATTATTCACGTATTTTTTTTGACATTGTAACAAAGATTTATCTCACGATATTTTATGTCAAATGTTTAATCTAAGAAATATAAACGTCGAATCGCACTCCAAGTGATTTTTTGAAAGCATAGAGAACATTCGTCTTTTTTATAAGCTTAGGAGATAGGTATTCATACATACGGTTTGTTTTTTTTTAATTAGCAATTTTTGTCATTAATTAAACGTTAGTTATAGAAAGCAGTACTATTTTGAACAAAGCAGTACTAAAGCCTGTTTGTGATTCAGGTCGGTTAGTCAGTAAATGAGTACAGAGAAAGGAATTTAGAAATAATTATATAATATCGAAGGTCACGATATCCATTCAGGATATTTAATCTGAGTAATTGTGAAACACATAGCAGTTAAGTATTTAGTACTAACTTTTGATTGCGGCTCCGCCCGCGAGTATGTCGGATATCGCGGTAATAATATTTTTGGGATTAGGTAATATATTATAGCCTCACATATAATGTGGCTTTATTAGTAAAATAATTTTCTAAATCAGTTCAGTAAATCTGGAGATTAACCCTACAACCTCACAAAATTATCTCTTATTAATATTAAGTACTAGTTTTAGCTCGCCGTTTCGCCCGCGTGTATGTCGGTTATCGCGTCAAATAGTAGCTTATGTGTATAAGCTATATTACTGTAAAGTTTCATCCAAATCCGTTCAGTAGTTTTAGCGTGAAAAGAGTAACAAACATACAAACTTTCGCGTTTATAATATTAGTAGGATAGTTTATTATCCATGTACTAGCTGACCCAACGAACTTCGTGCCGCCATATTTTTATTTCGTAAATATTTTCAAAATTTCTGAAAAACTTGTTTTTAGTAATTCTTTATGCCCGCCTCAGCTTCCCCGGTGTAGTCGAAAACATTTCCCAGTTAACCTTTGATTTTCTTCTATACAAATCTTGTCCTAAGAATAACGAACATAATATAGAAAAAATAAATATCCAATTTGGTGCATGCGATCGGCAGCTATGTGCGTACATACATTTCGGCGATCGATTTTTAATATATAGATTATAAAGCAGGAGAAAATTCTTAGTGGTCTTTTTTAAGTGTATGTGCAATGAAGTTCAAAATTGCTACATAAAACTATGGTATGTCTGGTATGTACTTGGTTATGTCATAATGCAAAAACCTATACACTTACAGCTCAAATTATACTGGTCACAGAATCCTACTAATATTATAAACGCGAAAGTTTGTAAGTATAGATGGATAGATGGATGGATGGATGGATGTTTGTTACTCTTTCACGCAAAAACTACTGAACGGATTTGGATGAAACTTTACAGTAATATAGCTTAAACACCAGAATAACACATAGGCTACTATTTGCAGCGATAACCGACATACACGCGGGCGGAGTCACGAGCAAAAACTAGTAAAACTATATTTGGAAAGCTAAACTTCGACCAAAAAGGTGATCTCTAGTTAAGCATAAAATTAAATAAGGAAATAGGTAACATTGTTTTAATATTAATAAATACTTGTTTGGCACTCACGTAGCTAGCTCGTGCTTACTACGTTCTTTGTTCAAAATATAAAAAAGTAACTACCTACTAAACGAGTACTTTAATTGTAAAATTTGAAATTAGAACGTAAAATAATTCTTTTTAATTATTGTTATTTCAGTTTTTTATTAAAAAAAATTTGGACAAAAATGAGCTTTGTTTATGATCCTTATTTTTAAATTCATCACATCTTGTTGGACTTAAAATCAAAAATAATTATCACGTAAAAGTGAGAAACATATCTTTAATAAGATTAGAAACGCGAAAATTCTGCTGTTTGTCTATATTCCTTTGTTTTTACGGTTTCTTGCGTTAACTAAATGGCAAAGACTGCACGGTTGGCCTAGTGGTTTAGGCTGTCGCCACGCCGCTTGCCAATTCGCCAAGTGTTGTGGGTTCAAATCCTACACGGGACAACACTTTGTGTGATCCACAAATTGTTGTTCTGAGTTTGGGTGTTATTTGTGACCGTTTCATGTATGTCTGTACGCTCAACTGACGAACTCATCGCGAAATTTTGCATACAGGGATATAGAAAATGAATACGAAAAAAGCTGCTGTTGCTTTATTACAATTGATTTTCGGGAAACAGTCGGGAATCATTATTTAATATGGTTCTAAAGTTTCTAATAGCGTTGTTGAACTCGAATATTCGAACTATAACCAATACATATTATATCACTTCCAATACGCTATATTTCGACAGAATTGCACTGTTCTAAGTCATTAATAAACCCGACTAAGTCCTTATTTACACCTGTGTACAAAATTCGTCAAAGTTTAAAAACTTTCAATATATAGTTAGTTATGGTAAATTGAACGAAATATCAAATATATTGTATCCAATCACCACAGGTCGACTTCTCACCACAATTATATTATGAAATCGGTTCATTCGGCGCACTAAACGTATAAATTAAACTAAATGGCAAATGCTAATATTAGGCAACTTTCAAACGCAGCGTGAAATGGCATATAATCTGTGGCAAATTGACTGCACCGATCTCAGATCATATAAAAAAGGTAGATAACGCACGGTCTTGTTCTTGTTATAGCAAATAAAACTCAGCTACTTCCAAGTAAACACACGCGTTAACGTACACACAAGTATATCTATACTGTTATAATATTATAGAAGCTGAAGAGTTTGTTTGTTTATTTGAACACGCTAATCCCAGGAACCGCTGGTCCGATTTGAAAAATTATTTCAGTGTTGGTTAGTACATTTATCGAAGAAGGCTATATATCATCACGCTAAGATCAATAGGAGCGGCGCATCAATGAAGAATGTAACAAAAACGGGGGAAAATTATTACGCTACGGGCAATAGGAGACGTAAACGACGTTGCGTGGGTCAGCTAGTCTCTTATATCGGAACTTGTATGATAGAGTAGCGTAGTAGTAGATGGTGTGAGGAGTTGGGGTATGAGTCTCCGCTAGCCTCACTCATTTGATGAAAATAGCGCAGGCGCTGTTTCACACCGGTTTCTGTGAGGCCGTGGTATCACTCCGGTCGAGCCGGCCCATGCATGCCGAAGCGTGGCTCTCCCACTTCGCTCTCCGTATCCTAATTTTCTTTACTATTATTAACAAAAAAATAAAATCAGCTTTCAAACAGTCCCGTGTGTGTCAGTCCTAATATGCTTTAGTTCCATTCTAGTTTGGTCTGCTTCACCTATAACGTAGGTATTGCAACAGGCCGCCATCTTGAATTGTTACGCTAACAATCAAACTGTTTACCTACACCTACATTATCTATATCAATATTATACAGCTCAAGAATTTCATGGTTTCTTGGTTGAACCCTCTAATCTCAGAAACTACTAATTCAAACAGAAAAATGTTTTAATGTTAGATAGTTCATTTATTATGGAAGATTAAATGACATCACACTACCACCGATAAGAGCTGAGCATCAATGTAAAATCTTAAAACACAAGGAGTTTTTTTTTAATAGACCGCGATGAAGTTTTGAGAGTCAGCTATTAGTCTAATGACTTTATGCTCACAATTGTTCAATTAATAATGCATTTATCAAAAAGTTTTACTGAACTTTTGAAAGAAACATTGGCTACTACCCTAGCATTGAAACAAATCGTATTCTTGGTCTATTCTCAGTAGTTCTATGTTGCCAGTTTCATATGGAACTTTTGCAACCTGTTAGTTCCACACATGGAACTAATGGGAATACATATTTGAATGGGAATTTTATTCCCAGTAGTTCCATGAAGCAAGTTCCACATGATACTAATAAAATATATATATTAAATACGATTTTGTCCCATTTGTTACATGTACTTTCTCACTAATCAGGATGGACAGTTCAAAGGTGATTATTTGTGCCTCTAGTTGCTGGTTACGTATTTTGGGCGATAATAGTTACTTAACATTAGGAGACGTTTGCTCTAATTTCGTAAAAATAATGGAAATAATAAGGTTACCAATAGTTGTTTTATTTCTCTGACGACATAACCTTTAAAAGTAACACTTAAGATGTTTATAACCATTACGAATCTTGGGAACAATTATAATCACGTTTAATTATTATTTTTATTGTGTATGTGTGTATTGTTACGACAATTCAAGGCTAGGAGGCAGATAACTCAAATACTATGCGTGGTAAAGCCTGATGGTTTTAAACCTGACTACCGCCAAAATTACTAAACCGATTTTAATGAATGCGGTATCAATAGATGCGTAACATAACCTATATAAATTTTATCAAAGTTCTTTATGCCGTTAGATTTCGGTTTTTCAAATTTTGTCTTGTTAAACTTATTTCTAACTCTGATAACAAATGTTATTGGCCAGATACAGCTCATAACAACGAATTAGAAATAATAGAAGTCAAGTGCAAAAATGCCGAACCATACATAATTCCTATTTGTCACTTTAATTCAATATATGCAATATAACCCTCCTTTGGCTTTGCCATAGTCAGGTAAAAAGATTAACGATTTAGATGATCTGTTAGGACCTCTATGCAAAAAGTGTTTACAGGCTGCCCACGGCCTATAAATAAAAAATAAATAAATATGTCTCTCATCTTCATCATCACATCACAACGCCATCTAGTCCCAAGCTAAGCAGAGCTTGTATTATGGGTAGGTACTAGACAAGCGATATAAATTAATACATTTCTATAAAAATAAATAAAATTGGAGTTTCTGTTTGTAATATTAAAATAACCCCTTTTTAATAAATGCATATGGTACATATACGTTTTTGTCCGTCCGCCTGTCTCTCTGTTTTGTTTTGTTCCGAGTTAATCTGGAACGGCTGGACCGATTTTAACAGGACTTTCACTGGCAGATAAGGAGCAACTTAGGCTAGCCGCGGGTAACACCGCGGGGTTCAGCTAGTATACTATAAAAACCTAGTCAAAACTTAGCTAAAGCTTTGTTCAAGTGAGCTCAGATGGCAGTGCTCTTGATAGAGTTGTAACCTGTAAACACTCCGACACAAGTCGACGCCTCAACCATTACGCCATCGCCAGTTAAATGAAAGAAATTGTATCACATGAATCTGCGTCACCCATCTTGCGTTATAACAGTCGCGATCTAGTGCACATAAACGTTTCCTACAGTGAAAGTAGTAAAGTACTAGACAATTTCGTGTGTTGTCTTGACTACCAAGTATTTACTTCACTTTAAATCTTATACCTATATGTATAAATAGTCACGTCACTCGGGAACGGCTCTAATGATTTTCATGAAAAAACATTCATTCAACGATGGAGTTTTCCTCATAATCACATCACATCACATCATCACACTAATATATAAAGGCGAAAGTTTGTGAGTGTATATGTTTGTTACTTTTTCACGCAAAAACTACTGAACGGATTTGGATGAAACTTTACAGTAATATAGCTTATACATTAGAATAACACATAGGCTACTATTTGCCGCGATAACCGACATACGCGCGGGCGGAGCCGCGTGCATAAGCTAGTAATTTTATAAATGTAATAAATTAAGAATTTATCACTCTTAAAATATTACAGTCACACTGTTTTATCAGTAGTCGGCGGGCGGCGCCTACAAAATTAAATAAAGCAGTCGTTAAGCCAACGTTTAATTAGTAGAACGCCTACAAAGTTTATTATAGCAAATATATTTTCACAATAAATGTTACACGAATTGAAAAGGCGCATAAAAGTTTTCACATGACGAATTATTTTCATTATAATATTTATATATGAAAAAATATTAACATCGTGAATTTTTATACGATTAATATAAGATTAAAAGACACACGAGTCTTGGATTGTCTAAATGAGGTCTTAGTATATGTTTAATTTATTCCTAACTTGTTCGTGATGATTCTTACCATAGTTGTTAAGATTCTGATGTAGTACCAACAACTTATACGAGATGGCGCTAATATCAAGTTATAATAATATACATTATGGCATTTGTGATGTACTAAGCTTGCTAATGCAAAGATGTAGATTCTGATGGACTCTAGCTACATCAGAGTTAGACCGATAATGAGAAATCATCAGCACTTGTGCATGATCCACTTGATTAGCAAATAAATGGATGAGCCTTATAAAAAATTTAACAATAGTCGACAAAAAAAATATCAACATTTCTAAATCATTAATCTACGTTAGTTAGAACACATTTTCTGAATCTATGGTATGTCTGATTAAAACAAACATAATAAATTATATAATTAATCATAAAAGTAACGTAATATTTGAGTACAAACAGAACACGCACACAAATTACACAATAACATTTCGTCACATAAGAAACCGCTACAGGTCGGCGCCCGCGCATCTCCGAGTTCAAGTTCAACCGAGAGTAAAACGAATTGTTAATGAAACTTAATGTCAGTTAAATTCGAAACTTCTTGATTTTTTATACAAAAAAATTATAAGTAAAACATGAGTAGAATCCAAGAACGGTGGTCACCATGGTCGTTGCGATTGCAGACATTGCAGTATGGTGACCCACACTATGGCAACCCAGTGAGATGCTTTTTCACGCCCGCTTAAGCGACCCAGAATCATAGATCGAGGAAAACACGTGCGCAAGTAGTACGTTCCAGGTTTTGCTCGGCACAGGAAGGAAGTGCCGAACCGTATTCGTCTAGAGAAAGTGAGAACAGTTGGAAGAGCTCATCAGAACACACTCCACGATAAAGACAATACAGAACTGCAGTAGAGGTGACATCTCTTCGACTGCAGAGGCTCAAGGGATTCGGTGACTTCGGGACTGTCCGCCCGCTCCGCAGCAACCAATGAAGAGCGTCATGTAAACACTGCGTGAAATGAATTTGGTATAAGTTTTGAAGGGAGTTTTTTTTATGAATAAGTGGGGCAAACGAGCAAACGGGACACATGATGGTAAGTGCCTTCCACCGCCCATTGACACCTGCAACTCAAAAATCAAAAGTGCGTTGTTCCCTAGGAATCCCTCCTAGGGTCAGAAGAAGAGAAGGTGAGGTATCGTGGGGAGTTTTCTGAAGAGCTCTTCCAACTAGTCCCCCCTTCTCCCTTACTCTACAGGACAACACATGCTGGCCTTCGAAATCACTCTTTTAGAGTGGTAGACATACGCTCTCGAATGCAACGTTTCGGTTCTTCCTTCTTGTATCGAGCGATCAAAACATGGAACTCACTACCACCGTGTGATCCCATTATGATCCCAGGTCCTTTAAGCGGGGCGTGAAAAAGGATCTCACCAGGTCGCCATAGTGTGGATCACCATGCTGCTCTGTGCACGTTCACATTGAGGATAGTGACCACCACCCTTGGATTCTACTCATGCGTTCTATCCGGCAGAGTAGAGTCATTTAGGTAGCTTGATCATAAAAAGGTGAAACTGTCGTATCATTTATGTGAGTGATCGCGGGTGGAGTTGCGATCAAAAGCTAATAAATCTATTAAGATGACGTCACCGTTATGGATCGCGGTTCATCGTCCGCGCATCTTAAGGTCAAGTACATTTCAACACTGACCGCAGATGATCTGGTTTTTTGTTTCATTTTAATAACATTATATCTTCCGCTTTTACAATTTGAAGGTATATTGTCTTGTTTTTACTATAATCTACCTTCATTAAGACTGCTGGGCATACGCTTCTCCTCGGAAAGGAGTTTTTTGCTATAAGAGGTTAATCGATACTGATACTATAAAGCTGAAGTGTGTGTTTGGTTGACTGCGCTAATCTCAGGAAGCTGACTGAGTGTTCATACACGTCTGACCTTAGCCAAGCGATTGAGACCTTTATAGAAAGTTCCCAAAATTATGTATCTAAAATTTGCAAAATGAGACTAAAAAAAGTACAAATTATTAAAAATAAAAACCCGACTGCGTCAATATTTAACTATAAAAACATATCAGTTTTATATATGTATACTAGCTGATCCGGCGAACTTCGTACCGCCATATTTATGACCCACGTAACATCGTTTACGTTTTTGTGAATCTAAACCATTCCCAGATCCCCTTGAACACACACAAAAAATTTCAAAAAATTTCATCAAAATCGGTCCAGTCTTTTTGTGAATCTAAACCATTCCCAGATCCCCTTGAACACACACAAAAAATTTCATCAAAATTGGTCCAGTCGTTTAGGAGGAGTTCAGTCACATAAACACGCACACAAGAAATATATATATTATATTAAGATTCGTAATCACCGTAAAAAATTCTTTATTTTTATATCACAATCGATGATTTTGAAAACATTTTTTTCATTACTTTTTGGCATTAATCAAACCTTAAAAAATCCTTATATTTAATTTTGATGTACCCAGTGTCACTCTCACGACTAAGACGAATCTATTGACACCACTCACATAAAAATACAACAAGCCGTTTAGGCTCTAGGGCGTGCCAAAGAAATATACATACATACACTCGAAAAACATAACCCTCCTTTCGCAGTCGGGTAATGAACCTAATACTTTATCAGTGAAGTTTTCCTTACATTAGTTTGTAAACTATTTAGAATTAATAATAATTCTTTCTTTGCCTCCGTTTAAAGTAATAGGGCCACGCTGATTTCAGCAAGAACGGTCCGAGTCGACCGGGGCGGGCACAGAAAATCAACGTAAAATGACAGCGTTCGTGCATTCGTGTTTCTTTGGTGAGTACGAGACTGGAGGTCCAATGATGCAGAAGCATCACTAGGCCGCTATGATGTGGGTCACCATGCTGCAGTGTTGAATTGTCTGCATTCGCAATGAGTATGGTGACCACCACTCTTGTATTCTGTTTATGCTTTCCATCAGGCAGAGTAGAGTCATTTTGGCAGGGCCAAACATAAAAAAAAAAATATGTGGCGGACTTAATGCCATATGGCATTTTCTACCAGTCGACCTTTGAATGGTTCCTTAAGGGACAAAGCAGGTGCAAGTGCCTCATAAAGAGAAACTCTTCTTCTTCTCTCTAGCCTTTATTATTCCCAAGATTCGGGGTCGGCTACTAGTTCAACCTGTTTTACCTGAACATCAGTTTTTACACCGAGCGACTGGCATCGGACCTCCGCAACCCTGAGGGTGAACTTAATTCGAAGGTTGAACTAGTTGTCAGTATATTTGAGGGCACTGACTTCCCAATAACGATTGCCATAGATGTTCATGACAACCGGGACCGACGGCTTAACGTGCTCTCCGAGGCACGGGCGGGAAACACCGCCATCTTCCATACTCCGGGCTGCTATTAAGAATTTCTTGTAAGAAAAACCCAACAGCAGTCCGACCCGGGACCTCTTGTGAACAGTAAATATAAGATTTCAATGAATCTTTAAAAAAAATTACATAGATAAATCTACATCTACACTATTATATAAAAAGGTAAAGTTTGTGTGTTTGTATATTTGTTAAATTGTAAGGGGTAATCTCGGGATCTACTGAACCGATTTTGAAAATTCTTTTACCAATAGAAGGCTACGTTATTTGGGAGTGACTTAGGCTATATAATAACCCGAAAAGTGGAAAGACTTTTGCGTGGTAGCTGAATTTGCAAAGTAAGTCGGAGAAAAAAATGTTTACATAATGTTTATATATGTAATTCATAACATACATACAGATTGAAATATTTAAAAGTATATTTGAGATAGAGGGATTATGAAGATATTTCTGCTAGCTGTTTCATCTATATCTATACTAATATTATAAACGCGAAAGTTTGTAAGTATGGATTGATGGATAGATGTTTGTTACTCTTTGACGCAAAAACTACTGTACGGATTTGGATGAAACTTTACAGTAATATAGCTTATACAACAGAATAACACGTAGGCTACTATTTGCCGCGATAACAGACATATATGCGGGCGGAGCCGCGGGAAACCACTAGTATAAAATATCTCAAACAATAAAATGATTACTATTTAAAGTTCGTGTCAAAAGTGTTGTCTCTACAGTATGCGGAACAAGTGGTGTTATTTATTGTATTACCGTAATTCAATAAATAACGTAAAAAAATAACTAAATAGCGTCTCGTAACGTCGTCACAAGGAATTTATAGGAAATTTAATGACGTTATTTGATACAGTGAAATGTCACGACCACACACGAAACCTGCTTTAACAGATAATGAAGCACTAATAGGGCTGCCAAATAATAAAATACGGTAGGTACTACAGACCCAAGCAACGTCGTTTACGTCTCCTATTGCCCGTAGCGTGAAAAAATCCCCCGTTTTTGTAACATTCTTCATTGGTGCTCCGCTCCTAATGGTCTTAGCGTGATGATATATAGCCTTCCTCCATAAATGTACTATCCAACAGTGAAAGAATTTTCAAATCGGACTAGCAGTTCCTGAGATTAGCGCGTTCAAACAAACAAACTCTTTAGCTTTATATATTAGTATAGATATAGAAGTTTTTTTATGGTATACTCTTGCGGTCGACCGAGCCCGCGTGTATTTTTTTTTGTATGTCGGCTATCGCCTATCGGAAAAGCTATGTCCTTCTTCAATAATCAAAGTATCTCGATGCCAAATTTCAGTCTAGTCAACAAGTTCAAAAATGTGTTAAATAGAAATAAAGCTCCTAAAAATATGTGCGATGGCTCATTCGATTCGGAATGACGTCCAGAAAAATGATTTTTACGGGTTTTATATAATTAGCACATAAAAAATTGCGATTATTATTAACAAAATAAGAAAAAAAACAAGGTATTTAGTTTAGCGTTAATAATATCTAAAATACTGATATTTAAGGAATTTTGAAAAAAGATCCCGAAAGAGGAGGAAATTTCCAATAAAAAAGTCCTGACTCCCGAAACAATATCTCTATTATTTATAACTGTTTTTAACGCTGAAAATTGGGCTCTGCGAGGTCGTTACAGAATAGGCGCGCCGCCTGAAAAGCCGGTATATCACCTAATATATTTTTTATAGTATTAGATAACTATTTAAAAATTTGCATAAATTATGGTGTAATCTAGACACTTGAACGAAAAAAACCACGGTGAAAAAAAAACATTTATGTCGATTTTTCAAAATGTTACACCATTGTTAATTAACTAATTTTTTCCAGTCTCTGTTTTTATAAATTACGGCATAAAAGTTTAAATAAATTGGTCTAAACATTTAAAAAAAAAAAACGACTTCAAAAACTAAAAAGTATCAAATAACTTAATTTGTATGTGCTACCTATTCATAGGTTTGAAGTCGGCGCCAAGCCAAATGTAATAGTAGCACATACAAATTAAGTTATTTGATACTTTTTAGTTTTTGAAGTCGGTTTTTTAAACGAAGTTTTTTTTTTACTTTTCGCTTTTTAGTCTTTCTCAAGTCTCTCATCATCATTTCACTTAAATAACTTGAAAGAATACGACTAAAGTTAACATACTGTATAGAATCTAAAGGACTTCAGGTAATTTTTTGTAGTAAAATCTCAAATAGACTATCTTCTATAGGTTACTATAATTCAAGTGATTTGAGGTAAACTGACAAGTTTACTCGTTAAGACCCGTTTTATATATTATGAAATTAAATGATGTATACAGAATATGAAGGCATGCAGACAATTGCTTTAAATTCATTGCAGGCGCTTACGTAAATTTGAGGGTTTCCTTCGATTTCCTTAGGATCCCATCATCAGATCCTGATATGGTGCCCATGGGACCACATGGGGAGCATACCCTTTCGAATACAAAAAGAATTTTCAAAATCGGTCCACAAATTGACGGAGTAATCCGTGTACATACATTAAAAAAAAAACAAAAAAAAAATACCGATGAAATTGAGAACCTTTTGGAAGTCGGTTAAAAATTAAAGCTTATTATTTTGTTAGTTATTTTTTTTAAACTGACAGAAAATGAATTTTCTAAGAAATGTTATTAATTAATATTTGTTTTGAGTAATGTCTTATAACTGCTGTTTTTGCATCTAATATAGGTATAATAAACATTGGAAAAATTAATTTTACGTTTTTTGTAAAGAAATAGACTACTTAGGGATTAAAAAAAATTGTTTCCCCATCTTAATGCATAGGTGAAATAATGTATTTAAAAAAAATTGTAAAATATTTTTTTTTGTGATTATAATCGTTTTTATTATATTACAATTGTTTAAATAATTACTTTAGATTTTTTTTATTAATCTGCAAATATTTGTTTCGGAGTTTGAGTGTTTTCTATGTATAATAATTATGTATGTATTTATTACAAATGTTTTGTATGTTAGATGTCCGAAATATAATTATTATTATATACTGTAAAGAGATGTACGATGCAAAGTACAGCCTCCTGTGGCATAGAAGCCAACGTGCCGACTGTTCACTACATGATGCAACTCAGGACCCATCTGTGCGTTCACATTCAACGTGACATTCACAATTTTTTGACATCATGCCTTTTAATTACACAACTTAGAGTAACACAGGCCGCGGCGGACCGGAGCGGAGGTTAGTAGCCATAGCGTTTGAAATGTTTTACGGGGAACCTTCACACATACTCATTTTAGACTAACATACAAAAACAATCGTATGTCACAACGAACTTACACATCACAATTAAAACAAAATATTCACAATTTTACACACACATTAAAACATTATGTGTCATAACAGTGTTATGTGTAGGCTCATTTGTGCTCATACTTTTACGCCTGCGTATGGCTACCATAGAGTTATTATAGATAGAGCAGGGGAACCAGGCCTCCAACCGTCCCTTGGTTAGAAAGAGAGAGAAGATCGCGGTACCCCATCTGTCTTTCTCTACTGACGCATGCGCAGTAAAGGACTAATAATATGGTAATCCAATCACAACAATTATCTACTTTGCCGCGCTAACTGCGCATGTGCGAGTAGAGAGAGACAGATGGGTACCGCGATCGTCTCTCTCTTTCTAACCGAGGGACGGCTGGAGGCCTGGCTCCCCTGCTCTATCTATAACAACTCTATGGTGGCTCCCTACTGTATTGGTTTATGACGTCTTGCCATAGTTACAATGTAATTAACGACAATACTGCTATAAAATTACCTCAACATGCCTCAGTTCAGCTGGTATTCGGTCGAGTTACAATGTAAAAAAGTTGTCGGTCTACAGAATCCCGGTCCATTGACATTTAAACTTGAAACAGACGAGATAAAAACGAGTAATGAGTTTTGCATTTAAGAGGAAGTGTATAAAGAAAATATAAATATTTTTTCGTATCGCAAAACAATAAATAAGACGTTTTATTCTGTAATGATATTAAAGGTTGGTTGTGACTTTATTTATGCCATGATCTCGTTGGTCTAGCTGTTAGCGAATGCAAATGCCGATCGAGAGGTCTGGGGTTTGATTTCCGGCTCGATTAAAAGAGTGTTATTGAGTTTTTCTGATTATAGAACAGCCTAGAGTTTCGCAGTTATGGCCCTAACCCCGTGTTTCGGAGAGCACGTAAAGCCGCCGGTCCGGCGCCTGATCTCTCCCCTGTCGTGTTGGATAGTGGTCCCATCAGATTGTGAGAGTGAGGGAACAGAGAGTGCACCTGTGTTAACGCGCACACACTCTTAGCACTATAAAATGTGGCCGTAATCGGCTAGGAGTGGTAAATGTTCATTTATGTGTACATACATTTATATTTTACTTCATAAACGTATTAGTGTGGTAATTCTCTAAGATGTCGGCTCAACGAATTGTACTGTCTCTAGTGTCTCTTATTAAAACTTATGTAAAACTAGCTGATCCCGCGGTGTAACCCGCGCGGTTATTGTCGTACCACGGGTCACGCCGCGGGGCGAAACTAGCTTTTATTTATTTGTATAGATCAACCTGTGTAAGTACGAACTTATCAGTGTTTTAACAAGGAGTACATTATTTACGTTGTAATAAACGCTGATATTGGTGTGCCGCCCTTTGAACCCTCCAACCAGAATTAGGGGCGGAGGTGTATTGGCTCTGATACCTTCGCTCCCTAGGTTACAAGCAATAAAAGAATTGAATAACACTAGTTTTCTTCGACCTGGATCACCCTGGTCCAGCCGGTTCACTTATTTTCCCTTTTTTTATGTATGACCCGCCAAAACGACTCTACTATACCTGATTGAAAGCATAAGCACAAAATCCAAGAGTGGTGGTCACCATTCTCATTGCGAATGCAGACAATGCAGCATGGCGACCCATACTATGGCGGCTTAGTGATGCTTCTGCATCTTTTAGTCTAGTCAACAAGTATGGAACTTGTTAACTAGACTATTTGGGCCTCCGGTCTCGCACTCACCAACGAAACACCACAGCACGAACGCTGTCATTTTACGTTGATTTTCTGTGCGAGGGTAGTACCGCCCCGGTCGAGCCGGCCCGTTCGTGCTAAAATCAGCGGGCTCTACTACCTTCTACTACCATGTATAAAATTTCCAATCCATACTAATATTATAAATCCGAAAGTAACTGTGTCTGTCTATACGCTTTCAAACCGCTGCACCAATATCAATGAAATTTTGATTCTTGAGGAAGGACATAGGCTACACTTTACCCCGTTAACCAGCATACACAGGGGCGGAGCTAGCATTTAATCAATACAACATTAGCAATGCAAATTGAAGCAGTAAGGGCCCACTCGGTAAATAATTAAGATAATAAAATAAAAAACAGTGTGAAGGCGGGTGATTAATTGAATGCGTAATTACTGCACAGTCAGGTAGGTATGCTACAACGATACAGGTTTCATAGCGGCGAAGATATACAACCTTCCAACATTAACCGTTGAGTCGGTCGGAGGACCCTCGACCAGGAATGAGCATGAGGAGACGTTTTTAGGGTTCCGTAGCCAAATGGCAGTAAACGGAACCCTTATGGATTCGTCATGTCTGTCTGTCTGTCCATCCGTATGTCACAGCCACTTTTTCCGAAACTATAAGAACTATACTGTTGAAACTTGGTGAGTAGATGTATTCTGTGAACCGCATTAAGATTTTCACACAAAAATAGAAAAAATAACAATAAATTTTGGGGGTTCCCTTTACTAAGAATTGAAATTCATTTTTTTTTATCAAACCCATACGTGTGGGGTCTCTATGAATAGGTCTTCAAAAATGTTATTGAGGTTTCTAATATCATTTTTCTAAACCGAATAGTTTGCGCGAGAGACACTTTCAAAGTGGTAAAATGTGTGTGTCCCCCTGTGACTTCTAAAATAAGAGATGATGAGATGATAAAACTAAAAAAAAATGTACATTACCATGCAAACTTCCACTGAAAATTGGTTTGAACAAGATCTAGTAAGTAGTTTTTTTACAATACGTCATAAATCGTAAACCGCTATTTCGCTCTATGGCTAGTACTAGACCACTGATATAAATACATATATATATATATACTTTTTTTTGTAAATACATACATATTATACATAGAAAACACCCAAACTCCGAAACAAATATTTGCAGATCATACCAACATTTGGTCCGACCCGGGAATCGAACCTGAGACCTCAAACACAGCAGCCGCATACGCTACCACTGCACCACCGAGGCAATCAGTTTTGAAGTAAATTTATTTCACTTTAAATGTCGATTTACTTTGTATGATAAATATAAAGCGTTCTTATTCCTTTTGGTTTTGGCGAACCAAGAATAAATGGCGTTGTGGACTTACACAGTTAAGAATAACTGAGATGATATGGTCATTACGTACGTAATTGTTACAGTACTTTATGCATTGATTGTACCTTTATATAGTTTTAAGTGTAGGTTTTAAAATGAGTATAAACAGATAATTTTACGCTGAGCGTATAAATTTACAGTTTTTTTGTAAAGCGTAAAAATAGTTCCGTGTTCACGCAGTTGCGTTTAATACAAAGCAATTTTAATGATGAAACTTAAACCTTTTAGAATCATCACATCAAGAGTTATTTATATACAAATACGTGAAGCAAAACTTTCTAACCCTTTAGGAAGGATGGGAGGAATATGATATTTGGCACAGTTAAAGTTTACATGGAGTAGGAATGCCAAAATCTAAAAAATATTGATTGACGATAGTTTAACGGGATAACGTCATAACAAAACATTGAATAAATGATTGCATACTTTTATGAATAAAATTAAATCATTTTTATTGAATTATCACTATTTTGTTTGGATACAAAGAAGGAGTGAAACGAAATCTACAATTTAATTGATAAATTTACCTTTATTTGCACTCATGAAAAAAAAAACTAAAAAACGTAAATGAAGTATGATCGAATTTCGACTGCTGGGCGACTCTACTAACTTTTAAACTTTCGCGTTCCATGCTATAATAATAATTATTTTTACGGGAATTAACGTCGATCACTTATTGCACAGGTTGCACTGGCCGTGGTCACAGGCTGACTCTGGTCGAAAAGTCAGGCAAATCATCAGAGGTATGTAATACCTTTAAATAAGTGATCGCGTTAATTCCCGTAAAAATTATTATTATTATTGCTGGGCGACTGTTTTTTTTTATGATATAGGGAGTAAACGAGCAGACGCATCGGCCGATGCGACACTCGAGGCGACACGAGTGCATAGCCGACTTTTGGGGGATGGGGGGAGAGTTTGGGGTATGGGCCTCCGGTATTCTCACTCACTCGGTGAAACACAGCGCTAGCGCTGCTTCACACCGGCTTTCTGTGAGGCCATGATGTCACTCCGGTCGAGCCGGCCCATGCATGCCGAAGCGTGGCTCTCCCACGGTGAATGGTGTCTGACCCTCAACGAGGCAGACCCTGTACTATGGCAACCAAACTGCTGATAAAGGTACTTATATATTTCTAAATACTTACTTATTACTTATATTATACTTATATATTTTAGTTAAATTACACTCACATTTAGAACAAATGATCGTAAAACAAAAATATTTATCCTAGATGGAAATGGAATCGAATTCACGACATCAGGGACAGTAGTCAGGACCACCAACAAGTTCAGAACACAATTTTTGGAGGACAAATTTATACTTGCCTTGAAGAGAAAATAAATTAAATTAAAAACAAGCTTTTACTGGAATGCCTCGAGACGAATCAAACGAGTCCAAACTCGGTGATGTTGCGACGTTTCTTTACAGAGTTCCTATGGCCACCTTCCAGCTCCAGCATCAGATCAGCTCCATGTCATTATAATATTGTATTGTCACGCTGTATACATATGCTTGCAAAATTTCAGCAAAATCGGTGGAAGATATCTGCTTCAAATTGAGTTGCAAGATTCCACCCGAACATACAAGCATACACACATACATTGCAAGTTAATAAAAAGCTTGCAAAAACTTAAGATTCCTAAATCCTATATTCAGTTCAGGGACTTTTCTACCCGCTATTACGATACCTAATCATTAAAGACTGTCAGTATCTTCTGAAGTAAAAAAAATGATTTGGATACTGCACTAATCTAGAACTTGCTTAAAAGCTCCAAAATTTCTGCCCACATATACCAGAACTAATTTGTGTTGCGTCAATGAACTAAAAAACTCAAATAAAATCTAAAAATTTGATGGAATGTGGATGTAATAAAATTTTACTCGACCTTTCCGGGTTGACATAAGTAGCGCAATTGACAAACACAAAAGTGTAATACAATTTATTTAATGTTCACAAATACCAAAGTTGAAAACAAATTGCTATTGCCTGCGGCTCCACATGTTATTTCTTGTTTGGAAATTCCCTTTTTTTATAGGTGAAATTTCTAAAAACCTTTTCTCAATAGGTATCAGATGCTCGAGATTTAGTTTCTGAGTTGATCAATTAATTCCTCAGGCAGTCAGGGCAATTATTTTCCCTATATGTTTAAGATTATTTTCCCCTATTACTTCATTAGACTTTATCATCGTCTTCCTAAGTAGGTTTTTTATGGTATATGGGGCAAACGAGCAGACGTATCACCTGATGGCTAGCGATAACCGCCGCCCATGGACACCCGCAACACCAGAGGCGTCACAAGTGCGTTGCCGACCGTTGGAGGATGGGGAAAGGGATGTGGGGAGGGGTTAGGGTATGGGCCTCCGGTATCCTCACTAACTCGGTGAAACACAGCGCAAGCTCTATTTCATAGCGGTTTTCTGTGAGGCCGTGGTATGACTCCGGTCGAGCCGGCCCATTCATGCCGAAGCGTGGCTCTCCCACGGTAAAAGGTCTAGCCTTGAGTGGTATAGCAGGCCAAAACCTTCTTAATTATGAGGCCTATGTACAGCAGTGGACTGTTAAAGGATGATGATGATGCAATAAATGATCAATGTTTAAGTTTTTCTATTTCGATTGTTTTTTTTTATGTTTGGCCCAGCCAAAATGACTCTACTCTGTCTGATGGAAAGCATAAGCAGAATCCAAGAGCGGTGGCCACCATACTGCAAATGCAGACAATGCAGCATGGTGACCCACACCATGGCGGCCTAGTGATGCTTCTGCATCATTGGGCCTCCGGTCTCGCACTCACCAACGAAATACGTGCGAGGGTAGTACCGCCCCGGGGACAGTAACGGGAACATTGGGATTCCCACACAGGAGGGGGCCATCTATAAACCATAGGTGGCCCGAGGTACGTCGGGGTTCCAGGGTTTTCCTTTCTAGGGCGCACCTGGTTCCCCGGCATCTAGTACCCGAGACGGCGTGCGGTTTTAGTCGGTTCGAGTCCGACATACCACCAGGAGGTGGTATCCGAGGGAATTTCCGCACGGAGAAAAAAAAAAAAAAAAAGGGTAGTACCGCCCCGGTCGAGCCGGCCCGTTCGTGAATTTCGTTGCAACAACAGTAATAACGATGTGGCTTGTAAGGGCAAGTTTACTGATTATTTAAAGAGTCTTGAATCTGTATCATCATAAGGTTTAAAATACTTTCCTTTAAGTTTTTTTTATGAATGGTCCTGCCAAACTGACTCTAATCTGCTTGATGGAAAGCATGATCAGAATCTTAGAGTGATGGTCACCATGCTCATTGCCAATGCAGACAATGCAACAATGCAGCATGGTGACGCACACCATGGCGGCCTAGTGATGCTTCTGCATCATTGGACCTCTAGTAGTAACCTCAGTAGGACTCTCACAGTATTGGCTCTGCCTAGTTTGAGATCAGTCTGCCTTGTGTAAGATGTGTTAAACAATATACATAATCACAGAGCATTTAACAGTCCACTGCTGGACATAGGTCTCTCCTTAGATAAATGCTACAAAATTTTAACAAAAAAAAAATCGACTTCAATCTGGACCAAATGTAAATGGGACCACACGGGAAGCACCAGCTTTCAAATAAAAAACAGTCGAATTCAGAACCTCCTCCCTTTTTTGAAGTTGGTTAAGAAGAGGTTTTGGCTACTATAACACGCAGTCCAGATGGATTGTCATAGGGTTTCCTTCTCTTGGCTGTGCAGTACACAACTACTTAACCATTAGACAAATGCCTAACATAAACACAAGTGATTATCAAAAACCAAACAAGTATTTGACGTAACATATAAGTATCTATACGAAACACAAATTATATATTGGTGATCAGGCAGGCTTCGTCACGCGAACTTCCTGCATTCTTAGCGCCCTCGCCCGGACCAGTTTGGGGTACCGCAGTGAAAGTATAAGCGAAATGATGAGGACCATTTTGACAGGACCGGTCTACGGGGCGGGTACAATTATGGGAGACCACAACATGGACATTAGAAAAATAATTTAATAGAAATAGTGGTCACAAACCGCCTATGTAGATTAAGGAAAGAACAATTAATCTTATATCTTATATAGAAAAATCAATTGCTGTCTCGCTAAAACTCGAGAATGGCTGGGCCGATTTAGCTGATTTTGGTTTTGAAATGTTTGTCGTAGTCCAGGGAAGTTTTGAACGGCGAAAAAAGAAAGAAGTGAAAACTTATAACTTAGAATGTTAATTGTAAATGAATGTGTAAAATTAGAAATTTCATAATGTTTAAATTAAAGTTATCAACATCAAACATTAGCATGTCGGTGCCACGAACCGATAAGATTGTCCTCCAAAAAGTGCTCAACGCAGCTAAAGAAATTTTCACCCCGAAAATTAAGAAAAAATTGAAAATCCAAACGTCACGCATTTTTCATTGGTGCTTCGCTCCTATTGGCCGTAGCGTGATGATGTTAGCCTCCCTCGATAAATGGGCTATCTAACACTGAAAGAATTTTTCAAATCGGACCAGTAGTTCCGGAGATTAGCGCGTTCAAACAAACAAGCTCTTCAGCTTTATATAATAGTATAGATTTAAAAGTATCTTGCAACGAAGATACTTTTAAATCTATACCATTATATAAAGCTCAGAGTAGCGGGCACAGCTAATTAAATGATAAAAAAACATTACAATTAATTGAGCAAAAAGTAATAAATTCTTATAATGTCTGAATAAATTAAAATTTGTACAGGAATTATTTATTGAATATAATCACAAATTTTAACAAAAAAAGAACCGACTTCAAGAACTAGACCAAGTTGAAATGGGACCCCAATGGGAAGCACCAGCTTTCAAATAAAAAAGAATCATCAAAATCGGTTCACCCAGTCGAAAGTTATGAGGTAATAAACATAAAAAAAAATACAGTCGAATTAATAAACTCCTCCTTTTTTTAAGTCGGTTAAATATAAGGAGCAAGCTTTACAGTTGATAGATGCATCGCAGTCTGTTATTTATCTCATGCACCATCTAACAATCGACTCTCGCACCGCATGTGTAAATTGACCAAATCAAATAACGAACGCTTCACCTGCTTGCTGTTACATATTTTCCGTTTCTTATTACGAAATCACTCCCGCAACAGGAATGCGAGTGCAAATTAGTTACGCATCAAAAATATTATTAAAATTATAATATTAATATTATATTTAAATTTAAAAATAGAAAACATCTCCATCATACTCTTCCATGACTTTTTAATATCGATTATTTAAGAAATAATAATCACATAAAAAATCTTCAAAATTGTACGGAACCACATTTCAGTCTACAGAAAATTCTTGAGCCATTTATTCTTTTTTTATTATTTTCATACAATGAGCATCTGAGTCCAGGTTGCTCTATATCGCTCGTATAAATAGTGGACGAAGAGATCTGATTACCATCAGTAGACATCAGTAGCCATCCAAAGCTTCTCGACATCAAGATGAGAGTTCTGGTCAGTGGTTTATTTTATTTATTTATTGAATATTTAGTGAAGTGAATTATTCAAAGTGTGTTCATTCAAAAATAAATTCCAATTTTAAATAATTTTTTTTATGAATGTTGTTATTTAAAGTGTTCGTTCGAAAATAAATTCAAATTTATAATTTACGAATGTTGAAAAGTATTTTTTTTATATTGAATAAAAAATAAATTTAATAAATAAAAAATACTAAAAGTTTAAATAATCATTTGACAGTAAAGACTGCATCGATGTAGCATAATGTCTGCCTGCATTGACTGCCTCGGTGGCGCATTGGTAGCGTACGCGACTGCTGTTCTTGAGGTCTCGGGTTCGATTCCTGGGTCGGATCAAACGCTTGTATACTAACTTTTAAACTTAACTTTTTAACTTACTAACTTTTAAAATTATCACACTAATATATCAAGGCGAAAGTTTGTGAGTGTGTATGTTTGTTTGTGTTTTTGCGTGAAGAATCAAGCAAAAACTACTGGACGGATTTGGATGAAACTTTACAGTAATATAGCTCAAACATCAGAATAACACATAGGCTACTACTTGTCGCGATAACCGACATATACGCGGGCGTAGCCGCGGGCAACAGCTTTTATTATTATAAACGTTTATATGATCTGCAAATATTTGTTACGTATTTGGGTGTTTTCTATGTATACTATGTATATATTTACAAAAAAAGGTAAATATGTATTCATATCAGTTATCTAGTATCCATAATACAAGCTCTGCTTAGTTTGGGACTAGATGGCGTTATGTGTTAGATTTCCGTAAATATTTATTTTATTTATTTTTATGCGTAACAGCGAAGACAATGATAATGTTGGTCGGTTCTTAGATCATACAACGGCATTCATTGCAACCAAAACCGACAGAAACTTATGTCATTTAATTCTACCAGCAAAGGTTTTATTTATAACCGACTTCAAAAAAAGGAAAAGATTCTCAATTCGACTGTATTTCTTTTATTTTTTTTATGTTTGTTACCTCATAACTTTTGACTGGGTGACTTTGGTCCAGATTGAAATCGTTTTTTTTTTTTTTGTTAAAATTTGTAGGTAATTATCACAAGGGATTAAGGTCCATAAGGACCTATTCAGTTTTAGGGGTTGGCAACACGTTTTAATATTGCGAGTGTCTATATTATCGGCACATATAGACACTCAGCAGCAGGAGTCTGTTTTCATTGTCACTGTTGTATTAAAAGTCTAGTCTGTCATCTTATATAAGAACTTGTATTCAATAATGCAAATGTACTCCAACACCTTTTAATATTTTTTTAGTCAAGGATCTGTTTAGATAAAAATTATTATTAAAATGAACTTGATTAGTCGTATAAATAGTGCGCGGACGCAGATGATCGTTGTCAGTAGCCATCTGAAGCATTCCGAGTTCAAGATGAGAGTGCTGGTTAGTGAATAATTATATTTTTATTGTTTATTTTATTTTTAAATGTATAATAATACTTAATGTATCGACGTCCATTGCTGAATGAATGTGTGCCAAGGAGCACCAACTATCCATGTTTCGGCACTTCTCGGTATAAACTTTAACTGAGCTAAATTTCATACCCCTATGTTTTGCTTCACGTATTAATTTATAGAATAAATAAGCATTTGTATAAAAATATAAATAAATTACTAATGTCAAAATGATCGTCATAAACAGATTTCCTTAAATTTTTTCTTAATTTTCTTAGTCGATTTCAGAAAAAAAAATCTGAAATGTTTATATATTTTTGTGAAATCAACAATTTTTTATAACTTTTATTTTAATTTAGTTATTCAAATTTTACGTTTTAAAGCTAGTAACACACTGGTGTGTTATACAACTCCAATAGAAAGTTACGTGCACATTCGTCTACATAAATTATATTATAAATTTATAACAAGTACAACGGTTTTAATTTTATTTATTTTTTCGTACAATTTGGAACACTTTTATTTATTTAATCAAAAATAAATTATTAAACTAATAATTTTATATTAGATTATTTTTGTTTACAAGCGTTTTGACATTACTTCGCATGGTCTCGGCAGTCAATCAATCACTACATAGTGATTGATTGACACGTCTCTTATTTTAAAATGACAGCATAATAACAATGCTTATTTATACAACTAACTGCAACAATAAGTCCTCATTTAAATTCCAGTTAAAATTCCCTGTATATTTGTATAATTTACTGAGCACTCCTTCACTTATTTCTATCGCACAATCAAACCAGCAGAATTGACTACATCAGTCAGACTACATCATCATAGCCGATCAATTTCCCGTTTCTTACTTTTTATATATTTTTGCTTTCCATTGCTGCCAATTCTTGGGTTAAAATAAACAAACAATAGCAACAGTTAAAAAGTACCTTTCATATTTTGTATACGTAATTTTACAACATATTATGTATGTATTATATTATCAAAATATAAAATATTATCTGAGAAAAAAAAACAAAATTATAAAACTAGGTAAAAAAATATTACTGAGACAAGTGCTCATTAATAATATTTAATTAGGTACCTTGTCTTTGAATCGCGAGAGTATACGAGAACCCTTACTTTAACGCAAGATTAATCTATATTCACAATCTATACTTACAATAATACGAGTATACTCGTATATATAATATACTAATAATAAAAATGTAACAGGTCCAATTCTGTACATTAAAGACATTTTTAAAAAAAAATTGGAGGGCTCTCTATAATCGATACTGAAGCCAAAACTGTAATTTTTTTCATTTTTGTCTGTCTGTATCTTGGCCGCGCATCACGCCGAAACTACTAAATGGATTCAAATGAAACTTGGCATGATTTGAGTTCATACTACGAGGTAGGACATGGGATACTTTTTATCCCGAAATTCAGCACGGTTTCCTGGAGAAAGGGGATGAAAGTCAAAATATGTACTTAGTTGTAATTCAATAACACATAGTCCGATTTCTTTCATTCTTTAAATATTGTTCCGTGATCTATTTATTTATTTATTATAAGACTTTAGTGTGTATTTATCGGTTAGTTCTAGAAAACCCTAATAGATGGCGGTTTGGCGTCTAAGTTGCACAGATATCTATTTCTATTTCTAGAATTTTCAGAAATGTAGAAAATATTTACAAAAAAAAAGTGGCGGTACGAAGTTCGCCGGGTCAGCTAGTGAATAATATATACAAAAGGGGAAGTATATAAAAGGAAAAAAATATTGTCAACCTTCAAGGGAAATGCTTTGTGAGATCAGTCACTAAATAATCATGACATGGCAATAAAAAATTGTATGCCTAGATCACGTATATAGAGCTTATACAGAAATAATGCACAAACTGTTTCGAATCTAGGTGTTCTCTGCATCTAATTTCCAATTCGTGAGTTGGCTTTGTTAAAAAAAAATGCCGAAGAGGATATAGTGAATCTTATAATCAGATGAAAAAAAAACTGAAAGTCCTGCATTAATTTATTGGCATTACGTCAAAATAACTACAACATTTTGCATAGTAATATAACTTAAAACATCGTTTTATTAGTTTATTGGAAGAATTTTATATGTCGATGTTAGAATGAACTTTAGAATTTCATAGATGATAGCTTTTTTATTTTTACATGGAATCGTAAATTCTACAGACCCATGGCACGATATTTCATTAATTTCATCAGTAAAAGTGCGCAATACCTGACATTTTTCATACTCGACCATTTGAATAGTAATGCATATTTAGCATTCATAAGAACGAAAAAAAATAATAATAGAAAAACGAAAGTTTAAGAAAAAAACTGACAGATAAGTATTTCTTATTCCAGATTCTTTCTGCCTTCCTCGCCTGCGCAGCGGCAGCGCCTTCTGGCCACTTCGCACCTTACATCTATCAACCTTTGGCCATCCGTACTGTAGTCCCTACCATCTCCCCCGGGGACATCCAAGCCGCCGCCATCGACGCCCAAGTGAAAGCTAACGACCTGGCCATAGCTGCTGTTGACAAGGCGCAACAACTCACCTACCAAGCTGTCGAAAATGTCAACGAGAAAGTTGTAAGCGACATCGACCAAGTCAATGAGAAAAACGGAGAAGCATTCTGGTCACGTGAGGACAAGAAATGGCAAGCAATTGATGCTGTAAATACCGCTGAAGCTCAGCTTGATGGTGCTGCAGCTCAGTTTGACGGCGCTGCAGCAAGCAATGCCAATCTCTACGCCAAAACCGCCATCGGTGGGGCCATATCCTATGTTGCTGCCGGCGCCCCTGTTCCTGCTGTTGCTCCTCTAGTAGCCGCTCCAATTGCTCCCGTAGTTTACAACCCTTACCTTTCTGCCGTCAAGTCCTTCTCCGCTCAAGCAGTAGAAGTGAAAGCTGAGGAGAAAAAGGAAGAAAATCAAGAAGTCACTGTCGAATCTGCTGTAAAGAGCGCAGAACCCGAAAAATCTGAAGTTGCCGCAGTGAAGGCTGCTGAGAAGCCCGCTGAAAGCGCAGCCGAGGCTGAGAAGAAGTCTGTTGTTCTGGCCCCCTCTTTTGTAGCTCCTTTCCCTAGTGTGTACAGATACAACGTGGTAGCCCCAGGGCCAGTACTCGCTCAACCATTTGTCAAGTACGCCTCTTTCCCCGCAGTTCACGGAGCATTCGCTTCCAAGTTCGTGCAGAGCGTATGTTAAATTTCTGGTAACACTGTAAAAGGCATTGAAATAAATTGGGCGACACGAGTTTGTTTGTTTAAATCCACCGTTGTGAGACAAAAATATTAAATTGCAATTTTAAAAACCCACGATGGTTAAAACGAAATTGAAAAAGCACATAATAATTTTAAAACTCCAGACTTCCATTCATTTCTCATAGCATATCATACAAGTTTTCTTAGCACTTTCCTTCGTACCTTATTGGCTCTCTCTATCTCATGTACCTATGAACTTAATAAAACAAGATTATGCGTCGGGGTTGCCATTAAATGAATTAAAGTTTTATAGTAACCTGAATAATCTTGCTTTCATACTTCAAGCTCTAGTTAATTTGAAAATATATGGCGTTGTGTGATTTTTGTACATCTGACGAAAACTTTCATAAATATTTACCCCTTGACTGTAGCACCGCTGCCAGTGTAGTCACAAGGACAGTTCGATTCAACAAAACTTAAGAAGTGTATTTTGACACATGAAACTGACGTTTTGTGACTAGAGGAAGTAACTTTGCACGATTCAAAACTATAGATAAAATTAAGAAATTCTATTAGTGATTACATGCAGATAAAAGTTATTTCCACCTAATTACAACAAGACTACAACACAACCTGTACAAGAAACATACAAATTATAACTTATTTGTCACAGCGCATAGTTGAACCTGTTGACCTTTACAAGCAATTCTAGATAACAAGTGATCCTCAGAACAGAAATTAAATAGTTTAACGCCTCGCCTAGCTGTCACTTGTGACCTTCTGGGTGTGTGCGTAATATACAGTGCACAATTTATTATAAATAAACATAACGCCATCTAGTTAAAATAGGTAGAACTACTTCAGAACGCAGCTCACGTTGCATCGCGCTTTCATTTTTATCGTAAGTCTAAACTTATGATAACATAGTGTATTATCAGTATATACAAAATATCTAATCGAAAATTTTAAAACGAGCAATTTTTGTATGTCTATTAATCAGAATCAGGGAAACGGCTGCACCGTTTATTTGTAAATTTAGTATGCAGGGGGTTTCGTGGGCAATACATCGATCTAGCTTTAAATTTTATCAAAAGACTTTACATAGTCGGGTATTAGTTTTTCAAACTTTTGACTTTTACTCGTGCGGCGTTACCTCGCTATGAGGCGTTCCATTTAAGGTTTCGTTATGACGTTGTCACGTTAAACTATCGTCCGTAAACAGACTTTACAGACAACCATTTTTTGTCTATTTATAATCATAAGTAGGCCCTCAAGCACTTTAAACAACCTTGTCATAAACCCAATAGACAATTTTTAATTACTTTTATCCGCATAAAATATAAATTAGCAATATCAAATCAATTGTTAATTGAACTAGTTCATAACGTTGGGCACATTTCCTTGAGCACAGCCTCCAAAAGGATATTGATGTATTTATTACATTAATTCTTGTTTAATGCGAGGCTACACCCTCCTACAGTTTGTAGTATTTTTATTAACCCCCTTGCGTCGGGGGTTAAAAGGAAAGAGGGGTGTTAAAAGTTTGACGTGTCTGTCTGTCTGTGGCACCGTAGCTCGCGAAAGGGTGAAGCGATTTCAATTTAGTTTTTTTTTTGTATGAAAGGTGAGTTACGTGTAAGTGTTCTTAGACATGTTTCATGAAAATCGGTTGAGTCGTTTAAAAGTTATGGGGGTGAAAGTGGGGAAGATAACCGAATGTCTGCAAAAATATCATTGGCGTATTATTACTCGATTAAGTGCTTGAGTCCCTACTCCAGCTCAAGCACTATAAATTCAAAATTTAAAAAACCCCCTGGTTTTTTAAATTTTGAATTTATAGTTATTAAATTACTAGTAGATCATTGTTTTGTTGTACCTTTACATCAATAACCGCGAGTGACTTAAAAAGTAGCCTTAGTTACTCCTCATATCATCAGCTATCTGCCAGTAAAGGTTCCGTCTAAATCGGTCCAGACGTTCCAGAGATTAACCGAAACAAACAGAAAGATAGACAAACAAAAATTTTAAAAATAAATTTTTTGATTGATTTCCATTTCGACCGGTCGGTAGCGGCCCGCATTCAACGAGTCCCTGCGATCTTAACCAGGTCGTCCGTCCACCTTGCGGGAGGCCTTCCTAGGCTTTCCTATGGAAATCAATAGGGGAGGCCTCCGTTCAGCAGTGGACTACTTATGGCTGATATATAATGATGATGATTTTTACAAGCTTTTTATTAACTTGCAATGTATGTATGCTTGTATGTTCGGGTCGAATCTTGCAACTCAATTTTGAAGCAGATATCTTCACAGATTTTGCAGAAATGTTGCAAGCATATGTGTACAGCGTGACAATATAATATTATAATGACATGGCGCTGATCCGATGCTGGAGCTGGAAGGTGGCCATAGGAACTCTGTAAAGAAACGTCGCAACATCATCTAGTTTGGACTCATTTGATTCATCTCGAGGCATTCCAGTAAAAGCTTGTTTTTAAAAAGATTTTTAATTTAATTTGTTCTTATTTAAATTCAGTAGATAGTTTCATATGCATTTAGTAAAAAACTCTAATTTTATTTATTTGTATAGATCGCTGGTTTCTAACTATTGCCAGTTGACGTGACGACAATAAGCTTGCCTCTTGAGATTTAGGCGTCTACTAACATGTGCCATACCACCCGGGTAAACAAGAACCACCGTAGTTCAGCCAGCTATATACCAGTGACCTTGAAAGACCAAAGTGACCCTGGCAGTTCTACCGGAACAGGTGGACTAGATTTGTTATAATATATTTACAAAAACTAGTTCCTACGTTCCGGTCGTGCATTATAAATTTTATAACTCTAGTATTTTATTTCCCAGAGATGGTCTTCTTCCTAGTTGGTACATACATACATAGTCACGTCCATTTCCCAGAGGGGTAGGCAGAAGCAATTGATCCCCACTTGCTACGGTCCCAACACACTGGTCTTGAAATTTGGCATGGCGACACTCTGATACTTCAGAAAGGACATAGGCTACACTTTACCGCGAAAACCGACATATACCAGGGCGAAGCCACGGGCAAAAGCTAGTGCTCTTATAAATAAACAATATTGTTCAATATAGTGTGTTAGTTAACTTATTACACTGGAGTTTAATCTCAGATAAGACAGCTGCCTGGCTTTTAGTTTATCGATAACGGTCAATAATATACAACAGGTACAAGCCGAAAAATACATTAAGCTTGTTATTGACGAAGCTAATACTAGGTTTCTAAGAATTTATATTCAAACTAGCTTTTGTATTACGGTTATCGCCGTAAAGAGTAGAATAGAGTTCTCAAAATCAAAGTATTTCCATGCCAATATTCCTCTAAATCGGTGCAGTCATTTACCCGTGAAATCGTAAGAGACATAAAGATAGACAGACAGAGTGACTTTCGAATTTATAATATTAGTAAAGATTAAGTGGCTCCATTTAGATACAGAACTATATGATCAAAATTATTCTCCAACTAGCTAAGTCCCGCGGTGTTACCCGCGGTTATTGTCGTACCGCGGGTAACGCCGAGAGACGAAGCTAACGGAAGGTGACTGACTGACTGACATACCCAGAGATCAACGCACAGCCCAAACCGCTGAACCTAGAATTCTGAAATTTTGTATGTAGCTTTTTTATATAACGTAAGTGAGCACTAAGAAAGGAATTTTGGAAATGAGATCCCTAAGGGGTCATAATAGGGGATGAAAATTTGTATGAAACGTCTTATTCCTGTGATGGATTTGCTTAAAATTTTGTAAAAATATAGGGGGGTTAAAGTAATGAAATACCTACGTTTTCGAAATGCCACCCCTAAGGGGGTAAATTAGGTGATGAAAGTCTGCGCGAGCGAAGCTGCGGGCAAAAGCTAGTATAAAATATAATTCCCATATCATAATATCTAAATATTTTTAGTGGCCGCTACCGGCGTATCTACTAACAAATCCTTACTTTTATAACCAGTTCTAGTTTAATTTCATAAATACGTTTATCAGTATATTAACTAACTAATAGACAATTACAATGCGATATTTCTTTGTTTTGTTTTCGTGTGCACTTTTATTTCTTTGTTTGTTTAGTTAATTAGTCGTAAAAACAGATAAAAAACAATGAAATAAAGATTAATTGTTATAATTTAGGTAAGTTGCAATTTGTAAGATTAGATTATCTTACATATTATCTCAAATGATTTACATAAATCATAAATTGTAAATTATTTTGTTTAAAAATAAGAATATGTGAAGCTCCAAAAATTTTAAATTCAGTTGCTCAATTACAAAAAAGAAGAAAGAAAGTTATCTCGTGACTGCCTCTGTGGCGCAGTGGTAGCGTATGCGACTGCTGTGTTTGAGGTCACGGGTTCGATTCCCGGGTCGAACCAAATGTTTGTATCATCAACAACCCATAACGTCGCACTGCTGGGCTCGGGTCTCCTCTCATTTTTTTTAAAAGACAACTCCCGCACTAGGAATAAATCCTGTGTCGCGGGGGACTTTACAAACATACATGAAACGGACACAAAGAACACCCAGACTCAGAACAGCAATTTGTGGATCACACAAAGTGTTGTCCTATGTGGGATTTGAACCCACGACACTTGGCGAAGTAGGGAACGGCGTGGTGACCGCCGAACGTGCAGTTGACTTTATCTCAGAATGTCACAGAAATCCACCAAAAGAAAGTTTTGCAGGTGGAGTGGAGGACATATAGGAAACGGCGTGGTGACCGCTAAACCACTAGGCCAAACGTGCAGTCATCTCAGGAGAGGGTTAAGGCCATAGGCCCCCACGCTGGCCGAGTGGGGGTTGAGGACTGGCAAGACAACGTTGTGGCCTAGTAATCTTGCCGCTGGATGTTTTTAAGCCGCCCAAAGGCCTCCAACAAATGTTTGTATGATCTGCAAATATTTTGTTTCGGGGTTTGGGTGTTTTCTATCTATACTTATAATAAAAATGTAACAGGTCAAATTCTGTACATTGAAGATATTTTGAAAATTTTTTTGGAGGGCACTCTGTTATCGATACTGAAACGAAAACTATTTTTTTTTTCATTTTTGTCTGTCTGTCTGTCTGTCTGCCTGTATCTTGGCCGCGCATCACGCCGAAACTACTGAATGGATTCAAATGAAACTTGGCATGATTTGAGTTCATACTCCGAGGTAGGACATAGGATACTTTTTATTTCGAAATTCCGGACGGTTTCCTTGGGAGGGGAGATGAAAGTCAAAATGTGTAATTAATTGTAATTCATTAACGAGTAGTCCGATTGCAATAATTCTTTTTTTGTTAGAAAGGAGATACTCTGAAGATTGTAGCATAAAGTATTTAATTTATCACAATCTCTATCTATTGGAAAAAAAATGATAAAGAATTTATCATTACGTAAAACAACATGTAGCGACACCTATTGCCAGCCATGCGTAATTAATAACACTTTGATTAATATATCGTGGAATAATCGTAGAACGTATTACGTATAATTCGGTGTAGCATTAAGTATTTGATTTATCGCAACCTCTCTATCCATAGGAAAAATAATATCTATATCTCTCTGTAGACGTCGAATCTGTGTGTTTGGTTGTGCCCGCATGACTTAAATATTCAAAATAATCGTGGGAACGTTTTATGCACAAGCATTGTGATTAATGTGGTATATAGTTAGTATTTGATAGGTAGGTATTTGTTTTATGTTCTCTCTTTCCATAGAAAGGGTTGTTTTAAATTTTCTTGAAAAATTTCTTTGCTTAAAACAGCGACATCTTTTGGAATCAAGTAACTAACTTTACAATAGGTACGTAATATGATTACTTTTAAACGCATAAGAAAAGTGTATAAGATCAATTCTGTACATTAAAGAAATTTAGATTTTTTGGGAGGATGCTCTTATTGATACTGAACCAAAAACTAGAATGCCATAAACGTTAAATGGTCATTTATAATTATGATATTTATTTTAAGTTTAAAATACTTGAAAGAGGAGTAAACATATAACATAATAGTTCATCATAATTTACCAGAAAATGATACAAAACATCTTTATGATAGGTATAGGTATGATAGGTTATGGTAGTTTTTTTAAACGAAGTTTTTTTTTAGGATTTTGTCAGGTTATAGCATAGGTTTAAGCAGGCGATTTTTGTTGTACCTAAATAATTAGCAAATAGTCTTTTGTAGTTACTAATTGGTTTTCTCGGTATTTTTAGAATTTTGTAAGGTTATAGCATAGGTACCTAGGTACCTATAATTTACTTTTTTATAGGATTTTGTTAGGTTATTGGTATAGGCATAGGTAAGCAGATGTTTTTCGTTGCAAATATTTAATTACTTAGCCTTATTTGTTGGTGTTTTAATTTCTTTTAGTAAGTTGTAGATACCTTCCATTTTTTTCGTTGAATTAGTTGTAGATACTTAATTAATTTAGTTTTATTTACGCTTTGAAAATAAGCTTCATTCGTTATGTCTAATTTTTAACCGACTTCCAAAAAGGAGGAGGTTCTATGTTCCACTGTATGTATTTTTTTTTTATTTTTTTTTTTTATGTATGTTACCTGATTACTCCGTCAGTTGTGTGGTGGTCCCATTGCCAGCATATCAGGATCTGATGATGGGATCCCAGGGAAACCGAGGGAAACCCTCATTTTTTCTAGGCACATACTATGTTTTTCGTATATTTTCTGAAGTTACACCGGTATTTGCGTCTGGTAGTCATCATTTTATGATGATGAGCTGATGATGTAAGGTACCACTCCTTAACGGTTAGGAGTTGGAGGATAAATCTTTAAATATCATATGTATATAAGTTACCTTTAGTCGTATTCTTACAAATTATTTAGGTAAGCTGATGATGGAAGGTGGAAGGTACAACTCCTCAACGGTTAGGAGTTGGAGAATAATTCTTTCAATTTCATACGTATCTAAAGACCTTCAGTCGTATACTTTCAAGCTATTTAGGTGAGCTGATGATAGAAGATTAAACTCTTCAACAGTTAGGGATTAGAGGATGATTTTAATATTACACGTACCTTAATTTGTATTCTTGATGATGAAATTTGATGAAATAATTCAACTTACTACTTACCTACGATTGTTTGGACTAAAAACTGTAAAATAAAAACTTTTTATAAAAAAAAAAAAACCGACTTCCAAAAACATCCAACGAAAACTCTCTGTCAAAAAACACTTAAAAGCGTAAAATAAACTGGTTCTTCATAAATTGCCTATACCTAATTCTTTATTCATTTAAATAGTAGTATTATAATGGGTGCTAGGTACCTAAAATCTGTTTGAAGTCGGTGCTAAGCCAAAAAGAATACAAACGAACAATTACAAAAGTCTAAGCCATAGTCACTTGGCACCGACTTCAAACAGATTTTAGGTACCTAGCACCCATTATAATACTACTATTTAAATGAATAAAGAATTAGGTATAGGCAATTTATGAAGAACCAGTTTATTTTACGCTTTTAAGTGTTTTTTGACAGAGAGTTTTCGTTGGATGTTTTTGGAAGTCGGTTTTTTTTTTTTTTATAAAAAGTTTTTTCATTTAACTGTAGTGATAAATTTAACATTGTTTTTCGTATTCGATTTTATCACATCACACTAATTTATAAAAGCTAATGTTTGTGAGGGTGTATGTTTGTTACTTCATCACGCAAAAAGCACTGGACGGAATTGGATGAAACTTTACAGTAATATAGCTTACTAGCTGTTGCCCGCAGCTTTGCTCGCGTGGAAGTTGATTATTTACAATATATTTAATTAAAACTGTGTAAGTATGTATGAATAATTTATTCATGTTTTTAAACGTACCTATTTATTTATTTTTAATCAATAGCCCATTAAAAAGGATTTCATACTAACGTTCGACCCTTATTTTTAGCCCTTTAGAAATAGAATTCCCATAAATGATGATATAGGTATTAATTTATTTGTACTTAAAAGCCTAAGGACAAAGTCTCAGGCTACTAAATTAAAAATGACTGACTTCCAAACTAATCTACTTACGACATTTCAACACCTAATTCACCCCTTAGGGGTAGAAATATCATTTATGGGATTTCCCTTTGAGGGCGCTCTGGTTCCCTGGTTTCTAGAACCCGAGACGGTGTGCGGTTTTTAGTTGGTTCGAGTCCGACATAACCACCAGTTGGTGATATCCGAGGGAATTTCCGCACAAAAAAAGAGGTAGATATAATATCCAGAGACACTTAGTATCTACGCGTTTTTAACTATTAGCCCAAAGATAATTTTTCATGTTTCTAACTTAAAAAAGACGGACTTCCATACAAACTTTCAACCCCTATTTTACCCTCTTACGGGTAGAATATTGGGAAACGCTTAAATACGTATCTCCTATTTTTTTATCAATAGCCCTAAAATAAATTTTCATGTTTCTAACTTCAAAACTGACGGACTTCTAGACTAACCCGCTTACGAAATGTCAACGCCTATTTCATCCCTTCAGCGTAGAATATCGAGAAAGGCCTAAATACGTATCTATTCATTTTTAATCAGTAGCCCAAACCAAAAGAAAAGTTTCATGTTTCTAATTTAAAAATGCCAAACAAAGTTCAACCCCTATTTCACCCCCTTAGAATATTAGGAAACGTTGAAATACATATCTACTAATTTTTATAAGTAATCCAAAAATAAAGTTTCATATTTCTTAAATAGCCCTAAAATAAACTTTAATGTTTTTAACTTCAAAAATGACGGACTTCCTGACTAACCTACATACAAAACGTCAACCCCTATTTCACCCTTAAGGAGTAGAATATCCGCTCTATCTATCAGAAACGCTTGAATACGTGTTTACTCATTTTTAATCAGTAGCCCAAAAATAAAGTTTCATGTTTCTAACTTAAAAAATGACGGACTTCCATACCAACTTTCAACCCCTATTTCACCCCCTTGGGGGTAGAAATTCCAAAATTCCTTCCTTAATGGGTATCTACTTAATGAAACGATCATACTCACCAAATTTTGTATTCCCAAGTTTAATAGTTTCCGCTCGGCGATGATGAATCAGTCAGTTAGTCAGTCAGGGCATGTTATTTTATAAGTATAGAAGATCCATCAGATTAACACATAGGTTACTGTTTGCCGCGATAACCGACATACACGCGGGCGGAGCCGCGGGCAACAGCTAGTATATAATATGTATGTATTTCCAAAAAAAAAGTATATATATATTTATATCAGTTGTCTAGTACCCATAACACAAGCTCAGCTTAGCTTGGGACTAGATGGCGTTGTGTGGAAGATGTCCCAAATATTTATTATTATTATCAAGACAAATGGAATGTACAAAAAGAAAAACACATCTGATTATCGCTTGAAAAGAATGAAGGTTTAGTTTAAAAGCTTATTGCATCAGATCATTTGTGTTTGAATGTGCGTCACGTCTTTTCAACACAAAGGGAGGATCCTCTGACCAGGCAGTTACTTCCTAACATCACCTGTTCCTATGTACGACTAGGCCTAATCATGCCGACTTGCATATATGCAAATCGGCATAAGTCGGCATAAGAGCTTTTCATTTCGCGATACAGGATTAGCAGGTACTCCGTAGTTCGGCATGTCACCGCTAGATGGTACTGTGTGCCCTTGTTTCATTGTTTGTAGATTCATAACAACCCATACTTATATTAAACCAAAAGCAAACCGCTGCACCGATTTCAATGAAATTATGGAATAAGAATGAGGAGTGTCACCACCCCTATCCATCCCATGGGTGTCGTAAGAGGCCACTAAGGGAGCGAACTACCAGGACAACAGCACTGCAAAGAGAAGGAACACTTGACACAAACCCTATACCAACCCGTCTGGTCAGCGTCGTGTAGTAGACGAAAACCTCCTTTCTAAGGAGATAGCTACGTTCATCTATAGACTTTCAAAAGCTCTTGGTGATGATGATGATTATTGGAGAGGCTTAAGGTCAGATAAATCAACTGGATTAAACAAAGAAGGTACGGTATGGTTTCATGAAATCTAAGTTGTTTTCTTGTCATGCCAGGCTATCATTACAGATTCATCCATTAGAAAATTTAAGAAATTTTATACCGGCTGGTTAACCGGCCGGATAATATAGAAGTACAGGAACTTATAATAAATGTTAGGGAGAGCTCATCGAGTGACAGTGACGATTCTTCAGATTCTTATAAAAATAAATAAATAAAGAATCAACATAATATAATTACATCTTGTAATGAAAAGTAATATTAGTTAATAAATTTATACAAAGTTATCCGGCAATAGTTTTTTACAAAGTGTAAGAAACACTTTGTAAAAAAATATAGGATCTGTTATCGTGTTACGTTTATCGATAGCTCCATCCCTATCAGCTTCTCCGACGCTGCTCTGACCTTGTGCGTGCGTAAGCGTCATATTTTTATTAAATAATGTTTACATAATGTAAAAAAGACGCTCGTTCAAGTTTCCACAGGAGGTGTCATCGAGAAAATAAAGAAATGGAAATAGTATAAATGAGTAACCATACACCAAAAATGCCTTACATCATTTTGGAAAAGAGCTGATACTCTTACACTGCTGGACCGATATTAAACAAACATAACTAAGAACTACCGCAAGGAAACTGGCTTCCAAATGAAAAAACTACATCTAAATCGGTCCATCCGTGTGAGAGCTACGATGCCACAGACAGACACACACACAGGACAAACATCGACGTCAAACATATAAAACCACTCTTTTTGCGTCGGGGGTTAAAAAAGGACTATCTAAATATGCCCAGCTATCTTTCAGTAAGCACTAAAATTACGAATTAAGATCTAATTTTTGACGTGGCAACGTCTAATAAATTGATGAACGCCGGCTGCATGCACGAAAAGGGATGACTCATTGTCCAGTTACGCTCATTGTCCCGTTACGTTTATTGTACGTCGTTGAATGAGAGACAGATAGACAAGCGCCAGGGCCGCATCTATCTCTCATCAGTAAATCAATGTTTTGTTATGACGTCGTCATGTTAAACTATCGTCCGTAAACAGACTTTACAGACAACCAATTTTGAAGTCTGTGATAACTAATAATAAGTTTGACACAAGATTATAAGAGACACCTGAGATATAAATAAAGCAAAGAACAGTATCGAAACAGGTAAATATCTGGCAGAGTTAACCTGGATATTATATACACAAACAGGTAGTAAACATGAATTAAATTTACATATTGTTAGGTACTTTAGTTCTTAAATAGCGGAAGATATTTTTTTGGTAAAATATGTTGCGCAATTAAAAATGCCATTCTATTTGAAATTACGAGGTACGCGGTACAAGGTACAACAACAACTGACGGTAACACCGCGGGGCAAAGCTAGTCTAAAAAAGTAGCCTAAGTTACTCCTTATATCATCAGCTATCTACCAGTGAAAGTTCCGTCAAAATCGGTCCAGCCGTTGCAAAAATAAGCCGAAACAAACAGACAGACAGACAATTTTGAAAATGTTATTTTGGTACATGTACCGTGAATACATAAATATGCATTTAGTAAAAGGCGGTTATTTTAATATTACCAACAGACACTTCAATTTTATTTATTTGTATAGAGTATAGATATATCATGGAACACATTTGCTTATAGATAAAGCTGGTTGCAGATTAATAAAAAGAAAAAAAGCTAATCACAGATCTCTGACAAATCGCAGGTTACTCAATAATAGAGCAACATTTAGCATAGCTTACGCTCATGAATCATACAACTGCCAATTGTAAGTCAAGTCACAGTGGAACAAAATGAGGTGACCAGAACACAATTATGTAAACGTACGTGATCAGAATTAGATTATTTTCATACATATCCTTATTTCGGGGTTTTTAAACAATGTTACTCGGTTATATAATTTATACTAATATTATAAACTCGAAAGTGACTCTGTCTGTCGGTTAAAATTTCACGGCTAAATCGCTGAACCGATTTTAATGAGATTTGTCATGGAGATACTTTTATTCTTGAGGAAGGATTTAGGCTAATCTTTAAGGCGATAACCGAGATACACGTTGGAGGAGTCGCGGGTGAAAGCTGGCGGCGTAGCTGACCCACGCAACCTCGTTTACGTCTCCTATTGCCCGTAGCGTAATAATTTTCCCCCGTTTTTGTAACATTCTTCATCGGTGTTCCGCTCCTTTTGTTCTTAGCGTGACGATATATAGTCTTTAGTCTTTCTCGATAAATGGGCTATCTAAAACTGAAATAATTTTTCAAATCGGACCAGCATTTCTCGAGATTATCGTGTTGAAGTAAACAAACTCTTCAGCTTTATGTGAGTATAGACTAGTTTTAAACTAAACGGTCCGGCTCTTCCGTCCTATGGCGAGCAGTTACAACCTGGATGGAACTCACAACCAGCGCACGTGTTTCCCTCCCACTATGATTCCGGGTCCTTTAAGCGGGGTGACAAAGCATGTCACTAGGGCCCTCTAGTCAAGGCCACAATGCTGCATTGTCTGCGTTCGCAATGAATGAATAATAAGTATGGTGAACACCACTCTTGGATTCTACTCGAGCCATCTACATCGGACATAGTAAAGTCACTTTCGCTAACGCTGTTTTAAAAAAAAACCTTTTTATTTCCTTTCTTGAGCTAATAGGACTTATAACAATACAAAATGTATCTATTGTACAATAAAGAGCTATTTATCAACATTGATTTGTTGTAAAAAATGCTGATTCATGGTATTATTTTATTAATTTAATAAAAAAACAAAAACGCGTGTACATAGTAATCTATTACTTTTTGGTCCACAACAAACACCACTTACACACTTACACACACCCAATAACTTAATATCATTGTCAATCAACTTTTTTTCAACACCTTACTTAAAGTCAAAGGCATGTTTTTTTCATAATGGCAACATTGAAATCGATCATTCATTATAGATATTTAAAAATATGTTACATGGCAACTTAGCAGGCGAGAAATGGGAATCCCGGATGTTTTAAGATGGTTCTTTTTTCAAGATCCCTGTTTTCCGTTCAGCCCCGATAGGGCAAAAGAATTGTGACCATGGAGATTTAAATACTGCTCTAGGCTTCTATCCCCCCTCCCCTATTTCATTTTTACCGAAAACAGGAGTGCTTTCCTATTTGTATACTGATTGAGTATCGAACCTGCAAGCTTCACTTTAATACTCGTCATTAAAGGTCAATTTGAAGTCGTTTACAAATAAGGTTGATTACCATCTGTCCTCAAGGCACCTGGTACAAATACCAACCACTTAAAGTTACACCAGTTGTCAGTCTCCGATGCCCGTACAATGAGGAACAACTTTCTTTTTTACGGATCCTTTAAGGTTAAGGACATTCTCAGACCTAAAAATACATGACTCAATTTACATGCATTAAGATCCACAAATAAGTAGCTCCTTTGTAAAGACCTGTTGTACTTTATTCACTAGCGACCCGGCCCGGATTTGCACGGAAGACTTTGAAATTGTCGAAGTTCCTCTACTATCATATGCATGTATTACACATATAAACTTTCCTGTTGAATCACTCTATCTATTACTAAAAACTGTATTAAAATTCGATGAGTAGTTTACAAGATCTAAGCGAACAAAGTGCGGAAGCGACTTCATTTTACACTATGTAAAGATAATGTCAGTGGTTTAAAAAACATGTTTACTTTGATATTATAATATAAGTTGATTATATAGGTCGGTTATAACCGAGAGAGGTTTAAATCAACCTATCGATGTCCACTGCTGAACCAAGGTCTCCCAAGTGCCTATACTATCTTAGTCTTGGACAGTCCGCATCCATCCGCTACCAGCCACTTTCTTCAAATCATCGGTCCATCATGCTGTCAAGACTAGCCCTACACTGTGTTTGCCTATTTGCAGTCTTCACAATAGCATATTTCGGCTCCAGCGACCTTCGGTTCGGAGAGAGGTGAAGGTTTCCAGAAGCCCTCCCTCTGAAGCGAGAGGAAGGGTTAAGGGCTGAAACACACTTGCGTCGGCAGTTACCTAATTAACAATAAGATAATCGGTTTGCTGGTGTGCTATCTAAGCGATAAAAAAAAATGTTACAACCACAACCGCAATTTTAAGAAAGGGTAAGTGATACATCTCATAAACCAGTTGGTTAATGTACACAAGATAAATGTATTTGCCGTTTGGTCTAGTGGTTAGCGTAAGCGACTGCAGATCAAGAGGTCTCGGGTTCGATTCCCGGGTCGGACTGCTGTTGGGTTTTTCTTACAAGAAAATCCTAATAGCAGCCCGGAGTATGAAGATGGCGGTGTTTCCCTCCCGTGCCTCGGAGAGCACGTTAAGCTGTCGGTCCCGGTTGTCTTGAACATCTATGGCAATCGTTATTGGGAAGTCAGTGCCCTCAAATATACTGACAACTAGTTCAATCGTCGAATTCAGTTTGCCCTCAGGGTTGCGGAGGTCCGATGCCAGTCATTCATCAACGCTGGGCTCAAATCGCAGGGGCTACAACCTTAAAATTTTAGAAGCTAATCTAATAGCTTTAAACGAGCAATTCTTGTATATATACAATCTGGATCTCAGAAACGGTTCCAATGATTTTCATAAAATTTAGAATGCAAGGGGTTTCGAGACCTGGGCATGGCGTTATTGCGGCGCTAAAGCCCGTTTGGAGGATTGGCCCGAAACGCATCACGGGACCCTCTCATACCGGCTGACACAGGCTGGAAAAGGATGCTTCGGAGATCACCTGTGTCTGATCCGCAAGGAGCCAACGCCTAAGTGCCACCACTGCGATGGCCAGACCGTGGACACGGCGTTCCACACGCTGGCAGAATGTCCGGCGTTGGGGGAGCCGAGGCGTGATCTCGTGACAGCCTTTGGAGTTCTCTCGCTCGGTAACATGATTGCAGACATGTTGCGGACCGAGAGCGCGTGGAACTACGTCGTCTCTTTATGAGAGCAAGCTAAGCTTGCTAAGGTGAGGGCGGAGCGGGCCCCGGACAGGTTTAGAACTCTCCCTGTCCGTCAGGCCGGGAAATGGGCCAGGTACCGCAGACGATTTGGGTGCCGGAGATCGCAAAACGATCTCCGTCCTCCATAAGCGCAAGCCTGGGGGTGACAGGTGAGGCCATCTGTCACCCTAGCAGAAGCAGGCCGGGGTGGTGGCGCGAGCGCTATAAAGTGCTAGTGCCCTTTTCTAAATATAAAAGGAGCATCGGGGTCCCTACACTCAAGGGGGCCATCTACAAACCGTAGGTGGCCCAAGGTACGTTCCAGGGATTTTCTTTCGAGGGTGCACCTGGTTCCCCGGCTTCTAGTACCCGAGACGGTGTGGGTTTTTAGTCGCTTCTAGTCCGACATAGCCACCAGTCGGTGGTAACCGAGGGGATTTCCGCACAGAAAAAAAAGAGGGTTTTCGAGGCCGATAAATCGCTCTAGCTAGGATTAGAAAATTTATCAAAAATAATACCGAACAAAGCTAAATCATCCAGGTACTGTATAAGAATCTAAGACCAGGCAGGCCTGTCAAGTTTACTATATGTATTTGGAAATATCAACGACCTAGGTTATTAATTAACTAATAAGTATGCGTAAGTAAGGACTGTATCAAGTCTTTTAGCAATAGTGGTGAGATATTACATCAGATTTTAATACAATTAACCTTCTAATTCTTATTTTACTTTCATTTGAGGGGGAAAAGTATTGATCGAAACAGCTGTTACTTGATGATGTGCTCATGGGATTAAAATTACATGGATAGCGTAGTGGTGAAAGCGGTCGCCACTACGTTTTCTACTGCTCTAAATTTAGTGGTTCAAATCCCACATGGGACAATACTTTGGGTGACTCACAAATTGTTGTATGCACCATAGTATTCATTGTGTTCATTTCAGTCCTCTGAGAATTAGAAAAAAATTCTAATGCGGGAGTTGTCTTTGAAAAAAAGTGTGAAAAAATGTGGGCCCTTAATCGTTTATGTTTACCTTTCCAGAGATACACGTGTGAGTGTATAGTTAATAATAGTTATTCACACTAGCCGACCCGTACCCACTTCGTTGGGCGTTAACCACCCGCTTTTCTTCGACTTGATTTACAAATACTATTATTTTTAACATAATTTTTTGCTCAATCATAATAAAATATAGCCTATGTCACTCCTGAATAGTATCGCTTTCTGTTAGTGAAAGATTTTTTAGGATCGGATCAGTACTTCCGAAGATTACCCCCTACAACCATACAAACAAAGTTAGAAACTTTACCTCTTTATAAAAGAAGTATAGATATAGACAAGCTGACCCGGCCAACTTCGTACCGCCATATTTACATATCTGTCTCAGCTTCCCACAGGCAGTGTATAGTCGCGGACAAAAAAAAATACCTTTCCCCTTTATTTTTCTTGTACACAAACCTTGTCTTAACAAAAACGATCGATCGGAAGTTATGCGCGTTCATACATTTCGGCGATTCAATTTTATATATATATATATATAGATTAGTATAGATTTATGTGTAGTATGTATTTACCGAAAGTAATTTGTTGAATATATTTCGTCAGCTTTCATTGCAGCCGACCTCCAGAAGACATAACAGGCTAGACTAAACTTATTACAATCATTTCCGTAACCTCATTTCTACTCGAAGAGCTGATGTAACTTTAATAAAAAAATATACTCGTACATATTTAAATATCTTCATTTTAAACTATATGTAAATCTAAGTTAATTAAGTTAAGTATTAATACAGTGAATAACAAGTAACGAATTATTGGAAAAAACCCCCGACTGCGTCAATATCTGCCATCTTATTACATTCATTGGATACTGAAAAGAAAATATTTTTTTTATTTCTTTTTTTAGGACCCTCATCAAAATGAAACTGACGAAAAATTAGCTTGATAGTAATAACTTGTAAAATTTGTTTCGGGGATCCCGGACTATAACTCTATTTAAACAAAAATGAATCACTGAAATGTATGTACGAGCTTCATATCGACTGAACCAAATTGAATGATTCTTTTTTATATGTGTTAATATCATCAGGACAAGGTTTGTATAGAAGAAAATCAAAAGTTATTTATTTAATATAAATTTAAGACTGCACCGTGAGAAGCTGAAAACTACTAATAACTACTAAAACAAGTATTTCAGAAATTTAGAAAATATTTACGAACGAAAAAAATGGCGTTACGAAGTTCGCCGGGTCAACCGACCCGGCGATCTTCGTACCGCCATATTTTATACCGCCGTACCGTACAGAAGAAAATATTAAAAGGAAACTGTAAATGTTGTTTTGTATGTCCACGACTGTACCCTACCCTTGACCAGGGGGAGGAGATAAACATAAATACTAACACATTTTTTTCCGAAATTAAGAAACTATTTAACGAATTAATAGTTTTCCAGGTAGTAGAGACACGCTGATCTCAGCATGAGAGGACCAGGACGGTACTACCCTCGCACAGAAGGCCAACGTAAAATGACAGCGTTCGTGCTGTCGTGTTTCGTTGGTGAGTGCGAGACCGGAGATCAAATAATGCAGAAGCATCACTAGGCCGCCATGGTGTGAGTCACCATACAGCATTGTCTGCATTCGCAATGAGAATGGTGACCACCACTCTTGGATTTTGTTTATGCTTTCCATCAGGCAGAGTAGAGACATTTTGGTAGGGACCTCCATAAAAAAATGGCAGTACGGAATTCGCCGGGTCAGCTAATTACAAACGTTTGGACTAGTGGTTTGGCGATGGCGGTCACCACGCCGTTTCCTACTTCGCCAAGTGTCGTGAGTTCAAATCAAACGTAGGACAACACTTTGTGTAATCTACAAATTGTTGTTCTGAGTCTGGGTGTGCTTTGTGTCCGTTTCATGTATGTTTGTAAAGTGCCCCGCGACACAGAATTTATTCCTAGTGCGGGAGTTGACAAAAAAAAATACCCCGACACAGAACAGTAGACTGTGCTCATCAAACAAAGATTTGTCCTTGGAAACTCGAATTCGAGTGACTACATTAATTTGTAAGTGTTCTTGGACGCAGGAAGTCGTTTACCACCAAGGAACTCATCTGCTTCTTAGTCACACCATAAAAAACTCATAAAGAGTTTCGGGGCGTGAAAAAGTGTCTCACCAAGCCGCCATACTGCGGGCCACCATGCTGCATTGTTTGCATTCGTAATGAGAATGGTGAGAGTAGTCATTTTCGCAAACTATATAAAAAGAAAAAGCTAATCTCAAAAACGGCCCGTTCGATTTACAAAACATTTACTAAGTTACATAGTTTATTTATTTAGGAAGGTTATGTACTATATATTATCACGCTACGATGCCTATCAGCAAAGCAGTAACCACGTGCCTAATTAATTAATCTATACATCTATACAAATAAATAAAATTGGAGTGTCTGTTTGTAATATTAAAATAACCGCTTTTTACTAAATGCATATGTATGTATACACGGTACATATACCAAAATAACATTTTTTATAATTTTTGTCTGTCTGTCGGTTTGTCTGTCTGCTTGTTCCCGCTAATCTCTGGAACGGCTGGACCGATTCTGACGGGACTTGCGCTGCTAGGTAGCTGATGATTTAAGGAGTATCTTACGCTACCTTTTTTAGACTAGCTTCGCCCCGCGGCGTTACCAGCGGTACGACAATAATCGCAGGTAACACCGCGGGGTTCAGCTAGTGTACAATATAATTGAAACCTCGACACAAAGGGAGTGTATAAAATATATAAAAGTAAAATTGTAGTTACTCAATTCGTCCAAATATGGTCAGTAAATCTATCTTATTAATCTATAACAATTCTTTAAAAGGCACAAAAGGACTATTCTTTGAACATGTGTTATGCGCATGCCATATTAATCTTTTAATCAGACGTGTAATGGAAACACTCATTAATAAGGCTTGACTTAAAAATGCAATAATAATCTAGATAATTGCAATGTCCTCACCTCACACTGTCATGTAAGAACGAATGATTTCCACATTAAATATTTTACAATTTAGAAAACTTACAGCAAGTTATAAAAAATAATAAGGTACATGACAATAAATTTTAAGGTCGATTGAGGTAAAAATATTTATTGATTTATTCAACCCCTTGCGGGAAGCAACCCATTAATTTAAAATAATATTATTAAAATAGATTAACAAAAACAAATAGAAAACTTCCGCCTATTTTTATGTGTTTAAAAAATAAAATAAAAACAACATTAATAATCGCACAGTCACGAAAAAAGTTTTGTAATAAAATAAATTTATTTCTGTGAACAAAAGCTTTTGTTCAACAATGTACAATTAAATTAAAATAAGCATATTTTTAAAATAAAATATAATACGACACTTTTGTTTTAAAAATACAACGATTAATTAATATGATGGTTTTGAATAATTGCATTTTTTAATAAACATTCAAAGAAACAAAAAGTCCGTTACCGGTAGACAATCGCTTACTTTAACAAGGATATTTCATAATAATATATGTAACTAGCTGATCCCGCAAACGTTGCTTTCCCATTAAAAAAAAAATGGGGTATAAAAATAGATGTTGGTCGATTCTCAGACCTACACGATATGCACACCAAATTTTATAAAAAATCGGTCCAGCCGTTTCAGAGAAGTATGGTAACTAACATTGTGAAACGAGAATTTTATATATACGATATAATATTTTTTTTCAACAATTCCCGCGCTAGGAATATATCCTGTGTATTGCGGGAAACTCTATCGGTATTATTAATGAAACGGATACAAAGAACACTCTGACTAAATACTACCATATTCCCCCACCCTTGACTAGGAATTTATCCACATTCCACAACCCATGACTAGGAATTTATCCTACATATAATAACGAAATGGACACATAGAACACACCGACTCAGAACAATGCATGGCTCTCCCACGTGAAACCACACACTTTATAGATTATAGAAAAATATCATAGCGTGCGTGCTGTCGTGTTTCGTTGGTGAGTGCTAGACCGGAGGCCCAAATAGTCTAGTCAGCAAGTTCCATACTTGTTGACTAGACTAGAAGATGCAGCAGCATCACTAGGCCGCCATGGTGTGGGTCGCCATACTACATTGTCTGCATTCGCAGTGAGTATGGTGACCGCCACTCTTGGATTCTGCTTATGCTTTCCATCAGGCAAAGTAGAGTCATTTTGGCGTGCCATATATAAAAAAAAAGTTTAAATAGGAACAAATATTTAACTTTTTTCCAAAAATTTATACTGTCTCAAAATGTCTACGGGTCGCAATATGTCTCTTTTGCAGAATGTCTCTCGCGACTTAAGTGGGCGTTGTAATTATCATCCATAGGTATTTTAAGTCCTTATTCAAACATAAGTAAGCTAATGATCCAGTACTCGATTGCCTAGTGGAAGATCTACAGAACCAAGAAAAAGTTTAAAAAAAATTATAACCTGACATATAAACTGAACTGGATCTATAATCATAGCCATTATTAATAATGTATTGACACTTCACTGATTAAAATCGGTTCTGTAGTTTATGCGTTACTATGGAACATAGACTACCAAAAACGTTATCCTTTCTTTTCACTTACCCTTCGTGGGGTAATATGAAATCACTAACGAAAATCGGGACACTACTACGGACAATAATTAAAATAAGCGACATTGGTGCTAGTTCTATTGTCCGAAAACTTTCTAAAATAAACAAAAAATCACTTCTAGTGATTTTTTCCCGAAATATAACACTAAAAATAGACGTAAGTTAAAACAAAACATTTTGGAAATCATTTCACTACGATAAGAGTATAGAACTTACCGTGGGAGAGCCACGCTTCGGCATGAATGGGCCGGCGTGATACCACGGCCTCACAGAAAACCGGTGTGAAATAGTGCTTGCGCTGTGTTTCACCGAGTGTGTGAGGATACCGGAGGCCCATACCCCAATCCCCTACCTCCCGAATCCCCAAAAGGCCGGCAACGCACTTGTGACGCTTCTGGTGTTGCAGGTGTCCATGGGCGGCGGTAATCGCATACCATCAGGTGATATGTCTGCTCTTTTGCCCGTCTGTTCCATAAAAAAAATAGGAGAGAGAATTTTGAGAGAAAATCTAGTTTAGTGACGCCACAATATAATTAGCAAAGTTATTTGCCATCTTGATGGTTATAAAGCAGCTTTTATTTGTGTTATATAATCTTTATTATCATATCGTGCTAACAGGTAGTAAACGAACGACATTGATCGGAATTTCAGCAAGTCACTACTAATAACAATGCAAGAATGCCAGCAGTCGTGCTTGCTTCCGAATACTTTCAACATTTATATATTTTAACAGCAACTAGTCATGAAAACATGACGTACTGTCGAGATTGAAGACAACTATTTATTAGCATAGTAAAAACGTCGTTTTTAGGGTTCCGTACCCAAAAGGTAAAGACGGTACCCTATTACAAAGACTCCGCAGTTCGTCCGCGGAGACGGACAGACGTCTGTCTGTCCGTCTCCGCGGACGAACTGCGGAGTCGTGAGAGGTACAGTCGTGGACATACAAAACAACATTTCCAGTTTCCTTTTACTATTTTCTTCTATACAAACTGACCCGGCGAACTTCGTACCGCCATATTTTTCGACGTAAGTTAAAACAAAACATTTTGGAAATCATTTCACTACGATAAGAGTATAGAACTTACCGTGGGAGAGCCACGCTTCGGCATGAATGGGCCGGCGTGATACCACGGCCTCACAGAAAACCGGTGTGAAATAGTGCTTGCGCTGTGTTTCACCGAGTGTGTGAGGATACCGGAGGCCCATACCCCAATCCCCTACCTCCCGAATCCCCAAAAGGCCGGCAACGCACTTGTGACGCTTCTGGTGTTGCAGGTGTCCATGGGCGGCGGTAATCGCATACCATCAGGTGATATGTCTGCTCTTTTGCCCGTCTGTTCCATAAAAAAAATAGGAGAGAGAATTTTGAGAGAAAATCTAGTTTAGTGACGCCACAATATAATTAGCAAAGTTATTTGCCATCTTGATGGTTATAAAGCAGCTTTTATTTGTGTTATATAATCTTTATTATCATATCGTGCTAACAGGTAGTAAACGAACGACATTGATCGGAATTTCAGCAAGTCACTACTAATAACAATGCAAGAATGCCAGCAGTCGTGCTTGCTTCCGAATACTTTCAACATTTATATATTTTAACAGCAACTAGTCATGAAAACATGACGTACTGTCGAGATTGAAGACAACTATTTATTAGCATAGTAAAAACGTCGTTTTTAGGGTTCCGTACCCAAAAGGTAAAGACGGTACCCTATTACAAAGACTCCGCAGTTCGTCCGCGGAGACGGACAGACGACTGTCTGTCCGTCTCCGCGGACGAACTGCGGAGTCTGACACCAGGCCGTATCTAATAAACCGTGATAGATACACTGTTGAAATTTTCAGAGATGATGTATTTCTGTTGCCACTACAACAACAAATACTAAAACCAGAATAAAATAAATATTTAAGAAGGGCTCCCATACAACGAACGTGATTTTACAAGCTTTTTATTAACTTGCAATGTATGTATGCTGTTATGTTCGGGTGAAATCTTGCAACTGAATTTTGAAGCAGATATCTTTAACCGATTTTGCTGAAATTTTGCAAGCATATGTATACAGTATTATAATAACATAGAGCTGATTTGATGCTGGAGCTGGAAGGTGGCCATAGGAACTCTGTAAAGAAACGTCGCAATATCGTCGAGTTTGGACTCGTTTGATTCGTCTCGAGGCAAGCCAGTAAAAGCTTGTTTTTAAAAAGCTTTTTAATTTAATTTATTTTTGCCGCATTTTGCTCGATATTAGTGACGGCAACAGGTGCTAGTCCGATTTGCACTTGGCCGATATTTAACTAATAGATACATAAGAAAAAAATGAATTTTTCTATGTGAGGATGCACAATTACATTTACTAGTTTTTACGAACGTACTGATGTCTTCACGTTGAGGTCAGAAACTTTTTCGACCACCCAGTATGAATGTCCTGGTGCTCTCACCGACCTTTAACCATGGGAAAGACATTGGTTGACGTTAAAGTGGTTCCTTGACACAAATAGGCCAAGTCGATTGGGGTAATGCCATAGCTTCACAGAAAACTGTTGCTTAGTAATTCTTTCGTTGGTTACTGAGTGAGGCAACAGGAAACCAAAGGGAAAGGGTTAAAGAGTGGCAACGTATTTGTGACTGGTTGTGATGTGGTGAGGGTTAGTAACTCTGGCTGCGACACCGGCAATCGTCGGTTTGACAAATTCCATCTCATTCCCACGCAAAACAAAATAGTTGCATGATACCTAAGTACGATCATATTATTATGTTCTATGTCTCGATGTATTTTACATTACTAACAAACGCGTGCAACTTCGTATGCGTCCCTAAAAATTAATAATTTTCACGGTTTTTGCAACACTTTTTATTGATTTTCGGCTCTTATTGGTCTCAGCGTGATCTTTTATAGCCTATAACCTTCTTCGATAAATGAGCTATCTTACAAATAAAGGATTAGCAAAATTGATACCAACGTTTGAGCCTGATGCCGTGATCAAAGGAAAATAGGGATTCATATTATTTTATTTAAGTATTAAAAAATACATATATAAATAAAGTCCCTATTTTCTTTGATAATCCTTTTCATTTCTTGAATTTCCCTAGACAATCCAGTATATGATGTGGCGTCTATTTGTGTCGATCTATGATTTTTAACTGTAGCTCCAATTTCATCATCATCAACAACCCATAACGTCCCACTGCTGGGCTCGAGTCTCCTCTCAGGAGAGGGTTAAGGCCATAAATCCCCACCCTGGCCAAGTGCGGATTGGGGACTGGCAAGACAACGTTGTGGCTACGTTTATCTTGTCGTTGGATGTTTTTAACCCGCCCAAAGGCCTCCAACTAAGTTTCACGACTGTTATCATATGATAACAACCGGGACCGACTGCTTAACGTGACCTCCGAATCACGGAGACGCTCATGGTAACATGCCACTAGCGGTCACCCATCCAGGTACTGACCGCGCCGTCGTTGCTTACCCTTGGTGATTGTTTCTAATCACCGAGTGCAACTGGGCTATGAGCTCCAATTTAACGTTCATAAATGTCACTTAGTGTTATAATTGAATAAATGATTTTGAATTTGAAATATATTTATGTTTATTAGTAGTCTAATTACCATAGCACAGACCCTGCCTAGTATGTGACCAAACTGATGTTATGACATTTGCCAAGTTTATATTAATAGAGTTTAGCAGCTCGCCACAGTTTGAAAAACCGTCTAAACTCTTCTCGCCTTAAATGTCAGTACACACATTGTGACAGTTGTTTTTCTAGTAGATTTATCAATATACATACTTCCTGCTCCACCTATGTTATTGGAGCTATTGTGTATGTTGTGCAGACGCGGACCTAAGTTGCATTGAATATGGCGCCAGGGATTAAAATGTCGAATAGTTTATTTGCATAATGTTTAGAAGAGTAGAGATTATATCGATTAGAAAAAAAAATACCTTAGTAAACGAATCAAATAAAAGCTTTATGCTTAAAATCAGTATCGAAATGCTATGTTAATAAATCCGGAATGTTTTTTTTTATTTTTAGATAATAGGGGGCAAACGAGCAGACGTATGGCCTGATGTTAAGCGATTACCGCCGCCCATGGACACCCGCAAAACCAGAGGCGTCACAAGTGCGTTGCCGGCCTTTGGGGGATGGGGGCGTGGGGTGGACAGGGGAATAGGGAGGGGAATGGGGAGGCGGATGGGAGAGGGGTTGGGGTATGGGCCTCGCGTATCCTCATTCACTCGGAGAAGCACAGCGCAAGCGCTATTTCGTGTCATGTGGGAGAGCCACGCTTCGGCATGAAAGGGCCGGCTCGACCGAAGTTATACCACGGCCTCACAGAAAACCGGTGTGAAATAGCGCTTGCGCTGTGTTTCACCGAGTGAGTGAGGATACCAGAGGCCCATACCCCAACTCCTCCCCCCATTCTCTTCCCCATCCCTCAAAGGCCGGTAACGCACTTGTGAGGTCTCTGGTGTTGCGGGTGTCCATGGGCGAAGGTAATCGCTTACCATCAGGCGATACGTCTGCTCGTTTGCCCCCTATTCTATAAAGTTCTCCGCGACACAGAAATATGCCCAGCGCGGGATTTGTCTTAAAAACTCTTTACTTAGTCCGTTTTGTCACCATCTGTCACAGAAATGAAGCTATATTTTATTTAAGGACTATTATGCATTACTACCCTTTAAAGCCCCCTCGCCATAGAATTAGTGGGAGGGGGCGACTGGGTTTCAGTAACCTTAATTCTCATTCAATGTGACAATGGACAAAAAGTTGAAATTCACTTCCAAGAATTGTTTATATTGTTAGTTAATTACTCAATCTATACTAATATTATGTATTGGAAAGTAACTCTATCTGTCTGCCTGTTTGTCATTACGTTTTCATGGCTAAACCACTGCACGATTTTAGTGAAATTTGACATGGAGATACTTTGATTCTTGAGGAAAGACCATAGGCTACTAGTTACGGCAATAACCGACATACTGCCGAGCCAAGGACAAAAGCTGGTATTCAATAACTTATTGTGTTCTGGACAAGTAAAATTTTCACCTAAATAAAACAGACTTCTGGTTCGACTCGATTTCTCTTGGATGCCATCATCTGATCTTAGTGTCCTTATAAAAAGAATCATCAAATCGGTTCATAAACGACGAAGTTATCCGCGAACATACATATATATATATATACGGTCGAATTGAGAACCCCCTCCTTTTTTTGAAGTCGGTTAAAAAGACGTACAACACTTGCGAACCAAAAAAAAACAAACAATTATTTATTGGTACATAAAACTCCAAAACTTGAACAAACATCTCTATAGTAGCCTATATATATGTAGATTAATTTGTAACTAAAAATACTATGGAATAAAACTATTACATTCATAGGAAATGGCAATTAGCCTAACCCAGAAATAATTCTAAGACTTACCTATATACAACATCGATTTTAATCCCTTATGTTAAATTCAATATTATCACATAAATCTATACACATTAGAATTATTAATGTGTTAATTAAAAACTCCTGTTATGGTTACACTTATACGGAACTACTTATCATTTCATAAATTTCCGGAAAATGTTACTATCCGACTAAAAATCTTACTAAAACATTTGCCTAAATTAAAAAAAAGATAAGTAAGTATGAAAGTCTATGTCACATTCTATTTTCGAAAATTCTATTTTTTTTTATATTTCGAGACCTTGCCCGCATCACTGTCGCCTCTAACACCTCAACGGCAGCTACATTTGGCGACTTTCAATAACATTGTCGGGTTTAGTATAAAAGCTAGGGCGAAATCCACCACAGTATTCAGTAGCTCACCAGCAGTCAAACAGAAGTGCAAGATGAGATTTCTGGTACGATATTTTAATTATTATGAAATAATAATAATAAAATATAACAAACAGTGATAACAAAACATATTGATTAATCGGTAATAAGATTTCGGAGTTTAAAAATCGAACAGTGTTCAATAATCGGTTTTAAATCATTTAAGCTTCATTTTTTATTTTTTTAATAACAATCTTGAAATTTCTTACTAATTAATCATTTTGATCGAATCCAAAATACTTTCATTATTTTTAATCTTACTATAATGCTTGAAAATATAAACGCTCAAGAAAGAAGAAACATTGTTTGCAAATGTTTGAACTACAACTTGTCATTTTCTTCAATATTCATTATTTTAGTAACTTCTGTAAACTATAAGTATCAGTATTCGATAAATTTTAATTTACAGTACTTACTCTTTAAAGGCAGACATTAATACTTTTTTATCATTAGAACAAACATGACAGTTATTCAAAGCTTCAAGTTCGCATTCCGACCACGGTTCTGCGACAATATTGATCCAATTATCACTAACGAGTCATATCAATTTGTATCACAAGGTTGACTAGAAAATATGATATTCATACTTTTTTAATAAAACCGGTTCTCGTATGTTCATTTTAAATAAACCTACCAGTTATTTTTGCAGATAATATTTATTTAAACTTTCAAAAATAGAACAATAAACGCATATTAATAGTTCAAAAGCACTTAGGTATGTTTTTAATAAAACTATTAACGAAATATATCTTTCATAGAGCCTTGTTATTTAAATAAAAAATATTTTTTTAAAATAATTATTTCATAACTGCCTTAACAACAACAATGGAATCTATTTCCTAATGCAAAATTATTCACATTTAATTTATTCAAATTAACATGATTTGTGAGCAGGCGTTATGTTTGTTAACTGTGCACGCGTCAGCATAGTCAGATACAAGCATATAATGTCAAACATCTTGTTTTATTCTCAATTTGCAATATAAATGGGCGGTATTTGATTTACAACGATTGAATTACTTGTAAAGGGTACATAAGCGTAAATATCAGTTAACAATCATTTTTGCTGCATTCTTTAAAAAAGTGTTATATCTATACTAAAATTATAAAGCTGAAGAGTTTGTTTGTTTGAACGCGTTAATCTCAGGAACCGCTGGCCCGATTTGAAAAATTATTTCAGTGTTGGATAGCCCATTTATCGAGGAAGGCTATAGGATATATATCATCTCGCTAAGACCAATAGGAGCGGAACACCAATGAAGCATTTTTCGAAAACGGGGGAAAATTATGACGCTAAGGGCTAAAGGAGACGCAAACGAGGTTGCGTGGGTCAGCTAGTCTTTGATAATGACAAAATATAAGTCCATATTTCCCGCCAACTTGAACAGTAGAGCACCAGTTGCCCTTTTATATAATATTTTAAAAGGCAACAATCGAAAATGACGATAACTAATCGACTAATCGGATCCATGCAATTTCTATTAATACACCCGTTTTTTCACATAGCTTTGACATTTGTCTATTGGGTGTATTTGCCGTTATTGTGGGAAAACATCGATTTTATTTTATTGTTGTCTGCTATAAAATGGTCTGTTTTCATTACAATGTTGTTTTCCGATAAACGTTAGATATAAGGTACACTTCCACTTATATGAAAATAAATAATGTAATTTCAAATGTATGTATGGAAGTGTGTAGGTTTATGCCGAATTTAGAAGGTTACAACCCTACACCATTTCTAGTCTCCAACTAATCTAAAGAAATGAAAACGAATAAACCTAAAACCAAAATTACTAATCTTATACTTCGCGTATAGTTACAAGTTTTACAGAATATTTTTTATATAATACTAGCTAAACCGGCAAACGTTGTCTTGCCATAAAAAAAATTGGGGTATAAAAAATAGATGTTGGTCGATTCTCAGACCTACCCGATATGCACACCAAATTTCATAAAAATCCGTCCAGCCGTTTCAGAGGAGTATGGTAACTAACATTGTGACACGAGAATTTTATATATAAGATTTATTAATTAACTTCATTAATTAAATAGCGGAAAACATACAAGAACTCAACGTCCTCCTAACGTACACCTTCCTACTTAATTATTCGCATCGATACCAAACATACATTTATATATAAATTAATTAGTATAATAAAAAAAGCAATCTATGTCGGTCAAATTAATATGACCAAAGACAAAAAAATATCGATCAAGTTCCATACCACGCAATGTCATTCTCATTATCAAGGACGAATAAAAAATGAACCATAGACACATAAAAAAGTAATTAGGCTTATGTAGTTAGTGTTGAGGCCGTACAAGTATGGCGGCAATTAACACGAGTTAAGCATACCAATGGCTTTGATATCAAGTCATTACTATAATTTAATTAGATTAAATGATATTTATCGAATGCGAAAATTGACTTGTAAATTAATAACATAAATTGCGAAATTATAATCACTTGGCGTAACAGAAAAGCCGTACATAAATGTCTTCGTTTAATTGCCTAGGGTTCTAAATTAGTTAAACTTAGTATATATATATATATATTTAAAATTTTCGACGGCTATATATATTGTGTCATATTACACACGTACACTTCTGTGTACAGAACTTACATGGTGTCATGTCAAGGCCTTGCTTTATGATGCAAATACAACACCATTGTTCGGCCTTAATTGTCATTCTGACAATACCGTTATTGACACTTCTATTTTGGTATTGGATCCTTTTAATTTAATAAAAAAAGTACAACGCGGTTTTAAACTGCAATAAAATCTACTTAAAGTCAAATCTGCCGTTCTTATCTCTAGTTACCAATTGCAACTAGTACTTTAGAAGACGTAAAGTGAGTTATGCATATATTTGTAAAGCATATTTATGTACAAATAAACTTGTCAGTGAGTGATTTAATGTAATTGTTTAAGTTTCAAAGCAACTAAAGGCTTTATCTATGTTCCATTTAAGTAAGGCGCGGTTAAGAATGTAGGTAGATAGAAAATATAATTAGGCAAGCGCCGTTTTGAATATATTTAACATATGTACTTACAGCGGCTTTTGAACGTTTCCTTGGTCTAAATTATAATGTCATTGGCCTAGATTTTACAATATGTGACAAATATTTTTGGCGGTAAACTGAAGAAACAAAAGTGAGATTATATTGTTTTCATTTACGCTTTGTGAAACAAAAAGTTGAGTTCAAATAAGATAGGTAAATAGTAATAATTCAAACGTATAAAATATTCTAATTTGTTTACTGATGAAATAATTTGTCATTTAAACTTTTTTTCATTGATAGACATACGCGCGCTTTTAATTTCAAGTGCCAAACTATGTAAAATCTTATTTGAATGTCGAAGTTGTCGAACGTTTTGAATTGATTACCGTTTCAGTAACTCTCTAGCCTCTACATTATCAAATTGACAGTTCTATTTGACACATTTTAGTACCAAAAACGGGAAACTGACGTAGCAATAAACGTTTTCCACGAAAACAAAAACTAGTTGCAAACATCCTGCTCATCGGTGTTTCATAATAATCAAACGTGAAATGTTCGGCATGAAGTCACATCGGCGGTTAAAAAAGCTGTTAATTAATTCGAAAAAGTAATTAATGTTCATTGTAGCCGACAGCAAAAACAGGTATGGGGTGCTTTAATGACGCGTACACAATTAAAATGACAAGAGCAATTTGTGAAAATGACTTTTCGGTTGCAACATTCATTATAGAATATTGTAAAAAAAATGTTATTAAAACTGGTATATACGCACTAGCTAAAACACAATTATTGTAAACCAGGCTTTTGTTTTTTACTATCTTTGTCAAGTTTACGCGAAGTGTCAAACTTGTCAAGTCATATAATCGCTGACGTTTTGTCGTCTCTTAGGATAAATTGTTACGATTCTGCCAATCGTTTTGTTAGTGATGCATACTAAGTTCAAAAACGGTTTTCAACATAACTATCAATAGCATACTATCATTGCATAAGAATACTACAAGCAGTTAATGTAAAATTTTAATAGAGTTTTGTCACAGCACTTTTTTTATAACCCTGCAAAATGAATACAAATAGCAACATGCCAGGAACTTTAAATCGTTACATGATCCAGTAAATTTATGTATATATTATACAAGCATATTAATAATTATAACGGATGTACGTGCCTAGTAACAATGCTATATAATTACTTACTAAAGCGCGTGTATTTTTTCAAGGTATACTCGTATTTTCGTAACAAAAAGGAAAATAAAATAACTTGTAGTGAATTTCACGTATCGTTACACCTTAATTTAACGTTATTAACATATCTCTATAACACATGCTATTCGACTCAAAGTTCGTTACTAAGTCACAATTTTTGTGTAATTAGTTCCTAATGACTAAAAGAACTAATGAATTTAAATTCATACCGTAACATAGCAATATAAAAATCTTATGTTTTTTTTAAATAAATCACACCAGATTTAAAAATATTTATTGAAGTGACAACCTTTAATTCTTGCTGTTTCGTCTGCAGATCGCTTTCGTCGCCATCCTCGGCTATGCCTCCGCCAGCGCAATTGCACCATTGTTATATGGTGTAAACGCTGGTGACGCACAGGCCGCTGCCATCGATGCCACGGTCGCCGCTCAGGACCACGCCCGTGCCATTGGTGAAAGCCAAGTCCGTGCCGCTGAAGCCGCCCACCAATACAACGCTGAAGCTGTCCGTCAAGCTACTGACCTCAACCGTAACATCAATGAGAACGTTTACTGGGGATCCCTTGCCGCTAACCAGAACGCCGTCGCTGCCGCCCAGTCCTATGCTGCCGCCGCTAACGGTGTAGCTGCTGCCCATGCCGCCTCTCCCTACGTCGCCGCTCCTTACGGTTACAACGCGTGGGCCGCTCCCCTCGGATACAACGCGTGGGCCGCCCCCTACGGCATCAACGGACTCGGCTACCGCGCCTGGTAAACCTTTAATAAGCGTTATTTAATTATTGTTATTTTTAAATAACGGTTACCCTCTGTCGGTTATACCTATTGACGCTAGTAATATTTTCAATGTTGCCAGTGTTGCCAGGTAAGGTTGGCTAAGGGTTACCCACAAAAACGCTACTCTAATGGATTGAAATATGCTCAAACGAACTTAGGTCTCAATACAGTAACTCTCTTTGTAAATAAAAAAGATATAATTCATGCCATCACTGCCAAAGTGTAAATAAACACATTTTACAAAACTATATTTTTTTAATTTCCTTTACCTTTTAATAGCTTCCTGACAATCCGACATAATTTTTATCGATCGACATTATACTTCATTTAATCATAGCACCATAATTGTTTCTCGAAAAAGCATAACATATTTAATTACTTAATTACCTACTTCATTAATTAAGTAAACATTTAGCCAAACAGCTTTAAATATCTTTAATAGAAGTAAGCAATGAAAATCAGACTGATACATTGGTAGAGAACGAACAAAATTGACTCATCAACACTTTGACAGCTGTCAGTCGATATCATCAATTATGGAGAACTGTCAGTTCAAAAGTAATGACGTACAGGTAAATTAGCTTGGAGAAATTTTTGCGTTTGTAGTAGTGTATGGTCAGCAAATAAAAAAAAAACAACATTGTTTTTTTGTTTTTATTTTTTTAAAGGTAATATACGTTTGTGGCTGGAGCACACCAAATGCGTACACGTTACGCATACGCACTACGTACTAATACGGACGTGAAAATGTGTATCCACTGCATTGTAATCTATGAAACTGTATGAGGCAGACAAGCCAGTTCCAAACATTACAAGCAGTGAATGCCGGTTTTCACTTCAGTGAAGACGTGTATGAATTAGGTGTTCTCCGGCCATAAATATTTTATTCTAATAATTCATCAACCCCAGGCATATCACAATCATCCCCATCCTCGCTTTCATCAGATGAATTATTTAAATTAATTATGATTCGTTCTGATATTGTGTCTAAAGCTGCGTCTCTACCCTGATATTTGTTTTCCTCATCAATAGCATGCAGACAAACTTTTCTCCATTCCTCTACAGTTATGGCGTTCATATTTTCTTTAGCTAATGACATTATAACCTTCATATTCATTGCGACATTCTTTTTTGCGACATATGTTTTCACTATCCCCCTATATTTTCTATAGGATTAAACTCCGGATGGTATGGTGGTAAACGCAGCACAGTATGACCGTGCTGTCGTAATATTTCGTCTATCTTGTACTCTACAAATCTCGCCTTGTTTTGCAGAATCAGTTCATATAATTGAGGCTTAAACAACGTGGATGAATGCTCAATGTTTCGCAATGTCAGCCAGTCAATCATTTGCTGTTTTCTAGAATTACTATTCGGTGCAGGATTTTGTATTGAGTTATGATATGGTGCGTTGTCAACAACAACAACACTATTTGGTTGTAAGTTGGGTATTAATTGAGTTTGAATCCACCTTGAATAGTTGTCATAGTTCATATTGTCGTGGTAATCTCCACTTTTTTGGTTGGCTTTAAACATGCATGCATTTGGTATAAAGCCATCCATACCACCAGCATGAACAATGATTAAGCGGTTGCCTTTCGATATATGTTGCTTCAAACCTGAAGTGCTTCCATCTGACCAAGATTTCGAGAGGGTATGTGATGTATGTATATATGTTTCGTCGGTGTAAACAATTGGTCAGCGTTGTTCACGATATTCAGCAATTTTCATCAAATAATTAATTCGCAAGTATCTAATTTCGTGTTTTTCCATAAGAAGTTTCCGGTTACCTTTGTTTGCTTCCAATTAAAACCTAATGACATGACGTGTTTTCGTAACGTGCTGACACAACCTTTATAATCGATATCTTCTTTCAATTTTGCGTGCAAAGTTTTCAAAGTGGGAACTTCTTTATTTGTGATGTGGAAGTCATGAATTGTTCTTCTGATAACTTGCTGATCAAAATTATCGATTACTATTGTAGGATTACGATTCGGTTTCTTTTTAGGAGATTTAAATGTTACTTCCTGATCTGAAGGACGACATTTGCTTTCTGATACTACCTTTCTGACGGATGCTATTGAAATTCCTGTTGATTTAGCAACTAATTGAGTGGGGGTCATAATACTGCTCGGGTTGTTATTACACTCATTTTCGAAATATTTGTACAAACAGTATAAAACTTCTTTAGTTTGAGAAGTCAAAGGCTTGCCTCGACCATGTTTTAACACTGGAGCCATTTTGAATTAACAATATAAAGTTACAACACTTACACACAAATTAAACACTTCAACAAATATTATAACAATAATAACAAACAATAACAACAATCAACAAATACAAAATTTAACAATTAACGTAATAATTATAATTTTTGAATGAAATGTGTGCTTTATGTTCTAACAGTACCAAGCGACTGACGCCGGACTGCACGTGGCACCTGCGGACAGCGTAAACTGGTTTATTCTGGTTTTGTGCGTGTTTCCACTTTCCACTATCAAGTGACGATTTTTTGCTTTATATTGAAACATCTCGGAAATCTCCTAGGCCAAAAATAACAAAAATTTTGACCCCCCCGTAGACGCCCCGGAGTTTTAAAAACCTAGATGAAAGGAAAAAAAAACAAAAATCAGAGTGTTGCTAGGGATAAGTATAAAATTAAATAGTAATGTTAGGATATCGAAACATTTTTGTATAGGCCAGAACGATATAGTGGAAACGCGCTCTAAGATCTAAGTAATATACACACCACTACATATGCAAAAATTTCTCGAGACTAATTTCACTGTAATTAAGTTTATATGGCTTAAGTCTTTAAAGGAAATTATAATTATGTTTAAAAAAAACTTGACAGTTAAGATTTTTAAAGCTATAAAACAAATGCACTTCTAAACATTCTTTTTGTAGACCACAATTCATTACCTAAAAGCTGTTTTATTTACAAGGATCATAGTATTCCTATAATAGTCATATATATAGTTAAATTAATAGAATGTATACATAACTAAGCGATAACAGCATATCTCAGATGTGAGGATATTATCGGTCACGTAGTTGGAAATTCTTTTGTATTCGTTGTAGTCGTCAAGGACAGGACGTGATGATATGAATTGTACAATTGATTTTTGTATATAAAACATAGCTGTTAAGGGTATAGGACACTTACTCTTAACACGTTACCATGTAACACCAAGAGTATACAGGAGCTTTGAGCTCCTGACAATAAATATACTACAGTTAGGGTTGCCAACCATACTTTATAATAACGTATCCTACTTTATTTTTGGTAATTATACTTTATACTTTTGCATACAAATAAAGTATATGAAAATACTTTATTTCCAACCTTTAATGTGATGCGTAAAACAAATCACTCATTATGGGTATTAATAACGGTACACTTATGCCAAAGAAAAGTACAGTTGACAAATGGAAATATTTACTTTAAAATGCATAAACTGATAGCTTACCAAATGTAAAAAAAAATCTCATTTACACTCTCCCGCCACTTTATCTTTCACTGAAAGAGTTTTTTCAGTGATGAATCTAAAATGGCGAGAAGAAAGAAATAGAGCGTCAATAAATTTAAATAGGAACCAATTGTTTATTTAAATTTTGATTGTCAAACAGGCTTTGAAACATTTGAATAGAGCAAAAAAAATTTAGCATGTGCTAAAACACACAAAAATAGGTTTTTATGGCATTAAAGACAAAAAAATTGAAAAATACTTTTTTTTTTTCCAAATACTTTTTTTTCCTATTGAAATCATTTTATACGTTTTTTCTGGCAAAAAAAGTTGGCAACCCTAACTACAGTCGCTACAAACCTCCGTGTTATTCATCTCACCTACAAGTCTATATACTACTTACACCACCGTGTTATTCAGAAGATATATAAGTTCGCTATACATAGCAATTCTTCGACTTCATGCAACAAATTTCCGTCTAAAATTATCCGTCTATTATATTATAATACTGAACTACATCTAATCATCAATATACAAAATTGTAAATTTCAAATATGATACTGATGCAGTACTATGTGCAGGTGAAAGTCCCGTTAAAAACGGTTTAGCCGTTCCAGGGATTAGTTGGAAAAAACAGAAAGACGGACAAAACTAAATAAGTAGTAAGTACCATATATAATATACTAGCTTTTGCACGCAGCTTCGCTCGCGCAGTCTTTCATCCCCTGAATTTGTATAGATTGATACCAATACCAACAACACCATAATAGAGTGTGCTAAATTTGGCACGATTAAAATTTTATACGGAAGAGTGCAAAAAGTTAAAAAAATATATATAGAATGTAGACCATAGGACCACCAATTGTTTGGTTTCCCGACTCTACCCGTGACCACGATCGGTGCAATTCGATCGAAACGTCGGAAAACCAAAAAAAAGGTATTGTACCTTGTAGATATTATCACGATTAAGCCCCGATTTACAGTCGAATCATAGGACCACTAGTTTTCCTGAAATATAGTAAAATTGTTTTTTCATTGAAGCTCATTAAGAACGCATTTACTAAAAAACACTAGTTCTAATAACGTTTGCATTCGAATCATTGTAATAAATTACTAAATGGCAATGAAAAATAACGGAAGCGCATTTATATTTACGTATACAAAAAAAAATACAGTAAACAAATTCAATAAATAAAACTATTGTCTCGTATCTTTTTTTATGAAATAACGGGCAAACGAGCGGACGTATCGCCTGATAGTAAGCGATTACCGCCGCCTATGGATACCCGCAACACCAGAGGCGTCACAAGTGCGTTGCCGGCCTTTTAAGAAGGAGTACGCTAAATAGCACATATCTCATCAACAGCCTTTCTAAAGTCCACTGCTGGACATAGGCTTACGGGACATAGGCTTACGGGACATAGGTTTTAATTTTGTTTAATTGTAGGTATCTATCTTATACCTTTGAACGATCAATTCTTGTATATACATAATACTAGATGAGCCCCGCGGTGTTACCCGCGGTATATGTTCACTCGCGCAGGTAACGCCGCGGCCAGGTCGAATCAATTACCTACGCAAATAGTTTTTTAAGTTTTTTTTACTACCGAATTGTGAATCTAAACCATTCTCGAATCCTCAGGAATAGACACAAAAAAAAACATTTAAATCGGTTAAGCCGTTTAGGAGTATCATCAGTAATCCATCAGGGTAAGATCGGGACACCTTGCTGGTCATGGGGTAGGATCTCTAGTACCAACCCAATTATCAGGAAGATTTTCATTTCAGCTCTTATCTTACTTCATTTCTGTTCTTTTTACAAGCTTTTTATTAACTTGCAATGTATGTATGTATGCTTGTATGTTCGGGTGGAATCTTGCAACTCAAATTTGAAGCAGATATCTTCAATCAATTTTGCTGAAATTTTGCAAGAATATGTATACAGCGTGACAATACAATATTATAATGACGTGGAGCTGATCTGATGCTGGAGCTGGAAGGTGGCCATAGGAACTTTGTAAAGAAACGTCGCAACATCATCGAGTTTGGACTCGTTTGATTCGTCTCGAGGCATTCCAGTATAAGCTTGTTTTTAAAAAGTTTTTTAATTTAATTTATTTGTGTTATTATTACGTATTAGTGCTTGTTCACGTTGACTCGCGGGCGCGGTCACGAAATATCAAACGTATGACGAGACATCCAAGTGTTCACGTACGAAACGCACGTGCGTTCGAAGTAACGAGCAAAGTAGCGACAGGCAGGCGCGCGCGGCGGGCTCGCGGCAATATCAAACGCGAGGGACGCTTGGGTGTGTTCACGTCGAACTAGCGGTGGAGCGCGCGATTCCCGTACTGATTGAGCGAACAGCCTCGCGAGGCGGCCTCGCGATGCAAATCCTCAGTCGGTCAATACGTGCCTCGCCCGAGGCAAACGCACGTACTGCCTCGCCCGAGCGTGCCGCGGCCCGAGCCGAGCTTTGTCGGTTTTTGTCGATGCTCAAAGGCGCCTCAATACGTTTGCCGCGCTCACTCAAGACGGTAGTGTTTGCCTCGCTTATTCGTTGCGTGTAAGTTGTGCGTTATGGATAAAGAACAGTGTCTTAAATTAATAATATGTCTTTACCTATGAAATTGCCGTTTTGTATGCAATAAGTGAAAGTACGCCATACTCACCAGACCTTGCACCTACCGACTATTACATTTTCCAAAATTTAGACAACTTTTTAGTGGGTAAAAAATTCAATTCCTGAGAGGCAGTACAAAATGCCTTTGAAGAGTTTGTTGCCTCCCGTCCAGCTGATTTTTACAAGAAGGGCATCAATAAACTGCCAATGCGTTGGCAAAGATGCGTCGATTGCATGGGTGATTACTTCGAATAACAGAAATAAAAAAGTTTGAAAAAATAAGTACTTTCACTTATTGCATACAAAACGGCAATTTCATAGGTAAAGACCTATTACAACTATATGGTGAATATAGACGACTTTGGGATGCGTCTCGTAACTCGTCTCGTAATCTGAGCGTCGATGCTCACGGTGGCTCGGCCTTGCCACGCGAGGCAGCGTCGGATTAGAAAACTTACAGACCGAGGCCGCCTCGCGCGGCATGCGTACTGCGGCAAATGTCCGAGCCTGCCTCGCGAAGCCGCTCGCTTGGTCAGTACGCGGCTACTCGCGACGTCTGGTAAGTTCAACCACTTTGAACGGTACATTTTTGATTCATTTAGCCGAGGAAAATTTATAGCTAATGATCTCTACTACCACCCCTTAAAGGGATCGCTACATATTACCAGTAATCTATCTATATATATAAAAGAGTAAGGTGACTGACTGACTGACAGACTGACTGACATACCCAGAGATCAACGCACAGCCCAAACCGCTGAAGCTAGAACCCTGAAATTTTGCATGTAGGTTCTTTATATAACGTAAGTGAGCACTAAGAAAGGATTTTTTTCATGAAATTCCACCCCTAAGGGGTTAAATCAGGGGATGCAAGTCTGCGTGAGCGAAGCCGCGTGTAAAATCTAGTCCTGTATATAAAGAAAGATGAATCTCGGCAACGCCTCCAACGATTTTCATGAAATTTAGTATGCATGGGGTTTTGGGGATGACAAATCGATCTAGCTAGGATTCATTTTTAGAAAATTTACCAAAAAAAATACCGAGCAAAGCTTTAAAGCTACTATTTTAATATTACGAGGTTGAGCATAGTGCAATAAAGACTGTCTCAGTATTTCGGTCAACCGGTGATCTAGCGGTTGGCGTATGCGACTGCCGATCAAGAAGGGGTACTATTTCCGGGTCGAGCGAAAGAGTGTTAATGAGGTTTTACCCGACTACGGCAAAGTCAAAGGAGGGTTATGATTTTTACAGGCTATGTATATATGTTCATTTTTTCCCTCATAGCTCCTTAACTACTTATTAGAACTGGACAAATGAGGTATCGTTAGAAGCGTCTTGATCATCCGCTGGTTATAGGCTATTTGACGTGTCACTGAATCTAAGGTGGCGCCCTCTAGCCGACATAAAGTACTGTATTAAAAAATAATTTGAGATAAATATACCGTGTTTGGTATCATTGGAAAGGGCGTTACTTGTACATTTAAAAAATAAATATTATATATATATACATTAATAGATAACGGCACCAAAACATTTGAAATAAAAGAAAGAAAAAACTAAAACCCAACTACGACAAAAAACGACGTTGAAAAAGTATAAAACAAGTTTGAAAAGCCGTAGTCACACGTTGTTAAAGTGTTATGGTGCGTTTTTATGTAACGCTGCGCCTAATCTCTCATCGGCCGTGACGGAAAACCGTCCAATCTGATTGTGTCCAATCTGTTCCCTTACTTTAAGGGAACAGATAGTGCACTATAATATCCCCTGCGTAGTTTGTTGGTCTCCGTACAGACTCGCACCCGTGGCCGAAATCAGCTAAGAGTACGTCATCATCATAGTACAATGGTGACTTTGAAATGCTTCTGCATAAAACTGTAGTTATTTTTGCTAAGTTTTCAATTCACGTTATAGTAAAATGCAATGAAAAGTAACTTAAGTATATACAGTCTTGTGACCTATTAAGTACTTCCCTTCGGCAACAATGGGAAATATTTCAATTGGGTTGTTCAATGGGGAATAGACAATAGATATTGGGAAACGGTAGCGGAGAGAGAAACGTAGAAACGGGCCAATCTCTGGAACGGCTGGACCGATTATGACGGGACTTTCACTGGAAGATAGCTGATGATATAAGGAGTAACTTAGGCTACTTTTTATAAAAAATTAAATAAATAAAATTATTCAAATGATTTTTTCAATCATGCTCAGCTTCTATTGGTCTAAGCGTAATGTTAACTATCCTAACTTAGGCACGCCAGCAAACGATATATTAAAAAAAACGTGAAAATCGGCCAGATAGTTTCGAAGTTTATCGTGAGTTGAAACGTGACACAGAATCTATCTATATATATAAAAATGAATCTCCGAAATATATGTACGCGCATAACTTTCGATCGGCTGCACCAAATTGGATAATTCTTATTTCTATGTGTTCATTATTGTTAGCACAAGGTTCGTATAGAAGAAATTTAAAAGATAACCTTTTTTTTTCATTACCTGTACTAAACTGAAGCGGGCGAAATAATTACTAAAATAAGTTTTTCAGAAATTTAGAAAATACTAGCTGATCCGGCGAACTTCGTACCGCCATATTTATGACCCACGTAACATCGTTTACGTTTTTGTGAATCTAAACCATTCCCAGATCCCCTTGAACACACACAAAAAATTTCATCAAAATCGGTCCAGTCGTTTTTGTGAATCTAAACCATTCCCAGATCCCCTTGAACACACACAAAAAATTTCATCAAAATTGGTCCAGTCGTTTAGGAGGAGTTCAGTCACATACACACGCACACAAGAAATATATATATTAAGATTTACGAAAGAAAAATATGGCAGTACGAAGTTCGCCGGGTCAGCTGGTATATAACAATAGATAGGTTGTTAAGTGTTATTTCTTTTGATATCAATGTATATTTACGATGAAAGATAAAGCAATTCCTGATAATTATATTTCGATTCTTCGAAAGGTCATCCTCAGAACTGAACCAGACTCTTGAAAAAAAAAGCATATAGTTCAACATCGGTACTTCCTACTTCTCAAAAGCAAATGTCAGACAAAGAATACCTTTAAGTGGAAATTTCGAAACCAGAACTAGCCCTAAGGAATGCCAAGAGAATCTGACCTTTAAACGGATGATAATAAGAGACAATTATGTCTGAATGTTAGCTGGACTCGTTTCCTTTATATATAGACTACCTTGGTGAGGGCGTAGGCTTTTGTTGGTTGGAAAATACGGAAATAATTTGCGACGAGCATGTTCGGTGATTTGCTCATTTAATTAATGCAGTGATAAAATAAATTGACTGTCTTTACATAGTACAAAAAGAAGACGCTTCCGCAGTGTTATCGCTTAGATCTTTTAAATTACTTAATGGATTTTAATGCAATTTTCAGCAATAATTCAAGATGGAATGGTTTCAGGAGGAAGGTTTATATGCGTAATGCATGTAATATTAGTAGAGGAAATCTGAGAATTTCAAAGAAGCCGGCTCGGGTCGTTAGTTTTGCATAAAAAGATTTGATGGCACCATAGTTTTCATATTTATTACGAGTTATGTACATCTATAGCAACGTATAATAATAACATTCTTTGCCATTGTTGATCTAGCATTTAGATGTTCAATAGCCTTTAAAGTTACATAGGTGATTGATGGTTTAATGATTGATGTTTTAGTAATGAATACTATATATATTATATTGCCTCGTTGGTCTAGCGGTTGACGTGTGCGACTGCCGATCAAGAGGTCTCGGGTTCGAATCTCGGGTCGGGCCAAAATTGTTATTGTTTTTCTGATTATTGAAATACTTAATAACAGGTCGGAGTTTGGAAGTTGGGGTCTGAACCCCCGTGCCTCGGAGAGCACGTAAAGCTTTCGGTCCTACGCCTGATCTCTCCTCGATCGTGTCGGTTAACCGTCCCATTGGATTATGAGAGAGAGGGAACAGAGAGTGTACCTGTGTTTGCGCACACACTTGTGCACTATTATATCTCCTGCGTAGTTGGCTGGTCTCCGTTGAGACTGGCCGCCGTGGCCGTAATCGGCTAGGAGTAAATTATCATATCATATCATATATATATGAATAGGTTAAGTTTATATTATTTTTTGTGCTTTGGTGAAGTACAAAAAATGTTTACATCAACTTTGTAAATAATTTTATGTTATAAAAAAAATTGCTTATGTCCTAATCCGGGCTATATTTTATCTCAGTGCCAGTGACCCTAATTCGTTTAGGGCAATACTGAGGGATATACACCATATTTAAAAATGCATTTTTTTATGGAATAGTGGGCAAACGAGCATGCGTATCACCTGATGGTAAGTGATTACCGCCGCCCATGGACACCCGCAACACCAGAGGGGTCACGTGTGCGTTGCCGGCCTTTGGGGGATGGAGGTAACGGTTGGGGTATGGGCCTCCGGTATCCTCACTCACTCGGTGAAACACAGCGCAAGCGTTTGTGGTACGATATTTAAAATACTTGTCGCATTTTATTACCTCATCATTTTGTTTCTCTTAAAATATCTCTTATGCTCGACCGACTAATCCCCCGTGTGTACACCACTATCATTTAGACGAAATAATTTATGAATGTAGATCACCTTGGGGACACAGCAGAATGAATAAAACAAGATCTAATTACAAATAAGTTAATCTGCATACGCATTAGCGTACATAAGTGTTTGCACTTCCTTTACATAAATGTAGTAAGTTAACAAAACCTGGCAATACCCAGTGAATGAAATGATTTACTGGCAACTCTGTGACGAAGTATTTTACGTTTTGTTATGCAAGTTCAGAAGAAGTTTTAAAGTCTGTCGCCTTTATATGGATCTGCCTATATATTAAAAACTAAATACTTAATCTATACTTAATATATAAAGCTTAAGAGTTTGTTTGTTTGTTTGAACGCGGGAACTTCAGGAATTGCTGGTCCGATTTGAAAAAATCTTATAGAGTTGGATAGTACATTTATCGAGGAAGGCTATAGGCTATATATCATCACGCTAAGACTAATAGGAGCGGAGCACCAATGAAGAATGTTACAAAAACGGGGGGAAATTTTTACGCTACGGGCAATAGGAGACGTAAACGACGTTGCCTGGGCCAGCTAGTTTAATATATGATGTAATTTAATATGTAGGTTTTATGTTGGTAAATTGTCTAAAAATAAATCCTAGCTAGATCGATTTATCGCCGCCGAAACCTACAACAAATTATAGGATCGATATGAACGTTGTCATTAGCAACTGTCAATTGTCTACATTCCTAAATCAAATGCGGTTACAAAATGACAAAACAAATTATTGTTTACATGTCGCTGTAATATGTGCAAATAGACAAATTACAGATTACCTAAAAGTGTTGTGTAATTAGGTACTATAACCGTGGTAGGGCCATGGGCCAGCTCAACCGGACTGGTTTTATAACTTTATGCGAAGTCAGTTCGTGACCTCAGAGAATAATAATAAGCAGATGAGCTAACTTCCGCATTAGGTCCAGTGTCGCGGAGGACTTTACAAACATACATGAAACGGACACCAAGAACACCAAGACTTAGAACAACAATTTGTGGAACACACAAAGTGTTGTCCCATGTGGGGTTTAAATTCACAATATTCAGCTCAGTAGATAGCGGCTTGGCGACCGCTTAAACTACTAAGCCATCTGTGCATACTGAAATCTGAAATTATCGCAATGTTAAATTACCTCACATTCTAGTGTTTTCAACCGACCTCAAGTAAAGGAGGTTTTTCTCAATTTAATTGTATGTATTTTTAAAGGTTTTTTAATTCTAAACTCTTTTTTTATATGCATGGGCCCGCCAAAATAACTACTCTGCCTGATGGAAAACATAAGCAGAATCCAAGAGCGGTGGTCACCATACTCTTTAATTTGTGATACGTTTAAAATATTTCTTATTCATTCTTATACGTTTTGGGATATTTTAGGAAAACTCTAATTGTCTATTTATTGCTGCCACATGCATAAACACTAAAGTGGGTTGACCGGTTCATAACAATACAAGGTTGTCCACCACGCCCATAACACCTACCTGACTGGTCTAACGATAAACAACACTTATTGCTGGAAATATGGGGAAATGCTGCGTGTTTACTCGCGAATCTTTTACTAGCAATTTAGTAAAAAAAAATACTGAATACATATTTCCAGGGCAACGTAACTCCGCATTAGCAGAAGTAGGCTCCGGTTCGTAATCGGTTCAAATCCCATAAAACCACCGTACCGGTGGTTATGTCCGACAACCTCACAGGTCGTATCCGAGAGATTTTCCGCACAGAAAAGACACCTATCTATACCAGTTTGTTTACACTGTAACTGGCGGTGTAATATTAATTAATATTACATCATTTTGTTTCATAACATTCGCCTTATTATTGCAACCGATTTATGGTATGTAGTAGACTATGTAATTGCGTACGAAAATAAATTTACTGATGGTAAGCGATTACCGCCGCCCATGGACACCCACAACAACAGAGGCGTGACAAGTGCGCTGCCGGCCTTTGGGGGATGGATGCTTTCGACGATTTAGTGTTATTTATGCCTAATAATGAGAACTTCGTGTTCGGACCGTCGGAGTATGCTCAGACACATTTTTACTCGCACACCAATGGTATCTTTCTCCTCACCTGTCAAGTGAAGTCACTATGCTAGTCAGAGCCGTATGTCATTGTATCTACTTTCTTTAAATCGCAATTTTAAGACTTCAAACATACACCGTACCGTACTTAGCATGCTATGACTCATCAATAAAAGAATTTCTAACCTTACAGACACACCGTTAGAACCTATTAGATATGACCCGAAGGGTTCAGTAGCTCTCTTACTATATAATAACTTCAAATATCTCGCACTTGACATTCTAACTCCAAACTAGGCGGTGACTGTGCTATGGTGACTAGAATGCTAATCATCAACAACCCATAATATCCCACTGCTGGGCTCAGGTCTCCTCTCAGGAGAGGATTAAGGCCATACTACATTAAGCCGAGTCTCCACCAAACAAAAGTTGGCAACTTTTGTGTTGTCAACACGTGTTGGTGACAAAAGTTTCTGTAATTTCCTTGTGTTGGCAACAAAAATTGTCAACAAAAGTTGAGAACAGTGTTTCCGATTTTGGCCGTAAACGTCAAAGGAATACGCTTGTTGCAAATATTTATTGGCTCTGTGGTGACGCTTAACGCGTTCGAATGTTTTTTAAATTGTTGGCGACTCGGTGTGTAGACACAATGGAAACAAAAGTTGGCGATTTTCTAAAGAGTTGTCAACAGTTGAAAACAATGAAATTGCCAACAATTTCGGTGGATAAGCGCCTTTACACACGTACTGTATTTATATATAAATACGTTTATAGTTGTATATATTTAGAAATATATAAGTATTGTTACGAAGAAAGATTATTCGCGATTAATCTTCGAAGCGTAGGTATCTACGCACACAACACACACACGGAAACTTCTCGTCGATCTCCTGAGGCACGAAATAATGAACCTTATTTCTACGTACATCTTCTTCGACTTCTACGTACGTACATAGCGTCGAATATACACACATCAAAAGTGTCTAGGGATCAACATATGTGTCTAGGGATCAACATATATTTTTGCAATAACTTTTCTCCTGATTGATATTAATTAAAATTTTCTTTAAGGATTCATCAAATAAAGTGTTTTCGTTTGTCACAGTAACGATAAACCAAGTCACCTTTGCATGAATAAAGAAATTTGCCATTTTCCTAATAAAGGGAGTTTTGACATTTGAACCACTAACATTAAAGTTCGAAAAAAAGACTGAAATAACAGTTTTCTTTAAAATTTTATTAGGTAACTTAAACAATTAATAATCCGTGTTTCTACCGCGAACACTAACAACACAAGAATCGGTTTGGCATACTCAAAATGAGTTCATCCAAATCACGCTGTGGAATGGCCGCCCATGTTCGTTGCAACAACAAAAAAAGGTCTTCTTGCGACTGGATACCCTCCATATTCGGCAGAGCTCTTCTCTGTAGCATATCCCATGCATGCTCAATCGGGTTCAAGTCTGGCGACTGAGCAGGCCAGGGCCAAAGCCACATCTCAATCTCAAGAAATCCGCATAAAAATGCTTGATCCCTAGACACTTTTGATGTGTGTAGATTGGTTGTTGTGCGATTCTTTCGACGGCGAGCGCGTCATTGGTAAGGTGAATGACCCCGTATTTACGAGACGTCTCTCGAGGGAAGTAATAATAATCATATGGGTATAAATAGTGTCTCGCGGGCCGCAGTTCAGTTCAGTTTGAGCTATAGTGTTAGAAATATCAAAGTGATATCAGTGATTACCCTGGCGACCTCGGCGACAATTAAGAATTCTTTTTCGGAGCGATATTGTAATTTCAAGAGTGTTTTGCAATAACGTCTCTTTTACACGTCAGAAGATTTATTTCTCAAATACATCGAAACCTAACACGTAACAGTATGTTATCCGCAGACGTAACCATAGTTAAAGCTTTGTCTAGTTTAATATCGGACACAGTCGTGTGTAAGACGTGTCATCCTAATTATTATATACCTATCAAAATGTAATTATATCTTTAAGTAATACCAAAAATTAACTAATATTCCCACTTACCTGATACTTCAATTGACTTCAGCTGACTCCTGTCCTGTTATAATTCATCCGCAAATAAAACACATCGTAAAATGGTCAACGTTAAAAACGGGGAACGCGATAACGTTACTGACATTATAATAACTATTTATCAATGTTTAAAATAAAACTTTGTTTTAATAATAAACGACATATTGAAAAATTTCTATTGGTAAACAAAATGCCGCATTTACCGACATCGTTATGCAGAAATATCGTTTTTCAAAAATCTTGCTTCAAAAACAGTTATCTCGAAAACTCAAACCGTTAAATAACGAAAATATCTATCGTCTTGGTATTCTAACATTTATTTCGCTTCGTTCTAATAAGAAATGACAAATTGAAATAAAATATGTTGGTACACAATATTTGTCTGACACAATGTTGAATTGGATAGTTGACACCTTAGCCAAATTAGTTACTTTTTATCATCTGTCAAAACGATAATTTGGAATGGAAAATGTACTAAATACATACTTGTGACGTCACTGTTTTACACTACTCAATTGAGCAATATATTTCAATGTTTATTTGATTGAAATTTGTAATACAAAAGAAAAGCTGTATTAATTATTATTTCCGAGATGTTTTGTAATATTTGTTTTAAGGAAGGAGACATAGGTATTTATTATCGATACAGTCAACTACCCTATTGGGTCCATTTTTGGCACTGCAAAATTGTTGTATGTTACCTTTCTGTAAATTTCTTTTGTTGCCAAAATAAATATTTTTCTTGCTTTCTTTTCGTTTAATCTAAATCACTTACCTTTAGCTTCAAGATGTCCCTTGAGTTGTTCGGCCTTAGCTTGGAGTTTCGTCTGCATTGTTTCCGCGCCTTCCTTCATCTTCGCCAGTATACCTGCCATATAAATTGTTTGTTCAATTGCATTCTTTTTTTCCTGATGGTAAGGGATTACCGCCGCCCATGGACACCCGCAACACCAGAGGCGTCACAAGTGCGTAGCCGGCCTTTGGGGGATGAGGAAGGGGTTGGGTATGGGCCTCCGGTTTCCTCACTCACTTAGTAAAACACAGCGCAAGCGCTGTTTCACACCGGTTTTCTGTGAAGCCGTGGTACCACTCCGGTCGAGCCGGCCCATTCATGCCGAAACGTGGCTCATCCACGGTGACTCAGTGATAGTTTGGCATTTAATACAGTTAAAAATAATTCATAATGTTAGGACATCAGAAACACAACGCCATCTAGTCCCAAGCTAAGCAGAGCTTGTTCTATAGGTACTAGACAACTGATATAAATAATTCTTCTAATATGTAAATTAAAAAAAAAAAAAAACGACTTCAATCTGGACCAAATTTAAATGGGACCACAGGGGGACCACCAGCTTCCAAACAATAAAAGAAACATCAAAATCGGTTCACCCAGTCGAAAGTAATGACTAATATAAAAAAAAGCAGTCTAATTGAGAGTCTCCTTTTTTTTTGAAGTCGGTTAAATAAATACATATTATCACTAATACCAACCATGTTTATCCTTTTCCTTAAGTATCCTTTCCATATCGCCAGCTTTATCTTTGACACGTCCAAAGAAATCTGTCCGTTTAGTATGCGTGAGTAACAAAGAGATTACATACCATTAATATTGTGCATTGAAGTCTTAAAAGTTTTTGGAACGAAGTTCCTTATCGCGCGTTGCAAAAGGGGGCTTGACGGATTAAGACCGAAAGTTGTAACGACACTTTCGACACTTTTCGCGCCATAAGTTGTAACGACACTTTTAACATTGAGTTGACATCATAGTGCTGGATACTCAACGTTAAATATAACAAACTGATTGCCAACGTCCATACCATGTTGAATACACCGGTTCTCGTCCGATCACCGAAGTTAAGCCACATCGGGCGTGGTTAGTACTTGGATGGGTGACCGCCTGGGAATACCACGCGATGTTGGCTTTTTGCATTTATTTACAGAAAATATATTATTTTATAGTAGGTATATTTTGTACAGTTTGATTATTTCTAAAATAATTTGAGTATTTTATGCGCATTTTTATTAGTAGTAGCATATCAAAAATATAGATCGATAGATAGATAGATATTCTTTATTGCACACCATAAAATGAAATATACAATGAAGACAGTCAAAAAAACAGTGATACAATGGGCGGCCTTATCGCAGACTGCGATTTCTTCCAGGCAACCAAATATATATATATGTATAGTATATATATGTATATAAACTTAGTTCCATCCGGGTGTCCCTTGACACCTCTCAAGTTTTTTTTTAAACTGTTGTGTGCTAATAATTTGAAACGACAGACTTGAATTTATACATCTATAGACATAAATAAAATTGATGTGTCTTTTTGTAATTTCAGAATAACAGCTTTTCACAAAAGATAATGTAAGTAACATACGTACAGTATACATCAGAAAATCAATTTTCGAAATCTGTTTCGAAGTCTGTCTGTTTGTTCCGGCTAATCTCTGGAATGGCTAGATCGATAGCTGACGATATAATGAGTAAAGGCACAACAACAACTGCAGGTAACACCGCGGGGCTCAGCTAGTACTTCATAAGTGAATGGATCCTCAAGGATAATTTTTGGGCATTTTATTGGTTAGGAGGCGCTGCTTGATCGGTGCGTCACTATTTTTTTAACGCGAATTAACTATAGGGCACAATTGCTCAGATAATAACGTTGGACAATGGCTCAGCATTATTGTTTGTTCATTTTTTTTATGTTTGGCCCTGCCAAAATGACTCTACTCTGCCTGATGGAAAACATAAGCAGAATCCAAGAGTGGTGGTCACCATACTTATTGCTCGTGCAGACAATACAGACAATGCAGCATGGTGACCCATATCATGGCGGGCTAGTGATGCTTCTACATCATTGGGCCTCCGGTCTCGCACTCACCAACGAAACACCACAGCACTGCTGCTGTAGGTAGATGTTCTGAGCGAGGGTAGAACCGCCCCGGTCGAGCCGGCACAACCGTGCTGAAATCAGCGTGGCTCTACTACCTTGGTGATTTTACTAATTAACAGGATTCAAGATATCGCCAGCGGAACTTATATTTTTTCAGGGCAAAGTTACATAACACATCAAGCTTCAGCTTTTAGGCTAAAGAAATTAATTTACACTACCTGAGATTCTCTTGGTGGCGTCAGGGCTGGCAGACTGCGTCAGTGCTGCAACCTTCATATACTCGCTGGTGATTAATCCAGCAGCCTGACAAACAAACAAACAACCACGAAGTATAAATAAATAATAAGACCAAATAAAATCGTAAACAAGGCAGGAAGATTTCTATATAATAGCACCCTGTAGAATTGAAGAGTGACTCACCTCCAGACTGGCTGGACTCATGGCGGAATACTCCTCACTGAGAAGTTCCACGATCAGGCCCTCGATGTCGAAGAACAAGATGTGACTCTCTGGATCTAGGAAAGTTCAAAACGTATAGTATATTATAACTTCAACATTACTTTGTTTGAAAGGAACTTGCTATCATATAAAAAAAAGTATTTTCTATTCAAACAAATAAACATTTTCACATAATAATATGTTTTGTTTTTTTTTATAGAATAGGCGGGCAAACGAGCAGACGTATCGCCTGATGATAAGCGATTAGCGCCGCCCATGGACACCTGCAACACCAAAGGCGTCACAAGTGCGTTGCCGGCCTTTGGGGGTTGGGGGGGGAGATAAGGGGTGGGGAGTTGGTGTATGGGCCTCCGGTATCCTCCGGTTCTTTGTGAGGCCGTGGTATCACTCCGGTCGAGCTGGCCCATTCATGCCGAAGCGTGGCTCTCCCGGTAGTATAAGTTATCGCCCTTATTCATCCCATGGACCAAATTCTAATTTTTTTTTTTTTTTTTTTTTTTTATGTTTGGCCCGCCAAAATGACTCTACTCTGCCTGATGGAAAGCATAAGCAGAATCCAAGAGTGGTGGTCACCATGCTCACTGCGAATGCAGACAATGCAGCATGGTGACCCACACCATGGCGGCCTAGTGATGCTGCTGCATCTTTTAGTCTAGTCAACAAGTTTGGAACTTGTTGACTAGACTATTTGGGCCTCCGGTCTCGCACTCACCAACGAAACACGACAGCACGCTGTCATTTTACGTTGATTTTCTGTGCGAGGGTAGTACCGCCCCGGTCGAGCCGGCCCGTTCGTGCTGAAATCAGCGTGGCTCTACTACCTACTAGCGCTATTGAACTAGCGTCCGCGTTACGAATGGAGGCGAAAGGTTAGGTTAGGGTTTTTTTTTTTAAAAGCAAGTTATTTTTGTTTTAAAAGAAAAAAAACATAACCTAACCGCTAGTTAAAGGGCGTTGTTTAGTAAAGAGCTAGCCTGTTATTTGAACGGCTAATTTAACTAGTTGGCTGCGACATGGACACAGTGGAAACAAAAGTTGGGAACACTGAAATAGTCAACAATTTCGGTGGATACGCGCCTAAAGAGAGCAAATAATTCAGAGCAACATCACTTCAAAGGGAAGGGAAACTTGAACAGTACATTAACCCGTCCAGCCAGCGTGGTATAGTACACTAAAGCCAACTTTCTGAGCAGAGACTATGTTCTGGACTAGTGAATCATCAACAGATCATTAAGAATTTTAATGTTATATAAAGTAGAAATTTGAAAATAAAAAATGAGGCGCTCATGGCCCAGTTGCACTCGGTGATTAGAAACAATCACCGAGGGTAAGCAACGACGGCGCGGTCAGTACCTGGATGGGTGACCGCTGGTGGCATGATACCATGAGCGTCTCCATAATTCGGAGGTCACGTTAAGCATTCGGTCCCGGTTGTTATCAAATGATAACAGTCGTGAAGCTTAGTTGGAGGCCTTTGGGCGGCTTGAAAACATCCAACGGCAAGATGACGTAGCCACAACGTCGTGATGCCAGTCCCCAACCAGCACTCGGCCAGCGTGGGGACGTATGGCCGCTACCCGCTCCTGAGAGGAGACCCTAGCCCAGCAGTGGGACATTATGGGTTATTTATGAAAGTAGAAATGGGTCTACCTACCAGCAGGGTTAGACCTGAACCCTTGTACAGTGAGCTGAGCGCGTCTAGCTCTGGCTGGTTCTGCCAGAGGTCCAGCATTTCCAGCTGGGCCACTGTGCTGTAAAGCTGCCAGTCCTCGCTGAGTAGCTGCCCTCATAGCTGTCAGGTTACGATGGCGGAGACCTCTGTGAGGAAAACAAAAAATTCGAAATCAACACCAAGTTTCAACACCAAGTTTCAACACAAACGTGTACATACAAACTGAACTAAAATTGACCCTATGAGTTAGTAGCGAAGGTGATAATTTGAATAAATTTAAGTAATACCACATTTTTGAATTAAAATCACTTGTACTTATTCCACTATTTTCCACAAAATAGTGGAATAAGTACAAGTGATTTTAATTCAAAAATGTATTATAACAAGTTCCATCAAGTGCCGACAATCGAGAGTATAAATTACTTAAGTAATACCAAATGATCGTGTCAAAGTATTTAATATAAAGTATATACTCGTAATAGTAACACTAGACAATTCAAAGTCATTAAAATAAATAGCGACTCACATGCCGCGATAATAAAACGCAATTCAGGCAAGGGGGTTTCACTTGTCAGTTTAGGTGTATTTCGCCGAGCGCGGAAGAACTCCCGGGAAGAACTATGTGGCAATGGTTGCCACTCTGCGCTCGGCTCGCACGCTAGTCGCGTCACGCGTAAATAACTTGAATATTACGTGTAGGTACTTACTGCGAAAAATGACTTCAAAACCAACTAATTGTTCGTACAAAATTGTAGTTAGCAATAAAATTATTTAATTCGTTGTTTGGAAACTAAGTTATGATAGACATGTTTTGTCAATACAAAAATCTGTAACTTATCACGAAGGTACCCAGAACGAGTAGTACGTTACGTAGACATGATTATTGTTTATTAAAATGTTTCTTCTTCATGACTAAAGTTGTTATATTTTTATTATAATTAATTTTAATATTTACCTAAATGTACAGCAGGCGGCAGCCCCGTGCTCTTGTAGTAAATCGAGCGGTGTCTAAAGGAATATGAACGCTCGAGTCACACGACAAGATTCAAATTCGCGTGCAAGGTGACAAAGTTGAAAACTTTTTATGCCTAAACTTGACTTTTGTTCGAGAGTGAAACTTCTGTACGACAGTACCATCAATTATTCTGTGATTCAGGTTACACAATAGTAGTAATAATATTTCTGACATCTTGCCATCTAGTTTCAAACTAAGCAGAGCTTGTATTTTGATAGCTAGATTGACTGATAGTTTTTTTTTTAATGTTATACGGAGAAAACACCCAAACTCCGAAACAAACATTTGCAAATCATTCAAACATTTAGTCTGATCCCGGTTGCAGCTGCATAGCAGTTGCATACGCTACCACTGCACCACCGAGGCAGTCATAATAAATATATGTTAACATACGAATATTAACGAAGTTTTAACGAATAATTTGACTTCATGTAAGTATTTTTTCTGTAAATTTAATAAAAAAAGGAAATAAAAATTGTATCTATGACTCCAAGATTGAATTTTTGCAAGGAATTAAGTCGAAATTTTGGAATTTAGGATCAAACCAAGAGATATATTTTTGTTTATTTCTTACATAATATAAAAAACTAATGAAGGCATAATTAATATTTCAACTAAAAATATTTAATTAAAACGATTGAAAGTTCTTCATAAATAAAATCGCTATTCGTTTCAAATCGAATCGGTAATGGGCGTCACTAATTTCAAAATTTCTTGAACTGTCAAAAACAAAATAAAGTAATGGACAGAGTATAAAACATGCGTATCTTCTCATATAAACCTTCCTCTTGAATGATTATATCTATTAGTGAAAACTGCATTTCAATCCATGGCCAAGATCTAGGTGTATAAAAACAAAAAGCGACTTTATTTTGTACTGTGTAAAGAAGTAAATAGAAAAGCATTAAGATTTATAGAACTAACCTGAAGAAATGTACAGCTGGATTGGCGAGGCCATCGCTGGAGCCGCCAGACAGAGACCCACCAAGGTCATCAGCTATGGCTTCGTCACAGGCAGACAGCACTTCTTCGGCAATCATACCTGGTGCAATGTAAGTTTAGTTTTATAGCGTCAGGACTTGCTGTTGGCGTGGCGACGCGTCGCTACAGAATGCGTCGCCACGTCTGTACTTTAATTATGTTTTTAGCCATTTTATTTTATTTTCTTTACATTAGCTATCCTTTTATAACCACCCACCCACCCATCACCCATTTGTTATGATATTTTTTTAAATATTGTACATGTTTGCTAAGTAAGCGCATTATTAGGTAACGTTAGGCTTCTTTAACTCCTCCTTTACAGTTTTCTTTCAAAGTTGATCACATGAACTATCATCATGATTTCATGATGTTTCTCGGATTTTTTGAGCCCGCCTGTCTAGCTTTTCGAAGCGAGGGGGAGGGAGGGGGGCGTTTAAAAAAATGCGCTTTCAAGTCGAATATTGCGCAAACAGATACCTAATTCAAAAAATGATCTTAGCAACCTCTTAATGTTTTTAAAAGATCTATCTAATGATACCCCCAAAAAAATTTTTTTCCCTGATTTTATTTTGTAACGTGAAATTCGCAACCCTGAAAAGGAATACGAGCTTCGGTAACCTTAATCACTCACCCGGTGAACAGCAACTGAGAAACACCTTAACACCGGATTCCTGTAAAACTTCCATTCCCTCCCATCGTTCCCTCTAGTTTGGTCCATTTGTGGTAAAGAAATAAATATTACTAAAAGTACTCTCTTACCATGTAGTACTCTATCCAAGTGTCCAGTTTCCATCTGCCACACGAAGACAGTGCCATCACTGCAGCCCACCACCATAAAGTCGTCAGCCGGCCGCCACTTGATACTGACCACTGGGAACAGGTGCCGGGACGCCAGGGTCACGCATTTGCGTTCCGTAAGACCTGGAAAGATTTTTCTTAATTATATTTAACCAAACTAGATCAATAGCCATGTATACGAAGATTTAAAATGCTCTTCGTTCATACTTTCAACAATTTATAATGAAAATATTGGCTCCGTCCACTAGGATCCCCTGGGGGATTCATTTGTAATTCTCGTCCACACTGATGGGTGTCCCCTAGGGGATCTTTTTGGATTTCATTTCCATTTTGATCCCCCAGGGGATTTATCTGGATTTTTTCTTCTATTTGGATTCTCTGCTTAAACCGATCTGGGATTTATTTAGATTATCCCTAAGGGATATTTTTGGATTTAATTTCCATTTTGATCCCCCAGGGGATTTCTCTGGTTTTTTATCTTCCATTTGGATCTTCTGTTTAAACCGATCTGGGATTTATTTGGATTATCCCTAAGGGATCTTTTTAGATTTCATTTCCATTTGATCCCCCAGGGGATTTATTTGGAGTTTTTTCTTCCATTTGGATCCTCTGCTTAAACCAATCTGGGATTTATTTGAAATGAAATTTAAAAAGAACTCTAGGGGATCAGTGTGGACGAAAATTCCAAATGAGTCCCCCAGGGGATCTAAGCAGGGATTATAGTGGACGGAGACAAAATATTGAACATACATAAAAAAACTTACTCAATAAAGTCACGCTGTGATCCGAAGCTACGGAGCAGATGCATTTTTGGATACGTGGCTGCAAAAAAAAATTTAATTTAATTATTAGAATCGAAATTAAAATAATTGTTATTAATGGAAAGAAAATATTAACAAGAAAAAATTTTTGGCTTCACTATAGTCGTGTAAAAAAATGTTTAGATATTTCCACTTTATTGGATGCAGGGATGATAACCTGATACATGAACTTCCCTAGCTCAGTTGTGTAATGTTTTGGAACTGTAATATATACCTAATTGAATTATTAATATTTAAAACAACTTCTTTTTACGTAAAGTCCTGCCAAAATGACTCTACTCTGCCTGATGAAGAGCATAAGCAGAATCCAAGAGTGGAGGTCACCATACTCATTGCGAAAGCAAACAATGCAGCATGGCGACTCACACCATGGCGGCCTAGTTATGCTTCTGCATCATTGGGCCTCCGGTCTCGCACTCACCAACGAAACACGACAGCACGAATGCTGTCACTGTACGTAGATTTTCTGTGCGAGGGTAGAACCGCCCCGGTCGAGCCGGCCCTACCGTGCTGAAATTAGCGTGGCTCCACTACCTATACCACGAACTACTTATAATAAAGCATATATTATTTAAAACAATTATTATCATTCTTATGGCTTATTAGCCTCGCGGACGACCCTTCGGTACTTAAAGCTGTAATTTCTAACTGGAAAAGTTTAAGTACAAACCTTAAATATGAGCTAAATGGTAACCGAGATGTCCTACCCCTAAAATCATTACACAATACTCACGCTGCAGTTATGTGGTGGCACAATCAGCTGTGTGATCTCCCCAGCGTGGACACAGAACCTGTGCAGCAAGGTACCACTGAACAGGTCCCAGAGACACACCGCGAAGTCGATACCACCTGACACTATGTGAGCTTTGTCATATCTAGTGGAAAAAGGAAATATATTATTTCGGACATCTAACACCATATATAGTCCCCAAAAGCAGAGCTTGTATTATGGGTACTAAACAACTGATATAAATATGTACGTTTGCAGAATGACCATTGGACTAGGAGGGTTACTTACCTTCGGTGAATGTGATGTGGGTAGATGAGGCAGTTGACACGTCCAATATGGCCGAGCAAAAGCTGGTGACGCGGCCAGTCTGAAAAAATCATTTCATCACCAATTTTTCTTAAAAAAAACAACTACAAAGAGAAGGAAATTTTAAGACCAACCTGTATATAGTATAGTAGAAAAAAACCGCCTTTCTAAGGAGAAGAGTTGAATAAAACTCACCCTCTAATTGCTGATGATTGCCGTGCAGCAGTTGCAGTTGTACAGTGTGTGTCGCGTTCACAATCACTATGGACCCATCTTCACGGCCTACCACCAAACGGTTGGCAGCCAGCAGGTAGATTGATGCCGTCAGTTTTATTTCTAGCAACAATAAATGTATTAATAAATAAGAATAATAATAACATCACACATGTCAACCGCAGACCGCTGTCTAATACTTACCAGGTTCGTCAGCTAAATTCAACTGGTCTAAAATACCGACGGGACTAGGGTTCATTTCAGCCCAGGCCATGTCCAAACTTGTCATAACAATCGGTGCATGTGCTGAAACAAAAATATTTTTAAGAATTGTACACAACAGCATATTTTACACAAGAAAACTAAACGTAAGCCCTAGTACATTGACATTGCTCTGAATGTTGTTAAACATGTCTTTTAAGCAGTATGCACTAAACAATGACTGTGGTTTCATTATATCGTATGCAGGCAAAAATATAGCAACACAAATTATTTATTTGAGCTGTCCAAAGCTTTCGACTTTGTCTCCCATGAGATACTCCCGCAAAAGTACAAGAATCAAGACAGCATATACTTGGCTAGAATCCTATTTAACTAATCGGCAACAGTTCGTAGAAATAACTAGCTTCATAAAAATGAACTCTCATCAAACATAGTGAATAGCTGCGGAGTACCACAAGGAAGCATGCTAGGACCTTAACTACATTTCATGCATAAGATTCGTTTGATTTGCTATTTCATTTTTTTTTTTTTTTATTTCACTCCAGTTTTATACATTTTTATTAATAAATACTCACATGGTGTTTGATTTGTGGTTGGAACGGCAGCCGAGTCCACGTTCCAAAGGGACACTACCCCAGCGGAGTCACCGCGAAGCAGTAAACGTCGCTGTTTACCTCCAACAGATGTGATAATAAAGCGCATGGCCGGCGGGCAGGACAAAAGCTGTGAAAAATTGTTAATGGATAGAAAATTGTTATTTGTAAGTTGTTGTCAAAGGAGTCACTCAGTCCTTTCGACTTGCGATTGAAAAATAATTATATCATATTTTAAATCAACCAGAATTAATACGAATTACAAGGTTATATTTTAAAAAACATGAAAAAACTTTGGCTTCTTAACTAACTCCTCATAGGCCTCTCCCATTTCAGGCTACTTTAATCGATGACGACTAATTGGTTTTTAAAAAAAGTGGTAAAAATACAAGCAAAAATACAATCAAACAGTCAAAATTTCTCTAATCAAAGGACAATGGCAGGTTTGTATGGGACTTTTGTACCGCCTGGCGTATCTCATGGTAGGGATTGTTTTCGTATTTATTTGGCTGCTAATATCACCGACAATAACGTCTTAATTTCCCAGATTTTTACAACCTTGCGTTCAAAAGTTAATTTAGATTTTAGATTACAAATAAAATTCATGGATCACAAGTGAATTGTCATTATTGTCAACAAGATGGCGTTAGATATTTAGATAGAAGTTAGATATTTTTGAAATCAAAATTTTACGCTTATGATTTTCTTGGCCCGTCAATAAAATCTTGCTCTTTTACTAAATTCACCAGTAAGCTCATTCATAAATATCTATCATCTATCCAAATATTTAATCTTTTTTATGTGATATATGTATATATATATTTTATGTAATGTAAAATATTTTGGCAATCTGACACATAACGCCATCTAGTTTTCAGACTAAGTAGACTTTAAGCATGGCGTGTTTAAAACACGTAGGAATGCGTTTTATTAATGCAGTTGTAACAACTTTATGAGCAGAATTAAAATTCTTTTAGCAGAGTTCTATAAATATAATAAATACATGAAAATAATTAGGATGATTCACTTTATAAACGGTATAAATCTCATAACCGTTCATAACATTTTGCCAGCGGTACAGGATCTGCCGTTCTCCTTTCCTAAATAGTTAGGAATCGGGACTTCCCCTTTTCAGGGGAATACCAATTTATTAATTATGTATATTATTTAAAAACTTAGTCTTACCTTATTATCCGGATGAGCCAGGAGCCCAAACAGTACTGGACTATCATGGTCGACTGTAGGTCCATGGAACCCTTTGTGGTCTGGCACAGAACTAAAACCCAACAGATCATTTATTCAAAACATAATTATGTAGTACTTATGACGGACACGAACGTTATTAATACCAGAAATTTTTACAAAACGAATATTTACATAGTATATAAATTGTAACAACATGGATAGGTTATTTAATAACTAATATCTATTCAGAACACTACTGTACAATGGGAACTTAAATAAACTATTCATATATCAGTTTTTGCAGATCAAGTCAGAAAGTACGTGGAGGATCGAAGGACCATGTACAGAAGGACACAGAAAGCCCATGTAGAGGTATACAAAGGGTGCATGTATAGGGATAGATGACTATCATTGTTTAAAATCCACAATGGGAGATAAACAAAAAAAAACAATTGCTGACTTAGTTTTTATAGACCTAGTTAGAAGGCATGGGGAGGATCGAAGGACCATCACGTACAGGAGTACACAGAAGTCGCATATATAGGAATGGTCAGACAACAATTTACAAAATTCAAAGTACATGGATAAAGCATTTTGCACAGGTAAACTACAGAAGATGCCATCAGAAATTTACTGACGTGGGACTTATTATCCATAGGTTGACAGCTTTCTATTGTCATTGTGTCTTGTGTGTCCAAATAAGATAAAGCTTCTTAACACTATAAATTATAAGTTTTCAAAATATGCGTAATATTTTAAATTAAAAAAATGCATGGATTAAAAAATATTTATAAAAACAATAGTAATCCGGAATCTCCATAGTCTGCTCAATCTGTCTACCCCCAATAATAGCAATAGCTAAACTGCAACTATTTATGATAGACAATAAGAAAGTATCCCGAACGACTCTAAAAGGACATTTTAATGAGCAATTTGAAAAGTTAAGTAAGCCACAAACAAAAAACCATGTTTCAGGTAGCATTTTGAAAAAAACTTAGGAAAATTTGTATACTATGTGTAATTTTGTACAGAAACTTAACAATATCCCTGTCCTGTAAATATACTATCGCTTAAGTATCCTAAATATCATACTAAATTATACTAACGTATCTATGCATATCTATTCTGAAAGAAAGACTATTTTATTATTATATATGGACACTAAAATTCTTTTCAAAATGTCTGTCGAAATTCGATAGAATATTATCAAAATTGCTTCTGATTGGATTCGGAAGAGAAATGGCCTAACGACCACTCGTTCTATCGATGATGGTAAGGCCATAACTTTACATAGACAATAGAAGTTTTCACAGATATTTTGAAAAGTTAAAAATAGAAAATAATAGATGAAATATAAATATGAAAGTGCAGCTGCAACTTAAAAATACTGTCTACACAAAACTAAATCTCTATTTTTCTAAATATAAAATGATCGGGTAAAGAAATTAACGTATTTTTACTCTGTCTTCATATTTTTGAATTTGTTTTGGAACGGCTTTAGGTACAGCTACGGTTACAGTACAAGCGATAGCGATTATAACTATATAAATTTTTAAGTTCTTTATACTACTGTATTAATAACAATGTATTTATGAATATTCAACTAAGTAACTACTGCACGGATTTTGATGCGTTTTTTAACCAATAGATAGAGTGATTCTTGAGGAAGGTTTTCGTATATAATTTGTTTAATTTTTGAGTATATTGGCTAAAATTAACGATATTTGTTAAAGACGTGGGAAAAAAATAAGCCCCACTACTTCTCGGGGTAACATAAGCTATATTAAATTTTCCGTAAATAGCCCGTGCGAAGCCGGGGCGAGTTGCTAGTTAACAATATTTCTGACAGTTTTTTTGGGGAGTACAATTTATCTCTCAATCTATGGAAGATATTACTTAAAAAGAAAAGGAAAATGAAACGGAAATATGTAACAGGAAGGAAGTCCGGGAAGAGTGCGTTATTTATATCCTTTGGTCTGTAACTTCACTTTCATTTTGTGTGCAAGCTCTCCTGAAAAGCATCTATAACTTTTCTCAAAATTAGTAAATCAAAATAGGGCTTTCTTTTATGCCATAGTCAAAATAAAACGTCAGCAATATTCAGTTGTTTACTTGCTTTTAATCTATACTAATATATAAAGCTGAAGAGTTTGTTTGTTTGAACGCGCTAATCTCAGGAACTACTGGTCCGATTTGAAAAATTCTTTCAGTTAGATAGCCCATTTATCGAGGATGGCTATATATCATCACGCTAAGACCAATAGGAGCGACGCATCAATGAAGAATGGGATCAATAGGAAATTATTACGCTACGGGCAATAGGAGACGTAAACGACGTTGCGTGGGTCTGCAAGTTTTTAATAATCGCTATCGCTTTTAAAATACACTAAACAAAAAACGACAAAGCATAAAAAATGTGCAAGCAAATAAACTATCTAGAAACAGACAAACATAGATGGTGCTGACCTATTGATAGCCCGTCCGCGTAGTTTGCTATAAAAGAAATATTTATATTTTCATATATTATAGCTTGATATGTAGCTTAATGTTAAAAGCTATTAGAATAAAATTCAGTTTCAATGTTATTAAATTATGGACGGATTCAAGAGATCTATCATAAAAAATGTGTACATTTTATTTTTAAAAGATAAAACCAAGGATGCAGAAGCATCTCAATAGGCCGCCATACTGTGGGTTACCATGCTGTGTTGTTGCATTGTCTGCATTCGCAATGAGTATGGTGACCACCACTCTTGGATTCTGCCCATGCTTTCCATCAGGCCAAGTAAAGTCGCTTTGGCGGGTATATATTAAAAAAAAAAATATCTTAAAAATTCGATGGAAAAATTAATCAAATTGACTGCTCATTTCCTACTTCTAGCCAAATTTGCAAAATTTCAGTTAAATAGGGATAACCTTTAAATTTATTAAAGATACAATCGTGGTAAACATCTGTGACCATAATCGGTTGATGAATGCAATGCTAGATTCATCGGTTGATAAATGCAATTCGGTTGAACCATCGCGTTGGGTAATAAAATAAAGTATCAGATATTGCCGGGATTAATAATTTCCAAATTATATATCTAATGAGTCATCCCATTTTCGGCAACAACCTTCAACACTCCATTGCTGGACATCGGCCTCTTAGGAAGGTAGGAAGGCTTTGGCTTAATATACCATGTTAGCCAAACGTGTTGGAATAGGAGTTGTTTCAGTTATAATTTAATTCAATGACACATTATTTATGAAAGACCGCCATTGTTATACAAATAAACATCTATAACATTAGCATTTAAAGTGCTCCAATGAATTATCTACTAATGAAAAACATGTTTACCGATGACACATGCCAATTTTAACTAAACGTTCAGCGAGGCAATGTATTTTTATCCTTATTTATGAAGTGTAAAGTTCAAAATGCAATGTCATGTATGTCTGTTGTGTTTAGAAGAATTTTGACAGTTTTCTGTGTTAGTTTTAGGCCATAGTGTTAGTAAATTAATGGTTTAACTTGTAGCTTCGCTCGGTTCTATTTTTTTTTTAAATATTGTACCAAATTAGTATTGGTAAAATTCATATCAATGTGGTTTGAAAAAAAATTGCAGATTTAAATTACAGATTTTCAACCACTTCCTCTCATAGTAAGTATGAAAAACCAGAAAAGGTTAAACACTATAACCCAAGTACGTTAAAATTTTGATAAAATGACATGCCTCTGTTACTCGGGCCATTAAGACTAATCTATTACCACCTCATTCATTAACATCAGCTCAGTAGTTTAAGGGCTGCGGTGAAACATACAAAACTATTATTCTTCCTTTTGGATTCACAGTGGTCGGGTGATAAACTATACAGATACTTAATTTAGTCCCCTAAACTGTTAAACGAATGATAAAAATATCATAAATAGGCTATTTTAGGTTGTGTTGTAAGACAGGCTCACTTTACGACCGGCTTAACGTTGTTTACCTAAAATATCCGAGGAAAGCCACGTGTTGTTATTACCAATTTAGAAATTATATTTACATAATTAGTTGTCATAACATTTAATATTAGCTGTGAAATGTATACATTTGAATAGTAGTATAACCTATAGTATATTACCCAATCAATGAGATAAGTGTACAAGGTGAAATTTTAACTGTCACAGAAGAATCGTGTCATATGTTGTTTAATAATAATGGTATAAACTCTTCTTACCAATTTAGTAGAAAATGTTGAATACGATAAAAAATATACCAATTTGGTAGATTTTTTATCGTATACCTTTTGTGTAAACCTATCGTAGCCAAGCCTTATTACTTTTAAATTAGTTGAGCTAATCGCACACACGCAATAATATTGTCAATAAAGTACAAATTGACAATAATATTGCGTGTGTGTTGCTAGCCTTATGCCCGTTTTCACCAACGTTCCCTAAATTTAAGGGACCACTTAGAGAGAGTTAGGTAACCCTTAGTGATATTTTCGTTTTCACCAACCTTTAGGGGTTACCTAAGTGCTTAGGCGTGTCTTAAAATTTAGGGGCTCGAATGTTGACTACCTAACCAACCCCTAACAAGGTGATAAAGAAACTTGACGTACGTTTTGCTTAAAATTTTTGAAATGGAGGAGTTATGGGATGATTCCGATACAATGAAATAATAAATAATCCTAGTTTATTCAATATATTATCGAGATAGACCAGCCTTATTTACAAAATATGTCGTTATAGATTTTGTTACAAGATTTAGGTTAACCAAGGCGTGTTATTAATTTATTAAATAAAATTGAACAAATATTGGAATATCCTGATAATAGGTAATACAAGCCCACACACTTATACACATATACTTTGGCAGGCCCATACATAAAAAAAAGTTACTAATAATATTTTCACTTTTTTGCAATATTTTGTATTTATAATAATTTTATATATTTTACTAAGTAGTTGTGTAATCAAGTTTTACAACCATCAACTTTATACTTTTAAAGTTTTACTGTAAATATAAGTGATTACTTCTACTCGAATATTAAACAGGTAGTGGAGAAATAACAAAAAATAACACGGAACATTTTATAGGAGACATAATAATTACATATTTACTTTATAACCTCAACGACTCGCAGTCGGTGTGACACATGGTACATATTTTTGGCAGTTGTCAGTTGAGTTTGACATTTCGAGGCATTAGATTAAAATTAAAAAAAAATGTGTATATTCTTTATAGTAAACAAAAACATATTCTATTTCATATTGTATGTTTATTACTTAGTAATAATTATTCATTTAATAATTTAATATTGAAGAAAAAGACAATTCACATACAATTGCGCACGTTTACGGTTTTTGAAATCCCTACAAAATAGGAGACCCTTAGTTAGGTGTCACTTAGCATGGTGAAAACGAAATTAGATAAGATTTATATTTAGGAGCTACCTAGGTTAGGGGGTTCCTAGTTAAGAGATTGTTTAAGTGTAGTTGGTGAAAACGGGCATTAGACTAAACAATAACTAGAAAAAAAAAGGTATTGAACTTACTTGGCTGGTAGCCTATATAGGTATCCCTTGCCTTCAGTGGACCAAACCAGTACCCTGTCAGGAGCTAAAAAGTCCCCTGACATCCAACGTTCGCCGGTAGGAGCTTGGATGGAGCAGAGAACGGAGAAATCACCTGCGGAGAAAAATAATATTAAGAAATCAACTTAATATAAAATTGTATTAAATCCGTAATCAGTATTAAAGAAGCATTACCCATATTCCTTTGAAGTAAAATAAAATCAGTTTGCACATAAAACAAATGTATGATTTGCTAAATGTACCTATAAGTAGACCACCAAAACAATGAAATATTTTTTTTCAAGAGTATTTAGTTTAAATATAACTCTTTTATTTTATTATATTTATTAATTCGCAAAATATATTTCATGAGCCTACTCGAAACCTGTTACGTAAGAACAAAACACAGGCAAAAAGTGGGCATATATGTTTAGAAAAGAGCGTATTCCTTCTTAAAAGGCTGGCAACGCGCTTGTGACGCCTCTGGTGTTGCGGGTGTCCATGGGCGGCGGTAATCGCTTACCATCAGGCGATGCGTCTGCTCGTTGGCCCCACATTTAATAAAAAAAAATGCCTCGGCTAATCTGCTTACCCTTTCGGGGAAACACGTACGTATATTTATTTATTTATTTTTATTTAAGTCTTCATGCATAATTGATGCACAGGCGGACTTAATGCCGTAGGCATTTTCTACCAGTCGACCTTAGGGTGATGCAGAGCCAAGATTGTATATGTCACCGTGAGATTGTAAATACCGTTAAATTATAATCTACCTAGCGAGATTGTAAACTTTTTTAAACGTTTTCGACAATCTCATGGTAAAATATTGATTTCATGAGAAATTATTTCATTTTCATAAATTAAAAATCAATGCAATGCTGATTTAAAATATAATCTCCTAGCTTTTTAATTGGTAAAAAGTAGCCTATGTCGTGTCGTTCCTCAAAAATCAAAGTATCTCCATAACAAATTTCATTGAAATCGGTGCAGCGATTTAGCCGTGAAATTATAATATTAGTATCATCATCATCAGTATCAATCATTTTTGGCGGTGCTGTCATTATAGGGTCCAACCCTATAATGCCAGCACCGCCAAAAATGATTTGTTAAGCTATTTCATTTCTTTAAAAGGAAATTAAAAGTCTTCTTCTACTGTTTATTTCAGTGTTACCATGCTCTAATACTAATACATATAATATACTGCACGGTTGGCTTAGTGGTTTAAACGATCGCCACGTCGTCGTCGCATTCAACTGCGCCAAATCAAATCAATCTTTATTTGCGATCACAGGTAAAGATTGATTTGATTTCATTCATTGTTTTATGCCAAGTGTTGTGGGTTCAAATCCCACACGGAACAACACTTTGTGTGATCCACAAATTGTTGTTCTGAGTCTGGTTGTTCTTTGTGTCCGTTTCATATATGATTGTAAAGTCTCCCGTGACACAGAATGTATATTCCTAATGCGGGAGTTATCTTTTTAAAAAAGGAAATAAATACGCAATAGATAGTACTTACCGGCATCATATATCTGGCAGTATTTAGCGCACACGATTAAGACAGTTCTTTGGTTGTATGCACAACAGTTCAAGGACAGCGCGTTGAGGCAACGGATCTGTTTGGACTCGTTCTCGTAAATTGGTTCTGATTGTTTGTTCTCGTGTCCTAGTAGTGACCACACCTGGGGAAATGTAGTAATTAATAGGAAATATGTATTTAGTAAACTGGAATTTTCCGTGTGGATTAAATATATGAAGTGTCACCACCACCCTTATTCACCCCGTTGGTGTAAATTAAGTAGGAGCATTACAAAGAGAATGAAAACTTATACACACCCTATGCCGACACGTCAGACCAGCTCGGTACAATACACTAAAACCTCTTTCTAAGGAGATGTCATCTCCATCCGAGGAGGAAGGATGTGATGATGAGTAAATTGGATCTTAACTGCGATCATACCTGACTGTGATTGAACAGATAGTGGACATGGGTAGAGTCACTCGTAAAGTCCAGAGGGCCTAGTGTGAGTTTGATAAGTTCTACTCGATCCTAACAGTGACCGTTTTCGGAGTTTCCATTGGTCCGTACTCTTAATCTCATCTCCTTTCTTTACCACTCACAGCGCCGAACTGGTCGACGTGATGATAAAGTTAAAGTAAAACTCATACTAGGTACTCTTCGGACTCTACATATTCCTTTTAAAATGATCGAATGTAAGATATCATGCTAGAAGTGTTTCGCGTCGATTTTCTGTTTACAATCGGTAACGCCTTTATGCTCTTGTATGCTTGGCTAATAATTTGGTATTGAGCACGTGACGTATTATTGAGATGACGTCATTCCTATACATTTGTTAGTTTTCTAATAACGTTTACGTTTGTAGAACGTAAGGGCTTCCAAGTGGAAAGAATATGATTGTTATCCTCGAAGCTTACCTTGACAGTTCCAGTGATCGAAATGGCGAGAACCACGTCATCCTTCCTTGATGACGGACGTAAAACCTGTAATGAAATAATTAAAAACTAAACATGGCATTACATGAAACACGAGCTCACGGTGTGGAGTCAATGAATCAATTTGTCAGTTGCATTATCTGCATTAGCAATGAGTATGGTGACCACTACACTTGGATTCACTCGTACTTTCCATCAGGCACAGTAGTCACTTTGACAGGCTTTTTATATAAAAAAATAAAAACCGCACTTACATGAAGAGCTGATATCCAATCGGGATTCATCTTGGAACTCAGAGAGAATAGTATCTCTAGCGAGAACGGATCCATGATCAGAATTTCTGCATAGTATCCATTGCAGAACAGGCGTAGATCTTCACTGTTGCACATGTGGTAAGCCTAAAATATATTATAAAAATTAATGGGGTCACGTGATCTACCGAGCACATAACATACTCGTATTTACTGGTATTTCTGTCACACAATTAAAGTTACAACACTCGGTCCAATATAAGTTGCCGAAAAAAGTAAAAAAATGACAAAGTAGACTTACTGTTAATTTACATAATGATATTACCTTTATTTAATAAAGCTATGAAACTTAGTTTTATGTAATAGACAAGCACTTTTCCAAATTCAAGTGCTTTGAATTGGAAAAAGTGCTTTGGCAAGCATTTACCTGTATATTTGTATGCACTTGCGACAGTTTAACACTCTCCCGACACTTCCCATCTACTAAGTCCCAAGTGCACATCTCACCAGCTTCAGATGAACTCACAATGAAGTTATTGTCCTGAAACATTGTGAAAACATATATGAGGTATAGTGAATCTGAATGTTAGCAACTTTTGCCCACAGGAATTTTTTGGAGTCGGTTAAAAAGTGGAAATGGATGCATCAAAATACCAATATCATCATATCAATAGGCCGCCATAGTGTGGGTCACCATGCTGCATTGTTGCATTGTCTGCATTGGCAATGAGTATGACGACCACCACTCTTGGATTCTGCTCATGCTTCCCATCAGACAGAGTAGTTATTTTGGCAGGCTCATATAATAATATAAAAAAATAACACGAAGAAACAATCATTAAGCTAAGAGTTCCTTTTATCAATAAAGACGTGCAGAGGGCCTAGTGTGAGTTTATTTCACATAAAACTCGCTCTAGGCGTTTGACCCAGTACTGGACACTTTACAGATCACAACGCTGATAGCGATCACCGTAATGATCGAGATGATTTGAAACAATCGCACACTAGTCCTTTAAAGTATAAAAACCGAAATTACGAATACATAAAATACTGATCTAGATATAACATACCTGTATGATAGAAGCCCTAGACAAGCAAGTAACTGGAGCTGTGTGCCCAACCAACAAGCATCTTGGAGTCATTTTCAGGCTTTCAGGATCCACCTGCCATATACAAATCTGGCCATCATAGCACCCGGTGACCAAGGTTTTCTGATCACGGGACAGGTACACCGAGGACACACAATGCGTTGGTGCGTGCTTGCCCCAGAGGACAACTGGGACTATAAGATTTGTGCCAGGCATGGCGGGCTGTAAAATAAAACTCTACACTTTGATTTCCACCCATTCAGGTTGGTAAAACAATTGGTTACACTTTTTTTGTCATGTCTACTGCACTAGAAATGTTTCCAGCATTAAGAAGATTTTAGAAACATTTCAAATAGAGTTAAAAAGGAATACTCAATCTCTGTTACAAGTTTGGGTGGTCCTGTTGGATGTAAAATACATCCTCCGATTAGTGGTTTTAGTCCTAAAGCTGCTAAATTATTTCTTGTATTCTGTAATTTATCAAATCAAGCTCAAGAATTTTAAATTAAATCTTTTAATTTGTTTAACTAATTCAAAGTGTTCATCCTTATCTACACTTAAAAGTACCACTTCAATTCTTAGTAATGTGGAAAACTGTGGAATGAACTGCGGTATTCCCGGACCAATACGACCTTAAAGAAAAGAGCGTACTCCTTCTTAAAAGGCCGGCAACGCACTTGTGACGCCTCTGGTGTTGCGGGTGTCCACGGGCGGCGGTAATCACTTACCATCAGGTGATAAGTCTGCTCGTTTGCCCTTTATAAATAAAATGAAAAAAATGTAGGAACTTAAAACATTACATAGTCCTCAACTTTTTTTAATAAAAGAATCAGGGCCTCTACAATGTAGATGCATTATTATTATTTAGTGTCCATTGTGGTGGACATCTCAAGCAGTTGAGGTTTGGGAAAAGCCTGATTGCAAAGATTGGTCACCTAGTTGGGCATAAATAATAACTTGTTTATTATTTCCCTCTCACACATAATTGTTGACAAAAATCAGTTCCTCAAGTTAGTGTTATATAATCGAGTGGGTGAATCTATGTGAGAGACTGGTATCTACGTTAGGAAAACCTGTATGATAGATTACGAACATCTCCTGTCTAGATAAATGTGGTGCTCTAGCTACATACTAGTATAAAGGATGTCCATTGCAATTTAGGAAGACACAAGGTTACCAGCATCAACTTACTGTACTTTTGCACTGAGAACAATGCCAGGTTCATTATAACTAAATTAAATTGTTTAATTTTTGTATATTAATTTGCATTTTATGACATATTTTAATATCTAGTAATTTTCATAATAATTAAAATAAAATAAAAAATGTTACATATTAATAAGATTTAAACTAGAAGTCTTGTTTGTTCCTTTACAAAAAAGGTATATTGGTATTAAAAACATATTCTAGTACTAGTAAGATTCCTATTATAATACTGCTTGTATAATAATGTAAAATAAAATAATCTTATAAGAAATTGTTACTTTTGTGTTTGACTTAAAAATGTTTTATTTTTATAGCAAATATACCTTCGGCGTCGTTATATAACTGTTATAAAATATCTACTGACTAAAATGAGTCTGTTGACAGCTCATCTCAAAAAGGATGAGGAAAGGACTTGTAAAATCAATAAGTTTTTTTTTTTCAAATTTAGTTATAACGCAATTATGTATTTTTCCAAATATAATTTAAGCACATGAAATCTTGATTAGGTAACGACATGAACAGTATACATTATACCTTGAATATATTTTGCTAAAACAACAATAACGATAACAATATAGTTTTTTATCACCTACCTATCACCAAGGACGGCACTATTCAGCGTATTTCTTACCTATAGACATCAACCGATGCGGAAAAATGGTTGTAACACCTGCTACACTGCTAAATAAACATGAATATTACCAACAATTTCACAAAAATTAAGTAATTACTACAAAAAATAATAAACACTGCAATCGCAGCAAAATCAATTCACTCTGCTGTCACTACCAGTGACAGGAGTGACAGCACTGACAGCCAAATTGTCAAATTGACACTATCACACGCCACATGTAAGTAGAGAATTACAGTACGAACAAACATTTTTCAATGAACTTCAAGCTAATGCAAGGTTAGTATTTTTCTTTAGTCACTGTTCCAGTCTTAATCATATTTGTTACCACTCCTGATGAATTGAAAGTATAAGCATCAAGAAACCTTATTTTATCCAATAAATTTAGGGAATAATTCCCACTGTGGAATCCAGGTTCACGATCCAACAATACTTTAAGAGGCCGAGATACCACATCCAAAACAATGTAGCCTTATTGCTATCCTACTCCTACATGGTAGGGTTGCATTGGCAAGTATATTTGCCAATGGGTCGCTCGTATACAAAAATACAAGTCATTTCAAAAAGTGTTTCAGCTTGGATGTGTATAGATCAATAGAATATTTGGGGTGTCTTTACCTATAGTGCTGGGTGTGCGGTGCACACGGGCGCAACAGTGTTAGGGGCGCCGACCGCAGCAGTTTTAATGAATCTGAAGAGCGCTACGCTTAGGTACTAAAGGATTCTAGAGGAATAATTGCACTCGGGCGCTTCAACGGCGCAAATACGCCTCTGAGCATAGGTAAAAATAGAATCGATTCTGTCAATGATCAATTGTAGTCGCAGAAAAACAGTCATGTCTTATAGGCTAAAAAAAAAGTGGCTTAGTGCGAGTCGGACTCGTACTAAAAGTTCTTGTAGTTCGATCAAACTTACAAATTGGGGGGGGGGGCACAAATTTTACCACTTTGGAAGTCTCATATACCCCATATATATAGAATAATATAGATACCCCACACGTATGGGTTTAATTAAAATTGTTTTTTGAGTGTCAGTTCTAAGTATGGGGACCCCCAAAATTTAATGTTTTTTTTTTTATTTTTGGTTGAAAATCCTAATGCGGTTCACAGAATACATCTCTACTTACTAAGTTTCAACAGTATAGTTCTTATAGTTTCGGAATAAAGTGGCTGTGACATACGGACGGACAGACAGACAGACATAACGAATCTATAAGGGTTCCGTTTTTTGCCTTTGGCACGGAACCCTAAAAATGACCGAGGAACTGAGGATAATTTTAACATAAAGTTCAATGATACGTATCATCTTCGATCAATAATTGATCGAAGATGATACATAAAGATCCATCTTAAAAAGTTTTTATTATATAAGTAGGTTCAATTGTCCACATTTTAAAAAACCTATCATCTTTCGAAAATCGAACAACAACAACAAAAATTGTCAGATTATCTTTATCCAGCGACGTAAAAGACAATTTCGATAATTTTTAATGCATTTTATTTGTCCTTAAAACTATGAATAAAATAAAGCCTTCCATCCAAAAACTACGTTCAAAATCGAACGTTAAGGAAGAAAAACTACAGGAGTTGGCGAATAAAATTGATGAGACTGATGAAATGAAATTAAAAATGCTGGCTGCCATTGAAAATCCGGATCCTGATGATCTACTTTATCCACCTGAACTGAATGCGCACTTGATTGAGCAGTTAAAAGTAAGCTGTAATGACTAACCAAAAGTATATCACACTACATATTGAAACTTAGTTTTGTAAATCAGAATAAACAAAATTAACAGAGGCATCGTAATTTTGAGAGATGAGATTTGATTCAGATGAAGTACAAGACATGTTTACATGCTTTTTATAAGTGTTCAATAAAGTAAATACTTGAAATAATATCATCTCGATGTTATTCCTTGGTGGCAGGTGGGGAATTTAAGTTCTTCACTGGTGTAATGGGTTTATCATAAAAATAATAATTCTGCACTGCTTTAACCATGTTTGTTTATATTGGAAGCTTTATTACGTGAGTATCTCAGATACTTTGATATCGTAATTATGTCATAATGGTCATGGACCTCACGTGGCACAATATCTTTTTGGTTTTTATTACACTTCAAATTGGATAACTCCTCTTCCAGATAATGACATCAGACAACAATGAACTTCGCAAATGTGTTTTCACAAAAGACCAAAATATAAAAGAATTGAACAAAACTGTAGCCGATTTAAACCAACGTATTCGTGACATAATTTCTGGCACAGGACCTGCGATATCTTCTAAATCTGCTGGCATAATCAGTGCAAAAATAACTGAACTTTGCAAACAAAACAGGCATTTGGTAGCTGAAATAGAAAGCTACAAAACTAAAAACGCAGCTCTAGAACGTAAAGTCATACAGTTGGATCACATTAGTAAAGAGCACGAACAACTAGATGTCTGTGCTTGCAAAGAAGAGAATTTCGATGCAAGTCCCGATGAGCTAAAAGAGTTGAATAATAAACTAGCCTCGGTCAATAAAAAACTATATGAGAGTAAAAATAGGAATTTAGAATTAAAAAATGATATTTTGATTGCAACGAAAATTCTCCAACAAGAGCTGGGTGACAAATTTACCAGCATCAAAGAGTTGCAAAACGATGTTGCTGGATGGAAAGGTAGAGCGCAACAAATTATGTTGTTGCAATCCAAAGTTGCAGATCTCGAGGAAAAGTTGAATGTGAAACAGAAATCAGACGGTGCATTGGAAAATAAGAAGAAAGATCAGAGCCAGGTATTGTTTTGTATGTATAGTTCTTTGTTAAGAGATTTCGTGTGCGCTATATTTCGTAAGAATATTCTAGAAGACATTAAGTGTCCAGCAACTGACGTAAATTGTTCTTCATGTTTGCATTGTAGTTTAAGGTAATCAATAAATTTTCATAAGTTACAAAAATTATTAATACCGTTTCAATTGTGTATTCGTTCTTAGTTGTCCAGTCATCTTCCATGGTCACATTGGTTTCGCTAGATCATTTTCAGTTTGTTCTCCATCACCATGAATTCCCTTTCCAAGTCCATGAGAAATAATGTTTTCTAAAAATAACAGTAACTTTATGAAATATGTATTCACCAGTTCATTAGAGAAATTGAGCAGAAAAGAAAAAAAGAGGTCGAAGCAGCTATGAAAGAAATGGAAGCACTGAAAGAGGAGAATCAAGATTTAAAGAGAAAACTAGAAGGTGCTCGGTGCCGGATACGAAATTTGGAATGCGATACCACCACTATCAGACAAAAGATGCAAACCTTCGTGGAAAAGAGCAATCACGATGATATGCTAATCAATGAGCAAAGAGTAAGTGTGTTAATTATTTTGAAATATTGCTTGAAGTTAGAATTCATCGCCGCGCCCATTTTAATATCATATTTTACATTTTTACGTAAAATAGGACTTTGTTTTTGCTGAAGCTTAATTTAGTTGAGTACTCATATTAAGAACTTTCATTTTAACCTAAATTTAGGCCAGACCATTGCAAGTCTTAAACCTTTGTATCGTTACTGATATAAGTCACTCATTTAGAGTGATAGCTTTTCACGTCGCTTCAAGATTAAGTATTTTATGTCTTTTCCTTGAGAATACTTATTTATGGGCCGGGCCGTCTCCACGACTGAGAGAATCGCGCTGCTACCGTCGGGAATTCTTCGACTCCGGAAGTGATCGCGACTCGAATCGACGAGTGTATAGAAATACATTTCATGACCACGGAGCAAATTTATACATAGTAAAACTAAATAAACTTTGTATTTGCTCCGTGGAAACGACAATAAAATCGCCGCGATTCTCTCAACCTCGAGACGACCTTTTAAAGTTGCATAAATATAACTTCATGTTGTTCTTCTAGACTCAAATCAAAACTTCTGAACTTTATTATCAAGAGATTTTAAAAGAAAATACAGCCAAAATGTACAAAATGAATGCTGAAATTACAGAATCACAAAAGGAAATTAAAAATACTGATGCCAAAATTGATGCACTAAGAAAGCAAGCAACAGAAAAGGCTGCTAAGATTGAAGAGCTAAGAGCTCAGCTGCTAAGGTACGAGGAATGTTCACTGCAAAGTATTTTCTTTACTCCAATGAAAACTGCAACTGATAATGAAATTCAAAAGTTATCTGAACTTGTTACGACTTTGAACTCTAGAATCGATGAAGAAAGACATAAATGGGAAGATTTGGAAGTCAAACATAGAAAAGTCAAAGAGAAGAAGAGGCGTCTAGAACGTAAGGTTGCTAGTTTAGAAGAAGAATTGAAACAACTAAAAGAAACACTGAGAAGAGGATCTAGAACTTCGAAGATATCTGTAATAAAAGAACAAGCTTATGACGGGTATGGTGGTGCTTCAGCTGTAACAAAAAAAGCATCCTCTGTGGTTGCTATAGAAAAACCTAGTGAAAGTTCTTCAGAATCCCAACCAAGTGACGGTGCAGAGTCTTTAGACAAAGACGATTTGAAGTATAAACTAGAGTTAACTGAAGAGAAATTAAAAATAATGGAAGACAAACTGAAGATGATCGAAGAAGAAAAGCAAGATGATTATAATCATCTAACAGACATGATACAGACCTCGAAACAATTATTTAATGAGGCGTTGATGGTATTGCAAAGAGAAAAATGTCTTTGTTCGTAGCTATTTTTTATAGGACATACATTTATTTATTTACTTTAATTAAATAGTTTGGAATAATAATACATTGTAGTATTAATCTTTATACAACTTCTCAACTAATAGATGATAAGCCTTCAGCTTCTATTGGCAAATTTGTTATCAGTTTATTAAAGATTGATTTCCTTTTCAAGGATTTTTTAGAAAAGGTATTGGATAAGCGATATAATCAAAATCTAGTCAAACAGCATGTAAAATAATGGTACAGTAGGCCACAGCAATTGTTATGGAGAACCTTAAGAACGGCATTAAGGCTGAGGCCGCACTACGGTTTTTTCCAGTCAGCGGTTTAACCGCCAAACCGCAAAACCGCCCGAAGCGCACACACTACGGTAAAACCGCGAACAGTGTTGCCAACAGATAAACTAGCTCTCCCTTAGATTGAACTTTTAAAACCACCAGAAAACCAAATCGAAATGAAATGACAGATCTGAGATAATTAATGAGCTTATAAGAAAGCAACTTCAACAGCATGGTCTTTTAACTAAATGTGTTGCATTTTCTGGAGATAATTGTAATACGAACTTCGGTGAAATAGAGCGCCATGGAACCAACAATGTTTTATAATTCCACTAGCTGACCCGACAGACGTTGTCCTGTCTACACTTCTTTAATTTGAAAATTTCAAAAATTAATTAAGAAAACATTGTCCAGCGGACAAAATTGTGAATCTAAACTATTTCCAGATCCCCTTGAACACACACAAAAAATTTCATCAAAATCGGTCCAGTCGTTTGAGAGAAGTTCAGTGACATACATACTTACAGAAGAATTATATATATAAAGATAAGTTAAAACAAAATCTGAATTCGAAAATAGTTGGTGTGGGATGCTCTGCGCACATTATCAATAACGCACTGCACCACGCATGTGATTGATTGCCAGTAAATATTGATTCAACATCAAAAACAAAAAGTTTTTGCCACTTAAACAAGCCGACCCCAAATAAAATTGGGAATAATAAAGGCTACAAAATATACTACTGTTCGAAAAGCATTTTCACAACTGTGAGATTTTACTTTTCTATCACTGATTTCGATGAAAAATAACTAAATTTAATTGAACTGAATACCTATGAAAATAAATAAAAGAACTATTTCGACTAATTGAACTATGTATTCTTTTTATTTCGACTAAATAAAATAAAAAAATATAAAAGTGTTCGGATTATGACCGCAAATATCCGGAGATTTTACACTTGTTGTCCTGGTTTCTAAATTTTTGAGATGGCCCCATCTCTAGGTCAATGCTTATTATATAAGAATTTATTTAAGAATTTCTTAAAGTTTTATGAAAATCCTAAAACTTTAGAATACGACATTACAGATTTATGGCGGCATAATACGAGTATAGGGCCCTCAGTTCAGTAACGTCTCTACGGAGGAATCTGCAAGAATGCAATTATCTGAACTGGACTTCGCTCGATATGTAGACACCAAGTATTCCAATTTTGGCAGAGGCAGAGTATTAAAAAAAAATCTTATTTGTGTAACGTTAAAAGTAACCAAGAGATGAAAAATCACCTGAAACGTTACAAAAGTAACCTTCTGGCAACACTGGACAGAACCGCCCGCGGTTGTCGCGGTTTTAAAATCAGTCGCGGTAAACAACCGCCAGTGTGGCCGCTTCCATACATTTCCTTTCATTTACAAACCGCGGCGGTTTAGCCGTAGTGCGGCCTCGGCCTAAGTCCAGCAGTAGATGTCTTTGGTAGAGATGATGAGGCCACAGATGTAGATAAAATACTATGCATTGTTTTTTCAACTGACATTTAGTAGAAACCATTTGTAACGTTTGCCACCCAAACCGCCGCCATTTGTCATTTTTTTGGCATGCGCGTTTGGGGATGCTACGAAAATCGTGCTCTTGAGTGTTTTCATAAAACCCGAATTTTAAACTTTGGTAGTGATTTGTGAAAATTCGTGTTGCCCTGTGAAATATCAGTGCTTTTATATTTTTATTGTGTTTTGTGTTAAAAACATTCAAGATGAATAAAACTTGCGCAAGGTGTGAGAAAACAGTATATCCGACTGAGGAATTGAAATGTTTGGACAAGGTAATTTTCACTTGCATTCCATTTGAAACCTATTATAAACTAGTCGCCTGTTTATTGCACGTTCTCGCGACTCCTGCTTTATAAAAAGAGATATGATAGTACATAATTGTTTGTAGTTTCCGATGTAAGTACTCAATTTATATGAAGTTATGAACCAACTTTTATTCGTAACTATTGTCGTGTGCCGGGCACATCAATTCATACAGCCGGACGCGTGACTCATTAAATTATATAAATTGCCGCTGATATCATTGTGGGCTCTGTATAATACCGTATCTGTACTTGCATCGACCTTTTTACCTAATTAGTGTCGTCTTAGGCGAGATGCGACCTTGTGTCACGTTATGTATTGATTGTATTCTAATGAGATCGCTATTGTCCTGGCCGAATGGAGTTACCTTCATCTAATTATTTGAATGAGATAAAATTGGCACCCATTTTTCTGCAAATTGTTTACATTTAAATATCTTTACGCTATGTGCACTCAACTTGATATGATTATGTTTGCGCAATATATTATCTATGTGATAAGAGTAAAATTATATGCACACTTTAGATAACAGTAGACTAGTTGTGAATGTCAGTACTGGTATGTGTAAAAAAAACGACATATTTCCAATTTTTAAAAATAAACAATATTGTGGCAATACCATCGATTATAAAGAAAAACAGTTCTAAGTTTGAATATTTCTTTTCTCATAGATTCTGATTGGCATGAGTTGCTTTTGTAAATAGGTGTAAACATCCTTCTTGGCTTGTCATCTGCAAATACCACCATTGAATAGTTGGTAATAAGTGGAAGAAACAATAAATATTTTTGTAAACACTGAAAAACTTAGCATTGGTGAACAAATAACATAATTGCACATCTGACAGGTGTTTTTTTCTTTATTTATTGGCTTTGTTGATTTTCTTTTCAGTCTCATCTACCTATCTATCTATATATATAAAGGAGTAAGGTGACTGACTGACATACCCAAAGATCAACGCACAGCCCAAACCGCTGAAGCTAGAATCCTGAAATTTTGCATGTAGGTTCTTTATATAACGAAAGTGAGCACTAAGAAAGGACTTTTCGAAATTCCACCCCTAAGGGGGTGACATAGGGGTTGAAAGTTTGTATGGAAGTTCATCATTTTTTAAGTAGGAGACATGAAACTTTACTTTTGGGCTACTGATTAAAAAGAGTAGAAATGTATTTAAGCGTTTCTGGATATTCTATTGCTAAGGGGTTAAATAGGGGTTGTTATTTCGTATATAGGTCAGTCTGGAAGTCCATCATTTTTGAAGCTAGAAACATGAAACTTTATTTTTAGGCTGCTGATTAAAAATAAATTGACACGTGTTTCAGCGTTTCTAAATATTCTACCCCTAAAGGGGTGAAATAGGGGTTTTTTAATTTAGTAGCCTGAAACTTTGTCTTCAGGCTTTTGATTACAAATAAATGAATACTTATATCAGCATTTATGGGAATTCTATTCCTAAAGGGGTTAAAATAAGGGTCGAAAGTGTGTATGAAAGTCAATTTTAATGGACTATTGATTATAAATAAATATTTTTAAAAACATGAACACAGCATCCATAGATACTTACACAGTTTAATTAAATACATATAATCAACTTCCACGCGAGCAAAGCCGCGGGCAACAGCTAGTCTTTTATATAAGTATGGACTAATAATTGCTTTTTTTTTTTTGTTATTTTATTATGAGACTATTAAATATTATCTATAGATATATACTTATTTTGACTTCAATACCTAGTTATATTAGTTTAGTAGTGTTAAGCAACCATTTTGTGAGTAATGATACTGAAGGTCCAACCTCTCCTTCTCATAAGTTTGGGAAGGGGAAAGCAATCAAAGCCTTGTTTGTTTAAAAAACAACTCCCACATTAGGAATATAACCGAGGGACGCAACATGAAACAGACACAAAGAACACCCAGACTCAGGACTCCAGTGCTCCAGTAAGTGTAAGAAAGAACAGCCTGGTTTAGTCACCCAGCACAGGTAGGTTCCGATTTAGACTATTCTGGAGTCTAAATGCAGAAATACCTACCATCAAAACCAATAACTTTATATCAAGAGGAAATTTCAAATACGCATGAAATGTGTAATTTGTAAATTCCATAGTATTAGCATAATTCATAGTTATTCTGTAAAATTATTATTCATGATATATGATGAAACATTGTTCTTCCAGTTAATTTAATTTTATCCTTAACTTGCTAGTGTACTAGCATCAATTCCTACTTATTGATATTTAAATAAATGGCATAAATATAAGTACTATTAATTACGTACTAGTATAATATCGACCGGGGTGGTACTACCCTCACACAGAAAATCAACATAAAATGACAGCGCTCATGCTGTCGTGTTTCGTTGGTGAGAGAGAGAGACAGGCGGCCCAATGATGCAAAAGCATCACAAGGCCACCATGACGCCGATCCACTAGCGATCCACATGCAGAATTAGGGAACCTTTGATGCTGATGAATTTCCCTGGTTCTTCCTGTTAAGTTTAAACTTCGTTGAAGCTAATGACATTCCTTCTATTAAGATATTGTTCAAGTAGACTGTAGGATGACTTAATTCACACAAGGAAGTCTGTTTTACATGGACAGCTTAATGCCACAACATATTCGCGGTTTACAAAACTGCATTACAAACAGCCTATTCATACATGGAAAATTATTTTTATGAAATAATGAACCGAATTCTTGTCACCGTCCAGTTTCAGTGTACAATTAGTCTAACAATACATTGCTTGTAATATCAAAAAAATATAGGTACTAAACATTTTGTTTTAACTGACTTGACAAAACTGAGGTTTGAAATTGACTTCTGTTTTTATGGCTTTTGATACCATTTGTACCATAATGTAATCTGTGCTTCTTAGGCTAAGCGTGCACTATGATTAAAAATCGCTGCGAAAAAATATCGCAAATCTGTGAACAATAGTAAAACACTACAATCCGCGCACTACGAATATTAAATCGTTTGCGATTTTAAATTGCAGATGCGAAACTGTAAATAAATTTTGTATGTCAGAGAGTTTGGTGTGTCTGTAATAACTTCCTTGTATTCGCAAGTATTGTGTGCTTGTTGCTCTTACATTGAGCATATTGAAGATAAGGCTAAAATAGACCAAACCCATTGCGGTAAAGTATCGTCTTCAACTAGTCAAGCTTCAGCATATACACTTATGTGTGTGAGCTGAAAGACCAAACTATTTCGCAAAGTGTGCGGTCTCAATTCTCACAGACCATCATCAGCCAGATCTCGGCAATAATCTGAAAAATACGGTATCACCAACTTCATGATAAATTGCAATAAAACATATTCTAAGTCTCTTCCCTTTCTCAAATATTGAAATTAATATTAAAACTTTACACACATTAATTTAGTGAAATGTCTGCATGTATGCTTTAGTTAGACACATCAAATAGTACGCTCTTCCTCGGTTTCCTGTTACTTAATTCTGTCTCTACACAAAATCACAGCAAATGAAGAGGAAATGTATTACACATCATAAATATTTTGTTGAATTGAGATTCTTTAAATTCGTTTATATCGATACAAAAGTATAATTACTCAGAAAGTTTTCGATACTTTCATTTTCATAATACCAGATCGATATACGCAACGTTACTAAAGTAGACTCACTTGTTGATTTATATTATAATCTATTAAGTTATCTGTTAGGTAATATGCCATTTAAATACCTACTCTATAACACGACGATAAGCTTCACTGTCAATAAAGTAGGTCGCAGTTTAAAAATAGAATATTTTTTAAAATAATTCGTTCCATTTTTTACTTTTTTGCCGGGCGTTTATAAAGGCTATTTGACTGATTTTTGGAAATCGTTTTAAATTATTATTTATTACGTAATAAGCACACTGCGTTAATATTTTGCGGAATTTCTACTGTAATAAAATTAAAAATTAAGATAAAGTTCAAGTTTGACAACCGCGTCAAAAAACGACATTTCTCTAATGGCGCTGGTCACATGACACGTGTGACGTCACACGCTAGTAAACAAATTCACAAAACGCGAACAATACTCAGTCGAGGAATCATTTGTTTACTAGCGTGTGACGTCACCAGAGTTGCAACAAATCACAAGGCGTTCATGTCGCAGAAAATATTTCAAAAAATTGTTACAATTTATTTCATGCAATCTGCGAAAAAATCACATTATTTTGTTTAATTCATAGTGAAATATGTCTTTTTAGGCTATTATCTGATAGGATGACCACAATCCATAGTTTATTTTCAATATTGTCAAATAGCCTATTAAAAGAGGTCGTTATACACACATCAAAAGTGTCTAGGGATCAAGCATTTTTATGCGGATTTCTTGAGATTGAGATGTGGCTTTGGCCCTGGCCTGCTCAGTCGCCAGACTTGAACCCGATTGAGCATGCATGGGATATGCTACAGAGAAGAGCTCTGCCGAATATGGAGGGTATCCAGTCGCAAGAAGACCTTTTTTTGTTGTTGCAACGAACATGGGCGGCCATTCCACAGCGTGATTTGGATGAACTCATTTTGAGTATGCCAAACCGATGTTCTTGTGTTAGTGTTCGCGGTAGAAACACGGATTATTAATTGTTTAAGTTACCTAATAAAATTTTAAAGAAAACTGTTATTTCAGTCTTTTTTTCGAACTTTAATGTTAGTGGTACAAATGTCAAAAATCCTTTTATTAGGAAAATGGCAAATTTCTTTATTAATGCAAAGGTGACTTGGTTTATCGTTACTGTGACAAACGAAAACACTTTATTTGATGAATCCTTAAAGAAAATTTTAATTAATATCAATCAGGAGAAAAGTTATTGCAAAAATATATGTTGATCCCTAGACACATATGTTGATCCCTAGACACATATGTTGATCCCTAGACACTTTTGATGTGTGTAATTAGTTGTCGGATCTGCTTACGATTGTAAGCCTTAATTAAATGTGTTTAGGTTCAAATTTACTTGAATCTATTGATAATAGTAGTAGGTAGTAGAGCCACGCTGATTTGAGCATGGTTGGGCCGGTTCGACCGGGGCGGTACTACCCTCGCACAGAAAATAAACGTAAAATGACAGCGTTCGTGCTGTCGTGTTTCATTGGTGAGTGCGAGACCGGAGGCCCATATAGTCTAGTCAACAAGTTCCATACTTGTTGACTAGACTAAAAGATGCAGAAGCATCACTAGGCCGCCATGGTGTGGGTCGCCATGCTGCATTGTCTGCATTCGCAGTGAGTAAGGTGACCACCACTCTTGGATTCTGCTTATGCTTTCCATCAGGCAGAGTAGAGTCACTTTGGCGGGCCATACATAAAATAAATAAAAAAAAATAATAATAATATTTCGACACCCAAGCTAGGTAATACAGTCAGCTAAGAATGCTCTATGACGAACTGTAGCGAATAATACAGTCAGCTAAGAATGCTCTATGATGAACTGTAGCGAATAGGCAACAAACACCATCTTTTGTGGAAAGGGAGACATCATTGGTTAAATCAGCTTACTCTAATCACAGAACTTACACTTACTTTCCTTTTAACGAAATCAGACAGAAAAAACAACAAAAGACACAAGTATCTGTATCTATTAGATATCAAAAGTTACGTAAAAATTTTGGCAATTAAGTACTAATTAAGCAGTCTCATGGAAAAAGTAAAAGACAAGATAATTAGTTACATAAATCTTGTGTAACAAAAAATTGAAAAAAACAAAAAGATATGATTCCGGCCAGGATCGAACTGGCGGCCTTCTGCGTGTAAAGCAGATGTGATAACCACTACACCACGGAACCGGTTGGTGTGAAGGCCTAAATGAGTGAGTAGTTTCAACTCACTTTCGTTTTCATACAAACGTGGTGACGTCATATACTGTATATAATATTGTAATGTTAGCAATTGGTATGCAGAGATGCAAAGTGGTAATCATCTGTTTTGTACGTGAGTAACATTATAATTTACAAATGTTTTAACGATAAGAAAGTGTTGACATGCTTTATTACATTTGTCTCGAATCAATCAATGTACTATACTCTTTCTCCCGGCGTTATCCTCATTCCTGAGGGTCCAGATTGCCCAGGTGTGGAATGATCTTCTGCCGGACAATTGCTCGCCACTTGTTCTTCTCCTTGGTTGAATGAAGAGCAACGTGTCTTTAAATATAATACCTTCGATTAATTATTGTTTTTTTGTACAATTTCATTTTGCTTCGGCACGCTTCAGATACACGCTTATTATAGCAGGGGAAATCCGAGAATTCCAAAGATTTCCATGCGGAATCGGGTCGTGTCGCTTGTCTATACATCTATACAAATAAATAAAATTGGAGTGTCTGTTTGTAATATTAAAATAACCGCTTTTTACCAATACACGGTACATATGTATACCAAAATAACATTTTTTTACAATTTTTTTCGGTCTGTCTGTTTGTTCCGTGTAATCTATGGAACGGCTGGACCGATTTTGGAGGGACTTTCACTGGCAGATAGCTAATGTAATTAGGAGTAACTTTTTTTTAGACTAGCTTAGCCCTGCGGTGTTACCCGCGGTTGTAAAGGTACAACAATGGCTGCGGGTAACACCGCGGGTCTCAGCTAGTATTTTATAAAACAGTTAATAAGTCTGCCTGCTGTAACTGTTTTTTAAAAAACTTAGTAGCTATGTAAAGTAATAAACCTATTTATTTTATATGTCTCTAATAATTAATTTCCTTAAACTAGTTGTCCAATTCATGGCTTGACCGATTATAGCCCAAAGGTGACACCGGTTTTATATTTATTTTCCTGCCTAAGACAAACCTCAACTTCAATACACGCCATAGCCATATAAATCACTAAAGAATACGGCAGAAAAATAAAGTTAACTTATACTAGAAAATCATAGTCCTAGATATCTATGGCTAAGATTTAATAATAATAAATATTTCGGACATCTAACACACAACGCCAAGCAGAGCTTGTGTTATGGGTGCTAGACAACTGGTATAAATACATATATACGTTTTTTTTTTGTAAATACATACATAGAAAACACCCAAACTCCGAAACAAATATTTAAAGATCATTAAAACATTTGGTCCGACGGCGACGCGGGAATCGGACCCGAGACCTCAAGCACAGCGAGCAGTCGCATACGCTACCACTGCGCCACAGAGGCAGTCAAAACGTTTGTAAAAATAAATGATATTTTTTTCCGCGGCTCCGCGTAGTTGTATGTCGGTTATCGGTACAAAAAATAACCTATGTCCTTTTCCAAGGTTCAATCTATCCCTATACTGAAATTAACCCAAATCAGTTCAGCGGTTACTTAGCGGACAAACAGAGTATCTTTCGAATCTGAAGTCTGCATCAGTTAGTAAATAATCAATAACTGAACCAAATTGAAATGGGACCACACGGGATCACTAGCTTTCAAATAAAAAAATAATTATCAAAATCGGTTCACCCAGTTATGAGGTAGCAAACATAAAAAAAATCGAATTGATAACCTCCTCCTTTTTTGAAGTCGGTTAAAAAAGCAGGCGCGATCATGTCTGGCGTGTTGACAATTGACAATTGAACTCCACAAATGGTCGACGATAAACATAACTCTAATTAAATAAAAACAAACTTGACTAAATGTGAACTGTTCTAACATTAATCGATACATCAATATAACTCCACCCATATTAATTAATTAATTATAATATCAATAACGATGCAGTATTATGTAACAATCAATTGTAGCATTAATCGGTATGTTGCATCGACCAGTAAAGCGTGAAAGCGAACGTGGACCATATCCATATAAAATATTATTCGAATAAAAATGGCGGGCAATTAGCGCGCGAGAAACCGCACTATTTTTTATCTGTTACGACTTTGACGTAACAGTTTTTTTTTTCGTAATTTGTAGTGTTGAAAGCTGTGAAAACTGGTTATCGACATAACTTTGAATTTTGAAATATCGAATTCTTTTTTTATTAGATAATATTATGTATCGAGATTAGTTATTAAAATGAAGCGAATGCCGAGTATTAATGACTCATAAAGAGGATAATCTTGCGTAGTTTCTTACCATTATACATATGCGTATAATACGTTCCTTTTCGAATGACTTCTCTAATAGGCAAAGATTTATTTGACCAGACATTCTATCTATGGCCTACAGTTTTTAATGCTGTTGTTGTCAACGGCATTAAAACCGTTCAGTTTTTTTTTCAGTTTATCGCGTACAGGTCTGTCTGTATACACAACGAAAACTGTTATAAAACATGTTGCACATGAATATAAATACATTTCGTAACTTAACTGGTTATAAGGTTTTCTTTAGTAGATCAAAATCTCTTCTCTAAGAAGAGGCCTTTGCTCCAGCCATTAATGATGTGAGTTATTTTTGTGAATACCGATTTGACTGCGATTCTTAACAATAACTAGTGAATCATGCAAATATATAAGCCATGGAAATTAAACCTGCAACACCCGGTATATTATCTCTGTTAGCTGTTACATCGACCTCCGCGCCATCTGCAAGAACACAATATGTGACAGTAGAGATTAGTTTCACTGTTCACATCATTCGTGACTCAGTGATGTTCAGTCATGATGCCATATGGATTCTGTAATAAATCTTTGCAAACTAAGTCATGTTATAATTTATTTACATAATTTTATACCACAGAGATGAGTTACTCATAGATCAAGGGGCCTAGTGTGACTTTATTTTACATCTACCGTATTGTCACGGCTATAAAGTTCGGTGTTGCGATTGGCGTGCACAGAATTCTTAGTTAACAGAAAAAAAAACAAAGCACTCAAACCAAAATACAGTTTTACAGTAAATTACAGAAAAAAAAATTTTTAGGCTTGTATCATTTGACATTGTCAAATAACATATTGTCACGTGGTATTGATGACGTGTCTCCGACACAGCAACGCTGAACGCTTTCATCGTCTAGAACGAGCAGATGTGAAACAAACTAACACCAGTGATGAACCGCATGCATGCTCGTTTGGTATTTAGGTCCATTTCTTTCTCAACTATCTATTTTCACCCTTATTGAAGGAATGCAGAATCTTTTCTCCTCGTCGCATTGGCTCCACTCTCGTTTGCTTTACGTAATCATCCGAACGTCAGTCCTGACTCCTGGTTGCGTCCGTCCTGGGGCCCGCTTTCCGACTCTTTTTCCTAATTTTCTATCTACGGCATCCCGCATTGTGTGACCATTTTCAAGCATATCATCCCTTACGAGTCGTCAAGCCTGGTTTTTGGGTCAAACCCTCACGCCCGGGCCCGGCGGAGACTACTACCAGACTTAATATTTCTCTTAATCTAATTTCATAGTCCGTGTGTGTATGCGCAGAGATCGGGTTGATCGCTTTTTTCTAAGTATGTAAAATTATATTGGTAATATTTTAGCCTTTTATTTTCGGTGGGTAAAAATACAATTTTTGAACAATGTACAGACAGTGTTGGTTCTCGTGCCATTGTTTTAACGTCTTAATCTAGAATCTGTTTTTTTTTTAATAAAGGAAAGTACACATTTATCTATTGCACTTGCACGGAATAGAGTTGGAAGAAGAGAAGCTAGCAGAGACACGCTGATTTCAGCGCGGTTGGGCCGGCTCGACCGGGGCGGTACTACCCTCGCACAGAAAATCAACGTAAAATGACAGCGTTCGTGCTGTCGTGTTTCGTTGGTGAGTACGAGACCGGACGCGGAGGCATCACCTACCGTGGGAGAGCCACGCTTTGGCATGAATGGGCCGGCCCGACCGGAGTGATACCACGGCCTCACAGAAAACCGGTGTGAAATAGTGCTTGCGCTGTGTTTCACCGAGTGAGAGAGGATACCGGAGGCCCATACCCCAACCCCTTCCCCTATCTCCCCCATCCCCCGCCTACATTCCTCCCTATCCCCCAAAGGCCGGCAACGCACTTGTGACGCCTCTGGTGTTGCAGGTGTCCATGGGCGGCGGTAATCGCTTACCATCAGGCGATACGTCTGCTCCTTTTCCCGCCTATTCCATAAAAAAAAACACTAGCCCGCCATGGTGTGGGTCGCCATGCTGCTTTGTTGCATTGTCTGCATTCGCAGAATGGTGACCACCGCTCTTGGATTCTGCTTATGCTTGCCATCAGGCAGGGACAAACATAAAAAAGGAAGAAATATGGTGACTCATCTTTTAGTGAATACGAGGCTTCGTATTCACTAAAAGAAGAGTCACCATATTTGATCCATCAGGCTTGATGGAATACATGAGTAGAAGCCATGACACTACGGTAGTGATACCGTAGTGTCATGGCTTCTACTCACGTAATATAGACGTAACGATACAAAAGCAACGCAAACGTAACAGGCTTTCTGTGAAGAAAGTCTGTTACGTTTGCGTTATTTTTCACCGAGAGAGTGTAGTTCAGGAGGGGCTTTCCCAAGTACATATACGAGTAGGGTGAAGGAACTAGGGCGGCAACGCTTTCGTGACTCTTTGAGTTTTCAGGTAGTCACTTAAATTGAGGTCAGGTATAAGCCAGGCCAGTTTGCTAATAAACTCGTCTATACATGAGTGTATCCTATACCTAACTAGGACCCAACGATTATCAGACTTTCTTTAAGATTTCTTTTCCTTCCATAATTACCTATTATGCGTGTAATAAGCAACGTGAAATGGTAAATTTCAACAATACTGAGAATTCTAACACTTCCTTTGAATTTCACGTTTACCGTGAATAGGCAGTTACAGGGTATAATAAATTTAGTTTGCTAAGTAAAATGTATGCATATATAACAACATACAATTACATATTTGTTTACATTTGAGTGCGAATTTCAACGATTTATACGTGGCTGGAAATTTCAAGAATCAAATGGAATACAGAATTAATTTTCCTCGGTCAATACCGATACAGGTAACCTCGAAAAGTCTATTCTTTCCCCATGGTCTTCTTAGACGTTTAACTAAATACATGTATAAACTAACACTGCAAGTGACTTTTTAAAATAATTGTTTGCATAATTTAATGTATTTACAGGAATTCATGTTTTTGCATGTGCACATTTAGACGACCTGAACAAAAGACTTTGAAACGACCTAACAAATAGCACGGTATTCAAGCTTTCTAAAAAAACCGCATTCAAATCTATGTATTCGTTTTGGCGCCAAAATGAAAGACGTTGTTTCCCCAAAGTTGACAAAACGTGTTAATCGGAAGAAGCTGTTATAATCTACAGAAAGACTAAACAAATACTGCATTAAGAACACTTTCGCGTTTAAAAACTGCATCAAAATTTATGCATTCGTTACGGCCACAGATCACCTGGTCTGTGGCCTGGTATCTGTGGTTACGGCGCTAAAAACTTTTTTCTCGTTTTACACAAAGATAATTTTCACTCTAAAGAGTTGCCATAGCTTTTGCAAATTTCTACCAAATGTCACTTTTACCTTTTGGTTAAGTTTATTCTTTAATAACAGTAGTGTTATAGCAACCTGATGTTTTTTTTCGGATTCGTATAAATATTCATCTATTCAATAGACTATTCCTTGAATAAGATAACTAGACTGACATCACGCCAGGGCTCTTAGGAACAGAACACCGAGTGATGAACACAGTCGCGATTGAATTGCAGGAAGCAACTATTGCTCTGTAAGGCGGAGTCGGTTCAATGTTGCAGTGTTACACACGGTTTCTCAAATATGTTTTAATTCCTCGCTTATTACGGAAACGCTACATTTTTTCGGGATAAAAAAATCAAAGAGATTAAAAGCCTATGCGTTACCTCTATGCATTTTTTTAAATAGGTCCAGCCATATGATTGTGAAGAAGTAATATGTTCGCCTATATAAAATGAGTGCGATAAAATAGTCTGTTCTAAAATTTTAAACTTATAAAAGTAGGAATATTTCATCACGAGGTCTGAATTAAATGAGAAACTGATGAATAACCTAATGATATGTGAATGATGTTTGATTCACAATGCAACGACTGTAGCACAATTATTGCGCACACGCACATTGGTGTGCGTTGAGCCGTCAAAAGTCAATGTGTTGTCAGCGTGACGTGACCGTATTGGGGTGACAATTCTTTAGTTATAAAGCGGGATAAACTAACCGAGTTCAAAAATAGATATTCGTTCGATATGTTTGTTACCTCATACTCCTGTCAATTACCTTCTGTGTATATTGCAATTTCAGCTTCGAATATGAATTCATCTTCCCCTCCGTTAAAAAGTAGAGGAGTTGCAGGTAATAGGATTCGGATGACTATGGTGATCGCTACAAAATAACAAAAAACGAAGGCGAGAAAGCGATACCAAGCAATGTACCCTTAAGACCGATTAAAATAGTAGATCGATTTATTTTGACAAGCAAATGAAAGGAAATCAGTTATTTTGATGTATGTATAAGCTTTGACTTAAAATCAATTAGTTAATTGACATATTCAAACGCATGTTACATCATTCCTTACCATCTGTCGTGACGTAACGGTCATTTGACATTTGGGTCGATAGTCTAGCCTAGTTTTCTGGCTGTTTGGAGATTGTATTCGCGTGATATTTAATAATATCACAGAGGAATCATTGTTACTTACGCATTAGGTTAAATTGTTTGAATACTAAAATGATTGCATTTAGTACTAGCTTTAGCCTGCGGTCCCACCCGCGTGTATTTAGCTTATCGCAGTTTCTCAAGAATCATAGGATCTCCATGCCAAAAATCTGTTAATTAATCGGTTAAGTAGTAAAGAAGCGTAACAAAGCTACTTTCTCTTTTTCAATATTTGAATGTCTACAATGGGGATGACTACACGATTAAATCATCATCTGTCTAAAAACCTACTGTAAACCTAGAGCTTCTCCTCTCCTAATATGTGCCACTAAACTCAATCGGCATAATACTTTTTCGGAAATTGTTGCTCCAACTGTCCTCAGGGTTTCCGTCACTACGTTTCTTTAGAAGCAGTCTCCACTCCCGGTTATAGGGGAAGTAATCATGCCAATAGTTTATTAGCTTTTTCAGAAATCTGATGTTTATAATTCTCGTGTCACGTTATTGCTCACGATAAACTCCGAAACTATGGAAAAATCTTATGAGTTCGCGTCACCGACATGCTGACCTCACAAAACTTTTTTGGCCACGTTGAGCACTTTTTGGTAGGGGAAAACCTTATGAGTTCGCGTCACCGACACGCTAATGTTTGATGTTGATAATTTTATTTTAAACATTATGAAATTTTTAATTTTACAAATAACATTCTACCTAAGTTTTACGTTTTTAGTTCAATCAGCAGTCTTCTAGACTGCCATTTTTATTTAATTGTGTGTTTTCCTTGTCTGCCAAAGATAGGACTGTTAACATTACGCTTAGACTAATAGGAGCCGAGCATGATTGAAAAGAGACGCAGATGAAGTTGCGTGGGTCAGTTAGTATTCTATATTTGTTTCACATAGAGGTGAAGAGAAATCCGTAAAAAAGAAATTCGTAAGTAATAATCCACAATAAAAACTGAATTCCATAATAGGAGTATTTTCACATAATATTAAATAGAGAAAATAAAAATAAATCTTTGATAGACTTTAAATATAGAAGCAGATAATGTCCAAATGATTTAACAACTGATGGTGCTCGCGCATAGGGCACTCCTATACAATTATTGGCTTAAATAATTCGATGTGATAAATTATGGCGCCCTATAAATTAACTGTAAAAATGTAACTCGCTTTTTTCTAAGATTGTTTATGGTAGGAATAAAAATATTGCTACTCATTTAGTTGAATAAATCGTTTGAGTAAATTTTTATTATGGATTCTGGAAACCTGAAAAGATCATAATTAAGATCAGAATTTGCTGTAAATTTTCTGTAATTTTTTCATATAAAAAAAAAACTAAATTATATCTTTTGTGATGTTACAAACGCCTACAAACTAGACAATGCTACCAATGGCCACAATAAGTACCAAAGCTGTTTTTCTTGAATAAATTTAGTTTTAAACTAAATTGACTATAACTTAAGCCATGTAGTGCAGTAGTAGTACCATGTATAAGGTCGTAAAGAAGTTCAGTTTCCTAAAAAGCAAATTTCTTGACTAAAAATCTTGAAATGACTGATTCAGCATCGTACACAGTTTGCACAGAGCCAAGCCTTAAACGGTTAGTTTTTAGAGTACCGTATTTAACCCTTTAGTAACAGGAAACTCTAAAATCTTCCACACATGTATATATAAACCAGCAACAATGACATTGCCCTTCTAAATCCAGCCAAGATTCGCGCAGTTACAATGTAGAAAGTACCGAGTGAGCCATAACAGCGCCGACCCCGTTGTACGGTTGGCGCCGGGTCGGGTCGCTTGCACAATACAATCTTTGTAGTACTTTGTACTAATGTAACACATGCTAAAAACTACCAATAAAATATGTAATTTGACAGTTCAGCGTTTATTTTTTCTTTGTTCTTTATTAGAATTCTAGCAACACCGTTAGTAGTTTTGAATTTGAATATAGAACGAACACCTAAAAAGTTTGAATTTAAAGTACTGGCATGAATTTGTGTTTAGAAATTGAATATTTATTACTTTCTGAAGGAAATTGTTAATCCTGACGATTCTGTTCAGGAAAATATGCCAAACTCAACGAATTCTGGCAATGCCGTTGGTCTTTAATGATTATTCAGTTTTAACTAGATCTATTGTTTTAAAGTCAAAGAAAATCACGTTCGAGATACAATTATATACACATAATATATAAACGTGAAACTAATAATAATAAAAAACGTGTTAAAATTCTATGATTAATAAATTGAAAGTGAACGTTGCAACCACGTGATAATAATATTATTTCAATCGTTCTACATTCAAATAATCTTGTTCTATATTTAAATAACAAGAACCAGTAAAAATTGAATTTTATTTCTTCTAAAAAACAAAATTTTGTAACGAACCAGTTGTTAAAATCGAAATTATTTTTTTGTTCTACATTCATATTATAAATTGTAATTTTTTTTTAAATGTCCATCGCAAAAAAAGAAATGAACATCAATGCACAATTTAAAAAAAGAACATGTGGTATCATACAATACCATACGATTCTGACAAGCTCATAGTGACCACCTGTCGCTATAAAATTCTTATAACGCTCCAAATAAGGTCTACATTTGTATATCATAATATTACGTCATCATAAGTCACCTTAACCCGCCATTAGTGACCAAATATAGCGTGTGTGTGACTTCATTTCAGTATTATTTATAGCCTTATTTTTCCCTTTACTAACTATATCAACTCTATAAACGACTTTATAAGAAAGAATATTTCAACTGTTGTATTATTTTTACATTGTCATTTAAATTTTTTTGGCTGTTAGAAGTGAATATATCGGGGGATGGTCACATTACATCAATAGCCTTGAATAATCACTTCCGGGCGTAGTCCTCTCCTCAGGAAGGAGGTTTTAACCTACTATATCACGCTGGCCAGACGAGTGGGTATCATACAGTTATTATAGATAGAACAGTGGAGCCAGGCCTCCAGCCGTCCCTCGGTTAGAAAGAGAGACGATCGCGGTACCTATCTGTCTCACTTTACACGCGCATGCGCAGTTAGTGCGGAAAAGCAGATAATTGTTGTGATTGGATTACCATTATCAGTCCTTTACTGTGCATGCGACAGTAGAGAAAGGCAGATGGTGTACCGCGATCTTCTCTCTCTTTCTAACCGTTGGACGTTTCCACTTATAGGCAGCCATATGTCTGCCCCACTCTATCTATAATCACTCTATGGTGGGTATAGGGTTTGTGTCACAAAACAAAAAGATATAAGTAGAAATGACTAGTAGGCGTGGCGCGCTTGCCACTGATAAGCGTTGCAACGCATACCTTTATGAGTTGTAGGTATTTTGTATCATAGTCGTGTTACAACGCTGCGTTGAATAGGTCGTCCAATGTAAGTTCTTTTTTATGCCACAATGCAGTACTGTTCTGTTTTACAGTGTAAAAATGATAGCAGAAGGAAAAAGATTGATAATGGAGGTGTTTCTTACCATCTGTAGGTACAATTTTATATGTTTTATCAATAAAATCTTAAAATTTAATTTAACTGATAATTGACTAGAGATTTAAGCTAAACTCTTCCTTATCCCATTCACATAAATCTCAATCTGGTATGATCGAGTCTTATCAGTTTTCAACGTTATTCTCGTATTTTCTATTCTACTCGATTAGTGATGTAGCCAGGTAGGATGTTAGCTTTATCGATTTCCATACTTTTAAACGTGTTATATTTACTTACTATAATAATTATAAATATTAAATTTTGCTTTTTTGTTTACGTGGCCTTGAAAGAAAAACACTTGTTTTAACCATTGAATATCTATACAAATAAGTATATAGTAAGAATATATATATATAATAAGAGTGTCTGTTTGTACTATTAAATATTTATATCCGCTTTTTACTAAATGCATCTGCATGTGTATGTACACGGTACAATTTTTTTTTTACGGAACTGGTGGCAAACGAGCATCACCTGATGGTAAGCGATTACCACTGTCCATGGACACCCCCGCAACACCAGAGGCGTCACAAGCGCGTTGCCGACCTTTGGGGGGTGGGGAGGGGGAGGAGTTGGAATATGGGCCTCCGGTATCCTCACTCACTCAGTGAAACACAGTGCAAGCGCCATTTCACACTGGTTTTCTGTGAGGCCGTGGTATCACTCTGGTCGAGCCAGCTCATTTATGTCGAAGCGTGATTCTTTTCTCTGCGAAACTTGCAGGCACGGGCCGTATACCAAAATAACTTTTTTTTTTTTCTGTCTCTCTGTCTGTTCCGAACTCTGACTCAGCAGTCAGGATCGCTAAACACTATACCAACGGTTAAGTGGCTAAACAGTCTTTATTAAATATAATATGATTATAATACAGATTCTTAAAATTAATAAACATTATTATGCATGTACTTATTTTTTAGCTTCTTCACTTTTATAATGTTACCTCCTCAGATATCCTTCAATTCATGTTTTTAATATGCTCCGTCCTAAGAACAAAAGTTAGGTATTGATAATATTGTAATATGTGCCACAACACTAAGCGAGTAGCGGTAAATATCGAAGAATGACACAAATATCGAATTTATTCTTATAGTGGTTAATGTTATAATTGCGTGCATTTAGAATAACGCCATCTGTTTTTGAATAGCTTGCAATGAAGTATTCTTACTTTCAAGATTACGAAACGTTGTAAGTTCTTCTTAAGCTATGGCAAAATAACTGTTAAAATTACGCGATAAGATATATTATCATACGTGTGACTTCATGTATTGTAGGCTAGTTTTGAGCAAATAAAAACATCAAATCAAAACAATTCGTTAGTAGTGTGCAGTAATAAAATAGTGCTTTCATTTGTCTGAGTTTGGCGACAGTCGTTCCGTTGTAAATTATGACACATAACATTTCTACCTATTCTTTATGTTCTGTGGTTTGTGTCAAGTTTTTCTTCTCAGTGCAGTGTTGCCTCCTGCGTAAATTTCTCCCTTACTCGACTCTTACGTCACCCATGGAAAGAATAGGGGTGGTGACACTCAGTATTCCTAATCCATCACAAACAAAGAAAGTTCATTAATTTGAAATTATAAACCTAACCTAAAAAAACCGATTTCAAGAACTGTACCAAAAAGAATCATCAAAGTCTGTTCACCCAGTCGCAAGTTATGAGGTAACAAACATAAAAAGAACAGTCCAATTGATAACCTCCTCGTTTTTTGAAAGCAGTTAAAAAGTTTTGATTTGTAGAAAATCTCCTACACATACTACTTAAATAATAATCTAGCTACTACATACCATAAATTCATGGTTGTTACTCAAATACGGAAGATCGGCTGAACGTTATTCTGGTATAGCACATAAGATACAATTATCGAGGAAAACGCGACCGAAATCGGGAGCAAAAGTTAGTCATGTAGGCGAAGTTGAATAATATTAACGTCTAGATTTTAACCGCCACTCCGCCCGCGTTAATTTCGAATATCGCTTTACAAAGTATGTTTTTTTCGTTACTAGCGACCCGCCGATCGTGGATTTCAGATACCCCCGCCGACGACACGATTTGTGCATTTTAAATCTGTAATATCTTCGAATATATTCATTTAAATTAGATACTGTAAAGGGCCATTTTGCCATCTATATTAAATGCACAATGTATTTAATTTACTGAATTGTATAAGGATTTATTTTGTATTGCTTAAAATCACTTTGTAAATAAGCCATTATTTCTCGTAAAAAGAAAGGAATAAAAAATGGTTGTTGTGGGTTATCCCTAAGAGATAGACATAATTATACCGTCACGGACTTTTTTGTAGTACTTTTTATGATGTATAATACTGTAGTACATTATTTTAATCTATCTCGTCGGGTGCAACCAGCGTTTGCAATGTAAGCGCAAAAAAATGTGTTTATTTGCTACATAACATTAGAAACCTCGAAAATTAACAGTGTTTCCATACTACACACATCAAAAGTGTCTAGGGATCAAGCATTTTTATGCGGACTTCTTGAGATTGAGATGTGGCTTTGGCCCTGGCCTGCTCAGTCGCCAGACTTGAACCCGATTGAGCATGCATGGGATATGCTACAGAGAAGAGCTCTGCCGAATATGGAGGGTATCCAGTCGCAAGAAGACCTTTTTTTGTTGTTGCAACGAACATGGGCGGCCATTCCACAGCGTGATTTGGATGAACTCATTTTGAGTATGCCAAACCGATGTTCTTGTGTTAGTGTTCGCGGTAGAAACACGGATTATTAATTGTTTAAGTTACCTAATAAAATTTTAAAGAAAACTGTTATTTCAGTCTTTTTTTCGAACTTTAATGTTAGTGGTTCAAATGTCAAAAATCCTTTTATTAGGAAAATGGCAAATTTCTTTTTTAATGCAAAGGTGACTTGGTTTATCGTTACTGTGACAAACGAAAACACTTTATTTGATGAATCCTTAAAGAAAATTTTAATTAATATCAATCAGGAGAAAAGTTATTGCAAAAATATATGTTGATCCCTAGACACTTTTGATGTGTGTATATTATGCATTTATTATACATAAAAACCTTCCTCTTGAATCACTGTATCTACTAAAGAAACCCGCAGCAAAATCCGTTGCGTAGTTTTAAAGATTTAAGCAAACAAAGGGATATAGGGACAGAGAAAGAGACTTTGTTTTATACTGTGTAGTGATTATAAGGTAAGACATTAATAATCTAAGGTAAATTACTGTAAAATTTATTCTAAATCCGTTCAGTAAGTAGTTTTTGCGTGAAAGAGTTACAAACATCGATACGTCCTCACAAACTCACATTTATAATGTTAACAGGATTAGAAGGAAGAAACAATCGAATAGGTATGACTTTGTGGTCTGTGATTTATCCAAATACTCTATTTATGCTAACCAAACATCCAACATACAAATTAACCATTTTCCTCTGTATTGCACAGAAGAAAATGGTTGGTGTAATTTCATATCAATTTCCTACTGTGAGTTATATGGTAGTTGAAGTATAATCTATATCTATACTACTTATAATAAAAATGTAACAGGTCCAATTCTGTACATTAAAGATATTTAGAGAATTTTAGCCAAAACTATTTTTTCTCATTTTTGTCTCTGTCCGTCCGACTGTCTGTATCTTGGCCGCGCATTACGCTGAAACTACTGAATGGATTCAAATGAAACTTGGCATGATTTGAGTTCATACTACGAGGTAGGACATGGCATACTTTTTATCCCGAAATTCAGCACGGTTTCTTGGAGAGAGGGGATGAAAGTCAAAATATGTACTTAGTTGTAATTCAATAACACATAGAACGATTTCTTTTATTCTTTTTTTGCTAGAAAGAAAAAAAAAAGATAACAGGAAAAGTTTTTTTTTGGTCTGCGACTGTACACTGCCTGTGGGAAGCTGAGACAGATATGTAAATATTGTAACGGTGGATTAGCACCAAGTCGAACGTTCGGGATATGAATGCGTGAAATTACTCGAACGAAGGTATTTTTATAGTATTTGACAGGCTTGACCCAATCCAATACTAAATTCACATATTTAGTAGATAATATCAAATATTGTTTACCATAAATATTCTAATGATTATTAGCATACAAATATTATTTGATAATACAGGATTGTGTAATATTAAAGATTTGATATGAAATATAAGTCGCGCCGGAAGCTGACAAGCGGAAGGCGCCAAGATATTAATATGAATCAACTATTTACTTGTTTATAAAATCACCAATTGAATTATAAGTTTATAATATATTTTATTGTATGCCTAGTAATTATTAAGATTTAAACAAATGAGGCATTTATACGAGGTTGGAATCGTTACTTATAACATTCGGCCATCCTGTGCATGCCGTGTCCCACGGCGATCAGAGCTGCCACTAATTTAATTAAATCTGGTACTGACCAATTTATTTATTTTTCCTAGATCACATAACTTTATTTGCTATACGTCAAACACTTTCGCATTTGCTATACGTCACACAGTTTCGTATTTGCTATACGTCACACAGTTTCGTATTTGCTATACGTCACACAGTTTCGTATTTGCTATACGTCACACAGTTCCGTATTTGCTATACGTCACACAGTTCCGTATTTGCTATACGTCACACAGTTCCGTATTTGCTATACGTCACACAGTTCCGTATTTGCTATACGTCACACAGTTTCGTATTTGTTTGTAATACGTCACACAGCTTTTGTTTTAACCTGCATCACACAGCTTTTATTTTTAATACGTCACACAGCTTTTATTTTTAATACGTCACACAGCTTTTGTTTTTACTACATCACACAGCTTTTGTTTTTACTACATCACACAGCTTTTGTTTTTACTACATCACACAGCTTTTGTTTTTACTACATCACACAGCTTTTGTTTTTACTACATCACACAGCTTTTGTTTTTACTACATCACACAGCTTTTGTTTTTACTACATCACACAGCTTTTGTTTTTACTACATCACACAGATTTTATTTTGTACTACATTTATAGTTGTTACACGGACTTGATCACATAGCCGCCCGTATTCACATGTAGTACTTACTTGAATTTGGAAACATAGCTTAATTTAAGTAAATAGACTTGATCACACAGCCATCTTTACAGGTAAGATTTAACAAACAGCGGTAAATAACTGTTTACTTAGTATTATCACACAGTGTAGGTACTATATAATTGCAGACAAGTATAGGTAAATGGAAATCATGAACTTTTGTTTACACTTTTAAATTTCATTATAAATAAACTGGAACGTACTCACCAGATGTACCGATAGATATACTTTACTGCATCTTCACCAATTACTCGAACGAAAACAAGAAAATTTCGTAGGATATCCAAATAAAGATTGCGTTAACTTTTAAATATTTTCAAAACAGGACGCGCGAGAATGCTAGATCCCACTTCTCAAATGTAACGGTGGATTAGCACCAAGTCGAACGTTCGGGATATGAATGCGTGAAATTACTCGAACGAAGGTATTTTTATAGTATTTGACAGGCTTGACCCAATCCAATACTAAATTCACATATTTAGTAGATAATATCAAATATTGTTTACCATAAATATTCTAATGATTATTAGCATACAAATATTATTTGATAATACAGGATTGTGTAATATTAAAGATTTGATATGAAATATAAGTCGCGCCGGAAGCTGACAAGCGGAAGGCGCCAAGATATTAATATGAATCAACTATTTACTTGTTTATAAAATCACCAATTGAATTATAAGTTTATAATATATTTTATTGTATGCCTAGTAATTATTAAGATTTAAACAAATGAGGCATTTATACGAGGTTGGAATCGTTACTTATAACAATATGGCGGTACGAAGTTCGCCGGGTCAGCTGGTAAAATAATATAACGAAAAAGTGTACTCACTGTCTTTTTAACTGTGGCCCTCCATGGTTTTAAACTGAGTGACCTGTTGGAATAGTGGTAAGCGATCTGGACTGCAAAACCAAATGTAGCAGATACACGTCCCAGTATAAAAGCGTGTCATGTCGATTATTCGTTCTTTGTGGTGTAATTTATCTGTATGTCTGTGTATATGTATTGCCGTGCCGGACAGTTAAAAAATAGTGCCACCATCCCTATTCATCCCGTGGGTGTCGTAAAACCGGGTCTTCACCGAACAAAAGTTGTAAATTTTTGTGTTGTCAATACGTGTTGGTGACAAACGTTTCTGTAATTTCCTTGTGTTGGCAACAAATATTGTCAACAAATGTTGGGAACAGTGTTTCCGTTTTTGGCGGTAAACGTCAAAAGAATACGCTTGTTGCAAATATTTATTGGCTCTATGGAGGAGACGCTTAGTTCGTTCGTTCGAATGTTTTTCAAATTGTTGGCGACTCGGTGTAGACACAATGGAAACAAAAGTTGGCGATTTTTTGAAGTGTTGCAAACAGTTGGAAACACTGAAATTGCCAACAAATTTGGTGGTGACGCGCCTTAAGAGATGACTAACGGAGCTAAACTACATTGTAAAATATTACCGCAAAGAGTAAGAAAACAAACCTGAACAAACCCCTAAACCAACTGATCTGACCAAAGTATTTTTTTATGGAATAGGGGGCAAACGAGTAGAGGTATCATCTAATGGTAAGCGATTACCGCCGCCCATGGACACCGCAACACCAGGGACGTCACGGAGTGCATTGCCGGCCTTTGGGGAGGGGGAGTAAAGGTACTGGGGGTGTGGGCCTCCGGTATCCTCACTCACGGTGGTGTCACACTGGTTTTCTGTGAGGCCGTGGTATCACTCCGGTCGAACTTGGGTGTGGTTAAATAGGATGTTAAATATTTACGTAAAAGTGAAGCGTCCATCGCAAGGGTCATAGAAAGGCCAGAATGTCTGTCCTTCAAGCGTGGGAAATTATCCCACGGTTCACGGATTTTTATTGTGGGATTGTTAACGTCTGATGCGGCTTAGGAACGATGGTTGTATGTTGAAATTATTATATTTATACTTAAGAATTTCATCTTGTTCCACGTCTTCTTTTTACCCGACTGCGAAAGAAGTGGGGTTATATTTTTCGAGTGTATGTATATTTCTATGGCACGCCCTTGCTTAAGCCTAAATGGCTTGTCGTATTTTTATGTGAGTGGTGTCAACAGATTCGTCTTAGTCGTGAGAGTGACACTGGGTACATCAAAATTAAAAAAATGTTTAAAAAAATTCCGGTTTTTTTTTATTACAAACATATTTTAAATTACATACTTAAATACTTGTTTCAACTACAATATAGTTTTCCTATTCATCCTGATTTTTCCTGGTCGTATTAAAGAAAAAATCTCAAAAGTTTGGCTAGCTTTGGCCTACACGTTAGGCTACTATGGTGACATACACCATACAAAATCTATCTATATATATAAAGAGTAAGGTGACTGACTGACTGACATACCCAGAGATCAACGCACAGCCCAAACCGCTGAAGCTAGAATTCTGAAATTTTGCATGTACGTTCTTTATATAACGTAAGTGAGCACTAAGAAAGGAATTTCGTATATTCTACCCCTAATAGGGTAAATCAGGGGATGAAAGTCTGCGTGAGCGAAGCCGCGTGTAATAGCTAGTTTAGGCATAAAAGAAATTAACGTGCTCCTTACACCGTTCATTCTTGTGTAGTTCATCAGTCGGAATCACGTAGGTACCGACCTACCACCATACACACACACACACACACACACACACACACACACACACACACACACACACACACACACACACACACACACACACACACATATGTTAAAGTTTAAGCTACATTCGGAAAAAAATCTGCTCTACATTTTAATAGAATTTTATTAACACAACATCTGAGTTCACAAAATACCATGTGTTTACTTGTATGCAATAATCGGCGCGGAATGCCACCATATTGTTACTTAATTGTTGTGTACAATAGCTGTGTGGAGCAGTGCTGTTTGCGAAAACATTACGTCACTGTGCTCGATGGACTGTGCCACTATATTGCACATATATAGTGACTTTTAGCTTTCTACGCTTTTGCTCTTTGACGAAAAACTCTATAATCTTTGTTTAGTTGAACGCGCTAATCTCAGGAATTACTGGCTCGAATTGTGATATTCGTTTAGTGTTGGATAGTCCATTTATCGAGGAAAGGCTATATAATATCTTGTTATTTCTTTTATTTCATATAAATACAACCACAAACGTGGCAGAGTAGCACTAGTCTTAACAAACATAGAAAAACACTCCCTTAATGCTTAGATAATTTAAGCCTTAATGTTTCATTTTTTATTATTATTTCCTAGTATCATAATTTAATTTGAATATAGTGACAAATTATTGCCTATTCATTAGTTTTTCTTCAATATATTTCATGTCTGAATATAGTTTAAAATGAAGTCGCTTCCGTTGTCTGTTCGTTTAGATCTTTTAAACTACTCAATGGATTTTAATGCCGTTTTCAGCAATAGATATAGTGATTCAAGAGGAAGGTTTATATGTGGAATACATGCATATTAGAGTAAATCCTTGATATACTAAAGACTGCCGTGTGAAGCTGGGCCGGGTCTCTAGTATGATGAACGAAGCTTCAAAGTTAGTTTTTATATATTTTCTACGTCATTTTAGTACGTCATTTCATAACAAAACAACCACAATGTGCCACAGCGAATCCTGGGAGATTAAAACAACTAGTATTTCTATGTGTTTAGTTCAAAAGTAAATAATATTTTTCATTATATTACAGGTATGGCACAAAGGCTGCTTCAAATGCCAGGAATGCAGCATGACCCTCAATATGCGCACCTACAAAGGATACGGCAAACTCCCTTACTGCGAAGCGTGAGTATACACCATACTATTATATTAATATACTATCTGTGCCCGCTACTTCGCACACGCGACATTTGGATTTTCAAGTTTTTTTTTTTCACCGTTTAAACCTTCCCTGGACTATGACAAACATTTCAAAACCAAAATCAGCGAAAACGGCCCAGCCGTTGTCGAGTTTTGACCAGACAAACGAACAGCAATTGATTTTTATATACAAGACAAGATAATCTTAAAAGATTAAATAGCCACTAATCTTAACTATGGCGTATAACCTATAACGGCTAAATAGAGACCAACAGAAACGACTTGTAAAATACCATGGTTTATCAATCTTCAACAATGGTCTTTAATGGCTCACTTCTTACCTCCCCTACGACTTCCATCAGTGAAATGTTATCGCATATGGATCTTATACCATGTTAGCCAGACGTATTGATACAGGGGTTTTGGGTCAAGTTTTTTTCCTAAACTTTGCAGTGCTGTACTGCTAACATAACTACAAACAACTAAAACTTGACCAAAATTGAATTGAATTGGAAAAAAAGAACTTGTCCCGTTTAGTTCGTTCTCTCTTAATCGGTTCTTACATCGCTCACGGGACCAACAGAGGTGGTAACACCCAGAATAGAGGTGTACTTAATCCGTGATCACACTAATATTACCTATTTAGTGCTTATGTATATTTCATAGAGCAGATTTAAAGGAAAAAATGTGTTATGTATCGTGAATCTCCCTCAAAGCTATTAATCTCTTTGCTTATCATATCTGATTACATGTTATGACCTAATTGGAGCTTAACTTTTTTGCAAGATAATTGAGATAAGGCACATAGAAACCATTTGGTCTGTCTAAAATTAGTTGATAATTATTTTTTTATGGCATAGGGTACAAACGAGCAGACGTATCGCCTGATGGTAAGCGATTCCGCCGCCCATAGACACTCACCTGCAACACCAAAGGCGTCACAATTGCGTTGCCGGCCTTTGGGGGATATGGAAGGGGAGGGGTTGGGCCTCCGATATCCTCATTCTCTCGGTGAAACACAGCGCAAGCGCTATTTCACACCGGTTTTCTGTGAGGCCGTGATATCACTCCGGTCGAGCCGGCCCATTTATGCCGAAGCGTGGCTCTCCCACGGTAAACGGTGTCTTATGGGACAACACTTTGTTTGATCCACAAAGTATTGTTCGGAGTCTGCATGATCTTTGAGTACGATCTATGTATTATGTAAAGTCAGCTGCGACACAGGATTTATTAATAGCGCACTTGTCTTTTAAAAAAGAAAAATAAGCCTTTTTTTTAATGATAACTCCCGCACTAGGAATAAATCCTGTGTCACGGGGGACTTTACAAACATACATGAAACGGACACAAAGAACACCCAGACTCAGAACAGCAATTTGTGGATCACACAAAGTGTTGTCCTATGTGGGATTTGAACCCACGACACTTGACGAAGTAGGGAACGGCGTAGTGACCGCCAAACGTGCAGTCGACTTTATCTCAGAATGTCACAGAAATCCACCAAAAGAAAGTTTGCAGGTGGAGTGGAGGACATGACAAAAAAACTTTTTATAAAAAAACAAAACCGACTTCCAAAAACCATCCAACGAAAACTCTCTGCCAAAAAAAACACTTGAAAAAAACACAAAAAACACACACACACAAAGCGTAAAATAAACTGGTTCTTCATAAATTGCCTATACCTAATTCTTTATTCATTTAAATAGTAGTATTATAATTTTTGCTAGGTACCTAGAATCTGTTTGAAGTCGGTGCCAAGTGACTATCGCTTAGACTTTTGTAATTGTTCGTTTCTATTCTTTTTGGCTTAGCACCAACTTCAAACAGATTTTTATATATCAGCTATATCAAACCCATAATTGCCTAGAATTATATAAATAAATTTGCTTATGTGTTGAACAGTTTTGACCTTACACACGAACACGCCTTACATAATATAAGGTCAAGGTTGCAATTAATAAATAGCGTTCAAAGAAATTATTATCACTTTTACTTGCGTGCTGCACGAACTATGTTAAACTAAATTAACTAATAAATAGAAAAGCTAACATTTAATATTAATACTAAGTACTAGCTACAAGTACTCTGAATGAGAATAGGAACATACTTTTCATATACTATCGCTAACTTTTGTCCGCGGCTCCGGGTGGGGTCGGTTAAAGCAGTAAATTAAACAGTAAATTATTACCGTAAAGTTTCATGTGAATCCAATGAGGAATAACAAAAATCTATACATCCTCACGAACTTAGTGCCGAGAGGGCTACGGCCCCTGGGTCTTTTTCACGTTCTTATAATAATACCAGTTTAAAATAAACGTTCAATTCATAAAATACAATTTGACTAGTGGTTAGGTACTCAGTGGTCGAAATACCTTCACTCATATTTTTAACTATCTTCACTTCACAATATAAACTTTAACTTTGCCAAATTATATATGCCGCCCCTTGCATTACTTTCGTAATAACTACAAATTCTCTAAAAAAAAAAACCCCTGACATAATAACCTCAGTTCCCTTTAAAAAGTAAAAAACATGCTCTTTCATTTGAGACCCCACTCGATATTTTTGCAGACATTCGGTTACTCTTCCCCACTTTCACCCCCATAACTTTTAAACGGTTCAACCGATTTTCATGAAACATGTCTAAGAACACTCGCACGTAACTCACCTTTCATACAAAAAAAAACTAAATTGAAATCGCTTCATCCGTTCGGAAGCTACGGTGCCACAGACAGACAGACACGTGAAACTTATAACACCACTCTTTTTGGTCGGGGGTTAATACATCACATATATTAAACTTATAGATAATTTTGTACCCTGGCTGGGGAGAAAAGTTTCTACAAAGGCGCCTTCGCGGTAAAATGTTTACTCTTTTTGTTGTCATTTGTGCCTATCAATAACTGCTTAGTAATTACAGAGTAAAAATGCAGAAACTTGATGATTACAGCGTGAAGTTTTGTACAAAAAGTAATAAAAAATCTTTACGTGATCTGGTCAGTAAAAGTGTAGCCAATTTCAACGTTAAATGTACTTTCATGACTTATTACTGTTACTACACGCCATAGACTTTAACTAGTAACTTTTGTAGACAGAAAAACAAAACTAATTTTATGGAACTCACGAAGAGTTTCTCGGTACATTTTTGGTCTACACTACATCATCATTAACAGGTTTCAATAGTCTACTGCTAGACGTAGTAGGGCTTTCCTTAGAAATGAAGTTTTATGTGGGTTTTTTATTGAGACTAATCCCGCTCACACCCCCCCACCACTGTAACTCCAGTACACAAAGATCAACAGCAGTGACCCACGAACACACCGAGTTATGACACTGGGCAAGTCCCAGGAAAAATAAACTGTCTTTGAAACCGCAACGAAATTAATCAGAAGAAAACTGGAAGAGTTGGACAATTTGGACATATAATAAGTCTACTTCTTATGGAATTTACCATAACCACATAAATCCTCCTTTCCAAGGAATTATTCATAAGCCGTATCATTGCAAAGAGCAAGAAAACTTGAAAGAAATCCTAGCTGAAACCACCTTTCTATGGAGATTCCCCCCCCCCCCCCACATCACATAAACTCTCTTTATGTGATGTGGATGTGACGCATCTTGATTTTTTTTTTATATGGCTCAGCCAAAATGACTACTCTAATTCCTAGTACAATGCGTTCATGGGTGCCGGCAGTCACTAGCCTTCAGGTTAACGGTGCTCGTAAGTTTTTTATGATGTAGAGGGCAACTCTATATCTTAATAAAATCTAACAGTCAATCCTAGTGGCTACATGAAGTTAGGGCCTCTATCTTCAGAAGACGATCAGAAGTAGTTAAATTAATTTTGTTAATAATACACACATCAAAAGTGTCTAGGGATCAACATATGTGTCTAGGGATCAACATATGTGTGTAGGGATCAACATATATTTTTGCAATAACTTTTCTCCTGATTGATATTAATTAAAATTTTCTTTAAGGATTCATCAAATAAAGTGTTTTCGTTTGTCACAGTAACGATAAACCAAGTCACCTTTGCATTAATAAAGAAATTTGCCATTTTCCTAATAAAGGGATTTTTGACATTTGAACCACTAACATTAAAGTTCGAAAAAAAGACTGAAATAACAGTTTTCTTTAAAATTTTATTAGGTAAATTAAACAATTAATAATCCGTGTTTCTACCGCGAACACTAACAACACAAGAACATCGGTTTGGCATACTCAAAATGAGTTCATCCAAATCACGCTGTGGAATGGCCGCCCATGTTCGTTGCAACAACAAAAAAAGGTCTTCTTGCGACTGGATACCCTCCATATTCGGCAGAGCTCTTCTCTGTAGCATATCCCATGCATGCTCAATCGGGTTCAAGTCTGGCGACTGAGCAGGCCAGGGCAGGACATTGATGTTAGCTGCGGCGAGAGTCTGTCTTACAACTCTTGCGGTGTGCGGTCGTGCATTATCATGCATTAACCGAAATAAGGGACCGATTTGCACTTGTAGAGGAACGATGACGTCTGATACAATCGTCTCAGCATAAATTTGAGCGTTGAGGTTGCCTCTGATCCAAATCAACTCAGTTCTTCCGCCGATCCAAATACCCGCCCATACCATGATGGTTCCACCACTATAAGGATGGACTTCCTGGCAGGATTTTAATCGCTGTTGGCGTCCAGGGGTTCTCCAGTGTCGTATACGTCTTGTATCCGGTCTCATACCAAAACGAGACTCATCAGAAAAGCACACGAAACGCCATTGTTCTTCTGCCCAATTTCTGTGTTCAAGAGCCCATTGATATCGAATCCTACGATTGTGCATTGCTATAGCATCATGGCGGTTATTTTTGGAGCTCTTCGAGTTAAGATTTGAATGTATCGGTCTTGTCTCCGTGTGGTGCAGCGATACCGTCCTCCATGGCGCTCAGCCACGGTACCAGTGCTTCGGTAACGTGTCCAAAGTCGACTGATAACACTCTGACTTGTATTCAGAGCTAAAGCCACAGTACGTTGCCGGGAACCAGCTTCTATCATTCCCACGGCTCTGAGCATTTCTTCCCTGCTTAAATGACGTCGCCGCTCCATAATAACGTTGGTTGTAATCAGTAGTAGGGAAACAGTAGCACTAATAATGTCTTCAATGCGTTGTATGTTTTTATAGGGAAAATATTGACAGCTGATTTTCATCTTTTACTCGAATTTGATTGACAGTTCCTGATTCAAATTATGAAATGCACCAAAAAGGATCCATATAAATTTATAAAATCATAAATTTATTACAAAGCCACATCTCAATCTCAAGAAATCCGCATAAAAATGCTTGATCCCTAGACACTTTTGATGTGTGTATTAACTGTGTGGATTGCAACTGCGACCTACAAAGATGGAACTAAAATGGCGTCGAAATGCATATAAGGAAACATTTAATAAGATTGTATAATTATTTGCGTGTAATAAAGTAACATATCGCGAAGTTGCAGGCAAAACAGGAAAATTGTGTGTTAATTACTTAGTTTGGCAATTAGTTAAATCTTTGCTGAGTATGAACCCAGAGAAATCTTTTTGTGTACGCCTTATAATATGTATTTAAAGGAATTTGTTCCTTTTTAACCGACTTTAAAAAAGTAGGAGGTTCTCAATTCGACCGTATATATGTTTTTTTAGAACCAATTTTGATGATTCTTTTTTTAATGGAAAGGAGATATCCCAACGGTGGTACCATGATAAGGACATTAAGATCTGATGATGGCATCCAAGAGAAATCGAGTCGAACCTGGAAGTCGGTTTTTGTTAAAATTTTACTTGATGACAATTAAAACTTAAAAAAATAAATAAATAAAATATCCTACATATCAATGAAGAAAGTATTAAATCGATCATATTGAAAAAAAAAATAGACTATCTCCAGTTTTAATTAGATCTAATAGGTTATTGAAAACTGCCTTATGGTAGCAAACTACGCAAGACAACACTGAAAAGAAACTCTAAACAAATCCTATAGCAACCAGACTGACCAGTGTGGTATACATATACATAGTAGGTAAAAATCTCATTTTACGGAGAAGCCTATGTCCAGCAGTGGACTGTTAAAACCTTTGTCTTCATTGTGGTCTTTCAAAAACCCATGACAAACTACGACACAACTTATTGTGGTTTTAAAGAAGTATAATAAATTGTTTGTCATGACAATTTAGTAGTTCGTTGTAAATACCCAGGTTTACCAAGTAGTCATATATTTATTAGCAAAATATGTACACTTAACTAACCTACGTTTCGTGTGACTCATAAGTCATAACCATTACATGGTCTGCTGTACCAAGCTTCTAACTTCTGACTAACGTTTAATTACTGTGAGTGAGAAAAAATATCCTACTAATATTATAAACGCCAAAGTTTGTAAGTATGGATGGATGGATGTTTGTTACTCTTTCACGCAAAAACTACTGAACAGATTTGGATGAAACTTTACAGTAATATAGCTTATACATCAGAATAACACATAGGCTACTATTTGCCGCGATAACCGCCATATACGCGGGCTGAGCCGCGGGCAACCACTAGTACTACATCATATAATATACATCACTACTGTAAAGCCGGGTCTCCTGTGACACTGTTTTATGTTTTTAAACACCAAACGTCAAATATTTATCAAAATATGGGGGTGGCCTAGCTGTTTTGTTAATTTTAACAAGCAAACATGTTATCCAAAGCGGACTGAAGACATCCCAGCGTATACTTCTCGTATAATGAAACTGAACTGAACTAACATTAATACTTATATTATTGATATTTATACTATAAAAGTAAGTAAGTAAGTGTACTATAAGTTATTTTGTCGAGTAGATAAAATATTTTTGCTTTTCCTGTAATCGTGTTTGATGTTTGTTTAAAAGTCCGTCTCCTGCGACTTTTCGCTAACATGTTTAGTTCATAAGTTTTAAACCGACTTCAAAAAAAGGAGGAGGTTTCTCAATTCGACCGTTTTTTTTTTTTTTTTTATGTGTGTTCGGGGATAATTACGTCGTTTATGAACCGATTTTGATGATTCTTTTTTTAATAGAAAGTAGATGTCCCGACGGTGGTACCATGATCAGGAAACGAGGATCTGATGATGGCATCCCAGAGAAATCGAGGGTAACCCTCATTTTTTTCAGGCACGTACTATGTTTTTCGTATATTTTCTGAAGCTACGCCGGTATTGGCGTCTGGTAGTCATCATTTAATGATGATGAGCTGATGATGAAAGGTAAAACTCCTTAACGGTTAGGAGTTGGAGGATAAATCTTTAAATTTCATATGTATGTATGTTACCTTTAGTCGTATTCTTTCAAGTTATTTAGGTAAGCTGATGATGGAAGGTACAACTCCTCAACGGTTAGGAGTTGGAGGATAATTCTTTCAATTTCATACGTATCTATAGACCTTTGGTTGTATACTTTTAAGTTATTTAGGTAAGCTGATGTCACAGGCGCTATGATGACTAACCCCTTAATGTATTTTGCTTTAAGTAACTCGCCTGCTTCTATTTCATAACGACATTTAAGCTTGGACACGATTCCTATTGCCCCGTAGACCACGTTCTCGGTAACAGAAATCTTGCATCTCAGCATAATTTTGGAAACTGATCATACTCAGTTTTAATACGTGTTCAAACCACTAAAGTTATTGGCATCAGCAGAAATTATATGAAATAGTTCAACTTACTGCTAACCTATGATTGTTAGCACTAAAAATGGAAAAATAAAAACTTTTTATAAAAAAAAAAACCGACTTCCAAAAAACCATCCGACGAAAACTCCCTGCCAAAAAACACTAAAAAGCGTAAAATAAACTGGCTCTTCATAAATTGCTATGTGCCAATTCTTGTCTATACCTAATTCTTTATTCATTCATCATTTTGGCTTGGCGCCGACTTCAAACAGATTTTAGGTACCTAGCATACACAATAATACTAATATTTAAATGAATAAAGAATTAGGTATAGACAAGAATTGGCACATAGCAATTTATGAAGAGCCAGTTTATTTTACGCTTTTTAGTGTTTTTTGGCAGGGAGTTTTCGTCGGATGTTTTTTTGGAAGTCGGTTTTTTTTTTTATAAAAAGTTTTTGTTAATTTGTTTTGTTAATTTTAGCCGCAGGAGACACGCCTTAAGACTGGCTGGTTTTTCTTAAACTATGCAAAGAAATAAAATTAAATTGTTTGTAATTGCAAGTTTTTCTCTAAATGTATCTGAAAGTATGTATATGCGGTACTTACATTTAAAAAGCTGTGTCTGTTTGTTCTGATTTATCTCTGGAACGGGTGGACCGATTTTCACGGGACTTACACTGGCAGATAGCTGATGACATAAGGAGCAACTAAGGCTATTTTTCTTTTAGACTGGCTGCGCCCCATGGTGTTACTCGCGGTTGTTGATGTAAAGATACAATGATGTGTAGGCAAAGGTAGTTAATTTAAATATCTCGACTGCACGGATGGCCTACTGCGTCGAGTATTTGAAGGTTCAATTCCCACGTAGTACGGTAAACTTTATGTAACCCACAAACTGTTGTACTAAGTCTGGGTGTTTGTGTCCGATTGATGTATGTTTGTAAAGTCCTTCGCGACACAGGATATATTCTTAATGCGGGAGTTGTCCTAAAATAGACACGTCGCACAGTGGATCAAAGTCCCGATTTCGTGGTCAAAATTCAAATTTTCGAGTTGTATATATTCGTCTATATACGTTCAGATCTTGTTTACGGATAGTCCTAGAACAAAATTCCGGACCGGAGAGGTATATGAGGGGTGTAATTTCAAAACCCCCTAAAATGACTTTTTTTTTTTTTTTTTTTTTTATGTTTGGCCTGCCATAATGACTCTACTCTGCCTGATGGAAAGCATAAGCAAAATCCAAGAGTGGTGGTCACCATGCTCACTGCGAATGCAGACAATGCAGCATGGCGACCCACACCATGGCGGCCTAGTGATGCTGCTGCATCTTTTAGTCTAGTCAACAAGTATAGAACTTGTTGACTAGACTAATTGGGCCTCCGGTCTCGCACTCACCAACGAAACACGACAGCACGCTGTCATTTTACGTTGATTTTCTGTGCGAGGGTAGTACCGCCCCGGTCGAGCCGGCCCGTTCGTGCTGAAATCAGCGTGGCTCTACTACCTACTAAACACTTCTTCATACCTCTTTAGAAGACTTCAGACACTTTTACATATTTTTACATCAAAATAAAGTGTTAAATTTTTCCTTTAATATATATAAACGTTGGTTTTTATAACCCACTTTAATACATAGCAAAATCAATTTAAAAAGTAATGTTAATTTCAAATTCAGCTATAACGTCCTACGTCAAAATCAAAATCCTCTAAAATGAAATCAACCAATGACAGCGCGGCATTCGAGTCAGATGACTTTTAAACAGTAGGAAGATTTTCGTTGCATTGTTCAAAGATCGTCGCGGATTTTCATTGAAATTCATAAGAAATAATGGACGATTTAGCGCAGTTCGTACAAAAATGCGATCCTGAATATGCTCGGAAACATCGACGCAATCCACAATCTTGGAAACAAGAACAGGAGCGCCGAAAAAGGTGAGTAAAATATTACCTAAAAGTGCCTAAAACTTACTTTGAAAGTTCGCTAAAAAGTTTTATGCAACATGTCGCAGAGCAGGTAATCTCTAGTTACTCTAAAAATGTTTCAGCTTTTTTGTAAATAAGTTAAGTTTTCTTTATCAACATTGATGACTAAAATAACGATGATATTTAATTGAGTTGTATTTAGTCACTAATCCTCACTCGCACCGCGAGGCCTGTCTCAGTAGTAGGTATATTAAAAAGGCAGATAAAAAATGTTTTTTTTAACATTGCGACGTGCTTCTATTTCCCAAGAGCACTGATTATTCCCGTATTGTTTTTTGTGCAGAGCATCCACAACAAGCTATTTTAAGATCTTTACGTGGTCTACGATTACTTGTGTTCCATAAACCTGTGCCTCCTCTTCTCTACTATAGCCTCATTTCTCTTTTAAGTATTTTCAAATTTTTATTATTTTTAATGCTTACATTATTGTAACATTTTTGTTTCAGATATTTTGTTTGCTTACCAGAATAAAATTCTATGTCGATATTGAAAACCAGCCTCAAATAACATGCACAAATGAAAATATTATTAAAAGAGACCTTTGTGAGCATGGCTTCAAAGACATAACTGTACATATTTAAATTATTTTTAACCGACTTTGAAAAAAGGAGGAGGTTCTGAATTCGACTGTATTTTTTTATGTTTGTTGCCTCATAACTTTCGACTGGATGACCCGATTTTGATGATTCTTTTTTATTTGAAAGCTGGTGCTTTCATCCCGTGTGGTCCCATTTAAATTTGGTCCAGATTAAAGTCGGGTTTTTTTTGTAAAAAATTGTGATTATTTGAAATAAAATATTCTAATACTGATGCATTTTGTTTTTCATCTATTGATTTAATACCTTAGCTACATAACATAGTGTCATAAACAAAGTTTTGTAAATAGTCGTTCAATTTTATTGCATAACACCATCCATCGAGCAATATAAGGTTAGTTGCAAAACCCTCTACAGTAAGACAGTTGTCTTTCAAAATCCGCTAAAATGAAAAGTGACTTGCAAATTGCTCTATAATAAACTTTAATCTTTAATTTTATTGAAAATGCACATAAATATCTAAGATTTTTCGCGTGTTTTAGGATTAGCATTAAGTGTCAAACAAATTAATATAATTTATTGCCCAATGAATTATGTTTCCTACAACATATTCAAAATAATCTTCTTGTGAAATATTTCTTTAGGATCATTTAGAGGGTTTTGAAATTACACCCCTCATATACCTACTCTAGGCTCGCCTCGACACAGGTCTAAATTCAGCCTGCGCTCATTACGCACGAAACAAGTGTACGGCGTCGACAAATTCTTGCCTGTTTTGAAGTGCTGTGAAACTGAAGAAACTATTTCAATTGAAATTTGGCAAAATGAAATCACTTTCTGGAGGTATATATAATATATGGTTATGCAAACTTATTGCTGATTTTATGTTTGTAATGTTTAAATCTCGTGATAAGTAAACATTAAAAAATTGTACACTTTTTATCTAAAATCGATTTTCTAATGGAGTTTTAAAAATGTCTTCGCAAGTCTCGACCTTGGTTCGACAACGAACTGATAGTGTATAGTGTTAAATATAACATATTAAAAAACTAGCTGCTCAGGAGTGCTCCTTATATGGTGAGACTAATTTTGATGGAGGAACGCGGAGGAATTAGAAAATTATCATTAAGTAGTAATAAATTATTTTAGTATATTTTGAGGCATAACACTATTATGTTAGTGAGAAATCTGAAAATCTGAAATATTAATGGATTTTAAATACTAAGTATATAGTTTTGTTAAGTATAAAAATATTTTTTGAATAATATCACTTAATTTTGTATATGTTTATTGGTATTTTACAGAGTCTTTCAAATCTCCAAATCTGTAATTGTCAAGCACGGATGTTCTCTTTATGGTGAAAGACAGTATAAAAATGAACAGAAATTCGTCATTGACGTTTCGAAAGATACAATTTTTAAAAAAACCAAACATGTGATACAAGTATACAAGGATGAAAAGTCGTTAGGGCTGTTATTTGCAAATTTTCGATCGAGATGGAGAGCAGCAAATAGAGGCCAAGAAAAGTTTCTAAAGAATAATTAAGAATGGTTGAAATTCACTTAATCTTTTACCACTTTACCTATATTAAGTTACTTCATAAAAATGCATAAATAAATAAAAAATACAGATTTCTGTTTTTTTATTGATAATATTAATTTTACAATACTTTTATGATTTTTTTGCACTAATTTAATTACTGAATCGTAAGCAATGACCTCGAAAACTAAATTACATGAGATTTCACTTCATATTTTCAACGTATTAACAGTTTTGGCTGCTATTTTGGATCCGCCATTTTGAATTTCGAACATCTGACTTCAGATTCGTAATCAGCGATCCCAAAAACCCCCGAGTAACCAATTTCAGTCAAATTAATAGAAATTCGAATTTTAAGTCCGCCATATTGGAGCCGCCATTTTGAATTTTGAACATCTGACTTCAGATTCGTAATCAGCGATCCCAAAAACCCCCGAGTAACCAATTTCAGTAAAATTAATAGAAATTCGAATTTTAAGACCGCTATATTGGATCCGCCATTTTGAATTTTGAACATCTAACTTCAAATTCGTAATCAACGATCCCAAAAACCCCCGAGTAACCAATTTCAGTCAAATTAATAGAAATTCGAATTTTAAGTCCGCCATATTGGAGCCGCCATTTTGAATTTTTCAAATCGGACATCAGATTCGTAATCAGCGACCTTGAAAACCCGCATATGGGTAATATGGGAGTTTTGACCACGAAATCGGGACTTTAATCCACTGTGCGTCGTACGGTATGAGGAAAATATCAATCAATCCATTAATGTGATTGAATTTTAATAAATAATTATATAGAATTAAATTGAGGAAAATCTACTAGCAAATATATGCTTACCAATATTAATTTATAACTATCTAGTAACTAAGTAGGGGCTTCGTTAGTCTATCTAGTGGTTAGAGTAAGCGTCTGCAAATCAAAAGGTCTCGGGTTCAATTTAACGGGTCGAACTGCTATTGGTTCAATCTTAGAATTCAGTTCGCCCTTAGGGTTGCGGAAGTCGGAAGCCAATCGCTCCGTGGAGAAACTGATATTCAGGTAAAACCGGTTGAACTAGCCAACAACTAGCCAGCCCCATATAATCTTAGGATTAAATAAAAGCTAGGAAGATGATGAGAGTAATTAAGTAGGGACTTATGTACTATGTAATGCTAGAGAAAATTTGAGAACTTAAAGGGTTTTTTTGTGCTGATCCTGATTGCTTAGCAAGGGATCGTGGATTTGATACCCGTAGGACATATAATTACTCCAAAATTCGTCATGTCTTTGATTGTCATTATCATCAACAGCTTCTAGTAGTTAACTGATGGACGTAGATCCTTAAAAAAGAGGATTTAGCCTAATATATCAAGATAGCCAGACGCTTTGTGTGTAGGGTTTGCGATGTCAAGTTTTCCTTTCTTTGCAATGCTGCTGTCCTTCGTACGGAAACTCTGCGACACGGACACTATGTAATTACCCTACAGAGGCTACAGATACCATTAATATCAACTTAAATACTATGTTACAGACACGTGCCGAAAGCGAAGCCGACCACGATGGCGGAGACGCCCGAACTCAAACGAATAGCCGAGAATACGAAAATACAAAGCAACGTCAATTATCACGCTGCCTTCGAGAAGAGTAAGGGGAAATTCACACAGGTATGTCTTACTACAACTTTACCTAAGGCTCTCAAGCTTTTATTAGAGTTAAAACTGTATCAATCTCGGAATTTTAATGGCGCGATGTAGGATCATAAGGCTGTGAGTCAGCCTCGGAATTTCAATTTCGCGATGTAAAATTAAAATTTTCTTACATAACTCAACTTGTACTCAAGTTGCGGCAAGTTTTGAAAGTTGTTTTTTTAAAAATAACTTTTAATATCGCCAAGGAATGATACTGTTAAAGTAAGTAGCGTGGTCCGCAAAAATCGTTGTTGTGACTGTAACAACAGTTACAACCATAACAACGATTTTGTGTCTGGTATAGGCTGTCTACCGCTTATTTGGGGATGTCAACATATCTGAATGTTTATGTATTTGGAACTAAATGGTGCTGTGAGTTGTTATAAATTAGTCCTCATTATGAGGAGTGTGGTTGCCATCAAACGTTTTTTTTTTAAATTTTCTTCTATCTACTAACAAATATTTTTTATTAAAGAACTATAAAACATTTTATCATTTTTCAGGTCGCAGATGACCCAGAAACCCTTCGAATCAAAGCTAACACAAAGATCATCAGCAACGTAGCTTATCATGGCGACTTGGAGAAGAAGGCACAGATGGAGAAGCAGCGCCAAATCAATGAAAATGGTGAGATAGTGGGTGAGTGTCTGTGCTTATGTATACGTCAATCATCCCGGTGAATATGTGACCTTGGTGAAAAGTTAATCCTCCTAGGTGATTCACCTAGGTGATTCACCTGGGTGAATAAAATATTCACCCTAGGTGAATTAAAAGTTAACCTAAGTGAAATAATTTTCACAAAGGTGAACAAATGCTATGTTTAGTATGTTGCAAATTGGTTTATGTTGGTGATGTGTTTTTATATTTGCACAAGTGAAATGGATCTGGATTTTTTTGTTTTTTTTACCTTATTTTTTTCTAATAAATAATTGTTAGTGTGTATTTAAGTATTATAGAGGAAATTGCACCTTATTAAATTGTGGAAATATTTTTCTAATATCTAAATAATACTTTACTAGATCTTAGGTCGACTTTAACAAATGAAATTTTGTTTATGGTATAAATAAAGTTATGTTTTTCTAACATTGTAAACAATCTTAGTACCATTAAAGAACAATATATATTTAAACAGTTGAGTGATGTAAGCATTTTCACGCGACTTCTAATTAAACGACTTCAAAAGGAGGAGGTTCCCAATTCTTTTAATAAAAAAATTCTACATCAAATACCCATTTCTTTGAGCGCGTAAAAGATAGATATCTTTTGTGATCTTTTTAGGTGATATATTATTATAGAAGATATGTATACAGTTAAGTAAATATATAATCCAGATTCATTGCACTCATTCAATGTACTCAGTCATTACGATTGCACATTCACAATCATTGTGTGGGTGTTCGACGATGCGAATGGTAAAAGGCCATATTGACAATGTGTTGCTAACTATCATAAATGAAAGTTGATCAGGAATAACTTATATTAGAACATCTTTGCTTATAATCAACTAGTTGAACCGTGCGATTTCGCCTGCGTCTTCCAAATGGTACAGATTTTCCCGTTCTCGCAACATTTTGTACTAATACTCGGCTCCTATTAGGATAAATGAGCTATCCAAAATTAAAATAATTATTTTTCAATTCGAACCAGTATTTTCTGAGATCAGCGAATTCAAACAAACTCTTCAGCTCTATAATACATATTAACAATGTATATGTCGATAATATTTTAAATCACAAATCTAATATTTCTCGTAATTATTATCTGAAAGACGATTTGTATTTCTAACGATCTTCACGACAACGCGCGACCCCATACTGCGCAACAGACAGTCTCCAAGCTGCAAGAGCTGTGGTTGGAAGCTCTCCCTCATCCGCCATACTCACCAGACCTTGCACCTACCGACTATTACTTTTTCCAAAATTTAGACAACTTTTTAGTGGGTAAAAATTTCAACTCCCGAGAGGCGGTATAAAATGCCTTTGAAGAGTTTGTTGCCTCCCGTCCAGCTGATTTTTACAAGAAGGGCATCAATAAACTGCCAATGCGTTGGCAAAGATGCGTCGATTGCATGGGTGATTACTTCGAATAACAGAAATAAAAAAGTTTGAAAAAATAAGTACTTTCACTTACTGCATACAAAAAGGCAATTTCATAGGTAAAGACCTATTATTAAACCCGTCTCTTCTCTTTGATATCAGATGCCCCTTAAAAAGACAAGATATATTTATTTTTATATTTACTTTTTTCTAATCCTTATGTAAAAAGTTACCGTGAGTTAAAAGACCGATGTCAACTACCCAATATTAAGAAATCGTTAAATAATAAAGAAATTAATAAATCCCTTAATGTACTTAGTCGTTTAAAAATATAGATTCTCTGATCAACTTTCTCACATTCATATGTTATTAAACCATATTTGTTTGTCCATCATCCGTTTAGATGTACCATCAGAAAATTATCATCAACAAATCGACAACTATGCCACGGAGATGCTGCCCCCGAACGTCCCACCACCAAACTTGCCGCCGAAGAATCATTACCAGACCCCAACAACCCAATACCAAACCCAACAACAACAACAAGCCCAGGTTGCTCATCAACCGTCCGGACATAACCGGCAGTATCAACAAGATCCATATTACAAACCAAAAGAGGACCACCAATATCAATATGATTATCAAGGACAATACTATCAACATAGCCAACCGAACTACCCACAAAGTCAACAAAATATCCAACAAAATCAATCCAATTTCCAACAAAATCAATCGAATTTCCAACAAAATCAACAGAGTTTCCAGCAAAATCAATCAAGTTTCCAGCAAAATCAATCGAGTTTCCAGCAAAACCAACAAAACTACCAGCAGTATCAGCAAAATTATCAGGCTGGCCAGCAACAGAAAATTGGCAGGATTCAAGACTACGACCCTCTTATTGATCCACCAAGAGCGCCTCCCAACACCCAGAGGGCGTCTGCAACTGTAATTTACAATAGTAGTGAAGGGAAAAGAGGTTTGTATATTGTACTTTTAAAATCGACGAAAACAGGATAAGGAAAACCTAAATGTCATGATTTAATTAGACCTTTAGTTCGTAAATGTATAACATATTTGCTGGATTCTAAAATGTGGGTATATAAAAAAGTACTCGTAGGGCGAGGTAATTTAGACTTTAATGCGTTCACCGAAAATTGCTTTTTTTGTACACAATATGTGCGTTTTCCATGTGGGATATAAGTGCTTTATGTTCGTTTTGCGAATACTGTTATTGTGTGTGTGTGTATTTGTCAGCATTTTCCTGATGTCTTAATTTCTTATTTTTTTTAACTTTACAGTTAAGAAATAGTTCCTTGTTGGTTTGTTTCTGTTTGAACTCAAATACATGTCATGACGAGAGTCATCTTAAAATATTCTCAATAGAAGTAGCGAAATACTTTAATAATCATAATCTTTAATAACGTTGCATCCCTTTTTTGGTTAGGTTTCTTAAAATACAACGAAAACAGAGTTGTGCAAATTAAACTTAAAGGATCAATATGTAGGAAAATCTTTTAAATAAATTTTCCGTGTCATCAAAAGTCTTAAATCTTTTTAATTTTCAGCTATTTAATATCTATTTTAGAATTCCTAACCAAAGTGTAATGCACCTTCTCATTCATTTCCGCACCACCCAATGGTGGACTGGTAGAGAATGCCTGTGGCATTAAGTCCGCCATTGTACACATTTGTGCATAAAATTGTAAATAATTCAAGCAAATAAAATTATGTTTGGAAATATTTAAATTAACTATGATATCTATGTGTTGGCACAAAAACAGTTATTTTACCCAACTATATCTATCCAATTCTAATAAATAATCCATGGCATTCTAGGATCTCACCAAACTCACTCTCAGCAGCAGCAGCAGACTCGTCAAATTGGCCGCGTGACAGACCTGGACCCCCTCGCCAATGAGATGCCCAGACAGACTCCTAATCATCAGAATCAAGTTAATCAGGTAGAGGTCCTATTTATTCTCTATTGTCTTCTAAATCAATTCCTAAGTAGAATCAACAATTGAGCACGATAAATTCTTATAATAATAGTGTAATTAATTTACTTTTCTTGACGCTTTAAAGTTAGCGTAAACTAAGTTATTAGAATAGTTTCTATCACGTGCAATATATGGTCATCTAGATATGAATTTAACTTATACTAAAAAAAGCGGCCAAGTGCGAGTCGGACTCGCCCATGAAGGGTTCCGCAGCAGCAAGTAACATTTTTTTTTATATTTGTTTTGATTCAATGAAAGGTAAATTGCAGTTTACGATTTATGACGTATTAAAAAAAAACTACTTACTAGATTTCGTTCTAACCTATTTTAAGTGGAAGTTTGCATTGTAATGTACATCATATATTCTTTTTAGATTTATCATTCTCTTATTTTAGAAGTTACAGGGGGGGGGACACATTTTACCACTTTGGAAGTCTCTCGCGCAATCTATTCAGTTTAGAAAAAAATTATATTAGAAACCTCAATATCATTTTTGAAGACCTATCTATAGATAACCCACACGCATGGGTTTGATGAAAAAAAAAATTTTAAATTTCAGTTCTATGTATCGACCCCCAAAATTTATTGTTTATTTCTTATTTTTGTGTGAAAATCTTAATGCGGTTCACAGAATACATCTACTTACCAAGTTTCAACATTATAGGTCTTTTAGTTTCGGAAAAAAGTGGCTGTGACATACGGACGGACAGACAGACAGACATGACGAATCTATAAGGGTTCCTTCCTTTGGCACGGAACCCTAAAAACAAGGAAAGCATCATGTGTTTATTTTAAAAATCAAATGAATATTCTAAATGACATTTTATTCCAAATGAGGTTTTAATTTTATTTTATTTATGTGTATCAAAGTGACTCTACACTGCCTGATGAGTAGTGTCTTATTTTACGAAGGTCAAAATAATCTTAATTACAAAAAAAATAACTCTTTCTAGAGAGTATACATCGCCATGTATGACTATGAAGCTAGCGACAGCGATGAGGTATCATTCCGCGAAGGCGACCTAATCTCCAACGTGACGTCTATCGACGAAGGCTGGATGACCGGCCAGGTCCTTCGCACCGGCCGCACTGGCATGTTGCCTGCCAACTACGTCGAGCTAGCGCCGGCTGGCACTCCACTCTACAACTGAGGAGGAATCTATTAACTTTTACCTTTAAAGGTTAACCCATAACAACAATAAATGTAACATCCTTGAAGGTTAAAACGACTGCTACTATAGCAGGATAATATTATGTAGCAGCAATTTATAAAAGGTTAATTTAGAAGTTTGATTGACTTTGAATGTTTATATAACATAATATATGATTAAAAAAAAATAACAGAAACTTAATGATCCTAGCAAACTTTGTTAAACGATTACTATATTGCTCACAAGGTTAAGTTAAATTTCACTGAGGACTGTTAACCTTTCGAGCAAATAATTGATGAAGGTTAACCTTTTCAGTAGTTGTTGATGAAGTGTAACCTCTAGACTTATACAATTATTGGTTATTTATAATGTCTATACAATTTTGATGAGTAAAGTTAAGTATTTCATTTACAGATTTATCAACACAATTAAAAGTAGGTTATAATACTTTTTCTCTATAGGTTGTGTTCAAACAAAAATCGTCTATTTAACCCTCATAGAAAATACTAAAATGCCTTGTGAAATATTTCCAGACTATAAATATTAAGAAAAAGTGTTTTTTAAAAGAAATATCTTTAAAAATATTCTCCATTGCTGATTTAAAAGTTTTATACTACATTTGTTTGACAATATTTTAAAAAATCTGTGTATATCTTAAGTTTACTCAGAAAACTTATTTTATTTCACAGAAAGTGGTATAATATATTAGATTCTTTGAAAACCATTTCGGGTGGTTTTCTATACCTAAAAAAAATCTACCATTTTAGTAGATTATCATATAAGTATGTTATTATATTATAGACAAACTCACATTCGATTGTGTAGTCTACATAGAGTTATAGATGCGAGTAGGGGAGCCAAGCCTCCAGCCGTCCCTCGGTTAGAAATAGAGAGACAATCGCGGTACCCATCTGTCTCTCTTTACTCGCGCATGCGCATAGCAGAACGATTCGATGGTTAATTGTTGTGATTGGACTACCATTATTATGGTAGTCCATATTTATTAAAGCCATAGAGCAATTATAATAGAGGAGGGAAGACATACGGCTGCCTGTAAGCGGAAACGTCCAACGGTTAAAAAGAGAGAAAAGATTGCGGCACCCCATTTGTCTTTCTCTACTGACGCATGCGCAGTAAAGGACTAATAATGGTAATCCAATCACAACAATTAACTGCTTTTCCGCGCTAACTGCGCATACGCGAGTAGAGAGAGACAGATAGGTACCGCGATCGTCTCTCTCTTTCTAACCGAGGGACGGCTGGAGGCTTGGATCCCCTGCTCTATCTCTAATAGCTCTATGATTGAAGCAGTCTGTTACAGATTAAATCTAATACATAGTCAAGATAGTTTTATCTTTTTGAAATTGCCACTAGCATTACATTGTGTAAAGGTATATTAAAACTTCTTTTTTATTTGTATAGGGTATCATTTTTTGATAACATGATAATATACTTCATTTTAAAAGGGTTTTACTAAGAAAGAGGGCCGTTGATTATTAATTTTGTGGATTAATTTATTTAAATGAGAGATTTTCGGCGGCATTTTGTTTAAAAAAAATCATTTAAAAATTATGGCTTTTAACTCTTTCGAAAAAACTTTTTGTCGCGGACCAATATCGCAAGCATTTTATATTCATTCCGTATTTTTATGTTTTTAATATTACACGATTGCTTTTTAAGTATTTATCATTTATGTAAGTAGTGTCGGGCGTGGTTCATACTTAATTTATTTTTTTATGTACGTCGACGATGTGACGCGTTTGTGAAAGCAGTTAACTTGGGTAACTTTGAACTGTCGGGTTACTTTGGTCCAATAGTGATAATCTTTACATAGTGTAAAATAAAGTCGCGTCCGCTATCTGTACGCTTAGATCTTTTAAACTTATCAATGGATTTCAATGCAGTTTTTAGTAATAGATAAAGAAATTCAAGAGGAAAAACTGAAGCGGTGACTTCCAAGGCTTTAATTATAAAATTAATTATTAAAATTAATTAATAACAAATTAATTCTTATAAAATTAATATCTAACATGCAATATGTTGAGCGGTTAAATATGATTTTAATCGCAACGCTGTTACAGAAATCGGGATTTCACTTGCTTAAAATAATTCTGTATGTTCAAAGTTACCCAGCAGTCAGAGATTAAAACGTTTTAGAATTATGCTCGATACTGAACTATGAAATTATTGTTATAATTTACTTAGAATTAAAACTTATACAGCCTTCGTACACTGTCTATTTTTCGTTGCTACTTTTGTAACCTCAAGAATCGCTGTCAACAAGAAGTCGGTAGTATCCGAAGGCTCTTAGTTCCTGCAAAACCCTTCAATGGGCAGGGAATGCCTGTAAATACATCTAGTTTAACAATTATTTCAAAATATTAATTTTTCTTACATGAATACACAGAAATAAATGTATTCAAGGTACTACATATATAATATTTACTGAAATATTACATAAGTAAATATAAACGAATAGCATATCAACACATGAAATTATTTTTCTTTTGCATGATATATGTAATATACATAAAAAAAAAACAAATTGAAAGTCTGACATTTTGAAGAGATGAGATGATGAAGGTACACTTGACCCAAATGTACCTTCATCATCATCACTAGTCCGCTGCTGGACTTATGTCTGACTTTGTCACGTTACTCAGACGGTTTGGCACAGAGTTTATGTAAATTTTTCCCATCTCTCGGTATTGCTGTTTTTGTGCGTAGTTTCCTCCTTCAGTCAACTCTTGCTACACCACGGAATGAAGAAGGGTATAGTGACTTTGGGTAACAATTATACACCATTTCAACCCTTTTTCGCATTAAAAAGTAGCCTGTCCTTTCTCAGGCTCTAGACTATCTGTGTACCAAATTTCATTTAAATCGGTTCAGTAGGCATGAACGCGCGACAGACAGACAGTTACTTTCCCATTTAAAATATTAGTAAAGACTTAACGATCATATCACGATTACATTTATTTCTATGTAATTTAATATACAATTGTATACATACCAGCATAATATGGCACTGGCACTGGGTTTTATATTCGACTATGTGTACATTCCACTTCTTAAAGGACTAAGCACTCGTATTAAATTAGATATATTTGAATCTCTTCACGTGCAAGAGATGTGAGTAAATGTATAATTGAAATAACTCAAAACCTCACATTGTATCGAAATTGTTTGTCCAGTATGAGTAGTTGTATACTCTAGAAGAATAAGTGGTTTGTTTTGAGTTACTGCAGTTGTAAATTTATATAATACTTATAACTCAGCTACAGAATTGGGCTGATCTTTTTTGCTTTGGTTCCAATAGCAGTACCATTAAATAATTTTATGTATATTCTGCTTAAAATGATGTCAAATTTGCAAAAAATATGTATATTTCTATGGCAATATAACTAGAAATAAAATATTTAGACCTTCCAAAAGTTTACTGCCTCGGTCACGCAGTGATAGTGTATGCTTCTGTTTTGCTCGAGGTCTCGGGTTCGATTCCCGAGTCAGACCATATTTGTATGATCTGCAAATATTTGTCTCGGAGTTATTGCTCTTATGTATAATCCAGTACCCATAGTACAAGCTCTGCATAGTTTGGGACTAAATGGCGTTGTGTCAGATATCCGAAAATGCCTTTTCTGCACAATAAATGTAATATACATGTGAACATGTGTATAATTAATATATACATATCCTCACTGCTAATAGATTTTTGTGGCTGATTTATACGATAAAAAATATTACAAGCGATATTTATACAATAAAATAATGTATATTTTTCTAATGTTTTTAAAATAGTTATACTTATAATCGTGTATAGCATGTTCAAATAGCAATTGTTAACTAACTGTTATGCCTTAACCATCACAAACGAAGCTATTATCATAGGACCAGTATTAAGTTACAGTGCCTTTTGTAATATTTAATAAATTTTATAAGCTACATCTGTCGTATTATTTTTGTTAGTACCTAGATGACCTGTTTTTTTTTAAATAAGTTGTTTAGTGTTGCCCTCTCTTGGTACGCCCTGGTACTGTTTATTCTGCACCTGATTCCTGAAAAATTCTAAATTTTTCTTGTAACTAAAAAAAAACTAGGTATTTTTTTTTTCCTTATGTACTCATTAGCAGGTCTACCTTTAGGCGCTTATCGTTGAATTTTGGGACACCCTGTATATACAAGAATTGCTCGTTTAAAGGTATCAGATATATATAAATATATACCGTACTATTAGGTACATAAGAGAGATTTATTAAAAAAGAGACCAACTTAACAATGCACATTAACATCTTACCGACCATCATTTCAACCACCTCACCGTTCGAAATATTTATAGCCTTGCATTGTAATAATTCTAAGAGTTCCGGCTAAGTATACCCTTAGGGTATATATTTGGGGGGGCAGCCGAACGGGCGGAAAGCGTGATCGGAGTAGAGAGAGAGACTGAGTTTGGGTAGTGTCTGCCTCTCTTACGCAAGCAATGTGTTTTCTAAAGATATGATGCCTGTTTTGGGATTCGAAAAAACCAATTCGGATTACGTACGTGTATGACCGCGTTAATTCCGGACAGTGCGATTAATTTATTATAAGACCAATTGGAACTATCAGTAGAACAAAAAAATAAATCTATAAAATAATATTTTTTATTGGAGTTTTATTTACACTAAATGTTTATAAATTTACTTACCGAGAATCGGTAATACTGAAATAGATTCCGGCCGCTCACTCAAACACGAGGCGAGAACCAGGACGCGAATTTTACGACACAAATATTCAAATGTTACAAGGAACGCGTGTTTCGTTTGAGGTCCTTACACCAGACGTAGGACACTCCAGAATATTTGCAGCGTACTACTGGACTAGCCCGTATATATAACCGGGCGGGATTTAATTTACTACTTACTCTCCACAGATATCGAACACTGAACTAACCAATTAAATCCCTTAGCTTAACAAATACCACTGTTTGAAAAGAATTATTCTGTGTAGTTTCATTGCAAAACAAGTATCTAAATCAGCAATAGGAAATATGACTCAAAGGCCCTGGTACTAATTAGAAAGACAGGGGGACAGGTTATCAAACAGAAGGCCTACATTATTCCGACGTCCTATTCTGGGATGACCCGGACCATGTTATTTCTGGTCCTCCCCGAACATCAGGCACTCAAACCCGGCGTGGTAGCCCGACTGTACATTTATGGAATCAGGCCGCTATCTTGGGATAGCAGTATTCAAATAGGAAACCTAGTGTAAATACACTAGGTTTTAATTCACATCATGATCACATCTGATCGTTACGGTGACTGCATCAATATCTTTACCAACCGAGACGGCAAAAGCGCTTGCCGGCGAGAGAGTTAACAACTCGCACTAGACTCCGAACTGTACTGTAAATCAGTATCTAGCAGGTATTACGCAGGGTAAACAGAAACACAGTAATTTAGTCTATACATTTATTTATCGACTACACAGTTGATATATTTGACTACAAACTATTCCATGCAACATAATATCTTATTTTACCATTAATGTAAAAACTTACGATATATTTAATAATTAATACTCCGCGATGCAACAGCGCTCATCACTGGCCGCGTTATAGGCACTTGAAAGGCACCATATTTAAAAAATTATTATTGTAGAATGGAATAAGTTTTTCAACATCATTAGACGGCCTTTGAACTTTTAAAAAACAAATAAAATAATTAGGTACCTATATATGTTACACAATTTGTCTTCCATCTTTTATACATAACTATTTATATCAATTTGTTTAGCAAAAGAGCCGGCCTAAACAAGTTTAAAAGTGGTTTCTAATAAAAACATATTTATCTGGCACTTATTCCAAATAAAATATTCGTTATATAAAATAACATGCATTTTATTTTAAAAATAACAACAATTATAATCTGTGATTACATAACAACCAATATTAAAGCTAATTAAATATAATATGGTGTGTAGTTGCCTTAACTATGACACTCGCGTGTGAATAGACCCTAAGATTTACTTTTTAAACTGAGTAACATTCTTAACATTGCCGTATCTGATGCAGAAAATGGTATATAAATGAATTTTGGATGATACCGGAGACCCATACCCCAACCCCTCCCCCCCATCTCCAAAAGCCGGCAACGCACTTGTGACACCTCTGGTGTTGCGGGTGTCCATGGGCAGCGATAAACGCTTACCATCAGGCGATACATCTCCGACGGCCTGTGTTGCCCTATGAGTGCATCACCTCGCCTTTTTTTTAACAAACCTGTAGATATATTATATATAACATGGCAAATAATAAAACAGACTTTCAGCAATGTGAGAGCTACTTGTCACTAAGTTTTCAAATTTCTTAGGGCCAAAATTCACAAATTAAAATTAATACAACATATAGCCCATCTTGTATACATCGTGAAGATAGCCATACACTGTAGTGTACCTGACAGGTTTACCGGCACAGTTACATCCACTAGTCACGATATATCGTTCATAAAAAACATTGATGTTAGGATATCGATGTTTTCAAAAGTGAAACATCGATGTCAAAAATATCGATGTTTATGAACGATGTATCGATGTTTATGAACGATGTTTTTAACCGACTTCAAAAAAGGAGGAGGTTCTCAATTCGACCGTATATGTTTTTTTTTTCAAGCTTACCGTAAGCTTCAAATGTTTTCTTTTTTTAAATGGGACTTAATCCCGCCCACCTCTAACTCCAGTACACCAGGATCAACAGCAGTGACCCACGAACACACCGAGTTATGACACTCGGGAGTCCCAGGAAAAATTAAACTGTCTTTGAACTAGCTTGAACTGATTAGAGGACATACCTCCGCAGCTGTGCATCATACATGCTCTAGTTTACTTGTAAAGTTCCACTGTAAAGGCCAACCTGTCGGGTATACAACTGGTTTTAAACATACCTACAGCAAGCGCAGACCCCATCTCAACAACGAAATCATATAACTATAGTATTTAATTACATCCTAATTCACTTAATGTTTCAACTAAACATCTTAATACACGATTATAAATGAGTAAAAAAATTCCATCAACATGCAAGCATCGATAACAACATTCACAAATATATTGCAAATGGAAGTACTTAATTCGATGGAACACTGGTAACAATGGTAGGTCCCAACAGGGGAATTTAATGCCTGCCACTTCGTTCTATACTCTTAGGGCCAGCTTCACCACTTACTGATAAAGTCTCTGAACTTATCTGCTAGATAAACTACTTATTTCCTTGTCAACGCACTAGGAATAAAAACAAATCCTGTGTCGCGGGAAACTTTATAAAGACACATGAAATTGACACAAATTGATTACAGTTACAATTACAGTTACAATTGATTACAGATAACTATCTGAAACGTTATTAGTAACTAGTGAAACTAAATCTTAAACGAATTAAACTTACTAAAGTATTCATTTTATAATGACTTTGTTATAACTCATAATCCATGTTCATTATTAATTATAAAATAATACAGAAGGAATTCTCAACACTAATGATGAAGAGAATCACTTATGTACATATTAAAGCCGTGTTTCACCGGTTACAGATTAGTTCCAGCTTATCTGATAGATAATTTTACATATTTTTATCTAGCTGTCAGATAAGCTATCCGAAACCGGTGATACAGGGTCTCAATATAGTATACACGTGAATAAAAAAGTTTGAAAACATAAGATGTTAGTACGATGGATGAAATGAGGTTAGTATTTTAAAATAATATTTGAATGGCCTTCGTATTCGACATCACTGCCTTATCACCACAATATTTAAACTTCAATTCATATATCTTAACTCTTTGGCTCATCTTATAGAGAATGACATCTCAATACAAGACTCTAGTCCGATAATTATCGTAACATATGTGCATATAACGAAATGTACAATTTGTACATACATTTATTCTTAAACGGCGATAGTGAAATGGCATAGGATGTGACTTGCGACCGGGTTATTGCACGTTCAACCCTGCCTATACACTACCGACGTGATATTTTTCCCAAACTAAGTTTTAGGAGTTATTTAAATACTAGTTAAGTGTGAATAGCATATTATAAAATATTTCGATCAACACCCTACTAGTTCATATTGCACAATTTGTAAGTTTGACTCGTTTTTATTCAGTAAACAGAGGCAAACAAACACCTACATTATGGCGAGCATAATTGTAGTTTTACTCAAGTATTATGTGGTCTAAGTACAGTTCACTAAGTAGATATATTTTTAAATACATACAATGATATATGCCTGTATATTATCGTCATAATTTTAGCTGAAAGATGTCCACTCATTGATATAAACCCGACCTTGCAGGTAGTCTGTTAGGCAGGAACACGGTCCCTTTTCCGGATTTTTGGAGAACTTTTTAGCCACATGGGTTATCTTGCCCCGTTTACTGTCACTAAAGTTTGGCAATTAACCAGGCAATATCATTGACCTTCGTTCTTTTGCAGGATATTCTCATTTCTAGGTGAAACTTATGTAACATTGTGTATGTATTTAGAAATATATAACATATACAGTACAGACACTGGTAAGTTTGGGATTAGATTTAGGATACATCTTCTCAGAACTAAATTGAAAGACCAATATCTCTTATATGTTATTCGGTCCTAATCTATCTCTAACAAGTATTTAAATTACTTAGAAATAGCTTAACATTCTTGAATATTTTCGTATATTCTTGACAATCTCTTCTCATAGTACGATAGCAAACAAGCTTACGGTTCACGACGCTTGGGTCTCTTGTAAAAAAATGCATAACTAATACTGCTTCCTGTATCTCCGAGCTGTGGTGGTTAGTTCCCGCTGGTGGCAGACAGGAGTAGGGCTCCTTGGTCGTCCACTCTCTCCAGCCGGTAGGTGGAGTTGTCAGGCATGTGGCGAACTAGCTCATCCGTGAGACGTACTCGGGCTCCGTTGGGTCCTGACACGAGGACAGTTTCACATTCCTGTGGAAAGAATTTGAATTAAATTTGGCATTGATAGTCCAGTCGGGGAAGACATAAAACTAGCCTGAAATATAAAAAATGCCGGGGAGCGATTTTTTTTTAAAACGTCGGGGAGGGTGGTTTGAAGTATAAATCTCGATTTTCTAACTAATCCCGGTAGAGGATTCGCCGCCATCTTGTTTTAAAGTTCAATTTTTTCGTTTTTCTGAAATAACTCGTTAATTTTCAACTTTATCGGCAGTATCCAAAGTTGTTGGTAATTTAATTTCTCACAAGTTTGGTCATTATCATTTTTACGCTAAGATCAATGTTTGCAGAGGTATACTATCAAGTTTATCAAAAAAATCGTAATGGGTGGAATTTTATTCAATTTTGGTTCTCGCACTTTTTTTACTCTACGATCATTATTTTCGGATTTATACTCAAATCGGAGGTGAAATTGTTTTTTTTTTTTTGCATATATTTTGTTTATTATCTAGTTTATTTATAAAAAAATGTAATTGAGAATGTAGAAGGGAATGTTGTGTCTTTTACATCTGGTTGTTTTTTTTTTTTCATTTTTTTTTTTAAATATTTTTATATAATTTTTGCCGAAATGCCGAGAGGACACACCAGATGAAAATGACGCAAAATTCCCTTCCCCATTCTACATTACAATTTTTTTATAAATAAACTAGATAATAAACGAGATATTTGAAAAATATATCGTATATATAGACCAGTCGGGGCAGACGTTTAAAAAAAAATCGCCCCCCGGATTTTTTTCTATTTAAATGTCTGCCCCGACTAGACTATGATTCTTGCGGTAAAGAGTGGCTAGAGAGCTAGTAAACAATAAATTAGCTTCATAATGGACTAGCTTTTGCACGCAGCTTCGCTCACGCAGACTTTCATCCCCTGATTTACCCCCTTAGGGGTGGAGTTTAGTAAAATCCAATCTTAGCGGATGTCTACACCCTATAAGGAACCTACCTGCCAAATTTCAAGTTTGTAGGTGTTATAGTTTCGTGAGATTTCGTGATTAATAAGTGAGTGGTATTTCGCTTTTTAACCGACTTCCAAAGGAGGTTCTATGTTCCACTGTATGTTTTTTTTTTTTTTTTTATGTATGTTACCTGATTATATATATATAGATTAGTATTTATTGTCACTCCGCAAACTCAATTGTCTTCAAATTTCATTAAAATCAGTGCACAGACGAACAAAGTTAACTTTCGAATTTACAATATTAGTATGTATATGTTAGAGTGCATGTGCCGACATGCATGTAGATACGTGTGCGCATAATTTTTAGTGTCCGACCGAAACTGGTTTTTCAGCCGAAACCGAAACCGAACCTTCGGCCTGGCTCTCAGTTTCAGCCGAAACCGAACCTCTATGCCCTTGAAAAATACGCGAACCAAACCCATTTTTTTCAAAAGTTGTTATATTTTAGGTAATTAGGGTATGTATTTTTTTATGTCTGTTCACCGATTACTCCGTCAATTGTAAACCGATTTTGGAAATTGTTTTTGTATTCAGAAGGGCATGCACCCGAGGTAGTCCTATTGGCACCATATCAGGATCTGATAATAGGATCTCAAGGAAATCGAGGGATACCCACAATTTTTTTAGGCACGTTCCATGTTTATCATATACTAGCTTTTACACGCGGCTTCGCTCACGCAGACTTTCATCCCCTGATTTCCCCCTTAGGGATGGAATTTCAAAAATTCCTTTTTTAGTGCTCACTTACGTTATATAAAGAATCTCTATGCAAAATTTTGAGGATTCTAGCTTCAGCGGTTTGGGCTGTGCGTTGATCTCTGGGTATGTCAGTCAGTCAGTCAGTCACCTTCCTCTTTTATATATATAGATAGATAGATTTTCTAAAGCTATTCCGGTATTTGCTTATCTGGTGGTCATCATTTTATGATGAAGAGCTGATAATAGAAAGTAAAACGATTAGGGGTTAGAGAAATACTCTTTACATACCATATACACTAATAGGGCCTTAGTTGTATTCTCTCAAGTTGTTTAGATGATCTGACAGGTGATATTAAGAGATAGAGGATAGAGAAACTAGTCGTCTGTAGGAAAAAAAAGACATGCAAAGCTGAAGTTCGGATTGGGAACCTACACTATATCTATACACCTAGTTTATTTTAATGGGTTCATTTAAATATTTACAATTAGTTTTAACTGTTGTTCTTTGCGTAACGCTTCTTCGCTTTTCATCATGCAGCTTGTTAGGAATTTTGTTGGGCTCTAAGTTGTAAAGAGCAACACCATCCAGTGCGGTTACGCGACTCAACGCATTTTTTTTTATAAATCCGTGGCCTACTTTAAAATTTGGTAAAGGTCGCTTAGATTTTTGTAATTGTTCGTATTATTTTGGGCTTAGCACCGACTTCAAACTGGTTTTAGGTACATAGCACACACTATAATACTACTTTGTTTAAATAAATAAATACTTAAAAATACACAAGAGTTGCCACATAGTAATTTAAGGAGAGCCAATTTATTTTACGCTTTTTAGTGTTTCTAGGCATGGAGTTTCGTTTGAAATTTTTTGAAGTCAGTAATTTTTTTTATTTAGTATATTTTATCAAAATTGAACAAAATAAGATTGTTTGGTTTTTGAGGTGCTAAAATAGTGAACACTATTTGTTTGTTTCTTTTTTTCTTGTAAATTTAAATATTGAATAAATATTATTGACACGAACTCACTATTTACATTTCCACGTATATTTAATAATTTTGAACTACTTCTTGTCTTACTAATAGTGGAAATCAAAAATGCAGAAGTGCGCTAGAAAGGTTCCATAATATTAGTTTAGTTAAAAATTATTTTATCACAAGCATAATATTCACCATTAGCCTATTATATGATTTAGCTAACAAGTAAGCTTATCCTAAAAATATCATAGTTTGCGTATTTACATCGAAAAAAATATTATTACAATTTTCGTTGAATTAATTTGCAACACTATTATAATGGCGCTCGAAAATTGTGAATATTTTCACACAAAAGGTTTCATCATTTTGTTGTTGCCAATAAACTTGTAGCGATGGATAACCTTGATAAGTTGTTAAAAAATGATAAATAATAGAAAATTTGAAATGATGACTTTGTGACACTGAATAAAGGACAAGATTAGAACTGTGACATTATCGTGTCAAGTTGATTTAGTAGCTTTAAAAAAGCTCAAAGTGATGGTAGTAACTTTTATTGGAATAAGAGTTAAACATATATAAAATTCCTGTTATATACTGAATTTAGTGGATATTATAAACATGTATTTGCATATTCTATGATTAAAGTATGTAGTAAATATACTGTTTATGTTTTGTGTCATGAATATGTCTGAACTAAACAAATACAGTATGTCATATGCTAATTATACATTACAAACATAAAATCAATTCAATTTGATTAACGATGGAATTACGGGGAGCGAACTGAGCCGGCCATGTGAGCGTGTGAGCACGAGTGAATAACAAAGTTCGCCGAATGACGCACGATTATTCACACTCACTCGAGTTTCGGCGCGGCCGAAGGTTCGGCCATCTTTAGGCCGAAACTAGATTTTTTGGCCGCAACCGAACCTTCGGTCGGTCACTAAATTAATTTTCATAAAAAAGTTTTTGCTTCACGTATTAATTCACCAGGTAGTAGATCCACACTGATTTCAGCATGGTTGGGCTCGACCGGGGCGGTACTATCCTCGCACAGAAGATCTACGTAAAATGACAGCAGCAGTGCTGGCGTGTTTCGTTGGTGAGTGCGAGACCGGAGGCCCAATGATGCTGAAGTAGTAGGCCGTCGTGGTGTGGGTCACCATGCTGCATTGTGTGCATTCGCAATGAGTATGGTGACCACCTACTCTTGAATTCTGTTTAATATAATTTCCATCAGGCAGAGTAGTGATTTTCGCAGGACCATACATAAAAAAGAAATATATATAGATGTGTGTGGTGTTGTTACCTTGGCGCTGGTGTGTTGTTGTTGTGGCGCGAGCTGGTGGAGCTGGTGGCGCAGCTCGTGCGCGCGGCAGGCGTGCAGGTAGAGCGCGCTGTAGATGCTGCTGCCGCTCGGACACACGTACACCGTCAGGCGGGGCTCTATCCGCCTGCACATCACACATACCGTTAGCCCTCAAGGGATTTTTAACCGAATAGAAAAAAGGAGGAGGTTTTCAATTCGACTGTATTTTTTAACCGACTTCCAAAAAGGAGGAGGTTCTATGTTCCACTGTATTTTTTTTTTATTTTTTTTTTATGTATGTTCAGCGATTACTCCGTCAGCTGTGACCGATTTTGAAAAAATTTTTTGTATTCGAAAGGGTATGCTTCCGAGGTGGTCCCATTGCCAGAATATCAGGATCTGGTGATGGGATCTCGGAGAAATCGAGGGAAACCCTCATTTTTTATAGGCACATACTATATTTTTCGTATATTTTCTGAAGTTACATTGGTATTTGCGTCTGGTAGTCATCATTTTATGATGATGAGCTGATGATGTAAGGTACCACTCCTTAACGGTTAGGAGTTGGAGGATAAATCTTTAAATATCACATGTATATGTGTTACCTTTACTCATATTCTTTCAAATTATTTAGGTAAGCTGATGATGGAAGGTGGAAGGTACAACTCCTTAACGGTTAGGAGTTGGAGGATAATTCTTTCAATTTCATACGTATCTAAAGACCTTCAGTCGTATACTTTCAAGTTATTTAGGTGAACTAGTGATAGAAGGTTAATCTCTTCAACAGTTAGGGCTTAGAGGATGATTTTAATATTACACGTACGTATAGACCTTAATTTGTATTCTTGATGATGAAATTTGATGAAATAGTTCAATTTACTACTTACCTACTATTGTTTGCACTAAAAACTGAAAAATAAAAACTTTTATAAAAAAAAAAACCGACTTCCAAAAAACATCCAACGAAAACTCTCTGCCAAAAAAACACTTAAAAGCGTAAAATAAACTGGTTCTTCATAAATTGCCTATACCTAATTCTTTATTCATTTAAATTGTAGTATTATAATGTGTGCTAGGTACCTAAAATCTGTTTGAAGTCGGTGCTAAGCCAAAAATAATACAAAAGAACAATTACAAAAGTCTAAGCAATGGTCACTTGGCACCGACTTCAAACAGATTCTAGGTACCTTTTTTTTTTTTTTTTTTTTTTCTCCGTGCGGAAATCCCCTCGGATACCACCTCCTGGTGGTATGTCGGACTCGAACCGACTAAAACCGCACGCCGTCTCGGGTACTAGATGCCGGGGAACCAGGTGCGCCCTAGAAAGGAAAACCCTGGAACCCCGACGTACCTCGGGCCACCTATGGTTTATAGATGGCCCCCTCCTGTGTGGGAATCCCAATGTTCCCGTTACTGTCCCCAAGGGCGCGCACGCTCCGCAGCGTCCGCGCCGCCACCCGAGCCTGCTTCTGCTAGGGTGACAGATGGCCTCATCTGTCACCCTCAGGCTTGCGCTTATGGAGGACGGAGATCGTTCTCTGATCTCCGGCGCCGGAGTCGCCTGCGGTACCTGGCCCGTACCCGGGCCTGGCGGGCCGGGAGAGTTCTAAACCTCTCCCGGTCCCGCTCCGCCGTCTCTTTGGCAAGCATTACTTGCTCGCAGAAAGAGACGGCGGAGTTCCACGCGCTCTCACTCCGCAACATGGCCGCAATCATGTTACCGAGCGAGAGATTCTAGGTACCTAGCGCACATTATAATACTACAATTTAAATGAATAAAGAATTAGGTATAGGCAATTTATGAAGAACCAGTTTATTTTACGCTTTTAAGTGTTTTTTTTTGGCAGAGAGTTTTCGTTGGATGTTTTTTGGAAGTCGGTTTTTTTTTTTATAAAAAGTTTTTTATGTTTGTTACCACAACTTTCGACTGAATGAAACGATTGTGATGATTCTTTTTTTTTTTGAAAACTAGTGCTTCCCGTGTTGTCGCATTTCAATTTGTTCCAGATCTTGAAACCCTATACCAACTGACTGCCTTGTTGGGGCAGTGGTATCGTACGAGACTGCTGTGCATGAGGTCTCGGGTTCAATTAACGGAACGGACCAAATGTTTGCATGGTCTATGAATATTTGATTCTAGAAACCACCCGAACTCCGAAACAATAACATAAAAAAATAAAAAATTTGGACATTTTACACACAATGTATGTATTTACAATAAAAAAGGTATCTAAGTATTCTATCAGACAATCTAGATATCATTCATTTTAGTTTGAAGTTAGATGGCGTCGATGTGTTAGATGTCCGAAATATATTTATACCAAGTTGACTAGTCAGTGTATATATTATATACTATTACGAATAATAATAATCTTAAAGCCATATCTGCGCACACAAATACACACACGCTTCTTATCGATCTCCTGAGGCAAGGAATAATGGACCTTATTTCTATTAGCATAGTGTCGGATATCGATTGGTTGTTGCCTAATTATTATTAACTTCGATTATTTTTATTAGCGTTTTTACTAGACGATTCTCGTGTTTATCGACGTTTCTAGAGTGGAAGAATAATAATAATATGATTATACACACATCAAAAGTGTCTAGGGATCAAGCATTTTTATGCGGATTTCTTGAGATTGAGATGTGGCTTTGGCCCTGGCCTGCTCAGTCGCCAGACTTGAACCCGATTGAGCATGCATGGGATATGCTACAGAGAAGAGCTCTGCCGAATATGGAGGGTATCCAGTCGCAAGAAGACCTTTTTTTGTTGTTGCAACGAACATGGGCGGCCATTCCACAGCGTGATTTGGATGAACTCATTTCGAGTATGCCAAACCGATGTTCTTGTGTTAGTGTTCGCGGTAGAAACACGGATTATTAATTGTTTAAGTTACCTAATAAAATTTTAAAGAAAACTGTTATTTCAGTCTTTTTTTCGAACTTTAATGTTAGTGGTTCAAATGTCAAAAATCCCTTTATTAGGAAAATGGCAAATTTCTTTATTAATGCAAAGGTGACTTGGTTTATCGTTACTGTGACAAACGAAAACACTTTATTTGATGAATCCTTAAAGAAATTTTAATTAATATCAATCAGGAGAAAAGTTATTGCAAAAATATATGTTGATCCCTAGACACATATGTTGATCCCTAGACACTTTTGATGTGTGTAAATAGAGCGTCTCGCGGGCCGCAGGCAGTTCAGTACAGTTTGAGCTATAGTGAGATAAACATCGAAGTGATATCAGCGATCAACCTAGCGACCTCGGCGACCTTTAAGGATTGTAATTCAGAGTTGTATTGTGATTTAAATAGTGGTTTTTAATAAAGTCTCTTTAACACGTCAAAAGGCTTCTTTCTCAAATAAATCGAACCCTAGCACGTAACAATACTATTTATAGTATATAGACCAAAACCTTCTTTTCTATGAATAATGCCCAGCAATGGATTAATAAGTTAACTGCCTCGTTGGTCTCGCGGTTGGCGTATGCGACTGCTGATCATGAGGTCTCGGGTTCGATTCCCGGGTCGGACTATATGTTTGTATGATCTACAAATATTTGTTTCGAAGTTTGTGTTTTCTATGTATAATATGTATGTATTTACAAAAAAAAAGGTATATATGTATTTGTATCAGTTATCTAGTACCCATAACACAAGCTCTGCTTAACTTGGGACTAGATGGCGTTGTGTGGTAGATGTCCGAAATGTTTATTTATTTATTTATAATAAGGGTGTTAATGATGACGATATATCTTCAATGGTAAGATGACATTTAAAGATATACTTACTTGGCGTGCAGAGCGTTGAACAAACGTATGCCATCTGCCAAACCGCAGATTTGGATAATATCATCACGCGACAGCCTGGCGACAAACAACAATATAATAAAATAACTTATATATCTATAGCAATATATAAAGCTGAAGAGTTTGTTTATTAGCTTGAACATGCTAATCTCAGGATCTACTGGTCCGATTTGAAAAATTCTTTCAGTGTTATATGTTATATCATCACGCTAAGGCAATAGGAGACGTAAACGAGGTTGCGTGGGTCAGCTAGTACCATTTAACCATTGTACCATAATATTTTATTCAACAGTTATAATATAAAAACCGACTTCAAGGTTCGACTCGATTTCTCTTTGATGCCATCATCAGATCTTAGTGTCCTTATCATGGTACCAATGTTGGGATATTGCTCTTCCATAAAAAAAGGACCATTAAAATCGAAGTTATCCGCGAACACACATAAAAAAGACGGTCGACCTCCTTTGTTTTAAGTCGGTTAAAAAGAGCCAATAATCCCTGAGTTCGTTTAGTCTTTTCTTTCCAGGGCTAGTATTTTCTGTAACATAATAAACCACTTCATTTAAATAGTACCTGAGCAGATCAGCTCCAGAGAAGTTGGTGAATGTGGTTGCGTGGTGCGCGAACCTGTGTCGGGCGAGCCACGCCTGGGTCTCTGATGCCGTCGCCTCCTTCGACAGACCGCTGTTCTGCTGTAGACAAGCCAACATTATTAACCCTGGTAACTTGGACAAACCTGCGTGTGATTATTTATGTAATATTAAGTACCATCCCCCGTTTTAACCCCAAAAGGGGGTTGATTTCTAAAGATACATTATTATTACACCTCCACACCATCTAAATTTCAAGTCTCTTACTTCAAAAACATAGGACTTTCATACAAACGTCCAACCTCCGTTTTACCCCCTTAGGGGTGGAGTTTCGTAAAATTCGTTCTTAGCGGATGTCTAAACCCTATAAGGAATCTACCTGCTAAATTTCAAGTTTGTAGATGTTATAGTTTCTAAGATTTCGTGATTAATAAGTGAGTGGTATTTCGCTTTTATATTATATAGATTATAACCGCAAAAATTTGTATGTAGGGATGGATGTTTGTTACTCTTTCACGCCAAAACTACTGAACGGATTTGAATGAAACTTTACCTACAGTAATATAGCTTATATATCAGAATATCATATAACCGACATACAAGCGGGTGGAGCCGCGGGCAACAGCTAGTTTATCATAGATTTAATTAACAGGCTTATTCTGTTTGGTCACGGATTAGGAGAATACAGAGTATTACCCTATATATATAGTGAGTATAGTAACAGCCGACTAAAGGAAGTCTATAGGAAATTAGAGATGGCATAGTGTGCCAAACCCTCTTTTCTAATGGACTTTATAAGCTATTGATGACTTTCCTATTGGTGTAAATTTTTAATAGTGGGTCTAGCACATAGGTCGGAGTTGGTGTTTTACTCTTAAAAGTGAATCTTTTACCTTATCAGGATCGTCTGGAGGCTGCGGCAGGTCCGGTAGTATGGCACCGGGCGAATGGCACGGCGGAGAGTTCACTTTCACGTCTACATTTCTGTTAAAATACATAATATTCATTAGATTTACAATACCGTTACCGTCAGTAAGTCTTGTATTTTAGTATTTATTTATTTTATTACTTGACGCGCAAATACATGCATCGACGGACTTAATGCTTAAGGCATTCTTCGCCAGTCGACCGATTGGGCAATGCAGAGAAAAGATAAGCTAGGTGCACTAATGAGGAAATGATCGATTTTAATATATTTCATAAATACTACAATCAAGACTTGAATATACTACTAATATATTAGAAGAGACAAATGTATACAGAAATATATTGATAAACCTAATTGCTATTATAAATTCGCCCCATAATAAGACGAATTATTAATGAAAATTTTTGTTAAATAAATGCTTAGATAAGGTTCATTTTATATATATACTAGCGACCCGCCCCGGCTTCGCACGGGTGGATTTCAGATGCCCCCGCCGACGACATGATTTGAGCATTTTAAATCTGTATCATCTTCGAATATATTCATTTAAATTAGACACTGTAAAGAGCCATTTTGATCTATATTAAATGCACAATGTATTTAATTTACTTAATTGTATAAGGATTCATTCTGTATTGCTTAAAATCGATTCCTAAATAAGCCATTATTTCTCGTAAAAAGAAAGGAATAAAAAATGGTTGTCGTGGGTTATCCCTAAGAGATAGACATATATCGTCGCGGACTTTTTTGCAGATCTTTTTAAGGTGTACAATACTGTAGTACATTATTTTGATCTATCTCGTAGGGTGCAACCAGCGTTTGCAATGTAAGCGCAAAAAAATGTGTTTATTTGCTACATCACATTAAAAACCTCGAAAATTAACAGTGTTTCCATACTATATTATGCATTTATTATACATAAAAACCTTTCTCTTGAATCACTCTATCTATTAAAGAAACCCGCATCAAAATCCTTTACGTAGTTTTAAAGATTTAAGCAAACAAAGGGACATAGGGACAGAGAAAGCGACTTTGTTTTATACTATGTAGTGATTTAACTATAATTATTTAACAGGAACATACTATTTTTTCTTTTTGCTATTTGAAACTAACATATGAATGCCATTATGGCATTATTTTCGTTTTTGTGTGCGCAAACACAGGTGCACTCTCTGTTCCTCTCACAAACCGATGAGACAGCTATTGGAAACTAACGAGGCCAGATCAGGCCCAGGACCGACAATATTCAAAAGTTACAGTTGGCAAAATGTGTACGCTTAATACGCCTCTGCTTACCCCTTTCGGAAGACAGACTCACACGTGATATTTATCTATACAAATAAATAAAATTGGAGTCTGTTTGTAATATTAAAAAAACAGCTTTTTACCCGACTACGGCAAAGCCAAAGGAGGGTTATGATTTTGACAGGCTATGTATGTATGTTCATCTGTTCCCTCATAGCTCCTTGACTACTAATTAGAACTGAGGTATCGTTAGAAGCGTCTTGATTGTCCGCTGGTTATAGGCTATACGACGTGTCACTTAATCTAATGTGGCGCCCTCTAGCCGTTATAAAGTACATTACTACGTTTCAAAAGCTGTAGTCCATGTACTATAGTCCATAACACTTTAACAACGCGTGAATACGGCTTTTGAAACTTGTTTCATACTTTTTCAGCGTAATTTTTTGTCGAGCTCGGTTTGAGTGTTTACTTTTTTTTTATTACTAAATGCATATGTAGTATACACGGTACATAAACCAAAATAACATTTCTTTAAAATTTTGTCGGTCTGTCTGTTGTTGTACCGCGAGGCTCAGCTAGTGTAAATATAAAAACAATGGCTATAATTATCGTAAGTTAAGTAATATATTTCACCAAATCTATATCAGTAGTGTATCGATTTGCGCATGACCTCGACAGCCAAGGATAATGAGCGACTAGTCAGTTTGTTTACATAAACTGTTGAACACTGTTGAAGAAAACATTTCTTTTAACGTTGGTTATCTAATATATCTATTAACGACAAAAAAAAATTACAAGTAAAGCTCGGTTATCAAGGCGTCACAAGGCCTTTGGAGGGGGGGGGGGGGGGGGGGTATGTATTGGCCTCAGGTATCCTCACTCACTCGCAAGCGCTGTTTTACACCGGTTTTCTGTGAGGTCGTGGTATCACTCCGGCCCATTCATGCCGAAGCGTGGCTCTCCCAAGTGAAGGTATTAACTTTTTATCATGTTGAATGTGTACCTAAATAGAGACTTATGTATGCTTAAATATCTTTACATAGTATAAAATGAAGTCGCTTCTGTCTGTTTGCTTAGATCTTTTAAACTACGCAACGGATTTTATGCAATAGCTATAGATAGAGTAATTCAAGAGGACATGTGTAAAGGCGCGTATCCACCGAAATTGTTAGCAATTTCGGTGTTTCCAACTCTTCAGAAAATCGACAACTTTTGTTTCCATTGTATCTACACCGAGTCGCCAACAATTTGAATAACATTCCAACTAAGCGTCTCCACCTTAGAGCATATATGTACACATGAAGGGGCAGCTGAACGGGCGGAAAGCGTGATCGGATTAGAGAGAGAAACTGAGTTTGGTTAGAGTCTGTCCCTCTCACGCAAGCTTCTGATTGGTTGGCGGTCTGACTGATTAATTGGCACATACCAATTTGCATGACTGATTTGGCGGGAAATACACCAACCAATTGAACAAAAGCATTTTCTATACCATTAAAAATACTTACTCTTGACAGTATGGCTTCATTTGAGTGTTCGACGTAATAATAGCTGAAAATAAAAAAAAAATCTTAATCTATGGTCTATCAAAATAACAAATGCCTTAAATCTATGTTTTAAGTTGTGGTAAATTGTAATTGAGCAGTTTGTCGTCCTGACAAATTTGAATAACGAAAATAATGTCGAAGTGAACAAAAAAAATATATCTGGCTTAACCGCTTTTCTTGCGGTGTTTTCTCTTATGTATTACGGTAAAAGAATCACGAGATCCGCATGCAAAAGCTAGTAATTAAATAAACTCACCATGTTGAGGTACTGGTTTATTGACCACAGTCGGGCTGCCAATAGACTTTGGAGCAATACTGTGGACAAAAAGATACTGTTAAGTTTTTCCATCAACTCTTGCAGGTCTTTTGGGGATTCCGTAACGAAGCACAGGTCATCCGCGTACATGACTTCGGTGATAAAGTCGTAAGAAACTTTGGAATGTGCTCAACCCGATTGAGGGTTAAATTATAGTTTGCCGTCAGTTCGGAAACAAATATGTATACCCTTTGTATTGTTACGCAGGGAGTCTTTTATAACTACTGCAAAATATAATGCAAATAGGGCGGGTTTTCATTACACTTCCTTGTTTTACCCCGCAAGTGACTCGGAAAAATTCCGATTGCTCATTCCTCATTGTGATACAGCAAAGTTACTGTTAACATTGCTTTAGTTACTGTAATAATGGCTGTAATTTTTACATAGCTATGGGAGACATGGGTAAACTATTTGGGTAAAACAATTTGATTGGAAAATTTCTGAAGAGGCTATGAACTACAATCATTTCATTCCCAGTGTCCCTGGCAAAAGGCTATTAAATATTCTAAACAAACCCAATACCAACGCATCAGGTCGTACCTCCTTTCCAAGGAGAGTCTTACATCCAGCTAGTAGACTATAAAGAAGGAGAAGCAGAAGCGTCTAGCTGATCTCGACGATAAACGTGATTATTAACAATATTGTTAATAACAAACTAACATTGTGCGCGTGAGTTCAGGCTTCCTAAAATGACGTAAGTAAGCATAGTTTTTTTCCACCTTTGATACCTGCCAAGTGTAAAACGGACCCGCTTTCAACTTAGCGAGTATCCTTCTGAGTATATGTTAGACTACCGATCCTAAAACTTTCATCTCTTCTAAAATGACGTAAGTCTAGGTTGACTGGGATCTTGGACTATAAGTGCTACGGTAGATGGAACATAAACTGCCAAATCTATTACCCTTCTTTTCAGCTCCGCCCTATTCGGGTAAAAATGAAAGGAATATTTTGTATAAATTCAACTGTTATCATATTAAGGTCGTCGATAAAACTAAAGTATATACAACAAGTATGGGTGTTCGATAAGATTACAAATAATATGATAAACATTGAAAGTATGTGCAGGCAAGAGGGCTCGCACAGGCCGCATTGCATTCGCCCAATAACGGCAATTTTCCGTATTTTATTTAAAAGTTATTTGACTCAGTCTATCATGAATTGGAGTATTTTTCTTTACTGCAAGAAAACTAAACGGTTATCGTGGCAAATAGTAGCCTACGTGTTATTCTGTTCTGATGTATAAGCTATAAGTATTACTGTAAAGTTTCATCCAAATCCGTTCAGTAGTTTTTGCGTGAAAGAGTAACAAACATCCATCTATCCATCCATACTTACAAACTTTCGCGTTTATAATATTAGTATAGATGATTGCGTGCGTGCGTGTGTGTGCATGAGTATATATGCGTATGGGTATGCGTGTGCAATACATATAAAAAAATACTAGCTTTTGCCCGCAGCTCCACCAGGAACTACCAGGAGATCAATAATAAGAATTATAAAGTACTTATTGATCCATGCAACTTTGTGTTTCCCAAAAGGAATATGCACTAATGGTAGCCTTCTATAACGTCATTTACTTGATGCCTCATCTATGACTGCCTCGTAAACTTGAGGTCGCGAGTTCCAATCCTGGGTCAGGCCCAAAAATTTCTTGAGTTTTTCTGATTATAGAAATGCTTAATAACAGCTTGGAGTTTAGAACTTGCGAGTCTTAGCAACTGTAGCTTGGAGAGCACGTAAAGCTGTTGGACCTGCGCCTGAGCTCTCCCCGGTCGTCAAAATTTACGTACCAGATTAGCTCGTACCACCAACAAACTCTTCACATTTATAACATTGATTAAATTTTTTATACAATCTGCACTGGCCTTGTAAACAAGTCAAAATATAACAACCATTTTTATAATCAGAATAATCATAATCTGATAATAAAAGTATATCAAGGTTTGAACTTGAGATTTCATTCAATATACTTCACTGTTGTTTTTCTAGTGAAGTGTATGACTGCATGGGCGTAGCTAGGAGTAGGGGGTGGGGAGGGAGGGGTTTGGTGAGGTTAAATCCCTTTTTTATCTATACTAATATTATAAAGCTGCAGAGTTTGTTTGTTTGTTTGTTAGAACGCGCTAATCTCAGGAACTACTGGTACGATTTGAAAAATTCTTTCAATGTCGGATAGTCCATTTATCGAGGAAGGCTATAGGCTATATTTTATTTTTTTTAAAATTAGGGATCCGTAAGAAAATTGCTATTTTGTAACCCAAGGTATGAAATCGAAAACCTATTTTTGCGTATGCTGCAAAGACTATTGACAATAGAACAAAATAGTGTATTACAGGTTTGTAGGGCCCATTAAGATCTACAAAAAAGTCCGCGAAAGCATATATCTAACTATCATGGTTTGGTCACAATAACCGCTTTTGTGTTCGAAAAAATTATTAAATCGTCTGAAGAAAGAAACTACGTTAAATGTGTATCGTAATATTAATCCTTATCCAAATTAAGCATTATATTATCAAGGGTATTTATGTAGAAGTAAAATAGTTTTTGATTTATCCCAATCAGACATTTCGTTTAGAAGTTATCACGAGTATAAGACGCTAAGAGTTGGTACCTAATAATGAGTTATTTGCCAAAGAGTTTTTATCAACATAATACCTAATATTAATCTTTATCCAAATAAATGTGTTGTTGATTATGAGTATTAGGTCTTAGAAGAGTATAATAAATACATATATACTAATGCTGTAGTGCTGTCGTGTTTCGTTGGTGATTGCGAGACCGGAGGCCCAAATAGTCTAGTCAACAAGTTCCATACTTGTTGACTAGACTAGCATCACTAGGCCGCCATGGTGTGGGTCGCCATACTGCATTGTCTGCATTCACAGTGAGTATGGTGACCACCACTCTTGGATTCTGCTTATGCTTTCCATCAGGCAGAATAGAGTCATTTTGGCAGGCCATACATAAAAAAATAAAAAAAATAATAATAATATATAAAGCCGAAGAGTTTGTTTGTTTCTTTGAACGCGCTAATCTCAGGAACTACTGGTCCAATTTGAAAAATTATTTCAGTGTTATATTAGCCCATTTATCAAGGAAGGCTATAGGCTGTATATCATCACGCTAAGACCAATAGGAGCGGAGCACCAATGAAGAATGTTTCAAAAAAGGGGGAAAATTATCACACTACGGGCAATAGGAGACGCAAACGACGTTGCGTGGGTCAGCTAGTCTGTTATAATAATAATAAATATTTCGGACATCTAACACACAACGCCATCTAGTCCCAAGCTAAGCAGAGCTTGGGTTATGGGTACTAGACAACTGATACAAATGCATATTTTTTTATTTAGTTTTTTGTAAATACATATATTATACATAGAAAACACCCAAATTCCGAAACAAAAATTTGTAGATCATACAAACATTTGGTCCGAACCGGGAATCGAACCAGAAACCTCATGATCAACAGTTGCACATGCCAACCGCAAGACCAACGAGGCAGTTATAACATTATGCCTAAAGGGACATAGTTATTTTATTTTCTTCGATACAAAAACTAATACTTGACTCGCCCATGGAGGACTATCAAGACAAATCTGGTTGTCTCAAGGTTTGAACGTGAAAATTAAGTCAATAAACTTCACTGTTGTTTGTCTGGTGGGGTAGATGGCTGTCAAATCAAATATAGTTTATTATTGTATAAAATACAATTCATTTGCTGCGCTGATACTTTAAGTTAAATTTCCAGGATCAAATGTTTGTCCAATATGCAAATGTTTGTTTTGGAGTTTGGGTATTTCCTATAAATAATTTGTGTGTATTTACAATCTTGGGGGTGGCCTATGTAAAGCAGTAGACTCTTTTTTAGCTGCTATTTGCATATGCAGAAAGTAAATAAATGAAAACTACAATAAAGTTTGTATGCTTTTGGCTTACTTCACGGTAGATTTTTATTACAAATACACCTGGAAACTACAATAGAACACACAATGAAGATATTCTTTATTATTCAGACTAAAGAAAGCTTTTGATATTAAGGCAGTGTCAACTATTTGATTTTTGATAAATAAATAAATATTTTGGACATCTAACACAACACTGTCTAGTCATAAGCAAAGCAGAGCTTGTGTTATGGGTACTAGACAACTGATATTAATACATATACACTTTTTTTTGTAAATATATACATATTATAAATAGAAAACACCCAAACTCTGAAACAAATATTTGCAGACCATACAAACATTTGGTTGGACCTGGGAATCGAACCCAAGACCTCAAGTATAGCAGTCGCATACGCAACCACTGCGCCACCGAGGCAGTCTTTGATGACCCTCAGGAATGCAAATTAAACTACATTTAATATAAGTGGGAAATTGTGTCCATTAAATAATTTTAAATTTCAACAGGACAACAGTTGTATGTTGTTTATCCAGCAATAAACAGTAATGGAAGTATAGTTTAAACTCATTTGTAGTCCAGTTATTGTGTTCCATTTGGTCCGAACAGGAATACCTCAATTGTCTGTAGTTAGTTCTATATTTGAATGGAAACTACTGTTGGAAATTTTAGTCAAATGACCATTTGTATCAATCAGACTTGAACAGATCTTTATTAGATGTTTGATTGGTGTAACGTTATGTCGCAATTTTTAATGGTGCCAGTTTGTTCGAATACAAAGTCCTAATTGGGATGTTTAGTCAACCTAATTTATAAGGAAAGCGATATTTACGTCAATCTCGAGCGTCTTGCGGGTCTAACGTGCACATTGGCCGCGTTAAGCCGCCTCGCGAGCTCTCTGTAGGTCGCCGGGTCGGCTTCAATCTCCACCTCAGCTTTCAGAAGGGAGAATTTCATCCGCCACCCCTGCGCTTCCACGCCATGCAAAAGGCGAGCACTGAGCACCACCCCACGACCCAAGTGCCGCGCATTCAGTCTCTGCTCGAGCACGAGCATATTACTCGTCAGCTATAGTCCTGTCGCGTCAGGTTGAAGAAGATGAAAGCACCAGACCCGATACGGTATTCTCGCCCGCACGAAACCACCATAGCTGGCCCGCAACCCGCTTCAACAACCATTTGTTACGATTATAAACGCAAATAGAACACCACAACACTGGGTTTCACAGTCTTAGCACTGATTCTAACACTTTTTACTTGTCCAACATATTTAAAGTCGGCTGTCCGCAGAAACCGATGCGTAAATGACGCTGATCGAAGTGAATTATTCGATATTCAACACAGGATAACACCGGTTTGATGTTGTACTGTGAAAATACAACAAAATGCAAGCGAAAAATAATTTTCACTGACAGAAACAAAGGAGTACGTGACAGACGACAGAACGAGAACGACTGGGCGTAATGAACGCTGATTGGCTGTGAGTGAGGCGCGCACCTCGATTGGATCGAAACCGGTTGAAATTAGTTCGCAGAGGCTGCGCCCGGTTCGGGTCGGTCGGTGCATCGTGCGTCTAGCGATAGTGTTGCGACACGCACACGCTTGTTTTGTATCGAGTTGATGTTTATTTATAAAAGCAAATATGACGTCATCCATCCATCCCCTTGTTATTTCTTAATAGACGGCTCGTCTACCGTGAAAGTTACAATAATAATGAATGAATAAACGGTGAATGGTTTTTCTGCACATTGCAATAAAGATATTCATACAAAACCGAATATTATCGGTTGTCCTAAGAATACATATATTGTAAATGCAATACAGTGTTATATCAACGATTTGCCTCATCATACAGGGTTTTTTTATTAACCAACAGAGGCTAAGGCTGAGAGAAATCGCTTTAAACATTCACATTTCAATTAAATAATGGCACAATTAGCATACTAAAAATAGCAATGTTGTTTACATTATCGCGGCAAGTGAGTCAGGCGCTGTAAATAAGCGTGAATACGAATTTGTTTGATACTACTTAGACAAGCCAAAATTCTAGACTATTTATCTTGCTACTGACATGCACATAACCTCGATTACAGCAATTTTTATGTACTGGCTACAGGACAGAATCACTAACCACCTACTAATGGTTAATGATTCTGTAGGTTGTGGGTTAGACTCCCAGGTTAAATAATTGTGTTGAGCATGGTCAAGATGAGAAAGATGAACTTGGCATATATATGCACAATATGTGCATTACAAGAAGAATATACATATGCATAAGCTGGAATAGGAGCGATAGACCTATGATTTAAATATAAGATACTAGATTCTGTCTGCTACTACGGCTACGGCCTAGTCCGTTGCGGCACATAGGAGCTAACTCGACCGGAGAGAGCACAGCCATACAGAAAACCGGTGCTAAGCAATTCTTTCGTTGCTTTCCTAAATCCTTTTACCAGAACGAACTTAAATCTTGATTAGAACAATCTTGTAAAGACGGGTGATCGGTGTGCGCTGAACTGCATTGCACCGGGTTCTATGATTAACTGTGTAATTTATATCTCAAGATACGCATTTTCTTCTTCAATGCTTAATGGGGTTGTTAACTCTTGAAGATCTCCTTGAAGTGGACACCCTTTACAGACCCATTTACTCCGTTTTACAGAAGCGGGCTTAATGCATGCCTATTTGCGTAAGTTCATGCACTATGTTTGTTTTTTTTTAAGTCAAATCTGTGCATCATGAAATAACGAGTGGTCTTATCTACTTTGCTGTGAAAAAATTTTTCTACCACCCAAATCGTTCAGATTTTTACTACAATATAAAACCGAAAACTAAGTTATGAAGACAAAGTTAGTAATCGAAGAAATGAAGAATAGACTTGAATACACAGGAAACAAAAATATGGCTTAGTACAATTAGGTCAGTTTGAGGTCTTGTATAACTAATTTCGTTAATTTATTGAGATACATTTTTGCAAATTTGGAATGTTCATAGTTTATGTTTAGAAGAAGTCCAGAAAGTTCAAATTGATAAATATCTAATAGTAAAGCAAAAATAAAAAACATTTTACTGCTGTCTGACATTTACCGTAAATCTAAGCATAGCCGGTGATTATAGCCTATAATATTTATATATTGAGTTTTAATTTATTCAATGCCTCATTTTATAATTTAAAAAATGCTTTACGTTTTTAAACTATTGGATACACAAATATAAAAATCAAATCATTTAAAACTTATCCCCAATACACGTAAAGGAACCGGTATATGCTGTAAAATACCAATATCGTTCAAAGTCAGTTTAATGACGCAAATGTCGATAGCAAAAATACCGATAATTATCGATTTGAGTCTGAGTCTGAGTAAGTACGGTTTTGTGAGCAATAATACTCCACTAGTATTGTCCATTATAATTTCTCTTTGTTTTCAAAATATATTTCTGCTGTTTTATTATAATGAAGTATTTCGATAGATTTCGATTTCGCGATCCGTTTCGTTATGTTACCTTCTTGAATATACTATTAAATATTTTTCTTTCTATCTTTCTTTCAATTTCGATTTTCTTTTAACAAAGCCCGATATCTACCTATGTATTTTTAGGTTAGAAATAAACCGTGACAAATAGACAAAATTGGCGCGAATCAACCTTTAATTCGTGGTAACTGATAGTGGAGTTACCCAGTCTACATCAGTCGACCACTGGAGGGGTGCATGCTCGCTGAAACCACTATTAGATTGGTTTGAGCCAGTTAACGCCACCTTTGCACCACGACACGCGATATTTGCGTCAAAAACTAATTGAAATTGAACAAGCTGTTTGTTTAATAAAAATAACGGATAACTTTCACTAACGTTATATATTACATAGAGTTAATAAAGTTAATACGTTAATGCTACATACCTAAATATGTAGGTAGGTAGGTACCTAGTTATATTATGATTCTCGGAAACGCAACAGTCAATTCGACTTATTTTTTTAAAATTCTTTTTTCTTATTTTTAAAGATAACTGCCGCAGTAGGAATATATTCTATGTCACGGGGGACTTTGCAATGATAGATGAAACGGACACAAAGAACACCCAGACTCAGAACAACAATTTGTGGATCACACAAAATGTAGTCCCTTATTAAAAAAAAATCGGACATCTAACAATCAACGCTATCCACTCCCAAGCTAAGCATAGTGTTATGGGTACTAGACAACTGATATAAATACATTATTATATTTTTTTTGTAAACTAGCTGACCCGGCGAACTTCGTACCGCCATATTTACATATCTGTCTCAGCTTCCCACAGGCAGTGTACAGTCGCGGACAAAAAAAAGACTTTCCCCGTTATCTTTTATTTTTTTTCTTTCTAGCAAAAAAATAATAAATGAAATCGGACTATGTGTTATTGAATTACAACTAAGTACATATTTTGACTTTCATCCCCTCTCTCCAGGAAACCGTGCTGAATTTCGGGATAAAAAGTATCCTATGTATACCTCGTAGTATGAACTAAAATCATGCCAAGTTTCATTTGAATCCATTCAGTAGTTTCGGCGTGATGCGCGGCCAAGAGACAGACAAAAATAAAAAAAAAAATACAGTTTTGGCTTCAGTATCGATAATAGAGAGTCCTCCAAAAAATTTTTTCAAAATATCTTTAATGTACAGAATTGGACCTGTTACATTTTTATTATAATATATATATAGATACATACATATTATACATAGAAAACACCCAAACTCCGAAATAAATATTTGCAGATCATACAAATATTTGGTTCGACCCGGGAATCGAACCCGAGACCTCAAGCACAGCAGTCGCTTACACTACCACTTGCGCCACCGAGGTAGTCGGATATTGTCCCCGGATCGACGAACCTACAGCAGTCAAAATAGTAAGAGCGGTGAGGTGGTAGCTTAAACCACTAAGCCTCCGCGCAGTCTGCCAGGTATTCCACCCAAACTACTCCAGCTTCTGTTTATAGTTCCCAATTCATCCTTTTAAGCAATATCTTCCCATCTTACCTTATTAATCCTCTCATATTGAACTCCCAATTTTGCCTGTAATACCTAAAGTGCCTGGCAAGAGAACATAGAGCTATTATAGATAGAGTGGGGAAGACACACTGCTGCCTGTAAGCGAAAACGTCCAACGGTTAAAAAGAGAGAGAAGATTGCGGTACCCCATCTGTCTTTCTCTACTGACGCATGCGCAGTAAAGGACTAATAATGGTAATCCAATCACAACAATTACCTGCTTTTCCGTGATAACTGCGCATACGAAAAGAGAGACAGATAGGTACCGCGATCGTCTTTCTCTTTCTAACCGAGGGACGGCTGGAGGCCTGGCTCCCCTGCTCTATCACATCACATCCTACTTCCTATCCTACTATATTATAAAGGTGAAAGTTTGTGAGTGTGTATGTTTCTTACTTCTTCACGCGCAAACGGCTGGACCAATTTGGTAAGCAGGAAGTTGACACCCTGGATTAACACGCGATAACCGACATACACGCGGGCGGAGCCGCGGGCAACAACTACTCTATAATAACTCTATGCAAGAGAACCCCAAAATGACATATGTAAGTGACTGTCTCGTTGCTCTAGCGGTTGGCGTATGTGACCGTTGATCATGAAATGAAATCTCGGGTTCGAATCCCGGGTCGGGGCCAAAAAGTGTTGTTGAGTTTTTCTGAATATAGAAATATAGAAATAACAGCTCGGATTTTGGAAGTTGGTTGGGGTCTACTGGCTACTTGGCTACCACATCATCATTAACCCTCTCATATTAAACTCTCAATTTAAGATATTAACCTTAAGTGCCAGAGACTCCCAATATGACGTAAGCGACATTAAAATGGTAACACCATCCAAAATGTGGTGAAAAATGATCTGTGTAGTAGGTACGACGAGTAACGAATTTTTATAAAGATGTTTGTTAGAGACTAGCAAATACCTACTAAAAAGTATTTTATCTCCAAGCGCTTGTAGATTTTACATTCTCAAGGTGAACATTTCGAAACGGTAGATATTTAGTAATAGCAGCGAGAACAAAAAAACAGTATTGCGCAGAGAAAATAGCTTCGTATGTTTAAATAATATACGAAAGCGCTAATTTTATAATATTTTTCTTCTTGATAGCTGCCGTCTGTTTGAAAAACCTTGACGGAACATTAGCTGTGTGGTTTTCAGCTAAACTTAAATATAATATACTAGCTGTTGTCCGCGGCTCCGCCCGCGTGTATGTCGGTTATCGCTGCAAATAGTAGCCTATGTGTTATTCTGACGTATATGCCACGATTGTTTCACAAAGCTTCCAAAATGCTAGGGTTCGTTATAAGAAATGCTAGGGTATTCTGTAGATAGACCTCAGACCAAGATACTTCTGTTTTAATACCTTGGTTCTTAGTATACTGGAGTATTGTCCCACCGTTTGGAGACCGCACTATTCTACTCATATTTTAAGATTGGAAAGAATTCAGAAGAGATTCATGTGGCATTTATCATTCACGGTCGGAATCTCTAAATCCAATCTATACTAATATTATAAAGCTGCAGAGTTTGTTTGTTTGTTTGTTTGTTTGTTTGTTTGTTTGAACGCGCTAATCTCAGGAACTACTGGTCCGATTTGAAAAATTCTTTCAGTGTTGGATAGTCCATTTATCGAGGAAGGCTATAGGCTATATTTTATTTTCAAAAAAATTAGGGATCCGTAAGAAAATTGCTATTTTCTAACCCAAGGTGTGAAATCGAAAACCTATTTTTGCGTGCGCTGCAAAGGCTATTGACAATAGAACAAAATAATGTATTACGGGTTTGTAGGGCCCATTAAGATCTACAAAAAAGTCCGCGAGAGCATATATCTAACTATCATGGTTTAGTCACAATAACCGCTTTTGTGTTCGAAAAAAATATTAAATCGTCTGAAGAAAGAAACTACGTTAAATGTGTATCGTAATATTAATCCTTATCCAAATTAAGCATTATGTTATCAAGGGTATTTATGTAGAAGTAAAATACTTTTTGTTTCATCCCAATCCGACATTTCGTTTAGAAGTTATCACGAGTATAAGACGCTAAGAGTTGGCACCTAATAATGAGTTTTTTGCCAAAGAGTTTTTATCAACATAATGCCTAATATTAATCTTTATCGAAATAATTGTGTTGTTTATTATGAGTATTAGATCTTAGAAGAGTATAATAAATACATCTATACTAATATATAAAGCTGAAGAGTTTGTTTATTTGTTTGGACGCGCTAATCTCAGGAACTACTGGTACAATTTAAAAACTTATTTCAGTGTTAGATAGCCCATTTATCGAGGAAGGCTATCCATACTTCCATACTTTATATTATAAATGCGAAAGTAACTCTGTCTGTCTGTCTGTCTTGCTTTCACGGCCAAACCGCTGCACCGATTACAATGAAATTTGGTACACAGATAGTCTAGAGCCTGAGAAAGGACATAGGCTAGTGGTGGTGTAATCGCCACACGCCTGCGCATTACCTTGGTGACACAGCCCGGTACACCGGACACTCTTGGCAACGAGGTAACAAGGATGTCAAATTCATTAAAAATATTTCTCCGTTTCAACGAAGACTTAAATTAATATAATAATAATGATGTAATAAATAACATACATTCATAAATATGATTTGTATGTTCATTATATTAATAGAAATAAATAAGACAAATTACAAAACAGTGTATACAGTATCGTCATTTTAAGCTAAAATCTTAAACTTTATTTTTTAGTTTGTTGATTACATATAAATAAAAATGTCATTCAAATTTCGTAAAAATTTTAAGATCAAGGGGGTAAAATAGCAATAGGGGATGAAAGTTTGTATGGAAATATGCAAGGTTTGTGAAGGCAAGGCAAGGCCTATGTCCAGCAGTGGATTGCGATAGGCTGATGATGATGATGCAAGGTTTGCAAAAATGTTTCATGAGTTTGGGACAGGAGACAAAATATTAGAGCTATTCAGATGTAACATTTACTGAGTTATCACAATATGCCTAAGTGTGCTTACCCGAACGGGCAGACATGTGAGGGCAGACGACTGTGCCGCATGCGGATGTTGAATTTTGCTACTACAAATTCGTTATTATTCACTAGGATTCGATTTGTTAACATGATTTTTTGTTTATTCAAATAATTTTCTTCGTAAAAAAATCCGAAGGAAAAGTATCCGGCGGGATTTAAACACAAAAAAGCAAAAGGGGTACGCCGCAAGATGAAATAAATGCCTGTATGAAACATATGTATTATGGGTACATGTTAAAAAGTTTTGTCTTACTACAATTATGCGAGTACAACTTCACAATGATTTATGAGCAGTGTCAATATACAAATGCTCTTCTAAAAAAAAAAACTTCGTTTAAAAAAACCGACTTCAAAAACTGAAAAGTATAAAATAACTTAATTTGTATGTGCTACCTATTAATAGGTTTGAATTCGGCGCCAAGCCAAATGTAATAGTAGGTACCACACTCGCTATATTTCGAGACGAACGTCAACGACGTCACCGACGCTTCGGTTGTTTTGTCCTACGCGAAGAGCAGCTATCCCGCTCAAGGTCACGTGCGGCGAGTCCTACTATTACATTTTGGCTCGGCACCGACTTCAAACCTATGAATAGGTAGCACATACAAATTAAGTTATTTTATACTTTTCAGTTTTTGAAGTCGGTTTTTTTAAACGAAGTTTTTTTTTTTTTCGCTTTTTAGTCTTACTCAAGTCTCTCATCATCATTTCACCTAAATAACTTGAAAGAATACGACTAAAGGTAACATACAACATACTGTATAGAATAATAAATAAATATTTCGGACATGATGTTTACAGAATATGAAAGCATGCAGACAATTGCCTTAACTTTATTGCAGGCGCTCACGTAAATTTGAGGGTTTCCTTCAATTTCCTTGGGATCCCATCATCAGATCCTGATATGGTGGCCATGGGACCACATGGGGAGCATACCCTTTCGAATACAAAAATAATTTTCAAAATCGGTCCACAATTGACGGAGTAATCAATGTACATACATAAAAAAAAAAAAAAAAAAAAACCGATGAAATTGAGAACCTCCTCCTTTTGGAAGTCGGTTAAAAATAGGAGATGATTGTATGCCAAATGACAGTAACGACATGATTACACTGAGACGTGAGTTCTGGTATATGATAGCACACATGACCTAAAAATAATATATATTCTGATCCGCCGACTAATGAGAGAGTACTCGAGGTCCCGGCAAATATCCATGCCCAGGACACCGAGCTTACCCCGTAGTGGCAGTTGAGTGCTCTGAAAAGTGGGGAGGGGAAGAAACGGAGACTTTTTGGTAGAGAACGGGCACACCTGTGTTTTCTTAACGTTGAACTCGACCAGATTCTCATCACCACATTGTTAAATGCGGTTCAAAACCCGGTCAAGCTCAGCGACAATCTCCTATCCATTTTCCTCAACGTCTACTATCTTGGCTGCAGGGTATCCATAATATCGCCCATGCACTGTGCTATCGTCTGCATAGCAATGTATATTGCCAAGGGCTAATATGTCATTGACATGCAGAAGAAACATCTTGGGCGACAGGACCGAATTCTGAGGTACGCTAGCGTTTACCTCCAGAAAAACAGAGGCCGCGCCGTCCGTCGCAAAGAACCCGAATGCGAAGGCGCTGATGAAGAAAAGAGTAAATCTAGAGACGACTCTAGGAGGCAGACCGAATGCTTAGAGATCGGAGAGAAGCGAACGGTGCAAGAACAGGTTGAAAGCCTTGGCCATGTCGAATGTCGAAATAATTTCATACAAAATACTTTTTATTTTATGTACTTATATAAATACTTAAATATGTTTTTAACAGTGAAAAGTGTGTCTTATTTTTAAAATAATATTAGCCTTAATAATTAAAACTGCTACCCAAAGTCACTGTTCCACGCGGACGAAGTCGCGGGCGCAGCTAGTAAAAGATATGAAGAAAGATTATAATTCTTTAAAGTCCCGTCGCTGGAAAAGAGAAGAACATTATTGGATTTGAATTTCTTTTACAAATTGTTGCACAATCATTTGAATTGCTCAGTATTGCTTGAAAGGGTGAAGTTTAATGCTCCCAAGCGCCTTCCACGTAAACCAATGGTTTTAATGGTGCCGCCATTTCGAAGCACAGTTCTGGGACAAAATTCACCGGTTTCCAGGTTGTGTAGAACTATAAATGAGTATTGCAAGGATTCAATTGACGTTTTTGGGATCAGGTATCATAAATTTCGTACACTCATATTTGAAAATATACCCAACTAAACACCTGGTCTAATTTAAGCATCCGAATACTATCTCTTTAAGGATTTTCTCTCTCTTTTTTTTAATTTAATTTAATTTTAAACTTTGTCACAAAGTTGTTTTTTTTATTTGTCGGCGATTCTCTCGGTCTATTTGGTTATTTGATTTTGACATCATTGGCGTCTTACAATTTATATGATGTTCTTTGGTTTAGCAATGTCAAGATGATGTATGTCAAAAAGTTATGGTGCATACATATTGGTTACTTCACCGTGAGACTAGTACGCATAGAAGTAACTAAACATTAATAAACCATGTGAGTCATTGACCTCAAGGAACCCTGTACTAGAAAAGGCTCGCACAGCCGAGTGAGCACGAACGAGCTATAAGGATGTGAATAATTATTATGAGTAGAGCTTTGTAACCTCGGGTGACCTAATGTGGACTTTCTTGTACAGAGCGGGGGCAGGGGGCAAACGAGAAGTTGCAGACATGCCTTTTTAGGGTTCCGTGCCAAAGGCAAAAAACGGAACTCTTATAGATTCGTCATGTCTGTTTGTCTGTCTGTCCGTCCGTCTGTCTGTCTGTCCGTCCGTATTTTTTTTTTTTTTTTTTTATGTACGGCCCGCCAAAATGACTCTACTCTGCCTGATGGAAAGCATAAGTAGAATCCAAGAGTGGCGGTCACCATACTCACTGCGAATGCAGATAATGCAGTATGGCGACCCACACCATGGCGGCCTAGTGATGCTTCTGCATCTTTTAGTCTAGTCAACAAGTATGGAACTTGTTGACTAGACTATTTGGGCCTCCGGTCTCGCACTCACCAACGAAACACGACAGCATGCTGTCATTTTACGTTGATTTTCTGTGCGAGGGTAGTACCGCCCCGGTCGAGCCGGCCCATTCGTGCTGAAATCAGCATGGCTCTACCACCTACTAAGCCGCGGGCAGAACCTAGTTAATAATATTTTTTCCAGTTTTAATTGGAGCAATACAATTTAAAAATCTGTTAAAAGGACACATACATCGATTCATAAAAGTCTAAAGATATCGAGTAATATACACAAAGAAATGAATCGAATAAGGACCCTCTTCTTTTCAAAGTTGGTAAAATAGTATCGCAAGTCGCGACAGATCAACTTCCCGATGGTCATACAAAGTTAAATGAAGTCCGCTTACAACATCATTACATCCTCCGCAACCGGTTATTACCAGTGTTAGTGTCATATGAGCTATATTTAGCATCCAATTTAATCTAATACGGTCGGTCCGTTTCGGATGTATGCATGAACTGTGTTAGGTTATTGTGTAATACTCAATTGGTATATTATAAAGTATAGTCCACTCGTTTAGATAGTGTCGGTGCACTCAATTATGGTTATTGTTGTGACATACATTTTTACATTTCAACCACACGCCGTTCACTGCTGCTTGAGTGGAGACCGCGATTAGGCAAACGTAGTGTAGGGCGCCCTGCGGCTCGGTGGACTGACGATTTAAGGAAAGTGGCTGGCAGCGGATGGATGAGGACTGACCAAGATCGGTATATTTGGCGTTCCTTGGGGGAGCAAGGAACGCCAAATATACCGATCTTCTCAATATATCGGTCTCCACTCAAGCACATTTCGGCTCCACCGACCAGCGGTACGTCTAGAGACATTACCGGCCCATTTCCATTTCAGCGTACTGATTCTCCGTGCGATGTCGGTTACTCTAGTTCTCTGTCGCATAACCTCGTTCCGAATTCCATCAGACAGAGAAACACCCAACATCGCACGCTCAATCGCACGGTAAGCCACTTTAAATTTGTGGACCAGTTCAATGTTGAGTGTCCACGGCTCGGGCAGTCTCGGCTCCGTATGTCATCACGGGTAGGACGCACTGGTTAAAAACCTTGGTCTTCAATGATTGTGGTATCGACGATTGTTGTGAAATACGAATATATTAATTCATACAACGGCGTAGACTGACAAATCATACTTGCTTGTGGCCAGGCGACCAGGCAGGCCCTTTGTTGTTGTGGCGGCTTACCGCACGTGCGGCGGCGGCGTGATCAATGTGACAGTATCTAAACGAATGGACTATAAGTAACAATGGATTGTTGTAATTAGTAAACTTTTAAGTGTCTACTTTTTTTAACCGACTTCAAAAAAGGAAGAGATTCTCAATTCGACCGTATATATGTCTTTTTATGTGTGTTCGCGAATAACTTCGTCGTTTATGAACCGATTTTGAAGATTATTTTTTTTAATGGAAAGTAGATATCCCAACGGTGGTACTATGATAAGGACACTAAGGTCTAATGATGGCATCCAAGAGAAATCGAGTCGAACCTTGAACTCGGTTTTTATTAAAATTTTATTATTTATAAGTTAAATATATATTATGAAATCGTTTGCATGAATAATGCAGTGGTTTAAGCGGTCAAGGGGCTGCTTTCCACCGCGTTGAGTGTTGTGAGTTTAAACCACGGAGCAAATACAAAGGGGAGATGCCCTAATAAGATTTTCAAATGAAGCAATGCGTGACAATTTGCAAAAGTACTTGCATCGTTATATATTGATGTTGCTATGTAGTTAAGCGGGCGGTAGTTTAGTGTAGTTTAGGAGGCGCTCATAGCCCAGTTGCACTCGGTGATTAGAAACAATCACCGAGGGTAAGCAACGGCGGCGCTGTCACTACCTGGATGGGTGACCGCTAGTGGCATGTTACCATGAGCATCTCCGTGATTCGGAGTTCACGTTAAGCAGTCGGTCCCGGTTGTTATCAAATGATATGACAGTCGTGAAGCTTAGTTGGAGGCCTTTGGGCGGCTTTAAAACATCTAACGGCAAGATTACTAGGCCTCAACGTTGTCTTGTCAGTCCCCAACCCGCACTCGGCCAGCGTGGTGGCGTATGGCCTTAACCCTCTCCTGAGAGGAGACCCGAGCCCAGCAGTGGGACGTTATGGGTTGTAGATGATGATGATGTAGTTTAGCTATTCGACACTGAGTGTAGGATGTAAGGGACGTACCCACAATTTCTGACTCAGTGCAGCAGCTTCAGTCAAGATCACCAACCACTAAACTAATAAGTTAGTAGAAATAAATCACAAATCGCGTGTTGTAACCATTCAAAGTCATCTAGTTTAGTTCTAGAACAATACAGTACTATAGGTAAACCGCCGTAAGCGTGGCCTTCCTGATGGTCTGCGGGGCGCGGGGCGGGAGCGCGCTCAGCCAATCAACTAGTCTGCCGGTGTCGGCCGGCAGTGACTGACGTGAACGCCAGTCCGCGCGTGAAATTTTTCTAGCGACTGCTACACACGATAATATTAATCTTGCGACATGGATCAGGATAACCTACCTACTCTGCGTAATAAAAAATTAAATAGACAGTCAAAAATTATGTTATTAAATGTTGCCAAATTTATTAAACAAATGAAATTAGACCAAGCTGCATCACAAGGTAAAATTACTAATTATTAATTATATAGTATTTATTGTCTCATCATTTTAAAATTATAGTAAAGCTAGACATTTTTTGACGAACATTTTTTTTTGTTCAGGTACAGACATGAATGTGAATAAAGCTATATCAGAGGCGACCACTGTTTCTTTGTCAACCGTTAAAAAGGTATTATCATTGAGTCGATCTTCACACAACTTAGAAGAAGTAATTAAGTCACCGAGCAAAAGAAGAAAACGAAATCCAAAAATAGAAGTAGATAGTTTTACCGAAGGTATCTAATAATTAACTAAAATAATAAATTAAATTTCAATTTCTTCTGTAATTTTATCTTATTAGTAAATAATTAATCAATATTTATTTGCAGGCGTTGTAAGGCGCAAGATTCATGGATATTATGCGTATAAAAAAGAAGTACCTACTATAAAAAGACTTACAAAAGAACTTAAGGATGAGGGAATTTTATCTTGTGGTCGCGAATATTTAAGAACTTACCTTCATAAAATCGGATTTAAATTGAAAAAATTACAATCAAAACGATTATTGTTAATGGAAAATATGGACATTTTAAACAAGAGGCAAATGTATTTGTTGAAAATAAAGAAACTGAGAGAGGAAGGCAAGAACATTGTTTACGTAGACGAAACGTATGTAAATTCTTCTCACACAGTTTCCAAATGTTGGCAGTCTAGAAAACATAAAGAAAGAGGGCACTTGAAAGAAATAGGAGCAGGGCCACGACTAATAGTCGTTCATGCAGGGGGACAGGAAGGATTCGTCAATGGTAGTCTTCTCATATTTAAATCTAAAAGTAAATCGGGAGACTACCATGACGATATGAACTTCCACAACTTTAAAAAATGGACCGAAGAAAAGTTAGTGCCCAACTTGCCAGCAAATTCAGTTGTCGTATTGGACAATGCTTCGTATCACAATGTTGAAATTGACAAAAAGCCTTCCAAATCAGCATTAAAGAAAACAATGCTTGATTGGTTACAAAAGCACAATATTGAATGCAGTCCAAACATGTATAGATCACAACTGTATAATCTGATCCAAACTACAAATGTCGAAAAAAAATTGTTATTAACGAAATTTTAAAAAGTCACGGGCATGAAGTGTTGCGACTTCCGCCATATCATGCGGATTTGAATCCCATAGAGTTGGTATGGGGCCACGTCAAAGGTCAACTTGCTTCATTAGATCTTTCTACCAATTTATCACAACAGTCGGAAAAATTGGAACAAATTTTTTCTGCCTATACTCAAGCTCAATGGGCCAAATGTGTTGAACATGTGATTAAAATAGAAGATGAATATATGCAAAAAGATAATCTAATAGGCAAGACCTACGATGATATGTATAGACCATTTATTATTGAACTGTCGCAAGAGGTAGGAGGTAGGTAGGTCGTAGTAGGTAGTAGAGCCACGCTGATTTCAGCACGAACGGGCCGGCTCGACCGGGGCGGTACTACCCTCGCACAGAAAATCAACGTAAAATGACAGCGTTTGTGCTGTCGTGTTTCGTTGGTGAGTGCGAGACCGGAGGCCCAATTAGTCTAGTCAACAAGTTCCATACTTGTTGACTAGACTAAAAGATGCACAAGCATCACTAGGCCGCCATAGTGTGGGTCGCCATACTGCATTGTTGTATTCGCAATGAGTATGGTGGCCACCACTCGTGGATTCTGCTTATGCTTTCCATCAGGCAGAGTAGAGTCATTTTGGCAGGCCAAACATAAAAAAAAAAAAAAAAAAAAAAAAAGATACGTCATCGGAATCTTCAAATGAACAAAGTTCATGTGATGAAGAAAGTTCTGATTAATGATAATATGTATATATTTTTCTATTTCCTACTTTCAATTATTATGTCTGTGATAAATAAATAAAATAAATAACGACCATTGTTTATTAATATTAGTTCTAATAAATGTAAAAATAAACTTTAAAAAATACTTAAAATAAAAAAACTCATTAAAAATATATCATAGGTGTAAATATGTATATCAATCTTAAGATCAATTAAATCTCAAGATACGAGTCATTACGTCGTATCGTGTATAGCCGGTTGCATCACCCGCCCCGCGCCCCGCAAACCATCAGGAAGGCCACGCTTACGGCGGTTTACCAATAAGTGATGCGCATCTTCATAGAGGTCATACTGCGAGGTCGATGCAAGGCGACTTTAATTCTACAGTCCTTAGAATATAGCTTGATCTCTGTAAAGGCGCGTCGGTACCAAAATTGTTGGCAATTTTAGTGTTTCCAACTGTGGGCAATTCTTCAAAAAATTGCCAACTTTTGTTTCCATTGTGTCTACACCGAGTCGCCAACAATTTGAAAATCATTCCAACTAAGCGTCTTCACAGAGCCAATAAATATCTGCAACAAGCGTATTCTTTTGAAGTTTACCGCTAAGAACAGAACACGGTTCCCAGCATTTGTTGTCAATTTTTGTTGCAAACACTAGGAAAATTACAACCAATTTTGTCACCAACACGTGTTGACAACAGAAAAGTTGCCAACTTTGTTAGTTGGAGACTCGGATTAACAGATGCTACGAAACCCTCGGAGTAAGTTTGAACAAGCCATTTTATTGTGTATCACTTGTTTCCATTCGGTAAATGCCAGCTATATCACAAATTAGCTGAACACCGCGGTGTTACCCGCGGTTATTGTTGTACCACGGGTAACGCTGCGGGACAAAGCTAGTCTAAAAAAGTAGCCTAAGTTACTCCTTAGATTATCAGCTATCTGCCGGTGAAAGTCCCGTCAAAATCGGTCTAGCCGGTTCTAGATCGGTTCTAGAGATTACCCGGAACAAACAGACAAAAATTGTAAAAACATGTTATTTTACATATTATATGTACCGTGTATACATACATATGCATTTAGTAAATGCGGTTTTTTAATATTACAAACAGACACTCTGTCTATTGTACATCAATCAAGTGCCTGATACATGCAGAGGAATATAATGCACTTGATTGACTGCGCGGATGGTGTAATGGTTTAAGGGGATATCTCACCACTTCTTGCTCTACTAAGTGTAGTGGGTTCAATCAACATCATCAATCTATTAAGTCTATTCAGTCACCTCACTCAGTCACTCACTCATTCATTCATTCACTCACTCATTGTAGTGTCTGAGAGAGAAGGAAGTATTATGTCATCTCTAGTGCACGTGCGGTAGTAAACAGTCCAGTCGAATGTGAGCAGCGGAGGTGAGTGGGTGCGTCTAAGAGCCGAAGATATAGAAGGACATACTATACACCTTTATTTCGAGTGGAATGAGGCCCAATGATGCAGAAGCATCACTCACTAGGCCGCCATAGTGTATCATGTTGCATTGTCTGCATTCGCAATGAGTATGGAGACCACCACTCTTGGATTCTACTTATGCTTTCCATCAGGCAGAGTAGAGTCATTTTGGCAGGGCCATACATAAAAAAAGGTCGTTCCAAAGAGGGGAAAAAACTAGTAATATATCGTTTTCTACTGCACTGAGTGTTATGGTGGTGTTACGTTCCTCATATGAAACAACAGTTTGTGCGATCCTCAAAATTGTTGTTCTGAGTCTGGGTGTTCTTTGCGTCCGTTTCATGTATGTTTGTAAAGTACATCGAGACAAGAGTTGACTTTTAAAAATAAAAAAATAATAAAAATTTCGGTTGTGTCATAATCATAACACGGCAACTGTAACGCCACCTATATAATCATTTCGACGTAAACTATTCATACACAATTACTGTTATAATTTACTACGCTCCCTAATAAAGAGATAAACTTACCACAATTCAGGCGAATACGGCGGTGACGTCGTGACCAAAGATGGCGGCGGCATCATCGCATCGTTTGACAGCTGTCAAAATAAAATTAACTGTAAAATAATCAATCAATCAAAGGGTTTCAGTAGCTATGGGGGGTAAATTATGGAATTATATGGTGGGAAAAAATAAATAATGTCCAGTTATGAACAGTAACTGTAACAGTTCCAAAAGCGAACACAATGGCGCCACTGTTGCCAACGGAAATGTGGCAGTTATAGCTGAGGTAAAAAAAACTTTAATGTTTGAAATAATTGACTTTGATTTAATTCAAAGTTCTATTTAGGACACTAAAAAATGTACACAACATTATTTCTCCAGTCGAGCCTGTATTAGTCTGTAGTTTAGTCGTTTAAGAAGAAGAAGCGTAAAGAAGTAACAAACACACACATTCACAAACTTTTCCCTATTAATATTAGCGGGGTAAAACAAATAATACCGTAGTAAGGACGGTGGCCTCACACCCAGGTTGGTACTTCTCCAGGTCAGAGCGAGGTCTTCGCATCACCTTCTCACGGTCCTGCTTGTGTTTTCTGTCCGCACCTTTAAGCTTGAACACCTGCATTCAACCAAGATCTCCTGTATACAAGCCAGGCTACGGGCCTACGGAGTAGCTGAACTTATTCATGATGGTTTCTTGAATATTTCAAATTGTAAAGAGTGGTATCAATTTTTTTTTTTTTTTTTAGAATAACATAATAAAAATGAAATCAAAATTTAGGGAGATTACAATAGAGTACATTTTAATACATTTAATAAATCTAATATATTTAAAAGAGCAATTATTAAATATATATATTTATTCGAATATTTTTAGAATCATCATCGCCCAACCCTATTCCCAAATTTATTTGGGGTCGGTGCAATGAGTTTTCCTCCTCCATTCTCCTCTATCACTCGTTAGTTCACTGCTTACTCCCTTTTTTCAAAAATTTCGAATTCGAATATTTTTAGAAAAAATTACTAAAAAAAGAAATACCGAATAAAGCTTGGTTATCCAGGTACTAGCTATATAACATATACTTATAATATATGATATATACGTTTTGACAATAATAATTTTTCGTTCATCTGATCTCATAGTATACAATATTATTTTTTACAAGTTGTAACCCCTTGAACCCTCATCTAATCGGAATCGAACCCATATTACGATATTTCTGTAGAGATATAGTTTTAAGAACACTGCATCACTGGTTCTAGTTCACAAAGCACTGCCATAACTGAACTGGCCCCTACCTTGATCTGGCAAGCAGCAGCATGCAGCCTGGTGTGGTCATCACTCCCAAGGTAAGTCTCCACCTGGATGCGGAAGGGCACGCCCTTCTCCCCGCCATGCTTCTTCGCTGTGAACTCTGTTGAGATGCAGTTCACCTGAGGACAAACACAAGTATATCATAAACTAGCCGTGCCTCACGGTGTTACCAGCGTTTGTTGTACCTTCACAACAACAACTAAGATTAACAGCTATTTACCAATGAAAGTCTCGTCAAACCCGGTCCAGCCGTTCCAGAGATTAGCAAGAAATTTAACATTGTTTTTTTTTATGTAAGTACTATATCAACTTCCATATGGCGTTTAAAGAAAAATTGTTAATTTGAAATTACTAACAAACAAATCAATTTTATTTATTTGACACATTTTTTAAAGATACAAAAGAAATTTATCATGGCCTTAATTCGACTCTAAAGGAAATCCAAAAAAAAACACACTAATATATAAAGTCGAAAGTTTGTGAGTGTGTTTGTTTGTTACTTCTTCACGCGCAAACTACTGAACGGATTTGGAAACTTTACAGTAATATACCTTATACATCAGAATAACACATAGGCTACTATTTGCCGCGATAACCGACATACACGCGGGCTGAGCCGCGGGCAACAGCTAGTATAATGTAATCAAAATTCCATGTCTGGGCTCCTATTGACCTAATATCTAATTAATACCTTCAAACTAGCAACTCCAATAATTGTCATGAAATTTAGGATGCGGGGGGTCTCAAAGGTGATAAATCGATCTAGCTAGAATTCATTTAAAAAATTACCAAAAAAAAAAATACCGAGCAAGGCATTCAGCAATTCAGCTACTTATAATTATTTTTCTTATTTGTACTGACCTTGATATAAACGCCGACATCTTTGGTAGGGTCCCAGTAAACGTGCAACGAGTTTAGACAAGCTGGCTGTTCTACTCGGATCACGCCGTATGACAGCGGGACATCCACCTGTTGCAAAACAAAACTCAATAAGAACAATAGTCTGAGCATTTAGGTTTGAGGTGTTGGGGTATGGGCCTCCGGTATCCTCAATCACTCGGTGAAACACACACAGCGCAGGCGCTGTTTCACACCGGTTTTCTGTGAGGCCGTGGTATCACTCCGGTCGAGCCGGCCCATGCATGCCGAAGCGTGGCTCTCCCTCGGTAATTCTGTAAATCTCTATACGGAAATTTATCCAAATCGGTTCTGAGGTTTAGCCGTGAAAACGTAATAAACAGACAGCAATGTTTACTATTTACGTATACATATATTTTTGGTTTGTACACGCTTCGATAACTCAATAATCACAAATTTTAACAAAAAAAAAACCGACTTCAATCTGGACCAAATTCAAATGGGATCATACGGGAATATTGAGGTATTCGTTAATTTTTCGCGTACATACATAATGCAAATTGAAGACTTATATGGTTTTCTCATGGATGACAAGTCAGAACTGAACCAAATTTAAATGGGACCATTCGGGAAGCACCAGCTTTCAAATAAAAAAAGAATCATCAAAATCGGTTCACCCAGTCCAAAGTTATGAGGTAACAAACATAACGAAAAAAAAAATACAGTCGAATTGAGAACCTCCTCCTTTTTGAAGTCGGTTGAAAAATGCTGCACCGATTGAGGTCTATTTTTGTCACGATATACAAATCACTTCGAAGATTTTTTATCTGTAAAAATGTATCTAGTACAGTTGGTTGAACATTACAAACATTACGAAGATGAACAAACAGACAAATAGACAGTACGAACCTCAACTATCCTCTCTCCGGGTCGTTCCGCGTGCCACTGAGCTATCTGCTCCCTCTCCATGTACTGCAGCCGGCGCTCGTGGAAGCATATCTTGATAACGCTCTGGTATAAAAAACGAATTTCTTGTTATGAATAACCTTCGGTAACATGAGTATAGTTTTGGAAGTGGAAATTTCTATGAAATTGTTGACAAAAATTATAGGTAAAGTACATATTAATTGATTGAAATTGACATTTAAAAAAAAGTAAAAATATATGAGTTTTTTTTAATTTATATTGTTCAAAGACTATAACGATAAATAATAATATATAAACTGAAATGTTATAGTACATTATGATATAAGTGCGGTAAGTTGAAAATTACAACCGAGGCGATATTGCTACAAGAAAGCTGAGGCTGTAATTTTCAAAGCGCACGTATGTCATACGACGTTTTATAACATATTTGCGAGGAAATAAATAAAACTTGGACTTTCTTGATCGAATAAATCTTTTATTACTTGTTAAAGCAGTTATAAAAATTTGAACAATTTGTAAAATTGATTATTACGTTGCCAGTTGGCATTTTTAAGCTTGTCAAGTTATTATTATTAATTAAAATTTCACCAGTCTCTCTCACTCTCTTGAGTGAAAGTAGGAGAAACGAGACCACAGAGTTTAGCAGTCGGCGGCAGCGGCGGAGGCGGCTGCAGAACTCTGTGGTCTCGTTTCTCCTACTTTCACTCATAAAATGTTGACCACTGTTCTGACATTTTACATTAACATCACATTACAATAACGCAAAAGTACGTAATGAGATACATTACGATATTGAAATTGGTGAAATAAGAGACCCTTTACGAGCAAATATGTTATAAAATAACTTTACTAAATGAATATGCTATGACTGTTTATTTTACTACCTAAACTAACATCTTGCATGCTCTGTGTATGTATACTCATGATTTGGGCAAATAAACGAACTTGTAAAACAAAAATATCGATATTTCTATACTATAGAGGCATTGAATATATAAAAATGAATCACAAAATGTGTTTCTAAGCTTTGTGCGAAACACTCAGACCAATCCAGTAATTTTTTTTATTCATATCTTTCTTAAGGCACAAGGAGATTTTTATGGACCGGATAAACAATATATTTCCGGTCAAGTTTTAAGGAAAACATTCTTACCTTCAATATCTTGCCTTTATACTGGGACAGGTCACCCAACTTCTTCAACTTGATCTCGTAGGGCTGGCCTTGATTCAAGTATGTGAGTGTCTCTTCATTCTGCTTCGTGGCTATTGACGTGGCGGCTGCGAGGACGTATTGGAACCTGACAGAGTAATATTAAACCTCAATAATTCTTCTTTTTTGGCACTTTGGCTATCTGATTAGTAGCGGTTTGTTAAGAAAAAGATTCCCCAGTGTGGCGACTTAAAACATACAGTGCAACTAAAACATATTATAACGCCATCTACCGAAGACACATCTAACTATGGAGTAACTGCTAATCCTGCATAGCGTTATATATATATATATCCTCGCCAACATCAACCATTGGGCCAACAACAATAACTTCAAATTTTTTCAAAATTAAATGAAGAATTAAGTGCAGTATTAAGTATTTAATTGCTTTCTTTTTATCTATTTTTATAGGAAATTTACAGGTTTAAGGTCAGAAAGTAGTATAAAGTACAGTAACAGGTTTTAATAATATATAACAAAACTAAGATGCGACTTCTATAATAATTGTGTTAATTGGTGCGAGAACTTTCATTGCGCGATGCAGGATCATTACTAGACCTAGACAATAACACTACAAGTAAGTACGAGGCTATCATTTTTTAAATTCAATATCGTACCTGTATGTTAGGTTAATCAAGGGTTGTTGTAAAGGGTTCATGTAAATGGTGTTACCTGGTATCGTCCTTAAAACTGGGATCACTGCGTTGCTGTATTGAGGACTGTAGGAAGCCGTCCAGCGAGCCGGCAGGCGAACACATCAGAAGACCTGTATCTGGACAATACATTAAAGTTGATCAGACATTGTTTATTTATTTACTCGTATACTGTGTAAAAATTCGGCCCAGTTCTAAACTACATTGAAACAATCAGCTCAAAGTACAATATAATGAGCGTTGTCTGAATAATTATATAGGCCCACAAAACAAGGAATATTAATTCTATCGTCTATTACAAGGTAGAAGAAAAAACTGTATGGCAAATGACAACAAGTTCCCGAGAACAGCAAGCGGTAAGCGGGCGTCACCCAAAAAGTAAAATAGCTAATAGAATGTAGGAAACTTTAGGTTGGGTATTTTCCTGTGATTAATATAAGCATATATTTCGCAACCCTTACAGCATCAGCCTATCGGGTTCTTATGATGACAGTTGTATCACAATGCTAAATATGTAATATAATAAATAAGATTCAGTTTAATCTATGACAATATACTCCCATCTTTCCGAACTTCGTCGGGGCTTCCCCGAAATATACAGGTAAGTAAACTGTACCTAACTAATAATATTTCAAACAATTTTTTTTTTTTTCCTTATGTACTCATGAGCAGGTCTACCTTTTGGCGCCCGCTTATCGTTGAATTTTAGGACACATGGTATACTATTATTTTTGCCTTAATTTTAAATTATATTAACCTCGTTTTATTGTTGCACACATTGTAAAGGGTACGGAATACGATCTAAAGATATTCTCCTGAACTAAACCAAGGTAAAAAGATAGCATTATCATGATGCCAAGTAAGAGATAGTCTTTTAAGTAGTTGGCATAGTGGTTATTGCTCATGTCTGTTAATTCAAAGGTCGTATGTTCGATTTCACAACACAACAGGTTTATACAGGGTGAGTGTGAGATTACTGAGATTAATAATTATTATTAGCTTAACAACATATATTTTTTTTTTTTTTTTAATATTTCGGACATTTTAACACACAACGCCATCTAGTCCCAAGCTAAGCAGAGCTTGTGTTATGGGTACTAAACAACTGATACAAATACATATATACTTTTTTTTTTGTAAATACATACATATTATACATAGAAAACACCCAAACTCCGAAACAAATATTTGTAGATCATTCAAACATTTGGTCCGACCCAGGAATCGAACCCGAGACCTCATGATCAGCAGTCGTACACCTGGTAACCGCGAGACCAACGAGGCAGTCAATATTACAATACTAACTCTTATTTTCCTGTCCGTTAGGTGAATGGTAACCGTTAATGGGCATCATGGTCCCAGGAGGCATCGTGGGCTGACACTGCATACCCTCTGGACATCCTGTGACACAAATATTCCGATATTTATCATCATAATATATGAAACTATGAATTCCTATGCCCGTAGAAGAAATTTCAAAAGACACTGTCTGGGAACAGTAGCGACTCTTATTTTAAATGCCGCAAGTTGGTATGACTTTTATATGAAAGCCAGAGGTCTTAAAAACGACTCTGGTCGAGGATCTTAGGACTTTTTGGAGGACTCCAGAAGTCCAGCTCTATTCATAAGTTTATATAGGCGGCATATTGCAGTTCTTTTGCAAAAAGTTTGTTCCTGATCATCTCAATCTTTATGATATGAAGGACGTAATGTTATTTAAGAAAAAAATATGGATATCTGAATTGAATTTAGACAATTGAAGAAGTTTGGAGACATCAATCCAGAAGATTGATGATAGAATATCACTGAAAAGTATGAGTGGTAATATACATAAAGATTATTTTTAGATCAACATAACAGTTTTCACCAGAGGAAATAATGTCGTAAGTTATGCGAATTTCAGCACAAGAAAGGAGTGCAACTCCAGTGTCAATTGCCCGGCTATATCTTATGATTTCTATCTATCGAGAATAGTTTTAATTCTTTGGATAAAAGGCCACGCTAAGGTTGCCAAAAATGCAACCGCTTCTGGCAATAAGGCCGCCCTATGTACATTATATATCAGACATTTTATGTATTTTGTTGTAACTCTGTACACCACAAATAAAGAGTTTTCTATCTATCTTAAAGGTCCTTTTCTGTACCCCTGACAATATGTATGCAAAGTATTATAATAATCTAATGAGTAATTACGCCATAAAAACTATACACACAAATAACTCACATTCGCATATAGAATATTAGTTGAAAATTACTGTCAAATTATTTCACCTTTTGACCTCGTACCCTTCCCCTGTTTGTAAGACCTCGCCCTCGCCTCGACCTCGCCTGATGGTAAGCGATTACCGCCGCCCATGGATACCCGCAACACCTGAGGCGTCACAAGTGCGTTGCCGGCCTTTGGGGGATCGGCAGGGGGATGGGAGAAGGATTGGGATATGGGCCTCCGGTATTCTCACTCACTCGGTGAATTACAGCGCAAGCGCTGTTTCACACCGGTTTTCTGTGAGGCCGTGGTATCACTCCGGTCGAGCCGGCTCATTCATGCCGAAGCGTGGCCCACCCTCTTTATTCCTTTACATTATTTCTTTTTACATTCTCCCTTATTCCAAGGAGAGTTGACGATAGGCAAGCGGCCAACCATAAAAACCAGCCAAATCAATTTAGACGGCATCTTAACATGGGAGAGCGATAATTCGACACAAATGGATCGACTCAATTAGAGTAATACCACCATCTTCCCTAGTCCCTTGCTCCCTGAAGCAGACCCCTGGAGAACGAATTCGCCTGCCTGGTTCGGGGGGAGAAGGAGGAGAGGCATAGTTTCAAAAAGGTTACATTGTATTTCGCTAACAACGACACATATTTTCGCTCTATACATACCGTGCTGTTCCATCAAGGTGCCGTTGTGCGGTGGGGACTGCTGGCAGCTACCATCATCTATCACGTCTCTTTGGTTATCCACCACCATATTGGTGATCTGCATCAACCAAATATATGAACTTTAGACCAAAACTTTGACGAACTTATGTGACTATTTTAAAACGATTTAGGACACATTTGTGTGGCATAATAGAGTGGACATTATTATTGTTTATCACCTATATCCAAATATCTAGATGTTTTACAGGGCTTGTTCATCTAGTCAGAGGTCGTGGATTCAATTCCCAACCAGGACAAATAATTGTGTGTAGAGGTACGATCATTTTGTTCTGTATCTACTTGTAATCTTCTTATCTTATTGCTGTTCGTTTGTCTCGCTAAAAATCGAGAACGGCTAGGCAGATTTAGCTGATTTTGGTTTGGAAATGTTTGTCGAGGTCCAGGGAAGGTTTAAACAGTGAAAAATTAAAAATAACTTGAAAATCCAAATGTCACGTGTACGAAGTAGCGGGCACAGCTAGTTTATCTATATATCTGTACATAGTAGTAGGTAAATTAAGTCGCTTCTGTTGTGTGTTCGCTTAGATCTTTTGAAATACGCAACGGATTTCAATGTAGTTTTGAGTAATAAATAGAGTGATTAAAGAGGAAGGTTTATATGTGTAATACATGCATATTATAGTAGAATTTTAAAGACTTCCGTGCGAAGCCGGGCCGAGTCGCTACTAATTTATTTTTTAATTTACCTCAATACCTAACTCATTATCTACATTTAAAAAAAGCAGAGTTAAATAGGTTTAACGTATGTTACTGTGTCTAAAATATATTTACCCTGAAGTGGATAGAAAATAAATAGCGCCTTAGGTCCTGATCAGGGTTTATTGCAAATGTCTAATTTATGTATAATTATTAATTTTTTATCCTAAAAAACTAGCAGACCCGCGCAACTTCGTTTGTGTGTCTCCAAAAGAAATATTTTTTACCCATTTCCCCAACATTTTCGGTCGATACCCGACTTCTATTGGTCGTAGCGTGATGTTATATAACCTACAACCTTCCTCGCTAAATGGGCATTCCAACAAAAAAAGAATTAGTAAAATCGGTTCAGCCGTTCACGTGTGATGTCATGACCAAGGCACATACGGATATAATAGATTTAGAAAAGCAAGTGCCGGGCAAATTCTAGAAGAAAAATCAATCTGATAGATAGTCTCAAATTATCCACTCCTGTTGGTAATGCCGGTACAGGGCCAGAGCTTATCAAATGGATGAACGCTTATACAATAAACTATTGCAACATGGTCGAATTAGAGGCTAAGTTCTGCTCGAATGCTCTTATTCTCATGTCAGTACCTTAAAAATATGTATGTATCCATCAGCGGTCTGCTATCAGTCTATACCCTACTCAACTTCCTCTGAGACAAAAGGTAAACAAAGAAACCAATGTTTCTCAAACGAGTTGATCGACAGTAAAGTTGGCCGGTGTAACCAAACTAATTACAAAATTACACATTTCTACGTAAATTATTTGCCTTATCACTACTCTTCAATTTAGTAGTGTTATAATACGTTCAAAGTTTGGGTACAGCTACAGTTTTAGGTGTTTTTAATGTCACTTTTTAGTCAATCCACTGTGAACTCGGTAAATTTGGACAGTTGCAATTATTTTATTTTTTAATATACGTATTTCCGTTGTACTTGACACTGGCAGAATTGTCGACATCGGCACAGTTTGCCATTTTCCAAGAAAAATAAAAATAAAATGGCACTTTTTTTATTGATTCTAGATGCATATAAAATTTGAACTTTTAAAGAACCTTTTTCTGGTTTGTTTACCTTTTGTCTCAGAGGAAGTTGAATAGACTATAGCTCTGGTAATTGGGATCTGGCGGTCAAGACTTGTGTCATGCGTGTCATAAGTGATTTCATTTGAATCGTTAATAAAGTGTCATCCGGGGGGAAGACACTTGGGACACATATGGGATATGGACATGACGGATTCAGAATACGGAGTTTCACCACCCCTGTTCATCCCACGGGTGTCGTAAGAAGCGACTGAGGAAACAAACTACGCAGCAACAGCACTGCAAAGAGAAGGAAACATGAAACAAACCCTTCACCAACGCGTCTACTTAGCGTGGTATAGTCGACCAAAACCTTCTTATTAAGGAGAGGTCTATGTTCAGCATTGGACTGTTATAAAGGCTGTTAATAAATTACAAGTAGACTGATGACGTCAGACTGTGTTAACATTTTCATACGTGCACATACAGAGTTTTATTGGCAAGGTCATGCATAATATGGACATGGAAATTAAACAATATCTTGTATATACTGAGGGCAGTTAATATGTAATATGAAATGCTGTGAAAGCAAGAAGAGTGAGGATAGATCTTCTAAGTCAGAAGTAGAAATTATCAGATATTTAGGTGGTAATATCACCTCGCATAAATTCTTGACTTCATATTCCCAATCGGCTTGCTTTACATTTGAATTATCCACTGTGATCTGAGAATAAAACAAAAACAAAGGATATATCAGCTGTACTTTTGGGCAGCTTTTGCAAGCTGTGTTAAAAAACGGGTTAAATGGATTTTTGATCAAAATTGAGCATTTTCATGATGGTGTTCTGACAGAAAACTACTAGTAATTTTTCTTGGTGAATAGGGTATCCAGAGTTTTGAAGGAGGTGATAAGATGGGCAATGAGTATCGGTAAAAAGTGGCGTTGGTAACCCTTAAGCATTGACAAACAATTTAAATGAAAAATGCCACTTTCATCAGCACAGACCCACTCAGGACTACTCGTAATAGTGTCTAGGTCTGTCTGAGTAAATGTATCAGCAGTCCGGTTAGCAGAACACAGAAACTACCTAGTTTTGGGTTAGACTGATGTCGTGTAATATATGTAATTATTTTTTATTTTACCCCTAGTCAAGACACTCAAGATTTTCGAAGAAGATCGCTTTAAGAATATAACAAAGAAAGCAAAGATGAAACGCAAATACTAAAAGTTGGGTGGGGAAGGTTGAGACACAACAGTTTCAATAAAGGATAAAGAATATGAAAACACTATTAAATATACTATTCAAGAGCTAGCTCTCTTTTCGATTTATAACATACTTTTACCGTGAATTACTATGAATATTCCCATATATAGCGGGGGAGCCTGGTACAAATGTACCGGCTCGACGGTAGCGATACCAAGGCCTCACAAAAAATGGTGTGAGTGTTGCCAGGAACCCAAAAGGTGTCCATGAGCGCTGGTAATTGTTTACCATCAGGTGACTTAACTGCTCGTTTTCACCTTATGCCAAAACAACCTTATTTTTGCTTGCAACGCAACCTTAATTTTTTTAAATTGTTTTTCATTGATAATTTAGTGTTTTAGTGTGTGGCGTTTTTTCCCTACCCGAGATTTGCTACATTCCTACTCTATCTGCGTCACCCAATCTATTTTTTAACTCAACATAAAAGTAACCAGTCAAAACATTAACTTTAAGAAAATAATGACGCAAAAGTGTCGCATCGATCAAACTCCACACCCTGACCAATCAGGTCAAAAACTTTCGTACGAAACGATTATTTCTTGGAAGCTGATTGGTTTGACCGATGGATCAATATTTTTTATCGCGAATAATTAACTACCTTAGTGTTGCTTGTCAATGACACATAACTCTCAATTAAAAGAAAAAAATCCTCAAGTATATGAATAAAAGTTGGAAAAATTATGATTTTGGAACTGATTGATGAAATTATACCTGTCTATCATCAGGTCTTCTTTGAGCCCAAACCGGCCGTCGTGGCGGCGACAGCACCGCACCAGTAGGGGACGGTGCCTCTTGTTTGAAGTTTACAGCGAGCGACGGCAGCGCTAGAAGCGCTTCACTGCGGATGATACAGTTGACAAAGTGTTAGAGTTGTGCGGTACTAGATAATAGATGGCGTTACCATGATGGTCGTACAAATGCACCAGCTTCACCCCACCAAGAATTTTAATTATTTACACAGCAAGAACAGCAAGTCTTTTATCTTTTTTTTGTGAACTAATATGTATTTGGTGTTTACGTAAATTACGAATACTTATCAATTTAGCATGCGGACATTGCATATTTCCTGCATAATGTGACGTTAAACAAATTTTCACCTACTTATTAACTGGACTTCCTAGCTTAATGCTAATAATATTTTTATCATCATCAACAGCCCCTTACAGTCCTTAGAAAGGCGGTTTTGGCCTACTTCTTTCTATTTTGTAAAGACCACTCCCACATTACATACTGTGTCGCGGAGGACTTTACAAACATACTTGAAACACACACAAAGAACACCCAGACTCAGAACAACAATTTGTGATTCACACAAAGTGTTGTCCTATGTGGGATTTGAACCTGCAACCCTTGGCGCAGCAGAAAGCAGCGTGGCGATCCTTTAAACTTTGAATAGGCCAACCGTGGAGTCAATTATTGTAATACTTTCAACATGGCGTAATACTCACTTCATAGACAGCTCGCCGGGCAAGTCCAGGTCAAGATCGTTGACTTGCCAGCCGGGTGACATGTGAGAGGATGAAGAACTGGTGCCGCTGCCACCCATGTCGCTCAGAGCAACTAATGACAAAATAATATTTTTAGTTACAATAAAAAGTTTAAAAAACTATACCTCGACTATGTAAACACTTTTCGTAAAATTTATATAGCCCGTGCCATTTTTGCTATTCTATTGAAACCTCCTTCATTAAATCAGTTCAGTAGTAAATGCGCAACGGTGGAACAAATACATGGACTGCCAATTACCCTTCCTTTGGCTTCGTTGTGCTCGGGTAAAAATAGGCCTGATATAAGGGACATTTTCTATTTTGTAGCAAGAGAAATTTTCAAGCGACAATTGATGATTATTAAGGTCAACGTTTTTTTTTTTTTTTTTTTATGTATGGCCCGCCATAATGACTCTACTCTGCCTGATGGAAAGCATAAGCAGAATCCAAGAGTGGTGGTCACCATACTCACTGCGAATGCAGACAATGCAGTATGGCGACCCACACCATGGCGGCCTAGTGATGCTGCTGCATCTTTTAGTCTAGTCAACAAGTATGGAACTTGTTGACTAGACTATTTGGGCCTCCGGTCTCGCACTCACCAACGAAACACGACAGCACGATCGCTGTCATTTTACGTTGATTTTCTGTGCGAGGGTAGTACCGCCCCGGTCGAGCCGGCCCATTCGTGCTGAAATCAGCGTGGCTCTACTACCTACTGAATCTGTATCATGCTTACAAAGTTCTCACGGTGATTAACATTTGAATTTTATCTGTAGAAAGGTATCTTTCTAGTAAAATCAAGCTTGATGCAATGGAGGTTGCACTCAGTTTTAGAAATATTGCGTTTTTATAAGACACGACTGAACCAATTCGCTTAGTAACATCTTACAAAATCTTTGTCACACAATGTGTACTTAATTGGAAGTTTTGTTGTATCTCTACAATTTTATTAAATTAACCCTTGATATTATCATCAAGAAAATTAACAAGTCATAATCGTATTGCTATAAAAATACCTATCTTACATAATAATGGGACATACAAATAATTTCATAAGATTTATATAATTTACGTAATAAGAAAACAAATACCATCATTGAGGTTAATGTATTAAGGTCGCCGTCATATCACGTAACGGCTAATTTCATGTTAAAACAATAAAATTTGAGCTTTACACAACTTGGTATTAAGTCCAATATTGATTGCAAATTCCATCAAGGTAGTAGAGCCACGCTCAACTGGGGCGGTACTACCCTCTCACAAAAGATCGATCTAAAATGACAGCATTTGTGCTGTCGTGTTTCGTTGGTGAGTGCGAGACCGGAGGCCCAATGATGCAGAAGCATCTCAATAGACCGCCATGGTGTGGGTCACCATGCTGCATTGTTGCATTGTCTGCACGAGCAATAAGTATTGTGACCAGCACTCTTGGATTCAATTCAAATCTCCAGACGTATAGATATTTGTTACATTTTAATTAAATTATCGAATTATCGATAAAAATCGATTATATATCGTGCTTGAATTATCAATCCTATTACAAGTTTCCAAAAGACCACTATTGGTTAATTATAACATAACGCTACGGAAAATATAAGTCGCTTGCACGTCAATCACAAGAATTATCAGTGCGAGTAGGACGCACGGACATTCTTGTCTCCTAAATGTTTAAAACATAATATCAGCTGTGTAATTTTTAAGCTCTTGTCGCTGACTTTGCTTACAAAGAAAATTAATTTACTTCATTCCAATACACTCCCGTGCATCCCTATTAAATTGTACGTAGCGAGGTTTCAAGAACATGTTCTCGGAACTTGAGTCTGATAATATTCGACACTTTATGAGCCACTACTAATATTACATCACCTGCAGGTGAAATGAGTTGGCCAAAATTAATTTGAGAAGGCGTTTTTCCTCAGCATGGTACAAAGAAAACTTATCGTTCTACTTCTCTTCTTCCCTGAATGCCAAAATAGGATTGTGTTCCACTTCACAGACTGCAAAAAATATATTCTGGACATTTACAGCATTAGTTAACTCAACATACAATTGACCAATGACCCTCATATCACTTGTTTACAAGACATGTAGTCAAACGATAATGTGTAATATCAACTATCCTCAAGCTCGTTTTTGCATTGTTTGGTACTTTTTAGTGGCAAGAAATGTCCAGCTCTACATAGTGTCACATGCGGCTGCCACATGTTCAGATATGGAATTGAGACATGTGTAGTGTTATCTCGTGCTGAAGCAGCACAACGGGTACTAGGTTATCATTCCGTATTTGTATGTGGCACTAAAAGATCCATTTATCATGTCTACTTTAGCTTTAATATTATTCAAAGTATTTTTGAAATTAACTACTAGTATTTTGTTTGTGGCCAGCGTAGTCATGAGTGATTTCATTTTCATCATCAACCACCCATAACGCCCCACTGCTGGGCTCGGGTCTCCTCTCAGGAGAGGGTTACGGCCATACGTCCCCACGCTAGCCGAGTGCGGGTTGGGGACTGGCAAGAAAACGTTGTGGCTACGTAATCTTGCCGTTGGATATTTTTAAGCCGCCCAAAGGCCTCCAACTAAGCTTCACGGCTGTTATCCTATGATAACAACCGGGACCGACTGTTAACGTGACCTCCGAATCACGGAGACGCTCATGGTCACATGCCACTAGCGGTCGCATCCAGGTACTGACCGCGCCGTCGTTGCTTACCCTCGGTGATTGTTTCGAATCACCGAGGACAACTGGGCTAATGTTGGGATTTTAATTGTTAATAAATTGTCGTCCTAATGGTGACTAGAAGAATACCGAGGGTCACCAACTCATACCATGGTTGTCATAAGCGATGTCTGGCCAGCGTGGTATAGTACTATAGTAGAAAAAAACCTCCTTTCTAACGAGAGGCATATGTCCAGTGGACTTTGGAGGCTGTTTTTGTTGAAGATTTGGTTTGTAGAGGTGAAGGTTTGAAATCAATCTGAATCGTAGTAGACTTGCCGACCTCATAGACACAATATGGATAAAGGCTAGCAAATTTTTCGTCTTCGTTATTTTTCGTTCAAATTTCAAAAACTGAAACACAGTATTTTTCTTTCCTAACACTTCTCAGCGCTTTTATTTACAAAACACAGCAAGCTGTTATATCAAGGAAATATAACTACATAATAATTATTATTTTCACGGGAATTAACGCGATCACTTATATCAACCTGGTCGAAACGTCAGGCAAAACAGAGGTATGTAATACCTTAAAATAAGTGATCGCGTTAATTCCCCTGAAAATAATTAAAAAAAAAAAAATTATAACATGGAACGCGAACGTTTAAAAGTTAGTAAAACTACATAATATATTGAAATGAAAAAAATCAGTGGAGGTGATATAAATTGTTATCTTAAATGAGATAAGGTTTCAATTTAAATTACGATCGATTGTCTTGTAATCTGTAAATCTTAAATGACAACAGAATTTGAAAAAAGGTATTTTTTTTAATTTAAGGGCTTTGACGCTATGCTAGCACATCGCCGTCCGGTCAAAATGGACATTCAAGGTGAAAATAATTCCTGTAGAGCTGAAGCATTTGTGAAAAGTTCGTATCAATTCCTTACATGTTTTCTTATACATAGTTAGGTACAATTCACGATAACATTAATCTTGTATAATTCAGTAGTAGGTGATTTATTTATGTTTTTATTCATTTCATACATTTTGATTTAAACAACCGTAAACCTAAATAAATAATCAAGTAAATAATATAGTACGATGAAACCTAATTAGCTCTTATTATGTAGACAAATAAACAGATTATTATTGTGCATACTACTACTATAATGAAGATTGTTCGTATATACATATTAATTTATATACGTGCTTCTATGTGATAATGTTGAATTGTCGATTCAAATGAAAATTGTTTGTTATTCTGAACCTTTTGCTAAGAGAATCGTTGGTTAGCATTACGTTAGGCATTTAATACAAGGCTGTATTTTGAAATCGTTTTTCATTAAATTATTGAATCGTGACTGTACTTAAAAGTCGTATCTGTAAAATATCACCAACCAGCTGAAGTAGTCTGTGTCTCTCGAAAAAAAAAAATCCCCGTGTTAGCAACATTTTTCATTGATGTTCGGCTTCTATTCCTCAAAATAAGATGTCATCGAGTCTATAGCCCTCCTCGATAAGAGAGCTATCCAATACCAAAAGAATTATTTAATTCGAACTAGTAATTCCTGAGATAACTGCGTTCAACATAACAAATTCTTTATCTTTAAAAATATTAGCAAGATTTCTTTCGTAAATGGGAGATCTATATAGACACTTGTAACGTTCCAATTGACGTAGGTAATTCATCAATAAAATGTATTTAATTTTAATTAGCGCGGTATATCAATGACTGCTTTGAGCACAACGTTTATACAGAGGACGGTTATCAGTTCAACTTTGAACCCACAGGGAATGAACTAGTTATTACTGCTCGTACTGTCCAGCTGGGCTGATAGGGTTGTTTATATTTCTTTTATTACCATTCTCAAACCGACTGCAATCAAGAGATACAGGTTCCTCCAGGGGCGTCTTTACCTATATTGCAGGGTTTTTCGGTGCACACGGGTGCAGCAGTGTTAGGGGCGCACTTACGAAGGGCGCTATGTTTACTAAATGGATAGGAATGATTGCACACGGGCGCTTCACTGGCTAGAGACGTCGGCGTCGTCTCTGGTTCCTTCGATCTAGTTGTATTTTCTTTATGTTGGTTACGACAGAACTCTGACATTTCAGCACAGATTTGGAAAAGCTTTTGAAGTGTATTAAAACATATTAGTTAAAGACGTGACATATCGATGTTTGGCAGGCATTTCCATTACTATTGTTCAGATTCCGGCACTCATTTCAGCAAAGGAATTTGAATTCGACCTGTAGGATTTTATATGTAATGTAACTGGGATCGTACAGTTACGAAGTTTGGGCTGTTTGAGCTCTTTCTATTCTTTTGTTTTAGACCTTGTACCCGAGCCAAAAAGTTTTGACATATCAAACAATCAGTAAAGCGAAATATAAAAAATATAGTAATCAATAAGACATAAGTACCGTAAGGGTTATAATTGATGCTCGCAAAAGCATGAGCACCAAATTCCGTGAACCTTCTTCCTTCTCTCGCTTCTCTTGCGGCGAACTGGAGTACCGCAGCGGCAGAAACCCGCTCCTGCTGCGGTGTCGTATCCTCCACCATGATGACAGACAGTTTGACGTTTGACACAGAGATGGAGCCACGAGCGGAACAATTAGTTTCAGTTCCCAATAATAGATGGCAGTAGTTTCGTTTGTAATTTTTTTTGAGAGCACACGTTGGTATCACAGGTATGTTCAATTAGCTTCTTCCTAGATTATAGCCACTGTCAGAAAATCCATTTGTTTTGTAGTTGTAACGTCCAAAGATGGCATTCACACACGATGCTGGTATAATATTTAGTTGCACTTAGGAAATGTTTTAAAGTCATTATAGTATGCACGGACTGTTCGCTGCACTTGTATTTAACTTGTGTATTTTTGAAATACTCACGGTTGCTTTGAAGACATATTTGAATTTCAAAGTTCACAGTTTTTAAATAAAGTCTGTCGTTCGTAAATAATATACTGATGAGAAATGTGTATCTATAGTAGAAAATGTCTTATAAGTAAAGCAATATTTAAAGAAATAAAAATTAAAGTAACGATCGAAATCTATGGTTAAATAATAACACCACCATCGGTCTACACTTAGATTGCTCGCTTATTGGTCTAATTAAACATCTTGTTTCCCGTAACATACTTCCGTCCCTTCTCACGAAGTTACTCCGAAAACGAGCGAAAAATATTCACGAGAACCTTTTGTTATACCTAATACTAACTAGTTCTAACTAATGTTACATTACGCGAATGTAAATTAATTGTAACGCTCTAAATTTTTAACTACTACACCGTTTATCGTGAAACTTTGCTTATTGCTGAAAAACAGATTAGGAGAATGAATAGCTATGGACAACTATAGGCTGTAAGATAGGAAGTTTCTGTAACTGTGTATCAAAAATGTAACAGCATTTTACATATTTGTGGGGAACGGAACGTAAGACAAGTGAAAGAGAAAAGGCAGGTGTAAAGGAGATGGAAGAGAAATTGCGGCGGGAAAATATTATTTCCGCCATTATATACATTTATCTTATTTCACACTTATTTATTTCGATTTCGAAAGGCAGATCATTGCAGTTTTCACATTATACTATGGATGACTTATCTTTGAATGTAAAAGTCAGTACTTTGAATGTAAAAACATGTAAATATAATCAATAAATAGAATGTTATACTTAGGTATCTGTGTTGCATCATTGATGTGATAATTATGTGTTATATGATAAACTAGCGACCCGCCCCGGCTTCGCACGGGTGGATTTCAAATGCCCCCGCCGACGACACGATTCGTGCATTTTAAATCTGTAATATCTTCGCATATATTCATTTAAATTAGATACTGTAAAGGGCCATTTTGATCTATATTAAATGCACAATGTATTTAATTTACTTAATTGTATAAGGATTCATTCCGTATTGCTTAAAATCACTTCGTAAATAAGCCATTATTTCTCGTAAAAAGAAAGGAATAAAAAATGGTTGTTGTGGGTTATCCCTAAGAGATAGACATATACCGTCGCGGACTTTTTTGTAGTACTTTTTAAGGTGTACAATACTGTAGTACATTATTTTGATCTATCTCGTAGGGTGCAACCAGCGTTTGCAATGTAAGCGCAAAAAATGTGTTTATTTGCTACAGCACATTAGAAACCTCGAAAATTAACAGAGTTTCCATGCTATATTATGCATTTATTATACATAAAAACCTTCCTCTTGAATCACTCTATCTATTAAAGAAATCCGCATCAAAATCCGTTGCGTAGTTTTAAAGATTTAAGCACACAAAGGGACATAGGGACAGAGAAAGCGACTTTGTTTTATACTATGTAGTGATAGTGATACACAATTATCTTACAACACGTACTATATAATATGTATAGATACCATGATGATTATATACATAGATACATATCTTTCGTTATAATTTAGAAGGAAAACAAGCCATCACAATGTTTGCGTTCGCAATGAGGATGGTGACCACCACTCTTGGATTTTAGCAGGCTAATTGTAATATACATAAAAAAACGGTTACTAAAGAAATACTTTTACCGATTTAATATATATTTACCGGTATATTCATCAAAGCAATACATGTCTTACACAGTACTAGCTGACCCACGCAACCCCGTTTGCGTCTCCTATTGCCCGTAGCGTGATAATTTCCCCTCGTTTGCATCAATGAAGAATGTTTCAAATTCTTCATTGATGCTCCGCTCATATTTGTCAGCATGATGATATATATAGCCTTCCTCGATAAATGTACTATCCAACACTGAAAGAATATTTCAAATCGGACCAGCGGTTCCTTAGATTAGCGCGTTTAAACAAACAAACTCTTCAACTTTATAATATTAGTATAGATTCCCAACCAATGTCACAATCAGTACTAAGGCACCTAATCGTCCTTATGGTGTTGTTTTCAAATAGCAAGTAATGAAAGAAAAAGTAATATGAATGAAATGGATTTAATGCAAAATGCAAATATCCCAAGAAGTATTTGATGAAAGGTATTATGTGCAGTAAATCTTGTGAATTGAAACTGAACTTAAACTCTAGTGGAATTAAATTAAATTTTATCCTTGATGGGGATGTGATTGTGGATTGAGAATATGGTGTGTGAACACCCCTATTCACCCCGTGGGTGTCGTAAGCACGTCGTAAGAGCCGACTTAGGGAGCAAACTACCAGGACAACAGCACTGCAAAGAGAAGGAAAACTCGAAACTAACTCTTTACTAAGCCATCTTATAATAGTGTTATAGTAGGCCAAAACCTCCTTTGTAAGGAGAAGCTTATGTCCAATAGTAGACTATTAACGTCTGTTTAAATGATGAAGTTTAATTTAAAGGATACCAGGTATGGGATGTGATACTCGGTTATCGGTAACTAGTATTCTTTTAGGAACCGGTTTTAGTGGTGAGCTTTCTAATCTAAAATTACTCATTTGGCTTTTTCCGGTTTAATTATTGTTGTTATCTAAGTTATCTCTTATCTAGTGTGTTATTATCTTAATTATACCAAAGAACTGTTGTTCTTTAATTATTCGATGTGAAATATTTCCGACATGTTGCACTGTGGGACAGAAGCGTCACATTTAAAAGAATGTTTTGGTCTTCTATACCACGCTGACCAGACGGGTTGGTATAGGATTTGTGTCAAGTTTTCCTTCTCTTTGCAGTGCTGTTGTCCTGGTAGTTCGCTCCCTTAGTCGCCGCCTCTTACAACACTCACGGGATGAATAGGAGTGGTGACACACTGTGTTATAAATATAATCCCTTTCACATGGAAACTAAATTTATTAATTTGATATGAATGATAACATTAATCGTAATCAGTGGGATTTTTTTACATATTATTTGAATACTGATTGCTGTAACTATAAGTACAAATAAATAAAATTTAAATGTTTGCTTGTAATTTGAAATGAACAGCTTTTCATGCATATTATTGAAGTATCTATACTCGTATACGATTCTTAAACAAAAAAAAAACTTAAAATTTTTAAAAATTACTATCTTTACGTCTGTCAGTTTATTTATTCCGGTTAATCTCTGGTATTGCTGAACCAATTTTGACGGGAATTTCACTGACAGATAGCTCATGATATATAAGACGTAGCTTAGGCTAGTTTTCATAGGCTAGTTAGTTAGTAACAATCGCGGCTAACACCTCGGGAGTCGCAGTGGTCTATCAGCTGAGGAAAGCGCAAACATATTATCAGATACTTTCACATATTGTGCTGATGTTTGTATCGGCCGTGGATCTATCACTAACACTCGTAGATGTGATTGGTGGAATTATAAATTAGTCGAATTACGTAGAATCTATCGAAAAGCTCGTAAAAAACTAAATGACATTAAAAAGCGTAACGTAACAGGAGATATTTACAATAATGCTCTTATTGCTCTTAGAGTTGCCAGGTCTCATTATAGAGCTGCTGTGGAGAAATCAAAGGGAAATTGAATACGTAAACTTGTTGATAAACTCGATAGAGAGGGTCCCTGGTCACCTTTGTATCATGAATTTAAAGCAAATAGATCAATCGACCTTGCATACGTACAGAACATCAAAATTAATAATAGTTATACTACAGGAGTAGAACAAACCACAGAACATCTTTTAGAATCACTTGTGCCTGACGATCGGCCGGAGGATGACACGGATTATCACCGACAAATTAGGCAGTGGGCTATTGAACCACCATTGTCTCCAATGTCTGACTTACCATCTTCAGACGAATTCCTCAGTATTGTTAGGTCATTGCCACTAAATAAGGCTTCGGGCGACGATAAAATATCAAACAAAATGATAAAAGAAGCTTGTAAACTTTCGGGTGATACGGTTTTAACAGTTTTTAAACGTTGCATTGCGGAAGGAGTATTTCCTAGTGTTTGGCGGTGCGGTAATATTCGAATAATACCAAAAAGCGGCGATAAGCCGCCGGACGATCCTAAATCCTATCGACCCATAACACTGTTACCATCGCTGGGAAAGCTTTTAGAGCGTCTTGTAGTACCACGACTTCTACCGGGTGGAGTTAAATTTCATGATAGACAATTCGGCTTTACGTTGGGAAAATCGACAACTGATGCGGTTATATCTGTAAGGAAAGCTGTCACCGAGTCAAGTTTTCAATACGTTTTGGGCATCTTCTTAGATATATCTGGCGCCTTTGACAATGCGTGGTGGCCCATGCTATTGCTAAAATTAAAATTAAGAGGTTGCTTTAAAAATATTTATTCCCTTATCTCCTCGTACTTCTTACAAGGTACTACTAAATTGAGACTTGGGCATCATTCTGTGTCGAAGGCGCTTACGATGGGGTGTCCTCAAGGGTCAGTGCTAGGACCATACTTGTGGAACATAGGCTTCGACGATTTTCTGGCAATGCCTGTGCCGTCCGGATGTACCCTGAATGCGTACGCGGACGACGGTTTGTTATTGATAGAGTCGGATACTAGAACGGGGCTTGAGAGGCTGGCCAGTGAATGTTTGGACTTAATATCTCGGTGGGGTGGGCGTAATCGGTTGACGTTTGCACCAAACAAAACCTTCCAGCTACTTCTGAAAGGTAACCTCAAATCACCGCCTTGTATTAAATTTGAAAATATTACTATTAAAAATAAAACCTCGGTTTGTTATTTAGGATTGGTTTTAGAAAGAAATTTTTCATTTATTGAACATATTAGAACAGTTAATGAAAAGTCTAAAAAGAGTTTCTTTGCACTGACGAGGATATCAACTGCGACATGGGGTCTGTCATATAATACACTAAAGATCATATATGGAGCTACTTATTTGGGTTCTATTTGCTATGGTGCTCCTGTATGGGCAGATAGGGCGACTGTAGGTGCTGTCCGTCGCAAACTGTTACAAGGCCAACGACCTGCATTGATTTTCTTGTGCAAGGCATATAGGACGGTTAGCACTGAGGCTTTACCGGTGTTGGCAGGTGTTCTTCCGGTCGATCTCGAGGTGCAAAGACGTGCAGCCATGTACTATTCCACACTACAAAACATGGAATGCGATTTTTTGGGCATACGAGACCGCGGTAAAATCATAAGATTGTTTCAACAAAAAACCAATGTCTATAACGACCTCTTGGATGAATGGCAGAAACGATGGGACGAATCATCTAAGGGGCGCCACCTTTACCAGTTCTTTCCATCTGTTCGCGAAAGGTTGTCAAGGACATGGCTCGAGGTAGATCACTGTGTCGCTCAATTTCTTACAGGCCACGGTAACTTTAAGAGCAAACTATACTCATTTAAATTAGTCGATTCACCATTGTGTCAATGCTCAACACCTGATTCTAGCTGTGAACAGTCGGCTCATCATATCCTCTGGGAATGTAGTCTTTGGTACAATGAACGTAACATGATGCTAAATAGCTTACAAATGACGTCTGGGGTAGTATATTATGGGGATCTTGTGTCAACTGCGGTGAATTTCCGTGCGTTTAAGCGATTCTGCCATACATACTATAGAAATCAAATATAGCTCACTTAGGACCCATAATATTTTTATCCGTGGTGCTTCCCGGTTTGAAAAAGGCGTCTGCCTATTTTGACTCCATTTTGTCTCCCGCTTTGCTAAGGAGGGAGGTGGACTTATTATATTTCCAACTCCTCCAGTTTTCTTCTGATTAATTTCGTTGCGGGTTCCAAGACAGTTAAATTTTTCCTGGGACTTCCCGAGTGTCATAACTCGGTGTTTTCGTGGGTCACCGCTGTTGATCCTGGTGTACAGGAGTTACAGTGGTGGGCGTGTGGGCGGGATTAGTCCCATAACACCTCGGGACTCAGCTAATAAATAAATAAATGTAATACATTTTAGTCGTTTTTAAGAGCTATATTGAAATATAACAATAATTCCCCGATTGCAGAAAACGGAACTGCGACTAAACACCAATTACGTTATCAACAATAACCTATAAATTGCAAAACCGTGTCGAATCCAGTATGGCCGTCCAGAGGTCTTGGGGTCGAAAGATATCTGTCTTTGTAAGTTTTGTATCAAAACATTTCAATATTACCTACTTGGAGACACGCGCTGATGTCAGGAGCCGGTTATAATCAGACGAGGTGACCCGCACTTCGTCCGAGTCTCTCAAAAGGAATAGATTTTGCCCGTCTTAGCAATGTTTTCATTTGATGCTATTTTATTATTAGTTCTAGTTGATTTATAGCCAATAGGTTTAGAGGTTTTACCGGGACGGCTGGGGCGCTACTTGGGGGAGAGCTTCGTTCAGCAATGGACGGCGATAGATTGCTCTGAAGTTTCTCAGATAAATATATAAATCAAAATCAATATTTCGGACATCTAACACACAACGCCATCTAGTCACAAGCTAATCAGAGTTTGTATTATGGGTACTAGACAACTGATATAAATACATAATATATACTTTTATTTAACCGACTTCAAAAAAGGAGGAGGTTCACAATTTGACTGTTTATTTTTTCATTTTTTTTTTATGTTTGTTACCTCATAACTTTCGACTGGGTGAACTGATTTTGATGATTATTTTTTTAATTTGAAAGCTGGTGCTTCCTGTGTGGTCCCATTTAAATTTGGTCCAGATTGAAGTTGTTTTTTTTTAAATTAATTGTTTATACATACTAAATCCTCTAATTAGTATAGACGTTTATAGGATTGATTGACTGTACACTGTCTTTATTATTTATTATCTGTTAATAAGTACGGAGAGTACTACCTACATATAATATACTAATAACACTTTTATTGAATATAATGGTTTATATCTCAAATGCGTCATAGATATACGTGATTTGATATTTTAATATATCAAAACGAGATATTTATTCTGATATAGATCGACATTAATGGCATTTTTTGAAAAAGTTTTTAAAATTATTTAATTAAATAACGAACAACATAAAAACGAATAAACCGACAGATAGGCTACCCCTTTTTTGTCTGTTCGGAAATCTCTCTCTATGCAATGATGTATATAGAAATATGATGTATATATTGTTACGAGCCGGGTATTGATAAAATAAAAGTAGTCGGTTGATTACTAAAAAAATAACACAATTTTTTCTTTACAGGTAGATATGAACCTGATCTAGCCGAGTTATTGCTTATATTATTTTAACTAGCGACCCGCCCCGGCTTTGCACGGGCGGGTGGTATCAGATGCCCCCGCCGACGACACGATTCGTGCATTTTAAATCTGTAATATCTTCGAATATATTCATTTAAATTAGATACTGTAAAGGGCCATTTTGATCTATATTAAATGCACAATGTATTTCGTTTACTTAATTGTATAACGATTCATTTTCTATTGCTTAAAATCACTTCGTAAATAAGCCATTATTTCTGGTAAAAAGAAAGGAATAAAAAATGGTTGTTGTGGGTTATCCCTAAGAGATACACATATACCGTCGCGGACTTCTTTGTAGTACTTTTTAAGGTGTACAATACTGTAGTACATTATTTTGATCTATCTCGTAGGCTGCAACCAGCGTTTTCGATGTAAGCGCAAAAAAATGTGTTTATTTGCTACATCACATTAGAAACCTCGAAAATTAACAGTGTTTCCATACTATATTATGCATTTATTATACATAAAAACCTTCCTCTTGAATCACTCTATCTATAAAAAAAAACCGCATTAAAATCCGTTGCGTACTTTTAAAGATTTAAGCACACAAAGGGATATAGGGACAGAAAAAGCGACTTTGTTTTATACTATGTAGTGATAATAATATAACTTCACCCATCTCACATACGGCTGTCGGATCTCAAACTAATCACCCTGCTGCTGAATGTAAGCAATTGTATTGGGGACAGTTTTGTATTGGAAACAAACAATACCTTCATTTGTTATCTACCCTATCCTTTGACCTACTCCCAATATTTACATTTAATATCTAATGTGTGCGGTTGATGAGAATAATCTCGCTCTTTTTACGTAAGTGAGACTATTATAATGCTACATAGTTAGCAAAATGTAAACACATATTCCTCGTTCAAGGATACAAGCGGGATTGTGTTTATGTATACTGTTAATCTATACAAATAAATAAAATTGAGAGTGTCTGTTTGTAATATTAAAATAACCGCTTTTTACTAAATGCATATGTATGTAGGTATACACGGTACATATAACAAAAGAACATGTTTTCCAATTTTTGTGTCTGTCTGTTCCGGCTAATCTCCGGAACGGCTGGACCGATTTTGACGGGACTTTCACTGAAAAGTAGCTGATGGTATAACGAGTAACTTTGGCTACTTTTTTTAGACTAGCTTCGTCCCGCGGCGTCACCCGCGGTACGATAATAACCGCGGGTACCACCGCGGGACTCAGATAGTATAGATATATAACACCCGGTTAACCGGAATACGTTTATTAATCCGGGTGTTGTAACTGGCTACGAGGTAATTATTTGGGATATAGCAAACTTCAAGTTTGTAAGTATTGCAAATTTACACGGTATGTAAGATTTTCACAGAGGAATAGGAAAGGAGACAAAGCTGCGGAAGAGTGTTTCTAATGGTTTTGATAGTATTCATTACAGGGTCGCTTTGGAAGAAATCTATCATGTACTAAATCGTCTACTATCTATCGCCTAATAAAACCCTCTTTTTTTAAACTTGAAGCTAAATTCGTTGCTAAAAATTTATCATTTTTAAGATTTTTTAAGTTATTTCCGATGTAACTTTTTATAGTTTCTTTATTACTTTCCTTATTGTTGTTAAAAAAAAACGAATAGAAAAAAAAAAAAAACTGAAATAATTAACAACAAAATACCAGATACACGGTTAAGAATAAGAAGAACCGGTTCCAAAAAAGGAACAGTTCTCAATACTCTAACCGATATTAAACATCGACAAATAAATATTCCCTAACTAGTTAAACGTCGAACTGTCACTTATTAGTATTCCAAATTTAAATATATACATAGCGTTTTATTAGTTAGATCAACAGTCTCGAGTGTATATATGTGAAGGCGTGTTTCGATGTACAAATAGACTCTACAATATTCATTAACTGACAACTATCACTTTTTATTCCCTTAATACCGTACGTTTCAACAAACACTTAACAAAAACACTAAATATATCTATTAAAGATACACTTTTCGTCACAAAGAACACAACACTAGACAATCGTCCGATTTAATTATAACAAAACGTTTGTAAGTCGCGACGATTCGTTCAAAACTGTTTTTGATATACATCATAACGTGATCGTCACGCTATCGGTACTTGGGCATAGAGTAAACAAATTAGAAATATATTAAATTGTGGGAGAATTGTGCCCAAATAGCATTCTACTCTCTGAGAAGTCTGATGACAAATGTATACTTAAATTGTTATTATTCTAATGTACTTGGTACATGTTATTAACTTCTATAAACACCAGAATAGAAACAAATAGGCAGACTTTAACCACGGCTAATATTGTTCATAGGTATGAACGATGTATATGAATGATGTATAGGTACCTATTGATCCTATTGAATTTTTGTATTAATTAGTATACCATGTGTCCCAAAATTCAACGATAAGCGGGCGCCAAAAGGTAGACCTGCTCATGAGTACATAAGGAAAAAAAAAATAAAAAAATACCTAGTTTTTATTTAGTTACAAGAAAAATTTAGAATTTCTTTGAAAATTTACACCCTTCATTTTTTTTTATTTATTTATTACGTAGTGGTGTCCATACTTTTTTTTTACAAGACCATGAGTCTCGGTACACTAAGAGTAAAAATATTTCAAAATTGTAGGGAAAAAATTATTTTGAACGTTTTTTGTGTAAAAACTGCGGGCAATTTGGTGTTTTTAAGAGTTGTGGTGAATAGTAGCACTATTTAGGTACAAGATAAAAAAAATCTTAAGCATATTTGAGAAATTGTCATCGTGGTCGTTCAAAATATCATGAAAGGTATAAATTTTCAAAGAAATTCTAAATTTTTCTTGTAACTAAAAAAAAACTAGGTATATTTTTTTATTTTTTTTCCTTATGTACTCATTAGCAGGTCTACCTTTGGGCGCCCGCTTATCGTTGAATTTTGGGACACCCTGTATACCCAACTTAACAATCTAAAACAAGTATGTTGAATAACGGGAAGTAATATGGTCACTGAAAAAATAAACTGTCGGTTATTAGTATTACGGAACTTTAGCAGACATTAGATTTAGATAAAATAAGTTAATAGATTTTAAGACAAATTATCCTACTTACTTTTTATATATGTGTGCAGCTGATTCTGGTAGAATGTTGAAAAATCTTTTGATGTAGGAATGTCAGACATATTCACATTTGTAATATTCGCACATTTCCATTTCAATAGTATTTGATATGATAAAAAATAAGATTAGTATTGAAACTTATAGACAGCAAAAAGTTTCCTACCTTCATCAACAATTGTCACGTCTATATAAAATAATCTTTGCTAAGTATGCACGTTCTTGTATCAACATTTAATATAATAATGTCGTCTAAAAGGTAAACTCTTTCTTCTATGTTAAACGCAATTAAAATGTTTTCTTGGCCGTCTGTCTAGCTTAGTAAGACTAGGAACTAAGTCGTTGACAATTAAAAAGTTAAACTGTCAGTTATGTAGTTTTGAATTGGCCCAAAAAAAATATCAAATTACGCACTTTTTTTTGTTTGGCCCTGCCAAAATGACTTTACTCTGCCTGATGGAAAGTATAAGCAGAATCCAAGAGTGGTGGTCACCATACTCATTGGGAATGCAGACAATGCCACAACACAGCATGGTGACCCACAAAATGGTGACCCACAAAATGGTGGCCTAGTGATGCTTCTGCATCATTGGGCCTCCGGTCTCGCACTCACCAACGAAACTTTATGACTGCACGTTTGGCCTAGTGGTTTAACGGTCACCACACCGTTTCCTACTTCGCCAAGTGTCGTGGGTTCAAATCCCACGTAGGACAACACTTTGTGTGATCCACAAATTGTTGTTCTGAGTCTGGGTGTTCTTTGTGTCCGTTTCATGTATGTTTGTAAAGTCCCCCGCGACACAGGATTTATTCCTAGTGCGGGAGTTGTCTTTTAAGAAAAAACACACGACAGCACGAACGCTGTCATTTTACGTTGATTATCTGTGAGAGGGTAGTACCGCCCCGGTCGAGCCGGCCCGTTCGTACTGAAATTAGCGTGGCTCTACTACCTTGGAAACTAAGTTTTTAAAGAAAGTTTCGAGTTTTAAACGTTGAAGTTTAATATAAATGTTTCTTATCTAGTGTCTAGATTCAAATTTTGTGTGTAATTTTATAGAAGTTTAATATTCTAGAAAGTTATTTAATATGTACATCACCATCAACGGCCTTAATACAGTCCACCGTTGGACATAGACCTCGTCCCAAAAAGGAGGTTTTGTTAATTAATAAAAAAACTACTCACCCATAACTTTCTTTGGCGGCATCTTCCTCTGTTCCTTCTCTTCGCTCTCGTCCCTCCTCATCATCTTCCCTTCCCCCTGCCACTTCCTTTTCCTCCCTTCCCTCTCTTCCAAATACATCCCGAGGTCTTCTTCACGACCGACCAGCGTAAGCCTCACACTCGACTCCCAAGTGAAGTTGTCCTCCTTTCGACTATCGTGCATAATAAAGTCCTTTTCCCCCGAATAATATTCCATCACAATATGGCCATTATCACTACACTATTGACACTAAATGATGATGAGATGATGATGAAGCTTCCTCAACGGCGATTAGGTTAAAACAATACGAAGAAGGAGTTGTATAACTTTTTAATTCCAGTCGTTTCTCGTTGACGGTGGCTCTGCAGAAGTTCGTTCTCAATTTTCAGGAGCATGTTTGTATTAGAACGGCAGATATGATACTGTATGTGGGGTTCGAGTCCAGAGAAGTTCTTGGTGTAGCGGTTTCCGATAAAATGTGTTCGCTGGTTGAGAATGGTCTCCATGGGGCACAGTTAGAGATGTGTGAACCGAATGTCGATTCTGAATCTGCTAGTGGCCTCCCGGCGGCGATATACTATGGCTCCTGGAAATAATAAAATTGGTCGTGAATTATCTATTCACATCACACTAATATATAAAGGCGAAAGTTTGTGTGTATGTTTGTTACTTGTTCACGCAAAAACTACTGACCGGATTTGGATGAAACTTTACAGTAATATAGCTTATACATCAAAATAACACATAGGCTACTATTTGCAGCGATAACCGACATACACGCGGGCGGAGCCGCGGGCAACAGCTAGTAATAATAAAAAGCTGAAGAGTTTGTTTGTTGGTTGAACGCGATAATCTCAGGAACTACTGGTCTGATTTGGAAAATTCTTTTAGCGTTTCATAGCCCAAATATCGAGGGAGGCTATGGGCTATACATCGTTACGCTTCGACCAATAGGAGTGGAATATAAATGAAAAATGTTTCAAAAACAGGGGAAAAATATTTCTTTTGAGAGCTTTCATTGTGCGTAATTCGTTAAAGATTCGTCAAAATAATGTTGTTCCTCTTGAACAGTTCTAAAAAAAGTCAGCAAGACAGCATATGTCTATCTTTTGACTTGACTGCCTCGGTAGCGCAGTGGTAGCGTATGCGACTGCTGTGCTTAAGGTCTCGGGTTCGATTCCCGGGTCGGATCAAATGTTTGTATGATCTGCAAATATTTGTTTGTTTGGGTGTTTTCTATGTATATTATGTATGTTTTTACAAAAAAGTTTCAATAGATTTATATCACTTGTCTAGTATAGTACCCATAATACAGTACGCTTATTATGGGTATTAGATGTCTGAAATAACAATAAATGAAATTCAGCAAAAAAATGTTTTCAAGCACACGTTAGACAATTGCATATAACGGCAATTTCTTTTTGATTCCTTGTAATAATTGAAATGGCAAACCGACACGTCTCGTTAAATAAGCATTGTCATCAATCAATAAATCTGTGTTGGACCTTGTATTGACTGAGTTAATAGGCGGAATCACGTTCTTGTTGCATATACCTACAGTAATATTGTTTTGTTTCTTTTGCTTTTGTCAGGGACGTCTTTACCTATAGTGCAGGGTGTACGGGCCCAACACTGTCAGGGGCGCTGGCCGTCTATGTATCGGATCGAGTCAAGGGCGCCTGGAACTCTGCCGCCTCTTTCTGCGAGCAAGTTATGCTTGCGAAGGAGATGGCGGAGCGGGAGAGGTTTAGAACTCTCCCTGTCTGCCAGGCCCGGGAACGGGCCACGTATCGCAGACGACACGGGCGCCGAAGATCGCAAAACGATCTCCGTCCTCCATAAGCGCAAGCCTGGAGTGACAGGTGACGCCTCCAGTCACCCTAGCAGAAGCAGGCCGGGGTGGTGGCGCGAGTTCTACATAGTGCTCGCGCCCTTTTCTAAATAGAAAAGGAGCATCAGGGTTCCTACACAGGAGGGGGCCATCTACAAACCGTAGGTGGCCCGACGTACGTCGGGATTTGGGATTTACATTCGAGGGTGCACCTGGTTCCCCGGCTTGTAATACTCGAGACGGTGTGCGGTTTTCAGTCGGTTCGAGTCCGACATAGCCACCAGTCAATGGTATCCGAGGGGATTTCCGCACAAAAAAAAGACAGGAGTGCCGGACGTGGCACTTTTAAAGAATCTGCGCGCTTACTGAAGGGCGCTACGCTTACTAAAGGGCGCTAGAGTAATGATTGCACGTGGGCACTTCACGGGCCAGAGACACCTCTGGCTTTTGTAGGCATTTTTTTTTATGTTGGATGTACAAACGAGCAGATGACTCACTTAAAATATAAAAGAACCTAGATGACCGAGCTTAGTTCGGTATTTGCTTTTGGAGATAATTTTCTAATAAAAAGGAATCCTAAATTCTCGTTTAAAAGGCGTTCAACCTGTTTTACCGGAATAATATGTTTTTCCCCGGATCGATCTGTATAAAATTAATATTATAGAGGCACCAAACCATTTTAAATAAAAAAACACTTTAACAACGCGTGACTACGGCTTTTGAAACTTGTTTCATACTTTTTCAGCGTCGTTTTTTGTCGTAGTTGGGTTTTAGTTTTTACTTTTTTTTATTTAAAATGTTTTGGTGCCTCTATAGTATTAATTTCTTTGCAAAGTATATTTTAAATAGGTACCATAGAAATATCACAATTATCGAATAAATACGGACAAAGTAACGAGAAAATGCTAATAATATATATATTTTTGAAATGTACAAGTAACGCCCTTTCGAATGATATCAAACACGGCATATTTATCTCAAATATTTTTTTTAATACAGTATTTTATGTGGGCTAGAGGGCGCCAGATTAGATTCAGTGACACTTCATATAGCCTATAACCAGCGGACAACCAAGACGCTTCTAACGATACCTCATTTGTCTTATTCTGACTAGTAGTTTAGAAAGAATGTGGAACAGACAAGAATACCATAGAAATATCACACTTATCGAATAAACACGGACAAAGTCACGGGCAAATGCTAATAATATATATATTTCTGAAATGTACAAGTAACGCCCTTTCCAATGATACCAAACACGGCATATTTATCGCAAAGGTTTTTTTTAATGCAGTACTTTATATCGGTTAGAGGGCGCCACATTAGATTCAGTGACACGTCATATAGCCTATAACCAGAGGACGATCAAGACGCTTCTAGCGATACCTCATTTGTCCAGTTCTAATAAGTAGTTAAGGAGCTATGAGAGAACAGATGAACGTACATACATACATACATAGCCTGTCAAAATCATAACCCTCCTTTCGCTTTGCCGTAGTCGGGTAATTAGCCATTATTTCTCGTAAAAAGAAAGGAATAAAAAATGGTTGTTTTGGGTTATCCCTAAGAGATAGGCATATACCGTCGCGGACTTTTTTGTAGTACTTTTTAAGGTGTACAATACTGTAGTACATTATTTTGATCTATCTCGTAGGGTGCGTGTTTATTTGCTACATCACATTAGAAACTTCGAAAATTAACAGTGTTTCTATACTATATTATGCATTTATTATACATAAAAACCTTCCTCTTGAATTACTCTATCTATTAAAGAAACCCGCATCAAAATCCGTTGCGTAGTTTTAAAGATTTAAGCAAACATAGGGATATAGGGACAGAGAAAGCGACTTTGTTTTATACTATGTAGTGATTTCAAGGGGCCAATTAATCTCATAGTCCTTAAAATATAGTTTAATCTCTGTAACGGTTGTCACTAATGTACTTTTAGAACTTACGAGGTAAATTTTAAGTGTGAATTTAGGTGAGTGTTTTATATTTATAATTGCACTTTATTTGTGAAAATATGGCACGTAGAGAAAGAAAATATAAGTGATACAAAATAAAATCACTTGTTCCAAGTTACCTCGGTTTCGTAACCATCTGTCACAAAGATCAAGCTATATTATAAGGACTTTAAGTAACACTGAGATGTGGTGCAAGAGTCGCCTCTTCAGATCCCATGGATGTCCTTCCACACAAATGTGTCTATTTTGCACGAACTAAATACAAATACCCGACTTTTTTCTATATGCTTTAAGTTCTTGATATCTTTGGTCGTTTCGCCAGAAAAGAACGGATCAACCTCGAGCAATTCATCACCGAAAAAGTTAACGGCAAAAGACCAAAAGGACGTAGTCCAATTAGGTGGACTGACCAGATCTGAACAGCCTTGGACGCCGATCTTCACGTTGCTTTTTATTCGGCCAACGAGAGGAACAAGTGGCGAGCAACTCTCCGGAAGAAGATCATTCCATACCTGGGGAATCTCAATCCTCAGTAATGAGGATAACAACGCAAGGAGGAGGAAGTAACATCTTATTAAAGTGACACAAACACGTTGTCGATTGGAGAAGAGACGCTGCGGTAACATTCACCGAAAGTAGAAAACATTGTAATAGTATATACATTGCACCACAGGTAAAATTTTATGATGATCAAACGAGAATGACGGGAATGGAAGCCAAAAAAAAATCGTTTGAACAATTTAGGCGGTTGGAGCACTGTTACGCAGTAAAAAAAATCTAAGAGTATAGAATATTCTTCAATAATATAGAAGTTTACATACAAGATGTTTCGAGAATGCTCACCAACCTTCTAGAATTTTCTATGCAATAAGCTTTCTAGTTCTTCCATACAATTGGGATGTAAATGCGGCGTAAAACAACAATACAGGTGGATATTGTATGGGCCTGCCAAAGTGACTCTACTCTGCCTGGTGGTAAGCATAAACAGAATCCAAGAGTGGTGGTCACCATACTCATTGCGAATACAGACAATGCAACACTACAACATGACGACCCACACCATGGCGGCCTAGTGATGCTTCTGCATCATTGGGCCTCCAGTCTCACCAACCGAACACGACAGCACGAATGCTGTCATTTTATGTGGATCATCTGTTAAATTTATATACTGCTGTGGCAACACTGCAAGCTGGCCAGAAAAAGACAGTAGCAAAAAATTGTTGCATTTTTTTTTGGATTTGGTAAATTAGGTTGGGGCCGGCATTAAGTCTACTACCATTTTTTTGCCATTGACTACGATTTTTTACCTGAAGCGACCATCAGACCTCCACAACCTAAGGCACCTATTAGGCGGCTATCAGACCTCCACAACCTAAGGCCCCTATTAGGCGATATGGAAGTTGTGTATAATCACAATTTTAACAAAAAACCCGACTTCAAGAACTGGACCAAATTAAAATAGGGCCACACTGGAAGGACCAGCTTTCAAATAAAAAAAGAATCATCATAATCGGTTCACCCAGTCGAAAGTTATGAGGTAACAAACATAAAAAAATAAAAATACAGTCGAATGTCGCACTTTTTAGGGGTCCAACTAGCCGTTACAACCGGGACGAAGCGGCGACAATTCAACGAGCTCTTCAAGGCACGGTTGCTCATTTTGAACATAATCTGACACCCTTAATAGACAGTAGTACCTTACTACAATTGAGGACCTAAATTATTCACTTAATAACTATTTCGGCCTTGGTTATCAATTCTAGTACACGCGCCGTAGGAGTAGGTGACGAAACACCAACTCACCAGTACAAAATTTGACTAAAATGACTAATTTCAGATGATCATCATCATCAACAGCCTTTATGAGTACAATGCTGGACTAAGGCATAGAGTTAGAAAGGACATTTTGGCCTAATATACCACGCTGGCCATACAGTTCGGTATAGGGTTTGTGTCAATTTTTTCTTCTTTTTAACCGACTTCAAAAAAGGAGGAGGTTCTCAATTCGACCGCGTATGTTTTTTTTTGTCGCAACTTCGTCGTTTATGAACCGATTTTAATGATTATTTTTTTAATGGAAAGGACATATTCCAACGGTGGTACCATGATAAGGACCTAAGATCTGATGATGGCATCCAAGAGAAATCGAGTCGAACCTTGAAGTGGGTTTTTATTTTCCTAAAATTTTACTTGTTGTTTGCAATTCTGTTGCCCTGCGTAGTCCCTTAGTCGACGCTTACTACACCCACGGGTAGTGATCCTTCGTTTTTTTGTCCATCACCACAAGTACAATTTCGAATCAACGACTGTCCAAAAAATGGGTGGAAAAAATCTTGGTGTTATTTTTGTCCTTTTCATATATGTATTTTGTTTTTAAAAAAGCGTTATAATAACTTAACGAATACAAACTTTTTAGTTCTATGCCATATTGCTATTCTTAATTTCAAGAGGATTTTTAACCAAAGAAACCAAGGCTTGCTGTGCACAGCCCAACATAAATAAAGCCGTTTTTGGCGTGACCACCCTGAACAATTAAGTGTACGCCATCTATACGTAACGAAGAAAAGTAGTGTCTACATAGTTTCGGAAACGTTTAATAGATGGGGCTAGTAATTTACGAATATTAGAGCAACTAATTACTTAGCAATATTTTTTTTATTGTTTATTTGGCTTCATTATTATTGTGGTGTTACTAAACAAGTGACCTGTACTGTAAATGAGTGTAGGACTTCCACACCGAGAACAAGCTTTTCAACATACTGCTGACGTGAAACATCAAAATTTTTATAGCACGCGGATAGTGTTTGCGATTGCCGATCAAGAGGTCTAGGGTTCGATTCCTGGGTTGGGATAAAAGTATTGCTGGTTTTTTAGGGTTCCGTGCCAAAGGCAAAAAACGGAACCCTTATAGATTCGTCATGTCTGTCTGTCTGTCTGTCCGTCCGTATGTCACAGCCATTTTATTCCGAACCTATAAGAACTATACTGTTGAAACTTGGTAAGTAGATGTATTCTGTGAACCGCATTAAGATTTTCACACAAAAATAAAAAAAAAACAATAAATTCTGGGGGTCCCCATACTTAGAACTGAATTTCAATAAAAAAAATTTTTTCATCAAACCCATACGTGTTGAGTATCTATAGATAGGTCTTCAAATATATTGAGGTTTCTAATATCATTTTTTTCTAAACTGAATAGTTTGCGCAAGAGACACTTCAAAAGTGGTAAAATGTGCCCCCCCCCTGTAACTTCTAAAATAAGAGAATGATAAAACTTATACTATATAAAAATATATACTACTATAATAACTTATACTATATAATAACTATAAAAAAAAATATGATGTACATTACCATGCAAACTTCCACCGAAAATTGGTTTGAGACCCCACTCGATGATATTTTTGCAAACATTCGGTTTTTCTTCCCCACTCTCACACCAAAACTTTTAAACGACTCAACCGATTTTCATGAAACATGTCTAAGAACACTCGCACGTAACTCACGTTTCATACAAAAAATACTAAATTGTAATCGCTTCATCCGTTCGTGAGCTATGGTGCCACAGACAGACAGACAAACAGACAGACACGTCAAACTTATAACACCCCTCTTTTTGCGTCGGGGGTTAAAAATAGTGGAATAAGTACAAGTGAGTTTAACTCTAAAATGTTTTGGCTCTACTAGACTACTACCGATGCCAAAAACTATTGTTTTTATTTTATTGAAGTGAGACTTCTAATGCGACTTCCAACAAAGTTGCGTTAAACGTTTAACGCTACCATGGAGGGGATATGAAAGCACTGTTGCGTTAAACGTTCAACGCTCCTGGGGAGGGGGAATATGAAAGAAACTATGATTTCATTAAAAATCAATTTCTACCCCTTCCTGTTTGCATTTTCACATTACGAAGTTTCACTTCTTCCGCGCGTAGGGAAGGGAGTCCACACACTATTTATTTTAATTCGAGTAGAATTTTGTTTTTACAGAAAAAAAATCTTATATTAACAAATTTAATTTATACTGGGACTTGAAGAACATGATCTTTTTTTAATTAATTTTATAGAAAGAAAACACGTAAACTCCGAAACAATTATTTGTTAATCATACAAACGTTCGATCCGACCCAGCGACCCAGCCCTCCTAGCCAAGTTGCAAGCGTTTTTCTTTCTGCAATCTTTAACGCCTAAATTCTCGTGTGTCTTTGGCTAATCTTAGACGAAGTATTAGCCGATGACACACGAGAATTTAGGCGTTTAACGACTGCAAAAAGAAGAAAGCTTGCAACTTGGTTAGGGGGGCTGGATATGAACACGAGACTTCAAGCACAGCAGTCACATGCACTACCACTGCGCCACTTAAGGGGTTGAGAACGTACCCTGCAGATGTTATTTTTAGAACTTTTTATATGGCACAATGCTAATCAAGCTATAAAATATAAATTGGATCAAAACTATAAATCACCTGGCAATTGGATGCCGATTAAAGCAGATGAAATGCTCAATCCTACAGAAGGCCATATTCTTCGAGTACTTATCTGTACAAAACCTGTAGGTTAGTATCTATAGAAATTACTCTACTAAAATTAAAATCTTTACTTACACAGTATCGGTAAAGTATAGAAAAAAAACATGTGTTCCACAACAGAATCGCATACCATTCACAGAATCTCACCTTTATCTGGAGTCCTTAGCAACACATAAAAAAACACATTCAAAAAAAGGTCCGATTTCCAAAACAATTTCTTTTTACAAAGCCATATTGGCGAAATAAATCTATCCTCTGCCGTCTTCGTCTTTACTATTTAACATTTCAGTCCACCATTTCAACTTTTTTTTAAACTGTTCGAATTATAAAATTGCGCGGGATTGAATAACGGATTTCCGTTAGATTTTTTCGAAATTCAATTCAAATTAGCGCGGTCCGGCGGCAGGCGTAGACGTCAAGTACTACAGCGTCTATTGCTAAATTGAGGGTACATACGTAGACGGTCAAACGAATAAGTACGCAATATTGTCATTAATTCACCAGCCAATCCCGTACTGGGACGCGAACGTCGTGTGGATGTTGGGAATTGGGACCACTTGGCTGGCGCAGGGTCACACAATCGTCGGGTCAAGACGAGTGGCGACGGGTACAGTTTAACATTGCGAGGGTTCTGCATATTTAACGGTTGTTATTTTAGATTACCTCTTGTTTTATCATCAGCTATAACAACTTCTACTCAATGGAATAAGAAGATAGTCTAATATTAGTGTTTGTATTGCTAGCAGATATATTTCTTTTAAAGGGAAGCATAAACAGTCTGCAAACAAATGAATTTTTTCAAGCGATATTGGTGGACGATAGATCGCAATTCGAAGATAATTTTTTAAATTACTGACAATAATTAAGCGCTTTCAAAGTAGTAAATACGATGTCAAGAAATTCTTACGCTGCTTTTCATCGGCCGATTGATTTTTCCAAAGGACCAACAATAAAACGACGGTATAAAAACATTTATTACTAACTAATTAATAATTTTATTAAGAAACAGGGAAGAAAATGATACTGAACTACTTTGTATTTACCCTATTCACATTTAAAAATTGCATTAAACGCTGAAAGACGTGATTGGTCAATTTATGCCCTACACGTGTACCGTTAAAGCAACTGAGCCAATTGCGACAGAGTAAATGCGCCAATACTAAGCGAGGTGCTTCCTTTTTTTCCCATCTATCGTATGTCATATGGTCATTGAGCTAAAGCTGGATGCTGGAGAGGATTTCAAAGAAGGGGAACGCACTGGTTTGAAAAGGAGGTGAACTTCATGAGGCACAGATTTTGGCAATCTTTTTGATTTAATTTAGTTTACTAAAAAAAATTTGGATTTAAATATATATGAGTATGTGCTTTGGGAGATGCCTATGTCTACCAATAGACTGCAACGGGGTGATGATGATGCCTGTTCGGTACTAATCTGGAAAGCTAAATTAGAACCACTTCCCAAAGTCCGATTGGGCCTATTTCTGTGTATCTTCAGTCAGAATACAACAGTAAAGAAGTCGTTTTGATGACGGAGTCTTAAGACAGCCATAGAAAGTTCTTAACTAAACAAGATCTCATCGAATTTGAGCTTATTTGTTTTGTGTTTTTGAGTACTTTTGTGCTACATGAAATCCAGGCTCTATAAACGCTTGTTATGTTATATGTTACGGTTTTGGATTCTAAGACTCTGATATCGTTCCTATAGATAGCATGTGCTGCTAATTTGGCAATAAGATGGTACTTCCTAAGGCCTGACTTATCATCAACCAAAAAAATATATGCACTAATGACTTTAAGATGAGACGTCTGAGATTTTTCCTCCTCAAATCTTACGGTCCCCTTGCTCGTGGGCCGTCGAAAGGACGTCCACAACAATTAGAAGTAATCACGCGTAATAAAGGAGCGTGTTCATGTGATGCTTTTAATTGGTATTTATTGGAAGGAATTAAATAGCGTATGAGTAGCACTGCGAATTGTTAATTTCAGTACGAATAATTTAAAAGGGCGAATCAAGAGTTCTTGGAAGTAACTGTAATAACTTCTTAGCTGATGAGGTAACTAGAGATATATATCTTACTACAAACTAATTCAGTAATATTTCCACTACTGTGATTTCTGGTCTGGTCTGATGACAACATCGAGTGTGTCACACGAGGAGTTCCAGGAAAATAAATCCTTGATTTACTCAATAAAGAATGACAAACACTATTAAGACATTTTCTGGAAATATATATTTTTTGGGAATACATACCTACATAGATCATTTGTCTTCAAGTGATGGTAATAAAGAAGAAGCAAAAAAATATTATTCATCGTCTCTAGAACATTTTCCCGTTTTGGAAAAACGCTAACTAAGTACTTGAAAAGTTACACGAATTACTCGTGTACAAACTATTAAAGATATTGAATATGCTAAGTTCAACAGTGTTATAAGATCTAGGATGGCGTGCAAGTTGTTAATTAAAATATCCTATCCTACTAATATTATAAACGCGAAAGTTTGTAAGTATGGATGGATGTTTCTTACTCTTTCACGCAAAAACTACTGAACGGATTTGGATGAAACTTTACAGTAATATAGCTTATACATCAGAATAACACATAGGCTACTATTTGCCGCGATAACCGACATACACGCGGACGGAGCCGCGAGCAAAAACTAGTATACGATAAAAATATTGGATGTGACTTCGAAAGGTTTGTACACGAACCGATAAAAGACCTGAAAGTAATTAGATATCCGCGAATTACAAACATGAATCGTAATTTTAACCAGATTTTGGTATATCTCAAAAAGTGCACTTAAAAGGGATTGTGCCACACCTAGTTTTATATTCTAAGTACCTGGATGACCGAGCGTCGCTTGGTATTTTCTTTTTATAAATGGGTTTTTTGACAACATTGGGACTATCCAAACGCCACCTTTATGTTATTTTTCTTCCAATAAAATAAATAAATGGCGCCCTCTCTTGGTACGCCCTGATACTGTTTCTGCACCTTATTCCAGTATAGTTTAATGTAGTTCGCTCGAGTTGCGATAGAGGGCGCTAGATGTTCATTAATTTTATATATTTGATTGTTAAAAACACGAATAAAACGACATTTTCTAAAAATGAATTCTAGCTAGATCGATTTATCGCCCCCGAAACCCCCTGCATACAAAATTTTATGAAAATCGTTAGAGCCGTTTCCGAAATTCAGATTATATATATATACAAGAATTGCTCGTTTAAAGATATTAGATAGACGTCATCTAAACTCTCTCCTCAAAAAATGTACTACTACATTTTTTACAAGCATTTGTTGCTTGTTGCCTTTTAATCCTTCGTAACATAAAACTCGCTACCTATAGAAACTCGACCCACATGCCGTGCCAAACTGCCAACATTCACCCAGGAGGAAGGTAGTGCATGCCCTTACAAATCCGCTCGCTCCCTGAATCCAATTTAAGCAGGATTTTGTGCCCAACCTATTTAATTATCATAGTACTATGGGTATCTATATAACCATAGGTAATTTTCCATTCCCTATAGAATTAACCAGCTCGATGAAACTATTTATCGAGATAAAGATCTGGCAATTACGATACAAACACTTATGTAGAAAACTGACTGTCATTCGTCATGACATCATGCCATCAAGGGCAGATGACCGACAATGGTCAATAGATCAATAGGTATTTAGATTGGATGGGAGGTTATTATACCTTTGATGAAAAGGAATTAGGTATTGGTATTAAAACGGACTGAATTAAATGGTAAAATCGACGAGGAATAAGAATGCAAATGAAAAGCTGTGGGGTCATTTGGCCATATTAAAGTTTTTTGTGTATTTAAGAGAAAATTTGTACTAAATATACTAAATACATATAGAACAATAGCATAGTTTATTAACCGACTTCCAAAAGGAGGAGGTTCTCAATTTCATCGGTATTTTTTTTTTATGTATGTACCTACACTGATTACTCCGTCAATTGTGGACCGATTTTGAAAATTCTTTTTATATTCGAAAGGGTATGCTCCCCATGTGGTCCCATTGCCACCATATCAGGATCTGATAATGGGATCCCAAGGATATCGAAGGAAACCCTCGAATTTACGTGAGCGCCTGCAATGAAGTTAAAAGCAATTGTCTGCATGCCTTCATATTCTGTAGACATCATTTAATTTCATAATATTGAACGGGTCCTAACGATATTGTCAGTTTACCTCAAATCACTTGAATTATACAGGTAAATTAGCTTGGAGAAATTTTTGCGTTTGTAGTAGTGTATGGTCAGCAAATAAAAAAAAACAACATTTTATTTTTAGTTTTTATTTTTTTAAAGGTAATATACGTTTGTGGCTGGAGCACACCAAATGCGTACACGTCTACGCATACGCACTACGTACTAATACGGACGTGAAAATGTGTATCCACTGCATTGTAATCTATGGAACTATATGAGGCAGACAAGCCAGTTCCAAACATTACAAGCAGTGAATGCCGGTTTTCACTTCAGTGAAGACGTGTATGAATTAGGTGTTCTCCGGCCATAAATGTTTTATTCTAATAATTCATCAACCCCAGGCATATCACAATCATCCCCATCCTCGCTTTCATCAGATGAATTATTTAAATTAATTATGATTCGTTCTGATATTGTGTCTAAAGCTGCGTCTCTACCCTGATATTTGTTTTCCTCCTCAATAGCATGCAGACAAACTTTTCTCCATTCCTCTACAGTTATGGCGTTCATTTTTTCTTCAGCTAATGACATTATAACCTTCATATTCATTGCGACATTCTTTTTTGCAACATATGTTTTCACTATCCCCCATATATTTTCTATAGGATTAAACTCCGGATGGTATGGTGGTAAACGCAGCACAGTATGACCGTGCTGTCGTAATATTTCGTCTATCTTGTACTCTACAAATCTCGCCTTGTTTTGCAGAATCAGTTCATATAATTGAGGCTTAAGCAACGTGGATGAATGCTCAATGTTTCGCAATGTCAGCCAGTCAATCATTTGCTGTTTTCTAGAATTACTATTCGGTGCAGGATTTTGTATTGAGTTATGATATGGTGCGTTGTCAACAACAACAACACTATTTGGTTGTAAGTTGGGTATCAATTGAGTTTGAATCCACCTTGAATAGTTGTCATAGTTCATATTGTCGTGGTAATCTCCACTTTTTTGGTTGGCTTTAAACATAAGCAATGCATTTGGTATAAAGCCATCCATACCACCGGCATGAACAATGATTAAGCGGTTGCCTTTCGATATATGTTGCTTCAAACCTGAAGTGCTTCCATCTGACCAAGATTTCGAGAGGGTATGTGATGTATGTACATATGTTTCGTCGGTGTAAACAATTGGTCGGCGTTGTTCACGATATTCAGCAATTTTCATCAAATAATTAATTCGCAAGTATCTAATTTCGTGTTTTTCCATAAGAAGTTTCCGGTTATCTTCTGTTTGCTTCCAATTAAAACCTAATGACATGACGTGTTTTCGTAACGTGCTGACACAACCTTTATAATCGATATCTTCTCTCAATTTTGCGTGCAAAGTTTTCAAAGTGGGAACTTCTTTATTTGTGATGTGGAAGTCATGAATTGTTCTTCTGATAACTTGCTGATCAAAGTTATCGATTACTATTGTAGGTTTACGATTCGGTTTCTTTTTAGGAGATTTAAATGTTACTTCCTGATCTGAAGGACGACATTTGCTTTCTGATACTACCTTTCTGACGGATGCTATTGAAATTCCTGTTGATTTAGCAACTAATTGAGTGGGGGTCATAATACTGCTCGGGTTGTTATTACACTCATTTTCGAAATATTTGTACAAACAGTACAAAACTTCTTTAGTTTGAGAAGTCAAAGGCTTGCCTCGACCATGTTTTAACACTGGAGCCATTTTGAATTTACAATATAAAGTTACAACACTTACACACAAATTAAAAACTTCAACAAATATTATAACAATAATAACAAACAATAACAACAATCAACAAATACAAAATTTAACAATTAACGTAATAATTATAATTTTTGAATGAAATGTGTGCTTTATGTTCTAACAGTACCAAGCGACTGACGCCGGACTGCACGTGGCACCTGCGGACAGCGTAAACTGGTTTATTCTGGTTTTGTGCGTGTTTCCACTTTCCACTATCAAGTGACGATTTTTTGCTTTAGATTGAAATATCTCGGAAACGGTGCGTCCTAGGCCAAAAATAAACGCATAAATTTTGACCCCCCCGTAGGCCCCCCGGAGTTTTAAAAACCTAGATGAAAGGAAAGGAAAAAAATATATATTTATATCGGTCTCTCCTCTTTGAAGTTTCACTTCTATCGTGTGTGAATCGCACACACACCTTTTTTTTTAACCGACTTCCAAAAAGGAGGAGGTTCTATGTTCCACTGTATGTATTTTTTTTTTATGTATGTTCACCGATTACTCCGTCAGTTGTGGACCGATTTTGAAATTTTTTTTTGTGTTCAAAAGGGTATGCTTCCGAGGTGGTCCCATTGCCAGCATATCAGGATCTGATGATGGGATCCCAGGGAAATCGAGGGAAACCCTCATTTTTTATAGGCACATACTATGTTTTTCATATATTTTCTGAAGTTACACCGGTATTTGCGTATGGTAGTCATCATTTTATGATAATGAGCTGATGATGTAAGAAACAACTCCTTAACGGTTAGGAGTTAGAGGATAAATCTTTCAATATCATATGTATATATGTTACCTTTAGTCGTATTCTTTCAAATTATTTAGGTAAGCTGATGATGGAAGGTGGAAGGTACAACTCCTCAACGGTTAGGAGTTAAAGGATAATTCTTTCAATTTCATACGTATCTAAAGACCTTAAGTCGTATACTTTCAAGTTATTTAGGTGAGCTGATGATAGAAGGTTAAACTCTTCAACAGTTAGGGATTAGAGGATGATTTTAATATTACATGTACATATAGATCTTAATTTGTATTCTTGATGATGAAGTTTGATGAAATAGTTCAACTTGTTTTTATTGAAACCAAAAATCAGAGTGTTGCTAGGGATAAGTATAAAATTAAATAGTAATGTTAGGATATCGAAACATTTTTGTATAGGCCAGAACGATATAGTGGAAACGCGCTCTAAGATCTGAGTAATATACACACCACTACATATGCAAAAATTTCTCGAGACTAATTTCACTGTAGTAACCTATAGAAGATAGTCCATTTGAGATTTTATTACAAAAAATTACCTGAAGTCCTTTCGATTCTATACAGTATGTATGTTACCTTTAGTCGTATTCTTTCAAGTTATTTAGGTGAAATGATGGTGAGAGACTTGAGAAAGACTAAAAAGCGAAAAATAAAAAAAACTTCGTTTAAAAAAACCGACTTCAAAAACTAAAAAGTTTAAAATAACTTAATTTGTATGTGCTACCTATTCATAGGTTTGAAGTCGGTGCCAAGCCAAAATGTTATAGTAGGTACCACACTCACCGCGCGTGACCTTGAGCGGGATAGCTGCTCTTCGCGTAGAACAAACAAGCGAAGCGTCGGTGACGTCGTTGACGTTCGTCTCGAAATATAGCGAGTGTGGTACCTGTGGTACATACATTTTGTTTGGCACCGACTTCGAACCTATGAATAGGTAGCACATACAAATTAAGTTATTTTAAACTTTTTAGTTTTTGAAGTCGGTTTTTTTAATAAGCTTACTACAGCTTAGTATTTTTAGGTGTTATGTTTTCGGATTACCATTAAGGCTCCCTACATGGTAGTCCGTACCTAAAGGTAGTAGAGCCACGCTGATTTCAGCATGAACGGGCCGGCTCGATAGGGCGGTACTACCCTCGCACAGAAGACCAACATAAAATGACAGAGTTCGTGCTGTCGTGTTTCGTTGGTGACTGCGAGATCGGAGGCCCAACGATGCAAAAGCACCACAAGTACCACCGCCATAGTGTGGGTCACCATGCTGCATTCGCAATGAGTATGGTGACCACCACTCGTAGATTCTGCTTTTGCTTTCCATCAGGCAGAGTTGAGTCATTTTGTCAGGCATAAAAAAAAGAAAAAAAGACTTAGTGAAGATCACAGAACGCTAGGAACTAGGAGTCTTGCCAGAGTTACTACAGAGACGTCCAATACTGGACATAGCCAGTATTGGACGTCTTTCTGACGGACTTTCTGCTAAGATGTTGATGTAAAATTATAATCATCAACAAATTCATATTAATACTAACAGCGTCAATTAAAAATAAACTCTGTTTGTCTCACTGTTACGCTTTCACCGCAAAGCCGTTCTAGGGATTCCATGAAAGTCATAGAGATACTTTGATTCTAGAGGAAGGGTATATGCTACTTTTTACAGCGATAATATAACCGACATACACGCAGGCGAAGCCGCGGGCAAAAGTTTTTTATTTTTTTAAGGATTTGGCGGGCAAACGAGTATACGTATCGTCTGATGGTAAGCGATTATCTCCGCCCGTAGACACCTGCAACACCAGAGGCGTCACAAGTGCGTTGCCGGCCTTTGGGTTGATGGGGGGGTAGATAGGAGGAGGGGGGTTGAGGTATGGGCCTCCGGTATCCTCACACCATCGTCTTTCAAGATGTGCTAAAAAAATATTCAAACACCCGTCGTAAAGTCACACGTTCATAAAAAGATTAATCTACAGTTGTTAAAACATATAAGTCAAATAAATTGAAATATATTGTACAAAAGCTTTACAAACAGTAAAGAAAGATTGCGACAATATTATCACAAGTATTGTATGTGTACGTCGCGAGGTCAATTAATACCTCTTAAGCTAGGTCTACACAGTATCAACAGTAATCATCATCAGCTTTTAATAGTCCGAGGAGGTTATTTTTATGGATTAGGGGGCAAACGAGCAGAGGTATCCACCTGATGGTACACACCCGACACCCGCAGCATCAGAGGCGTCACAAGTACGTTGCCGGCCTTTGGGGGATGGAGATAGAGGTTGGGGTTTTACACCGGTTTTCTGTGAGACCGTGGTATAACTCAGGTCGAGCTGGGCCATGCATGCCGAAACGTGGTTCTCCCACGGTACTCTACCACGATGGTCAGGCGACCCACGTAATTGCGGACAGGCTTTGGAAGGGGTCCAGATGTCTTAATAAGAGTAGTTCCCGTATCCCTCCTATTTCAGCCGCAGAATGGCACACAGTGTGGTTTTAGTTCCACACATCATCCTGGGGTGACGGCCCGAGAAGATGCCCACACTTTAAAAAAGGGATTTAATGAATGTTTTACGTTGTCCTTCCTTTTGTATGTTCTAAAGACATATCCCGCAGTACGATATATCCTGTGTCGCGGAGGACATACACGAAACAGACACAAAGAACACCCAGACTCAGTTATTCCATGTAGGATTTGAACCCTCAACACCTTAGTGCAGTGGAAAGAGGCGTGGCGACCGCTTAAACTACTGCGCCTTTCATGCAGTCAAAAGTCTTTGCAGTAATGCTAGCCTACGTACTTTGCTCCCTTAATCGGCTCTTACGACAACCACCTGATAAATAGTGAGCTGATAGATATCGACGATACTTCATATTCTGAAACCGTCACCACAAGGACTTTGATCTTCAATTTGCATTCGATAGATATGTAAAAAAATTGTTAGTCTAATATTTCTAAGGTTTCATTATCCGAAGCGACGTTTGAACTTAATCCCATCAATCATGATATAGCTTGATCTATGTGAGAGATGTCACTAGTGTCATGTTAGAATTTACGAGGTACAGAAAACGATCGAAATACGAACGAAAGTTCTAGAAATAATTAAATTTAGGATATATTTAGATTATGACTGACTTGGAGGTACGTCTTTACGAACCGAAATATTTAAATATCGAACGCAAGAAGTAAAGTAAGGCTCTAGAAGAGGGTTTTTTGTTATGATCACTTGAAACTCTATAGTCGTAAATAAGTTGATAGCCTTTCAGTCGGCCCCTGTATACGAAAGGAAGAACCGAGTCTCTGGTAACCTAACACAATCGATGAAAAGCAAAGAAATAAAGAATCACTTTACACCGAATTTCTATGTCCATGTGGTGCCAGATTAAGAATACTGAGTGTTACCACCCCTATTCATCCCGTGGGTGTCGCAAGAGCTGACAAAGAGAGCAAACTACCAGGACATCAGCACTGCAAAGAAAAGGAAAACTTGACACAAACCCTATACCAACCCGTCTGGTCTGGTACCTAGTAGGCAAAAACCACCGTTCTAGACTACGGGCCCGTGCCAAAAACTTAATACGGCATTAAATTGGACGGCATCGGTTCCATATCATTTCAATACCTTTTCTAATCCATTATTTCGCCACTCCCCCTGGTGAAGGGGAGGGGCTTGCTACCCCTCCCCTTCACCAGTACTCAGTCGGACCGCTTACAAGTGACGGCATAGTGCTGAATATTATTTTTTTATGCCCCTGTATCTTTCTAAAAAGGTCTCCTGGTGGTTCACATGAGCCATCAATTTTCGACACGGGCTCGTAGTCTATTCTAAGGTGAGACCTATGTCCAAGAATTAAATAGACTGTTAAAGGATGTTGGTGTGATGTGATTTTCTGTGAATCCGCGGTGTAACTCCGATCGAGTCGGATATATGCCTAAACATAGGCTTACCAAGTATATAATTAGGTTTATAATATTACTAGCTTTTGCAAGCGGCTCTGCCCATGTGTATGTCGATTATCGCGGTTAGGAGTAGCCTATGTCCTTGTTCAAGAATCAAAGTATCTCCATGTCAAATTTCATTGTAATCGGTGGGTGGTCGGTTGAAAGGGTTACAGCTAGACAGATTAGTATGGATTAAGATTAATAATATTACTCACCATTAACAACGAATAGCCGGCCTTCAAATCGTGTACACTCAGAGTAAAATCTTGGGTACGGCAAATATCTTCTTTCCAATTACAGATATGGCGCAAAATTCCATTAATATAGGCACTGAGAAGTGGCGCTGTCTCGCTTTAGCAGATACCTCGTATATGTAGCTGTCCTTCTTCCAAGTTTAAATAAAGCACTTGAGAAATGAACACGTTGATGAAACTCGTTATCTGAAACAGAAGACGTAGAGAATTTACAGAAAATACATTTTTTGTCCAAACTGGAACAGGTAGCGAGATATCACTCGTACAATGGCTTCATTTACAGGTCAAACCATTTGGAATTGAAGATAACGGCAGAAGGAGGACGGGGAAAAAAAGCTGACGAGTAACCAGCACCATCTGGTTCTGGTAACCGACTACTGTTGCTTCATTGACAATTGCATTACAAGAGTCATGAGTTGTCAACCTTTGGAGTAGGAAAACACTCTTATATTGCAGGGTTGGAGGTCATATCTGTCCAGGAATACCGTAAGTGATAATTTGTTTCACAGATTGGTGGTGAGAAACAAAAGGTTCCTAAAAAAGTGCTGGAGGGCCCATTATCGTATCTTAGTGATAAGGATGAATGTTGGAGTTCGTGCACTCGGAGCAAATAATACACACAATATGAGAAAGATCTTGATCTTTGATAAATGTTTGTATTCATGGGCGTACCCAGGGGAGGGCAGAGGAGGTCAGCTGCCCACTTCTGCCCTGCCCCAGAATCAGAGTACGCCCATGTTTATATTGATGGAATAATGTTATGTATGGATATAATGTTAGAATAAATGTTTATTTTTCCGGAGTTTAGTATTTGGAAAATAAACTAAGCACGATGGTCTATCTTTCAAAATACACAGTGAGACAATTGTTCATATAATTATATATATATATATATAAAAATTATTATTATTTTTATTTATAATTGTATTGTAAACAAACATACCCACCCACACCTTAATTTTATCATTATTCTGAAAATACAACGACTACTAAATATCTCCACAAAAGCCAACTGAATGGCTTCAAAAATAACTTTTTTAATTATACTGAGGGCAAACGAGTATACGAATCACTTGATAGAAAGCGACATCTGCCGCTTCTGAACGTCTGAAACTTAGGAGGCACATGCGATTTGCCAGCCTTAGATTACATATATGGTGTCTTTGACCGTGGTCTGTAGATGCCCTTGATTAGTTCAGGATTGATCTAGTTGGTACCCAAAACGGTTGACGACTTTGTCAACTATCATAAGTGAGGTAATTAATTTTTGCGACACTGAAAAACTGTAATTTTCATGGCAGGCAGAGATTTAGTAACAAATTGAAGGGGACAAAAAACATTAAACTAACTAATATTAAATTAAGGACTAGAAAAATCTTCAAAAAAATCGCATTGAATACACTGAAATAGTGTTTTTTATGATATAATAGTTCAATTTTTTCAGCAATTAAAAGAAGAACTAAAAAGTACATCTTCGACTTCCCAATCGAATACTAATCATCAAATTGATGGTTAGTATTCTCTTTGGAAAGTTACCTATTATTTTACGTGGCAATACTGACAGTCATCAGTCTCTCACCTTTTTAGAGATAGACTTACATAACATCACAGAAAGTCTCTTATGTCCAAGACCTAACGCTAAACACTAATTTATCCGTCACGTGAAGGAAGAACGGAGATGTTAATAAATTGCAATCAAACACACACTTTATGCCGTACGTAATAAGATCTACGCTAACGCGCGGAAACGACCAACTATGGTCCATTTAAAGTGAGATTTATCGTAATAGTTTTCAGTGTGAACCAGTTTCTGCTGCTAGTTTGTAGTTCTTGATTTTCTAGAAGATTTGCTATCATTTTAAGACACTTTAGTAACATAAGACTTAATTAAAATTCTCAAAAGGAAAACTTAAAAAAATGGTGCTGGTGAAAAGTATCCTATATACTTTTTACTAGACCACTTTTGTTATCAAGGATTCGATGATTATTAAATTTAATTTACATTGTACACCCTGTCATTTATGATCAAGGTACCTATTTATTTATAAATTAATTAATCACCATAGTAAAAAAATGACAGTATTTTAAATTAATAAAGAATACTAATTAGGAAAGGACAATTAAAAAAAAAAAATACCATATTCAAAAATCTAAATTAGTAACTCACCATAACTCGTCACATCCGTTTGATAACGGGGCAAAAAACAGCCATTTTCCCGCCTTTTTATTTGTCAAAATTTCAAAATGGAAAATGGAACGATTGTGGAATGCATACGCTCGCGATGCGTACAAATCCGGCAAGAGCCTGGGTTGCAGTGCTCGCCCGGCCAAGCAATGTGGGGGACGACAATTGGGGAGATATTGAGTGTCCGTTAAATAGTACGTCTCACATTATTTGGGACAGTATAAATTGATTAATTTTTCGAATTGTTTAGCAAACGCCGCTTTGGCATTTCGTCACAATGCTATTATACGCCCTTTATACACTAGGAAGTACTGTATAGGGCGACGCTTCTTGCATATTACCTCTGTACATAACATAGTAAGAATTGAGAATAATATCAATCTTTCAGGCATTCAATAGTCATCTAGGCTGGATTATAGTTTAAGTTTTTAGACAGGAATTGAGAAGTCAGATGTCAGTTCAGTCTATTGTAGTAGGTATAGGATTTGCCTAGTAAGAGGTAATATAGATGGTAGAATTGGAACCGCCCTACATACAGAAACTTAAGTCGCGTCGCAATTAACCAAAGTGTGGTTTCCAGGCTAAGTACGGTTATTAGGGAACACAAGAATAGATACAGGATACAGTAGTAATTAATAATTATTTACTACGGGAGGGATGTTAGTAGTCAAAAGTCAACCCACGACCCTCTCGTACCGGATGATGCAGGTGGGCATCGAGAAAGGATACTTCGGCGACTACCTGTGTCTAATCCAAAAGGAGCTGTAGCCTGATTTCACCTCTGTCCTGCATAATGGCAGACCTGAGGGTGCCATTACGCAAAAAAACAGACCTGAGGGTGATGTGTGACCTGTCACTATAGCAGAAGCACGCAGAAGCAGAGTGGTGATGCGTTGTGAGAAAGGGAATATCAGGGTTAGCTCAGAGGTTGATGGACTGATGACGTGAAGAATATAGCTGGCATATAAGATGCGTAAGGAAAAGGATTGAGTGTTGCGTCATGTAGGAGACTCTTGAGTCTGGTTGATGAAGAAGCCGATCCGAAGACCAACAAAACAACAGCGATAAATTAATCGGGGGAACCATAATATGTATCGAGGTTTCGCTTTCTTTCAACAAACCCAAGTGACGGTTTACATGCATAAACTATTCGGCAGGTAAACTACGGCAGCAGTCTAAGATGAAGTGGTCTTAGTCTCTGTAACGGCAATTCTGGGTATGTTTGATTATCATGTGAATGAGGCACTAACGTGGCAAGAAATAAATACCTACCCTCAAAGTTAATAAAGTTGGAAATATGGTTATTTCTCACTCTCTAACATCAGAACGGCTAAAAGGATCTGCATAAAATTTAGTACTTTACAGTTTGAAATAGCTCATAATCTACTTTCTGAATTGAACCCATTATGTACCTATGAGTAGCTGACCCACGCAACCTCGTTTACGTCTGCTATTTTTCGTAGCGTAATAATTTTCCCCCGTTTTTATAACATTCTTCATTGGTGCTCCGCTCCTATTGGTCTTGGCGTAATGATATATAGCCTATATAAATGGGCTATATAACACTGAAAGATTTTTTTAAATCGGACCAGTAGTTCCTGAGATTAGCGCATTCAAACAAACTCTTCAGACATATGTATATATATTGGTATAGATGTAGAACCGATAAATCAAAAACAGTACACACTGTTTTACTGGATGTCACAAACTGTGAATACAAAATTATGTTAAGGAGGGAGAACTAATTGGCATACGAGCTAATTTACAGTTTAATGAGTGGTAGTTTAAATCACTATTTGAATACTTTTACTGTGGGGCGAAGACTTATACTGCAGCTGATTTATCATTAGGGAAAACCACTTATAAATGAAAAGTAAATCAGGTTTCACATGTTTATTAAAATATTCATAACAAATTAATTTATGTAAAAACGATCTACAAAAAATCTGTAAAAACTTCAAAATGATGGTTCAATGACGGAATACACTGTAACTTAGTTAAAGATGTCAACGCACCCATAGAATTCTTTGTAGAGAAGAAAACTCTTTTAATCCTTGCATGCACTAATCCCATCGCACACATCACACACGGTTCTCTTATCATATAGATATAAAATCCAGTACACAAATACGGAGTGTTGGTTGCACATATTTTTTTTTCATCTAAATAATTTTTGGCAACATAGTCTCTTGCTCCAATCCTTATATTGGGATATTTGTGCTTTAAATACAACAACAAATCCATAGAGACCATGCCTTTTAAGTTAACACTGTTAATGTCACATGTGTTCCACGCACCACCAGTTTGTGTCTTCGCTACATTATCTATTCCCAACATGGCTGAATGCTGGACAGGATGATTCAGCCTGTTATCAAATGCAACAGCAACAACTGACTGATCTAATGGATCAATGATAACTGACGCATTCACATCGGTTGTCAAAATGTCATACGGTTCTAACATTGGTTTGTCTTTCTTCATATAATATATTGCAATTTCAAAAGCCATGCCCATGAATAGTCTATGTTGTATAATTTCTTTTGGGGTGAATAATTCATCCGTGTATAACTTTTCTAAGTATCTATTAGGGTGAAAATTGCATGACCAAGAACGTCCGCATTCCAAATACTGCTTCTTGATCTTAGGCGCTATTGCTGGTACATCTATAATTTTGAAATATTCAAACGAATCTCTCAATTCATTTAAGTGTTCTTCAATGTAATATTGTATTGAAGTATGTGTATGATTGTTTAAATGATCTATAGGAAATAAAATGACCTCTTTTCTGCAAGCTCTCTTTAAATGAGTAAGATGTTTTAGAGGAAGTTTTTGGTTTAATAATGAGATTATTTTTGATAGATCCTTTACATCCTTTACCTGTCCAACATACACTTTTGTAAAAGGCATCGGTTTATAATAATCATCACTTAAAATTGCCTTTAATACATTCTTAGATTCCACAAGATTGGCCATGAAACTCTCTATGGTTTCTGGATATTTCGCTCGTTTGCTAGAACTGGGTTCTGGTTCTTCTGACTGTTTACTCTTTTTTGTATTTTTGTGCCCTTTAACACCTTTCTCTTCTTCTCTACTTAATTTTTCATCTTCTTTCACTGTCTTTACAGTTTCTAGCACAGTGAATATTTTTTCTTCGCCACTTTGCAATTCATTGTTTGTTTGTTTCATTTCTTCAGTCACTTCATTTGCACTTAATTTAACCTGTGTTATTTCCATTGCTTACACTTATATCTTCGTTTCTTACTGAAAAGAAGCAAACAACAGCACTATTTCATTACCCACTGCATTACTTTTTTAACACAACACAGATAAAGAAGACTGTTAAATTATATTAATATATTTTATTAATTTAAATTAAGATTATTTTTATTACGTAAAACAAAAGTTAAAATAATTTTTTTATTAAGGCTATATTTGTAATCGATAATGAGCTTATGTGATAATGAGCATGTTAACGCAACGTTATGGGGTTTTTGCTTCTTGAAGCTTATCCACAATTATGACTAGGTAGGTTAGTGTTACTCCAACAAATGTTATGGGTTCAAAATCTGAAGTGACATATTATCGATCCCAGAATTGATGAATTTTATTAAAAATACTGGCAATACTAGACCATACAAGTTTTTCAAGTATTCAAAAGTTTTTATTTATTACTTTTTTAATACAATTATATTTCTTTACTAGTTGTTGCCCGTGGCTCCATTGGTCGTTCGGTTATTGCGGCAAATAATAGCCTATGTGTTATTCTGATGTATTAGCTATATTACTGTAAAGTTTCATCCAAATCCATTCAGTACTTTTTGAGTGAAAGAGTAACAAACATCCATCCATCCACACTTTCAAACTTTCGCGTTTATGATATTAGTGAGATGGTAGGATGAAATAGGTACATTCAAAGAAGATGGATGGTCACTTATACCATATAATAAAATATACTTCAAATTAACAATAAATGAATATAAAGAAAAACATAATTAGTTCTTAATTTTATATCAAAAAACAGTACAATAAATCAATGAGAAATCATCATTTTACTATAAATAAAATAGTTTTAATGTAAAAAAGAAGTATCTTTGTAAATTTATAAGCATAAGAAAGTGCCCAATAGTTTTCACATATTATTTGCTATGATTACGATTTCATAAATCTAGATAAATAAAAAAGATAACCGCCTTACGATATTGTGTGGGTAATAAATTCAAATACTTATAAGCCTTGATATGATAATTATATTTACACATAGGTTACTATTTATTGTGTGGTTGTACTAAAAAAGTTGTGAAACTATTGCCTAAAGCGTCGAAATGCTAATTAATATTTAATAAATACGTAGTGGAACTTTTTGGTTACTATTCGTCCGTCAATTCACATTCTTTGTTGACAAAAATCTGATAATTACCCTTCGAATGTTACCTCATGTAACTATCACTATGGACGCTGTAATTTGTCTCAACTTCAAAACAAAACATTACTTAGAATATAACAGCCTAATAAAACTTCGACAGCCAGTACTTTTAGATTATTACGCATAAAAACAAGTGTAATTTTCTTACATTTACCTTTAGGTTGGACTTCGGATTTCGACGTCAATACTGCTCGTGGAAAGTAATGTTTTTCATTGCGTGTATTAAATCCAACATACAATATTTTGTTTAACCACACTATACATTCAATATTTACTTCATTGCCGAATAAAAAATACGATTTGCCACACGTAAACCTTAAAAATTAGCAGCCATTAGACAGAATACAATTTGCTTTCTTTAGGAAACGTGGTCAGAATCAATATATTCTTATTGGATAATTTTAAGATCACAGAGTAGACGGACCAATCAGCTGTTTATATGTTTGACGTTTTGAACTTCAGATTCAATATACTACATCATTAGGTAATATAGAACAAATTAATTATGTACTGAATTGCACTTCGTTTCACGATAGTTTTATGATTATTTATTTTCGTCATTCATCAAAATACAAGATATTTTAAAATTGATACGTTCTACGAGTTGGTGTTCTATGAGTTATGTTATTATGTATTGCACAGAACATGTAATAAATAAAATTCTCGTGCCACGGGTTTTGTTACCAAACTCCTCCGAAACGTCTGGACCAATTTTTATGAGATTTTGTGTGCATATCGGGTAGGTCTGAGAATCGGCCAACATCTATTTTTCATACCCCATACATAAATTATAAGGGTGACCCACCCCTAAATATTGCCTGGATAGCTAGTATTATTATACATAAACTTAACTTGTAAGACATAAAGAAAGTTTAAATCTTACTAAACTCCTCTTTTTCCCCTTTCCCAGGTATGTTAGGCAGTATTATAATCCTAAGATAAAATTAATCTGTTAACCGCTACATAAGTCGCATAAATTTTGGGTTTTCTAGCAAAAAAATAATTAAAAATTATTATTCTACTGGATGGGCCTCTCCTTAGAACTGAGGTTGTGTATACTATACCATGCTGGCCAGATGGGTTAGTAAGTTTATCCGTGCTGTTGTCCTATGTGATTTGCTTCCTTAAAGGCCTACCACACGCGCAAGTATCACCCCAGTCATTACTGCGCAGGTAAAACTGTCGTTATACATTTGTTTGGCGCGTGATACAATTTTACCAACCACGTGTTCCGTGCGCAGGTGTGGTGACACTTGCACGTGTGGTAGGCCCCTTAGTCAACTCTTACGACAGGCGCGGTTCCAGCCTGAAATTTTGGGGGGGGGGTCACTAATCAAATAGGTCGAGTAAATTAGACTTTATTGCACAATACCCATTAAAAACAAAAGGATATCTTTTGTTTTTATTGGTAAATCTATTGGGATCATAATATTTGAGACATCTGTGACAATCTCTGGATAAGAATCTCTTCGTATTTAGAGGATCTAGCTCCGTTGGGGGACGAAGGGCGTGTATGGAATTCCCGACAAATCGGTATAACCACTAAACCCCGTCGGCGGCCTACATCTGCAGTCAAGAGGAGCTCCAGGAACGCATCAGCGGCTTCTGGAGTTCCCCCTGCCTTACCTCATCACTGAGGTACATCCCGGGGTAACCAGATTCAAACCCAGGGCATGTCGCTGTCGTACCTCTCACCGCTCTACACGGTAAGAGAGTCGGAGCGGTGTTCCGACTCCAGCCGGGGGGGCGCACCGGGGTGTCGGGTCGTTTCCAGTGGCCACATCTCCCCTGCATGTGGCCACAACGACCCTTAACCGACGATTGGGGAGCTAGCGGCCTCTATCGCGCATCCTTCGTCGCCTCTTTCGAGCGGGATCAGCCATTTCCCGCTCCCGCTCTTCGGACTCCTTCTGGAGCATAACGTCTTCACACTACTCGCCAGCATTGCCGCGATCAATGCTGGTGGTGACAGGTTTCGTCCGACCGGGCGAAGTCATCGAAGTTTCATCGCAGACCATTGTGTTCATGTCGGCTAGAATGTCGAAGGGTGGAGATTGTGTCAGGATCGTCGCCGCCTCGTACGAGATCGCACGGTGGCCTCGTACTTTCCGTACGACCATCAACCGCTGCAGACTCCCGAGTTGAGCATTACAGCAGGAAGATCCCGCCGGTGTCCCATAGAGCACCATGGATCAGACAACGCCCATACGCACGCCCACGCACATAGAGGCAGCGAACTTCTTCCCGCGGTCCCCCGAGATTGGGCAGCAGACAATGTGACACCCCTGCTACTCCTCGTACTGGGGACTAGTCGCCCGAAATGTTTTTCAAAGCTCTACCGATTGTCCATGATGAGGTGGGTACTTCATGTACTGACCCACTAGGACTTCGGTGTCATCCACCCGGAGTTATGAGCTGGGTGGTTCCTGGCGCTTACGTAGGCCATGGGACCATATCGCTTCATGTTTCTGAGGCGCCACTCTCAGGCCCAGCTCATGAATCTTATCAACGACACAAGCCACCCCTTGCGAGCAGAAGCACCTCCCCGAAGCGTGACCTACTAGCCAGTATTAGGGTATCGTCTGCATAGCAGGCGACACTGATGCCCGAAGTCAGGCTAGGCATAACAATGGGCCCAAAACAGAGCCCTGGAGAACCCCACAACACACCTCCCTTCAATTTTCCACTCCGTTCCGATCGACAAACTTCACTGTCCTGTCGCGCTGATAGACCTCTATGACGGCACGCAGATAAGTCGGCACCTCGTGATATTTAAGGGCCTCCGTAATCGCGCCCCATTGAAGAGTGCCGAAAGCGTTAACGATATCAAGGCTAACTACCAACACCACCCCCCGATCGGACTGCCGACCCCGACAGGGAGCGAACACACCTATATATTAGCGTCCATTGACGAGTGTCCCCGTTGGAATCCAAATTGGCAGTCCAATAGATCAGGGCCCACTCGCGACAGGTGCTCGCTGATACGGCCAGAGATAACTCTCTCAAAGAGTTCCTATTATTTGATTTCTTATCTCGACTGAACAATTATGGAAACTGATAAGAATAAGAAAATCAGGTTCTAGTAGCAGATTTGGGGGGGGGGTCACGTCCCCTGTGACCCCCCCCCCCTGGAACCGCGCCTGTCTTACGATTCCCATGGGATGAATGTCTGAATATGAATGGTTACACTTCATATTCTTACCATGTAATGTGAATAAAAAATTACACTTACATATGTAGGTATTTCATGTGTATTTTTTTCGGACATCTAACACACAACGCCATCTAGTTCTAAATCAAGCATAGCTTGTTTTATGCGTAGGTACTAGACAACTGATATAAATACACATATGTACACTTTTTTTAATGTAAGTAATTGTAAATACATACATTTAATACATAGAAAACAACTAAACTCCGAAACAAATATTTGCAGATCATACAAACATTTGGTCCGACCTGGGAATCGAACCTGAGACCTCAACCACAGCAGTCGCATCGCATACGCTACCACTGCGCCACAGTGTCAGTCGGTTTTTTTCGCACATCTAAAACACATAACGCCATCTAGTCCAAAACTTAGCAGAGCTTGTATTATGCGTAGGTACTAGACTACTGATGTAAATACGTACATACTTTTTTTGTAAAACATATATAGAAAATACCCAAACTCCGAAACAAATATTTGCAGATCATACAAACATTTGGTCCGAACCGTGATCGAACCCGAGACCTCAAAAACACTAGTCGCACACGTTACCACTACGCCACCGAGGCAGTAAGTTATTATTCAGTTGTCTACACAGCTGCTTTTCAACTTTAAGTTATTGGTAATTTTGCATATTAATCATCTATTGACCACAAGTTTAGCTCAGAGTGATCTAAACTCCATTAGCGGTACCTAATCCTGCACACAAGATGGAGTTGCGGTCCCGTAGGCAATTATCGAGAATATTAGGTATATTCTGAACAAGTTTTACATCAAACATCGATGATAATATGGAAAGAGTGTGAGATATAGATGGATAGAATTTCGAATTAAACTGCACTTTTTAATTTTCACTTTCGAGACTAATATTGACAGATGTATTCCGTAGGATATACAGATTACTGTTTTAAGAATTAATATAGGCTACACTGTTTTTGTTACACACAAAAACAATACAAATACGTAGGTATATTACCAGACGAGCGGCGGTAGGTACTTACCATCAGTTAAGCTGTCTGCTCATTTATCCCTTTATTCTGTGAAAAAATGTATGTCTCGGCCAAATGTAATAAATATTAAAGATAAGTTGATACAAATGTACAAAGAGTAAGCAAGTCTTTCCGATGTCAGAGTGTGCGATTTTACAATAAAATTCCAAGCAAATATCAAGAATTAAGTATTACCAAATTTAAGTCCTTAATAAAACAGAAACTATGTGAAAAGGCTTATTACACAGTTTTGGATTATTTAGATGACAAATTTGCTTGGGACTGACGATGCTCACTTCAGTATTTACCAACGTAGGTATCTTGTGTGAAAGTGTTAGACATTTATATTTTTATTGTATGTTGTTTTTATACCAAGTGAATTCCTTTTGTGTATGTAAATGTGAGTATAGTCTAGGCTTGTAATATAAGTTCATATTTAGTATATTTCTGGTGGCTTTGAGTGTTTCCCCGGCCTACCCAAATGTCCTGCTGACGGTAGTGTCGCGCTTCGGGTCGTAACACGATGGCTGGGGCTCGTATGCCGTCTGTATGGACAGGCCGACTCAAAATCATGGTCCTTTCTTCAAAAGGCCAACCCAGATCCTATACTGTACTCGCACAGATTATTTTTTGTTTTGTAATCAATGTTCTCGGACTAAAAAAAAAGGACATCTCTGTGGTTTGTTTCGGCATTTCTTCCCAGAGTGAGTCGTAGGAAATGCCGGTCTCTTCTAGCTGTAAAGTCCGACGTGTAAAAATATCTGAAAAGATTTACTTACAAATAAATATCATTTCATTTCAATGAAATCAAAAAATTCATTGGTTATTTATTTATTATAAGCGTATTACACTTTACATGGGTCTTGAGGAATATTATTAATTACATTTCAAAGACTAGAGCTCATACAATTCATGTAACATGAATAAGTCATCATTGTTTAATAGGATTTTTATTTGTTTTCCAAAGCCTGGTACCACGCCTGACATGTTTCAGTCGTAATCTCGCACAACGCCGACAGAGCTCGCCCTGTGGTATCGTATTCTGAAAAATGATTTAAATAAAATATGGAATCTGTGGTTACAGCAGAGAGATTATAGAGCTATGTATTAGTTAAATCTGTATTATTCTTAAAAACTTTTTAAGCTATTGCATAGATTTTATCGCGGGCTTTGAAGCGTTTGAGCGCGATGACCGAATCAAGAAATTCCGTAACGTAACGAAAATAAAACCTGACACTCGAAGCTGGCACGGTTCAAGACGAGCTGCTCCGACAAAACAGTCTGGGTTTGCGCAAGTATACTTGAACGTGTATGTCCGACTTAAGCAGCTGTTTGTGAGAAAATATATAGATGTATAGACTGTATAGGTATCTATCATATCTTTATAATGCCACACTTACCCCATGTGCCCCCGTGAGTATACATGTTCAAAGAAAAATAAATACTGTGAATAAAACAACCCGTTCAATGATGAAGACATTTATTAGGTATAGTTTAAACCTTTTATAGTATGCTGTGTATCGAAACCATATCGCTACTTAAAAAAAGTGATCAACGCCATCTAGTGACGATGTTGGTACTAATTTAATACTTTAGTATTTTTCATTCACAATATTATACATGCTGCATAAATAAAAAATTATAATTGCATAAGTTGATAAAAATACTATGCAATAGCTTTACCGCGGCAGTCCCCCACGTCACGCCACACATCTTTTTTTTAATATTACAAACACACTCCAATTTTATTTATTTGGATAGATATATTCTGACTTTAGTCGTATCGATCGGCCGATACAAATGCCGATACCGAGCAGTTTTAAAATTAATCATCGCCCAAAAAGTAAAACTTACCAACATTGCCCCTTTTCCCAAAAATAGAACCGTTTAATGGAGGCTTTCTGAACGTAGCCTCGACATTTTGGAGCACACATAGAGCCACGCCGATGAAGAGGAGAGCGAAGACGAAACGCATTTTCCTTTGTCTAAATCTGAAATTAAGAAGAATTAAGACAAGCAAAATTTGCAGAAGTAGAAGTCACACAAAATTAAAACATTTTCTATTTAAATAATACTTCATAACTTCCGAGCCCAGCAGGGGGATATTATGGGTTGATGATGATGCATAACTTCCGATCAACTGCACTAAATTGGATAATTCTTTTATGTGTTCGTTATATTGTTAGGAGAAGGTTTGTAAACAAGAAAATTAAAAGATAACCGGAAAAGTTTTTTTTTTGTCCGCGACTGTGCACTACCTGTGGCAAGCTGAGGCGGGCATAATTACCCCCCACAAAATAAACAAGAAAACTTCTTCTTCTTTTGATGAAATGGCAACCAGCCGGATCTCTCGGATCAGCTATTTCTGCCAATGCCAAGTGTTTATAGTCTTTATAACATAAGTCTTTAAGTCTTCGTCGTGATGTATATTAATGATAAAAAATATAAAATGAATATGAGATGAAATGGGGACCGTCTTCCGAAAAAACAAAAAACGATCTCCAAGAAAACTTCGACTACGTAAAATCTCTTGACATGTCACCCGAGCCATTATTGCGAATCTATTGACACTAAGTCAAAGTCAAAGAAACCTTATTTTCTAAAGTCAATTAAAAGTCAAAAGATTAAAACTCACTCAGTTTTTCTCAAGACTTGTTGGAAGAAGGTACGAAGGCAAACTGATGCATCAGACCCAATTTCTTCGATATTTATATCTTAGACTTCCCAATAATTAAATAAGAGATCATATTTTTCTCATTTAGTTTGAGAATTGAGTTACGAGGAATAATGGCGCGAATCTCGCGCAGAAATATCGAGAAGAATAATAAATGGATTAAAAATGTCTCATGGGAACGTCTGGGTCTAATAAGTTGTATATTGTTTGTCTTTCGAGAGTAGGTAAACAGAAGTATTGGAAGTAATACTGCACGGATAACGTATTGGTTTAATGTACTTTAGAAAAACAACCGTGGGTAGCACCCCAGGGCAAAGTTTGTTTAGAAGGAAAGTAACCTAAATTACACCTTCTATCATCAATCTGAAAGTCCCGTCAAAATCGGTTCAGCCGTTCCAGGGATAAGCAGGAACAAACAGAAAGATCGACAAAAATAAAAATATTTTTTTTGATATTACTAATGTATATAATTTATACTTGCTGTTAATTTGCAATTATAATAGACATTTCAATTTCATTTATTTGTAGACTTTTAGGTTTAGAAAAACCCACAAATCACTTTGTGTTAGACAAAGTAGTTAGACAAAGTTAGTTCGAATAAATTAAATTAAAAAGCTTTTTAAAAACAAGCTTTTACTGGAATGCCTCGAGACGAAGCAAACGAGTCCAAACTCGACGACGCGATGTTGCGACGTTTCTTTACAGAGTTCCTATGGCCACTTTCCAGCTCCAGCATCAGATCAGCTCCCACGTTTAATACAGGCGCTAAATATTTATAACATAGTTAATGTTGGTTCTGACACGACTGTATGAAACTGTGAAAATGTTGAAAACTATGATGGCAGATAGTTTCCTTTTGAAAAAAAACAAAATCCATACTAGGTTCAGACAGTGTTCGTACCAAGGTTCGGGCCCAGATGAGGTATCTGGGCCTGATCCTTCCAACAGCTTGGTTCAAAGCTGGTCGACGCTGCCTCCGCCCTTGGTCGACTTTTGCCCAAACTGGGTGGAGCAACCGTCGCAACGCGACTCCTGTACACGGGGTTTGTCCGGTCGATGGCGCTGTACGGTGCACTGGTGTGGGTAGCGGCTCTGACCGCCCTGAATAAGGCACGGTCAGAGCCATACGCGGATACCGCACGGTGTCGACCCAGGCGGCTTGCGCCTTGGCCGGGACACCCCCTTGGGATTTAGAGGCGGCGGTGCTCGGAGAAGTTTATCGACGGGTGGCTGAATATCGGGCGGAGAGTGGCTTTCGCCCTCCACCCGAAGAGGTACGCGAATGGCGTGAAGCCGCTCGTCGAGCCACGACGGCCCGATGGTCGTTTCGGCTGGAGACTCCACGCGCTGGCTTTGCCGCCGTGGAGGCTCTCCAGCCGGTCATCCTCGAGTGGGCAGGGCGGCAGCACGGGACCCTTTCCTTCCGACTGACGCAGGTGCTTTCCGGGCACAGTTGTTTCGGGAAGTACCTGCACTCGGTCGCCAGGAGGGAACTGAGTCCCGCCTGCCACCACTGCGACTGCAATGAGGACTCGGCCTAGCACACGCTGGTGGTTTGCCCCGCTTGGGCGCCGCAGCATCGGGCTCTCATTGCAGTCATCGGAGGAGATCTCTCGCTACCGGCCGACATACGCTCCATGGCCGGTAGTGATAGCAGTTTTACTGCGGTCGCAACCTTCTGCGAAGATGTCATCTCGCAGAAGGAGGCGGCGGAGAAGGCCCGGGAGGACGATGTCCACTCGGACCCAATCCGCCGCCGGCGAACAGGGCGGCGGAGCCGCGCTTACTAGCGCCTCATGCCGCCCTGAGTGTGGCCGCGTATGGTCGGGACGGGTTTTCCCCTCCATCCGCTCTAGCGGTCACCCACGAAGAAGCGACGTACGCCTGTGCCGTACGTCGCTTCTTCGTGGGTGATCTGGATGTGTTAATAACAGCAGTTCCCGGGTCCCTCCCGTCTCAGGCGCAGAGTGGCACACCGTGTGGTTTTAATCAATTCGAGTCCGACACTCCGCCCCGCCGAAAACCCCGGCGGCCGTCACCCCACCCCCACTGAGGGGATTTCCACACGTAAAAAAAAAATTGATTGTCTAGCTTATTTCTAATGGTCCCATAAAGCCTAGTAACAAGGTTTCATTACTTCAAGGTGGTGATTGGACTAAACAGGCAGAGAAGTAAGAACTTTAACTGATTTTTCCGAAGCACATTGTGTTCATCTCTACTTCTACTACACTACAATTGGTGTGATTTACAAATTGTTGTTCTGAGTTGTTTCATGTGTTTGTACCCCGCGAGAGAGGATATTTTCTTTTTAAGAAAGTTGTCTTTTAAAAAACTAATAAATTAGCTTTGAGTAGTTTCAAATATAACAATACTAGTATTTGCCCGCGGCTCCGACCGCGTATATATCGGTTATCGCGGCAAATAACATGTGTTATTCTGATGTATAAGCTGTAAAGTAATGTTACTGTAAAGTTTCATCCAAATCCGTTCAGTAGTTTTTGCGTGAAAGAGTAACACACATCCATCCATCCATCTATCCATCCATCCATACTTACAAACTCTCGCGTTTATAATATTAGTAAGATTTACGAATATTTTAGTAAATAATATTTTCCGCTATTTTGTAATCACATTTCTAAAGAGAGGTCAATCTCTAGCAGTGGCCTCTTGATAACGGCAACAGTACCTACGTCAAATACCGCGGCACGAGAATTTTAAATATTAGACTTTTTGAACCTACACTACTCAGCGCAATAGGAAGCGAGGTGGCCGGTTTAAAACAACGCTAACCACGCAGTCAAGGTTGTGATCAAAGAGTATATAAATCACTACGTTACAGTTGTGATGTAAGTTTTTAACTAACTGTTACAAGCTTAGTTTCGCCGAAATTGAGAGTCAGCAGATTACGATTCAATCAATTTATCGAGCTCTTTAAACCTGATTCAGCAGTCCTATTTCTTCCTCACACTAGTATACTTGAATCATCAGCGTGATTAGTTATATTGGTGTTCGGCAGATTAAGCCTACAAAAGAAAGACTAGGCCCAAACACGCTTCCCTGTGGAACTCCGTAGATAATGAAGTAATTCATTTTGACAATTTAGAAGCGATCATTTAAGTAGGTAATGTATCATGTCCAATCCAGAATAGTCCACTAGCTGGACATGTGCCTCACATTAGAAAGGAGGCATTGTCTACTCTACTATATCACGCTGATCAGCACTTAAGTCCTGCTTAGTTTGTCTTTTAGTCGGCTCTTACGTCACCCACGGGATGATGGTGGTGACACTCCGTATTCTTAATCCGTCACCACACGGATTACTTGATTAATTCTTAAAAATATCAAGCACAAAGTAAAGTCAAAGAATATATACCGGTAGCTATCCATTATAACTTACAATCAAGATGGACGCCGCCTTTCAACAACCCTAACTATTAATCTTATGCATTAACAAAGTTATAATTCCCTGACGTGCTCAGTCAATATGCGGTCAGTATCCAATAATCCAATAATTGAGTGGACATTGGCGCGATGTCCCGATTTTCTCAGTATAAATTGGCGGGAAAACGTTTCTACAGCATCAGTTGAGGTTCGCCTTCGACAGTGTTACCACTAAGAAATAAACTTACAAAACTAAGGTAACTTAAAATAATTTTATGTGTTCAATTTATTAGTTTTTGAAAGATGAATCGACGCTTGTAATATTTATTTTGTTGCATTTAGGTTTACCAATATCTTTTTACTAACCGAATATTTCGTTTGAATTCTTTCTGAGTTCAAAGTATTATTTATTATCATTAAAGTCAATGGTAACATAAGACTAACCGTAAAATGTTAAATGTAAAGACTAGCAACTATAAATAAAATTTTAAAAATGAAATGGTTTTGCTACTTTAATATCCTTTCTAGATGTCTGGAGACATGACGCGTTTCACCATTGGCCTGGTCTGCGTGGTAGCTGTTCTGCTTTCATTAGCAGAGGTCAGCGAAGCGAACTACAAAAACGCCCCTATGAACGGCATCATGTTCGGCAAAAGAGGACCAACTGGTAAGAAATTCTTCATTTTACAACCGAAACTTTACGTGTTCGAGAGAAAGTAAGATCTGTTACAAGATTTGAGACGTCTGTTACAGTTTTGACAAGTATTTCAGGGACATATGCTTTTAAGAAGAGGCCCATATCCGGCATTAGACTAATAAATGGGTACAGTTGATGACGCTGATGATAATGATACAGTCTTGATGTTTCCAACGGAAAATTTCAATGACTTTATTTATTTGAAAGTACTTTACTTTTTGCCTCTACATTGTTTAAATAAATTGGCTGATGAATGTTAATGTTCGCGTGATCTTCTATAGTAACAATAATTTCGAGTCATCAGCGGATTTTTTGGAATCTACCCTACCATGAGTAGGTACTCGGATGTCATAGGTATTCTTAAAACTGCTTGTTAACTTGATTTCTTTTAATAATATTGTGCATTTCATTAACAGAGTACGACTCTCGGGGCAAAACCTTCTCAGCTCTTTGCGAAATCGCCACCGAAGCATGCCAGACGTGGTTCCCCTCTCCTGAAAATAAGTAATTTATTTCACCAAAGCATTTTGTAACGAAAATAGCATTCGATCTTGGATTATGGTAGAATATATGATTTTTTTGGGAAATGTAATAATAAATATGGTAACAATTTATGCTTTTGACAAATAAATGCAATTCTTTATCATAATTTTGAAAGGCTGGGAAATTATGACTTAAATATAGAAATATATGCTTTAGTCACATTCTGTTGATTTAAATTTACTTCTAACCTAAAACAATACTTCTAGTCCGGGATCCCCGGAATAAATTTTACGCGTCTACTGCATTCACTATCAAGAAAATTTTTCATGAGTGGCTTCATTTTGATGAGGGGCCTTTCACTTTACAAAAAAATCTATTGTGGTAGCTAACAGAGGATAACGTATCACGCAATTTGTAAGACAATGTGGCTGTTAAATGTTAACTAACAGTATTACCTACTTATTGGAAAAAAATATTTTTCCTAAAAAATGTATGGTTGGATCCTTCCAACATGTATCGATACGAGTTCATCAAAAATGGTACTAACTAGCTGATTTTTTAACAGTTGCTTAGTTAATCTATACTATTCTATAAAGCTGAAGAATTAGTTTGTTTGAACGCGCTACTCTCAGGAACCGCTGGTCCGATTTGAAAATTTCTTTCAGTGTTGGATAGTACATTTATCCAGGAAGGCTATAGGCTATATATCATCACGCTTCGACTAATAGCAGCGGAGCATTAATGAAAAATGTTTCAAAAACGGGGGAAAATTATCACGCTACGGGTAATAGAAGACGCAAACGAGGTTGCGAGGGGCCAGCTAGTATTTATATAATTTAACAGGCACATTGTCCTATAATCATCATCATCCCATTGTCATCCCGGTCCTACGCTCAAAAGTTTTTTGTCCCTGCTATCCCTGTTAGCTACCACAATAGAAAAATTTTGTAAGGCACTCTAAATTATCCCGCTACGGGTAATAGGAGACGTAAATGACGTTGCGTGGGTCAGCTAGTTGTATTTTACACTAGCTGACCTGATGAAACTGATATTCTGGTAAAACTGGTTGAACACATAGAAAATCAACGTAAAATGACCACGTTCGTGCTGTCGTGTTTCGTTGGTGAGTTCGAGACCGGAGGCCCAAATAGTCTAGTCAACAAGTTCCATACTTGTTGACTAGACTAAAAGATGCAGCAGCATCACTAGGCCGCCATGGTGTGGGTCACCATACTGCATTGTCTGCATTCGCAGTGAGTATGGCGACCAATATTCTTGGATTCTGCTTATGCTTTCCATCAGGCAGAGTAGAGTCATTTTGGCGGGCCATACAAACTAGTAGCCGACCCCAAAATCTTGGGAATAATTAAGGCTAGGAAGAAGAAGGTGAAGCAGTGTTAAAAAGGGAACCGGGTTAGAATCAAGCCAAGCCCAATAAAGGTTTATGAATAGTCTCTGATATACAATGTGGACAGACGAACAGAGTGTCGGACATGATGCAACTGCATTTTTTAGGGTTCCGTGCCTTTGGCAAAAAACGGAACCCTTATAGATTCGTCATGTCTGTCTGTCCGTCTGTCTGTCCGTCCGTATGTCACAGCCACTTTTTTCCGAAACTATAACACCTATAATGTCGAAACTTGGTAAGTAGATGCATTCTGTGAACCGCATTAAGATTTTCACACAAAAATAGAAAAAAACAATAAATTTTGGGGGTGCCCATACTTAGAACTGAAATTTCTTTTTTCATCAAACCCATACGTGTACCCATACTATGAATAGGTCTTCGAAAATGATATTGAGGTTTCTAATATCATTTCTTTCTAAACTGAATAGTTTGCGCGAGAGACACTTCCAAAGTGGTAAAATGTGTCCCCTGTAACTTCTAAAATAAGAGAATGATAAATCAAAAAAAAAAATATATGATGTACATTACCATGCGAACTTCCAACGAAAATTGGTTTGAACGAAATTTAGTAAGTCTTTCTTTCTTTCTAAGTAGTTTTTTTTATAATACGTCATAAATCGTAAACTGCAATTTACCTTTCATTCAATCAAAACAAATATAAAAATAAAATAAAAATTATATTATGTTACTTGTGGCTGCGGAACCCTTCATGGGCGAGTCCGACTCGCACTTGGCCGCTTTTTTTTCATTAGCTAGGTACCTACTTTTTACAATGGGTAGGTTTTGCTAAACAAAGAAAAATTTACTATCATTTATAAGAATAATCATACTTTCACGCTTGCTTGAAATAACTCTATAAGTCAAATATGCACTGTCCTTTTTAGATGATATTTATTATTTTACAATCAATCAATTTGTTAGAATAGGAGTTACTCTTAGAGAATATATACCCTAAGGTAAAAATATATACCATAAGGTATACTCGTATATATATATGCTTTAAGGAGTTACTTATTATCGAAACGAATCAACTAACCAACACGTTAGACAATCGCTTAGTAAATAATAACTAAAATCTGCATGAAATGAACCGTAAAGTTGGCCTAAATTGGCCTAAATACGTGTATTTTTGTCATGGCAGCACCGACCGTGGGAACTAAAGATAATTGTGTTACTTTCGATTTGTAATGCTGTCAAACGTTTTTATGTATTAATTAGATTCTAATAAGAACCGCTTCCTTGTAGAAATCATGTAATAATTGACTCACTCACGGCAACTAAAAAGCTAGTATCATTGAATTATTACGACAATATTGATAAAACTGATAACACTGAAATTAAAATGTCAACAACATTGCAGTGACGTTTCGCATTCGGAAAAATTATATTTCGAATCTACCTCACAATAAAATATTAAAATGGATTATTTAAGTTCCGAACTCGTGGTGAAAAAATGAAATGAATTGAAATATTTCCTCCAATAAGCAATATTATTGTGAAACGTTAAAATGACGACGAAGGAGCTGTATACGAAGGTAAAAACTTATAATAAATAATTTGTGTCTGAGATTGTATTTTGTTTTTGGCCCTCTTTTTTAATTGGTTATTAAAAAGTAATTAAACTTCTTAAGGCCCTTTGTGGAGTTAAAGATAAATCTTTATAATATGGTTTCTATGTGATTTATTTAATTATCGCTAAGCCAAATCGAGATTTTATAACGATTGACCTTCTTGTTGCTGTGGACGTCATTCTCATCGTATACATATGCGAGTGCTAATTTTTGCATCGTCCTATCTTTTTTTATTGTTCATTATTGGAAGATAACATTACATCCGTGTTGATGTTCGCCGCTATGAACTGACATTAAAAAAAAAACTAAACAAATAATTGAAATAGCATCAACAATATTTTTAGTCCATTAATTATCGTAAAATAATAAAATACAGATTATTTTAACGCTTGTTAGATACATGTAATTAAGTAATTACTCAATCACTTTTCCTATCTGGGGCATGACATCATATTTTTTATGTTCATGAATTATTTAACAACAATTTCACAGTATATGAACACTTATGTAAAGTATATTAATGTTTGTAGCTGCACTTTGTCTGTTTATCAGATTTTTAGCATTATATTTGTTTTTACAAAATGTTAACCTTTATTAATTTAATATTTTAATAAAACATTGCTGAAAATATCTTTTATATTTTGTTTTCTATTGAACTTTTTTATGAGTTTACAAATTATGGAATTTTATTATTTAGGCCTAGGGACAGATACTATAATAGTTTCTTGAATTTATTTATTTTATATATTTAAACAATTTACTACTTTCAATCATCATCTTCCTAGCCTTTATTATTCCCAAGATTTGGGGTCGGCTATTAGTTTAACCGGTTTAACCTGAATATCAGTTTTTACATGGAGCGACTGGCATTGGACTTCCGCAACCCTTAGAGAGAACTGAATTGGAAGGTTGAACTAGTTGTCAATTAATTGGAGGGCAGTGACTTCCCAATAATGATTGCCATAGATGTTCATGACAACCGAACTGATGGCTTAACATGCTCTCCGAGGCATGGGCGGGATACACCGCCATCTTCTATACTCTGGGCTGCTATTAAGAATTTCTTGTAAGATAATCCCAACAGCAGTCCGACCCGGGAATCGAACCCAAGACCTCTTGATCTGCAGTCGCTTAAGCTAACCACTAGACCAATGAGGCAGTCAGTTTACTACTTTTAATAACAAGAAAAAATTAATAGGCTATAACTTGACTATGCAAAAACTTTTGATAAAATGTAGGTATATAGCTTATGTCATCCGGGCCATTATTATGAATCTATTGACACTTTATTCATTAAAATTGGTTCAGTAGTTTAGGAGCTATGGTACATCAGATACAGATTCCATTCATTTTGGCTTTGCTATTGTTAAAACAGAGGATTGTCACTCTCTTATATAGTAGTGTTAAATAGTTTTTTCGATTCCGATGTAGACTATGTAATGGCTAGTCCCAATGAGGCAAAAATCAATATGGGGCTTCAACTTTCAACGCATACACACTATTTTTAACACCTTGACAATTTTGAATCTACTCTTTACCTTTCAATTAATAAATAAACACATTAAGAAAAAAGGTGTACATTTTTATTTAATTTTATGCTTAAGGTCTCGAATTCGATTCCCGGGTTGAACCAAATGATCTGCAAATATTTGTTTCAGAGCTAGGGTGTTACCTATGCATAAAATGTAAGTTTATAAAAAAAAGACGTGTGGCACTCGGGACTGCCGCGGTAAAGCTATTGCATAGCATTTTTATCAACTTATGCAATTATAATTACCTATTTATTTATTTTTATTTATGCAGTATGTATAATATTGTGAATGAAAAATACTAAACTATTAAATTAGTACCAACATCTCACTAGATGGTGTTGATACTTAATTTTTTTAAATAACGAAAGTGTTTCGTTACACAGCATACTATAAAAGGTTTAAACTATTCCTAATAAATGTCTTCCTCATTGAACGGGTTGTTTTATTCACAGTATTTTTTTTTCTTTGAACATGTATACTTACACGGCGCACATGCGGTGAGTGTGGCATTATAAAGATATGATAGATACACCTATATACTTTCTCACAAACAGCTGCTTACGCCGAATATACACGTTCAAGTATACTTGTGCAAACGCAGACTGTTGTGTCTGTCTGTCGAAAATCTGTCTGTCTGTCTCCTGTCTCTGTCGTGTCACACGAGGTGCGTGACAGAGACAGACAGATTTCGGAGCAGCTCGTCTCGATCCGTTCGAGTTTCGGGCGTCAGGTTTTATTTTCGTTACGTTACGGAATTTCTTAGCTTAACTAGGTGACCCGGCGAACTTCATAGCGCCATATTTACATATTTGTCTCAGCTTTCCGTAGGACATATGGACAAAAAAAAGACTTCCCGTTATCTATTATTTTTTCTGATTCAGGAACCTTGTCCTAACAATGAGGAATACATAAAAAGGAATTATTTCATTTGGTGCAGCCGATCGGAAGTTATGCGCGTACATACTAGCTGACCCAGCGATGATATCGATGATGACGCGTACATACAGCGATTACATGTCTCAGCTTCCCACAGGCACTATCCAGTCGCGAAAAAAAAAAACTTTTCCCTTTATTTTTGTTTCTTGTACACAAACCTTGTCCTAACAATAACGAACACATAAGATCGTAAGTTATGTGCGTACATACATTTCGGCGATTCATTTTAGGGTTCCGTGCCAAAGGCAAAAAACGGAACCCTTATAGATTCGTCATGTGTTCTGTCTGACTGTCTGTCTGTCTGTTCGTCTGTCTGTCCGTCCGTATGTCACAGCCACTTTTTTCCGAAACTATAAGAACTATACTGTTGAAACTTGGTAAGTAGATGTATTCTGTGAACCGCATTAAGATTTTCACACAAAAAAAAAAATAAAAAAAAAATTGGGGGTCCCCATACTTGTAACTGAAACTCAAAGGGTAGCCTATATCGTTTCTCAAGAATCAAAGTATCTTCATGCCAGATTTAATTGAAACCGGTGCTGTGGTTTTACCGAGGAAACGTAAAAGACAGACTTTCGAACTTATACTCGTAATATTAGTATGGATGGCTGAAATTGACCTATAGATACATATTTAAATTATATTGATGACCTCATAACAAGTACTTTCTCCTTTTCTGAGGTCATTTGAAACCAACAATCTACCCACAGACCTATACGAATAAATAAAATTGATGTGTCTGTTTGAAATTTTAAATTAACAGCTTTTCACTAAATGCATATGAGTACATAAATATGTTACTTAGATAAAAAAAAAAACAATTTTTTGTATGTCTGTCTGTTTCGACGGCTGATTTTGACGCGACTTTTAATTAGTCAAACTTTTTAGACTAGTTTCGCCTCGTGTCGTTATTTCAAGGGTATAACAACAACGTAACGCTGTGGGTCTCAGCTATTTTAGAAATATTAGTGCGTTTGTCAGCAGGCCAGCAATCATGGTCCAGGCTAGGGCTAGTCTTTTTTTCTTTAAAAAGACAATTGTCGCTTTAGGAATTTACATCCTGTGTTGCGTTTGACTTTACTAACATACATGAAACGAATACAACGAATATCCAGACTCAGGCAGATCATCAGATTCGGGCAGTGGTAGAGCCAGGCTTCGGCATGAATGGGCCGGCTCGACCGTAGTGATACCACGGCCTCCCAGAAAACCGGTGTGAAACAGCGCTTGCGCTGTGTTTCACAGAGTGAGTGAGGATACCGGAGGCCCATACCCCAACCCTTCCCCCCATCCCCCTCTCCATCCCCCAGCAACGCACTTGTGACGCCTCTGGTGTTGCGGGTGTTGATGGGCGGTGGTAACCGCTAACCATCAGGCGATACGTCTGCTCGTTTGCCCCCTATTCCATAAAAAAATATTAAAAAAACAAAGCTGTAATGAGGACTGCCAACCGAAGTGAAAACTCGAAACTACAAACAAACAATTGTGGCATCGTGCGGTGCGCCAAAAGAAGTTTTCACTTCAATAAACTCAAGACAACAATTTGTGGATCACACTAAGTGCTGTCTCATTTGAACCCACATCACTTTGTGCAGCAGAAAGCGGCGTGGCGACCTCTTATACCAACCGACCAACCGTGCAGTCAGTGCATAGTTTGGGATCAGACCCTGTATGTTATGTGTGTTATTATTTAAGTTTATTTTTGTTGTCAGGGTGCCCGGATATGGGTGGAGCATCCGGAGAAGGTGTGGGAGAGCGCCACGGTGACGTCAGACTACCGTTCTGGTGTACTCATTGTCAAGATTGATCAAACTAATGCCATTAGACAGATTAAGGTTAGTACTCAATTTTGATTGATGCAAATTGTCCCTTTATCCAAAATATAAATTGCGAAAATCATGATAAAGTCCTTTTAAAATCTCCTTTTTTTAAGTTGGTTGTAAAGAATCATACAATGCATTGGGGCTACATCATTGTATTATACTAAACTATAAACATCAATCTTATCATCATAATCCACTTTTACTTTCACACGGTAGTATTGGTTTTTTCATAGAATTACACGAACCTTCCAAATAAAAAAAATATTTAGCTGAATCGATTAATTAATGACGGGAGTTCTGAGTTAAGAAGCATACATTAATACTAGAATTAAGTCTACAAAGTTGAATTACCTCACTTTTAATAATGGGGTGCACCAATGTAAAGAGAAAACCTCCCAACATTTTGATTATGTTGTGATACAAACTGTAATACATATATCTCATAACTATAATTTGTCTGCATTAGATCACAGATGAGGGTAAAATGCCCCCCCTCCGGAACCCATCGCTCCTCATCGGGCAGAATGACCTAACGTCTCTGTCGTATCTTCACGAACCTGCAGTTCTACACAACCTCAGAGTTCGGTATGTAATTATTATTTTTATTTATTCGACTTAACTATTACTATATAATAGTATTAGTAACTATTTGACTTATGTGTATGTTAGTAAACTAAATAATCGTCCATGTTGTGACGAATTAAGAATACAGATTCACCGGCCCTATTCAGCCTGTCTTTTAACTCCCCTGTGTCGCGGGGGACTTTACAAATATACACGAAACGGACACAAATAACACACAGACTCAGACTCAGAACAACAATTTGTGAATCACTCAAAGTTTTGTCCCACGTTTGATTTCAACCTACAACACTTGGCGCATTAGAAAGCTGCGTGACGACCTCTTAAACCTATAGGCAGTAAATAAATTGTTGTCGTGGCAGCATTTAACTGCCTCGGTGGCGCAGTGGTAGTGTATGCGACTGCTGTGCTTGAGGCCTCTGGTTCGATTCCCGGGTCGGACCAAATGTTTGTATGATCTGCAAAAATTTGTTTCGGAATTTGGGTGTTTTCTATGTATCATATGTATGTATTTACAAAAAAGTTGTAAAAAGTATGTAGTTGTCTAGTACCCATAATACAAGCTCTGCTTAGCTTGGGACTAGATGGAGTTGTCAGAAATATTTTATTTATTTTATTAATATTTATTATTTAACACACGAGTATCTTTTACCCGACTGCGAACAGGATGACTGGATGAGGGTAATGTTTTTACCACTCTTGTCCCAGCTCAGGAGTAATTCATGTAACACTCAACCCGTGCTTACGACAGGGTGTAGTGGACATTGCGTCAGAATATCCGCACGTCGGCCCCCCCCCTTACCGAGACTCTCCAGCCCAGCTTCCTGCAGGAAGTGGTCGAGGGCCTTTTCCCTGAGTGGGCGGAGCACACACCCCCGTCGATGGGACGGGCTTTCCCTTCCATCCGCTCTAGTGGCCGCCCGCGAGGAGGCGACGTTACGCGTGTGCCGTACGTCGCCTAAATTGAGATTGTAACAGCTGACGGTGCCCGCTTTTGTGCGGGCAAGCGCTGGGAGGGGTCCGGACGTGTTAATAACTGCAGTTCCCGGATTCCTCCCTTCACAGGCGCAGAGTGGCACACCGTGTGGTTTTAGTCGGTTCGTGTCCGACACACCGCCCCGCCGCAAGCCCCGGTGGGGTGACGGTCCGAGGGGATTTGTGTTTCTTTGAGTTCTATGTTTCAACAAATTATCCAACAGTATTAAACTCAATATTGTAATGTTATTTTAAACTTGATGCAACACTTGAACACACATTCGATCATCTATTGTTTAGTACAAATCGATTAACAATCTTATGTACTAGGAATTAAAGTTAAAAATTTACTGCGTTTTATGTAAAGGAAACCGGTCGGTTATCATATCATTTCTAACACAGTGTGTTAGAATGAGTCATTTCGTTTAAGCTAATCAGAAATCTGTGTTTTAGAGAATCTTGTCCGAGAGATAAGCGTGTATCTATTTAAAGTTAGTTAAATCGACCCATTCGCAGAACAAAATTATGTATGACTAGCTGTTGCTCGCGGCTTTGCTCGCGTGGAAGTTGATTTTATGTATTTAATTAAAACTGTGTAAGTATCTATGGATACTGTGTTCATGTTTTTAAACGTATTTATTTATAATCAACTAGCGACAGGCACAGGCACGAATTAAGGTATGATGTGGATTTATATATTTATTCATACGTGATTTAGTTATCTATATATGTATGTGTATCTATTAGTATGTATAAGTATGTGATATATATGTATGTGTACATATAAATATATGTTTTACGTTATATTTATTAGCAAATAATATAATTAATTAAAAACTCACTGCACCGTCAACTACCACTGTCTCTCCTACACATTTTGATCCATCCTAAGGTTGCCTGGAAGAGATTGCTTTTGGCAATAAGGCCGCCCTTTGTACACTACAACTCATATTTTATGTACTCTTGTAACTGTGTAATATTATGGTGTACAAATAAAGAGTTTTCTATCTATCTATCTAGCGACCCGCCCCGGCTTCGCACGGGTGGATTTCAGATGCCCCCGCCGACGACACGATTCGTGCATTTTAAATCTGTAATATCTTCGAATATATTCATTTAAATTAGATAATGTAAAGGGCCATTTTGATCTATATTAAATCCACAATGTATTTAATTTACTTAATTGTATAAGGATTCATTCTGTATTGCTTAAAATCACTTCGTAAATAAGCCATTATTTCTCGTAAAAAGAAAGGAATAAAAAATGGTTGTTGTGGGTTATCCCTAAGAGATAGACATATACCGTCGCGGACTTTTTTGTAGTACTTTTTAAGGTGTACAACACTGTAGTACATTATTTTGATCTATCTCGTAGGGTGAAACCAGCGTTTGCAATGTAAGCGCAAAAAAATGAGTTTACAGAGTGCTACAACTCACATTAGAAACCTCGAAAATTAACAGTGTTTCCATACTATATTATGCATTTATTATACATAAAAACCTTCCTCTTGAATCACTCTATCTATTAAAGAAACCCGCATCAAAATTCGTTGCGTAGTTTTAAAGATTTAAGCAAACAAAGGGATATAGGGACAGAAAAAGCGACTTTGTTTTATACTATGTAGTGATAGTCCATTAAAATTGACTTTCATACACACTTTCGACCCTTATTTTAACCCCTTTAGGAATAGAATTCCCATAAATGCTGATATAAGTATTCATTTATTTGTAATCAAAAGGCTGAAGACAAAATTTCAGGCTACTAAATTAAGAAATGACGGACTTCCAGTCTAGCCTAGGGATAGAATATTCAGAAACGCACGAAGTTGCACGCCACTTGGTTCGATCCTCAGCTTCTCTCATCCAGCTCCTGCGAGCCGTCTTGGGCAGATCATTATTCCACCTGGCCTGTTGACGTTCTACGCTACGTTTGCCGCGACGCGGTCACCACTCACAAACCCGTTTACCCCAAAAGTTATCAGTTCTGCGGCTAATATGGCCAGCCCACTGTCATTTCAGTTTGCTTATCCTGTGGGCTATGTCAATGACCTTGGTTCTCTACCGGATCACCTCATTCTTGATGCGATCCCTTAGAGAAACGTTGAGCTTTTGTGATGAGAAAAATAAATCATTATTATTATAGCCCTCTCCATAGCACGCTGAGCGACTTTGAACTTGTGGTCCAGCCGTGTCGTAAGTGTCCACGTTTTAGCACCGTATGTCATGACATGTAGGACGTATTGATTGAAGACTTTCGTATTTAGGCACAGTGGGATTGACGATGAAAAGACCCGACGAAGTTTCCCAAACGCTGCCCAACCCGGCTGAATTCTCAGGTTCACCTCGTCCTCGAAGTTTTTTCTACTTAACTGCAAAGTCTGCCCGAGGTACCGCACATATTTTTGAATAACTTCGAGAATGGCACCGTGAACCACAACCGGTTCCGGTAGAACATGTTCGTACATACGTATCTACTGATTTTTAATCAGTAGCCATGAATAAAGTTGCATGTTTCTAACTTCAAGAATGACGGAGTTCCAGAACGGACTTCCAGAATAACCTATATAGGAAATTTCAACCCCTATTTCACCCCCTCAGGGGTGGATTATCCAGAAACGCTTCAATACGTATCTACTCATTTTTAATCAGTAGCCCAAAACTAAATTTTCATGTTTCTCACTTAAAAAATGACGGACTTCCTTACAAACTTTCAACCCCTATTTCACCCCTTTAGGGGCATAATACCCAAAAACTCCTAATACGTATCTAATCATTATTATTTAGTAGCCCAAAAATAAAGTTTCATATTTCTTATTTAAAAAATGACGGCCTTCCATACAAACTTTCAACCCCTATTTCACCCTCTTAAGGGTAGAATATCCAGAAACGCTTAAATACGTATTTACTCTTTTTTCATCAGTAGCTTAAAAATAAAGTTTCATGATTCTAACTTAAAAAATGACGAACTTCCATAAAAAAATTCAACCTCTATTTCACTCCCTTAGGGGTAGAATATTCAGAAACGTTTAAATACGTATCTATTCATTTTAAATCAATACCCCAAAAATAAAGTTTCATGTTTCTTACTTAAAAAATGACGAACTTCCATACAAACTTTCAACCCCTATTTCACCCCCCTAGGGTTGGAATTTCGTAAATTCCTTTCTTAGTGCTCACTTACGTTATATGAAGAACCTACATGCAAAATTTCAGGATTCTAGCTTCAGCGGTTTGGGCTGTGCGTTGATCTCTGGGTATGTCAGTCAGTCACCTTACTCTTTTATATATATAGATATATAATGCGGTACTGGCTTAATTGACCTTTATTTTCGAAAATTAAAAATCTCTTTTGAAAATTCTGCGTACTTTTGAAGATAGCAGTTGAATTAAGTTACTTTATATAGTTACTAGTTTTTATTCGCGGCTCCGCCAGCGTGATTATCGCGGTTAAATCTTAAAAGTACCATATTTTATATACTGAAAATGTAACTTACCATCGATTAAGGGGTTTCATTGTGAGGGCGTAACAAACTCACATTCGCATTTACTATAATATTTAGGATTAATCCTGTATAAGTATAATGTGTTTTTATATGGTCCTTCGAGCCGATTAATAAAACGCTCACGGTAGGTATTATGTTGCACTGGCAGAGTTCACAGTTTTTTTTACCTATAGTTTATTAAAACCATTTACATTAATTAACATGGAGTTAGAATTACAGTAAAAAGGGGACTGACAAAGTCAACCTGTGATCAGGACCAGCCAACAAATAAATTCCCCTTTTTATACTAGACTAGTGGTCGCCCGGTGGTCGAAATTTGAATTTTTTTTTTCTTTTTTTAGGGTTCCGTGCCAAAGGCAAAAAACGGAACCCTTATAGATTCGTCATGTCTGTCTGTCTGTCCGTCCGTATGTCACAGCCACTTTTTTCCAAAACTGTTAGACCTATAATGTTGAAACTTGGTAAGTAGATGTATTCTGTGAACCGCTTTAAAATTTTAACACAAAAATACTTAGAACTGAAACTCAAAAATTTTTTTTTCATCAAACCCATACGTGTGGGGTATCTATGGATAGGTCTTCAAAAATGATATTGAGGTTTCTAATATCATTTTTTCTAAACGGAATAGCTTGCGCGAGAGACTCTTCCAAAGTGGTAAAATGAGTGTCCCTCCCCTTTAACTTCTAAAATAAGAGAATGATAAATCTAAAAAAAATATATGATGTACATTACCATGTAAACTTCCAACGAAAATTGGTTTGAACGAAATCTAGTAAGTAGTTTTTTTTTAATACGTCATAAATCGTAAACTGCAATTTACCTTTCATTCAATCAACACAAATATAAAAATGAAACAAAAATTCTATTATGTAACTTGCTGCTGCGGAACCCTTCATGGGCGAGTCCGACTCGCACTTGGCCACTTTTTTTGCCTTTCTGCACTCCTCCCCCACATAAACTTTACATGTGCATAATACTACATAATTTTCGTAAAAAGAGGTACAAAGTTTTTGCTTCATAGTACATCTATCTCTATATCTATAAAAATGAATCGCCGAAATGTTTGTACGGGCATAACTTTCGATCGGTTGCACCACATTAAATATTTCTTTTTTATATGTTCGTTATTGTTAGGACAAGGTTTGTGTACAAGAAAAATTAAAAGATAACAGGAAAAGTCAATTGGCTTTGTCTGCGACTCTACACTGCCTGTGGGAAGCTAAGAACAGATATGTAAATATGGCGGTTCGCCGGGTCAGTTAGTATATCTATAGATCCCCGACCTAACCGCAACTAGTTAGTGACCCAACTTGTACCGCGGTAAATTTTAAGCCTGTTTTTGTTCCAGGTTCTGCGATCGCAATGCCATCTACACATACTGTGGCATCGTTTTGGTGGCCATCAACCCTTACTACGATTTACCAATTTATGGTAAGTTCTTTGTACCCTCCTAGTATGATGATGTATTCCTATACTCTTTGCGCTGTAGCACGGTGCGTGGTGGTTTAATTTAATTTACTACAGTTTATGGTTTAATTTACTACAGTTATTAATGATTTAATATATTGCGAATGTGGTACAGCTGAAATACTTAGTCATAATTTGTAAATCGCGACAACTTTCAAGAGTGAAACAAAATGTTACTGAACCACGTCACGTCACGCACCATGCTACAGCGCAAAGAGTATAGTCGACTTCTCGTCCAGTCTCGAAGGAGACGAGCCAAGCAGGAGATAATACAGTGCACAAGCGAGTGCGCAAACACAGGTGCACTCTTTGTTCCCTCGCTCTCACAATCCATCCACGGGGATTAAAACCCCAACTTCCAAACTCCGGGCTGTTTATAAGCATTTCTATAATCAGAAAAACTTGATAACGAATAATGTAGTCCTTTTAGTATATGTTCATACTAAGAGAATTGGGTAGTTGACACCGTAGTCAAATAATTACTTACCTTTTATCATCTGTCAAAACTATAACTTTGTATGAAAAATGTACTTAATACAAACTTGTGACGTCACATCCGAGTTCCGATACAGTTGATTTGTAATATCTTTTTTAATAAAAAAGACATCGGTATTTATTTACGATGCAGTCATCTACTCTATTCTTTTTTTATTACTGTTTTAAATAAAAATCGAAACTTTTTACTTTGAGTAAAGTTTGTTTTCGCTTTGAGTTCGCTCTCGCACTCATCGATTCGGTTCTTTCTTCCTGTACCGAGCGTTTAAAACCTGGAACTCACAACCAGCGCACGTTTTTCCGTCCCACTATGATCCCGGGTCATTTAAGCGAGGCGTGAAAAACCTCTCACTAGGCCGCCATAGTGCTGGTCACCATGCTACGCTGTTCTTGTTCGCGTTAAGAATGGTGACCACCTCTCTTGCATTCTCCTTGTGCTTTCCATCAGGCGGGGCAGAGTCATTTTGGCAGCTCAAACATAAAGAAATTTCTGTCGGTATTCTACAATGACAGTCACATAATTGCCTCTGTAGCGCAGTGGTAGCGTATGCGCTGCTGTGCTTGCGGTCTCGGGTTCGATTCCCGGGTCGGACCAAATGTTTGTATGATCTGCAAATATTTGTTTCGGAGTTTGGGTGTTTCTATGTATAATATGTATGTATTTACAAAAAAAGTATATACATATGTATATCAGTTGTCTAGTACCCATAACACAAGCTCTGCTTAGCTTGGGACTAGATGGCGTTGTGTGTTAGATGTCCGAAATATTTATTTATTACTAGCTGATCCGGCGAACTTCGTACCGCCATATTTATGACCCACGTAACATCGTTTACGTTTTTGTGAATCTAAACCATTCCCAGATCCCCTTGAACACACACAAAAAATTTCATCAAAATCGGTCCAGTCGTTTTTGTGAATCTAAACCATTCCCAGATCCCCTTGAACACACACAAAAAATTTCATCAAAATTGGTCCAGTCGTTTAGGAGGAGTTCAGTCACATACACACGCACACAAGAAATATATATATTAAGATTATTTAATCTAATGCTAAGATCATTGTAGATCTTATCATTAGATTAATTAAATTATTTTCAGTTGTTTGAACAGTTTTTTTTCTCATGTTGTTGGTAGGTGATGAAACAATTATGGCGTACCGGGGCCAAGCGATGGGTGACCTGGATCCACATATATTCGCCGTCTCAGAAGAGGCTTACACCAAGTTGGAAAGAGAGAGAAAAAATCAAAGTATTATTGGTAAGTTTTAAGTACGTTAAACAATCGACCATTAATCACACTTAACACTAATATATAAAGGCGAAAGTTTGTGAGTGTGTATGTTTGTTACTTCTTCACGCAAAAACTACGTAACGGATTTGGATGCGGACAACAGCTAGTATTATATACGCGAAAGTTTTTAAGTATGGATGGATGTTTGTTACTCTTTCACGCAAAAACTTCTGAATGGATTTGGATGAAACTTTACAGTAATATAGTTTACTAGCGACCCGCCCCGGCTTCGCACGGGTGGATTTGAGATGCCCCCGCCGACGACACGATTTGTGCATTTTAAATCTGTAATATCTTCGAATATATTCATTTAAATTAGATACTGTAAAGGGCTATTTTGATCTATATTAAATGCACAATGTATTTAATTTACCCAATTGTATAAGGATTCATTCTGTATTGCTTAAAATCCCTTCGTAAATAAGCCATTATTTCTCGTAAAAATAAAAGAATAAAAAATGGTTGTTGTGGGTTATCCCTAGGCATATACCGTTGCGGACTTTTTTGTAGTACTTTTTAAGGTGTACAATACTGTAGTACATTATTTTGATCTATCTCGTAGGGTGCAACCAGCGTTTGCAATGTAAGCGCAAAAAAATGTGTTTATTTGCTACATCACATTAGAAACCTCGAAAAATAACAGTGTTTCCATACTATATTATGCATTTATTATACATGAAAAACCTTCCTCTTGAATCACTCTATCTATTAAAGAAACCCGCATTAAAATCCGTTGCGTAGTTTTAAAGATTTAAGCAAACAAAGGGACATAGGGACAGAGAAAGCGACTTTGTTTTATACTATGTAGTGATATATCACAATAACACATAGGCTACTATTTGCCGCGATAACCGACATACACGTGGGCGGAGCCGCCGGCTACAACTAGTTTGTAATATAAGTATGGATTATTATTAACTTCAGCCAAAATGCATCTACATCCTATTTTCTCTGTATCACCCAAAGGTTGACTGGTAGAGAATGCCTTAGGCATTAAGTCCGCCAATGCACCTAAAGTTCATGATGTATATAAATAAATAAATATAATTTTTCTGACGTTTCTCATAGTGAGCGGTGAATCGGGTGCCGGGAAGACGGTGTCAGCTAAATACGCTATGAGATACTTCGCAGCAGTAGGTGGCAACGCCAGTGAGACACAAGTCGAAAGGAAAGTACTGGCTTCAAGTCCTATAATGGAGGTGAGTGAAAAATAAACTCTAAATATAAGGGCATAGAATCTAAATAGAGATGTACTTAGCGCTTAAAAAACATGTGTAAAAAGCGAGATGAGTTGTATTATATATGGTCAAAAGATAAAAATAACCCAGAAAAGAGATTATTATATAACAAGTATAGAAATAAGACTAATAAATATACACATTATATAAGAAATAAAAAAATAATGTCAGAAGTATCTCAAAATTTCAGAAATACAAAAAAAGTTTGGTCTATCATAAATAATTTAACAGGTAAACATACACAACGCATTGACGATGGTCTTTTGAAAACATTTAACATGAGTACCGCGAAATTAACAAACCGATTTGCTGACGAATTTGAAAGTAGTACGAGGATTAGCGGTTTCTGCAACAGCGCCTTATTAGATCAAACTTCTTACTTGCCAGTACCTGACAGATCAATTAGAATAAGGCCGGCAAGTGAGTCAGAGGTTAAACAAATTATCAGACAGATACCCTGTAAAAAAAGTCCCGGCTACGACGGTATCCGTGCGAAAGATATTAAGTTCGCTTCGGACCGATTGATACCCATCATTACCCACCTAATTAATTGTTGTTTGAGAACAGCTATTTACCCCGACCTGTTAAAAATAGGAGTGATAAGACCTATTTATAAGAAAGGTAAACATGACGATTTTAACAACTACCGTCCTATAACTATTCTGTCATGTATTGATAAGATCATAGAAAGATACTTAAGTAATCAAATAAATATGTTTCTGCAGGGAAACAATATTCTCAGCAAAAATCAGTTCGGCTTTCAAAAAAATAAAAGCACGACGCAACTCCTATATAGCTTCACTAACGAAATAAATAGATATTTAAATGATAGAAAACAAGTTTTGGCACTATTTATAGATTTCAGCAAAGCATTCGATATGCTCAATTATAATATACTTTTTGATAGGTTGATGAGAAATGGTATACAGGGACCCATGTTGGAACTTCTTAAAGACTATCACACACATAGATATACAAAACCAATTTAGTACAAAAATATTAACCACCAAAGGGACAGCCCAAGGATCCATAATTGGACCTACAGAATACTTACTATATGTGAATGATATGAACAACATAATGCTCTCAGGCTCGATATATCAATTCGCGGATGATACATGTCTGTTGGTGGCTCATAAAAACATTGAAGAAGCACAAAAATCACTACAGTCTGACTTCGACCAACTGTGTATGTGGGCGCATGACACGGGTCTAGTAATAAATGCACAAAAAACAAAAATTGTCCACATACATTCATCAAACAATAAAGCAAGTACTATACCTGTGGTAATTGCACACGAACACGACTGTCTGCATAGGGCAACCAGCAATTGCAACTGCTCAACTCTAGAAGTAGTTCACCAACACACGTACATTGGGCTCGTCATTGACAGCCGACTCAGCTGGCGACCTCACAAAGATTACGTTTGCAACAAATCGAGAAGCCTCATTGGCAAATTCTATATATTAAAAAATAAACTTCCATATAAAGTACTTAGAATGTTATACGTAGCACTAGCTGATTCGGTTGTCGGATACGGGCTTAGTAGTTACGGGAGAACATACAAAACATATATGGACGATATCTATAATCTACAATTAAGACTACTCAAAATAGTGGTGCCAAAGCATGTTAGACAGAAGTACAAAGATGATGAGTTTTTTAAATATTGTAATGTTATGAATGTTTTCAAAAGATATGAATTTAACACACTATCGTCAAATTGTAAACCTGAATTGTTGATTGAAAGGACCAGACCAAGTAACCTAAGGAACATTGTACACAAAAACAAATATCTACTGCCGAAAACAAATAACGTGTACGGGGAAAGAGTAGAAGATTACCTAATCCCTACTCTGTTGAATAAAATTCCAGAGGAGATACAATCTTCCTGTGTAAAGAACGAACAACATGCCTTCCAAAATAAAATAAGAAAATACTATCTGACGAAAGCCGGAGGTCCATACCCCAATCCCTCCCCACCTTCCCCTCCCCATCCCCCAAAGGCCGGCAACGCACCTGTGACGCCTCTGGTGTTGCGGGTGCCCATGGGCGGCGGAAATCGCTTACCATCGGGTGATGCGTCTGCTCCTTTGCCCCCTATTCCATAAAAAAAGGAAAAAAAAAAAGGTAAATTACATTATGTATTAAATTATGAGTGAGTTAATTTGTGTATTAAATAGTTTATAGCGACTCACTGCTACCCAGATAGACCCTGCGAGGTCTTCGTGGTGCAGTTTTTATCAATGTGCCTGTATATGTATGTGTATTGGAAATAAAAAAAAAAAAAAAAAAAAAAAAAACTTCCATGAACGTGTAATTTACGTGTGGTGACATATTGAGAATACAGAGTGTCACCACCCCTATCCACCCCATGGGTGTCATAAGAGCCGACTAAGGGAGCTAACTAAATGATTCAGAAACAAGTAAAATGAGAAAGATGATGATGAATGATGATGCAGAAGCATCACTAGCCCGCCATTGTGTGGGTCACCATGCTGCATTGTCTGCGTTCGCAGTGAGTATGGTGACCACCACTCTTGGATTCTGCTTATGCTTTCCATCAGGCAGAGTAGAGTCATTTTGGCAGGGTCTAACATAAAAAAATCATAACAAAAACCGACTTCAAGGTTCGACTAGATATCTCTTGGATGCCATCATCAGATCTTAGTGTCCTTATCATGGTACCACCGTTGGGATATCTCCTTACCATTAAAAACTTGGTTCATAAACGACGAAGTTATCCGCGAACACACATAAAATATATACTATTAGAATGAGGGTATCCGAATTATTGAAATGAGGGTATCCGATTAATAAAACGTGCCACAATCAAACAGATCTGTGAGTCGGACGACGACGGTATCTATATAAAGCGGCGCGATCGGAAGCAGAACGGACAGTGTTCGTCACGCGCTCGCCGATTGAACACCCCTGCACAAAGAAAGTACTAGTGCTAATGTAATTGCTTTTGGTTGGTTTTTATGGTTTTTATCGCAGAAGCCTGGGCTCTTCTTTTGAGTGTTTAATGTTATTTTCTACAACGCTATAACAGTGTTTTATATCGTGCGTGCTATTACCGGCTAATTTATCCTTAATCTATCCCTTTGATCCGCGTGAGGCGATATTTGCCAGTGGGGGAATTGCAAGTCTGGTGACGAATTCCAAAGGGCAGCGCGGAGGAGTGAGCGTTGCTCCAACCCCCTCGCGGGGGCAGCTGATGGTGATTAAATAATTCATTTTTTTTATGTATGGCCCGCCAAAATGATTCTTCTCTGCCTGATGGAAAGCACAAGCAGAATTCAAGAGTATTGGTCGCCATACTCACTGCAAATGCAGACAATGCAGTATGGCGACCCACACCATGGCGGCCTAGTGATGCTTCTGCATCATCATTCATCATCATCTTTCTCATTTTACTTGTTTATGAATCATTTAGTTAGCTCCCTTAGTCGGCTCTTATGACACCCATGGGGTGGATAGGGGTGGTGACACTCTGTATTCTCAATATGTCACCACACGTAAATTACACGTTCATGGAAGTATAAGCTGCATCTTTTTGTCTAGTCAACAAGTATGGAACTTGTTGACTAGACTATTTGGGCCTCCAGTCTCGCACTCACCAACGAAACACGACAGCACGAACGCTGTCATTTTAAGTTGATTTTCGTATTTGCTTGCGAGGGTAGTACCGTAGTACCGGCCCGTTCGTGCTGAAATCAGCGTGGCTCTACTACCTCTTCATATCATATTCATATCATAGACGTTCTATTTGGTGCTAGTGCTACAATAACGTTTAGCAGTTCGCATCATTAACCGCTAGACCAACAGGCCTTTGCTACTAAAAAGCAACAGTACCTCAATTGAAAACTCTTTTATATTTTACCTATCTTTATTTTCAGGCTATTGGCAATGCTAAAACTACACGCAACGACAACTCCTCCCGTTTCGGCAAGTTCATAGAGATCCACTTCGACAGCATGTACCGGATATCCGGTGCCAGCATGAGGACCTACCTCCTGGAGAAGTCCAGGGTTGTGTACCAGAGCGGGGCTGAAAGGAACTACCATATCTTCTACCAGCTCTGCGCCGCGGCACAGCATATGCCTGAACTGCAGTTAGGTAAGACTTCTATAAAGAAAGATTAGGTATAACCTACAGAACAGAAAAGGAAGGTAGAAATGCGATGTAGGCGTGGCAGAATGATATGAGCGATTGCTCATAATTTAAACCCGCCGAATTTTCTTTATGGAATACGGGGCATACGAACAGACGTATCACCTGATGGTAAGTGATTACCGCCGCCCATGGACACCCCGCAACACCAGAGGCGTTAAAGTGCGTTACCGGCCTTTAGGGGATGGGGGGAGGGGTGGGGTATGTATCCTCACTCACTCGGTGAAACACAGCGCAGGCGCTGTTTTTCAACACCGTTTTTCTGTGAGGCCGTGGTATCACTCCGGTCTAGCCAGCCCATTATGCCGAAGCGTGGCTCTCCCACGTGCTCATAGTTTCGGAACGTTTGTACATATTTGAAAACGAAACCGTTGATTTAATCCATAAAACAATAATTAATTGCGTATTAAATAAAAGCACGCAATCAACTACATTTCTTATGGGAATACTTCGAAATATTTTGCATCAAAATATTTTGTAAAGTCACTGTTTGCATTATGTTGCGTTCTTGTTAGTGGCCAAGCCAGTCATTGTCCAATAGACCTTTTTTTATGGAATAGGCAGGCAAACAAGCAGACGTATCGCCTGATGGTAAGCGATTGTCGCCGCCCATGGACACTCGCAACACCAGAGGTGTTACAAGTGCGTTGCCGGTCTTTGGAGGGATATTTTTGGGTTATGGGCCTCCGGTATCCTCACACACTCGGTGAAACATAGCGCAAGCACTATTTCACACCGGTTTTCTGTGAGGCCGTGGTATCACTCCGGTCGAGCCGGCCCATTCATGCCGAAGCGTGGCTCTCCCACGGTAACCTTAAAATAATGAATGGATTTCTGTACAATGTTTTTAAATTACAGATCATCAAGATTCCTTCCACTACCTGAACCAAGGAGGTAGTCCCAACATAGATGGTGTCGATGATTTGAGGTCTTTTAATGAAACGAGGAGTGCTCTCACAACCTTAGGTAAGTGACATATTGTAACTTATACTATTGGCTATTGAGTACGCGTGGTGATAGATTAAGTATATGGAGTGTCACCTATTCATCCCGTCGTTGTTGTCTAAGCCGAGTCTCCACCGATCAAAATTTGGCAACTTTTGTGTTGTCAACACGTGGTTGGTGTAAAAAGTTTCTGTAATTTCCTTGTGTTGGCAACAAAAATTGTCAACGAATGTTGGAAACCGTGTTTCTGTTGGCGGTAAACATCAAAGAATACGCTTGTAGCAAATATTTATTGGCTCTGTGGCGACGCTTAGTTGGAATGATTTTCAAATTGTTGGCGACTCGGTGTGGACACAATTTGACTGCCTCATTGGTCTCGCGGTTGGCGTGTGCGACTGCTGATCATGAGGTCTCTGGTTCGATTTCCGGGTTGGACCAAATGTTTGTAAGATCTACAAATATTTGTTTCGGAGTTTGGGTGTTTTCTATGTATAATATGTATGTATTTACAAAAAAAAAGTATATATGTATTTGTATCAGTTGTTTAGTACCCATAACACAAGCTCTGCTTAGCTTTGGGACTAGATGGCGTTGTGTGTTAAGGCGCGTCTCCACTAAAATTGTTGGCAATTTCAGTGTTGCCAACTGTTTGCAACACTTTATAAAATCGCCAACTTTTGTTTCCATTGTGTCTTAGTACCCATAGTACAATATCCGCTTAACTTGGGACTAGATGGCGTTGTTTGTCAGAAAATATTACTGTAAAGGACCACTTTTATGAAAAGTTTTTTTTTGTGTTATCCAGGTGTGACGGAAAGCGAACAACAGGACATGTTCACAATCCTTTCAACCATTCTACACCTGGGCAACGTGGAGCTGAACGCCTGTGACCCTGACGCTCAGCCCACTGAAACTGACAACCACGATACTGATGATGGCGCTTATATCAATGTGAGTACTTATACGATTGTAATACATTAGCCTTGGTGAGGCCTATTTTCAGCAGTTAATGTCTTTTGGGTAAGTTGATGAGGAATCATTTTTTTTAAAGACACCTTCCCTCTCCCGCATTAGAAATATAAATCCTGTGTCTCGGGGGACTTTACTAACACAAATTGTTGTTCTGAGTCTGGTTGTTCTTTGTGTCCGTTTCATGTATATTTGTAAAGTCCCCAAAGATGTACATTCATAATGCGGGAGATGTCTTACAAAAATGTGTATTACTGCCTGTAGATCCCTCCCTGCCTCCCGCATTCGTGAGAAGGTCAGGATTTGGATTCCGGTAACCTCACTCCCTTGATAGAAATAAAAAAGAAAATTTACTAATACTGATTTTCTATGAGGCTATTTAACGGCGATTTTACTGAAAACACTTTTGTCCTCAGCCGAACGATCGTCACCTGGGCATGGTATGTTCACTGCTGGGCATCTCTGGCGTGGAGTTGTCCCGCTGGCTGACTCACCGGCGTATCGCGTCAGCTCACGAGGTGATCGTGTCCCGCCTGGACGTGCAACGGGCCGTGTTCGCTCGAGACGCTTTAGCTAAACACTTGTACGGGGAGCTGTTCGCGTGGCTCGTCCGGGCCGTCAACAGAGCGTTACACACCACACACGACAACAAACACTTCATTGGTAAGTCTACTTCACCTATTACCCACTTGCTTTTTTATCCTCAGACTAGCGACCCGCCCCGGCTTCGCACGGGTGGATTTCAGATGCCCCTGCCGACGACACGATTCGTGCATTTTAAATCTGTAATATCTTCGAATATATTCATTTAAATTAGATACTGTTAAGGGCCATTTTGATCTATATTAAATGCACAATGTATTTAATTTACTTAATTGTATAAGGATTCATTCTGTATTGCTTAAAATCACTTCGTAAATAAGCCATTATTTCTCGTAAAAAGAAAGGAATAAAAAATGGTTGTTGTGGGTTATCCCTAAGAGATAGACATATACCGTCGCGGACTTTTTTGTATTACTTTTTAAGGTGTACAATACTGTAGTACATTATTTTGATCTATCTCGTAGGGTGAAACCAGCGTTTGCAATGTAAGCGCAAAAAAATGAGTTTACAGAGTGCTACAACTCACATTAGAAACCTCGAAAATTAATAGTGTTCCCATACTATATTATGCATTTATTATACATAAAAACCTTCCTCTTGAATCACTCTATCTATTAAAGAAACCCGCATCAAAATCCGTTGCGTAGTTTTAAAGATTTAAGCAAACATAGGGATATAGGGACAGAGAAAGCGACTTTGTTTTATACTGTGTAGTGAAGAGGTAAAAACTCAATTTCGTCATTTATCTACTTACTGACCCACGCAACCTCGTTTACGTCTACTATTTCCCGTAGCGTAATAATTTTCCCCCGTTTTTATAACATCCTTCATTGTTGCTCCCCCCTAATTGGTCTTAGCGTGATGATATATAGGCTATAGCCTTCCTCGATAAATAGGCTATCTGACACTAAAATATTTTTTCAAATCGGACTAGTAGTTCCTGAGACTTACAAACTTAAAATAATACTTAAAATATATATTATATAGTTATATTTATAAATAAATATATATAATAAAATAATAAATAAATACAAACTTAACTTAAAACTTAAACCTTACATACATGTTATACCCTCGAACGGGAGCAATTTTCCCCCTTACCAATTGATTATAATTATCATTTTAATACCTTGTAATACTGTAACAAGGTGAATCATTTCAGTCCTAGACATTACTTTGAAAATTGCATAACCACCACCGCACGTGATAGCTAAGCGGTTACCTACATAAGTAAAAACAATTTTAATGGTAATGCTCTACTGGTATTTGGTTTCTCATTTGCCAGTTTTATTTTATTGTTATCCCATGTGGGAATCGTACCCACAACCCTCAAAGTGAGACCCTCCTTAACAACTATACCATTCGCACAGTCCAATATATATATATTTATGTTTTTTTTAACAGGCGTGTTGGATATCTACGGCTTTGAGACATTTGAAATAAATTCGTTCGAGCAGTTCTGCATTAACTACGCGAATGAGAAACTGCAGCAACAGTTCAACTCACACGTGTTCAAGTTAGAGCAGGATGAATATATTAAGGTCAGTTGTTATTGTTTTTTTTTTTGACGTGACAACGTCTAATAAATTGATGAACGCCGGCTGCATGCACGAAAAGGATGACTCATTGTCCTATTGCGCTCGTTGTCCCGTTACGTTACGCTCATTGTACATCGTTGTATGAGTAGTACCATTACATCAATGTTTTGTAATGACGTTGTCAGGTTAAACTATCGTCCGTAAACCGACTTTACAGGCAAGGGGCCATCCATAAATTACGTCACACGTTAAGGGGAAGGGAGGGGGTTGACGACCCCTCGCACCCCTTTGTCACATAATATGTGACATTATGTGACAAAGGTGTTAGGTGCGAGGGGTCCTAAACTTCGTAACGTTACATTTCCAAATCTATTATTTTAAATTTATTTTCTATGGATAATTTGATTTGGTATTCTGCAATGTACGAACTTTTCTGCATGTTTCAATTGATTGGTGTGGTATATTTAATAGAGGGTCAGACCGTCTGTTGGCGTGGCGACTGGACGCCATGGTTAACGTCGCCAATGAGATAGTATAATGTCACATAATTATGTACATATGAGCACGTAAAGCTGTCGAACCTGCGCCTGAACTCTCTCCAATCCTGTCGGTTAACTGTCCCATCGGATTATGAGAGTGCAGGAACAGAGAGTGCACCTGTGTTTTCGCACACACTTGTACACTATATCTTTTTTTTTTATGAAATTGGTGGGCAAACTAGCAGACGAACCTGCAACACCAGAAGCGGCACAAGAGCGTTGCCGGCCTTTTGGCCGGTATCCTCACTCACTCGGTGAAACACAGCGCAAGCACTATTTCACACCGGTTTTCTGTGAGGCCGTGGTATCACTCCAGTCGAGCCGGCCCATTCATGCCGAAGCGTGGCTCCCTACGTAGTTGGCTGGTGTCCGTTGAGACTAGCCGCCGTGGCCATAATCGGCTTGGAGGACATAATTATTTATGTACCTATGTTATAACAGGAAGAAATATCGTGGGAGATGATAGACTTCTACGACAACCAGCCGTGTATAGACCTGATAGAAGACCGGCTGGGTATCCTGGCTTTACTGGACGAGCAGTGCCGGGTGCCGGGCGGAAGTGACGCGGGCTTCGTCTCCAAACTGCACCAGAGTTGCCACACCTACCCTCATTTCATGAAGCCTAGGTTCGGGAATGCTGGTAAGGGAATTGTCTAGCTCTTATGTGATTAAGATGAATGATAATTATGGTAATCTTTGAATGTAAAGTTTAAACAAAAACTGAGATTTTTAATTTATTTTTAACTAGTGGTTGTCCGCGGCTCCGCCCGCGTGTATGTCGGTTATCGCGGCAAATAGTAGCCTATGTGTTATTCTGATGTATAAGTAAAGTAAAGTTTCATCCGAAACCGTTCAGTAGTTTTTGCGTGAAAGAGTAACAAACATCCATCCGTCCATACTTACAAACTTTCGCGTTTATAATATTAGTATAGATGAGTAACATCTTTCTCTCGCTTTCCTGCTATGTGACAGTTCGTTTGAGGTTTCGTAACAATGGACGAAAGAGTTTAACAAGAAACACCCTGGCCTGTTTACACGTTGGCCCCCATATATATTTTTATAGACATTATATCTATCAAATCTTAGATTCCCCATCATAGGCAACAAATGTAACGTATGATCTGTCTTTTTCTTAAATCTGGCAACATAAGAAATTTTATTTGTAACAAGTAACGAATTATTTTAAAAAAAGACTGCGTTTTTTTTTTTATTTGGTGTTTTGTTTTTATTCAGATGTACCCAGTGTCACTCTCATGACTAAGTCGAATCTATTGACACCACTGACATCAAAATACGACAAGCCGTATAGGCTCTAGGGCGTGCCAAAGAAATATACCTACACACATATGTACATACACTCGAAAAACATAACCCTCCTTCTTTCGCAGTCGGGTAAGGGTCCGTTCACATAGACCGGCTCGGAGAGGAGAGCACATTTTTATCACGTTGGAAACGAGAGTTTTGAGTAATTGTAGTAAGGTTTAATTTTGCATGTGCACTTTTTTGTCATAAAGAATGCTTGAACGCGCTTCGTGTGAAATAATAAAAGGAGCCGACCGGCTCCGAATTCATGCCCTTTCTCGCTTGCACTCGCGCAGATCTGGCCGGTCTTTGTGAAATAGTTGGCGGCTCCGCTCCGATCCGGTCTGTGTGAAAAGAAAAATGCGGGCCGATGCTCTCCGAGCCGGTCTGTGTGAACAGACCTTAAAAACATGTTTAACGTAATTTCAACGTTATGTACGATTACGAAATAAAATATACCTTCACCTACTCATCAAAAGCCTAACAACACACGTACATACACTTACCCGTATACATACGCGTGCTATTCACCATATAATAACGTCACATTTCTTTCAGCATTCATCATAAAACACTTCGCCGACAACGTAGAGTACCAATCAGGAGGGTTCCTGGAAAAGAACCGGGACACAGTGTCCCAGGAACAGTTGGAATGCATAAAGTCAGCGACGCAGTGTCGGCTCATTCACACAATGTTAGCGGCAGACTCTCCGGTGGAACAGGCGAACACTCTGCCTCCACCTTCCAAGAGACGGACCATGCCGACTGTACCAGTTACTAGTTTAACTGTAAGTTATTTGCTTTTTTTTTCGATTTTATTAGCTTGACCTGTATGTATGTAACAAAATCTTTCTTTTAACTTCATTTTCACCTACTTCTTGAAAATTTTAAAGTTAATCAGACTCCTAGAAGTAGGTGAAGATGAAGTTAAAAGAACGATACAATAATGTGAAAAAAAAAAAACAAATAGTTTTTTTTCCAAAAAAAAGAAATAGAAATAAGAAACTAAACAAACAAGCTAAATATACCAAACTAAAAAGTAGAAAATAAATTATAGTTTAAAAAGTTTCTGAAAATATTTCAATAATGTCGCCCCACGCTTTTACATTAAAATTATTTTCTACTTTTTAGTTCGATTGCTATTAAAGCGCATTTTTTAGTTTTTTAAACTATAACTTTTTCTAATTTTATTCAGTGCAATCTGTGCAATATGTGCTCATATCATGGTAAATTTGATAGAGGATAGATAAGAGATACCGCAAATCTTGAAAGGGAAACCAGACGTAGGCTGCAGTAGCTCCAAGAGACAGGTATCAAGTGGCCTAGTTTGGTTAATATTCTTTATTATTATTATTTCATGTATAAGTCTGTCAAAGTAACTCTACTCTGCCTGGTGGAAAGCACGAGCAGAATACAAGAGTGGTGGTCACCGTACTCATTGTGAATGCGACCATGCAGCTTGGTGACCCACACTATGGCGGCCTATTGAAATGCTTCTGCATCATTGGACTTTAGGTCCGTAGTAGATACTCTAGATTGAATCATTCCCGGGAATAAATCTTCAGATTAAAAAAAAACTTTAAATCTAAAAGCATATAAAGCATGCGATTTCAAACACCTTGAACAATTAATATCCAAGATATTGTAGTAGGGAATAAAAAAGTGCAACCGATGCGTCACTATTTTCTTAATACGAATGAACTATAGTGTGAGTAAATATTAGCTGGAGTAGACGAGAGACAATGGTAGACAAAATGTCCGCGTTGTATCTTATTAGTACAGTTATAAGGTTGCTATTTGTACAGGCAACACACCTCAGGTCGCCTGGCAGTATGCAGTAAATTTTTTTTGTCACATTGGAAAATATTCCCTATAATTCAATATAATTTACCATTTCATATTCAAGGTTTCTGTATTCGCGACATATATTTACGAAACGTAAACTCCGCGAATAAGGAGCTTTTATTGTACGCAAAATCGCAATATAAAGCAATAATAAGAGCTCGACCGCACCGATGGCATAGTGGCTTAAGCGGTCATTCGCCGCTTTCTACTGCGCTGAATGTCGTCGGTTCAAACTCCGCATAGGACAACACTTTGTGTGATCCACGAATTGTTGTTCTGAGTCTGGGGTGTTCTTTGTTTGTTTGTTTAGTCTGCACAGGCCCTTAGCTTAAGTTGGACTGTCCGAGCCTTTTATCAGAATTGCAACGCGAACCTGTAACAGTGAGTGTAACGCTATTGTCTCCAGCAACCAGCCCGCCGAGCGTCAGGCCACAAGCACACAGTAGGGTCCCAGTTCCGGCAGTCGCTGTCCGCTCTCATGTGTACGTTGTCTGCCACCACCCCACACTACGTCCGCTGCATCAAGCCCAATGACACCAAGGAACCCTTCAAGTTCGACACCGTCAGGGCTGTTAATCAACTCAGGTAATACATCAACAGCGTTTATTAGTCCACTGTTGGATATAAGCCTCTCCTTAGAAAGGAGGTTTTGGACTACTATATGACAGATAGTATAAGGTCCGTGTGGTGACGGAGTGTCAGCACCCCTATTCACCCCGTGGGTGTCGTAAGAGCCGACTAAGGGAGCTAACTCCAGGACAACAGCACTGCAAAGAGAAGGAACACTTGACACAAACCATATATCAACCCAGGTAGTAAATCTAAGGATAAAATTATAGAATTTTAATAACAGGTATGCCGACGTGCCGTCGGCATATTCGGGCGGCCTTCACCCGCTGGCATATCTGTTCGTAAAATCGTATTTTTTTATTTATTCAATGGTAATTCACGATTTGTGCTTATGCCAAGAGCAAGTCGTAAAATTTAGGAGCCTTAAATTATTGAATTTACCTACACTATACTCTTTGCGCTGTAGCATGGTGCGTGACATGGTTCAGTAACATTTCGTTTCACTCTTGAAAGTTGCCGCAATTTACAAATTATGACTTAGTATTTCAGCTGTACCACATTCGCAATATATTCAATCATTAATAACTGTAGTAAATTAAACCATAAACTATAGTAAATTAAAGTAAATTAAATCAAACCACCACGCACCATGCCACAGCGCAAAGAGTATAATAGATGGAGATACCGTTTACAAATGAAAGAATTATATTCTAAGACTAAGATTGTTTACAGAGCCTGTGGTGTGTTGGAGACTATACGGATATCGGCGGCTGGTTTCCCATCGAGATGGACATATCAAGACTTCTTTAACAGGTATTACTAGCTTGAACAGGTTAAAAATCCATACTTATATTATAAATGCGAAAGTAACTCGTCTGTCTGTCACGCTTTCAAGGCCAAAACCGCTGCACCAATTTCAATGAAATTTTTGAGAAAGAACATATGCTACTGTTTACTGCGATAATCGATAAACACGCGAGCGTAGCTGCGGGTAAAAGCTATTCAGAAATACTAAGCATGCCTCGTTACTCCAGTGTTTGACGTATGCGACTACCGATCAAGGGGTCTAGGGTTCGAATTCCGGGTTCAGCCAAAAGTGTTATTGAGTTTTTCTGATAATATAATAGAAATACTTAATAACAGCTCAGGGTTTGCCGCGCCAAAACCTAGAGACCACGAAAAGCGGTCGGCTTTACGCCTGATCCGGTCGTGTGAGATAATCGTCTCATTGGACTATGAGAGTGAGATAACAGAGAGTGTACCTGTGTTTGCACACACACTATAATACCTCCTGCGTAGTTGGTCTCCGTTGACACTGACTGCCGTGGCCGTAATCGGTTGGGAATCGCACATCGATCTGAAAAACCGACTGCCTGAAAATGTACTAAAACTTTAAAATTGACTGGATTTTGACGTGACAACGTCTAATAAATTGATGAACGCCGGCTGCATGCACGAAAAAGGTTCACCCATTGTCTTGTTATGTTCATTGTCCCGTTGCGACCCCTCTTCCCGTTTCATCAATGTTTTGTTATAACGTTGTTACGTTAAACTATCGTCCGTAAACCGACTTTACAGACAACCAATTTTTTTTAATTTCATAATTATCATATCCCTAATGTCACTGTGATTATCACAGTTAAGATGAATTCAATTTCATTTACCAATTCAAAATCCACCAACTTCATTAAGAAGTCTAGTTACATGTGTGTGTGAATGTCATAAAGTTTTATTTATTGTGGCAACACCAAACAAACTACAGATAATCTAAAGTATAAACGAGTAATGTTATCTTTTCTGTAGTTCTTTCAGGGGCTTAAATAAATATTTTGTCTGTTATTAACCGACTTTAAAAAGGAGGAGGTTCAAAATTCAACTGTATTTTTCTTTAATTTTTTTACTTCAGAACCTTTGACTTGTTGAACTCATTTTGATGTTTCTTTTTTTATTTAAAAGCAGGTGCTGGTTCCATTTCAATTTGGCCCAATTCTTGAAGTCCGTTTTTTTCGTTAATATTTTTGTTTTAAATTTGACTAATTAATAATGATTTATTACGAAACGATTAGTAGGTATACGATCAATGGCCATCGCATGTGCTTATACCCTTCTTTTTACACTATTAATATTCAAATGATATGCAAAAAAATTGCCGCAAAACAAACAGAATATTTTTGTATTAATAAAACCTACTTCTAAATGTTTGTTCCATCAGGTATCGTCTTCTGTGTCTTAATAAGGAGATCGACCGCGCGAACATCAAGTCGACTTGCGGTCGAATATTGAAGAAACACGTCAAAGATCCAGACAAATATCAGTTTGGTGCCACTAAGATATTCTTCAGAGCTGGACAGGTAATATAATAATTATTCATTTTAAACCAACAACCAGATTTTTGACAGCACAATATTTTCTTACACCTTTATAAAGAAAAACGGCTCGAAGGACCAAAATAAAATTGTACTCGTTTGAAAAAAACTTCCGAAAAGTTAAATATAAATACTGCACGTTTGGCCTAACGTTTGGTTTAACGGTCACCACGCCGTTCCCTACTTCTCCAAGTGTCGTGGGTTCAAATCTCACGTAGGACAGCACTTTGTGTGATCCACAAATTGTTGTTCTGAGTCTGGGTGTTATTTGTGTCCGTTTCATGTATGTTTGTAAAGTCCCCCGTGACACAGGATTTATTCCTAGTGCGGGAGTTGTCTTTTTAAAAATAAAATACAAAACCGGATGAAAATTTTGGTTTATAACAAAAAATATTAGGTTCGGTGTTAATTTGTTTTTGGTAAACTATTTATTTTGTAAGTCTTGCTCCTACAAGTAATTTCTTTGTCAATAGACTCTGACATAGACACATCTATATATGTATATACAATACTGTTTTCTTTGAATCCTACTAATATTATAAATGCGAAAGTTTGTAAGGATGTGTGTAAGTGTGTGTGTTTGTTACTCTTTTACGCAAAAACTACTAAACGCATTTGGATGAAACTTTACAATAATATAGCTTATACATCAGAATAACACATAGTCTATAACACATTCTATTTGCCGCGATAATCCACATAAATGCGGGCAGAGCCCTGGCCAACAGCTAGTTATAAATAAATTAGCCCATATCAAACATCAAAGAAATGCATACAAAGACAAAATGTAAAAGATAACTAAAACTAAAAAAATATTATGTAGGTATATTTCAAGTTTCTTGTTACTTGGACTAGATAAGACCTGTAACTTAAATAACAATAGGGGTTGACTGTATCGTAAATAAATACCTATGTCTTCTTCCTTAAAACGAGTATTACAAAACATCTCGGAAAATATAATTGTTACAGCTTTTCATTTCTATTACGCATTTTAATCAAATAAACATTGTAATATGTATATTGCTTAATTGAGTAGTGTAAATCAATGATGTCACAATGTTGTATTTATACTCTGTCCATTACTTTATTTTCTCTTTGACAGCTCACGCCTATAAATTACCATATTTTTTTTCGGAATTATGTACTACTGTAATGTCGTACTTTATTGACGGTGACGGTACTTTAGTGAAGTGGTCTGTGCATAACAAACAACCACAGACTATAAAACAGTACTTGAAATACGATAAATCGATCATGTGATAAAAATAATTTGACTTCATGTAAGTATTTTTTGTGTAAATTTAATAAAAAAAGGAAATAAAAATTGTATCTATGACTCCAAGATTGAATTTTTGCAAGGAATTAAGTCGAAATCTTGGAATTTAGTATCAAACCAAGAGTAAAGAACAATAACTCTGTTCATTCATCTAATTTACTGATTTATTATTTATATTTTTGTTTATTTCTTACATAATATAAAAAACTAATGAAGGCATAATTAATATTTCAACAAAAAATATTTAATTAAAACGATTGAAAGTTCTTCGTAAATAAAATCGCTATTCGTTTCAAATCGAATCGGTTATGAGTGAGGGCGTCACTAATTTCAAAATTTCTTGAACTGTCAAAAAGAAAATAAAGTAATGGACAGAGTATAGTACATTTTTCATACAAAGCTTTCGTTATGACTTATGACAGATGATAAAAAGTACTTAATTTGACATAAGATGTCAACTACCCTATATTCAGTCGATCAAAACACTTTGTTCATGCGCCGCCATATTTGTTTGTTAATTCGTTTGTTGTCGAAAATTAAAGTATTTTTGTGGTTGTAAATTGATTTCATGTTGAAAATACCCCACAGCTCTAGAATTAGTTATATACAATATTGTGTCAGTAAAATGAATTTGTAATTAATTAAGCGAAGTTCTAACCTAACCAAACCCTATGGCATAGAACGGCATTCTGTAAATCCGACCAAATCAGGGACAGTTGTCAATTTGATGCGCGACAGATTGTGATTGAACGGTTTTACTTCGATTATAATGTAACGAAAAATAGTACTTTAAATTGTAAGCAGTATATCACAGTTGACAATCTTTCGACAGTTTACAATCTCACTAGGTAGATTATAATCTAACAGTTTTTAAAATCTAACAGTGAGGGAGGCTTATTTCCAGCAGTGGCTGTCTTTCGGCTGCGATGATGATGAGAGAGATTAGCCGGAACAGACAGGGAGACAAAAATTGTGAATAATATTATTTTGGTATATGTAAAGTGTTTATATAAATATGCATTTAGTAAAGAGCGGTTATTTTAAAATTACAAACAGACACTCCAATTTTATTTATTAACCGACTTCAAAAAAGAAGGTGGTTATCAATACGACTGTATATTTTTTTATGTTTGTTACCTCATAACTTTCGACTGGGTGAACCGATTTTGATGATTCTTTTTTATATATTTTTTTTATGTTTGTTACCTTATAACTTTCGACTGGGTGAACCGATTTTGATGATTCTTTTTTATTTGAAAGCTGGTGCTTCCCGTGTGGTCCCATTTCAATTTGGTCCAGATTGAAGTCGGTTTTTTTTGTTAAAATTTGTGATTATTTGTATAGATACACATGTCTGTTTATGGTATACTATATCCTGGGAAGACATTAACGTTTAGGCTACAGGCTCAGCCTAGTTTAGTTTATTTATTATTATTATTTATTTATTGTGGTATTGTTGATGTCAATAAATGATAAGTATTCTATTTGAAATACTTAGGCCCTGTTTCACCGGTTACAGATAAGTTCTTGGTAGCTTAACTGACAGATAGCTTGACACAATTTATATGGAAGAAACATCAAATTATTTGTCAGAAAAGTTATCTGAAACTTATCTGTAACCGGTGAAACAGGGCCTTAATGTTTGTTTAAGAAATGCAGAAAACGGCAATTAACAATTACTGTATGTTATCTCTAATACAATCTATACAAGGAAATAAAATTGGAGTGTCTGTTTGGAATATTAATATAACCGCTTTTTACTTAATGCACATGTAAGGTATACACGGTACATATACCATTGTTTTTTGTCTTTCGGTCTGTCTGATTGTTCCGGCTAATCTCTGGTACGCCTAGACCGCTACTCTATCCATGTGGGCAATAGAACGTAGTGAAAATACTAATAGAACAAAACACATTTTAGGTAATGAACTGCGGTTTATAAAAAAACTAGCGACCCGCCCCGGCTTCGCACGGGTGGATTTCAGATGCCCCCGCCGACGACACGATTTGTGCATTTTAAATCTGTAATATCTTCGAAAATATTCATTTAAATTAGATACTGTTAAGGGCAGTTTTGATCTATATTAAATGCACAATGTATTTAATTTACTTGATTGTATAAGGATTCATTCTGTATTGCTTAAAATCACTTCGTAAATAAGCCATTATTTCTCGTAAAAACAAAGGAATAAAAAATGGTTGTTGTGGGTTATCCCTAAGAGATAGACATATACCGTCGCGGACTTTTTTGTAGTACTTTTTAAGGTCTACAATACTGTAGTACATTGTTTTGATCTATCTCGTATGGTGCAACCAGCGTTTGCAATGTAAGCGCAAAAAAATGTGTTTATTTGCTACATCACATTAGAAACCTCGAAAATTAACAGTGTTTCCAAACTATATTATGCATTTATATAACCTTCCTCTTGAATCACTATATCTATTAAATAAACCCGCATCAAAATCCGTTGCGTAGTTTTAAAGATTTAAGCAAACAAAGGGACATAGGGACAGAGAAAGCGACTTTCTTTTATACTATGTAGTGATGATCAGAAGTGCGTTTATTTGTTAGCTTAAAAATCTTAACTGGCAAGAATTTTTTAAACTAATTTAAAATTATCCTCTAAAGACATAGGTCATATGAACTTGATCACATCATTACTTTTGAACTGACAATTCTCCATAGACAGTGATGTTATCGACTGAGAACTATCGGAGTGTTGATGAATCAATTTCATTCATTCTCTACCAGTCTATTAGTCTGATTTTCATTTTTCATTAAAATACACACATCAAAAGTGTCTAGGGATCAACATATGTGTCTAGGGATCAACATATATTTTTGCAATAACTTTTCTCCTGATTGATATTAATTAAAATTTTCTTTAAGGATTCATCAAATAAAGTGTTTTCGTTTGTCACAGTAACGATAAACCAAGTCACCTTTGCATTAATAAAGAAATTTGCCATTTTCCTAATAAAAGGATTTTTGACATTTGAACCACTAACATTAAAGTTCGAAAAAAAGACTGAAATAACAGTTTTTTTTAAAATTTTATTAGGTAACTTAAACAATTAATAATCCGTGTTTCTACCGCGAACACTAACACAAGAACATCGGTTTGGCATACTCAAAATGAGTTCATCCAAATCACGCTGTGGAATGGCCGCCCATGTTCGTTGCAACAACAAAAAAAGGTCTTCTTGCGACTGGATACCCTCCATATTCGGCAGAGCTCTTCTCTGTAGCATATCCCATGCATGCTCAATCGGGTTCAAGTCTGGCGACTGAGCAGGCCAGGGCCAAAGCCACATCTCAATCTCAAGAAATCCGCATAAAAATGCTTGATCCCTAGACACTTTTGATGTGTGTATATTAAGAGCTGTTATTTACTTAATTAATTATCTAGGCAATTAATTAAATATGTGTCCACATCCTTTTTCGAGGACTGATTTATGATGGTATGGTTAAATGAAGTATAATGTCGATCGATGAAAATTATGTCGAAATATCAGGAACCTAGGTTGTGAAATATAAACAAAAAAATAGAGTTTTGTAAAATGTGTTTATTTACACTTTGGCAGTGATGGCATGAATTATATCTATTTTTTATTTACAAAGAGAGTTACTGTATTGAGACCTAAGTTCGTTTGAGCATATTTCAATCCATTACGAGTAGCGCTGTTGTGGGTAACCCTTAGCCAACCTTACCTGGCAACACTGGCAACATTGAAAATATTACTAGTGTCACTAGGTATAACCGACTGAGGGTAACCGTTATTTAAAAATAACGATAGTTAAATAACGGTTATTGAAGGTTTACCAGGCGCGGTAGCCGAGTCCGTTGATGCCGTAGGGGGCGGCCCACGCGTTGTATCCGAGGGGAGCGGCCCACGCGTTGTAACCGTAAGGAGCGCCGGCATGGGCAGCAGCTACACCGTCAGCGGCGGCAGCGTAGGACTGGGCGGCAGCGACGCCGTTCTGGTTAGCAACAAGGGATCCCCAGTAAACGTTCTCATTGATGTTACGGTTGACGTCAGTAGCTTGACGGAGAGCTTCAGCGTTGTATTGGTAGGCGGCTTCACCGGCACGGAGCTGTCTTTCACCGATGGCACGGGCGTGGTCCTGAGCGACGACCGTGGCGTCGATGGCAGCGGCCTGTGCGTCACCAGCGTTTACACCATATAACAATGGTGCAATTGCGCTGGCGGAGGCATAGCCGAGGATGGCGACGAAAGCGATCTGCAGACGAAACAGCAGAATTAAAGGTTGTCATTTCAATTAGTATTTTTTAATCTGGTGTGATTTATTTTAAAAAACATAAGATTTTTATATTGCGATGTTAAGGTATGAATTTGAATTCATTAGTTCTTTTAATCATTAGTAACTAATTATATAAAAATTGTGACTTGGTAACGAACTTTGAATAGCGTGTGTTATAGAGATGTGTTAATAACGTTATATTAACGGTGTAATGATACGTGAAATTCACTACAAGTTATTTTAATTTCCATTCTATTACGAAAATATACCTTGAAATTATACACGCTCTTTAGTAAGTAATTAAATAGCATTGTTATTAGGCACGTACATCCGTTATAATTATTAATATGCTTGTATAATATATACATAAATTTAGTGGATCATGTAACGATTTAAAGTTCCTGGCATGTTGCTATTTGTATTCATTTTGCAGGGTTATTAAAAAAATGCTGTAACAAAACTCTATTAACATTTTACATTTTTTACATTAACTGCTTGTGATACACACATAGACACTTCAGAGGTTATAACAATCGTGTTTTAGGGTTAGGGTATGGGCCTCCGGTATTCTCACTCACTCGGTGAAACAAAGCGCAAGCACTGTTTCACACCGATTTTCTGTGAGGCCGTGGTATCACTCCGGTTGAGCCGGCCTATTCATGCCGAAACGTGGCTCTCCCACGGTAGAGTTTCTGGAACGGTAATCAATTCAAGACGTTCGACATTCGAATGGCATTTACATAGTTTGACACTTGAAAATAACAGCGCGCGTAAGTCTATCAACGAAAAAAAAATTAAATTACAAATCATTTCATCAGTAAACAAATTAAAATATTTTAAACGTTTGAATTATAATATTTATCTAATTTGAACTAAACTGTTTGTTTAAGTGTCTTTCACAAAGAGTAAATGAAAACCAACCTACAAACCACAAACCAATAAATCTCACTTTTTTTTCTTCAGTTTACCGCCAAAACATTTGTCACATATTATAAAATCTAGGCCAATGACATCATATTTAGACCAAGGAAACGTTCAAAAGCCGCAATATATATGTTAAATATATTCAAAACGGCGCTTGCCTAATTTTATTATCTATCTACATGCATTCTAAACCACGCCTTGCTTAAATGTAACATAGATAATGCCTTTAGTTGCTTTGAAACTTAAATATTTGCATTTAATCAGTCACTAACAAGTTTATTTGTACCTAAGAATGCTTTGAATGCAAATATATGCTAAACTCACTTTACGTCTTGTAAAGTAACAATTGCAATAGGTAAACTAGAGAGAAGAATGGCAGTTTTGACTTTAAGTAGATTTTATTGGAGTTGAAAACCGCGTCGGACTTTATATATTAAAATTGGATCCAATACCAAAATAGAAATTTCAATAACGAAATTGTCAGAATGACAATTAAGGCCGAACAATGGTGATAATATACTTGCATCATAAAGCAAGGCCTTGACATGACACCATGTATGTTCTCTAAACTGAGGTGTACGTGTGTAATATGACACATTATACTAATAGCTGTCGAAATTTTTTAAAATATAAACTAAGTTAAACTAATTTAGAACCCTAGGCAATTAAACGGAGACATTTATGTAGAGCTTTTCTGTTACCCCGAAGTGATTATAATTGCGCAATTTATGTTATTTATTTACAAGTCAATTTTCTTCATAACTATGATTAAATAATCTAATTAAATCATAGTAATGACTTGAAATCAAAGCCATTGGTATGCTCAACTCGTGTTAATTGCCGTCATACTTGTACGGCCTCAACACTACATAAGCCTAATTACTTTTTTATGTGTCTATGTTCATTTTTAATTCGTCCTTGATAATGGCATTGCGTGGTATGGAACTTGATCGATATTTTTTTTCTGTAAAACTTTAATGATTTTTATTTATATAAATGTATGTTTGGTATCGATGCGGATAATAAAGTAGGAAGGTGTACTTTAGGAGGATGTTGAGTTCTTTTATGTTTTCCGCTATTTAATTAATGAAGTTAATTAATAAATATAATATTCTATAATGATGGAAAATTTAGCCAGTAATTATGAAGGAGTAGACAAAAACAAGAAGGAATTAACCCAAGAGTGATAATTTTTTATGCTCTTTTAGGGGTGTCACTTTTATATTATTTTGTTTACCGTTTGTAATTATAACGCGAACTTTAATATTTGTTTTTAGGTTAAGTTTTTCATTTTTTAGAATAGTTGGGGACTAGAAATAGTTTGGGATTGAAACCTTCTAAATTGTGCATAATCCTACGCACTTCCATACATATATTTGAAACTAGCTCCGACCGCGTATATGTCGGTTATCGCGACAAATAGTAGCCTATGTGTTATTCTGATGCAAAAGCTATATTACTGTAAAGTTTCATCCAAATCCGTTTAGTGGTTTTTGCGTGAAGAAGTAACAAACATACACACTCACAAACTTTCGCCTTTATAATATTAGTGTTTATTTAGTCCGTCCACCAGTGCTACGTTCCTTTGGAGTGGAAGGAAACCTTGTGGATAGGCTTATACTCGCACGGCCCATAGATATAAGCTAAACACTCGTAGACCGATCACCGGCGAACGGAGGTCAACTTAGGGCGAAAAACACAATTTTTTCTATTATTGTAATAAATTTATGTGAGTCAACATACATTTATGACAAACCCTTGTGGTAGTTAAGATTTCTTCGGTCTTCGCAGTAGAGGTAGGCACCTCTGTTGTAACTAACTTAATTTAGCCACACAAAGGATTCTGAGTTACAATTCCAAGCACATAAGATCGAGGGCGGAGTCCCGACTCAACAATCACCGAACGTAGCTCGGGAGGATTAAACAATTCTTAGGCTCTGCTTCTCAAAGGCTGTCGTTCTCTAGACTTCTATCTACTTAGCGAGTCATTTTGACCTAACCTAAAATGTCACTTTTACACGATCTAGTGTTGCCATTAAAAATTACATTTTATACTATATATACCACGATTGGTATCGAACAGTGTGATTATATTATTTATTTTCATATAAGTGCAAGTGCTGCACATATGTAACGTTTATCGGAAAACCACATTGTAATGAAAACAGACAGTTTTATAGCAGACAACAATAAAATAAAATAGAAGTTTACGCAGAACAATGGCAATTGTCATACCTATGTTAAAAAACGGGTGTATTAATAGAAATTGCATGGATCAGATTAGTCCATTAGTTATTGTTATTTTGGGTTGTTGCCTTTTAAAATATTATTTATAAGGGCAACTGGTGCTCTACTATTCAAGTTGGCGGGAAATATGGACTTATGTCATTATCCAAGATATAACACTTTTATAAAGAACACAGCAAAAATGATAGTTGTAAATCAAATACCGCCCATTTATATTGCAAATCTATACTAATATTATAAAGCTGAAGAGTTTGTTTGTTAGTTTGAACGCGCTAATCTCAGGAACCGCTAGCCCGATTCGAAAAATTATTTCAGTGTTGGATAGTACATTTATCGAGGAAGGCTATATATATCATCACGCTAAGACCAATAGGAGCGGAGCACCAATGAAGAATGTTTCAAAAACGGGGGAAAATTGTTACGTTACGGACAGTAGGAGACGCAAACGAGGTTGCGTGGGTCAGCTAGTTGAGAAAAAAAACCAGATGTTTGACATTTTATTTTATGCTTATATCTGACTATGCTGATGCGTGCACAGATAACAAAAATAACGCCTGCTCACAAATCATTATAAGTTGAATAAATTAAATGTGAAAAATTTTGCATCAGGAAATAGATTGCATTGTTATTGTTAAGGCAGTTATGAAATAATTATTTAATAAAATACTTTTTATTTAAATACCAAGGCTCTATGAAAGATATTTTCGTTAATAGTTTTAATTAAAAACGTACCTAAGTGATTTTGAACAATTAATATGCGTTCTAATGTTCAATTTTTGAAAGTTAAAATAAATATTATCTGCAAAAATAACTGGTAGGTTTATTTAACATGAACATACAAGAACCGGTTTTATTATAGAAGTATGAATTTCATATTTTCTAGTCAACTTTGTGATACAAATTGATATGACTCGTTAGTGATAATTGGATCAATATTGTCGCAGAACCGTGGTCGGAATGCGAACTTGAAGCTTTGAATAACTGTTCTGTTTGTTCTAATGATAAAAAAATACTTAATGTCTGCCTTTAAAGAGTAAGTACTGTAAATTAAAATTTATCGAATACTGATACTTATAGTTTACAGAAGTTACTAAAAGAATGAATATTGAAGAAAATGACAAGTTGTATGTCAAACATTTGCAAACAATGTTTCTTCTTTCTTAAGCGTTTATATTTTCGAGCATTATAGTTGAGATTAAAAATATTGAAAGTATTTTAGGATTCGATCAAAATTATTAATAGTAAGAAATTTCAAGATTGTTATTTAAAAACATAAAAATGGAATTATTAATAACGACTTCTGAACACTGTTCGATTTTTAAATTCCGAAATCTTATTACCAATTTATCAATACGTTTTGTTATCACTGTTTGTTATATTTATTATTATTTTATAATAATTAAAATATCGTACCAGAAATCTCATCTTGCACTTCTGTTTGACTGCTGGTGAGCTACTGAATACTGTGGTGGATTTCGCCCTGGCTTTTATACTAAACCCGACAATGTTATTGAAAGTCGCCAAATATACCTGCCGTTGAGGTGTTAGAGGCGGATCAGTGATGCGGGCAAGGTCTCGAAATATAAAAAAAAGTATTTTCGAAAATAGAATGTGACAAAGACTTTCATACTTTACTTTTTTTTAAATGGCCTTTTATGTATTTAGCCAAATATTTAAGTAAGATTGTTTTAAGTCGGATAGTAACATTTTCCGGAAATTTATGAAATATAGGCAGTTCCGTATAATTGTGACCGTAAAAGGAGTTTATAATTAACACATTAATTCTAATGTATATAGATTTATGTGATAATATTGAATTTAACATAAGGGATTAAAATTTATGTGGTATATAGGCTTTGTCGTAAGGTCTTAAGCCGAGTCTCCACAGAACAAAGGTTGGCAACTTTTGTGTTGTCAATACGTGTTGGTGATAAAAGTATCTGTAAAGTCGAGTCTCCACCGAACAAAAGTTGGAAACTTTTGTGTTGTCAACCTTTTTTTGTGTTGTCAAATTTCACTGGAGACGCCTTTAGATTTATTTCTGGGTCAGATTAATTGCCATTTCCTATATGAATACTTATGATCTGTTGTTAGAGTGTGTGTATGTATGTTTCTGTGTAAATGTGTGTATGTATGCAAGTGTATTTTGTGTGTCAGGTGGCGTACCTGGAGAAGGTCCGTGCAGAGATCCAGCGCGCGTACTGCGTGCGAGTGCAGAGCTGCGTGAGACGGTTCGTAGCCAGACGGAAGTATCTTCGCATTACTGCTGCTATACGAGGACTCCAGGCCGCTGCTAGAGGACACCTGGCTAGGAGGTCAGTATATCATCATCTTCCTAGCCTTGATTAATCCCAAGATTATTTGGTATCCAAAATGAAAGCCTATTCTTTGTTCAAAAGTTGACAACACACTTAAGACTAACTAGCTGACCCATGCAACGTCGTTTACGTCTCCTATTGCCCGTAGCGTAAAATTTTCCCCCATTTTTGTAACATTCTTCATTAGTGCTCCTTAGCGTGATGATATATAGCCTTGCTCGATAAATGTACTATCCAACACTGAAAGAATTTTTCAAATCGGAACAGCGGTTCCTGGGATTAGCGCGTTCAAACAAACAAACAAACAAATTCTTCAGCTTTATAATATTAGTAGTTATAGATGAGTTTCAGTGACCCGTCTCCTCGTTTGCCGCCTATATCAGAAAAACACAGTTTGTACTATTTCAACTAAAACTCTTATGAATAGGTAAGGAAAGCTAGTACAGCCACCCTTTCAGCACGATTGATCCGGCCCGACCAGGTTGTTACTAATTTCTCACAGATAACCAACCTAAAGTGACAGCGTTTGCTGGCGTGTTTCGTCGGTGAGTGCGAGACAGGAGGCCCAATGATGCAGAAACATCTCAATAGGCCGCCATGGTGTGGGTCACCATGCTTCATTGTTGCATTGACTGCATTCGCGATGAGTATGGTAACCACCATTCTTGGATTCTGCACATGCTTTTCATCAGGCAGAGTCACTTAGACAAGCTCAAATAATAAAAATCTCTTTCATTCTATCGTATAATATATTTCCTTTTCCCTCACTCTCAGGAAGGCACAAGAGATCCGTCGCAGGCGTGCAGCTATCAAGATCCAGCGCAACGTCCGCGGCTGGCTGTGCAGGGTCAAGTACCAGAGGCTCAGGCGCCTGGCCATCGGCCTGCAGGCACACGCTAGAGGGTTCATGGCCAGGAGACTGTATAAAGACAAGAGGAAGGTCAAAGCGGTGAGTACATACTACAGAGACCACTCAAAATAAGACCAACCACGGGGTCATGATATCAGCCCTATAGACGAGTTATATTCGACAAACGTAAACGTTAATAGAAAACTAACGATAAGTCATGTGTTCAAAACAAAGTATTAGCCAATAATATAAGAGCATAGAGTCGTTATTGACTGTAGAAGGAGATTCTACGCGAAACACTTTCAGTCCTCAGATATCCTAAGGGTCCGTTCACACAGACCGGCTCGGAGAGCATGGGCCCGATTTATTATTTTCACACAGACCGGATCGTATACACTTGGAATTGGCCGGAGCGGAGACGCCCACTATTTCACATAGACCGGTTGTGGAAGAGAATCAGAGCCAATCGGCAGCACGAGCGAGAAAGAGCACGCAATCGGAGCCGGTCGGCTCCTCTTATTATTCTACATGAAGCGCGTTCAAGCATTCCATTAACTGCCTCGTTGGTCTCGCGGTTGGCGTGTGCGACTGCTGATTATGAGGTCTCGGGTTCGATTCCCGGGTCGGACCAAATGTTTGTATAATCTACAAATATTTGTTTCGGAGTTTGGGTGTTTTCTATGTATAATATGTATGTATTTACAAAAAAAAAGTATATATGTATTTGTATCAGTTGTCTAGTACCCATAACACAAGCTCTGCTTAGCTTGGGACTAGACGGCGTTGTGTGTTAGATGTCCGAAATATTTATTATTATTATTATTCTTTATGACAAAAGAAGTGCACATGCAAAAATAAACCTTATTACAATTACTCAAACCTCTGTTTCCAATGTGATAAAAATCTGCTCTCCTCTCCGAGGCGGTCTGTGTGAATGGACCCTTATAACCTATCTTCTATTATCTCGTACCCAGCTCATCACAATACAACGTTTCGCTCGCGGCTACCTGGCACGCCAGCGGGTGAAGAAGATGAAACGACAGATCATCATAGGACAGTCAGCTGTAAGTATCTGGACCAGTTATATCTAGGAACATAGCCACCGTTATCATTAACAGTCAGTCAACTGCCTCGATGGCGCAGTGGTAGCGTATGCGACTGCTGTGCTTAAGGTCTCGGGTTCGATTCCCGGGTCGGACTAAATGTTTGTATGATCTGCAAATATTTGTTTCGGAGTTTGAGTGTTTTCTGTGTATAGTATAATATGTACGTATTAACAAAAAAAAGTAAATATGTATTTATATCAGTCGTCTAGTACCCATAACGCAAGCTCTGCTTAGCTTGGGACTAGCTGACGTGTGTTAGATGTCCAAAATATTTATTTATTTACTATGTTAACAGTCTTTAAAAGTCCACTGCTGGACATAGGGTCTCTTGTAAAGAGGATGAGAGGGGAAATAATGGGACATAGTAAACATTGATATTTAGATATAAACTATTGGTTTCCACAATGCGGATCAATTTGATTTTGTTACTTGTCTGTCTATATTACCCAACTTCAAAAAGAAGAAGTTCCTTTTGATTAATTATAATATGTATATTCTTTAAGTTTATTTTATGAGCTGTAAAATATTAATCATAGAAGGCCACGCGAATGAAAGTAAAAATAATAAATATTATTTCAATTTATCATGATTCAGGCGTTTTTTTTTCGCCGTACACCAAACTTAGTTGGCCATTGTTATCATATAGTTATCAATGTTTCATTTCGTCTAAAGTTATTTATGTAACGAAAATCGAACAATACGATATTTGACTGTCAAGTTAATATTTGTTCCTGTTTTTTTTTGCCATTCCATTTAAAGTTGATGCGATATATGAAATAGGGAATATGCATGTCTTTTTTTTATTTCTTAATCTGATTATGTAAGTCTCCATAACATAGAAAAAAATATAAATAGTTTTCAAAATAGTCAAACTAATTTTCAAAGTGAAATTTAAAACACCGACTAAATTTGAGCTATTCAAACGCCGCCATTTTTCGCGCGCTATTGACATAACATATGACGTCATTGTTATTTTATACCTATTTACAGTTTTGATTGCTATAAAAATCATGGAAGAAGTCATTTTTTTTCACATACACTACTAATACAGTAGGAATTTCGACGCCGTTAATTTCGATAATGTAACAATCGACGTCACATTTCGTTTCGACCAATAGGACGCGTTTTGCAGGTTTGAATTTCCCTCCCTTAATTTTCACTTTTTATTTAATATTTTCTGGGTTTAAATAATCACTAAATAAAAAAAATACCATTTGTGTATATTGTAAAGACAATAAAGAATCTAGAAAAAAATGTTCGAGACAAATAAAAATTTTATGCATATTCCTACTACTACAATCAAGTTTGGGAAAAGATGTTGATAATAAGGATTAATATTGAATTCTTAAAACCCATTGTAACAAGCTATTCTTCATAGATCCGTCGGTTCCTCGCCCGCCGTCAATACAAACGATTGCGAATCGAAGCCCGAAGTCTGGACCATGTGAAGACATTAAACAGGGGTCTGGAGAACAAGATCATCAGCTTGCAGCAGAAGTTAGGAAACGCCATGGAGAAGGCCAAGGGAATTGAACCCCTGTTGATGCAGATCGCTGACCTCAAGTAAGTCTAATTAACTCTATTTGAATGGCATGGATGCAGGTAGCACAGAAACGCTTATTGTGGACGAGCCTTGGCACACATAGCAGTCCATCAGTGGATATTTTTGGGCATTGATGATGAGGTGATAATGAATGATATGATTATAGTTGCTCCCAAAGTCGAACCTTCTAGAAAAAAGTTAGGGTTGAGCTAAATATTTTAACACAATTCATCCCTACCCCCATGAAATTTTAAGAGAAGGCTCTCAGTTGCATCATGGGTGGTTTTAGGCCACAATTGTTTTCCCCCTTTATTTTAAAAACGATACATAAATACTTTCATGAAAGCGATGTCACAACAGTTAATGTATATTAAGCCGGGACAAACAAAAGTTGTCAATTTTTGTGTAGTCAACACGTGTTGGTGACAAAACTTTCTGTAATTTCCTTGTGTTGGCAACAAAAATTGTCAACAAATGTTTGGAACAGTGTTTTCGTTTTTGGCGGTAAACGTCAGAAGAATACGCTTGTTGCAAATATTTATTGGCTCTGTGGAGACGCTTAGTTCGAATGTTTTTCAAATTGTTGGCGACTCGGTGTAGACACAATGGAAACGAACGTTGGCGATTTTTTGAAGTGTTGCAAACAGTTGGAAACACTGAAATTGCCAACAATTTTGGTGGAGACGCGCCTTTAAAGAAGGGGAAAAAGAAACTAAACGATTTACAATTCTTTACAGAGCAAAATTAGAAGTCCTAAAACTGGTAGAAATAGAAGCTAAAGTCCTTCGTGCAGACAAAACAGAGAAAGACAACATCATTGCTAGTTTACGTGAAGATCTGGCGAATGAAAAGGACAGCAATAAACGCTTGTATGAAGAGAAGAAGGCGATAGAAGAACAGTTTGGTAAAGATAAGAAGCTGATGGAAGAAGAGAGTGAGAAATTGGCGAATGAGTTGAGAAGTACCAAGGAGCATTATGATTTAGCACTAGAAGGTAAGTTGTATGTTCAATTTCTTATTCCTAGCCTTTATTATTTCTAGAATTATTTGGGGTCGGTTACTAGTTCTCCGAGGCACATGCGTGAAACACCGCTAATCTTCCTTGCTTTGGGCTGTTATTAAGAATTTCTTGTAAGAAAAACCTAATAACTCTTGGTCCGACCCGGGAAACGAACCCAAGACCTCTGATTGGCAGTCGCCCCGAAGACAGCACGTAAACCCTTCGTTCCTGCGCCTGATTCGTCACATCAGATTCTGAGAGTGAAGGCACAGAGAGTGCACCTGTGTTAGTGCACACACTTGTGCACTATAATATCTCCTGCTTAGTTGGCTGGGCTCCAAATTGGCTCTCAGAACATCATAATAATATAGGATAACAGAGATCGTAAAGGCAAAGTTATATACTTAGAATATCCAAAAATTTTGCAAACCAAAGAGCTTACAAACCAAAAGCTTACGACACCCACTCGAAACAAACTACCGAACTATCTCCATACTGACTAACTAATTATAATAATTTATCTAAACACGATAGCGATATAATCGATAACATTACATTAACTCGATACCAAAATTGATATCTATCGATAAGAAATAATAATTGTTTCCTCCTAGTATCTATTAAAAAAATGTTTCATATACAGTGCAATATAGTCTATGTTTAATTTAAAAATATTGGTACATATATCTATAAGTGTGTGAATTAGGTTACCGTGGAAACAAACCTTTCTCCTATAAAGAGGCAAGAGGGCATTTAAAGATCTGAAACACACTTGTGGTTTTGCTAAAATTTTTATGGGTGACGGTCGTCACTTGCCATGAGGTGAACTATCTAACTAACCGCTATAAAGTGAATACAAGATGTGTAAAATGAAACTAGCTCTCTAACATACACGGCTTAACCGTAAAAGACTTTGTGTTTGATACAAAACTGGAACTAAAATTGTGAAAATGTTAGTGACAAATAGGATATCAGATATGCCTACAGACTTTCACGCCAAGAATGAAATGGCATTAGTGCATTGGTCCCAGGAGTTTGAAACTCGTGCGCAGTTCTGGAAAGGTTTGTGATCTATTTATACTGGTATGTCATTATCTACTTCGTTCTTCAAACACTTTAATCGTACCGTGGGAGACTGGCATGAATGGGCCGGCTCGACCGGAGTGATACCACGGCCTCACAGAAAACCGGTGTGAAACAGCGCCTGCGCTGTGTTTCACCGAGTGAGTGAGCATACCAGAGGCCCATACCCCAACCCCGCCCCCCATCCCCCAAAGGCCGACAACGCACTTGTGACGCCTCTGATGTTGCAGGTGTCCATAGGCGGCGGTAATCGCTTACCATCAGGCGATACGTCTGCTCGTTTGTCCGCCTATTCCATAAAAAAAACATACTGTGTTTGTAGTGTTTGGGAGAGAAATTAAGCTCTTCCATAATTTTTATAGCTATCAAAACTGTAAATAAGTATAACTTAATTGAAACACTGAATAATAAACAAACACGAAACGACAATGACGTCATTGGCCGTGTCAAAAGCGCGCGCAAAATGGCGGCGTTTGAATAGCTCAACTTTAGTCAGTGTTTTAAATTTCACTTTCAAAATTGGTTTGACTATTTTTAAGACTATTTTTTTCTATGTTATAGAGTACAGACGTAAGTGATCAGATTAAGAAACAAAAAACATGCATATTCCCTATTGGAGACCTTTAATTGCATCTTACGTTGCAAACACTCATCAGTCAGATTTAAGTCATATTCGTTGCAGTTACAATAAACCAATATCGTTAGGTTATATTATCCGTGTGGTGAACGATTAAGAATATGGAATGTCACTATCCATATTCATCCCATGCGTGTCGCGACTAAGAGAGACAAAGTATACAAAACAGCATCACTGTAAAAAGAAGGAAAACTTAAAACAAATCCTATATCAATGCATCTGGCTTTCTTTCTGAGGAAAGCTTTGTGTCCAAAGGTATACTATTGTTACGAGCCGGGTATTAATTAAATAAAAGTAGTCGGCTTATTACCAAAAAATAACACAATATTTATTAATGACAACATTTTGATAACAATAATTATTTTATAACAATAAATAATATCGTGAAACATCTGGAATATCTGGAAATATCTGGAATGATCCCTAGTATTCGATAAACCATTCTGGACTAAATAGAATCGCCTAGAATCAGTAATCTATTGTTATCCATAACTTGCAGCGCCATCTAGTGTTGAAAATATCGGAATTATTAATCATCAACTCAACAGTCGTGCGCTACTTGATACTAGATGGCGCTGAACTCCGAATCTTAAATCATCTAGATTATACGAGATCCATTTACCTCTATGGCGCAACTCTATTGAAGGCCGTTCATGATGTTCTATTCTGAAATGTGATGACGTAACAAATAAACATGAAACATACAGGGAAATATTGTGTTTTTCCAAATAATATCAAGTGTGCACGTGTAATATGATACAATATTTAGTTATCTTATCAATTAATGATTTGCAACTTGAATGTAAACTATAAACTGCAATCGCTTTATTTTTTTATCTTTACACTCCTACCTTATTAAAATATGTGTCTATGTATTAAATACTTATTTACTTATGTGTTGGTTTATGATAATGATATCTAAGTGCAAGTTAGTATAAACATATAACTATGTATTATTTACATACATATGCGTAAAATTTTAGTTTTTATATCTTTCTCTCAAAAGATATTTCCCGTCATAGGAATATCTCTAAATGAAACGGACACAAAGAACGCCCAGATTAGAATAACAATTTGATCACACAATGTGTTTTCTCACTTGAGGAACCGAACCCACGACACTCAGAGCTGTAGAAAGTGCTGATGCAACCGCTTAAACCAATACGCCATCAGTGCCAGTCTAAGTTGAATGTACTGTGGTCTAATTTAATTCTTCTTGAGGCATTAGCAAGTTTATTTTAAATTAATTCGATCATCTCAGACAGCCTTCTGCGTTGCGATTTGCCAACACTGAACTCTGCACTAATCGCAACGTTGAACTTGGTAGTGGTCGACAGCGAGTTGATGTATAACAAACCCAGACTAGACTCTCTGTATCCGGTTAGAATGATCACTGAACCGATTGATTCTGCTTACTTAATGGTATCTCCAATCTTAGGGTCACGGTTAAGCGAGTTATCCCAGTCTCAGAATCATATATCGTTCCGAGCATATTTGCTAGCCATATAATTTGTTACCCCTGTGATAGAACGGGTAACCTGCCCCTCCAACACAAACCGACGATTCTCCGATCACGCGAGGTGAACATGCCTGGCGGGCTGCGGCCCAACGGTTGCTGTTGAGAAGTTCTATTTATGCTAATCAGCGTGAGAATTTCTATACCGCGATACAGGATTAGCAGTTACTCTGTAGTACATTACTCTGAAGTTCGATGTAGTTTCGGTAGATAATAACAAATATTTATTTCTCACCATAACCATACAAAAGTGCATTTGTACAATTTTGTCTTACAGTACACAGAATCTGAATATAGTGGGCTGATACCTGAACTAAGTAAAACCTGTATCTCAAGTTATCAACCCTCCACCTTACAAAGTTTCAAATCACAATTCACATGTATTACAACACAATAATTTCAGATAATGTGGGTATCTAGTGAACTATTCTTTAACAGTAATACAATTGCGCTAATAGATGCGCTGTTGTATATGGAAGTCGCCACAGACCAATACCTTATTCTTTCGTCCCATCTGAGAACAATTATAGTCTCAAGGACGATTGGTGGTCACGCCAAATATGTTTGAAGGCTTCGATAATTAAGTAGACTGTTAATGGTTCATCAAAACAAATGGAACACTATTTGGTAAGGATAAGAAAGGAATCACACATACCCTTCAGCTGCGCAGCGGCTCCTCTGTGTCTCTCCAGTAGCGGGCCCGCCACTGACTCCGATCCAGGGTATCTCCAGGTGTTCCACTTGCAGTAATTCGCGGCAAGGCGTGACTCATAAGAAATAATTACAAAGGCGCAATGCCGTAGATTTATATATACAACGCAAGTTGTAAGCTCGCGTGGCGGATTATTTAATTTGTACTAGACTGTGTAATTGCACTAATTAACACATACGACGTGAAGATATTTTAAGTCTCCAGCGCGGCGGATCGATTTGAGTACTAGTTTAACGTAAATTTTAGTAATTTACATAAATCAATGCGGAGCTGTAAACTCGCACGGCGGGAACTTTAATAGCACTAGAAAATTCTTCTAATCTGTCTTCATATCCGCTAGGGGCGCTGTCCTAGCGCAGGGTGTGTGTATAAGGGTATATAGGTAGGTATGTGGAAAGGAACGTTCCATTAAATAATTTATATAACTAACAATCTTTTTTTTTTTTTTTTTTAACGTGTGGAAATCCCCTCGGACCGTCACCCCACCGGGGCTTGCGGCGGGGCGGTGTGTCGGACTCGAACCGACTAAAACCACACGGTGTGCCACTCTGCGCCTGTGAAGGGAGGAGTCCGGGAACTGCAGTTATTAACACATCCGGACCCCTCCCAGCGCCTGCCCGCACAGAAGCGGGCACCGTCTGCTGGTATCCTCTCAATTAGGCGACGTACGGCACACGCGTACGTCGCCCCCTCGCGGGAGGCCACTAGAGCGGATGGAGGGGAAAGCCTGTCCCGACCATCCGCGGCCACACTCAGGGCGGCATGAGGCGCTGATAGGCGCGCCTCCGCCGCCCGGTTCGCCGGCGGCGGATTGGGTCCGAGTGGACATCGTCCTCCCGGGCCTTCTCCGCCACCTCCTTCTGCGAGATTACATCTTCGCAGAAGGTTGCGACCGCGGTAAAACTGCTATCGCTACCGGCCATGGAGCGTATGACGGCCGGTAGCGAGAGATCTCCTCCGATGACTGCAGTGAGGGCCCGGCGCTGCGACGCCCATGCAGGGCAGATCGCCAGTGTATGCTGGGCCGAGTCCTCACTGCAGTCGCAGTGGTGGCAGGCGGGACTCAATTCCCTCCTAGCGACCGAGTGCAGGTACTTCCCGAAGCAACCATGCCCGGAAAGGACCTGCGTCAGTCGGAAGGAAAGGGTCCCGTGCTGCCGCCCTGCCCACTCGAGGATGACCGGCTGGAGAGCCTCCACGGCGGCAAAGCCAGCGCGTGGAGTCTCCAGCCGGAACGACCAGCGAGCCATCGTGGCTCGACGGGCGGCTTCACGCCACTCGCGTACCTCTTCGGGCGGAGGGCGATAGCCGTACTCCGCCCGATATTCAGCCACCCGTCGATAAACTTCGGCGAGCACTTCCGCCTCCAAATCCCACGGGGGTGTTCCGGCCAGGATATAACTAACAATCTGGCGTAACCAATTGGCATAAAACAGGCGACGGCCTCTTAAGACCAAAAGCTGCTAAAACATTTAACAATGGTACACATGTTAAATTGTTTAGCAGCTGCCCCGATATAGGATCGGGAAAAGGTTAGGAAAAGAAGGTTTTAAGAAAATATTATTTCTTCTATAATCACATCAGCATCACCCAAAGTTTGAGTGCCTAAACATGCCATGTGGCAAAAATTCCATCTAATAAAGTAGTACATCATTTGATTTGCTAAAGTCCTTTAAATTGTTAACAGAGCGTGACAAAGTCCATGAACAAGAGAAGAAAGCGTTAAACGCAGAGTTAGAAGCAGAAAGGCAGAGTCGACAGAAGTTATTGTCATCGCAGTATGAGTTGCAAGAACGAATTGATTCTTTACAAAGGTAAGTTTTAATGAAACATTGTTAACTGTATGTAGTGTATTTACATTAAATTTAATTCTATTTCTAATTCTTATTTTCTCTAAGTTATATTTTGCGTGCGACATATCTTGGGTTTTTATTTAGGTTAGATTTACACCGCAGATGGTTAGTGCGTGAAAAATGATTTTCTTTGCGGCGTTTATCTGATTCACTAGGTTTTATTTAGATTTAGCTCACCGATTTAGTGTCTAAAAATCACAAAGCAGTCATGAAGACTGCTGACAGAAGTGAAAACTCAAAACTATAAACAAACAGTTGTTTAAGCTCACCTAAAATGGACCTCTTTGCTCTTTAAATAAAATGCGCTATAAAAAAAAAATATAGCCTATGGAAAGCGTTCGGTGACGATGACGCGAGTAACATGATTTTTGTTCACCCAAAAAGTAGTACTCAACGTGCTTATAGGAGTTTTCACTTCAAAAATCTATTTTTAGTAGTTTACGTATTGTACAACGCAGGTTATATATGGATGGTAGTCTATAGTTGATTATACAGTTGAAAATCTGTATCCCCAGCACCCAAGACAGTTGAAATACATCCTAAGCGGTTGCTGCCCGCTGGTATTATTTATTTATAATTTTACTTAATATTGATGGTTGTTCCAGAGCACCAGTACCAAAGGAACACAGAAGATCACTGTCCGATGCGAGTAACAATTCACAACAAGAAACCACCGTTGAAGATGTAAGTTGAACTTATCGTTTCTTATAAAAAAAATATTGACTACACGGCAGGCCCAGTGGTTTAAGCGGTCGCCAGGCTGCTTTTACAGCACCAAGTGTTGTAGGTTCAAATCCCACATAGGACAATAATAGTTGTTCTGGGTCTGGGTGTTCCTTGCGTCCGTTTCATGTATGTTTGTGAAGTCCCCCGGGACACAGGATGTATATTCCTAATACGGGAGTTGTCTTTTTTAAGAGAAAGACAGAGAATTTTTCTCCGTTTTTCCAATATTTTTCATTGAAATTCGACCCATATTATATAGCCTATCGCCTTCTTCTATAAATGTTCTATCTAACCTAAAAAAAGCAGGGAAATAAATAGATCCAACCGTAACGCGAGATGCTATGACCATTGGAAATAGGGACTTATCTGTAACACAGGCTTCGAGCCTAGTATGGACTCGCAACCCTCACTAGGGAAATTTTTAGAAACTGTTTAGTTTGTACCTAGATCTCATGTAACCAAAATTATGCCTTCCTGTGAGTGAAAAAAAATATATAGGTTAAAAATTTCTTTTATTGTAGGACTACGGCTACGGGTCTGTCAGATCGGTGGAGAGCACACGTCCAGCGTTGGAGGCCGTCAACTGGTCTGCAGGCTCACACAACGGACCCACCGTGCCGGTAAATATTAAATATAATGATACTTTTTTTAGTTGGAATTTTTGACAGGATGTAACTTGGACCCCAGAAAGGCAAAGTTCCTAATTTTTTCATTGATTTAAAATAAAAAATCTTCGCGTGTAATCTGAGTAAGATAAGCAACATTCAATTTGATGCAGGTATTTTTTTAAATCTAATTTTATCTAGGGGCTTTTAGTCACATATAAGACCAGACCATGTCAACCCCATCGTACCCTAAATTTGCAATGTATTCATATCTAAGTTATACTATACCTTAAAAAGTAAAAACATACTTGTTTGCAAAACACTGCAATACAGACTATATTTCGATGAAGAACACAAAATATAATGTAATATTTATCGTAGTATGCAATACGAGAATCATCTTTCTAAAGGTAAAATACAAAGTAGTAGAGAAACACTGAATTCAGCACGACTGAGCAAACTCAACCAGGGTGGTACTACCCTCTCACAGAAGACCAACCTAAAGTGACAGCGTTCGTGCTGTCGTGTTTCGTTGGTGAGTGCGAGACCGGAGGCCCAATGACGCAGAATCATCTCAATAGACCGCCATACTGAAAGATCACCATGCTAGGGGTGGCGACTCTCCGTATTCTTAATTTGTCACACCTATTAACTACTGTAAAATTTTGGTACAGGTCGCGGATGCTGGGCTAGTGTTGCGAATGCGTAACAGAATATCTGCACTGCAAAGTGAATTATCCAGGACCACTAAGAGGGCCAACGACTTAGAGGAGCGACTTATGAGTATGTTGAATTTAATTTCTATAACTTTCGCCCACAGCTTCATTCGCCTTAGATATAGTTTTCGATTAATCGGTAACGGAATTTTTAATTTTCGTTTAAAGAAAGAAACAAACTTGCGTTCACATTTACAATATTGAGTTAAAGAATACTATCAATTTAAGAACTATTCAAGTATCAAAATTAGTAAAAGAACTATTAATTTTGATACTTTTTCGCACCGGTATCTGGCTGGATCGCTGTACCGAAATCAGCTCGTATATATCACATACCGGATAGTGACCGGACATCCATTTCATCACTAATCTTCCAATGCTGTTTCCGTTACTCTGAAGAAGTCTTGGTACTTAGTAATTTGGGTAACCGCGGTTCTGGTTGTACCTTTACAACAACTACCGCGGGTAACGCCGCGGGAGAAGCTAGTTTAAAAAAAGTAGCTTAAGTTAATCCCTATATCAGCAGCTATTTACCCGTGAAAGTCCTTTTAAAATTAAAAACAGACTTTTAATTTTTTGTTTATAGATTTAAACTTAATGCACATATTGTACAAAGGTGGACATGGGGCAAATGCCCCATGTCATTTAGGTGATTTAAAAAATGATGTGGTACAGTAATGTGATGTTATATTTAGATCGCAACGCCTCGCCGCCAACGAATCCCAACATCGATCGCTACAAGCTAGAAGAGTTGGAGATTGAGAATAAGAAGTTAAGAGAACACTTGGAGAGATTGAGGGCGGCTGGAGATTCAGTACTTATTTCCAAAGAAGTTATAGGTAGTGTATTTTTTCACAATTAACGCGAATAAGTTCGATTCTCTGTCAGTGCAAATCTTTGTATCAAATATGTACTTGTTTTGGGTTCTATGTGTAGCTATAACAGAAGATAACATATTAATTATTACATTTCTTGTACTATTGTATTTGAGTACATGAATGGTGTAGTCGCAACACCACTTTCTACTGCGCTGAGTGTTGTGGCTTCAAACCCCACATGGGACAACACTTCGTATGATCCACAAATTATTGTCCTAAGTCTGGGTATTCCTCGTGCCCGTTTAATGTATACACAGTACATTTTTTTTTATGTATGGCCCTGCTAAAATGACTCCTCTGCCTGATGGAAAGCATAAGCAGAATGCAAGAATGGTGGTCACCATACTTATTGCGAATGCAAACAATGCAGCATGGTGACCATGGCGGGCTAGTGATGCTTCTGCTTCTTGATATATTTCTAATGCGCGAGTTGTCTACAAGTATTATTTTAGTCAATAGTCGAGAGAATTTAATAATATTTTCTAATCCAATTATCCAAAAGATTAGAAGTCGGTGCATATTTGACAAGAGTTCATCTATTTCAGAACAAATGAACGTAATGCAGAAGGAGTTGGATAGAAGAAGAGATGAATGTATACAACTCAAGAGTGTGCTGACTAACCAGGTAAGATCAGAACATGTATACACTCACACTGTTATCACTGACTGCCACGGTGGTGCAGTGATAGCGTATGCGACTGCCGATCAAGAGGTCTCGGGTTCGAATCCCGGGTTGGGCCAAAAGTGTTATTGAGTTTTCTGATTATGGAAATATTTAATAACAGCTCGGAGTCTAGAAGTTGGGGTTTGAACTCCCGTGCCTCGGAGAGCACGTAAAGCTTCTCTTGGTCCTGGTCCTGCAACTGGTCTCTCCCCAATCGTGTCGGTTAACCGTCCCATGTCGGGAACAGAGAGTGCACCTGTGTTTGCGCACACACTTGTGCACTATAATATCTCCTGCGTAGTTGGCTGGTCTCCGTCGAAACGGGCCGCCGTGGCCTTAATCAGCTAGAACATTATACATAAACCGTTACCCAAATCAAAGCCCCACGTGTTAGCCAAGTATTTCAAAGATATGTGAAATTGTCAAACAGACGAATTTATCTTAAAAACTAGAGACTTATCATTGATAACAGTTTTGTTGATAAATGTGTCACATATTTCATCGCGACGTTGAAACTATGTTTATTTGATTCTGTTTGTATGTTAGTTGTGACTTTTTTATGGTAATTGGAGCATAGGGTCACCATGCTGCATTTACAATGAGTATGGTGACCATTACTCTTGGATTCTGCTCATGTTTTCCATCAGGCAAAGTATAGTCACTGGCAGGCTCTAACAGTCAGGACCATCTATAATATCAAGATCGGATTAGGTAGGTATACAACGAACGGAGCTGTTTATATAGGCAGGCAGAACCGTAGCATGTAACGGGTTTCATATCTATACATATATGTATGTAGGTTAAAAATATTTTCAGAGACATCTAGCCACAATGTTGTGTTTGTCGGAAGTATAGATAAGTCGTTCACCGGTAGTATTTTGTTATATAAATTATTTTCAGCGTAATATTTAATTAGCAAAGGATATTTTTTATTATTTTGTGTGATTAAGGACTGCAGTGATTTCATCAGAGTGTTGTTTGTAATATTTAATAATGAACTGTTAGTTATATGACAGTTTTATGAAAATTGTTCGCGGAACTATGCGTAAATATGAGTGAACATAATATATCATTGGAATAGTGATTGAAAAATCTCGTGATCAGTGATTTATCTACATATTAGTGATTTAACTGTAATTCCAGTGACATGACTACGTACAGTGATTGTATTTATTTATCATTGAACTACATATAAGTTTATTAACTGTAATTCTAGTTACATGACTACGTGCAGTGATGATTTAACAGTGATTGTATTTATTTGTCATTGAACTATATATAAGCTTATTAACTGTATTCCAGTGATTTATTAAATATTATGACAGTTCAAAATGACATTACCGTTAACTGGAATAAGAATATCCAAAGCACTGTATATGGAGACACCTATGCACAGAAGTAATTTTTATTATTGTCAAAATGAGGTATGTGTTAGAGATAGAGAACAAACCAAACAAGATATCACTAAATAATAGTCCTGAGTTCTTGACATTTTCCTTCTAGCAGATTATCATTAACTTAGTTAATACACCACTGCGTTTATACCCCACTGTCGAAAATAAAGTCGGATACATTTATTTTTTGCGTTCAGGTTTGTTTTATTTATGATATGTCTAAGTTTTTATTATGTACTAGGCGGGCAAACGAGCAGACGCATCGCCTGATGGTAAGCGATTACCGCCGCCCATGGACACCCGCAACACCAGACGCGTCACAAGTGCGCTACCGGTCTTTGGGGGATGCAGGGCCTAACCTCTGTGTGTGTGAAGTGACCCTACTCTGCCAAATGGAAAGCATAAGTAGAATTCAAGAGTGTCATTGTGAATGTAGATAATGTAGCATGGTGACCCGCACTATGACAGCCTATTGAGGTGCTTCTGCATCATTAGGCCTCCTGTCTCGCACTCACCAGGAAAACACTACAGTAGGAATGCTGTCATTTTAGGACTTCTGTGAGAGGATAGTACCGCCCCGGTTGAGCTAAGAACAGCAGTGCTTTCATTCTAGCAACGTTATCATCTGTAGGGTTTTAGTGATATATTAAAATTACAGTCAGTTGTGATGAATCCTATCATTTTTGGTACCTATTTTAGGGTTGCTATTTGTCAATCTGTTAAATAATCTTTTATGTACTATTAGATTTCTGCAGGTTTCTGTCTGGCAAACTAATTCTTATTATTATATACACACACACACAATAACCCCCATTTTCATCTGTAGGCAGAGACACATCCTGACATACATCTTGCGTCTCTTCAACATTCTTGAGCTTATAACTAAGCCCTTGTTCAGGGCACTACCAATCTGCTCAGTAAATGTCTCTCGGGACCTGCATGCGTCAGCTTACTACACATTACACGAGAACGTAAAATCAAACCATAATAGCCTTTTTATGACGTCGAGAGAATTCTGAATATCAATGTCTATAGTTTTCATTTCCGTCACATTGTCGAGGCATAAGGCGTCCCCTAAAAATAAAATGATTAAAAGAACTTCTGTCTTGCGACCTATAATCTTTGCGCTGTAGCATGGTGCGTGGCATGGTTCAGTAACATTTCGTTTCACTCTTGTAAGATGCCGTGATTTACAAATTATGACTTAGTATTTCAGCTGTACGACTTTAGCAATATTTTAAATCATTAATAACTGTAGTAAATTAAATTAAACCATAAAGTATAAACTGTGGTAAAGTAAATTAAACCACCACGCACCATGCTACAGCGCAAAGAGTATAGGAAACGAATAATTAATTATGGAATAGCATCATCGATACGTATTTTTTTTTTTATCTATTTAAAAAGTGTTATTTAAAAGTATTTTTATGTTTATTTATTTCTTAAATATAAGTGTATATTAATTATATGTGTAACTATGTATCAATGGATATTAAAATGTATATATTTTGTTCTTGCTCACGAAAGAAACCATGGTTCCAAGCTCTGAAGAATGTTGTAAGTAATATTGTTTAAAGTAGTGAACCCACGAATAGACCTAGCCTTATATTAACAATTAAATGGTATATGTATGATAGCGAAACTAATAAATGGATTTGTTATTTTCAATATGGTAGTTAATTTTAGTATAAATTGCATATTTATGCTGTGTGTCTTTAGATACTGCCTGTAGGGTACTAAACATATATTTATTATGTTGATAAAAATGTACAAACTTTTAATAAGCATCTTTATAACAAAGTTAAAAATGGCTCCGACCACGTGGATCCCCTGTTTAAATCACCTGGGGTATCCTTGTGAATTTTTTGTCAACACTAATACCCTAGGGGATTTTGTTGGATTTCAATTGTATTTTGATCCGCCGGGTGATTCATTTGGAAGATTTTTGTCCACTTGGATCCCCTGCTTAAAGAGATAGGGGATTTGTTTGGATTTTTTGTCCACACCACATGCTATTCCTGGCCAATATTGTATGTAGGTTTAATGCCATACCTATTAATACATTTCACTACCAAAGATTACCTACACAACTCAAAACTCATTAAACATCCTAGTATTGAATCCATTTATTAAAAAATATTTTAAATCGAAATAAAAATATGAATATTTAGGGAATTTTGTTTAGAACAACTTTCAAATTAATGATCAAAATGTATAGAAAATTCTAAAAGATTTCATTGAAGATCGATGTGGACAAAAAATCCAAATAAGTCTGTGCCCAATCTGTTTAAGCAGGGGATCCAAGTGAACTAAATTCTTCCAAATGAATCTCCTGAGGGATCAAAATGGAATTAAAATCTTAAAAGATCCGTGTCAGAAGGGATCAGTGTGGATGAAGATTCCACATGGATCCCCAGAGGATCTAAGTTGACGGAGTCTTAAAAATTACTCAAAATCAATAAAATGTTGTTTCCAAATGTGTCCCTACCCCTACTCTAATCAGTTCTAAGTAAAGTCAACTATATGTCTGCATCATTCTAAAATAATAAGATGGAAGTTTTAACGAAATACTAATATTATAGAGAGGTAAAGTTTCTAACTTTTTTTGTATGGTTGTAGGGGGTAATCTTCGGAAGTTCTGATCTGATCCTGAAAATTCTTTCACTAACAGAAAGCGACACTATACAGGAGTGACATAAGCCATATTTTATTAAGATTGAACATAAAATTCAGTTAGAAGTAATAGTATTTATAAATCAAGTCGAAGAAAAGCGTGTGGTTAACGCCCAACAAAGTGGGCACGGGTCGGGTAGTAAACTATATTGCACGTTGTAGTAAATGGATAACCGAGCTTTGCTTGGTAGTGGTTTTGGTAAATTTTCTAAAAATGAATCTTAACATACTAGATATACTAGATTTCATGCAAATGTTAGGAACCGTTTCCGCAATATACACATATACAGGGTGTTCCGAAATTCAACGTCCAACTGCAAGTGGGGGGTAGGTGACTGTATGACACCTTTAAATAAAATATTTTAAAAATAAAAGGTAGTAGAGCCACGCTGATTTCAGCACGAATGGGCCGGCTCGACCGGGTGGTACTACCCTCGCACAGAAAATCAACGTAAAATGACAGCGTTCGTGCTGTCGTGTTTCGTTGGTGAGTGCGAGACCGGAGGCCCAATTAGTCTAGTCAACAAGTACCATACTTGTTGACTAGACTAAAAGATGCAGCAGCATCACTAGGCCGCCATAGTGTGGGTCTCCATACTGCATTGTCTGCATTCGCAATGAGTATGGTGACCACCACTCTTGGATTCTGCTTATACTTTCCATCAGGCAGAGTAGAGTCATTATCCATTTCAATATTTTTTATTTTTTACCAAGTTACTTTTAAATGTACTAAGTATTACAAGGTGAAAAATGATTTCTTTTATAAAATTAAAGTTTAATCCCAACAACGTTTTTTATATTTTTTTGTGTTGTTTGGTCGTTATTATGTTTTTGGTCGATAGAGCAGTTAACTACGCTATGAATAAAAAAAACCCGTCGCCGAAACTCGCAGATTTGTCGTTATGGTGCAAAAAAATGTCGTCAAGTACATTTTAAGCAAATTACTCGTATCTAAAAAAAAAAAATGGATTTTTAAAAATATTTTATTTAAAGGTGTCATTAAGTCACCTACCCCTCACTTGCCATTGGACGTTGAATTCCGGGACACCCTGTATACAAGAATTGCCCATTTAAAGGTATTATACCGGGTCTCCAGAGGAAAAGTTGGCAATTTTTGTGTTGTCAACACGAGTTGGTGACAAAAGTTTCTGTAAAACTGAGTCTCTACCGAACAAAAATTGGCAATTTTGGTGTTGTCAACCTTTTTTTGTGTTGTCAAATTTCGGTGGAGACGCGCCTTTAGATTGAGTATTTGTCTATGTATAGTATTTACTATTAACTAATCTAACGTATTTTAACTATTAACATATCTAAATCATGATAAACGTTGTAGTAATTTCCTGCATACACTGAAAGTGGATACAAGTATAATTATTAGTATTATAGTTATTTTTATTATAAAGTTAACTTTATTATAAAAATAACTAATCACGCTTTAACACACACCTAAGACAAAAATAGACAACAATTGTTAGTTTTAGAGTTAATTTCAGAGGAATTTTCTAGATTATTATTATTATTAAAAAAAAGGATCAATTTAATATGTATTATAATCAGTAGTTGCACTATAAACATTAGAAATTATGCATCAAATTTTATTGTTAACGCCAAATTAACTGGTTAATGTGAAAACAACCTTAATCGTTCAGGATAAAATCGTGTTATTAAATTTTCGATTCTATTTCCCACAGACGGTGAACCTAAAATCGCTTGCCTCATCGAACTATGGATCTGATGTAGATATCATAAATGAAGATGGTGAGTTGGCGACTGCTTACGAAGCGCAGAAGGGTATTAACAGGTATGTTTGTTTTACTTTTAATTCAAGAAATTGTGTTATCCCTTTGAGTTTTAGGGTTCAAACCCTAAGGTGGGGTTTAAACCCAAAAACCCAACGCAACAACAAGCTTAGTTTTTATCAAAGAAAGTATATTCTATACAAATGCATAAAATTGAAGTGTTTGATTGTAATTTTAACACGATAATATATATGTCAGATGACGAGAATATAACGAGCACATGATTCACGGATATAGCCAGTCTGGACTATAGCCAAACACTAATCACTACTAAACGGATACGAATTAACTTAAACACCATCAGCAACCCCCATGAGGGGATTGGGGCAACGCTCACCCCTCCGCGATGCCCTGTGGAATTCGCCACCTAGGCTAGTCATTCCCCCACTGATAAATATCGCCTCATACACACAATATAAAACACAGAGATACAATAAATCGCAAATCAAATAATAGATATGGTCGTCGCGAGATCTGAAGAGAACTGTCCCGTTTCCAATCGCGCCGCTTTATATACTAACTCGCCCGACTCACGGAACCACACTTTTATTATTCGGATACCCTCACTCCGACACGGCCGATGGCCGCCCGCACTACCATTGACACCTGATGTTTTACGGATACGCCGACACGGCCGGACTGACTTGCGACCGTCCTCGGGCGATTTGTTCGAAACAAATTAAGATAACTGCATAATCCGTTCGCTCATCCTGACTTAATGATTTTCATCAGTATCCAACCACTAAATTCAATTAAAATAAAAATAAAATTAATCAGACAAGTGTATGACGCAGCTAACCGTAAGGCGTGACTCTGATTTCACTTCAGTAAGACCAGTCGATAATCAGGCTAGAATTTAACGCAGTCAATACATTTTCGTCTTGGTAAATATCTGGACAAGCCAATCCTATCAAAGGATTTGACCCGGACGGCACATTTTCGTCTTGATAAACATCTGAACAAGCCAACCCTAACAAAGGAATGGCCCGGACGACACATTTTCGTCTCACAGATAGCAGGCGATCATCCAGGACGAGTCAGCCCTCTCGAGAGACTTGACTCGGACGACATAATTCGTCATATGACGCTAAATAAATCACTGACAAGTCACCCTGACAGTGACTCGGACGACAAATTTCGTCAAATGGCTCTAAACAAACCACTGTGACAAGTCACCCAGACAATGACTGGGACGACACAATTCGTCTCACAAATAGCAGGCGATCATCCAGGACAAGTCAGCCCACTCTAGGGACCTGACTCGGACGACGAATTTCGTCAGATGACGCTAAATAAATCACCGTGACAAGTCACCCGGACAATGACTCGGACGACACAATTCGTCTACCTTCTGTGACGGGTGAAGTGTGCCCTCTAGCTACTCACCCTGGAATAGTAAGGACGACACTTCTTCGCCCAGGATCAACCATGTGTATAATTTATCATAATTATAGGAATGTTACAGTACAGTAACAGTAAAATGACTAGTTATCATTATTTGAGCACGAAGTATTTTCTACATCATCAGACGCCGTCTCGGCCTCAAATTCATTTAAAACACTAGACGCGATTTCGAGTAATCCATCATGTCCCCGAGATTAAACTTTACTAATTTATCCTTTTTCCTATATGTCATATACGTGAAGCAATTCCGCACAGGCCACATAGTCTAGTCATTGCCTCAGTAGCTAGTCAGTACTTAAGACAGCCGTCACCGGCACATTCTGTATTAATTTGATTTCTAGGAGAACATGAGCACCCACTTCCAATTTAATTAACATTGCCTTATGTTTATTAAACTTAACTTTCTCCGAAGAAGCGTTAGCTTCTATTGCTCGTGTCGATTGCTCTCTAATAAGATTGAAAATAACTTCTATGTCATCGGCTCATAACGGCATTAAGTTTAGGGGCCTAGCAAGCCTTCCTATTAACAATTCTATAGAATTCGCCTTTGTAACCCCCCCATGCATAGTACAGCTAATAGCGAGCTGAATGTCTGGCAGTGCACTGCCTCAACAGCAGTTAACATATTCTTGCATATTAAAACAAGAACATGACCCACTCCACCTGCGCGTTCGCGCGTCTTACTCCGGTAGCTATAAGATGAAATTAATATTGTGTACCTTGCAAAATTCCCTAATCATTATTGGCAAGCAATAACTCATTTTTCCTGTCGATTTTCCGATAAAGAAGATCACGTCTAATTTCTTACCCTTTAGCAATATGAAAGAAAGAGACCTTTTGTTCAAATCTAATGAATGAACCGACAAAGAGGAGTTGCTTTTAAAGAAGAGCTAGGTACGAATCGTGTAAGTAGGAAGTAGCTGAGTAACGAGGGCTCAAATTTTGCCACCCAGCTCACACCAGAAAAGTCGCAGTCTGACCGTGGGCATCGACCCGGTTCAGGCCAGCCCAGTCGATCAACCACACTACACACCACGTAGTTTGATCAGAGGCATCGACCCGGTCCAGGCCAGCCCCCTTGATCAACCACGCCACTCCCAACCGCCCATCCAGTGCCGTAGGCTCTAGATCGATTCTCAATAAAAGTACAGGGCTCACACAACTGCTATAAACTAACCATTTACCATCACGTTCGGAGGCAGAGAGGCTGTCAGAGCTCGCCGTCAAATCAGTTCACAACCAGATACCAATACTGTATCACTATCAGCATCAATCATCATCTACATCAATCAGTCCATCGTAGCCCCTGGGTACTGCACTATATTGTCGTTTGCCTAGTAATTCATCTGACAGAACTTGTCTTATTAAAGAGTACTCGGCACAAAATAAAAATAGTACGACTCACCAGATTGTTGGAGTTGTCCGTACATACCGGCTACTTCGCAATTATCGATGTGTTGCTTTACTACCGCACGCTGCCGCTGTTGTAGGCCGCACGTTTCACAAACCGTTCGTACGCGAATGGCTATACCGACACTTTGACACTTATGTGCGCGTTCTCGCTTACAAAAATTTAACAAATGGCACCTCTTACGATTTTCAAGCGGAGGGTAGTTCGATCAATCGCCGCGACCGACGATTCGTTGCACTCAAACATTGTGGGCAAATGAGATTCAGATCCCACTTCTGATGTCAGATGAAGACGAGAATATAACGAGCACATGATTCACGGATATAGCCAGTCTGGACTATAGCCAAACACTAATCACTACTAAACGGATACGAATTAACTTAAACACCATCAGCAACCCCCCATGAGGGGATTGGGGCAACGCTCACCCCTCCGCAATGCCCTGTGGAATTCGCCACCTAGGCTAGTAATTCCCCCACTGATAAATATCGCCTCATACACACAATATATAACACAGAGATACAATAAATCGCAAATCAAATAATAGATATGGTCGTCGCGAGATCTGAAGAGAACTGTCCCGTTTCCAATCGCGCCGCTTTATATACTAACTCGCCCGACTCACGGAACCACACTTTTATTATTCGGATACCCTCACTCCGACACGGCCGATGGCCGCCCGCACTACCATCGACACCTGATGTTTTACGGATACGCCGACATATATATAAAAATGAAAAATGTCTTTTTTTAAATGTTTATCTCTTTGTTTGTTTATTCCGGCTAATCGGAAAAGGCTAGATCGATTTTGACGAGACTTTCACTGGCAGATAGCTGTTGTTATAAGGAGTAACTAAGGCTACTTTTTAACCGACTTCAAAAAAAAGGAGGAGGTTCTCAACGACTGTATTTTTTATTTTTATTTTTTTATGTTTGTTACCTCATAACTTTCGACTGGGTGAACCGATTTTGATGATTGTTTTTTATTGAAAAGCTGGTGCTTCCCGTGTGGTCCCATTTAAAATCAAGATTGAAGTCGGTTTTTTTTGTTATATAAAAAGCAGCACAGCACTATCATAAAAAACCAGTGCAAGCATTTGACTCTAAAGCAAAATGTTCTCCAAAGTAAGCTTTAGTTTATTTAGATTTTTGAGTAAATAATGGGAAAAAAATGAAGTAAACAATATCCTACTTAAAATAGGTCTATAGCCTGTTGATGATGATGATAATATATTTATATAATAACCATCATAGAATCAACTTACAGAACCCTAAACTATGCGTGTCTCAACACTCTTAGCTGGTTTTATTTTTGTAAATCCTAACACATACTTCGCAGCTATGCTTTTTTGTAATATCCAATGACTCGATAATTTCTATTTACTTCTGCAGACAATTACAAGAAGAATTGATAGCTGAAAAGAAGTTCTACTCAGAGCACATATCCAAGGCAAAGTCTGAGATAGAGAAATTAAGAGAAGATAATGAGAAATTCCAGAAGTAAGTATTCTTTTTAATTCTTGCATGTTTACAACACAACAATTAGTATAATGTTGATGAAAAAAGACTATTTGGGTTCGATTCCCGTGTCAATTAAGCTTACATTGTACAAGTATATTAGTTATTATTGTTTATTTGTAAATAGATCCATCTTCTTAGTTAAATTTAATATCATTTTAATTTACCATTTTACATGATTGCATATTTTACCATCATGCATGCTGACCCATTTTTTTTACCATCGTTACCACTTAAGATAATCAATTCATAAATAGCATCTTAATTGAGAAATATCTGATAAATTATATTTCAAGGGTTCACGTAAAATTGTAAATTTTAAGTTAACAGATCCTTGATGACCAAACTTGGTCTTAAAACTAGTGCCAAGATCTGTCAATTTTAGTGCCAAAATGGTCACACTATTATTTAATATTTGACTTCCAGTGACGAAGAACAGACAGACATACGAGTGGTTATTAGAAGATTTAGTTTTCAAAATACAAAGGAATATATAAAAAAAATACTATTTTCAGGCGAAATTTTCGTGCAATTGACTCTAACTATATTGAATGTGTTTTAAATTATTTTATTTTTATATTAATATTTAAAGTGTATAATAAAATGTATCATTTTAAAATATTACCATTAAAATAAGTTAGTGTTTTGAGAGATATTTTAACAGCCGTTATGATAACAAAGAAAGTAATTTATTAAATACAAGAAAATATCCATCAAGATGAACAACACTTATCATATGTGTAACCATTGTATAACCACATTTGTAAATACCACGTATCCACCATCATCGTAAACATCAACCATCCAGGTAATCCACTAACATTGTTAAACTAACTATAATTATGACAATACTTGTTAGATCAACAATGCGATCACTATTTAGGTCATTCATCAACATTATATCAGTTTTTCTACAGCTCTTGTCAAAACCACCATGTCTGCATGATTGAAATAAACAGGTAATCCATCACCATTGCTTAATATGTATAATAGTTATGTATACTTCAGCAGACAATGTAGAATAATCATTGCATGCTTTAAGCTTCTCGAGATCGAACTCTGTCACTGTACTAACAAATATCCTGCAAAAGACACGTGTAATCGTTATTAATCCGTGTGATCACACCACTGTAATAATCTAACCACTATTGGCACCAAATTGTAACCATTATTACCACTGTTGTATCCAGTAACCACCTCAGTTATAACTCTGGTATGTTGTGAAGGTACCTACTGGCTTTGACATCGTGAGTAACTGTAAATTTCACCACGACTTTCTTACACTGAGCTACATTTATGACAATCAACGCCCTAAAAAAACCTTAAAGAGAATGGTAACCAGGCAACCAAAACAAAAAAAAGCTAATTTAACCACCATGGTAATTATTTTGTTACTCTAGTTAAGTCTATTAAAACCACGTTGTAACCATAATAGTATAACCACTATGTTAGCCAGTATTCAACCATTAAGATGCCGTGGAACCACAAATCAAACCTATATATGACCGCAACATTGTAATCACAATGCAACATTGTAACCAAGTAGAAATCCCAGAAAAACGTATTACTCAAGCTTCAGAACAAGGGTATTCAAGATGCAGAGATTCCTCTTCAAGTTAGAATAACCAGAATATAACCATTATTGTAATCTACAATATAACCACCACTGAAGCCAGTGTAACCACCTAATTAAACAACAATGCCACGAATCTAAATCGTAACTTAATGAGTAGCTAAGTAGCCACCCAAAATTTAAAATTCATTGCAGTAATATAACCACCATTGTAGCCTTTGTAACCATAACCACCTGTTATACCAACCACAGTGCATTTACCATTTATGCCATAGTCAGGCAACCACCTTATAAAAAAAACCTACATTAGTGTCACCATTTTGAGCCATAGTGCAAAAGCACAATTAGATGCTGTATAACCATCATTGAAAGGAATGTAACCAAAACTACCCTATAAAACTGCAATATTACCATCATTGGAAATACAGTTCATCCACCATTTATGCCTTAGTCAACCACCAAATAAACAATACCACTATTAGTATCACAATAAAACCACCATTGAAGCCTGTGTAATCAAAACCACCCATTAAAATGCAGTATTACCTTCATTGTAACGACAGTTCCAGCACCAAATAAAAAATACCTACCACCATTAGTGTCAAAATATAACCACCATTGAAGACTGTGTAACCAAAACCACCCATTGAACTGCAGTATTACTATCATTGTAACCATTGTAACCACAGTTCAACCACCAATTAAAAAGTACTACCATTAGTGTCGCAATATAACCACCACCATTGAAGACTGTGTAACCAAAACCACGCATTTAACTGCAATATTACCATAATTGTAACCACAGTTAAACCAACAAAAATAAAAAACCACCATTAGTGTCACAATATAATCACCATCGAAGCTAGTGTAACCAAAACCACCCATTCACCTGCAATATTAGCACCGTTGTAACCACAGTCCATGCACCATTTATGCCATAGTCAAACGCCAAATAAATAATACCACCATTAGTGTCACAATATAACCACCATTGAGGCCTGTGTAATCAAAATCACCCAATAAAATGCAATATTACCATCATTGTAACCACAGTTCCAGCATCAAATAAAAAATACCTACCACCGTTAGTGTCACAATATAATCACCATTGAAGACTGTATAACCAAAACCACCAATGGAACTGCAATATTACCATAATTGTAACCACAGTTAAACCACTAAATAAAACATACCACCATTAGTGTCACAATCTAATCACATTTTTTTATTTTATTTTATTTATTAGGACAACCAACAAGAGCATACACCTTAAGAGCTAAGAGGCACAACAACAGTAAAATACAAGCATTGGCGCTGCCTTAATTATAGGTTGCCACGGAAAGCAAAATTATGTATTAACAGATAGTAACAGATAGTTGGGAGCATAAGGCATCCCTTAACTTAAAAAACTTAAAAGAATTTGAAACATAAGAGCAACAAGTACATGCAAACACAAGAGCGTCAAAAAGTACTAATACATGACAAAAAAATACTAGATTCGCTTGTCCCAGCTTTACAATTACATTTTTTCCTTTCAAAGATTGTAAACTTAAATGAAATAAAAATATGGATGACATTAACATATATAAATCCTTGTCCAGATAGTTGGGATGGGGGCAAAAGGCAGTCCTTAACTTATAAAGAATAAAGTAGTTAAAACACGAAAACAACAAGTTTATACAACAAACAAAATTACATAAAGTACGCAACACATAAGAAATTCTAAATTCGCTTGTCTTAGCTAAACAACGAAAGTTTATGTATGGCCCGCCAAAATGACTCTACTCTGCCTGATGGAAAGCATAAGCAGAATCCAAGAGTATTGGTCGCCATACTCACTGCGAATGCAGACAATGCAGTATGGTGACCCACACCATGGCGGCCTAGTGATGCTGCTGCATCTTTTAGTCTAGTCAACAAGTATGGTACTTGTTGACTAGACTATTTGGGCCTCCGGTCTCGCACTCACCAACGAAACACGACAGCACGAACGTGGTCATTTTACGTTGATTTTCTGTGCGAGGGTAGTACCGCCCCGGTCGAGCCGGCCCATTCGTGCTGAAATCAGCGTGGCTCTACTACCTCCTGTCCTTTCTTTTAAAAGATTGTAAACTTGAATGAAATATATCAATGACCTTATTTTTACTGACAGAATTATACTCTGCTTGGAGTCTATTTAGACATTAATCACCATTGAAGCCTGTAACCAAAACCACCCATTCAACGGCAATATTTCCACCGTTGTAACCACAGTCCAAGCACCATTTACACCATAGTCAAACGCCAAATACATAATACCACCATTAGTGTCACAAAATAACCAACATTGAAGCCTGTCTAACCAAAACCACCCACTGAACTACGACCATTGTAACCACAGTTCATCCACCATGTATAAATAACCACAATAAACCACCACATATATAACCACCATCAAAGCTATACCAAATCCACCGCACTTATAACGGTAACCTAACAATTGTTACCATAATCCACCACGTAACCAACAGCAATTGGAACTTTTTCATTGTAAACGTACCACCATTGTTGCCAAATTTTATCATCATCATCCTTTAATAGTCCACTGTTGGACATAGTCTTCTCTTTAGAAAGGTTTAACCCTACGCTAATAGGGTTTTATAATTAACAATAATTTCTGTACTACTGCCATCGGGCGTAACTTTGGGTTCCCGAGATTTCTTAGTGTGTAAGATTCCTTTGAATTAATTCAAATTTTTGGTCTTGGTAGTAATTTCAAACTAAATGTAACTTTAGTAAGTGTTATTTCGATTTTTTCTGTCTTCTGTATGTCTTTCAACTTGAAATTTGTTGTTTGGTTTCAAAGGTCCCGTTTTACTAGGGATCATTTAATTTTTAACCGACTTCCAAAAGGAGGAGGTACTCAATTTCTTCGGTATTTTTTTTTAGTCCAATAGTCATCACAATCGAAAAAAATCCATTAAACATATTGGCTTAAAAAAGTTTGGATTTCAAAGTTGTTATTTACACGAGAGAGATATAACAATTATGTCAAAAATTTTTGTTAAGTCAAATTTTGCAACGAAAATTTAGTTCATTCAAATTATACAACGAAATTTTAGTTGCCTAATTTGAATCGAATGTTATTTTTTATAGATAATTTCGTTCAATTTGACTTTATTTAAATTTCGATGTTTATATTGCAACATTTCGTTTAGATATTTACTTTATAAAGAAAACAAGAAATGTTCCCTAGCTGTTACACAATGGTACATAATTAATGCAAGCTACATTGTTGTAGGTTACTGAGTGCAGATTTGAGCCAAGAACCCAAAAATAAGTCACAGGAATTCGCGCAGAATGAAATCATCAGATTGGCATCTGAGAGCTTGGCTTTACAGGTAACGTAAAATTTTGAAAGAAAGAAAGTAAATATGTTCATTAGTCACACAGAACAAAAACATAATAAGATTAGTAGGTAGGATTGGTCGTCATAGAGTGACACAGCACAAATAAGCCACCGCGACCGAAATTTCCCAACAGAAAAGCGGTTTTAATCAATTCTTTTGCAAGAGTCATAAGTGCGTTGCCGACCTTTGGGCCCCACACCTACACCATCAGGCCGAGGAATTAACTGAGAGAAATCAGTGACTCATGACTCAATTACTGAGAGAAGTGAGTGACTGAATAATAAGAGAAGTGAGTGACTGAACAACTGAGAGAAGTGAATGACTGATTATATTATCTAGGAGAAATAAGTGACTGAATAACTAAGTATAGTGAGTGACTAAATAACTAAGGGCCGGTTTTTCAATCCGCAGTTAAACGGTCAAATAACTAACAAGGGAATAAATGTATCCAGCTCTTTAACAAGCGAATAAACTTTTTGTGTTTTTCAATCGGGAGTAAACAGTCAGATAGTTACTTGATGGTCCTTCACAGCTATGTTCACTGTCGTGTTTCGTTGGTGAGTGCGAGACCGGAGGCCCAATTAGTCTAGTCAACAAGTTCCAAACTTGTTGACTAGACTAAAAGATGCAGCAGCATCACTAGGCCGCCATGGTGTGGGTCGCCATGCTGCATTGTCTGCATTCGCAGTGAGCATGGTGACCACCACTCTTGGATTCTGCTTATGCTTTCCATCAGGCAGAGTAGAGTCATTTAGGCGGGCCAAACATAAAAAAAAAAAAAAATCATGCGCAAGTGAGATGCAGCTATACAGGTAGTCACACGTTAGATAAGGACCAGAAACTTTTAGACAACATTCAAGTTGTCTGTTCTTTTTCTATTTCTTTTTGTCTTTTTTATGATTGGCGATTTGGGATATTTAATTAAATGAAATGAAAGCATTTGATTATAATTATTATTTGTCTATAATAGATGTAGTAAATAATAATTTAGTAAAAAGTCGTCTAAGATATTCCTGTAGTAGAGTCCATAACAATGATTAAAATCAAAATTTATAAAAATGAAATGCCGAGTCTGCGGGTGGTGCATATTAATTTTTTAAACGGGTGTTTCTACGTTTAATAAATATGTGTTTAAAAGTAAAAAGTATATTTGTATTTATGTCAGTTCTCTGTACCTATTGGTGACGAGCAGATTCCCTAGCGGCAAGTCGCAGAACTAACGTATGACAGATAAAAATACGTATACACGTTAACATTCCACTTTTAGAATACTGTTTACCCTCACGAAGTGGTCCTAAAGTATTTTTTTTACTACTCCGTAGACGTCTATCAATGAAATCATTGTAGAAAGAATTTAAATGGTGACGAGCAGATTCCCTAGCGGTAAGTCGCAGAACTAACGTATGACAGATAAAAATACGTATACACGTTACCATTCCACTTTTAAAATACGTATTTTTTTCTTCTCCGTAGACGTCTATCAATGAAACAATAACAATGCACTCGCTCTGTACATTAAACTGCCAGGTAGAAGTGTCTATCATACGTTAGTTCCGCAAACGGCCACTAGGGAAATCTTCTCGTTACCAATAGTACAAGCTCTGTTTTGTTTCGAACTAGATAGCAGTGTGTGAAATAAAAATTCTTAATCTCCTCTATAGTATCTATAACCTATATTTCTCTAATAACCCTTTTTACCTCAGAACAAAAAGTCAATCGAGTCAAAAACATCCATAATCTATCAAATATTCAATAACGACAACGTACTTAAACTTTACCACAAATAGGTACAAGAGAAATACACAACGTCAAATCACTATTCTACAGAATAAAACACTAACTGAGGTTTGAAAGCACAGATAAAGTTATCAGTCAGATTACAGCTTTATTCGTCTGATAACTGATGTCTGACTATTGAAAGACCCAAACTTACGCTAACTGAGGAATAAATGCTATTTGACTGTTTATCTGACTATTGAAAAACCGGCCCTAAGAGAAGTAAATGACTGAATAACTAAGAAGTGAGTGACTGAATAACTAAGAGAAGTGACTAAATAACTGAGAGAAGTGAGTGACTGAATAACTAAGAGAAGTGAGTGATTGAATAACTTAGAAAGGGAAGGAAATGCAATGAAAAGATTGCTTGACACCTGTGTTCTGCGAGGTTGTGGTCGAAGCACAGTTGGTCGTTTTGTTGGTTTAGCACAGTTGGTCGAATTGGCCGAGTTCAGTACAGGTGATCGTGAACTCTGGTCGAACCGACCATTGGTTCTACCACGGTAATTAGGTACTATTGTGTGCACTTATCGATAAATCCCATTGACCATTGATTACAAACATCATGTCATATTTTCAAAACATAATATAAACTAAAGGAATCACATTATATTAGTATAGGACTCACAATGTTTAATAAATACTTAAACAATAAATATTGTTGTGTGTATGTAGTACCGCCCCGGTCGAGCCGGTCCGTTCGTGCTGAAATCAGCGTTTCTAAGAAAAAGCTTATATCCAACATGTGTTCATTAAACAACATTGTTGAACAGGAGCGCGTGGACAAGTTGTCAGAGAGTTGTCGCCGATATAAGAATCAGATAAGGATGTTGGTCAACAAGCTGAGGGAAGTCGGCATCGAAGATGTCAATGATATCCTCGAGAATAACGGTAAGAACTTTGTTTTTGTTCTCCTTATTCTGTTAACTGGAAGGGCTACGGTTGTCCAGGGATTATGGGCAGAGGTTGCTGACCACATGGCTTTATGTTTCATTAGCTTATTTGACGGGAGCTCCTCAGGGTCTACACCCTTAGGCGCCACTACACTATTCAAGACCCGGACGTCACTGTCAGGTCGGTCACCCCGTGGAGCCTACCCACAAAGACACGACCCCGTTAGTAACGCCCCCTCCCCACCGGACCAACAACCCGGAACTACCAACAAAAACCGGCCCAACCCGTGACCCGCCTATAGTTGCAGGCGACTCCGACTACCACTTGAACAGGCCGTAGACCTGGAAAAATTACCCCGAGACCCTAGCTGGGGTCTACGAGAAGGAACCACGAGAAATTAGCTTATTCGCCTTATTTTCTTCTCACAAGAAAAGCACATGTGGCTGGAGGAAAGTTCTCTTGGATCCTTTGAACCAAGTAAGAGAAATTTGACGGGCGAACTACACGGTTGGCCTTGTGGTTCAAGCGGTCGCCACACTGCTTTCTACTGCGCTGAGTTTTGGGAATTTAAACCCCACATGGAACAACACTTTGTGTGATTCACAAATTGTTGTTCCGAGTCTGGGTGTTCTTTGTGTACGTTTCATGTATGTTTGTAAAGTTCCCAGTGACACAGGATTTATTTCCCCAATGCGGTAGATGTTTTAAAAAAAAATTGTTTAAACGGTCAGGCTACAATCTATATAATTATATAAAAGAGTAATGTGGCTGACTGACTGACATACCCAGAGATCAACGCACAGCCCAAACCGCTGAAGCTAGAAATTTTGCATGTAGGTTCTTTATATTATAACGTAAGTGAGCACGAAGAAAGGAATTTTTGAAATTCCACCCCTAAGGGGGTAAATCAGGGGATGAAAGTCTGCGTGAGCGAAGCCGCGTGTAAAAGCTAGTTCTTTATAAAATGGTTACCAAATCACGTGACAGAGGTGTTTTTCCAATATTTCCAGATACAACGGCTCCTCCGAACGCATCGATGACGCTAGAAATAGCGCCCGTGACACGCAAGAAGGAGCGCGAGTACCTCGGCATGTTCGAGTACAAGATACAAGACGAGGGAGTTATTATTAAGAAATTGATCTCAGGTACGTTTCTGAACTGTTACTAATTAAAAAGAACTCGCTTGTTTTCAAATGGAAATGTGGTTCTTCCATACAAATAAATATAATCACAAATTAAAAAAAAAAAACGACTATAAGAAAGACTGAACGTTTGGCCTAGTGGTTTAAAGGTCACCACGCCGTTTCCTACTTCGCTAAGTGTCGTGGGTTCAAATCCCACGTAGGACAACATTTTGTGTGATCCACAAATTGTTGTTCCGAGTCTGGGTGTTCTTTGTGTCCGTTTCATGTATGTTTGTAAAGTCCCCCGCGATACAGGATTTATTCCTAGTGCGGGAGTTGTCTTTAATAAAAAAAAAAGTTGACCAAATTGAAATGGGACCTCATGGAAGCACTAGCTTTCAAATAAAAAAGAATCATCAAAATCGGTTCACCCAGTCGAAAGTTATGACTGTTAGTTATGATTAGTGAACAAACATAAAAAAAATACAATCGAATTGAGAACCTCCTCCTTTTTTTGAAGTCGGTTAAAATGGAAGTGCTTGTTTGTATGCAATATGTATATTAACAGATTTTATCTAAATGCTATATGAAAGTAAATACGGTACTGGCATCAAAGCATCAATTTTTAAAATTTTCGTCTGTCTATTAGTTCCGCCTAATCTCTGGAACGGCTGTACTGAATTTGACGGGACTTTCATTGATAAATAGCATAGTTAATGTTCTAAGAAGTAACTTAGATTTGATTCATTGTATAAAAAATTTTGGAAAAAAATTTAAACCAATGAAATAAATACTGAATACTATTCGATTCAGAAGCAACAATAGAATGACAATTTTTTTTCTTTTTTTTCAGTCATCTTTTTATTAATTGAATACGACATGTTTAAAAGTACTAAAACACCCTTATTCCAACAGACTTAAAACCCAAAGTGGCGGTAACCCTCCTCCCCGGGCTGCCTGCCTACATTCTGTTCATGATGCTCCGTCACATGGACCATGTGGACGACGAACCAAAGATGCACCAGCTCATGAAGGCAGTCAGAACTGCTGTGAAGAAGACTCTGAAGAAGCGAGCGGAGAGCGTGGAGTACAATGCCTTGTGGCTTGCCAATATGCTTAGGTAAGGGATAATTTCTTAATTAGGTAGAACTGCTTCGGTAGCGCAGTGGCAGCGTGTACGACTGCTTTGTTAAGATCTCGGGTTCTATTCCCGGACCAAATGTCTATATGGTCTATTTTTTTCGGAGTTTGGGTCTTTTCTATGTATAATTAGTGAAGCCCCGCGTTGTTACCCGCAGTTGTCGTTGTACTTTGGAGGAACGGGTGATATGTCCCTCCAACACAAAGGGAGGATCCTCCGACCAGGCGAGGTGATCACGCCTGGCGGGCCAACTGCCCAACGGTTGATGTTGGGATCTTGTATATATGATAATCGGCGCGAGAACTTCTATTGCGCGATTCAGGATTGGTAGTTTCTTAGTTCCTTCGGTACTCCGTAGTTCGACGTTTTTTCGGTAGATGGCGCTGTAGTATGTTATGTTTGTTGTTGCGCTGTGTGTGGGAGCAGCCACAGTACCTTTACGAAAACAATTGCAGGTAACGTCGCTGGGCGAAGCTAGTCTAAAACAAAAGCAGCTTAAGTTCTTACTATTTCGGGGGGCTTTGTAGCAATTTCCCTATCATCATTTGACCGATTGAACAGACTGCATTGATGACGTAGTGATATATGCGATTACCTCGCCGTTTTCTACTGCGCCAAGTGTTGTAGGTTCGAGTCTCACATGAGACAATACTTTGTGCGATTCACAAATTGTTGTTCTTAGTGTTCTTTTCATATACGTTGGTGTGGTCCCCAACGACACAGTATGCTTTAAAACACTAAAGGGAATCGAATTGAGATCACGTGGATTCTAAAGCCGGGTCTCCACCGAAGAAAAGTTGTCAACACGTGTTGGTGACAAAACTTTCTGTAAAACTGAGTCTCCACCGAACAAAAATTGGCAGATTTGTGTAGTCAACCTTTTTTTGTGTTGTCAAATTTCGGTGGAGACGCGCCTTAATATTATCGTCATAATCATAACATGTGTAGCAGCAGTAGCAGTGCTACCCGATTACGGCGAAACGAAAAGGAAGGGTAATAATTTTGGCAGTCTGTGTATGTATGTGCTGTAGTAACGCTTAAACTACTGAACCGATTTTAATTAATGAGGTATCAATAGATTCGTAATAATGCCGAGTGATATAGGTTATTTTTAAAGTTTTTATGTAGTAGTTTTTTAAACTTTAAAAAACTCCCTCTACAGTTTTGAAATTGGACCTCTAACGGCTCACGATTTAGTGTTAATTTAAATTCGAGCTGTCGTGTTTCGTTGGTGAGTGCGAGACCGGAGGCCCAATGATACTGAAGCATCACTAGCCCGCCATGGTGTGGGTCACCATGCTTCATTGTTGCATTGTCTGCACAAACAATGAGTATAGTGACCACCACTCTTGGATTCTGCTTATGCTTTCCATCAGGCAGAGTAGAAACACTTTGGCAGGCTCATACATATTAATAAATAATATTAATTTTATTCTCAGATTACTGAACAACCTACGTCAATACAGTGGCGATGCGATATACCAGTCCGCGAACACACCCAGACAGAATCAACAGTGTCTTCGTATATTCGACTTGTCGGAGTACCGGCAAGTGCTCAGCGATATTGCGGTCTGGATATATCAAGGTCAGAAATCATTATAACATCAACATCTTAGCAACTCACTTTTCACTGATATATTATTTATATACTTGACTGCCTCGGTGACGCAGTGGTACCGTATGCGACTGCTGTGCTTGAGGTCTTGGGTTCGATTCCCGGGTCGGACCAAATGTTTTTATGATCTGCAAATTATGTTTCGGAGTTTAGGTGTTTTCTATGTATAATATGTATTTACAAAATAAATAAATATATGTGTACTTATATCAGTTGTCTAGTATCCATAGTATAAGCTCTTTGGGACTAGATGGCGTTGTGTGTTATATGTCCTAAATATTTATTTATGTATCCTATATTTTGTTCGTTCCCAGGCCTGATCAATCTCCTAGAACGCCAGCTGGAACGCCTTATAGTCCCAGCTATAATGGAACACGAAGAGATCTCAGGGCTATCAGGGCCAACGTCCCGGCCTCCGCCCTCAGGTAACTTAGGCGCGGGTCCAGCTCGACTCAAGCAGGAGTTAAGCGCAACCCACGACCATCTGCACACCTACTCCGTCGACCAGTCCTTGAGACTTATGATATTTAAACAGGCAAGTAGTTTAAATAAGGGTTTAAATAGTTTGTGGGGGTACGGGTATCATGTCCCTCCAACACAAAGGGAGAATCCTCCGACCAGGCGAGGTGATCATGCCTGGCGGGCCACGGCCCTATGGTTGATGTTGGGATGTTGTATAATATATGATAATCGGCTAGAGAACTTCTATTGCGCGATTCAGAATGTTTGTTACTCCGTGTTGTGCGTTACTTCATAGTTCAGTGTATCTTCGGTAGATGACGCTGTCATATGTTTTTGTTGCTGCTGTATGCGGAAGACGCCACAAGTTATTTTGGGGGATGTAGAGAGTTTACTGTTTGTAGAGACATATGTAGAGCCTTTTGATTGCGCGGTTGGCCTACTGGTCACCACACCGCTTTCTCCTGCGTCACATAAAAATGCGGTCGAATTGAGAACCTCCTCCTTTTCTGAAGTCGTTTAAAAACAACGCATATCTGTTTCAGTTGTTCTATTACATCTGCGCGTACAGCGTGAACCAGTTGCTCCTGCGCAAGGACCTGTGCTGCTGGGCCAAGGGGCTGCAGATCAGATACAACATCTCGCACCTGGAGACCTGGATCAAAGAACATCTTGCCGAATATGGACAGAAGAGCGTAAGTTTGGTTCTTTACTTTTGGCAGTATAAAATGAAGTCGCTTCCGCTGCTTGTTCGCTTAGATCTTTTAAACTACTTTCAGCAATAGTTAGAGTTTCAAGGGAAAGGTTTATAAGTGTAATACATGCATACTATAGTAAAAGAAATCCGAATATTTAAAAGACTTCCTAACGTATAAAAAATGAATAAAAATATTAAAAAATTAAAACGATGTCGTAATAAAACGTGTAGTATCATTGTATGAAAAGGCATTGACTGCACTTAAGCAGTCGTCAGGACGCTTTTCCTGCGCTGAGTATTGTGGGTTTACGTGATTGTGATCCACAAATTGTTGTTCTGAGTCTGGGTGTTCTTTGTGTCTATTTTTTGTGTGTCCATGTTTATAAAGTCACAGAACACAGTATATACTATATATAAGTATATTAAATCTCCACACTGATGTTTAGGACAATCTGAATTAAATTTATATGGTCAAAATAAAATTCGTTTTAAAACATTAGAAATATATCTTGCCTGTTAATCTAGTGGTTAGTGATGAGTAGAGGTCGTGGATTTGATACCCATCGAGGACAAAAAAAATGTAAAAAATACGATGATTTACTCGTATGTTTATCAGCGATTTAGTTACAGGTTTTGTCTAGTTTGGGATCAAACGTTCGTGTGTGATATACATATAATTAAATAAATATTTCGGACATCTAACACACAACGCCATCTAGTCCCAAGCTAAGAAGAGCTTAATTATGTTATGGGTACTAGACAAGTGATAAAAATACATATTATATTATTTTTTTGTAAATATATACATATTATACATCGAAAGCACCCAAACTCCGAAACAAATATTTCCAGATCATACAAATATGCTCCGACCCGGGAATCGAACCCGAGACCTCAAGCACAGCAGTTGCATACTTTATTATTATTGTTGATTGATCCCGACAGAAATACAAACAAATATTTCTTACAAGTGATTGATATATATTTTTCTTCTTGCAGGTTGAGGAGATTCTCGGTGTTCTGAAGCCCATCACTCAGGCGGTACAGCTGCTGCAAGCACGCAAGTCCATGCAAGATGTGCAGTCCACAGTCGACATGTGTGCCAACTTGAACGCTATGCAAGTCTGCAAGGTGAGCCTTACACCGACCACCACCACCGTCTTGCAAGGAGACTGTTGTCAGTTTCGTGGCCATTTGGAGGGTAAGGCCAAATTGGCCTCGATTCTTCGAGGCCAATTTGGCTTGCTCAACAGATCGAGACAGTATTTCACTCCGGCCCACCGCCTTTCGCTTTATAAGGCGCAGGTTCGGCCTCATGTGGAATACTGTCCTCATCTTTGGTCGGAGGCACCCCAGTATCAGCTCCTCCCTCTGGATTGCACACAATGGAGAGCGACTCGAATCGTTGATTGCAAGGAACTTTCAATTCGGCCGGGCTCTTTGGCGCTGCGTAGAGATGTGGCTTCGCTGTGCATCTTCTACCGCATTTACTATGGAGAGTGCTCCGAGGAATTGTTCGGACTGATCCCTGCCGCCTCTTTCCGCCATCTTCCTCCGAGACAGAACTTTCATCCCCATCATCTAGATGGTTGGCAGTCAACTACTGTGCGCTTGTCAAGAAACTTTCTGCCTCGCACAACAAAACTGTGGAATGAACTGTCGCCTGCGGTATTCCCGGACCAATACGACCTTCAAACCTTCAAAAAAAGAGCTTACTCCTTCTTAAAAGGCCGACAACGCACTTGTGACGCCTCTGGTGATGCGGGTGTTTATGGGCGGCGGTAATCGCTTACCATCAGACGCTCGTTTGCTCGCTATTAATAATAAAAAAAAATACAACGCCATCTGTGGAAGATAAACTAAACTAATATGTACTGAATGATCCTACCTCCTGAACGATATGAATACCTTTAAGAAAAGATTCTTGAAGTGCATGATCATCGGCACCGTCAGCTGACCCGCCTCGTTTGCCAAATATCTTCCTAGCCCTTATTATTCCCAACATTATTTGGGGTCGGCTACTAGTTCAACCGGTTTTAACTGAATATCAGTTTCTTCACGGAGCGATTGGCATCGGAACGCCGCAACTTTGAGGACGGACTGTTGTCGAAGGTTGAACTAGTTGTCAAATTAATAATAATAAAAAATATATCCCATCAGCCCTTTTTGCCTGCAGCACTGCAGTCAAAAAGTTGTCATCATCATCATGTCATCAACAGCTTTTAACATTTCACTTCTAGACATAAACCTTTCCTCAGATCCTCAACATGTACACTCCGGCAGAAGATTACGAAGTGAAAGTGACCAGGGAGTTTATCCACGAAATACAGAAGAAGATGCAGGAGAAAGCTGGCGTCAACCCTGACAAAGAACCGGTAAGACATTCTGCTTATTACTTGCTAGCTTTATTTCACACCGGTTTTCTTTAAGGCCGTGGTATCACTCCGGTCGAGCCGGCCCTAGCAAGCCGAAGTGTGGCTGTCCCACGGTAAAGTGATGGCTGAATGTTTGATAGGTACTTTTATTACTGCCTTGGTGGTGCAGTGGTAGCGTATGCGACTGCTGTGCTTGAGGTCTCGGGTTTGATTCCCAGGTTGGACCAAATGATTGTATGATCTGCAAATATTTGTTTCGGGGTTTGGGTGTTTTTTATGTATAAATGTATGTATTTACAAAAATGAAAAGTATACATGTATTTATATCAGTTTATGGTCAGTATTTAGTACCCATAACATAAGCTCTGCTTAGCTTGGGACTAGATGGCGTTGTGTGCTAGATGTAAAAAAAAAACGAGTAAATATAATAATTAATCGTACCAATAGGGAATATGCATTTCTGAATTTCGACGCCCATAATTTCGATAATGTAACAATTGACGTCACATTTGGTTTCGTTTAAATAATCACTAAATAAAAAAATACCATTTATGTATATTGTAACGACAATAAAGAATCTAGAAAAAAATGATTGAGACAAATAATTTTTTTATGCATATTCCCTATTATATTATTGGCTGAAATTTGGCTTCTAACACCAAATAAAATAATACTTTTTTATAATAAGTAAAAGTATAAAAAACCCAACTTGTAATAAAAGCCTATGATATCCTCTAAATCTTATAACTAAATTTGTTTCTTTCAGCAAAACCTCCTAATGGACACCAAGATGATATTCTCAGTTCAGTTTCCGTTCAACCCTTCGCCTATTCGCTTAGAAGCCATTGAGTTGCCGGAAGTATTGGAACTAGAAGGTCTTCTCACCAAAATATAATTATAATTACAGTAGACCGAAAAGACCAGTAGACTAAAATATTGAAATGCATTTCTATGAAATATCAAATTAGTCCTCACTGATATAGACATGTCTTAAACTTTAATGTCATCGATATTATTAATATCAGTTGTATGTATAAAAAATCAAATTAAATATATCAAGCCATATGCTGAAAAGAATTAAATGATATTGGAAGAAAACATAAAAAGTTTATCTCCCCGTACCACGAAACGAAGATAAATAGCGATATACGACATTAATTATCGCTTCGTAATATACTGTCGTATTACCGGCCAACTGATGTTGTATCGATAACAACGCATTTAGATATATCTAACCTATATGAATGGCACTAATATATAATTGAAATGGTAATAAAAAACCAAAACTTTTTATAATATTATCAAAGTATTGCATAATGCGCTGTTTGCTGGCCAAATTTTATTACTTAAAAATCGTGACTTAAAACCGAAAGCAGTTAAAAAGCAGTCATAAATGGCAGTGTTAAATCAAGTATTCAAAATAAACTAAAGAGACATGAATAGGTAGAAGGAGAAAGGCAAAAAAGTAGTTAATAAGATGGAAAAGAGTATAAATCAAGTTAAAAGGGGAAATAATATTAAAATCAAAATATATTAGTAGAGATAAGTGAAATAAAAGAAGGAAGAAATGTGAAAAGAAGAGAAAGGGAAAAAGATAGAAACATTAAAAAGAAGAAAAGTAGAACGGCAGCTTGTAAAAGAAGTAGAACAGTGCTCAATTTAAAACAAAATATTTTGAAGCCGAGTAGGGACTTCCCTCTCTCTGCTCTCCTCTATTCCTAAGAGGGAGGCGGGTCTCAAAACAATAGAGTCTAAAATAATTCAGCAAGAAAATTCACATGATTTCTACGTTCTAAGAGCAAGAAAATATATTTCTAAAAGTTGGATATTACGAAAAATATGATATGCGTGTTCAGTGTTTAAATATAAAATTAGCAAAACAAAATAAAAACTTACTAAATATTAAATATATATAATAGCCATCATAATCAGTATTTTCCCACTTTTAGCACGCTACATTATTAATATAGTTAGCGTGTTAGTAATAAATTAGCGGGTTTTTTTATAACATATGAAATCACCTTACACGTATAGAGCAACCGTGTTAGCATATTACATGCTAAAATTATTATTAGTTGCCATACAAAATAATTGCCCAATTCGGTGCCATTTTAAATAAATCAGTTTTAAAATTTATTTCTTAAAAAAATGTACTTACATCGAAGTGACTTATATTTCTGTTATTTGTTAATTTAAGTTATTATAAGAATATTTTTGTATTAATTACTACAGGAAGGTTTTTCGTAGATAACGTTTAATTTCTTTTTTCAACCTGGCAACGATCATATTACGTCATTCTCATAATGTCACTACAAATATGACAACTCGTTTCAATATTTTTGTAGTAAAAATATCGTGTCGTAAAATGATCGCTGCATAAACCCATCCTATAATTTATGTGTTAAACAAAATTAGACCAAATCACGAATTATTAGAGTTGATAATTGCGGAGATAATATAGAATATGTAGTACATAGTAGCTTTAGAATATTATTATTTTATGTTTAATTAGAAAATGAGTTTGTAGTGCTGAGATATGACAGTTTATTTAGTAATTATTTAATAAGAAATTTATTTATTCTTAAAACTATTGAAATAATACTATACAAATCTTATTTTGTCATTTTGTATATATAAAGAATATTAGTATTATTATTTATATGAAGCCATCCAATCTTGGGGAAGTCGCATTAACACTTATAAAAATCAAGAGTTTGCTTAGTTCATATCCAAATACGGGGAAAAGGTAGGGTAAAGATTTGGCAGTCTATGTATCTAGAGCTAGCTGCTAAGTGCTAGAAATTTATACGAATATCGCAAGTCACAGATGTGTGGGCGAACTGTGACTAGAATTACTCTGAGAAACCAGGTAAACGTTGATAGTTTTATATTAGTAAAGTTCTTGGCCTAACAAAGGGATTCCCTTTAAGCAGGAGAAAGGGAACATACCTGTGCTACTTGACCTGTTCAGGGGGAGAGTGAGGTCTTAAAAATACTAAGAGGGCCAAAATATCATGATGTTTACTTATTAAATACTACGTGTCGTTACCGAGAAATGAAGCATAAAAATTATAAGAAATATTTGACGTACTATAGTTGCATTCCTTTATTTGTCATCTCAAACATGAATTTAGTAAAAAAATTGTCAGATTTGTCCAGCATTGTAGTAAACATTCATTTTTCATTGTATGACTGACATCGTAACGAGCTGTTGTCTTCATGTGTTTATATTTTTATTAGAACATTTTTTAAATCGATTTACTGAAAAACAGCTTCCTAAGTTAGTCTTCCATTTTGTTGTTTCCAAATTCAGTATGAAATTGTCCTTTTTGTTTGATATCTCGTTTAAGGGTTACCTGAGCTTTTAGGTGATCCTTATAACTGAGCCAGAGAAAGGTTCGCTTGCCATCCAGGACAAATGTTTGTTCGTTTTATGTCTGGGTGTAATTTGTCTATAATGATGGTAATTCTGTTGTTGTCATCACTAAACTAAAATTAACTAAGTTTAGTTGTTGGATTATATACTTTAATCTCATTTGCTTAAAGTCCATTTTTCGATATCTCACATCTCAGCTGTCACTGTGTTCAGTATCAAATAAACGTTAATCGTGACTGCACGATTGGCCTAGTGGTTTAGCGGTCACCTCGCCGTTTCCTACTTCGCCAAGTGTCGTGGGTTCAAATCCCTGGTAGGACAAACACTTTGTGTGATCCACAAATTGTTGTTCTGAGTCTGGGTGTTCTTTGTGTCCGTTTCATGTATGTTTGTAAAGTTCCCCGCGACATTTGATTTATTCCTAGTGCGAGAGTTCTTTTAAAAAAAAACAGATACCCGCTTGTTTATTACTTGAAAAAGTAAAATTGACTTTGGCATAACCAAAATTAGTTAAATTACTTAACTTGGGCCAAAATTTTCTTTTGCTATTCTCGTGTTGAACGTTTAAAACGTGTAACGTGTGACGGAAAACTTGACATGTCGTACTAAACTTATACGTTGTCTAAATACATGCCCACTAAATTACTTACGTAATTATTTCTTATAATTCTTACATTTAGAAACTCTAAATGTTTAGTTTTTTTTTACTAATAAACAAGCGTGTACTTCTGCTTAACTTTTAGTTGGTACTGAACTAAATTTAGTGAAAGCTGAGATGTGAGATATCCAAAAATGGACTGTAAGCAAATGTTATAAAGTATATAATCCAACAACAAATTTTAGTTAATTTTAGTTTAGTGATGACAACAACAGAATTACCACCAATGTGTGTGTGTGTATTAAGAAGGCTCTTGTCTAATTTGAGATCAGACGGCCGTGTGTGGGATGTGTGAAGTTATTACTATTATTATTATCATCTAAGTCCTATCTCAGCCATTCCTATTTTAAATTATCAACGAAGTTGGTTTGTTTTTTTTTTTACAAAGATTTATACACTTTTTTATATTAATTACAATAATTTGGTTACTATTTTTATGTACTGGTTAGTTCAAAGGTATTCACCATTAACCACATTTGACACTTATACTAATACTAAGAATTTTATGTTGATGTTAATAAGCTATGCTTTAGAAGCTGAATTTTTTCAAAGGTGTTATTAAATTGATTGAATATACGTGTGTTTAGTGAACTATACTTTAAGGATCCCTGTTGGTCCAATTCAAGTTCAATATTTCCAAAAAACACATTTAAAACCGTTTAAAGTAGAAATAATGATAAGCAATCGATTCCGAAAAAGAGAGCTTGCAATAAAATATTTTGGTACCTATTTATGAATAATAGACAACGGTGTACGTTTACGTAAAAGTGTCATTAAATTAAATGTGGTACCATTCTGGTGAATTATATTGTCTAAAAAGCGCTGGCTTCGCTTAAATTTTCTCCCCGTAAAGCTTAAGCTTCAGCAGCTTTTTCGACAAGCAATACGTGTCATTACATTATATTTAATTTAGTATATATAAGATTTAGATAATGAAGAGATGAGTTAACTATATTTTAGTTATGTTTTTTGGGAAAGATGCAAAAATATATTTTTAGGAAGATTCGTTAGACTCGGGAACATTTATAAACAGGTTATTAAAATTCTAACAGCTTACACTGACGTAATACTCAGATACTTTTGAATAGGAACTAAACAGGTTTTTGTAGTATAGTCATGCAAATTCGAAACTGAGTAGATGACGTTGAAAAGTTCGCAGTTTCGACAAATGATGATGACGACATGAAGGTTAGCATGAATTTATTTTAACACCCCAAGCATACTTTAACTGCTCTCTGACATTCTACCATCTATATAATTTCCCATATACAGTGTATGCAGGTATTCTCATCATTTGCCTACACTTTCCCAATTTTTCTTCACATGATGATATTATTTTGGCAACTTTTCCAAATTATAAGAGAACTTAATAAATATATAGAGATGTATATTTATTAAATAATAAACTTAGAATTAAAAAGAAGTTACCATACGCTAGGTGCTTACAGAACTACAATCATAAACAAAAATTATTTGAAAGATTTCCACATAAGTCTTATTATATATGCCTTATACACAGTTATATCTCTGGAATTTACATAGTAAAGGTATTATAAAATGTGTTTTATAACGGATTTAACGTTTAAATGTACAGGAGCATTCATTAAATACGTGAACTTTTGTCCCCCTTATTTGTCCTATATAGCGAACTTTATTAACATACAAGTCCTTGCTGTTTCATATGAGATAAACAATAATTTAATGTATTTTAAAGCAAGTATCAATTCACAAACTTGTTAAATTAACTGCCTAAGATTATCAGTATTCATATTGATATGCCATTTACAATCCACAACATAATATCAAGAAATATTTTTAGCAATAATCTAAATACAGTGGATTGGATCATTGTTGCGCAACAAAAAACGGATTTAAATTAATTTTGATCAAAATTGTCTTTAGTTGTAATTGTGCGTCTGAGTTCAAACGATATACGAAAAGAGATTCTATTGTTTCTCTTCCACAACCAGCTTTTGAGCCTTCAGTAGAAACAGTTTTGAGATTCAAACTACCTCACGTAATTAATGGATGATCCTTAATGTCGTATGAAACCACTTGTAGTATTCGGTAATGTTATTATTTAGTCGTAAATATAGAAAAAAAAATATCTTAGAAGATTGCGAAGGAGGTCCTAAGTACTTATTTAGAAAGAATGTATTGCAACAGTATTTTTATCGTATTTGTCTTAAGCCAATTACGACAATTTATTTATCAGTTTGTTTTACGTCGTATATAATACAAATTAGTGAGATATTTATTATTACTAAATTAATTCCTTGTATTAAAACATTGAAAGTTTAGAAAATTATATATATTCTGTATATGTGTTTTGTTGTATGTGATATAATAATGATATAATCAATAGGTGCTCAATTATAGAGTTTGTAGTATATTCCTTATATTGAGATATTTATTATAATGAATCTCTTCACGAAGTGTCATAAGCTTAAAAATATATTCGAAATATCGTAGAATTGCGCTCAGAATACTTACTCAAATATTTTTGTGTAATATTAAAATATTAATTTGTATATGACCTCTGTGGCACGGTGCTAATGTAACCGACCGCAAGTGGTTGCAGATCAATTCTCGCGAATATGCATACTAACTTTTGAATCATTGAAATTTAACCGTAATAAATAGACAAATATACTGCCTGTACTGTGTTTTGCAATAGATTGGCGATGATAGTTTCTTAACAGTTTTGAGTTTTATGACACTCAGTGAAGAGGTACTAAGTGAAGTGAAGTGAAGTGAAGAGGTAATCTGTCAATTGGTTGGATTGTAATGTAACTAAAGTATTTATTGTTATTATATGTTACTGGTTTGTAAAACTAAATTTGTTATTGGAAATAAAAAAATCGTATGACGTATATTAAATATCGATTTTAAATTTAATACTGCTAAATATCACTTATTTATATACACTCGTGTTGCTTATAACAAATATACTTGTGTTAAAAAGTTTATTGTTGCTGTTAAACGAATTAGACAAAATATGGCAACATCCCTACGTAGTTTGATTTCTGATTTCAAAATCTTCGCGAAGAAGTAACGTACTGTCGTATGTAATACAACAACTTGATACGAAATGTCATATTTTAAATTCAATTGTGAATCATTTTGTAAAGCTTTAAAATTTATTTCATTCAAGTGATTTGTCTCCTTTGCCCTGTTAAACAATATTGCTACTCTGAAAATATAACCACACTTTTATATAAAAAGATTTGTCATAGACAATATGAAATAGATAAAATGACCATGTTTTGTTCAAAGTTATAAAATAGCAATAATTTGCATATCTCTGTAATTTGTTTTAGAATATAATAGTGAGACAAAATCTTATGATGTATAAGATATTGATGGATATATTATATAAATGTTAGATATGTTTACGATAAATTCCAATTGTATAATGAACAGTATACATTCCTTCTAGATGGCGTATGTTATTAAATCGTTAATTAAACATTTTGTTAGTTTCTTTTCTTATTATGTAAGTACCCACTTGTGTTTACATATATGTACATACCTACTACGGATCATCACCACGCCTATTCATCCCGTGGGTGTTGCAAGAGTCCACTAATGGAGCAAACTATGCAGAAAAACATCACTGAAAGGGAAGGAAAACCTGAAACAAACCCTATTCGAATCCGTCTGTAAAGTGTGGTATAGTGTGCCTAAACCTCCTTTATAAAGAGCGATCTATGTTCAGCAGTGGACTGGTAAAGGTCTGGTAATATGATGTGTGAAGTACCCACTATTTTACACTGTGTGATATAATAGGTCTTTACCTATGAAATTGCCGTTTTGTATGCAATAAGTGAAAGTACTTATTTTTTCAAACTTTTTTATTTCTGTTATTCAAAGTAATCACCCATGCAATCGACGCATCTTTGCCAACGCATTGGCAGTTTATTGATGCCCTTCTTGTAAAAATCAGCTGGACGGGAGGCAACAAACTCTTCAAAGGCATTTTGTACTGCCTCTCGGGAATTGAATTTTTTACCCACTAAAAAGTTGTCAAAATTTTGGAAAAAGTAATAGTCGGTAGGTGCAAGGTCTGGTGAGTATGGCGGATGAGGGAGAGCTTCCAACCCCAGCTCTTGCAGCTGCTTCACGACAACGCGCGACCCCATACTGCGCAACAGACAGTCTCCAAGCTGCAAGAGCTGGGGTTGGAAGCTCTCCCTCATCCGCCATACTCACCAGACCTTGCACCTACCGACCATTACTTTTTCCAAAATTTAGACAACTTTTTAGTGGGTAAAAAATTCAATTCCCGAGAGGCAGTACAAAATGCCTTTGAAGAGTTTGTTGCCTCCCGTCCAGCTGAATTTTACAAGAAAGGCATCAATAAACTGCCAATGCGTTGGCAAAGATGCGTCGATTGCATGGGTGATTACTTCGAATAACAGAAATAAAAAAGTTTGAAAAAATAAGTACTTTCACTTATTGCATACAAAACGGCAATTTCATATGTAAAGACCTATTATTTCAACCGTGGGAGAACCATGCATCGGTACCACGAAGCAAATACAAAGAGGAGATGATTAATGAAATTTTTGTATGAAACAATGCGTGACAATTTGCGGGGGTGAGGGGGGAAACTTTGCCCTTTGCCATCTACCAACCAATAGAAAAACTACTTGCATCGTTACATGTTGATGTTGCTATATAGTTTAGCTATTTGACACTAAGCGTACGATGTAAGGGACATACAGGGACGTACTCAGAATTTTCTTATAGTCAATTTTGTAGATCATTTTGATGCATGTATCGCAAAAATGTTATTAGTAAGAAAAATCGTACATAACATCTATACTAATATATTCTATACTAATATATAAAGCTGAAGAGTTTGTTTGTTAGCGCTAATCTCAGGAACTACTGGTCCGATTTGAAAAAAAAAAATTCAGTGTTAGATAGCCCATTTATCGAGGAAGGCCATAGGCTATATATCATCACGCTTAGAGCAATAGGAGTGGAGCACCAATGAAGAATGTTACGAAAACAGGGGAACATTATTACGCTACGGGGAATAGGAGACGTAAACGAAGTTGCGTGGGTTAGCTAGTTAAGTATAAAATTACTTACAAATGAAATGTGATGCCATTCATGGCACCGAGTTATTTGTACAAGATAAAACACAACACTTCATCTTTTACTTAATTGTACCGAGAATATTCAAGGATTGCGATTTTTCGATGAAGTTCTAGGACATTGATGTTGACAGTCTAATTTGTAAGTCGCGTCAACTGCGATGTCGTCGGGGCCTGTATTTTGTCACGGGGCCTATGCGCTTATGCCATCTCCTCTTTGTATTTGCTTCGTGATCGGTACGAAATAAATAAAGCCGACTCGGTTGGAGAGTTAATTCTGTAATGCTATAAATTCCGACTAATTAGCGACAAATCCGACTAATTAGCGACATATCCGAATAATTAGCGACAAATCCGAACAATTAGCGACAAAATCCGACTAACTAACGACAAAATCCGACTCACTAGCGACAAAATCCGAGTAACTAGCGACAATACCCGACTAACTAGTGACAAAATCCGACAAACTAGCAACAAAATTCGGCTAACTAGCGACAAAATCCGACTAAAAGCGACAAAATCTGACTAACTACCGTCAAAATCCGGCTAACTAGCGACAAAACCCGACTAACTAGCGACAAAGTCCGACTAACTAGTGACAAAATCCGACTAACTAGCGACAAAGTCCGACTAACTAGCGACAAAATCTAAATATCCACGAAATTCGAATAGTTACGACTTAAAAAAGAGCGCACTCCTTTCTCAAAGGCCGGCAACGCGCTCGTGAGTCCAAGAGTTGCAGGCGTTCATGGACGGCGCTGGTACTTACCATCAGGTAACCAGTCTGTTGTTTGATTTCGAGAGTCGTCATGAGTTGTTCTCATCCAGACAAATTTATAAAAACTCAAACGGACTTACTACGACCAGTTAATAATAATAACAGATCACACATGTCAATGTGATCCCACACTAGGCTGATCTTTATTCTGTGATACCCTGTTGAAAAACATATTTTATACTATGTTCCAGTATTACAGATAAAGTACAGCCAGACACAGAGTAAGAGACGTTGCTCATCACATAATTATCGAACTCAGGACCTCCGCCTCAGCAGTCAAAGACACGAACCACTAAACCAAAAGGCCAAAGTTGAAGCAACTGTGGCACTTATTTACACCTAGCCTTTCACTTTGCATGTCCTTAAAACGACGACGCTCACATTTGCCCTACTTTTCATTGTCCTCTTCCTAGCCTTTATAAATCCCTAGATTATTTTGGGATCGGGTTTTTTCAACCGGTTTTACTTGAATGTCAATTTTTCCAAGGAGCGACTTCCGCAAGCCTGAGGGCGAACTGAATTCGAAGGTTGAACTAGTCGTCAGTATCGGTTTAAAGATCTTTATTTCTCATTAAGACAATATTGTCACTTACATGAGAACAATTAATAATAAACAATGAATAAAAATAACACACATTAAACTCGATGCAGGTGCAGTAAAAATAATACTAATTCGGTAAGGAGCGAGTTCTCTGCATTCCTGTCATAAGGCGGTGGTCCAAGTAAAAAGATTTTACTTAGAGTGTTTCATTTTTATGAATATAAATTAATAATTTATTTTTAAATATTTTTAGAGAACTCGCTTCTTTTACATCTGTTGGAAGTTTGTTGAAAATCTGTGCTCCCCTAAACGTTATGTTCCGTTTTCCATAGTTAGTTCTTACGTTAGGCAATACAAGGTGATTGGCACGACGTGTAGTATATTTGCTGGTTTTACTTTTTATTGTGAAATTAATTTGTGAGTGTATGAGTCTATGATTTATTTTAAAGATTAGGATACATGTAGTATATGCATAAAGTTGTTTTATGTTTAGTAGTTTAGTGTCCCTGTAAATAGTTTTAGTTGGTGTTCGAAAGTCATAATTATGTAATATTTTGATTATTTTATTCTGTTTAATTTGAATTGGTGTTAAGTTTGATTCAGATGCATTTCCCGATAACTGTATGAGGTACAATAAATGAGGTTTAACAAGGGCATTGTAGATAAGAGGCCTAATTTTTTTCGGAATACACCTGACTATTCTGTGTAATGACCCCACTAGTGAGGATAGTTTATTTGTGATGTGTTCTATACGGGCGTTCCATGTTAAGTTGCTATCTAGAATTAATCCAAGATATTTCTCTTGGTTAGTAAGTCTCAATACTTCTCCATTCATTTTAAGTTGAGGATAATCAGACAGTTTTTTTATTTTTAGCTTTAAATATTATGTATGATGTTTCAGAAATATTAACAGTAAGGACGTTATGCTGAAACCATTTTTGGAGTGTGTCGAGGTCAGTTTGAGCACGTTCAATGATTTCAGTTATATTGTTTCCAAAATAGAACAAACATGTATCGTCCGCATATAAGGTTAAATGCCCTTGTAGTCCTGCTTGGTGTATATTGTTAATGTACACTAAAAACAACAAAGGTCCAAGGATAGACCCTTGAGGCACTCCACAAGTTAACAGTTTGCGACTACTTTGATGTTCTCCCATTTTAACTACCTGATATCGATCACTTAAATAAGACTCAAGGATACTGTAGGCGGTTCCGGTAATACCAATACTCAACAGTTTTTTAAGTAGCAGAGAATGACTGACGGTATCAAAAGCTTTTTTTAAATCAATGAACACCCCCAGTGCCATCTGTTCATTGCCAATTTTTGTTTTTATATTGGTAATTAAATCGAAAGCCGTATTGCTGATTGTATAATTATGAATTCAATTTTACTTAAATACTCGTCTAGCCTTTTATATATAATTTTTTCTAGTATCTTGGAGAGTACTGGTAGCACCGAAACCGGTCTGTAATTGCCAGGATCTGACTTTACACCGGACTTATAGATAGGAGTGACTCTAGCGATCTTTAACTTGTCTGGGAAGGTAGTATAATATGGTAGTATAATGGGAAGTATAATAATAAATATATCGCTTTATTCTGATAATACTTTATTTGCATGCAGTATATTTAGAAAGGAGATGCTGGAGAGTCGACCGTGACTCCTGGGGTCGCCCTTATCGTGCGGTGCGACAAAAGCTCCGCACGTCGTAAGCTCTGCCTGCTTTTCACAAGCTTTTTATTAACTTGCAATGTACATAATATGAATGTTCGGGTGGAATCTTGCAACGCTATTTTGAAGCAGATATCTTCAACCGATTTTATTGAAATTTTGCAAGCATATGTATACAGCGACAATACAATATTATTATGACATGAATCTGATACGATGCTGGAGCTGGAAGGTGGCCATAGGAACTCTGTAAAGAAATGTCGCAACATTATCGAGTTTGGTTAGGTTTGGACTCGTATGATTCATCTCGAAGCATTCTAGTAAAAGCTTGTTTTGTTTTTAAATTAATTTATGGTAAATTTTAGAGTGACTTGACTGCCTCAGTGGCACTATGGTACCGTATGCGACCGCTGTGTTTGAGGCCTCGGTTTTGATGCCCGGATCAGATCAAATGTTTGTAAGATCTGCAAATATTTGTTTCGGAATTTGGGTATTTCTATGTGTACCTAATATGTATTTATTTACCAAAAGAAATGTATTTGTGTCAGTGGTCTATTACCCGTAGTACTAGCTCTGCTTAGTTTGGGACTAGATGGCGTTGTGTGTTAGTTGTCCAATTTTTTTATGGACTAGTGGGCAAACCAGCAGACGTATCGACAATCACCCACTTGATCATTTTCTTAGCCATCTGTCTCAGAGACCAAGCTATAGTTTCAGACTGTAATGAGTCACTATTTTTCTAGCGCGAATGGAATATAGTGACTGCTTATCCTCTTTTACCATAAAAAAATAAGAAAAAACTGACTGGGAATATTGTCAGACTTGTCGAATGACGAAGCCGGGGTCATAGTTTCATGACAAGCACGACCATTGTTTCTCCACCTTTTTTTATGGAATAGGAGGCAAACGAGCAGACGTATCACCTGATGGTAAGCGATTACCGCCGCCCATGGACACCCGCAACACTAGAGGCGTCACAAGTGCGTTGCCGGCCTTTGGGGGATGGGGGGAGGGGAGGGTAATATACAATATTATTATAGTGAAAAGAACAGCTCTACTATAATACAAACATCAATTTTTGCGTGTAGATTTAAGTAGGTAGACATTACTATATGAACGCGTATGTTTACTATTCAGTCATTGGGAATATTTACAAACCATAGAGATGTCAAGCAGTATGTAACATTAAAATGTTGATATTGTAGCCGTGGGAAGGCATTGTTTGAAAGCAGAACTAATTTAAATTCATAAATAATGTTAGTATTAGACCTATTTTTTTCCTCCCCCGCTGAGACTGATTTTTTTAAGTAAGTATTAGTTGGACATAGGCCTCTCCAATTGCACGCCACTTAGTTCGATCCTCGGCTTCTCGCATCCAGCTCTTGCCAGTTGCCTAATCACCCAAATGTAACTCACAATTCTGTTGCCGGTTCTTATTTATACTTTCAACCTCGTTTCCAAGATAGTAGAGGATGAAGAGAGGAAATGGAGAGGCCTAAGTCCAGCAGTGGACTGCGATAGCCTGATGATGATGGAGAGCCTCGCTGATTTCAACTGGGGCAGTACTACCCTCGCACAGAAGACCAACCTAAAGTGACAGCATTCGTGCTGTCGTGTTTCGTTGGTGAGTGCGAGACCGAATGCCCAATGATGTAGTAACATGTCATAGGCCGCTATAGTGCAGGTCACCATGCTACTTTGTCTGCAGAGTAGAATAATTTTTTCCGGCTCACAAATAAAATAAAACTCCTCCGGTTCTCTTCTAATTATCTTCTTTTTCTATTTTTTTTCTTGTGGTTCATTCGGTGTGTTCGTGGGTCTGCTGTTGATCCTGGTTAATTATGAGTCAAAGTGTTGGGTGTGTGGCCTGTGTGGGAGAGATTAATTGAGGCTTATTGCAGGAGGTCAAGAACTATATGTAAGAGTAATCTCAATCTACACTTCTAATAAAAAGAGGATTTTTTTATATTTTTGTGTGTATGTTTGTAATGAATAAACTTAAAAACTACTGTGCCAATTTCAAAAATTATTTCACCTTTGGAAAGCTACATTCACTCTGAGTAACATAGGCTATATTTAATGATAGACTAGCTTTGTCCCGCGGCGTTACCCGCGCCTGTTGTTATAGCGTGGGTAACACCGAGAGTCTCAGCTTGTTACTGATTAAATGCATTAAAGGGATTGGTAAATAATGGTTTACCAGGCCGTGGTAATACTTCAGTCGAACCGGGCCACATATGCCAAAGAATGGCTGTCCTACTAAATACCTAATTTAGCTTAACTAGGAGAGATTAAGAAGACCTAAGAAGTCAACCCACGTGGTTAATGATGTACAATGGCAACATAATAATAAGCCTGATATTGTCAGCAGTGGATTTACCACTAGGCTAAGTAGGCTGGAGCCTAGGGCGGCAAATTTTGGAAAAAAAAAATCTTACAGAAAAAAATATAGGTACGGAAATATAATAACGGAGAAAATAAGTATAGACAGTTTAACAAAAAAGAAACAATTTATTATGCAGTGTACCGTATACTATCAACTATAATACTGTTACGTGTTAGGGTTCGATTTAATTGAGAAAGAAGCCTTATGACGTGTTTAAGAGACTTTAGTAAAACCACTATTCAAATCACAATATTACTCTGAATTACAATCCTTAAAGTTCGCCGAGGTCGCTAGGTTGATCGCTGATATCACTTCGATGTTTATCTCACCAAAGCTCAAACTGTACTGAACTCTGCGGTCCGCGAGACGCTCTATTTATACTCATATAATTATTATTCCTACATTTCTAGAACCTACGATAAAACACGAGAGTCGTCTCTTAAAGACGCTACTAAAAATAATCGAAGTTAATAATAATCAAAGGCAACAACCAATCGATATCCGACACTATGCATATAGAAAAAAGGTCAATTATTCCTTGCCTCAGGAGATCGATAAGAAGTGTATGTGTATTTGTGTGTGCAGATATGGCTTGAAGATTATTATTCGTAACAATACTATTTGAAAAATTACTAAACGCTTGGTAAAATGTATCTTAGGAAATATGGGTTCTTAAAACATCTCAATAGCAGTTTAATATTACAATTTAAATTGGTAATTTTGACCAACATTTTTCTTAATCACCACTGAGGGCGGCATAAAGTCCTAGAACTTGCCACGCCGCCCGTTTCACCGGGCGGCGTCGAATTAGGTACAAATTGAAATTTTCAGCATTGCTCCTTTCTGCCGCCTCTTTCTGCGCGATGGCATCTTCGCAGAAGGAGGTAAGACATCTGCCGCTACTGACCATGGTGCGTAAAGCGGTTGGAACCGAGAGATGTTCTCCGTTAATTGCAATGAGTATCCAACGCTACGATGCCCAATCACTGGCACAGTGAATCGGATCATTTGGGCCTTTTGGGGATAGGGGGGGAGATAGGGGTAGGGGATTGGGGTATGGGCCTCCGATATCCTCACTCACTCGGTGAAACACAGCGCAAGCACTATTTCACACCGGTTTTCTGTGAGGCCGTGGTATCACTCCGGTCGAGCGGGCCCATTCATGCCGAAGCGTGGCTCTCCCACGTGGTGGATTCAACTTACTTCTACTCCTAGTAACCGCGTGCAGATAATTCCCGAAGCAGCAGTGCCCGGCAAGAACCTGCGTTACCCGGAACGAATCCCACATGGATATTCCGGCCAATGCGCATGACGCATCTATAAACGCGACGTGAAAACTGCATGTGCAAAAAAAAAAAGACTACTTTTACTTTTTGGCTCGGGAGGAAATACGGAACAAGTCGAGGCAAAACATCAGGACGGACATTAGCAGGGATTCTTCACTCAGGTGAACTCGTGAAGGAGAGGGCACAGTGGTACTGTGAAACATTTACTCTTGATCTGGCAGGTCTGTAATCGGTCCAGGCTCTGCACGCGGCTCAGTCAGATGATAGACGCAGGCCTGGGGGTTGCAAGTGACGACATTTGTCGCGATAGCAGAAGCAGGCCAGGGTTAGATCTTTAGAGCCAGGAAGGAGAGATTGTGGTTGCCATATACGAGAGGGCCATCTGTAACCCATAGAGGGCACGAGATCTGTCAGTGTATCAGAAGTTTCCTTTCTAGTTTCTCGGCTACTAGTACCCGAGACAGAGTGTGGTTTTAAGCAGTCTCAGTATGACTTAACCACATCACCGGTAGGGGGTATCTGAATGTATTCAAATTCAACACGGAAGAAAAAGACTAGCTTTGTTGGCATTGCACGCGGGCGCTCCAACAACTATTGGCAAGGCTGCTTGAAGCCTAGAACCAACGCACGGGCCGTTTGTGTCCGTCGCATCCGTGACGGGTGACACATCATCCACATTCTTCTTATCCATACCGGCCAAGGACGCCATGAATGGAGTCATGTGTTTCACCTATGTTATACGGATCAACCACTTTCTGCACTTGTAGAAACTGGTTGAAGGCGAACTCTTCTGGCTTAAGAGACTCCGAAATAAGGGCCTGATGGCGCAGATGATGATGGTTGTAAATCCGTGAATTTAGGGCGATAACATTGACTGAGCCACAATTGAGACACAATCCCCTCCCCTCCCCCCCAAACACCGTATAGTTTTACTCGGTTTGATTTCGACACACTACACGCAAAACTCCAGTAGAATGACGGCTTGAAATGGTTTGCACACGTAAAAAATGGGTAATGAATTGCAGAATTTAGAAGGGGCGGCAAAAATTTAATAGCCTACTGGCGGCAAATATGTAAATCCGCCACTGGATATTGTAGTAATAGATCGATTAGACGGCCGCGCAATGATTGTCGAAATCGCCGTTTCTCATGATGATAGTCTCGTGAAAATTAAAAAAAACAAAATAAGGCTGGATGAAATGAAGGGTCTGATGCAAAAGGCAGTTCTCCTTGACATGGCCTTTATATTGCGGTTCCTGTCTTTGGAGCCCTAACCACCGGTTTCTTGGTCCCTGTACCCGAAGTCGGTAATCTTCTATTGTAAGTCTAAATAATTATTTTGGTTTTCTTTTTTTATATAAATTTTAAACTAGTTTTTGCTCGCAGCTCCGCTCGCATGTATGTCGGTTATCGCGGCAAATAGTAGCCTATGTGTTATTCTGATGTAAAAGCTATATTACTGTAAAGTTTCATTCAAATGCGTTCAGTAGTTTTTGCGTGAAAGAGTAACAAACATTCATCCATCCTTACTTACTAACTTCCGCGTTTATAATATTAGTAGGATTGTTACTAATATGTTTATACTATTGTAATAAAGAAAATAGTAATAAAACCTATATTCGAAAGAACACGGCATTCAAACAAAAATGCAATTTTTACAGTTAATTACCGAGTATTTTTTTCATAGATAAAGAAAAACATTGACATTAACCCTATTATTCGTTAGAGGCTTGAGATATGGATTTGTCCGATAATACTAATTTATCTAACTTGTGTCGATTATTAATGAAGCAATTTTATCTATTACTAAACTAGTAAAATAGGCCAATGACTCTTTGTTATTAGTGGTTAAATTTCTAGTGACATTTTGACATATAATTTTTTTATGTTACTAGCTGACCCGGCTAACTTCGTACCGCCTTATTTACACATGTGCCTCAGCTTCCCACAGGCATTGAAAAGTTGCGGACAAAAAAAAATTACTATTCCCGTTATCTTTTATTTTTTCTTCTATACAACCTTTTTTTTTTTTTTTTTTTTTATGTGTGGAAATCCACTCGGACCGTCACCCCACCGGGGCTTGCGGCGGGCGGTGTGTCGGACTCGAACCGACTAAAACCACACGGTGTGCCACTCTGCGCCTGTGAAGGGAGGAATCCGGGAACTGCAGTTATTAACACGTCCGGACCCCTCCCAGCGCTTGCCCGCACTGAAGCGGGCACCGTCTGCTTCTATACAAACCTTGTCCTAACCATAACAAACACATAAAAAAAGAATTATTTAATTTGGTGCAGCCGAGCGGAGGTTATGCACGTACATACATTTCGGCGATACATTTTTATATATAGGGCTACTGGTAACATGTAGTAATCCCTTTAAGGGGTAATAGTAGAGATCATTAGCTATCAAATTGTCCTTGGGTAAATGTGTCAAAAATGTACCGTTTTGGAAATAAAATAAAAAAACTCATTTTTTTAAGAAAAGTAGATCACGCTACTTCAATGTGCTCTTAAAACAAACACTTGCGTTTTTAATGGTTGTTGTTGGTGTTTTTAGTTTGCTAACACCCTAATACGTAATAATAACACAAAAAAGAACAGAAATGTTAAGCTTAGGTACCTAAAGTTTAGACCGCAAAATAACTACATTTCAAAAATTACGATTTTTCACTTACTCCCGATTAAGTTCATTTACTCAGCCATTTGTCAACGTATTTAATTTTTTATACCTCGTTGGATAGCTAATAAACCATACTTGTTTTTAAGCTATTACGCCGATAAACTTGTCAGGTGATTTTTTAAATAAAATTGCATTTAGTCATAAGAAACAGTTAAATGTATGAAAATTTTTAGATTCCCTGAATGATTATTCACTAACGGTACTATATTTTCCGTTCTTTTTTGTGTTATTATTACGTATTGGGGTGTGAGCAAACTAAAAACACCAACAACAACCATTAAATACGCAAGTGTTTGTTTTAAGAGCACTTTGAAGTAGCGTGACCCACTTTTCTTAAAAAGAATAGTTTTTTTTTAATTTATTTCCAAAACGGTATATTTTTGACACATTTACCCGAGGACAATTTGATAGCTAATGATCTCTACTATCACCCCTTAAAGGGATTACTACATGTTACCAGTAACCCTGATATATATACATATATATATATATATATAGATTTAGTACCTGGATGACGGAGCTTTCCCGGTATTTTTAATTTTGGTAAATTTTCTAAAAATAAATCCTAGCTAGATCGATTTATAGTTCCCAAAACCCTCTGCATACTAAATTTCATGAAAATCGTTGGTGTTGTTTCCGAATTTTTTTTCGCTGTCTGATGATTTTTCTGATGGTATCAACTGAGGAATGATTAGTGATTACCATATAAAAATAATTACCATACTTATTATTTGCTACATACTAACTATATATTAAACGTGCGAATGGCAGTTCGTATGTATATTTATTGTACCTATGTTTTTTTATTCGTAGAAACTCCTTCGAGCCTTGAACCCACGGAGGTTTGCCGTGAATTGTGATGACTACCACAAACCGTGTCATTCTGCGCCTTTAATTAAAGGGTTTGGGGAACAGCTTTTGAAAACATTCGAACCTCTTTTACAGTTCTACCATAAACTGCAGGACTGGTTTCAGGTAAAAACTCTCATTTAGGTGACGCGACCAGACTTATGCGGACGTCTTTTCCTAAACGCGTAGAAGGAAAAACTCGTCCCTTTCACTTGTGACCTTGTTCAGGTCGCTGTTATTATAACAGTGCCTTACCTTTAACATTCAAACGATCATCGCAAAGTTTTGAATAAACCGTTTTAATTTTTTAACCGACTTCCAAAAAGGAGGAGGTTCTATGTTCCACTGTATGTATTTTTTTTTATTTTTTTTTTAATGAGTGATACCGGAATTGATTTGTGTGTGTTTTGATTTCGGACGGACAAGTTCGAACAGTCTCAACGGAGGCTCTTTTGCCGTTTACTATAACTTCCCACCGTATTTTGTTACTTAAAAATATTTAAAATAATTCAGTTATTGTTTTATTTTCGAATGAACAGAAATACGAAATTAATGATGAACTGCCTTAAAGAGACACGGAAAAACTAATCAGAACTAAAAACCGAACTAGTTTTTTTTTTAACTATGTTGTGACGAAGTAATTTAACCGAAGCCTTTAACTTGAATACAGCAAACTTATTAAATGTTAAGAGTTTTTACCAGTACATTGACATTTGACACAGTAACACCTGTTGTTGGTTCAAAGTACTATAATTTCCTGCCATTATATTATATTACTACAACTACACATTGACAGTTTGTAAACGAAAACCGCGCGAAACAGACGCGCTAATCGCCATCTTGACTCAATTAACTCTCAAATATTTTTTTATAACTAGAATGATTTGTTTTTATAGTGAGTGAATAAAAAGTTACTTTATTTTTGGTGTAAACTTGAACTGTGATTCAATAAGAAAAATTGTGCCAATTGTATTTTCTTTACTTCAAATATGGTGAGTAAATGGTATTACTTTTCTAGTTGTTTAAATTTATTGGTCGATACTAACTTCTGCGTACTATTTTTTTATTCTTAAATTTTAATTCAATATTAACAATATAAAACGCCAATACATACGCTAAATACGTCTTCTCCTCACGTATTTGAACGGTTCGCACAACCTTAAGGTACCCATGCCACTTTAAAGTGGGCCAAGATTTAGTCTTTACTTAAATTGATTTTTTTTATTGCTAGGTACACCTATTAAATTTATTAGTAACCTATAAAAAAAATAGAAGGTCTAATTGAAAATATTAATATGATAAAAGTATGTAGTTAACACACAAGTGTTAACTACATACTTTTATCATATTAATATTTTCACTGTAATAATTAAGTAAAGTATTTAACTTCGTAATTTTTTTTAAATTTTAATTCAAAGTTTTTTTATATAGCGTATCAAATTTACGACTATTCAAACACGTGTACTAATAAAAGGCGCGAAATGACGTAATATAAGTTATATCTTTTCTTAATCGTACAACTTACTACAAAATTAGCTTAATACATTTCATTTGTTATGCAGTTGTAAATACAAAACTTATGAAACTACCTAGGTACTATTAGAATTCTTATCCTAGTCTTATCACTACCTTATTGTTGGTATGTCCTTAGATTCGTATTAGGTATTCCTTACCTTTAACTGCCTCGATGGCGCAGTGGTAGCGTATGCGACTGCTGTGCTTGAGGTCTCGGGTTTTTTTGATCAATGTTTGTTTGATCTGCAAATATTTGTTTCGAATTTGGGGCGTTTTCTTAGTATAATATGTATGTACTTACAGAAAAAAAGTGTAGGTATATGTATTTATATCAGTTGTCTAGTACCCATAACACAAGCTTGCTTAGTTTGGGACTAGATGGCGTTGTTTGTTAGATGTTCCAAAATATTTATTTATTCCTTGCTAAAGAGAGGCCTATGTCCAGCAGTGGACTATAAAAGGCTGTCGATGATGACACTAAAGTTAAAGGAAATACAAAATTCCCAAGCTTTTTTTCTTTTTATCGAAACATAATATATTTGAAACTTTTAAGTAAAAAGTATCAAAATGAAGTTAATATTCTTAACTACTGTGAGTTACAAGTGCGGACGTATTATATTTATAAAGCTCCGATCAGGCATCTGTCTTTTAGAAGTTTACTCACGTTTAAAGATTTACGCTTGCATCAGTCAGTATAAAGAAAGCCAAGTCAAACGTGCAACCACATTAAGAAAGGTTATTTCACTTGCCCCAGTTTATGTATCCAAAAATTATAAATAGATCGAAAATCTTAAACAATCGAAAAGTATTAAAGACAAAAATCCACCCGCGTATTGTATTGAGAATGCAAAACATAAAGCATCCTCTGCCATAAAACGCGCGAAACTACGCAAACGCAAACGAAACTATGCAATCCGACAATAAATCTGTCTCAATGTGATTGGTTGAAAACTTTAGTGTTCGTGTTGTCGAATTTCTTTGGTGAGTGCGAGACCGAAGGCCCAATAATGCAAAAGCATCTCAATAGGCCGCCATAGTATGGTTCACCGAGCTGCGTTGTTGCATTGTCTGCATTCGCAATGAGTGTGGTGACCATTACTCTTGGATTCTGCTCATGTTTTCCATCAGGCAGAGTAGAATTACTTCGTGGGCTCATAAAAACAGTTAAAAGTTGTAAGTAGGTAAATTCTGTTTGACTTGAGAAGTCAGACAGAATCTTTCCTTAAAAAATTGGTTTTCTATTAAGTCGGTTTACGGACGATAGTTTAACGTGACACCGTCATAACAAAACATTGATTTAATCTGACGTACAATCAGCGCCGCGGGAAAATTAACGTTACGGGAAAATGAGTGTAACAGGTCAGGTTACCACTTAGATAAGATCTATGATATTTTAAAACCATAGATATGTTACATACGTAATAATTTGCAAAGAAATCTGTGCCGTGCCGGCCGCGGCCGTGCTGTCAAACTGTGCTGTAAAACTGCATCCATTGACAAATTTCACTGATGAATAGAACGAAAGATACAAAGCAGCACGTAAGAGAAAAATATAGCTATATTTCATTATCACATTACAAATGTATTCTTTAAATTTCATAGTCCAAGATCCCAATCAGCCCAGACCTACGTCATTTTAGGAAAGATGAATTTTTTAGGGTCGGTATTCTAACATATATACTCAGAGAGGAATGGATACTCACTGAGCTGAAAGTGGGGCCGTTTTACAGTTAGCGGGTATTAAAAGTGGGAAAAACCATGCTAACTTACGTTATTTTAGGAAGCCTAAATTTTATTTAATATCATTAAGTATAGGTAATATTTTCCAATCAGCCAGACACAATCTGAGGGACCTTAGACCTCCCCAGACTCGTTTAAAGTTTATAGGAACTAACGCCTCGGCTATATTTATGGCAGACATACGCGTCATATGTATTGCTATATAAGTTAGCGTAGGCGTTCATACTTCTCAACAATATAGACTAAAAAGTAACAACACAGTCACTCAGAACTATTCTAAAATATTTCCCAATGAGCCACACAAATCTGACGGGCCTAATAGACATCAAGCAAAGGAGACTTAGAGCATTATTTGAGCGCACAAGGACAGGTGAGATGCACTTTGACGCGTGAATTTCTATCTCTTACAATTCCTGGCTACTCCGAGTTAATGTGTTGTAAGTTTTTCTATATCGTTGAGAAGTATGAACGCCTACGCTAACTTATATAGCAATCAATACACATGTCGCGTAAGTCTGCCGTCAATTTTGCACAGGCATTATGTTCCCATAAACTTTAAACGAGTCTGGGGAGGTCTAAGGCCCCTCTGATCGTGTCTGGCTGATGGAAAAATATTTTAAAATATTATACTTGATAATAATATATAAAATTCAGGCTTCCTAAAATGATAATAATAATAATATTATAATATATATAAGAGTAAAAAAATATTATTAATAAGTTGTAATAAGTAAAAAAAGTTGTCCTTCTCTTTGCAGTGCTGTCGTCCGACGTAGTTTGTTTCTTTAGTTGGTTCTCACAACATCCAGAAGATGAATAAGTATTCTTAACCCGTCACTACACGCAGCAGTCTTCTAATATTAACTCTTTATTTTTTTAGATCATGCCATCATTGCCACCGGAAATTATTTGTTGACGCATGTTTTGCGTGAGGGGATTTCCCGCCTCGATTTCTTTAAGTCAAGTCACGATTGTAACCTAACAGTTGATTAAATGGTAACGTATAGTTCATTCGCTTAGATAGGTACCGTCACATTGATCGCGCCACCGTCGCACGTTCGGCAAGGCGCCACAAATCAAAGGGCCCGCCTGCGGCGTACACTCACCAGCAAGTATGATTTCTCAGTTTACGCCGTTGTATCAATTAATATACTCTTATTTCACAACAATAACCACTATTACTAGCGGGTGCACCGACACTATCTAAACGAATACGATACGTTATGTTTTGCATATTTGTTCTGTCTTATACAAGGTGGATATGACAATACGATATTAAATGTAACCGTGGGCTATTTAAATGTGTTGGTTTACTTTGGGATTGTTTAATTTATTCGAAAACGGATACAAAAAAAATTTAATTTTCAAACAAACTAAATATTTTAAAAATACAAACCAATAAGGACACCATTTGTAATTTAAGATCACTCAGTGGCCACGGTACCGGCTGGCGGCTGTAAAATAGTTACCTAAACGCGCGATGTAGGTTTACAAAGTAGATACCAACTTTATCGCCGTAAGCTAAATAGCACTAGTAATATTTATTATGTATTTACGTAAATTTGATCATCTCGTGTCGAGTTTACAACCGGAAGAGCATTATCTCTATTAGGAATAAGAGATTGACTTTTCTCGTATGTCCTGGATAGTATGTACAATAATCCGACTATTGGTAGGTAGGATTAATGAACATTCTCCCTAAATTAATATCTTATCCGTAGTAAAATATTTACTAGCCGTATAAGTGTAACCGAGTCGAGGCATTGTCTAAACTCACACAAAATAACACAACGCTCCGTAATAACTAACAAACTTAACTAATGAGTCATGTCACTGTAAAATCACTACAAATAAATACCTATTAATAATCAATAGGTACAACAACGCGACACAGGGCACCCGCGCCGATGTCGGCGGCTACTTCAAAGGTTCAAAGGTAGCGCAGCGCGTGCGACGACGCGACGCCCTCGGTCATTAACCCAACAACATCGTGTAGTCAATTTCAAAAACGAAAAATAGTGTCCTATGGCTAAACTACTGAACCAATTTTATTGAAATTTTGTTGGTAGAATTGTATCATGTGTAGGTGGGTCTAGTTCAAATTAATATCGTATTGTCATATCCACCCTGTATGTATATAAAAATACAAGCTAAAATTCAAAATTTTAAAAAACCCCTACTCATGCACTTAATCGAGTAATCATACGCCAATGATATTTTTGCAGATATTCGGTTATTCTTCTCCACTTTCACCCCCATAACTTTTAAACGACTCAACCGATTTTCATTAAACATGTCTAAGAACACTCGCACGTAACTCACCTTTCATACAAAAAAAACTAAATTGAAATCGTTTCATCCGTTCGCGAGCTACGGTGCCACAGACAGACAGACAGACAGACAGACAAATAGACAGACACGTCAAACTTATAACACCCCTCTTTTTGCGTCGGGGGTTAACAATAACGCATACCTATTTCTCGATAACTATTCTATGTGTAACTTGTAAAAGTTGGCATAGTTTATGTTTAACTATGTCAGCTGAGACAAGAGCAGTTATTGAGAAAATTATACTGTGTATAGTATATATATTGTGTATAGTAGGAATCTTCGCAGTTAGGTATTAATTTTATAGCCAATCGTAATCTTCTGAAGTGAAAGTTGACTGCAGATGTAAAGCCGCTCTCAAAGTAACGATTAGTATTACGTAGTAAGGCAAAAGTGTGGTGTTGATTGGGGGAGAACCTGAAATAGCAGGGTGCCGGTATCCCAGTGTAGGAGGCCTAGGGCGGATCCGGTAAGGAAAAGTAAGGCAGTAAGTGATTAAGTTGCAACTTTTTTTATGGAATAGGGGGCAAACGAGCGAACGTATCGCCTGATACGCCTGACAAGTGAAGTGAAGTTTATATGTGTAATACCGGTAAGCATGTTGTGACCTGAAAAGGCTGGTGAGCTTCTGGGATGATCTAGGATGGTTGGAGTAGGAAGATGACAAACTCACATACAACGGCCCAATCAAGAGGCTAAGTGCGGAAATGGCCCGGTTAAACAAACAAACATACATGTGTAATACGGTAATACTTGCGCATTACCTATAGTAGGAGAAATCCGAGAATTTCAAAGACTTTTTTTCTGTACGAACCCGGGCCCGGTCGCTAATAGTAGTACTAGTAGTAGTATGACAAAATCCTACTTCCTACTCTTCGATCAAATATATTATAGATGCACAGTTCCATACAAAAGTAAACAAAATACTGTCCACGCTTCTATACGTACTTAGGTATATGTATACCACTTGAGATATAGCGAAAAAAGTCCTGAACTGGTATACACCTTAACCTAATTTTGACTTTAAGCAATTGATGTACGGACGGAAATAAATCCATATTAAATTCACTACATATTACCTTTTAGTTTGATGTCAGGATAGGACAATAAAATTTTATGACTCTTTCAAAAATCAGAAATAAAACAACACATGCCCAAAAACAAGTGTATTGAAAAATTAAACTTAACGTATTACAATAAAGCACATAATAGTACAAAGAATAACGAGAGTTACATTCCACTGACATTAAATAGTGTGTTCGCGTCTTATCGCTTCTATTTGGAACATGGACAAAATGGAGTTGCTCTTTGATTTAAAAAACATACGGTAGTTGGATGGACCAACAAATAATTAATTCTTCACACAATTCTTATTTCTTCTTTTAATTCTGATAGCTAAAAGTTTGAATAGTTTTTATTATAAATTATAATAAGTATTAATTTAATATTGATTATTCCACTCAGATATTAGACCTTCTATACCTACGTGCCTGTATTTATACATATTATATTGCACTATTCCATAAGTTGGACTATACATAAACTATAATCATCAAATATATTTTATATTCCAACTTAAATGATTTTCAGATATTTACGAACGGACGGATAATTTTAAATTTTGGTAATCACGTTTAGAATCTGGTATAGACCAACATTTATAAACAGTTTGCAATTTTGTCAAAAATACATACATGCAGATCGAATTAATAACCTCCTTTTTTAAAGTCGGTTAAATATTCTTAGTAGAATATAATACCTACCTGTGAAGTTGGTAAGGCTGTCTTTTTTATTCTCCTGAATATGTAAATTTCAAAAAACTAAAATAAAAACAAATCTTCAATTAACCACAAACCATTGTAACGGCGACTCCATCATTATCCTACTGACTTTGTTCGCTAGCACTAGGCTTGTCTTTTTTCTCTTATGAACATCGCGCGTGAGTGTGAAAGGGATGGATGCGTACATTAGAAGCCGTTCTAAATCACAAATTTTATCAAAATATTAATTAAATTAGCTTTAAAGCATAACGAAAATACACCAATATGTTAGATTAAAGATAGACTTACTGAAAATATGATATTCCATCCTTCTTTTGCACTTTTAGAGTGTAATTTTTAAAAAAAAATGTGTGTAAACACGAGCACGGCCACCAAGCGAATGAGAGCAAAACAAGGCATATTGTTGTTTTATGCCTTGTTTTACCGGTGCCACTTTTTAAGCGGCAACAGTGCATCTATGATATATTTGATCGAAGTTCCTACTAATATTATAAACGCGAAAGTTTGTAAGTATGGATGAATTGTTACTCTTTCACGCAAAAACTACTGAACGGATTTGGATGAAACTTTACAGTAATATAGCTTATACATCGGAATAACACATAGGCTACTATTTCCCGCGATAACCGACATACACGCGGACGGAGCCGCGAGCAAAAAACTAGTACCAAATACTTGGTAAAACACAGCACTGTACAAATAAGATCAAGTCATACACGGCTAAAGAAATTCCCCGACATGAAATTACTCATTTTTTTAAACGTGTTTTTTCGTCAGCCAATTGAAGATTCTCGCTAACAGGAAAACTGTAGTTAAACTGCACAATATATACATGAATACATTGTTTATACAGACAAAGAAAACATCTACGTACAATGATCCGATGCCAGTCGCTCCGTGGAAAAACTGATATTCAGGTAAAATCGGTTGAATTTGTAGCCGATCCCAATTAATCTTGGGAATAATAAAATGTAGGAAGATGATGATGATATTTTATAATAAGAGTATCAAGTGTTATTCCCGCAATTATCTGGCAGCATAAGCGCCGCAGCAATAACCGAATCGCCTGCTATTACGTAAGGTGCACCCTAGACGATCAATTATATTGCGCAGTATTCCATATTGTGCAATATTATTGACCGTCTAGGGCTCATATTGAAGATTGTGCAATGATTGAATAAAAGTTTGAGCGAGTTTAATTTTTATTGCGCAATATTTTTTTATTGCATCGTGTAGGGTCAATATTGCACAATATTTTTTAGTCTTTGTTTCGTTTTGACGTAGACGACGTAGTACACATGCGAGTGATGCAAAACTGGCGGACAAAGTTATTTTAATCAAAAACCTAAGAGAGTTTATCGTCGAATGTATTCAATGATATAGAGAATTACCGTCTCTGTGGAATGTCAAGAATAAAGAATTTCATGACTTTGATAAAAATGCTGGTTATGGAACATTGTTGATTAAATTGCTTGCCGTGGGAGAGCCACGCTTCGGCATGAATGGGCCATGGCATGGATACCACTGCCTCACAGAAAACCGGTGTGAAACAGCGCTTGCGCTGTGTTTCACCAAGTGAGTAAGGATACCAGAAGCCTATACCCCAACCAGTCCCCCTATCCCCCTCCAAATCTCCCAAAGGCCGGCAACGCACTCGTGACGCCTCTGGTGTTGCGGGTGTCCATGGGCGGCGGTAATCGCTTACCGCGGCGGTGATACGCCTGCTCGTGTGCCAACTGTTACATATAAAAAATACAAAGAAATGTTTCCACAGGCAAGCAAAGAATTTGTGAAGAAAAAGTTAAATTCTTTGAGAAGTAACTATTGAAACACTACTCTCCGACTGAACACAAAAACATTGCACACTATTATATTGTGCAATATAATTGATCGTTTGTAGTCAAAGCGCCTTTCAATATTATTGTGCAATAAAATATATTGTGCAATGTTATTGTATCGTCTAGGGGCCGCCTAAGTCATACTCAATTATATTTGTCAAAAGTGTCTGATATACTAAGGATGCCTCCAGGGATACAGCCATAAGAACACGACTGTTTTACTGTGAAACAGTGAACTATTAGAAACTGTAAGTTTAGCTAACGTAGTCTAATAAATCATTTTAGGAAAAAAATAAAACGACTCAAAAAAAACATCAAACACAAACTCCCTGCCTAGAAAGAAACTCTAAAAAGTGTAAAATAAAATGGCTTTAATTTGACTGGCTTAAATAAACTATGTTACTATTATTATTTATAGGTAGGTATCTATTACTCTCCCTACATAGAGAATGGCATACCAACTACTTTCTTTGTTTTTTTTTACACGGGACACGAAGGGCGTGTGTGGGACTTCCGGCGAACCGGTCTACCCACTAAAGCGGCCTACCTCGGCAGTCTGGTCTGGAGAAGTTCCAGGAACGCATCAGCGGTTTCTGGAGTCCCCCCTCCCGTACCTCATGACTGAGGTACATCCCGGGGTTACCAGAGTCACCCCCGTGTCAGGTCGATATCACGCCTCTCACTGCTCTACACAATAAGAAGCGGAAGACCGACCCGCCTTAGACGACACCCCCCGGCCGCACCGGGGTGTCACCGGTCTCGGGTCGCCTACAGCGGTCACATCTTCCCCAGATGTGGCCACAAAAGACCCTTAGGCGACCAGCTACCTACTAACCAACCAACTACCAATTACTTTTGGCCTACCAACTACCTAACAATCAATTCTTCACGTTTTTAGAAATGTTTCAAGGAACATAAGTGTAGGTGCAAGTCTGGGTATTTACCTACATTTAATATTCATAGGAACTGAATTATCTTATCTCTTTTTAGGTGTTTTAAATACAGAGGGATTAGATACACAATCACGAATACAACATTGTTTTTACCAATCGCGATAAAAGCTTATGACAAGTAGAACGCGTATGTCTTTGTTATGCTAAAGCAGGTTCTTCACCGTCTCGCCGCGTCGTCACTAACCTTTTCAGCAGTAAATTTGTATTCTATTATTGTATTTTAACACATTTCATTAACCTTGAAGCAATTCCTTACATTGCAGCATTCATCAACAACTTTTAACAGTTCACTGCTTGACATATAGCGTCTTGTCTTGTTAGCAAGGAAGTAAGCCATTTTTTCGTTGCTTTGAACCGAGTAAATGAGGTTACCGGACCTAAAAACCGGATGCCAAGACTGAGGACTATAACACAGGGCGCAGCAACACATGGAGTATGTGTTGCTGCGCCCTGATTCGCGTTATGATACTAGTGACGCATAACCAAGCCCCACTTCCTGACGAATCAGATTCCAAGACATTATCGTTTCGTATCAAATCTGAAACAATAGCCTAGTTGCCATTCTACAAACATTATTAGAAAACATACAATTGGATAGGAACGACATCACCTCAATGCTAGGTCACGTAGTCAAAACAAAATATTAGCCCATAATACAAGAGAATACACGTGTTAGCGATTGTAGAAAGTTGCAACACAAACTTGCCTCTTGGCTAAGGAGACTGATCGGACAGTGTTCTTGATCGATACGTAACTATAGTCCTTGAAATAAAGCTTGATCTCAGCGACAGTAAGTTGTTGTATATTTTAGGACTTATGAGGTACATACACTGTACACATACTTAAACATGTAGTACTTTACATTTTTGTTGTGAATTTTTATAATTATAATGGATTGCACTTCATTTGTGATAAAACCACCACCAGTGACATTCTTGGGCCATAGCAACGCAAGGATTCGGCGAAAGCAGCTGTTAACAAAGTCCGAAAGGCGATACCAGAGTGTACCAGTAAGTAATTACCTATCAGTAAAGTATCAGTAACTTTTGGTAATGATGTAAAGCGAAACCGGTCAGAAGATAAGTAAATTAAATAGTGGAATGGGTACAAGTAAGTTTAATTCTAGATACAATAGTGCTTTTGTGACCTTCCAGGTTTTGAAGCACCTACATAGCAGCACGTAAAGCCGTTAGTCCAGCGCCTTATCTCTCCCTGGTCGTAACAGATAACCGTCCCATTGCATTATGAGAGTGAGAGATGAGAGAGTGCACCTGTGTTTGCGCACACACTTAAGCACTATCATGTTAGTTGGCTGGTCTCCGTTGAGAGGCCGCTGTTGCCGAAATGGGTAAGGAGAACAAAATCATATATATCAACGGATACCGAATACGTCGACGTCAAAAATGAGGTTATAACTTTTATGTACTCCTGCCTACTATTTCAGAGATAACTAATCACAAATTTTAACAAAAAATACCGACTTCAATCTGGACCAAATTTAAATGGGACCACACGGGAAGCACCAGTTTTCAAATTAAAAAAGAATCATCAAAATCGGTTTACCCAGTCGAAAGATATGAGGTAACAAACATAAAAAAAATACAGTCGAATTGAGAACCTCCTCCTTTTTTTTGAAGTCGGTTAACAAACAGAAAAACAGTGTCACCCTTTGCTTTATACATGTATAAATTACAATACTGGAATTAGGTATCTACTTGCGTCATCATCAGATATTGAAGGTTGTAATTTATTAGCTTCGATAAGGTTCCGCGAATGGCTCCACTTGCACTTGCTTCATTTTAAAGTTTAAAGAAAAGAAGAATCTTATCTTTTTCTGTGACGTTAACCCAACACTGATTTTAAAAAGAATTTAAAATCTGTCAGTTTAATTTAGTTGTATGAATAAAATTAACTATATATGTGTAAAAGATTACTAGCTGTTAGTCGCGATTTCTATTCCGTATTTTAACTCTTTCTACTTCTATTGTCGCACTAAAAAGTAGCCATTTATTTTATGTTTAGTAATCACACACTTGTGCTCTAAGTAGGGTTTAGAGTCCAGTATCCTTTTCGCCTGTGCTGTCATTATACTCGTACTTTTTGAAACATCCGTGCTGAGCAAACATCTGTGTCAGCCGGTAAGAGAGGTTGCGGTGGAATATTAACTCTTCTATTTTCTAATTATGCTATCCATGACGTTTTAAATTGCCAGTGCGAATACTAAACTTCTTAAAATATAGCTTGGCAGAAAACTAGATGTAATCCGACGACATAACTTTGTATCGACGCGACGTTTTAATGACACTTTTATTTCAGCAATCTCTATTTTTCGTAATCAACATGTCAGCTATGTCATAGTCATTATTTTGTGATATCTGTCATCCGTATCAAACTCAATTTCACGAAGTAAGATGGCCTTTAAAGGATTAGTTTTGCGTCAAATCATTATGTGTTCTGCTTATCGAAACATATTAATACAAGGCAATAAATAAGGATCGCACTTGACTTTAGCTGTAGGATATTACGGTAATTGGACCTTAAAATAAGTCTTACTGACTTAATTTCTAGTATATTAGTAGATAATAAACCGAAAAGCGAAAAGTACTGTCATTATACATTATAATTCTTAAGTGTAACTGTTTTGCCAAATAGACACAGTAGGTATTATTATGTCAACCAACCTAAAATGACAGCATTCGCGCTGTCGTGTTTCGTTGGTGAGGACGAGATCGGAGACCCAATGATGCAGAAGTTACCGTGGAAGAGCCACGCTTCGGCATTAATGGGCCGGCTCGACCGGTGTGATACCACGGCCTCACAGAAATCCAGTGTGAAATAGCGCTTTCGCTGTGTTTCACCGAGTGAGGGAGGATACTGGAGGACAATACCCCAACCCCTTCCCCTCCCCATCCCTCTCCCCAGCCCACAAAGGCCGGCAACGCAGTTGTTACGCCTCTGGTGTTGCGGTCCATGGACAGCGGTAATCGCTTACCATCAGGTAAAACGTCTGCTCGTTTGCCGACATTTCTATAAAAAAAAAGAGAATCTCAATAGGCCGCCAATAGTGTAGGTCACCATGCTGCATTGTTGCATTGCCTGCATTCACAATGAGTATGGTGACCACTACTCTTGGATTCTGCACATGGTTTCCATCAAGCAAAATACAGTCACTTTGGTAGGCAGGCATATGTAAATAATAATAATAAAGTTTTACACCTATTGATAAATAGTCACAAAGAAAATACAATAGCAGTGTGAGTTTTTTCACATGAACTCCAACGTCACGTATCGCCTTCGGCGTTGGGATTAGCGCGCACTGAAATCTTCACCAATCGCAACTTCGAACACGCTTGCCGTCGACAGCGAGTTGATATCAAATAAAGTTACACTAGGCCCATAAGTAATGTGACAAATTGGTAACTTATAAATAAGATACCAATATTATGATATTACCAAGATGGCGCACTAGGTCAATGACCTAGCAAAATCGTTAATCGCCTTGAATTATGGCAAAAGTAATACTGACAATACCTATTAAAAGTTACAAAAGCCATTAGAGGCCAATAATAAAACGGAACAAATAAAGATAATAAGATTAATTAACTTACTAACTTTTAGCCATGACTTTACATGCGTTTTATACAAAAAAAGGTTTTAAAAACTGTAAACCGATTACATAAAATCTTTCGCTAAGAATTGTATAACCTATGTGACCCAGGTCATTAGTAAGAATCTATTGACACCTCATTTAAATCGGTTAAGTTCTTTCGGCGTTACGGTGAAATAGATTCCTTTTGATTTCACCATAGTCGGATAAAACCCATTCTCAGATCAAGAAAAATGAGTTAATAAACAATTTTATGATTAGTTATACTGCAATTGTTACGACTAAATATGGATGCCAATATTATGTTGTGACCTCTAAGCGTAATTTAAATAACGGTCATTTCAATGCCGATTGACGTTCGAATAGCATTAAAAATAATTGTTATTAAAAAATTGGACATCATTAACAACATTAACAATAGAATATAATAATTTATTTTCGTCATTCGTTTCGTTTTTTTTCTTGGATTCTGCTCATGCTTTCCAGCAGGTAGAGTGGAGTCACTTTAACTAGTACCTAAATAACAAAAGTCTGGTGAAAGTTATGATGCTAAAATATAGCCGAAGAAGTTTCATTTTCATAGGTATGATAAAATCGTAATTGGTGGCTGTCTGTACACGGAAGATAAATAATAAAAACTATTACTGAAGTTCTTTAAGAACGCAATATTAGGGGCCGTTCAAGTATTACGTAAACACTATAGGGGGGCGGGGGGGTCTTGGCTTTGCTTATTTTTGATGACATGGGGGGCGGGGGGTCTACATGGTGATTACGTCAGCAGTATTTATTTACTTTTTACACATATGGCAACCTACACATTGTCAATGTTTAAAACGAAACACATTTTTGGGGATTCCCACAAACGATGCTTACTCGCTTAGAACCGAATAGGGGAATTACCGCGCGCTATTCATATAACATTTTTTTTCCATTAATCTATTGTTTTGTTAAGACTGACAATTTGACGCACGCAAAATGTAAGCAATGCAAATTATTGTTTGTCTGTAACACAAACATTAATTTGCTTTGCTTGCAATACGTTGATCCTCTTTCACCAAAGTTGAATTGTTTCATATAAAGATGCCGTTTCAAATAGACAAATACAAGTTATACAAAAAAACTATAGCAAGTTTAAAAAATGTCATACAACTACGAAAGTACAAAATGTGCAGAAATCACTTAGCCTTTTTTTTTGAGTGAAATGCCCTCGGATACCACAAACTGCTGGCTATGTCGGACTCGAACCGACGAAAAACCGCACACCGTCTCGGGTACTAGAAGCCGGGGAACCAGGTGCACTCTCTGAAGGAAATCCCTAGAACCCCGACGTACATCGAGCCATCAACGGTTTGTAGACAGCCGCCTCTTGTGTAGGAACCTTGATACTCCTTTTCTATTTAGAAAAGGGCGCGAACACTATGTAGAATTCGCGCCACCACCCCGGCCTGCTTCTGCTAGGGTGACTGGTGGCGTCACCTGTCTCTCTAGGCTTTCGCTTATGGAAGACGGATATCGTTTTGTGATCTCCGGCACCCGAGTCGTCTGCGGCGATACCTGGCCCGTTCCCGGGTCTGGCGGAAAAGTCCGCCATCTTCTTCGCAAGCATAATTTGCTCGCAGAAAGAGATGGCAGAATTCCACGCGCTCTCGCTCCGCCACATGGCCGCAATCATGTAAGCGAGCGAGAAAATCCCCCCTCCGATGGCCGCCACGAGATCACGCCTTGGCTCGCCCCACGCCGGACATTCTGCCAGCGTGTGGAGTGCCGTGTCCACGGTCTGGCCATCGCAGTGGTGACACTCAGACGTTGACTCCTTGCGGATCAGACACAGGTGCTCAGTGATCACCTGTGTCAGCCAGTATGAGAGGCTCCCGTGATGCCTGTTGAGCCAATCCTCCATAACGGGTCTTACCGCAGCAATAACGGCGTGCCCAAGAAATTAGTTAACAATAAGTAAAATACTGTTAATTTTCCTAAAATACTGTTTAAGTAATATTCTTTTCTTTTTTTTATGTTTTGCCCTGCCAAAATGACTCTACTCTGCCTGATGGAAAGCATAAGGCGGGCTAGTGATGCTTCTGCATCATTGGTCCTCCGGTCTCGCACTCACCAACGAAACACGACAGCACGATCGCTGTCATTTTATGTTGATTTTCTGTGCGAGGGTAGTGCCGCCCCGGTCGAGCCGGCCCGTTCACGCTGAAGAAATAAAGTATATTTCTTCTTCTAACTCTTGGCAGAGCGGTCGTGATCATGTACATTGCACACTGGTTGTAGAGGCGGACAAAGCCCCTCGTACAACTGCCCGCCATCTCATGCTGTTAGCATCCAGTGCTGTCTTTTACGGATTGTAGTTGGTTGTGCAGTCTCAGAGACAGCTGCAGCAATGAGTGTCTTAGCTCGGTCCCACAGTGCATCAGGTGACTTGGTCAAGTCCGCGTCAGACCACCCTGGCCAGTTTCCCTCAACCTTCGAGCGGAACTCTCTCTGGTGTGCAGGTATTAAGAAACCTAAGAAAGTATATTTACAAGACCTAAATATATTTTATTTCTTGTAAAAAAAGTTGGCAACCCAAAGTACTCATAATACAAGCTCTGTTTAGTTTGGGACTAGATGGCCTTGTGTTAGATGTCCAAAATATTTAATAATTTTGTAATGTTTACGTAAGCATGGGGAGGGGGGGTAAGAGCTTTGCTTACTTTTGCTGACAAGGGGGGTGGGGGGGTAAATAATTGTAATAAATCTGCTTACGTAATACTTGAACGGCCCCTTACCCAAAAAATGGTTTTTAGATTTTTTGTCTGTTTGTATGTAGGTACATACATTTGTGCACGCTAATCTCTTATGCTTTACCGTTTGCTCTACTTTACATTTAGTATTTGTTGCATTTACATCAGTTGACAAATAAATTTAAAAATTATCGAGACATAATAGGCTTGCGGGGCCGCAGGCAAAAGCTAGTAAAAAATACGTGTGGCACTCGGGGATTGCCGCGGTAAAGCTATTGCATAGCATTTTTATCAACTTATGCATTTTTTTTTAAGCAGTATGTTCGTGCGTGACAGTGACACAGATTCGTTTCTGTCTCTGTCACGCACTTCGTGCAGAGACAGAAACATTCGTTGATTCGTCGTTCGGACACAGATTCGTTGATTCGTCGTTCGGAGCAGCTCGTCTCGACTCTCGATCCGTGCGAGCTTCGGGTGTCAGGTTTTTTTGTTACGTTACGGAATTTCTGCACAAAGGCCCCAAAGGCCGCGATAGAAGCTATGCAATAGTTTAATAAATTAATTAAAATCATGTCAAGTCACGTGGCAATATATAATTATTGAGACAATAAAACGTACCATAAACGTAAACGATAACCATATTTAGTTTATCAAAATTAATTGCGCTATTGCCGTATTATTTATTGACAGATATCGATAATTCTAATACTAAATTATTCATAAACTATTATCTGGATTAACGTATGATATCCGTAGGAGGCCTTACCATAGACTAAATAGCAGAAAAGACAACTTAACAAACTATTTTATTAAAATCCAACTTATGGATCATTGATATAAACTTCAAAATTGATTGCGTCTCAACATCACTCACCTACAAAAAAGGCTTTATAGGTTGTAAATCTGATAAACACATGCACGTGTTTCTCGAGATGGGTAGGGTAAAATTTGGTAAAATTAAAATGGCGCCAAAATGTGACATTTGCGCGGCCTTGCAGAAAAACCTGTGAATAGAACTACCATTTACGTATCCGTGTCCAAATTCGCAAATATCAGATGCACTCTCTGTTCTGTTCCCTCACTCTCATAATCCGATGGGGCGGTTATCCGAAACGACCGGGGAGAGATCAGGCGCAGCTTTACGTAGTCTCCGAGGCACGGGAGCTAAGACCCCAACTTCCAAACTCCAAGTTGTTATTAATCATTTCTAAAATCAGAAAAACTCAATAACTCTTTTTGGCCCGACCCGGCATTCGAACCCGAGACCTATAGATTTTTATGTCTCGGCGTTGGGCCAAATAAACGATTATTCTATTCTTATTCTATTCTATACCTCGACATATAACTACCTCCCCTTAGTAGGTAAATGTCCTATCAATTAGACTTCAAAGTCAATTTATCGTATCAATATTACACGTATTGTCGTTAATTGAGAAGAAAAAGACCAGTTTTTACGAATTTTTGCTATTTAAAACTCATATTCGTACTTTTTGGCCCGATCCGGGATTCGAACTAGGGATTGCAATCCGGCGTCATTTTCAATCCGGCCGGATCCGGACCGAATTTCATAAATCCAGCCGGATTCGACCGGCTCCGGTCGGATTGATTTAACAAAGATTTTATGTAATTTCCTTGTGCGTTTCAACATGGACCGTTAATGAAGTGTAAAAAAAAACGATAGCTATAAACGAAGTCGACTTTATTATGATAACTTTTAGAGAAAACTGTTAAATACTTATCGTCGTTCATCTTTAAAACAAATAAGTTTATCTTTCAAACTTACCGTGGGAGAGCTACGCTTCGGCATACATGGGCCGGCTCGACCGGTGTGATACCACGGCCTCACAGTAAACCGTTGTGAAATAGTGCTTGCGCTGTGTTCCACCGAGTGAGTGAGGATACCGGAGGTCCATCCCACAAAGACCGGCGACGCACTTGTACCGCCTCTGGTGTTGCGGGTGTCCATGGGCGGCGTTAATCGCTTACCATTACATAATACAAAAAGATCACAGACTAAAACTAATAGTAATTAAAATTTCCATTAATAATAACCTCTTTATCTTTATTACCTACATAACGTAGCTGGTGATACAGTCTACTTTATACAGATTAATCAGAGATCAATACTATTAATACTATTAATAAACATCATGAAACTATCGTAACATAAAGTAATGATTAACCTTAAGTGAGATCCAAAATTCATCATTATATCATTATCATTAGTGGCTATTGCGAGAGGCCTAATCAGCTATATATTCATATTTGTCGGTCATGCAGGTAATTGTAATGTTTAAATTCACCGACCTGACATCTAATTAGTAGTAGATTCTTCAACTGTCAAATAGTATGAAACATGGAAAGCAGTCGTTTTGATTTTAAGAACTCAAGTTTTAACATGGAAAATCCGAAAATATATACTCTTTAGATAACTAGTTAAATGTCTGTCAGGTTTGTGTTCGAACTCTTTCGCTTGTAAACAAATATAATTACTATTGGTTTGAAACAACGATCTTATGAAACAGTTTGTGTTAATTGTGTCATATCCCAATCGACTTAATAGAGCTTGCAAATGTAACCTGCAGGCACGAGACGTACGACTCGCACATGTAGTGTAAACAGCATACGCTTAAAGTTACCTACATTCGAGACAGCGCGATTGTTTTGCCAAAATACAAATTTACCGGATCCGGTGACCGGACAGTACCGGATCCGGTAGACGAATATTTAATTGCAATCCCTAATTCGAACCCGAGATTGGATTGGCAGTCGCATACGCCAACCGCTAGACTAGACCAACGAGGCCAAATTCATAGTTAACATTTAAATAGTGTTCTAAAAATTTATATTATACCTACTAGCTGATGTTGCCTTGTTTTGCCATAAAAAAAATTGGGGTCTAAAAAATAGATGTTGGTCGATTCTCAGACCTACCCGATATGTACACCAAATTACATAAAAATCGGTCCAGTCGTTTCAGAGGAGTATGGTAACTAACATTGTGACACGAGAATTTTATATATAAGATTATGAAGTTTATCACCTACAACAGTATTGTAATGTAAAAACTGTAATATTACAGCCAATACTGATTGTTCATTAATGAACACATTCCTATTGTCTGTTTTATAACCACTATTACATAGAAATAAAACTCATCATCTAAATATGACATGGATATGGATATAATAGACTGCCATTATGTAAGATGTTACTCATATACAGATAAATTATTGCTGTCATTATTATTGTCTTCTAAACACTTGAAACGTAGTAGAGCCACGCTGATTACAGCACGAACGGGCCGACTCGACCGCGGCGATACTACCCTCGTATAGAAGACCAACCTCAAGTGACAGCATTCGTGCTGTCGTGTTTCGTTGGTCAGTGCGAGACCGGAGGCCCAATGATGCAGAAGTATTTTAATAGACCGCCACAGTGTGGGTCACCATGCTGCATTGTTGCAGTATCAATGAGTATGTGACCACCACCACTCTTAGATTCTGCTCATGTATTCCATCTGTCCGTGTGGTGACGGACTAAGAATACACAGTGTCACCACCCCTATGGTCCGTTTCGTTAGATGATGATATGATACCTTAACGATTGTCATTTTGTAAAATAAAGAAAAAGAGGAAGACAGAGCGTAGCCAGACCCCCAAGGTGGTCCGACGGCCTGGAAAAGGTCCCGGTAAGACGTAAGATGAGGGCAGCACAGTACCGGTTGTTGTAAAAAGCCTTGGTGGAGGCCTATGTTCAGCAGTTGATCATGTGGCTCATGATGAGGATGAGTCCTACCTGTAATTGGCACAAGATCACTCTTATACTTATAGCATTTAAAAAAATTATGTGCTAAAAACGATGTACCAAATGCGGTACCACCGCAGCTACTGTCTTTCATCATAGTTAATGGCAAACACACCTCCAGTTTACATAGCCTACTCATTGTAAAATACATCGTACACTTGAGAGCAATGTTTCCGAGTCATAAAATTATTTTATGGTAGTATTTTAAGTATTCGAAACCGAGTATTTCAATATCTGTGTGGGAATAAAGATATTGAAAAATCTCGAGAGCTTTTAACTTAGTGACATGCATTGTATTTATAGTTGTCTAAACTAATTTATTCTTACACAGAAAAAATATAATTTATTTGTAACATTGTGTTATATTATATTTTACTAAAAACATAAGGTAGAAATAATGAAACTGACCCTAAAATAACATAATTATTAGTTTATAAAAGCATCATCGAGTTCAATGTGCTTACATTTAAAAATTGTTTTATAAAAATAAAACCTTTGATCAAATTTATATAGCCTATGTCACCCAGAGCATTAATGTGAATCTATTGATATCTCATTAATTAAATTCGCTTCAGTACAGTGGAACATACATGCATAGACTGCCAAACTAATAAGTTATTAGTTTTGGCACGTCGAACCCAAAAGAAAGTTATTAGTAATAACTTTCTTTTGGGTTCGACGTAGTCGGGTTAAAAATGTTTTAAATGCCGGAGTTCTCAAGTTGCAACCAAATCGATAACTTTTGGGGTCGAGACTGGGGAGTTGTTGTTGGGAAATAAGTGTTTATTACATTCAGTCAAAATTCAAATCTTAAAGAAAGCCTTGCTACCAATCGACCCGAATTCAAAACCCTCCAGTGTATTCAGCCTACGCACACACACAACTTATGTGTTCATACAAGAAATAAACATCTCATTATCTTATTTAAATTCTGATAGTAACGATAGTGATATTAACAATTAGATAGTGACCATTGTCAGCTGCGAGCCATGCTTTTATTAATAATTGAGTTCACATTTCTTTTATTATTGTGATTTCTTTGGGTGTGTCTAGAAGTGTGAAGCAATAAAAAATAAAAATATAGGTTTCGAACGATAAAACATATAATAGGTTTATCTTGTGTGTGACAACGTAGTTTTCAGTCATATTGAATTATAGTGTACCTATCATATTTGCGAAGGAATAAAAATCCCTTTAATTAGGGCGCGAAGCTGGCCTAATATACACAAAGAACTTTGAATTTTTATTGACTTTGAACGGGAATATTTTTCAGAATTAAGACAGTTGTGTGGAATAAATATTACTGAAAAGCTATTAACTGGTAGGTACCTACACTATTATAAGCTTAAGTTATTGGTGCCTGATTTTTATGCACTTTTACGCATGTGAATAACGTTCTTGATGCGGCAAGTGCGCGACAACTCCAACAGTATGGTGGACATATAATGTGGCATTGAATAACGACCAACAGGGTTTCATTACAATATTATTAAGTAGGTCTGTAGTATATTCTATTTCATGTGTGACTTACGTATAATTAGACCTATGTATAACTTTCTATGGTTTATTTATTAATCGTCTTTTGTTTAGGTTTAAACATTCCTGACTGCGGAAACTGCTAGTTGAATTTGAAACGTGCGGTTTTTTAATCTAGATTCAGTTCCTTGAGGAAGTTTTAAGGCTATAATAACACCACACTACGATGATGCTTAGGGACGCAAAAGTGACCATAAACTCTGGAAAAATTATGGGGAAAGGCCAGTCTGGTTAAGAAAAAAAAATTTATTTTCTTGTCAATCGATTTAAATGTTTTGCATTGACGAAATATAGTTAAAGCTTAGGTATATGAAAAAATGTATTTGTAGTAAGAAATACAGTAAATTTTTTAAGTACATCACGACAATACTTTTGGGACTGGTGCACTGAATATAATCGGAGATGAAACTGCAGAAAAAGCTTAAATTGACTCATAAAAATTACAGTCAATTCTATTTAGTGTAAATATACCCAAATCTGACGTAAATATACCTAGATCTTACGATAATGAATATTGCAAAGTATACACTCGATTATAAGTAGGTATCTTATATATCAAGCTCTACAATGGTACTCTTGATGTACCTACACCTAACTCACAAATAGAATTACAAATTTCATTTTAAATCTATTCGTATTATATTGAGGTATTGTGTCAGAATGTAGAGGGAAATCTTTGGATCTACTGAACTGATTTAGAAATTTATTTTATCAAGTTAAAGCTACCCGAAAGGGGTAGGGGTTGGGGTATGGGCCTCCGGTATCTCACTCACTTAGTGAAACACAGCGCAAGCGCTGTTTCACACCGGTTTTCTGTAAGGCCGTGGTATCACTCCGCTCGATCCGGCTCATGCATGCCGAAGCGTGGCTCTCCCAGGTTTTTTGAAACAATAAAAAAAGTGTCTGAAGTTTGGTCTGCTGCTTAGCGAACTTGACTGCTAAACCAGAAATCTGCATTTGGTGATGGATTAAGAATATGGTGTGGCACCACCCCTATTCACCCGGTTGCTGTCGTAAGAGTCGACGGGAGCAAACTACGCAAGACAACAGCACTGCAAAGAGAAGGAACACTTGACACAAACCCTATACCACCCCGTCTGGTCAGCGTGGTGTAGATAGTAGACCAAAACCTCCTTTCTAAGGAGAGGCCTATGTCCAGGAGTGGAAACTGTGACCACTGTGGGTGTGATATAATATGAAATCAGAAATCAAGAGTTAAATTCACACTCGGGAAGAATATTGTATGAACAACACGATCATTTGTTCTATGTTTGAGTGTTATTTATCTATGTTTACAAGGTAGTAGAGCCACGCTGATTTCAGCACGGTTGGGCCGGCTGAACCGCGGCGGTACTACCCTCGCACAGAAGATCAACGTAAAATGACAGCGATCGTGCTGTCGTGTTTCGTTGAGTGCGAAACCGGACCGGAGGCCCAATGATGCAGAAGCATCACTAGGCTGCCATGGTGTGGGTCACCATGCTGCATTGTTGCATTGTCTGCATTCGCAATAAGTATGGTGACCACCACTCTTGGATTCTGCTCATGCTTTCCATCAAGCAGAGTAGAGTCATTTTGAAAGGGAATGTGTGTATTTATAACCCCTCATAAATACACCGATGAACATCATCAACGACCGTCGATGACTTGAGCATCGTCTTAATTAAATAAGACTGAAAAAATATTCAGTATGGCGTTTAATCTGTCTCTGCCTACTTTCAGCTGTAAAAACGTGAGCGCATGTGAAAAAATGTCATAAAATTTAGGTTATGTTAATAATACTCGTAGTATGCGTAGAGGCTTCTGTGAGTTCACTGTTCAACCTTGTCGTAATATACTTTTATCATTTTTATCTTTATTTTTAATATTGTGTGCAGATATTAAAGTTTTGTATGATTTGGTCTATAATTTGCACTTCTAAAGTCACGTATTCAAGATCAAAAGAACCTACCTACCTAGTGTACTCGGAGTAGACAGCAAGCAAGCAAGACACAATAGCAGTTCTGCAGACAAACAGTGCTCTTTGGGGTAGATGAGTGTATCGTAAATAAATACCGATGTCCCCTTAATAAAAAAAAATACAAAACATCTTGGAACATAAAATTTTTACAGCTTTTCATTTCTATTACAAAATGTTGCTGAATTGAGTATTCTAAGACAGTGACGTTAAAAGTATGTATTTAGTACATTTTTCATACAAAGTAATCGTTTTAATCCTATAAAAATCAATTGCTGTTCGTTTGTGTCGCTAAAACTTGAGAACGGCTGGGCCGATATAGCTGATTTTAGTTTTGAAATGTTTGTCGTAGTCCAGGGAAGGTTGAAACGGTGTAAAATTTAAAATTACTTGAAAATCTAAATGTCACGTATACGAAGCAGCGGATACAGCTAGTAGATTATAAAAAGTAACTAATTTGACTGAGGTGTCAATGGTGTCATCTACGCTCTTTGACGAACACTGGCTGATTGCAATTCCCCAATATATCTTTCACTTTATACTATACTAGCTTTTACACGCGGCTTCGCTCACGCAGACTTTCATCCTCTGATTTACTCCCTTAGGGGTGGAATTTCAAAAATTTCTTTCTTAGTGCTCACTTACGTTATATAAAGAACCTACATGCAAAATTTCAGGATTCTAGCTTCAGCGGTTTGGGCTGTGCGTTGTTCTCTGGGTATGTCAGTCAGTCACCTTCCTCTTTTATATATATAGATATAGATAACGTACTAAGATAGGTTTGAAGTTGTAGCAATTAAATCTCAAGACGAAACCCAGTGGTTTCTAGGAGGTTAGGTTGTGAGGTTATTACTATTGAGAGTTTCATATTTTTCATGAACAATGGGATAAAATGATGCAGAAGCATCTCAATAGGCCGCCATAGTGCGTGTCACCATGCTGCATTGTTGCATTGTCACCATACTCATTGGGAATGCAGACAATCCACCTACACTATGGCGGACTAGTGATGCTTCTGCATCATTGGATCTCCGGTCTCGCACTCACCAACGAAACATGACAGTGCGAATGCTGTCATTTTACGTTGATCTTCTGTGCGAGGGTAGTACCGCCCCGGTCGAGTAGCCACGTTCGTGCTGAAATCAGCGTGGCTCTACTACCTATCAAGCGAGTAGAGTCTCTTTGGTAGGGCCCATATATATAAAAATGGTTTTTGGTTGACTGTTTCAGAATAGTCTCTATAGAATAATTTGTCTGCTTTCATTTAGTTATATTTTCTTTTGTTTCAGAGAAAATGCTGTTCTGCACATCCGTATATAGACATAATTCCGTCGTAACCGGAAAGATGAAATAAGAACAGCACACATAATAAAAATTAATAAAAGTTTTCTAGTCAATTTTGTATTACAATGGATAATCAAGAAAGAGAAACGAGAATGGCTAACAACGTTGTAAGTGACACTTAATATTTTTAGTAATAAAAGGGAGGTGATAATAGAGTATGTGCCCATGAACACTAGACCTTCGCTCATGATAACTCAAACTTCATGATGGTCCATCGTTCTAACCAGCCCCCTCAGCCAAATTGCCAGCGTTCTTCTTTCTGCAATCGTTAACGCCTGAATTCTCGTGTGTCATTGGCTAATCTTAGACAAAGTAATCTGAGACAAAGTATTAGCCAATGACACACGAGAATTGAGGCGTTAACGATTGCAGAAAGAAGAACGCTTGCAAATTCACTAGGGGTGTGTTTGAAGTGTTTGCGCTGACAAACGTTCTGCTTTTATAAAATGGCTAAGGACTGGAGTTCGCAGGCTCTACGGTTTATATAGTTGTTCTCGTGATAAATGGTCTAGTCGTCAGCACTGACATTTTTACCAATCGCAACGCCAAACGTCGTCACTGACCCACTGTGACGATCGAGAAGTTGTCAAATAAACTCAAACTAGACCCTCTGTGTGGCAGTGTGGACCAATCGCAACGCAGAAAGCGGCCACATCTACAATAACATAGTCAATAAATACATCTACAAATACATATAAGGTTATAAAAATGCATTTACACATATACATCCAAACATGCATGTTATCTATCTATATATATAAAAGAGTAAGGTGACTGACTGACTGACTGAAAATAAAATAAATAAAATACCCAGAGATCAACGCACAGCCCAAACCGCTGAAGCTAGAATCCTGAAATTTTGCATATAGGTTCTTTATATAACGTAAGTGAGCACTAAGAAAGGAATTTTGGAAATTCCACCCCTGAGGGGGTAAATCGGGGGAGTAAAGTCTGCGTGAGCGAAGCCGCGTGTAAAAGCTAGTACCTTAAAAATGTGTTTGTGAAGACTCTGCTAGACTTTGGGTATAGAGTGCTCGTACCTTCACCTTAAACGAGTCACGGCTTGGTGTCTTTCTGATTCTTGAGGAAGAGCATTCATTCATTATTCCTACGAAATCACTGAATTGTGGTAACTCATCCCTTCCACCCCAAGGTCGCAAAATAAGTGTAGTTACTTTTACTGTAAACCAAAACCTGGGAACATCTATAGAACACATTAAGTAGACTCTGAGCTAAAATTCAGTGTCTGTCTGGTCAGTGGTCACGTATTCCAGAAACGTTTTTAGTTCTGCCCCAGGTACCCTAAGTTATAATTTTACGACTTTAACTTACGTACTAACGATCAATTTATGAAATATCAGACTTCGCAATTTAGTTTGTAGAACTATGGAAAACCGTTTTAGTAGTGAGTACCTAGTTTTAACTGTTTATTAAAATCTCAACAAATATTTATATGATCGATAGCCAACGGTAACTGAAGAAAATAAAAGAAAAGGTTTTTTTATGGAATAGGTGGCAAACGAGCAGACGTATCGCCTGACAGGCGATGTATTAGATCGTATTATAAATATTCGAGCTAAGATAATTTATGACTTTCTCATTAGGTGCACGGTCACGATAACTTAGCATAATAAATGAGGAATGAACGTGTCGAACAATTTGTTTTCACACGTTCAGCTAAGGATCACGTCGTGGTTGTAAAAATATTAAGTATTATCGACAAACTTGGACCCACTTTGCCGATAAATCGAATTCGTCAAAACCACAGAACTACTAGAAAAGCCTTTGACGTAATTTCGTAAGTAATCTTTTGTCGCCGGGACGCACACATAAACGATTAATAATATTATACACACATAACTAAGTCTATTCTAATTCGTTCAAGGGATTTAATGAATATAATATTAAACTACAACCTTATGCTCTTGGCATTAAGTAGAGTTTTACGTGCAATTTTGTGTTTAGAGGTGGATCTTCGTCTTTATGACCCACCCACCGTAGAGATGTGGTCCTGTCGATTATAATAATTAAATTTGCTTAATTTCTATAAGAAATAGTTCTTACTTTTAAATATCGCTATCCTATTTTTTATATGAAAGTCACTGTCTTAGAAATGGATTGAGTGAAATTGTACTAGTTTCTTGTGTTAATATAAAAATAAGACATTTGTTTTGTCAAAACATAAGTACATATTGTATATCTAATTTTGGAGTTTGACGTTTCATACTTATCAACACGACACAACTTTCTATAGACCTAACACACATAATCTTAATATTTTTTCTGTAGAACCCTGTAATCAACAGTAATTATGAGGTTATTTTTATATCCTCACAAGATGTACATTTTTTATATTTCATATCTAAATTTAAATGCAAAAAACAATGTATAGACGTCGGACGGCCCAAAAATGTTAATCTTCAAAATATGTTTTAAGTTTTAAAAGAAATATTCCTATTATTCCTATTCCATTTCATTAAAAAGCTTTCCAAAAAAAATTCATATTAAAAATTATTTTGCAGTCGGTTAAAAATCATAATATAAAACAAATCGACTCTTTCTACTTAAGAAAAACACAAACCAATATCATCGACATCCACAATTTTTCGGTATCGATTGCATTATAAATATTTGGGCACACCCCTATGCCTTATACCAAATCTGTTCGGGTGAAATAAATCGAAATATTCACGCAGGAAATGCAGTTCATTGCGTACTCTTATGGAAACAATGTAGTTAATAATCGAATTTAATACGCAATGTATGATTGTTTTATTGTTTTTTCCCGTTGAAAGTAAAATGCGAATGCGACCGTTCAGTTAATGCCAGCAGACAAAATAGAGGTATTTGGACTTATTTCGCGGCGCGCCTGCCCCGCCTACATAACATTTCTACCTATATTTTTTGTTCTGTGGTCAAAACAATAAAGATTTCCCTCCTTTATAGTGCATGCCGCACTAAGGACGTTTTAAATAAAAGCAAGCTACGTCAATACTGGTCGGAGAACTAGCAATTTTTACCTATATCATCACTGCAGTAGATCTAATCTAATATATTAGATTAGATAAATGCCCGTTTGCAAAAGGATGACTCTCTCACGAGTGAATGGCAGTCAAGAATTCATTAATTTCATTAAGTAATATAATGTTTATCAATAATATTACGCATTGTTTACTATTGACATTGAAATGTTGTTTAACTATTATTGTTATAAAAAATAAATAATCAATGTTGTTTGATGATAAGATTGCGTGAGATGTGAGACCAACTCGATTTGGTCACTACTCAGTCGGGCAGTTTTGTCCGTCATAAAAGCAGTTGATGTTAAAGATAATGTCTGTTATTTAATTAAGCCGTTTATAGTGAGTACCAGTTGTGTTGTTTATAAATTAAAAAGAATTTGATTCAAATCAAACTATTTCCAGATTAATATTGACAAAAAAATAGCATGAAAGGGTTTCCCTTTTATACATTTTAGATAGAACAATGTGTTACATAATTTAAGTACAATATTATAAATGACTTTAAACTTTTTCTCAAAGTGTTCTAACAAATGCATTATTTCCTTAGAAGAATTCTTCAATCACAAACATTGTAACATAAAACTGTATATTAAGAACGTTTATTTATTTTATTATAAATTCATTATTGTTACTTGTACAGGTTCCATCTCGGGGTGAAGTTGAAATGGGTGATGTCATAAAACCCGAGAAAAATGGAGAGGTAATTATTTTTTTCTTTTTTTATGTTGCGGCCTTGTCAATCACGCGGCTGCATGTCTTTTCTTTACATTTACAAAAATATTTTGTTGTGATAATTTAAATAACTGACGAAAGAATTGAATAAACCAGAAAAATTAAACTTAGTCTTTCCTCTCATCTTGTGTTTCGTACTTAGCTTTCTTTTTACTAAACTTGATATTTTTATAGCTTTTAATGGTGCCTTTATTCCTTTTGGCGCATAACCCCCGTAGCCAAGTTGTACGCGTAATTGCATCGCGACGATTCTACATATTCATGCAATCACTAACGCCTACATTCTGTTTTCTTTTCTTTTTTTGTGAAACAGGCAGAGTAGAGTCATATTGGCCCTGACAATATGACTCTACTCTGCCTGATGAAAAGCATAAGTAGAATCCAAGAGTGGTGTTCACCATAGTCATTGCGAATGCAGACAATGCAACAATGCAGCATGGTGACCCACACTACGGCGGCCTAGTGATGCTTCTGCATCATTAGGCCTCCGGTCTCGCACTCGCCAACAAAAAGCACGAACGCTGTCATTTTATGGTGATCTTCTGTGCGAGGATAGTACCGCCGCGGTCGAGCCGGCCCGAACGGAACCTCTAAACTAAAAGCATTATTTTAATATCGCCAACTTTTTTGTAGGTAAAACACGATTTTCTGGAATACCAGCCCTCGGGGTGGCTGGAGAAGACCCTCTCTAGGGCAGGCAGTACCACAGACAGTTTTATAAAGAAGAACAAATCTGCTATGAAGACTATCGCGCTGTTTATGCTAAATGGACTAGTTATAGGATATTTTTTCGCCTGTCTGTACTACTATTTAAGTTATGGTAAGTCGTTTTAACTTGTAAGTTAATAAGTGAAGCAAGAACTTTGTACCACTTTTTACGAAAACTATGCGAATGGGAGCGTATGAAAATTGGCACAGTTAATGTTATTATGGAGGAGACGTGTAGAAGTTCTTAAAAAAAATATTATGGTTGAATTTCGACCACTGGGAGACCACTACTATGTATGTCATACATAGGTATAATTATCGTGACACGCTGTTGCCAACGATGAACTCCGAAACTTTCGAACCGATTTTCGATTTTCATGCCGCTGCCACAAACAGTTGGAGAGCCACGCTTCGGCACGAATTGGTCGGCACGACCGGAGTGTCTAACAGAAAACCGATGTGAAACCGTTTTTGCGCTGTGTTTCACCGAGTGAATGAGGATACCGGAGACCCATACCCCAACCCCTCCACCCATCCCCCAAAAGGCCGTTAACGCACTTGTGACACCTCTGATGTTGCGGGTGTATCAGCACCGGGTTTTCTGAGTATCAGTTTTTCAGCAGAGAAACTGGTATCGATCCTCTGCAAAACTGAGAGTCAATTAGATTTGCAGGTCGAACTAGTTGTCAGTATATTTTCCAAGAGGCGGCGTGCCTGGCCAACAGGGGAGTTACTCTGGTGGTCGGGCGCATCGAGGCGCTGGGCTTACGGGTGGCCCTGGACAAGACGGAGGCCCTATTGTTCCATGGGCCCCGTCGTGGTCCACCCGCCGGCGCCTCCATAGAGGTCAACTCGGTCCTCGTACCGGTTCGGGCCCAGATGAGGTATCTGGGCCTGATACTCGACGGTAGGTGGCTCTTCGACGAGCACTTCCGACAGCTTGGTCCGAAGCTGGTCGACGCTGCCTCCGCCCTTGGGCGACTTTTGCCCAATTTGGGTGGAGCCAGCGTCGCAACGCGACTCCTGTACACGGGGGTTGTCCGGTCGATGGCGCTGTATGGTGCACCGGTGTGGGTGGCGGCTCTGACTGCCCTAAATAAGGCCCGCCTCTGGCGGCCTTAGAGGGTATTGGCAGTCAGAGCCATACGCGGATACCGCACGGTAGCAGTTTTACCGCGGTCGCAACCTTCTGCGAAGATGTAATCTCGCAGAAGGAGGTGGCGGAGAAGGCCCGGGAGGACGATGTCCACTCGGACCCAATCCGCCGCCGGCGAACCGGGCGGCGGAGGCGCGCCTATCAGCGCCTCATGCCGCCCTGAGTGTGGCCGCGGATGGTCGGGACAGGCTTTCCCCTCCATCCGCTCTAGTGGCCTCCCGCGAGGGGGCGACGTACGCGCGTGCCGTACGTCGCCTAATTGAGAGGATACCAGCAGACGGTGCCCGCTTCTGTTCAGGCAGGCGCTGGGAGGGGTCCGGATGTGTTAATAACTGCAGTTCCCGGACTCCTCCCTTCACAGGCGCAGAGTGGCACACCGTGTGGTTTTAGTCGGTTCGAGTCCGACACACTGCCCCGCCGCAAGCCCCGGTGGGGTGACGGTCCGAGGGGATTTCCACACGTTAAAAAAAAAAAAAAAAAAAAAAAAAGTTGTCAGTATATTTGAGACCATCAACTTCTCAATAATGATAGCTATAGATGTTCATGATCACCAGAACCGATGGCTTAACGTGTACTCCGAGGCGCGACAACGAAACACCGTCAATTTCCACACTGCGGGCTTTTATGACGAATTTCTTGTGAGAAAAATATCCCACAATACTCTTTGTTCAGAGCTGGGGTGATCGGCAGTCACATAGTACCGAAAACAAACTAACCACTTGACCAACGAGAAATTTAATGTATTGTATTGATTTTTTAAAGTTATTTTATTTTTGCAGTTAACGAACCTTTAGAGCTCTGCTATGGCTTCGGGAGTTTGATTGCAGTTCTCAGTATAATCTACTTCTTCATCATATACTTCATGGTGGTGAAGAGGTTAATTGGAAAATGGTTCGAGACAACCGTCTGGTCGAAGGTTGATGCCGTCTGCGGGCGTTTATGGAGTTTTGCGTAAGTAATTGTAGAGATCTCTTTCTTTCTCCATCATTGCTACAGTAGAAGTGTTATATATCATCATATGTCATATTTAATTATATGTATTCATGGCTTCGATCATCGAAGATTCATGGTGACTGCCTCGTTGGTCTAGCGGTTAGCGTATGCTACAGCTATGAGGGTTCGAATCCCAGGTCGGGCCAAAAAGTGTCAGTGAGTTTTTCTGATTATAGAAATGCTTAATAACAGCCTAGAAGTTTGGAAGTTGGGGTCATAGCCCCCGTGCCTCGGAGAGCACGTAAAGCCATCCGTCCTGCACCTGATGTCCCCCGGTTGTATCGGACAACCGTCCCATCGGATTATAAGAGTAAGGGAACAGAGAGTGCACCAGTGTTTGCGCACACACTTGTGCACTATAAAATCTCCTGCGCAGTTGGCTTGTCTCCGTCGAGACTGTCCTCCGTGAACTTCATAATCATTCACCACCACCCTTTTTTTGTGCGGAAATCCCCTCGGATACCACCGGCTTGTGGTTATGATGTCGGACTCGAACCGACTAAAAACGGCACACCGTCTCGGGTACAAGAAGCCGTGGAACCAGGTGCACCCTCGAAAGGAAATCCCTGGAACCCCGACGTACCTCGGGCCACCCACTATTTGTAGGTGACCCCCTCTTGTGTAGGAACCCTAACACTTCTATTCAGAATAAGGTGCGAGCACTTTATAGAGCTCGCGCCGCCGCCCCGGCCTGCTTCTGCTAGGGTGACTGGTGGCGTCACCTGTCACCCTCAGGCTTGCGCTTATGGAGGACGGAGATCGTTTAGCGATCTGTAAGCAGAGTCTTTTATCCCGATATAGTTTACAAAATTATCCTTGCTTTAAATAGTTCGTTATCTGAAAAATATCTACAACCATGTAGGCCTAATATTACGCTAAGATGTACCTAATAGGTAATGTATATGTCGAAGCCGAGTAATAATAACCAAAAAAACAAATATGTAACAATAAACGTTTATTATAACTCCACCAATTATATCATTTATATCGTAGATAAACTTATAGCTCGCAGAAAAACAAAAGTAACTGATCATGAATTAGTGTTAATTAAATTGAACTACCGCGGAATCATTGAACGAATGATTACGGTTACAAAAAATGTAGTCATTAATTTCATGATGGCGGACAATTAAAATACTCAATTAATGAAGTACTCAAGTTAATACGCAGTATAGTTATTGATTTGTATGCTAACATAAGGTCGCTCAAAATTGAATTACTTGATTCAAATGCGTTAGTTTAATACAATGTGTTGTGTTTTTCTGTTAGGTCAGTCAGTCTCTGGAGTCTATGGACAGTCTTATACCAAATCGTTCTCGGGAGATATTTTAAATAAGAAGATTATTCTCCTAGTTCCTTAAATCGCTTAAATCTATGAATAAAAATATTTTTCAAAAGTTACGAAACCAAAATAAGAATAATACTCACTAGCTTTTGTCCACGGCTCCACCCGCGTTATATCGGTTATCGTGGTAAAAGTAGCCTATTTCCTTCCTCAAGAATCAAAATATATCCATTCCAAATTTCATTGAACTCAGTGCAGCGACAGTTACTTTCGAATTTATAATGGTTTGAGACGATTAACGCCACCTAGTGAGGAACAGTGTGACTGAAGTTACGTTAGCTTCTGTGCCATGGCCCATGGCTATGGATGGAGACTCATCCATAACATTTGTTTTGGTTTGACAACATTCGCCTACCCACATTAGTAACTAAATTAATTGTTAGTCGTAAAATTTAAAAGCTGAATAGAAAATTACGAAGTGACTAGAAGTAAAAATGATGGAGGAGATGCCAGATGCATATGGCATTAGGTACCGTTTTTGATATGGTTTTTTAGACTGTCACTCAAGCTATCATACGTCTAAAGTACCTACCGTAAATACAGTAATCTAACAGCCGAGTTGTAGACGTTTCTTGTGACCAAAACGCCAATCTTCAAAGTGGAGATACTCCCAAAACTATTAGGAATTGGATAACTTGGCTGATACCAGAAATATTCGAGACAAGACAACGAAAAGTATTGAGCTTGAAACATTAATATTCTGAGATTTGAATACAGCTCTTTCTTGAATTTAATCTACAGATTAATTTATAATATCAACGCTCCGATCAAAGAAACTACTTTTCGTCAGTAACTATATCTCTTATATCATAACTTGTACGATACTGACAGAAAGTGGCGTAGTTCCTTATCATGTGTGTGCGTTAACACGTCTGTTTACTTGGAAGTAGCTGAGTTTTTCTTTGCTTCATCAAGAGCAATGCCGTGCGTTATAGATCTACCTTTTTTATTTGATCTGAAAAAACTCCGCCCGCGTGTTTGTCGGGTATCGCGGCAAACAGTAGCCTATGTGTTATTCTGATGTATAAGCTATATTACTGTAAAGTTTCATCCAAATCCGTAGTTTTTGCGTGAGAAACAAACATCCATCCATACATCCATCCCTCCAACCATACTTACAAATTTTCGCGTGAAGAATTCGCTATTTGTAATACCTATACGTTGAAACCGTTTAGCCGACTTTAGCCTAAAGTTATTGGATTTAAAATTGCTTTGTTAAAAGTTTCAATATGACCAATTTCACAAACAAAGCCTATCAAAAATGGAGGGATACCAACATTACATTTTCTTTCTCATTTTGGTCCTTTATTTCCGTGACTACTAAGATATTTTTATCCAAACATGTACAATATAATTTGACATATACCCATAGGAAAAAAATAGATGTCGCGTACCTAGACGATGACTTTGCAAATGATTTCTTAACCCCTTCACACTAGGTGTCGTTAAATGCTTTTATTTACTTTACAAATATTCATCATACAGGTTGTTCCGCTGGGGCCTAAGCTTGGGAATATTCGTAGCCATAGGCCTGTATCTATTCTTCGACGCGAGAGATGAACCTTATAGACTCATATCTATACTGGGACTCTTCATACTGCTTCTTTTGGGTAAGTCCTACAGATATTCAAACATGGTGCCAATTGGACCTGGTTTGATGAATCATATTCCTATGATTGATGATCCCCGCAAACAGGCGGTCAAATACAAAAAAAAATGCTTTCATTAGTTGATGGTTTCGAATTAATAACAGTGTTATTTATGTCCAGGCTTCGTCTTCTCCGCCCATCCGGGTCGTGTCAACTGGCGGACTGTCCTGGTCGGTCTACTCATTCAGTTCCTGTTCGGAGTGATCTTCATCAGGTGGACTCCTGGTAGATTGGCATTGCAATGCTTCTCTGATAAGGTAAAACTGTTAATCAAATTAAATTATTTGAAATCGCCTTTTATGTAGACTAGTCTTCATGGGCGCCGGGAGGGGGTGCAAGGGGATGTACTTGCACCCCCCCCCCCGGCACAGTTAGTTCACATACCCACCAATTTCATAGTTAAAGTCCTATGTAGTATATATCCATATACATTGTCGGCTCTTAGACGCAAGTGCCCACTCACCTCCGCCACTCACAGTTAACTGAACTGTGTCACGACCGCACGTGCACTAGAGATGACATAATGCTTCCTTCTCCTTCATACACAGATAGTACAATGAGTGAATGAATGAATGCATGAATGCGTTACTGAGTGAAAGGACGGAATAGACGCATACACTACTATAAGATTATATTTGGATATTATATGTGTAGAGGTAGATGCACCACCCTGAAAATGATCTTGGTGGCGTCCATGCTACTCAAAGGTCAACACACAGACAAGCAAAAGTATATTTCGTCAAACATTTAGTAAAATAAATGACCTATACCTATAATTATCTATCGAAAATCTACTATATGCATGCGCCAATCTATTATCGTATCCCTGTGGTCACTGATTAAGAAGACGATGTGTACCCGTATTCATCCCGTGGGATTCGTAAGAACTGACTTAGGGTCCGTTCACACAGCACGGCTCGCAGAGCATCGGCCCGCTTTTTTCTTTTAACACAGACCGGATCGTATACGCTTGGAATTTGCAAGAGCGTATTCAACTATTTCACATAGACCCTGTGGAGGAGAATCAGAGCCGATCGGCTGCGCGACCAAGAAAGAGCACGCATTCGGAGCCGGTCGGTTCCTCTTATTATTTCACACTAAGCGCGTTCAAGCATTCTTGATGACAAAAGAGGTGCACATACAAAAATAAACCTACAATTACACAAACCTCTGTTTCCAATGTGATAAAAATCTGCTCTCCTCTCCGAGCCGGTCTGTGTGAACGGACCCTAAGGGAGGTAACTACGCGGCAATAACACTTCAATGAGAAGGAAAGCCTGACACATAACCCTAATAACTCAGCTGGTCAGCTCGGTATAGTAAGCCAAAAACGATCTGCCTTTGCCGCTACAGGACATAAGCCTTTCCCTACTTAGGAAAGGCTTTGTCCAGCAGTAGTCTTTTTTTTATGGAATAGGTGCAAACGAGCCGACGTATCGCCTGATGGTAAGCGATTACCGCCGCCCATGGACACCCGCAACACCAGAGGCGTCACAAGTGCGTTGCCGGCCTATGGGAGATAGGAAGGGGGATGGGGGGAGGGTTTGGGGTATGGGCCTCCGGTGTCCTAACTTTTCTGTGAGGTCGGGGTCCCAAGTCCTTAAAAGGCTGTTGATGATGATAAGATAGACCGTCAATTTATTGGAATCTCCTTCCTATTCTACGTACTCTAGTGGCAGGAGTTTTAATAATATACTGCTTTCCATCAGGTGGCTACGTTCCTGTCTTACGGAATAGATGGTGCAGCGTTTGCCTTTGGAGATCTTCTAGTAAGAACTGAAGGAGTGTTTGCGTTCAGTGTAAGTATTTTTAGTACAATTTAAAGAGCTATCAGAACTTAAAAGTGAATTGGAGATAAGTGATGGTGTTTCGAAGACCCTTATTCAATCTAATTTCTAATAGAAAAGTGAAGTTCAGGAATGTGTTTATTTGAGATTTTGACTCTGTACCATAATTGTTTTACTATCGCGAGCAACTCAAAATATACTTAACAGAAACAAGTATTGCTCATGCACCATACCATATTCGCAAATTTGGAATAGATGTAGAAAAAGTACAGAATGCTGCAATTTTAAATAACCTGTCACATACCTAAATATTTTGCAACAAATTATTAATAAAAATAAAAAACCCGACTGCGTCAATATTTAACAATTAAATCTTTAAAGTTTTATATATATTCGTAATCACCGTAAAAAATCTTTATTTTGATACCACACTCGATTTATTTTGAAAACTTTATTTTTTTATATTAGGTTCTTTTTGGCGCCAAATTATTTTTTTGATGTACCCAGTGTCACTCTCACGACTAAGACGAATCTATTGCCACCACTCACATCAAAATACGACAAGCCGTTTAGGCTCTAGGGCGTTCCAAAGAAATATACATACACTCGAAAAACATAACCCTCCTTTCGCAATCGGGTAAAAATGTCTACTAAGCTATAGTACCTAGTCACAATTAAACCAGACATTAAAACAGATCACAATCGACCGCCAGTGTTATTAAAATCTACTACTATTTAGACTTTGAGCCTTATTTTTATAGTGTGTACGGTGGCAGATTGCAAAAACTTGGAATCTGATTGGTCCGGGTTTATCATTTGTCACTATTGTCTAAACGCGAATGGCCTATAGTCATATGAAATCCGGGCTTTATATCTCGTTTTAACTTAAAATGTGGCGCTCATAGCCCAGTTGCACTCGGTGATTCGAAACAATCACCGAGGGTAAGCAACGACGGCGCAGTCAGCACCAGGATGGGTGACCACCGGTTGCATAATACCATGAGCGTCTCCGTGATTCGAAGGTCACGTTAAGCAGTCGGTCCCGATTGTTATAATATGATAACAGTCGTGAAGCTTAGTTGGAGGCCTTTGGGCGGCTTAAAAACATCCAACGGCAAGATTACTAGGTCACAACGTTGTGTTGCCAGTCCCCAACCCGCACTCGGCCAGCGTGGTGCCCTATGGCCTTAACCCTCTCCTGAGAGGACTCCCGAGCCCAGCAGTGGGATATTATGGGTTGTTGATGATAATGAACGGGAAATGAAACCACATTTTCTCTCTTCTTTATTCCAGACTCTGCCAGTAATCTTCTTCTTCAGTATGTTGGTGGAAGTGCTGTTCTTTTGGGGAGCGTTACAATGGTTCTGTACGAAACTGGGGACGCTCTTAAGGACAGCTACTGGAACCACTGTCTGTGAGAGTGTTATTGCTGTTGGAAACGTGTTTTTGGGCATGGTGAGTAGTATCTGGCATGATTTGGTCCAGTGATTAGTGATCCTAACTGCTAATCAGGATAAATATACTATAATCTCTATAATCTATTTATTTATCTACCTACCTATTTAGAAATTTATACAAAAAGTTGTATAAAGATTATCAACAAGTAAAATTTTAACAAAATAAAAACCCACTTCAAGGTTCGACTCGATTTCTTTTGGATGCCATCATCAGATCTTAGTGTCCTTATCATGGTACCACCGTTGGGATATCTCCTTTCCATTAAAAAAAGAGTCATTAAAATCGGTTCAAAAACGACAAAGTAATCCGCGAACACACATAAAAAAAAACATATACGGTCGAATTGAGAACCTCCTCCGTTTTTGAAGTCGGTTAAAAAGTAATGCTTAGGGAACCATACCATGACTGCGTTAAAAGGGGGTCTAAACACGACACTTCATTCATGAAATTGGTTCATTACCCTTTCTTTGGACTACGTCGAAGTCGGGTAAAAATAAAAAACACATTTTCACACAATCATAATAAATTAGATTATTCTATTTCGTTTTTAACCCCCGACGCAAAAAGAGTGTTGTTATAAGTTTGACGTGTCTGTCTGTCTGTGGCACTGTAGCTCGCGAACGGATGAAGCGATTTCAATTTAGCTTTTTTTGTATGAAAGGTGAGTTACGTGCAAGTGTTCTTAGACATGTTTCATGAAAATCGGTTGAGCCGTTTAAAAGTTATGGGGGTGAAAGTGGGGAAGAATAACCGAATGTCTGCAAAAATATCATTGGTGTATGATTACTCCATTATGTGCTTGAGTAGGGGGTTTTTTAAATTTTGTATTTTATATTATAAACGGTACATATATATACATCTCTTGCTGATCACGATTATGCCTCCTGTTTTAGACCGAGTCCATTCTACTAGTCAAACCGTACCTGGCCTTGCTGACACAATCTGAACTTTTTGTCATCATGGCTTCGGGATTCGCCACAGTTTCTGGTAAGTCTATTTCGTACTCCAATTAAAACTCATTTTTAGGGTTCCGTGCTAAGCAAAAAACGGAACCCTTATAGATTCGTCATGTCTGTCTGTCTGTCCGTCCGTATGTCACAGCCACTTTATTCCGAAACTATAAGACCTATAATGTTGAAACTTGGTAGGTAGATGTATTCTGTGAACCGCATTAAGATTTTCACACAAAAATAGAAAAAAACACTTAATTTTGGGGGTCCCCATACTTAGAACTGAAACTCAAAAACATTTTTTTTATCCAACCCATATGTGTGGGGTATCTATAGATAGGTCTTCAAAAATGATATTGAGGTTTCTAACATTATTTTTTTCTAAACTGAATATTTTGCGCGAGAGACACTTCCAAAGTGGTAAAATGTGTGTCCCCTCCCCCCCCCCTGTAACTTCTAAAATAAGAGAATTATAAATTTAAAAAAAATACATGATTTACATTATCATGCAAACTTCCACCGAAAATTGGTTTGAACGAAATCTAGTAAGTAGTTTTTTTTTTAATACATCATAAATCGTAAACTGCATTTTACCTTTTATTCAATCAACACAAATACAAAAATAAAATAAAAATTATATCATGTTACTTGCTGCTGCGGAACCCTTCATGGGCGAGTCCGACTCGCACTTGGCCGCTTTTTAAACTGTAAAACAGTTTATGCATTTAGCAACACTTATGCAACACATACAAGCACGTCAGTCGGCGCTGTTTAGGCAGTTTAAGCAGTCACGCATTCTACTGCGTTGAGTGTTCTAGGTTTGAACCCTCTAAGGGACAACACAGAGTTGTTATTCTGAGTCTGTTCTTAGTGTCAATGTCATTTACGTTTGTAAAGTACCCCTGATCTGACTGACAGATCTGGAACTCACTACCGGGGCACGTGTTTTCTTTGTTTGTGTGTTCGTAATATTTTGTTTTTGTAACTCTGAAATTATTGGACCAATTTTTTAAAGTTTGGCACACACAGGCTTTTGAACCTGAAAAAAAGTTGTATAGCGTTTGTTTGTTAGATTATGCGGCGTGCAATAATAGATAAATGAATTGGGTACAATGCAATTTCAACATCTAGATTGAAAGACAAAATCGGTTATCGAAATTAATCTATAATTAAAATATTACCTATGTCCTAATCTAATATTAAATCTATTTGATATTGTGCGTACCTACCTACTTTCATTTTGTAAATGTAAAGGAATGTCAAGGACAGATTAATAATTTATATATAACATAAGTACCTACCTATAGGACCGATAAAATCTTTCCTTATGAATGTTTTATCTATAAAGCTTTACTTATTTGATTATAATAAGGATATCAAATAATATTCTAGATTTGCGCTTGGAAATAAATCGAAAACTTTTAAAACAATTAATATGTGAGATTTAACGAGCCTATTGGCTAGCAGTGTGAATGCCATAGTATAAGAACTTTCCAGTTCAGGATCAAAAAACCATGTCTATGTAATTTACGAGATTATTATTATAATTTTTAAATATATTATAATCTCGACTGTTCCCCATAAATATCGATGAATGAGATCATAAATAGAAGAATCCGAAAGAAATCTTTTTAACCGACTTCAAAAAAAGGAGGAGGTTCTCAATTCGACTGAAGGTTTTTTTATGTTTCTTACCTCATAACTTTCAACTGGGTGAACCGATTTTGATGATTCTTTTTTTATTTGAAAGCTGGTGCTTCCCGTGTGGTCCCATTTAAATTTGGTTCAGATTGAAGTCGGTTTTTTTTGTTAAAATTTGTGATTTTTCTTTAGTCTTAACCCGTAAATACCACCTAATTACGAACACGTAAACCCGTCGGTCCTACGCCTGATCTCTCTCTGGCCGTGTCGGATAGCCGCCCCATGGTATTGTGAGAGTTAGGTGAGGTTAGGGCATTATAATATCCCCTACGGAGTAGGTCCGTCGAGACTAGACGCCGCGCCGTCGCCGAAATCAACTAGAAGTATGTCATTACCCCCCCCCCCCACTATAAAAGAAGTACAGTTTTACCTCTACTACAAAAATATTTTCAACTTCTCAATACTTTTATATTCATACTAGCTGACCCACGCAACCTCGTTTGCGTCTTGTGATAATTTTCCCCCGTTTTTGAAACATTTTTTATTGGTGCTCCGCTCCTATTGGTCTTAGCGTGATGATATATATACCTTCCTCGATAAATGGGCTATCTAACACTGAAAACCTTTTTGAAATCAGACAACTAGTTCCTGAGATTAGTGCGTTCGAACAAACAAATAAACAAACAAACTCTTCAGCTTTATAATATATATTAATACTAGCTGACCCACGCAACGTCGTTTACGTCTCCTATTGCCCGTAGCGTAAAAAAATTCTCCTGTTTTTGTCAAATTCTTCATTGGTGCTCCGCTACTATTGGTCTTAGCGTGATGATATAATATAGCCTATAGCCTTCCTCGATAAATGTACTATCCAACACTGAAATAATTTTTCAAATCGGACCAGCGGTTCCTGAGATTCAAACAAATAAACATTTCAGCTTTATAATATTAAGTATAGATAGATTATTTTGCCAAAGTGACTCTACTCTGCCTGATGGAATGCAAGATCCAATGAGCAAATCCAAAAATAGTGATCACCATACTCATTGCAAATGCAGACAATGCAACAAACAGCATGGTGATCCACACTTTGGCGGCTTATTGAGATGCTTCTGCATCATTGGACTGCCGGCGCCGGTCTCGCACTCACCAACGAAACATTACATCATGAATGTATAATTTTACGTTGGTCTTCTTTCTGTGAGAGGGTAATACCACCCCAAGTTCCGCCGCTTAATCTTTCTTGCTGAAATGAGCGTGACTCCACTACCTTTAATTGTGAAGTCTTTGCTATAATCAATCTTCTTTCCTCTTCCACCAGGAACCATCCTCGCGGCGTACATCGGTTTCGGCGCAGAGCCTCAGCATCTAGTGACTGCCAGTATCATGTCCGCTCCAGCTGCGATCTGCTACGCGAAGCTCATGATGCCCGAGACAAAGAGATCCTTGACCACCGTTGATAATATACAGCCTGTGGTCAGGTAAACCACCTGGTCTCAAATAGCCTTTAACAGTCCACTGCTGGTCATAGGCCTCTTTTTACCCGACTGCGAAAGGAGGGTTATGTTTTTCGAGTGTATGTATGTATATTTCTTTGGCATGCCCAAGAGCCTAAACGGCTTGTCGTATTTTTATGTGAGTGGTGTCAATAGATTCGTCTTAGTCGTGAGAGTGACACTGGGTACATTAAAATTAAAATAAATAAGGATTTTTGGCGCCAAAAAGTAATATAAAAAAAAAATGTTTTCAAAATACATCGAGTGTGGTATTAAAATAAAGATTTTTTTACGGTGATTACGAGTATATATAAAACTTATATGTTTTTATAGTTAAATATTGACGCAGTCGGGTTTTTTATTTTTAATAATTTGTACTTGTTATATAATATATATAATAAGTGGTAGCGAATGCGACTGCTGTGCTTGAGGTCTCGGGTTCAAATCCTGGGTCGGACCAAATGTTTGTGTGATCTACAAATATTTGTTTCGGAGTTTGTGTGTTTTCTATGTATAATATGTAAGTATTTACAAAAAAAAAAGTATTTATATCATATAAGAATATATGTTTTTTTTAGTACCAATAACACAAGCTCTGCTTAGCTTGGGACTAGATGGCCTTGTGTGTTAGATGTCCGAAATATTAATTTATTTATTTTCTTTCTTAAAGCAGTTAAATATGAGTAAAGTCTTAAAAAGAAATGAGAATTTTTCACCTGCTCAATGATGCAGAAGCATCACTAGCCCGCCATGGTGTGGGTCACCATGCTGCATTGTCTGCACGAGCAATGAGTATGGTGACCACCACTCTTGGATTCTACTTATGCTTTCCATCAGCCAGAGTAGAGTCATTTTGGTAGGGCCAAATATATAAAAAAACGGCTACTGCAGTTCACAAACACTTGCAACTTAAAATACACATGTACGTTGCTAAAGAGAGAATCCCCTGGGGAGAAGTGAACTGTGAAAACTATTGGTGAAGCGTCCACCCTGTACAGTTAGTGGATGATTATAACAGCTTTAGTGAGGTAACCATTAAAGAAACCTCTTTAAATTCTTCTTATTCTCTACTGATTACAGTGAAGATCAATCTGCGCTCTCAGCAGCCACTCGAGGAGCTACCAACGGCATCAGCTTAATCCTGAACATCATCGCCAATATAGTAGCCTTCGTGGCCTTCGTGTCATTCGTCAACGGCTTCCTCGGCTACTGCGGGGGCTTGCTCGGGGACCCAGATATCAACCTGGAGTTTATTCTGGGGAAGATTTTCATTCCCCTGTGCTGGGTTATGGGTAAGTATTTTTATTGCGGTTTCTGCCATACCATTGGAATTAAATCTGCTGATTCTTTCACAGCCTTTGACCAGCCAACACAAGCTCATTTAAACGTCACTAAACTGATGTGTATGATATACCATCATTAATCATCAGCAATCTTTGACAGTCCACTGCTAGACATAGATCTTTCATTTGAAAGGTTCCGGCCTATTGTGCCATTTGATGACGATCTTAATGGCGATGATGTGATGAGAATAAGAAACTATATCGATCTGTGGACTATCACCTAAAGCGTTTTCCTTCAAAAACTTCAATGCATTCTCTTCTTGATTCATGAATTCCTTCGATATTTGTACAGGAGTGCCATGGGAAGAATGTCAACTGGTAGGAGCCCTGATAGGCCTGAAGACCATCGTCAATGAGTTCGTGGCATACCAGCGGATGGGTGAAATGAAAGCAGCTGGACTCTTATCGGTAATTACCATACAGAATTCCAAAATTCAACAAGGGCTAGTGGCCTTTCCGATCACAGGACAGGTTATTCCCCAGTTCCTCCTCAGCCTCTGGTCTGGCTCCCTACCCAAAAATCGCAGCATCCCTTACCTCAACTCTAAGCTCTATCCGTTTACGTACGTAACTCATTTTCGGATTATTGAACCATCTCAGTGACCATCTATAGTAGGTATATGCTAAGACATTCTCCTATACTTCAGCTTTCACATAAAAAGTATTCATAAATTTACAAACGAGAAAGTTTAAAAAAATGTCATAAGGGGAATGTCAGTGTAGTAGTCCTGACTGTTGAGCCAGAGGTCGTGAGTTCGATTATCACCCAGGACAAATCTTGTTTATGATTATTATTTTTGTTCTGTGTCTGGACGTAATAATTAATCTGTAATATGTTTATGTGGAAATAAATAAGTATAAGTACCCTTATCAGCAGTCTGTACAGGCCTTGGCTGGTTTAGGATCAGACGGCCTTGTGTCATATCAATCAAAAACCCATAACGTCCCACTGCTGGGCTTGGGTCTCCTCTCAGGAGAGGGTTAAGGCCATACGTAAACCGATCGAACGGTTTTCATGAAATTTAGTATGTAGGGGGTTTCGGGGGCGATAAACCGATTTAGCTAGGAATAATTTTTAAAAAATTTACCAAAAAAAAAGCTGTCATTCAGGTACTGGATATTATTATTTTAAGATGTCAACTTTTTTAGCCAAGAGCTGAGCTGATAGCGACGTATGCCTTATGTGGGTTCACCAACCCCAGCTCCGTGGGCATCATGATCGGTGCCATCTCAGCCATAGCTCCTAGCCAGAGGGAGAACTTATCGAGCGTAAGTATTGTGGCTATAATTATTAAGAAAGACAGAGAACAAAATAAGAAATGACGTTGACAGTTGAATTAATGATCTGAGGAAGATAGATGGGCCAGATTAAATGTGGAAGGTGACTGAACTCTATGTCCAGCAGTACACTGCAATAAGTTAACTGGCATAGAAGCAGACGAGTAAACGATTCACGTAATTGCAATTACCTAAAATTCAGAAATCACGATTACGTTATCCGTAACGTTGAAGTGAAGTTACGTAAGTTAATTTGGTAACTTCAAATCTTCAAGAAAAAAGAGTGTACTCCTTTTTAAAAGGCTGGCAACGCACTTGTGACGCCTCTGAGGTTACGGGTGTCCATGGGCGGCGGTAATTGCTTACCATCAGGTTATCCGTCTGCTCGTTTGCCTCCACCTTAGTTAGAGTTAGCCTCCTCCAGATTAGTTGGTTTACTTCTAAATCTTTAATAATCATTTTTATCATTCTAGATCGCAGCCAGAGCATTCTTCGCCGGCTGTGGTATTTGTTTCATGACAGCCTGCATAGCAAGTAAGTGACGGGCTGATGATCCTTTTTTACTTCTTATTTGGTTCTAAAGTTTACTTCTAGAAGACTTCGTCAGACGTAATTTACTTACTTAGTGTAAGACCCAAGAGTACTAAGGTTGACGCCGCTGATAGCATTGGCATCCAAGATGTCATGATGATGAGACCTGTTCACTGATAGTATAGCTGTGCCTTAAATAGGAGGGCTTTTTTTTTTTTTTTATGTATGGTCCGCCATAATGACTCTACTCTGCCTGATAGAAAGCATAAGCAGAATCCAAGAGTGGTGGTCACCATACTCATTGCGAATGCAGACAATGCAGCATGGTGACCCACACTATGGCGGCCTAGTGATGCTGCTGCATCTTTTAGTCTAGTCAACAAGTTTGGAACTTGTTGACTAGACTATTTGGGCCTCCGGTCTCGCACTCACCAACGAAACACGACAGCACGAACGCTGTCATTTTACGTTGATCTTCTGTGCGAGGGTAGTACCGCCCCGGTCGAGCCGGCCCATCCGTGCTGAAATCAGCGTGGCTCTACTACCTACTTGAATACAAACAAGGATAACTTAAAAAATGTAGTCATTCCCGACTCAAAAAAGCTTTCAGCTATTAGAAGAGCGCTGAAGCTTTTCTTACGATATGGATTTATTTCATTTATTTAAAAAAAAAACACTTAAATCAAGTAACCTGTCAAAAACAAAAAACTATCAATAACGCTCCATCTGTTCAAGAGCAATTATGCTACAGATAGATAGACATAGATGACCTGCAGGGTTAAAATAATTAAATGCTATGAAATATATTTAGCTTTAATTCCGCGAGACAAATATCCAGGTCTGAAAGCAGGGCACAAAATCCCACCGTCATGCATACTCACATGCACATATGGGTATCATGCATATGCACACATACAAAACAAGTGAGAAATAATTAGCATGCCATGCAACCAAACCTATACTCGACACGTGTTTCGCCCCTCCACGGGGCATCCTCAGGAGATGTTGACTCGTCGAGCGTTTGAGCTCGAATGAGCTAGCCGCTCCGCTGTCGGCCCTTTATATACCGTTTCGATGACGCCACTTTTTTGGCGTGTTTGTGGCGCGATTGTGGATTTGATTTATCATGGATTTCCGCAAAGTAACGCCTGATTCCATAACTTGGGTTAAAATAACTTCAGGAAAATTTTACAGAAGTGAATATAACTGATTTTCTTGCCTGTTACAGATATGCTGATGCCCAGTAGTGCCTTCGCAGAAGCAACATGACGTGATATTAAATAATATTTATTAAACTTATAGCTACTAGTTTTTGTACGTTATAAATAACTATTTATTGTAAATATTACTATAAAGGTTTTTTAAAACATCAGTGTTTTACTTATTTTCCTATAAAAATGTCACCGTAAGATTGTGAAAACCGTTAGATTATAGAGTACCTAGTCAGATTTCAACTGTCGAAAGATTGTCAACTGAGATATACTGCTTTCAATTTAACGTACCTACTATAATTCGATAGATTTTAATGTCTCGAAGTAAAACCGTTAAATCACAATCTGTCGCGTGCCAAATTGTCAACTGTCCCTGATTGGTCGGTCTTACAGTAGGCCGTTCTATGGCCATAGAGTTAGGTTAGAACTTCTTTGATTAATCACAAATTCATTTTACTACCACAACAATTATAAGTAACTAATTTCTAAAGCTGTCAGGTACTTTCTACATGAAATCAATTTACAATCACAAAAATACTTTACATTAGGCAACAACCGAATTAACAAACAAACATAGCGGTGCGGGACATATGCTGTTGAACCAATCAGCTCGCGAGATGCGATCCATCGCATACCATATTACAATTTGACGGTTTGACTTCGAAAAATAATACGTTAAATTGTAAGCAGTAAGTTACAGTTCACAATCTTTCGACAGTTTACAATCTAGCGAGATAGATTACAATTAACGGTTTAGACAGTCTCACGGTAACATAAACATTCATTCTCCTATACTTTTTCATTAGTCAAAAAAGGGTCAAATGAACAATTTCCGTGTGGTGACGCATAAAGAATACGAAGTGTCACCACCCCTATTCACCCCGTGGGTGTCGTAAGAGACGACTAAGGGAGCTAACTACCAGGACAACAGCACTACGAATAGAAGTACCTACCTATAACTTGAAATAAATCTTTCGTCTGCCCAGCGTACACCGAAACCTGTTTGGTAAGGAGATACCTGCGTCTAATGACTCTTAAGATTATTGACTACGGTGATGTGATTATATGGACAATTGAAAACACATTTATTTACTGACTAGCTTTTGCTCGCGGCTCCGCCCGCGTGTATGTCGAAAATCGCAGTTAAGAGTAGTCTAAGTCCTTCCTCAAGAATCAAAGTATCTCCATACCAAATATCATTAAAATCGGTGCAACGGTTTAGCCATGAAAGCAGGACAGACAGACATAGTTAGTTTGACATTTGTAATATAAGTATAGATTACTAAAATCATACATAACCCTTATAAAATACATATAGTCACTGCCTATAATGCGCGTACATCGTGATTAAATCTAATAAACTGTAGATACTTATTTGTTCATCCCAGAGAATTTTTCTTCAGTTTTGATTGGGACTAATCGAGTGTACCCTTTTTAACAAGAGATATTTTTCTAAATCGCTTAGTTCTGACATCGAAGATGGCAAACGAATTGTTAACGTCCTCCTTATGTCAAGTCGGATCAAACGTGTCCTCACCCGCTTACCCAAGTTTAGGTAAAACCTAAATCCATCCCTAATCCAAATTTAATAACATTTTTTTATTAAGGGTAGGTACATCAATATGCTTCTTGCTGGAACTGATGCGCTCGTAATCAAACACAACCTTCCTTGTTCTGTAGAATTTTGATCCTTCACCCGATGTAAATGAAACTCATTATTCTGAAGCACTGGTCATAAATAAGTTTTTTTGGCCAAAAATAATGCTTCCAGCAGATTCCACGTACGAAACTGACAGGACTCCCAAAAAATGTCACTGCAAAACCATGCACTCTACAGATACAAGATATATAATAAAAAACCAACACTTACAAATTGAGAAGCCGTTCAGTTATGATACCGTATCGAAATAGCGAAATTGTCGCTAGTGTCTTATTCTTTTTTGTAATCAAAATTATATGTAGTGTTGTTATTTGGTACCGAGGCATGTACAAGAAACAGCCCACGCTTAGTAGTATACCAGAGAGGAATGAAAATGAGGAAGACCACATGGCAACAAAATGGGTTCCGAAGAAAAAGCACGACGTCCTCAAAGCAAAATACAAATGTTTAAAAAAACTTTTCCAAATTTATGACGCCAGCGTAATTGGAATACTTCCTGAAACATACGGCACGGAAGCATACTTAGAAGAGGAAATTCAAACAAAAAAACGAAGAAAAAAACGTTCACATAGGACTAAATCTGATGCATGTGCTGGAACAACGGAGATATCAAGTGGAGATGCGACTCAACAGTCAGTAGTTGATGATTCTGAGAACGAGTCGATCGCAACTGCCGTAATCAGAGATCTTAAAGTAAAACACCAATCATGTTCTTCAACAGCAGTGGAGAATGCTGCTACACAAAACTCCAGAGAAAACATCCACAAAATCACAATTGATCAGGAATGTGAATGCACACAAACGAGCAACGAACGTCATCCAATCCATTCAATTCCTTACCTCATGTTTAACGAGAACCGGAGATTAACAAGATTTCAGAGCTTTATTCATAGGATTTTTGGCATTCGTCATGAAAGAGGTTATAAAAACTACGTTTCACCAAATGGCCATGTTTACGCTGCAAGTGATAACAACATATCCCACTATAATTATAGCGAAAAGCGAAGACGGAGAGGTTTAAGGTTTAGGAGGATGAGACGACCGAAAAAGATTCAGTCTGAGACTGATCTCAGGGATTTGAAGAGTCCTGTCATATTAACATACGTTCAATCCATTCAGAGGAATTGTTTGATGGACACCACGCCTCGTCAGTGTCCAATCACCGGATGCTTGATGTTATCTTATGGTAAGTAGATCGAACGTCAACTATTCTTTGTGTGATAATATTTACACTAATTATGAAACTGCCTCTTACCCTAACCTGAATCATACCTAACGTTGGTATATTTGAATAATCAATTGATTGATTGATATAATATATATAAATTTGACCTCTTTTCTAATGTTCTTTTTTAGTAATGAAACTTCTTGTCACTAATACCTATTCAGGATTTATGACCATTAAAAAGTGTATTTGTTCAATTACTGTCTGAACTAACAAGTATTTTTCAGGTATAATAAACTACAATGATCACCTAAACCTCTGCCACTTCAAGGACAGAAAATACATCTGTCATTATTGCCATGAAGGCTTCGAAAGGGAGTACGATAAGTTACGACACGAAAACGAACACATTGGTATAACGAAACTGCCTCCAAAAACCACCACACCTACAAATGTGAGGCAGTTCCTTCAACAGAATTCAAATGATACACAAACTGACTCTAACTTGACGAAATGCGACGTCTCAGAAGACAAGTTAAAGAAGATAGTTTCGTTTTTCGAGAAAATAAGCGACCCGGATCAAATTTTGATGGAGATGAAGAAAAGTAGGTTCTCCATGTCGAATTTGCAGACAGAAACGGCTGGTGATGGTTCTGATTCAACGTCGGATAAGAGGACTGTCAGTTTGGTGAACCTTAATCGGATACCAGACAGGGCGAAGTATTCGTCTGGTGAATCGACAGTGACATCAAAGGGCATGAGTATTACACCCATCACTTGCCACTTGTGTGGTGAACAATTTGATTATAGGTAAGTTGAAATCAATATTTTGTTGGAAAACACAAGATAGAGAATATCAGCTGATGTCAACTTGATTAAACCATTTTGTTCTATTGTATTATTCTCGTCCTAATTTACTTCGAATTATTGCTGTAACTCCCGTTATACAGAAGGTACGGGTACGTAACGTACATATAGTAAATTCATTTCGAATTGAGCAAAATATTTAATACTATTTATAATCCTTTTATTTAACATGTTAATTTAATTTCAAATGATACGTTTGCAATTCATAAAACGAAATGCATACGTCCTATTATTGAAATGTTGTAGATAATTCTGTTGCCTACTCACTTTTCAAAAAAAGGATATCTTTGCTATTAGTTCAGGTTTTATTTTCATGTGTATTTTTTTTTTTAAATTTTTTTTTTCGGACATCTAACACACAACGCCATCTAGTCCCAAGCTAAGCAGAGCTTGTGTTATGGGTACTAGACAACTGATACAAATACATATATACTTTTTTTTTTGTAAATACATACAAATTATACATAGAAAGCACCCAAACTCCGAAACAAATATTTGTAGATCATACAAACATTTGGTCCGACCCGGGAATCGAACCCGAGACCTCATGATCAGCAGCCGCATACGCCAACCGCAAGACCAACGAGGCAGAGGTATAGAATACTATACATACGAAAATAAAAACTTTTTATAAAAAAAAAAAACCGACTTCCAAAAACATCCAACGAAAACTCTCTGTCAAAAAACACTTAAAAGCGTAAAATAAACTGGTTCTTCATAAATTACTTTTGTAATTGTTCGTTTGTATTCTTTTTGGCTTAGCACCGACTTCAAACAGATTTTAGGTACCTAGCACCCATTATAATACTACTATTTAAATGAATAAAGAATTAGGTATAGGCAATTTATGAAGAACCAGTTTATTTTACGCTTTTAAGTGTTTTTTGACAGAGAGTTTTCGTTGAATGTTTTTGGAAGTCGGTTTTTTTTTTTTATAAAAAGTTTTTATTTTACAGTTTTTAGTGCAAACAATCGTAGGTTAGTAAGTAGTAGGTAGTAAGTTGAATTATTTCATCAAATTTCATCATCAAGAATAATACAAATTAAGGTACGTGTAATATTAAAATCATCCTCTAATCCCTAACTGTTGAAGAGTTTAATCTTATATCATCAGCTCACCTAAATAGCTTGAAAGTATACGACTGAAGGTCTTTAGATACGTATGAAATTGAAAGAATTATTCTCCAACTCCTAACCGTTGAGGAGTTGTACCTTCCACCTTCCATCATCAGCTTACCTAAATAATTTGTAAGAATACGACTAAAGGTAACTTATATACATATGATATTTAAAGATTTATCCTCCAACTCCTAACCGTTAAGGAGTGGTACCTTACAGCATCAGCTCATCATCATAAAATGATGACTACCAGACGCAAATACCGGTGTAACTTCAGAAAATATACGAAAAACATAGTATGTGCCTATAAAAAATGAGGGTTTCCCTCGATTTCCCTGGGATCCCATCATCAGATCCTGATATGCTGGCAATGGGACCACCACGGAAGCATACCCTGTCGAATACAAAAAAAATATTCAAAATAGGTCCACAACTGACGGAGTAATCAGGTAACATACATAAAAAAAAAAAAAAAAAAAAAAAAATACATACAGTGGAACATAGAACCTCCTCCTTTTTGGAAGTCGGTTAAAAATTTTAACTAAATAATTAATGTTATTTCATTCTCCACAGACGACAACTGAGTTTGCACGTAGATCTAAAACATCGGGTGCACGACAAGTTCTCAAAATTCCATAGTTGCGCCGGCATCCTCAACATCCGACCTACGAACCATGTCGATATGATCTCTGAAGACGGCAAAATCAATGTCCAAAGCGTAGACCGGTCTCACAGCGGCATGAGAAGGATCAACACATCGTCAACACTCACTCAGGAGTCTTTTTCAGAGATTTCGAGGCGAAAATCCGACGAAAGTTTAAGCTATGACCCTTCTACCAACATCGTATATTATACATCATTGGAATCGGTAAAGAAACCTTCAGTCGTGAAAAGTATCGTGAAAAAAGTAAGAACCGGCATCAACCCCTATAAATGGGAGCCGGGAACAAAAATTATTAGAGTGTAAATGTCTTGTCCGTGTGGTGTTGTATTGTGGTTTAATTGTAAAAGTCTGTGTTAAAGTCTCTTGTTTGAGTTACATTTCCGCTACCAAAGTCTAATATAAGTTGAATTTTGGTTTAGTGAAATTGAAAAAAATATTTAAGTTTTATTCTGATAAAGATGCAAATACAGACTACGGTCAGTGATTGCTGTGTAAAACAATTTAAATGTGTATTATTTATTGTTTACCAACTACCAACATATTTATTTATTTATTTATTTAAAAGGCGTAGCGATCGCTTATTTTAGCCAAGCTGGAGGGTTTTTTTTTGACATTTTTAACACAACGCCATCTAGTCCCAAGCTAAGCAGAGCTTGCGTTTGGGTTACTAGACAACTGATATAAATACATATACTTTTTTTTGTAAATACATACATATTATACATAGAAAAAACCGAAATTTCAAAACAAAAATTTAAACATTTGGTCCGACCCGGGAATCGAACCCGACACCTCAAGAACAGCAGCACGCATCGTACTGCGCCACAGAGGCCAGAGACAGTATTATTTTCAGATTGCAGATTATTTCCAGGTCGGCCACCCAGAAACGCTTACTTTGAACTACAGTTATTTAAATATACACTAAGGATTTCTTTAAAAAAAAATTGGTGTCTGTAAAGTCGGTTTACGGACGATAGTTGAACGTGTCAAAGTCATAACAAAACATGGATGTAAGGATGAGAGATAGATGCGTCGCAAGCACCGGATCTATCTCTCATAAACATTAATGAAATGACGGCAGACAGATGCGGCGCAAGCGCTGCATCTATCTGTCATACAAAGACGTACAATGAGCGTGTGTAATACACCGTGACAATACAATATTATAAATAATGACTTGGAGCTGATCTGATGCTGGAGCTGGAAGGTGGCCATAGGAACTCTGTAAAGAAACATCGCAACATCATCGAGTTTGGATTCGTTTGATTCGTCTCGAGGCATTCCAGTGAAAGCTTGTTATTAAAAAGCTTTTTAATTTAATCCATTCTTAGTAACATTCCAAATTACTAAATAACACACCAGCAAGATTTAGTAGTTCAGTCATTTTTAACCGGCTTCAAAAAAGGAGGAAGTTCTCAATTCGAGTGTTTTTTTTCGACAGAACTTCGACTGGGTGAACCGATTTTGATGATTCTTTTTTTAATTAAAAGCTGATGATTGTCCTATTTCAATGTGGCCCAGTTCTTGAAGTCAGTTAATTTTATGTTAATTTTTTTATTGATGACTAGCTGTTGCCCGCGGCTCCGCCCGCGTGAATGTCGATTTTCGCGGCAAATAGTAACCTGTATAAGCTATATTACTGTAAAGATTCATCCAAATCCGTTTAGAAGTTTTAGCGTGAAAGAGTAACAAACACACACACTCACACACATTTTGTGTTTTGTTTCTGGTAAATTATCATAACTATTAAGTTATATGTTTGTTTATATTAAAAATTATAACTCCTAATTCAAGTATTTTAAACTTAAAATTGATCTTTTACATTTTTATTATACGATAAAAAAGTAATTATATAACGTACCTATTGTAAAGTATCTTTTAGAAACTGTTTAAGAACTACCAGATGTGGATGTTGTGTTAGTTACATTGAGATGATAATTTTAGGAACTGGTCACACACACTTTTTTGGAAATATAAATACAATGTAGATTATTTATATATTATTTATTAACTTTATGCACTAAGAATGTACATCGGCGGACTTAATGCCCAGAGCATTCTCTTCCAGTCGACCTTCGGGTGGTGGAGAAATCTTATAAGGCAGGTGTGTGAAATCTTATATACATAAGAAGTCCGTTCAAATTTACAATAATCACATCATATTCAACGTTATACATACAAACATACATATATAAGTAGATATACATATACAGATTACGTATACATAAATACAACATTTATACACTAAATAATGGAAAAAAAAACTTCGTTTAAAAAAACCGACTTAAAAACTAAAAAGTATCAAATAACTTGTATATGCTACCTATTCATGGGTTTGAAGTCGGTGCCAAGCCAAATGTAATAGTAGGTACCACACTCGCTATATTTCGAGACGAACGTCAACGACGTCACCGACGCTTCGGTTGTTTTGTTCTACGCGAAGAGCAGCTATCCCGCTCAAGGTCACGCCATATCAGGAGATATGGTGGTCATGGGACCACATGAGGAGCATACCCTTTCGAATACAAAAATAATTTTCAAAATCGGTCCACAAATTGACGGAGGAGTAATCCGTGTACATTCATACATTAAGAAAAAAAATCGATTAAATTGAGAACCTCCTCCTTTTGGAAGTCGTTTAAAAAGGACGGTAAGCTATAGATTAGAAAATTCTGCCAGTTCATAGAGAAAGAGCTCATGTACTTTATTTTTGAATGTATATCGGTTAGTGGACATCCTGATTTCGAGCGGGAGCGGATTCCAGAGTATTACTGCTCGAACAAAGAAGGAACAGTTCACGAAGTCGGAGTAATGAGACGGACATGAGAGAAGCAGATTATTGACTGAGCTAGGATTTCTATCGTGATTAGAGCACAGGTATCGGAAATACGGAGCAAGGTAGGTAGGTAAGGATGGCGAGTTGAGAAATGAAAATAGGAAGGTAAGTGCTCGATGATTGCACTGTAGGCGAATAGGTAACCATTTTAACTGGGAACGCAAAGCAGACACATGGTCATACTTTCGAATATTGAAAATAAATCGAATGCAGTTATTAAGAAGACGGTCAAGCTTGTTAAGGAGGTCTGCATTCAGGTCGAAGTAACACACATCACCATAGTACATTCAGTGTTCCGCAAACTTTTTGGGTTCAAGGTACATCTAGGAAGATTAAACATTTTGGAGGTACACCATAATTAGGGTTCCGTGCCAAAGGCAAAAAACGGAACCCTTATAGATTCGTCATGTCTGTCTGTCTGTCTGTCTGTCCGTCCGTATGTCACAGCCACTTTTTTCCGATACTATAAGACCTATAATGTTGAAACTTGGTAAGTAGATGTATTCTGTGAACCGCATTAAGATTTTCACACAAAAATAGAAAAAAACAATAAATTAGGGGGGTCCCCATACTTAGAACTGAAACTCAAAAATTTTTTTCATCAAACCCATGCGTGGGTATCTATGGATAGGTCTTCAGAAATAAATAAATAATAATAAATAAATATTTCGGACATCTAACACACAACGCCGTCTAGTCCCAAGCTAAGCAGAGCTTGTGTTATGGGTACTAGACAACTGATACAAATACATATATACTTTTTTTTTTTTTGTAAATACATACATATTATACATAGATATTATACTTCTACAATAAGAGCATGATAAATCTAAAAAAAATATATGATATACATTACCATGCAAACTTCCACCGAAAATTGGTTTGAACGAAATCTAGTAAGTACTTTTTTTTTAATACGTCATAAATCGTAAACTGAAATTTACCTTTCATTCAATCAACACAAATATAAAAAATATATGTTACTTGCTGCTGCGGAACCCTTCATGGGCGAGTCCGACTCGCACTTGGCCGCTTTTTTAAAAATATTTTTAAGTAATAAAAAACAATGTTTGTTATTAGTCACAAAACTATATTTTTATTTTACACTTTAATTGAGCATAGGCGGTCTCATCTCTCGTCGATCGTCTTGAGGCGTTCCCTTTTTTGTTTTTTACTGTGGTAAGAGTTAAAAATCCTAATCCACATAACTTTAAAATTTTCTTATCTAGTTTTATGGTTAGGCAGATTTAGACAAAATAAAAAGATCTCAGAAATTACAGAATAAAAAATAAAAAGTCCTCAGAAATCAGAACAGACTTGTATATAAGTAAATTCTGAAAGCTGCAGCACTTTGAATAGGAAGGGAAGAATAGAAATAGGGCGAAAATTTTCAGGAAAGGAAGAATAAGAATAGGGCGAAAATGTTCAGGAAGGAAAGAATAGAAATAAAGCGAAAATATTCAGGAAAGGGTAGAATAGAATTAGGGCGAAAATGTTCAGGAAGGGAATAATAGGAATACGGTGAAAATATTCAGGAAGAGAAGAATAGAAATGGAGCGAAAATATTCAGGAAGGGTAGAATAAAAATAAACTTCGTACCGCCATATTTACATATCTGTCTCAGCTGGTCTCAGCTTCCTACAGGCAGTGTACAGTCGCGGACAAAGAAAAAGACTTTTCCCGTTATTAAAAAAAAAATTAAATAAAAAAAAAATAAAAAATAATCTATGTCCTACCTCGTAGTATGAACTCAAATCGTGCCAAGTTTCATTTTAATCCATTCAGTAGTTTCAGCGTGATGCGCGGCCAAGATACAGACAGACGTCGCGGACAAAAAAAAAGACTTTGCCCGCTATCTTTTAATTTTTCTTATACACAAACCTTGTCCTAACAATAAGGTCCTACACATAAAAAAAGAATCATTTAATTTGGTGCAGCCGATCGGAAGTTATGCGCGTACATACATTTCGGCGATACATTTTTATATAAATAGATATGTTAATACTGAATTTTAAAAATATTATCTAATATCTTTACCATTTTTATTTGCATTCTAAACAGTGACAACCTTAGATTATTAATAGTGACAACTAACAAAATATGTCAATACAATGACAATTTCTGAATGAACCAACAATAACAACCATCAAAATAATAATATTAAAATACGCGATAATAATATATAAATAATATGTGGTGTCTATTTAAAACCCTTAATTTCATTCGTGTTATAATATATGATGCCTATTTAAAACCCTTAATTTAATAAGTGCTTCAATTTGACAGTCAAAAGTTTGACAGGAAAGTTGGTAGAACAGTTTTTAAGGGCAAAAGGAAATTGTTGTTTTTATTATCTTCCCCGCAATTTTTCCATATTTTCTCACCGTTTAAACCCTCCCTGAACCACGGCAAACATTTCAAAACCTAAATCAGCTAAATCGGCCTGGCGGTTCTCGAGTTTTAGCGAGACAAACGAACAGCAATTCATTTTTAGGGTTCCGTGCGAAAGGCAAAAAACGGAACCCTTATAGATTCGTCATGTCTGTCTGTCTGTCCGTCCGTATGTCACAGCCACTTTTTTCCGAAACTATAAAACCTATAATGTTGAAACTTGGTAAGTAGATGTATTCTGTGAACCGCATTAAGATTTTCACACAAAAATAGAAAAAAACAATAAATTAGGGGGGTCCCCATACTTAGAACTGAAACTCAAAAATTTTTTTTTCATCAAACCCATACGTGTGGGTGTGGGTAGGTCTTCGAAAATGATATTGAGGTTTCTAACATCATACTTTTCTAAACTGATTAGTTTGCGCGAGAGACACTTCCAAAGTGGTAAAATGTGTGCCCCCCCCCCCCCTGTAACTTCTAAAATAAGAGAATGATAAATCTAAAAAAAATATATGATGTACATTACCATGCAAACTTCCAACGAAAATTGGTTTGAACGAAATCTAGTAATTAGTTTTTTTTTAATACGTCATAAATCGTAAACTGCAATTTACCTTTCATTCAATCAACACAAATATAAAAATATAATAAAAATTGTATTATGCTACTTGCTGCTGCGGAACCCTTCATGGGACAGTCCGACTCGCACTTGGCCGCTTTTTATAGGATATAAGAGAAGAAGAAGATATACAAATTGTTTTGTCAACTTTGCAAGTTTTTTCTAGTAATCTATTACTGTAAAACCAGCAAATTAAATACAGTCTACTGAAAAGTCGTCTTCCTTCATACATTTGGACCTTGCTCCTTTACAATGACCATTTAACGTTGTTATGGTATTTTAGTTTTTGGTTCAGAATCGATTAGAGCGTCCTCCCAAAAAAAATCTAAATTTCTCTAATGTACCGAATTAATGTTTTTTTTTTATTATACCTACTTTAAAAAATAATCATATATAGATTACTCGTATATAGGATAGGTACATCCTACTGTGAAGTTAGTGTTACTTAATTCCAATAGATGTCGCTGTTAAGTTTAGAAACTATTTTCAAAATTCATTGCTTCAGTAACGATTAGAGAGCCCTCCCGATAAAACACCTAAATTTCTTTAATGTACAGAATTGATCTGTTACATCACATTTTTATTATACGTTCAAAAGAAAATCATATTACGTACCTATTGTAAAGTTAGTTACTTGATTCCAAGAGATGTCGCTGTTTTAAGCAAAGAAACCGACAAACTCAACGTCTACAGATTTATTATACGTGATATATGTATAAATAGATCACGGAACAATATTTAAAGTACTTGCTGTCTAGCAAAAAAAGAATGAATGAAATCACGTGTTTATTGAATTACAACCAAGTACATATTTTGACTTTCATCCCTTCTCTCCAGGAAACCGTGCTGAATTTATGGATCGAGAGATTTCGATTAATCAAATACTTAATGCTACACCGAATTTTACGTAATACGTTTTACGATTATTCCACGATATATTAATCAAAGTGTTTATTAATTACGCATGGCTGGCAACAGATGTCACTACATGTCGTTTTACGTAATGATAAATTCTTTATAATTTTTTTTCCAATAGATAGAGAGATTGTGATAAATTAAATACTTTATGCTACAATCTTCAGAGTATCTCCTTTCTAACAAAAAAAGAATTATTGCAATCGGACTACTCGTTAATGAATTACAATTAATTACACATTTTGACTTTCATCTCCCCTCCCAAGGAAACCGTCCGGAATTTCGGAATAAAAAGTATCCTATGTCCTACCTCGGAGTATGAACTCAAATCATGCCAAGTTTCATTTGAATCCATTCAGTAGTTTCGGCGTGATGCGCGGCCAAGATACAGACAGACAGACAGACAAAAATGAAAAAAAAAATAGTTTTCGTTTCAGTATCGATAACAGAGTGCCCTCCAAAAAAATTTTCAAAATATCTTCAATGTACAGAATTTGACCTGTTACATTTTTATTATAAGTATAGAAATACCAGCAAATAAAATTGATTTAATTAATACTGCAATTTAAGGTTTTGACCACTATCACTTACTATTTTCTGTTATCAGCAGCTATCGATTTAATTTTTTGATCTAATTTCCAGGCCGCTTGAAAACATGAAAACACTGACTCTTTCTGCTTTTATTTTTGCTGTTTACAATAAAACAACAAAAGCGACCCCCTATTTAAAGCAACATTGAAGAGTTTCTTTAAGCCCCTATTGTTGTATATTTCTGCCACGGCAAGCGCTGAGATCGTTTCCTATACCCACCCCCCCACCATGCCACCACCGATGGTCTAAGAAAACAAGGTCTCGCATTCCGACAGCGGCTCGATGTGACGTCAGTATCCAGTACCACTTTATGGCAACACGAAATGAACCAACCAGAACCAGCGTGAGGCTCGTGTCACCCACGAGATGTCTCTGAATGCTATACCTGGCGAAGTATATAGTTATAACATGCCCCCACCATACACTTTGCACGATCCCATTATGCGACGGCAGTTACAAGCAGTCAGGGCCACGCGATGGTATGTCCCATATGCCATTTAGACTGCGGTCTCGAAGTCGGCGAGAGCGGAACAGCTCCGAGAGGTGGCAATGTAAATACATATTATCTATCTTCTACCAGAAATAACATCCTGATTCGTTCAATCGTCCTGACGTCATAAATGACTGTCACAGTATCTCGATAATACTAAATCGCAACAGAATGGAATGAAATAAAATTAAACAACAATTTTAAAAAACCACTCGTTTATTGTAGTTGTTTTTATATAATATTTCTAACACACCCCACGACGATTCCGTGAGATCGCAACTGCAAATAATAAACTTTAGTATGGAAGCCACTTGTACCACTATGTTATATCAAAATATAAATATGTTACTTAAACTTATACTTAAAAATAACGTAAACTTATAGACTATAATATATATGAGTTTACCAACGATATTTATTAACGGTTCAATGGAAGTCAGGGTTTGATTCCATTAGCGACATTGGCTGTTGATTCGGAAAGATTTATAACATCAAAACAAAACGAAATCATCATTCAGAAATAGAAAACTATATCAACATTGATCCATTCTTTTGGGAGATTTTGTGCCACAAACATGACACATACATTTAAAACCAACCCTGTTTGTTTGGAGGAGTGGGATTTTTCAGTACATTAATTCAGGTAAACATTCAAAAGCTTTTTTATACGGACGTGCCCGGACAGATCTGGATATCGGAGTACATTATTGTAAATGTTTCTACGAACAACAGCCGATGACGCTTCAAAGGTTTTGGCTTTTAATAACACGGTAAAAACAAAAACACGACGGTTAAAATAAAAGCATCCTAAGCGACGTTATATTTTCTCCTTAGTCTTTCATAACAGCTGCTCTTGTCGCCTAGGACCTTTTCAAATATAACCAACAATCGACGTACTAAAAAAGAAATTTTGAACAATCATTTCCATCAATTTTTTTTTTGTAAATGAGGGTAGATTTAAATTTTTTTATGAAATGAATGTTAAAAAACCTCATATTTAGTGCGTATGCGAATTAAATAGAGGTATTCTGATCGTTTTTTAAGAAATAACACACCGTTTCAGAGTTAGCCAACCAACGCTATTGCATTTCGCAACCATTCGCATCTGATGAGGATCCTTATTTAAGGGGTGAAGTGTCCTGCCGTTATTGTTTTATTCTTATGTATGAGTCTACCTAAGTGACTCTACTCTGCCTGATAGAAACCCTGAGCAGAATCCAAGAATGGTGGTCACCATACTCACGGCAAATGTAGGCAATACACCAATGCAGCATGGCGACTCACACTATGGCGGCCTATTGAGATGCTTCCGCATCATTGGGCAGGATTTACACTAGATTGGACTAAAAAAATGAATTGGCAAAGCTTTCACCAGTCCCTAGTATCTTTCGGACAGTTTTAGGCAGCTGTTATGTTGTATGATTATGAACAGGCATTTTGGTACACACTGCAGTGTTATTTTATAAAATCTGAGCTCTTTCCTGGTTCATAAGGTCCCGTCAGATTCGAATCTATTTGGATTAACATCATAAACGGTCTATTTAATCTAAAAAAAACGAACAGTCAAATAACGAATATCATTTATAAATTGAACTGACATATCTGATTACTGTAGCAATTTTCTGAACGGCAGTTTCTTGCAGTCAGTGTTTATTACTGCATTGCCAATGCAGATGCCAAACATTGTTATTTTTACCGTACTTCCAAAATCAATAATATGCTTATATTTATTATATTCTTACTGGTTATCATTCAAGTCAATATGATAAAAAACGACATCATGTCACACATAAAAGATATACATAAAATAACACATGTCTAACTAATGTTGTAGTTATTAAAACAAAACATAATAGAGGGGCTGAGAAGCCGAAACTGTCTTGAGATATTCCTGATAAGTCTTCACCGATTGATTCAAGTGAATAGTGGCCTAGAATAGTCAGAGACTAGTGATGTGCCACATCGATAAGACATGTGTAATCGCGGATAAGTACTATTACTAACTTTTAAACTTTCGCGTTCCATGATGTAATAATTATTATTTTAACGGGAATTAACGAGATCACTTATTTCAAGGTATTACATATGTGGTCAGCCTGTGACCACGGCCAGTGCAACCTGGTCGAAACGTCAGGCAAAACAGAGGTATGTTATACCTTGAAATAAGTGATCGCGTTAATTCCCGTTAAAATAATAAGTACTATTACTGTCTTACACAGTGGTCTCACGTTTATTTAATTGAATGTGTAACTTTGAAACCGATAATAAGGACTTTAGACAACATGTGAAGTTTCGACTAGTACTGTTCGCATTTATTTTAATACACACTTTAAAATATACATCGATTTCGTAATAAAAATTGTAAAGCAATCCTTCATTATTAATAACATCTCTTGATATTTTATAACGTAAAGAAGAGAAATCCGTTAAAACCACCAAAAAGTAACAGCGTATATGTTTAGACGCATTTAGATTTTTCCTACTCGGATATCCGGATACACATACGAAAATCTAGCACATCACTAATACTGACAGTCACTTAGTTGACAAGTCATCGCTCAGACTTAAGCTTCCATTCCTCAATGAAGGTCAAGGGCAGGAATCAGTGACAAAAATTTCGCTTCCTCTTCCCCATATCGCTTAGTAACGATCTCACAACAATCAATTTGTTCTCCTACCAAATCCAACTATAGCACCTTACCACGATATTAACGGTTACACAGAGAATGTATCTAATACTGGAGACATATGCAAATATAACTCGATTTATCACAAAATATATATTTATTTACGTCAAAACAAAACTCCTCGATCGTTAAACGTCAATCGCTCGCAATCTTAGTCTTTAGTCATGTTAATACTAAACAATATTATAATTTGAAATTCCTTTGAAGGATTTTCTTCCTTCAGTTCGTTTCTTAATAAACATAAAATTGTTTTGCAAAAAATCAAAAATATAAACATTAATAAGTCGACACACAAACACGATATTTTTTTATTTACTAGCTGCCTCGACAGACTTCGTCGTGTCAAAAGTTATTGACTCGCAATACAATAGAAAAAAGAAACAATATTTTTTACTCTCCATAACAACCTTATGTTGTCCTTGTGTCCTAACGAAAATATAAAAAAATTAACATTAGCATGAAAAGTCGCATTATTTTTTACAAAATTAGTAGAACAAAACATCACATGTTTGTGTGTCGCCTTATAAATATACAATACATAACATAATTATTTGACAATTTAGATTTTAAGTGATATTAATCATTCTTTAAATATAAATATATGTGCATATCATGATTTTACAAATCGTACATTCTCTAAAAACTTGTCTAAACGAATTGACGGTGTTTTTCATTTCTTAACTTTCTACCATTTTGGGTTTATTTTTAATGGGAATCAACTAAAATTATACTCTCCAATTATTATTATAATTTATTTGTAATATACAGACCGTTATTTTTTTAGATGAGCCTGTGTGTGAAAGTGACTATTCTGACTGATAGAAAAGCATGAGCAGGATGGGTCTCGTATAATCTAGAAGATTCTAAATTCGGAAGACAGCGCCATCTAGTCAAGTAGCGCACGAATGTGGAGATCATGACTGATAATTCCGATATTTTAGCGCTAGATGGCGCTGCAAGTAATTCTAGGACATTCTATTTGGTCCAGAATGGTTTATCGAATACAGGGGATCATTCCAGATATTTCGTTAGCCCTATAAAAGCGGAGCGTGTTAGCTGTAGGGCCAGTATTGTTTTACTATACAGCGGATCAACATCTAAGCGATTTTCTAGTGCGACTAACGAGTGATTTAGTGAATTATTGTTATAAAAGTGTTGTCTTTAATAAATATTGTGTTATTTTTAGTAATCAACCGACTATTTTTATTTAATTAATACCGGGCTCGTAACAATAATAACATTGAACAATGGACTTAGTAAAATATAGTCAACAACGTTTCTTCTTTAAGTAGAGTCGCTTTCGCTGTCTATTCGCTTAGATTTTTATGCAGTTTTCAGCAATAGATAGAGCGATTCAAGCGGAAGTTTTATATGTATAACTAGCTGAGCCCCCCGGTGTTACTCGCGGTTATTGTTGTACCTTTACAACACCAGCCATAGGTAACACGATAAAGTCACTAATAAATAAAAAACACCGTCATCTTACACCCATTTCACCATCACAATTCAACCCCTATTCTTACATCTTAAAACATTTCGAAAATAACCTCTCTTTTAGCTTTTTTTTTGTATTTTATTTATAATATTTAATATATGTATGTGCCAATTACCTGTCTACGTGCCAGGGTTGTAGGATGTCTTCTAAATCCCTGTGCTTTTGTAATTTTATTTAATGTTATAGCGTATAGACTTAGTCTCTAATGGTTATTAATCTTTTAAAGATGTGGGATATTTTTATTGGTCTTTCGGACCATCATTGGATACATGGTCCTTCGATTTGTACTTTATAATATTGCAATCTGTTATAAACGTGGCGAGGTAATGTTGGTTACGGAAATTAAATGGAACAAGATTAGAGGAAGATCAAAGAAGGAGTTTGTGAGACTAAGGTTAGGGAGTAAACAGTGAAAATGAGGAATGATAGAAAAGAATGGGAGAATAAAATATACTGCGCCAACCCCACATTAAATTGAGATTATGGCAGGGACATAATGAATATTGCTTTTTGTTAGGTCTTACCTATATAAGTGATATGTGGCTAGGACTTGCTAAGCAGTAATAATTACTCATAATTTCCGAAACTTTAACATTTAGACTTTCGCCGATGTAACTAGTGCGTAAAGGTTTTTTTTTAAACACTCTGTCCAAAACTACTAACTTTTATAAACGTTTTATTACATTCGATAAATCTATACGCTATAACATAAGTCGAATATTAATCGATAAATAACTGCAATATAATTACGATTACATTAAAGAAAGAAAAACGAAAACGTATTTACAGTTCTATTTTATTCCTCGTATGTCTTGTGTGAATCTCGCAACAATTATATTCGTAGTCGATTGTTACAATCGAATAACTCATTTAACCAAATCGAATAAAATGCAAAAGAGATCGTATAGAAATAATATATTTTTTCCACACCACGGGAATCGAATGTTGTATTCTCACAAAGCATACGAGTTTGTTAACACACATCTATTTGTGAAAATTAAAAACAAAAGTCTATGTATACGGGATGTTTTAAAATATAAAACATCTAAAAAATCGGTGATAAATGCATACAGCAATGGCTAGAATAAACTCAGATTTATATACTAAAAATGAGTACAATACAAATTGTTCGTTAAATACGGAGTGTTTTATGTTGTGTCATTCCTAAATCGTCTCCTATTTCATAATCTTCAACAGAATAAAAAGATCGTGTCCAGAAAGTCTAGAAATAATTATATTCTCTAAATAGACAATTTTAAGAATTGTTTTTTAAGTTGTTAATCATTATCTGTATTAGTCTGTCTAATAAAAAAAAATACTTTACATAGTTAAAAAAATTACTTCATGTGTCTGTATTATGTTTGATTAAGGAAATATGTAGTAACGATCCACAATACGAAATAAAGATCAATTTAGTTTGCCTCACTCAAACAACACCATCGTTCAAAATATTCACGGTAACAATAACTTACCTCATACCTGCAATCGAATGAATCTATAACCTCTTTACTAAAATGTCACTTTGAAATTTCGAAACACAACATAACACACCCTGTAAAAAAACCAAATGTATAACTTCTATAAAAAGTTATTCAATATAGAGGCGCGAATAAATATTGAAACCTCTGTTTAGCAGTCGGCCACTGATTAACAAAAATACAAGCGTTCGGATAAAATTGGCCCTTCCCATAGACAACACACCTCTTTTCGTAGACTAGTTAACACGTGTGCCGTGCAAAAAGTAGACAAAGCTATTTGTTTTTTATTATTAGACGAAGGAGTACATTTTAAAGCCAACAGATGTATGTAATATTTTTTTAAATGGCTAATAAAAAAAAGTTTTGATTATTAATTTTGATTGTTAATTTAGATTTTTAATAGCAAAGGATAAAAAAAGTATATATACATATGTACGAAGATTAGTTATTTATTGCTACTGGTATATAAAGTGTTTTACAGAGTTACTAAGAAATCTGTGCTAAATGATTAACAAATTGTAAAAAGAGACTAACTCAGAAATTATACTGAATTCTGGGTAAAATCAGAATCTAAATATAAAATTTATTACGTATATTCACGTAATTACTATACTATTGGTAAGTAATTTTAATTATTATAGGCATTATACTGGATTATTAGGAAAACTATTAGTGACTGAAAACTAAAAATGAGAAACATTATTTTATATATATAATATAGGGAATTGACTCTACTCAGTCTGATGGAAAGCAAGGATAGAATCTAAGAGTGGTGGTCACCATACTCATTTCGAATGTGGACAATGCAGCATGGTGACCCACACTATGGCGGGCTAATGAGATGCTTTTCACTAAATACAGCTCAGAAAATTACTAGAGACTTAGATAAAACTCCACTATGAAACGTCACGAACATAGAGGACAAACTGTTTTCTGAACTTATGATCACCCTAGCCAAGTTGCAAGCGTTCTTCTTTCTGCAATCGTTAACGCCTAAATTCTCGTGTGTCATTGGCTAATCTTAGACAAAGTATTACCCAATGACAAAGGAGAATTTAGGCGTTAACGATTGCAGAAAGAAGAACGCTTGCAACTTGGCTAGGGGGGCAAGATCACCACTCAAATCAAGGAGAGTCTTTACTTGGGTTTGAAATTCATCAACGGCAATAAATAACTAATATTCAAACATAATATGTCTACTATAGATATTTAAAGAAATATTTTCTTTATATTGATAGATTAATAATAAATCGTCATTACCGGCCAAAATCACCCCTTCATATTAATTTTTAAATAACGAATGGTTTACTCTTTGCACAGGTAAAAAGTCTAATTTATTAAAACATTTTTATATGTAATTGTTTATTATCAAATATTGCAAGCGAGGGTACAACGGTATTCATAAACAACGGAAATAGCAATATTGTTATGTTATAATTTAAATGAGGTTTCTCGCCACGCCATCTTGTTAACTTTTCAAGTGAATAAAACGTTCGAATTTCAAATTTACATGTGATTATTTTGTTTTCTTTCCAATTTTAAATTTTCGAATTGGCGTTACAAAGTAAAGACGTCACAAAGTTATGACGTCATAATCCAGTACAAAATAACTGTCGTTTTTTGTGTACAAATATCGCGGTACCCTCATATATAACACTAAGACTCAAAATGGAGGTATTTATTTGTTTTGAGCTAAACTCTTTGCATTCGTATGCGATTGTGTCTGAGTATAACATATTGTATCCACCGGATGTGCCTGGAAATAAATAAACATAAAATTCGTTTACATTGTCTTCTGAATATTTATTTTTTTACTCACAAATTACACGGACGTAAAATGCTTTGTATAGAAGTTTACTTGTTATGCAAATGTTTATCACTGCTGATCCACCCTGACCCACTTTCCCGATGAATCGTTTGAAACCGTCAAACAAAAAGATTTCCCTCCTTTACATTGCATGCCGCACTTAGCACTTTTTAAATACTAGGCAAGTTACCTCAATACTGGTCGGAGATTTATGTAATTTTTACCTGTATCATCACTGCAATATATGAAAAACAGTAATAATCATATTTTGAATCCATGGTCTTTGGAATTAACTATAACGCAGAACAAATGCATTTTTGGATACTGTAACAGATAATAATTCTCTATGTAATTAAAAAACAGACAACAAGGTCGTTACCATGGAAATGTATATTTAGGCAAATGTCGACCTAATTGTATTTGAATGTCTGTGAAAAAGTAAGCTTATGGTGGGTCTCTGTTAAAATTTGTCGATAGTACATATTTTTGTTTTTTTTTTTGTTTTTTTGTTATTTTTGTTCCATTTGACAACTCGAAACAAAACTTATACCTACTGATCAGACCAGTGTGGTATAGTTAGTTAAAACTTCTTTTGAAGTACAGGTTTTCAGGGTTCAGGTCCAGCAGAACTGCAGACTAGTTTTTTTAAAGTAACTCCCATCAGGAATAAGCATCCTGTGTCGCGGGGGATTTTACAAACATATACGAAACGGACACAAAGAACACCCAGACTCAGAACAACAATTTGTGAATCACACAAAGTGTTGTACCATGTGGTATTTGAACCCACAACACTTGGCACAGCGACCACTTAAGCCACTAAGCCAACTGTGCAGTCAAAGTTGATGATATATTATGTGGTTATATATACCGGGTGTCTATGAAATAGAGGAGCATGGCACGTGCGGGGAACCCATCTGAGTCAGCACTCGGTCCAGCCACTGCAGCGGACCATTCAGATGCAGCTCGATCCAGCAAGGAGTCGATGTCACTGTTTGTCGTCTGTTTAACAAATAAACATTGATTGTAAAAGGGTTATACTTTGAAAAAAAATATAAGGAGGAAGCGGAAAATATTATTTTTTATGATTTTTCATTAAATAGTAGCTGCAATTAGGGCTCCCACACATAACTGCGATGCGGCGTGAAGTTCTTGCGGTGCATTCGTGCGGGCTCGCAGATATTTGCGATGCTGCAAATTCGTAGTTATGTGTGAGAGACATAGTGTCTCTTTCCGATACAAAGCAGTGTGTTGTTTATTGGGGGGGGGGGGGGAATCTTCAAATATACACATTTTAGACTCACATACCAAAACATTGCTTTTTTAATACACATTTGCCTGCCAAATTGAATGGGCCGGCTCGACCGGAGTGAAACCACGGCCTCACAGAAAACCGGTGTGAAATAGTGCTTGCGCTGTGTTTCACCGAGTGAGTGAGAATACCGGAGGCCCATATCCCAATACCCCTACCTTCCCCCCATCCCCAAAAGGCCACGCACTTGTGACGCTTCTGGTGTTGCAGGTGTCCATGGGCGGCGGTAATCGCTTACCATCAGGCGATACATCTGCTCGTATGACGGCCTATGTTAAAAAAAACTCGACTGCTTGATGGAAAACATGAGCAGAATTCAAGAGTAGTGGTCACCATACTCATTGTGGATGTAGACAATGACAAGATTATTAATATTGACCTGTACTCAGCGCCCCATCCCTTGACGAAGCTCATCCGTATGGTGCACATGCGAGTCAGCTGGAACACCGCCTCGAACCCTTGAGACACCGACTGTGACAGTAGCGCTGCAAACTCTTGGTTGTTGAAGATTTTCAAGTTGCAACCTGTAAAGGAATATTTATTTATTACTAGCTGTACCCGCTACTTCGTACACGCGACATTTGGATTTTCAAGTTATTTTTAATTTTTCACCGTTTAAACCTTCCCTGGACTACGACAAACATTTCTAAACCAAAATCAGCTAAATCGGCTATTCAAGTTTTAGCGAGACAAACAAACAGCAATTGATTTTTATTTAAAAGAAGATTATTATTATGTTACACACTGCCGTTCTTTATAAATAATCATTGCACTACTACAGATTGCAGAAGATGTTAAAACATGTTGCATATCATACAATGGACCATATCGGACACTGAATGAAGGGCCCAAGGAATGTTCAGACATACAAATCCCTTGCTTCCGGTTACACATTTCGTCCCTCGCACAGTTCAATATCAAACAGTAGATGATTGTTATCCCACACACGACTGCCTGGTTACGAATTAGGCAGAACCTGTCACCAGTATGCTGATGATCATACTTATTATAACTCGGAATGAGGGTATCCGAATAATAAAAGTATTACAAACATTTGCCACTATCGAACAGTTCCATGAGTCAGGCGAGGTGGGGATGAAATCTATATAAAGCGGCGCGGTGATTCATGTTCTCGTTTATTCTCGTGCCAGCCGAAATATATGGTACTTATGGTAAGATACTTCTTTTAATAGGGTAGATGACTGTATCGTAAATAAATCCCGATGTCTCAATCATTAAAACGAATAATACAAAACATCTCGGAAATTATAATTTCTACAGCTTCTTATTTCTATTACAAGTTTTAATCAAATAAACATTGAAATGTATTGCTCAATTGAGTAATCTAAAACAGTGACGTCACAAGTTTGTATTTAGTAAATATTGCACACAAAGTTATACTTTTGACAGATGATAAAAAGTAAATAATTTGACTAAGGTGTCATCCTACCCTATTATCAGCATCACACCCAGACAGAACAAATGGTTGTGTTTGTGGAGGAACGGGTGTGACATGTCTCTCCAACACAAATGGAGGATCCTCCGACCAGGTGAGGTCATCATGCCTGCCGGGCCAATTGCTCAACAGATGATGTTGGGATGTTGTATTTATGTTAATTGGCGCGAGAACTTCTCTTGCGCGATTCAGGATTGCTAGTTTCTTCATATTGTACGTTACTCCGTAGTTCAGTGGAACTTTGGTAGATGGCATTGTAGTGTGCTTCTTGTTTTGTTTGCGTTGTATGTGGAAGTCGCCACATGTTCATATAACACACCTCAAAAACAGCTTTTAGTGGTTCACTCCTAGACACAGGACACTATCTTCATAACACAATTATTTGTCCTGGGTAGGAACCGAATCCACATCCTCTAGTTTGACATGAGACCAACAGACTAGTTATATATAGAAGTTGAAGGTGATAACTGACCGGGCGGTATCTTGCAGACGGTGGCGGGATGCCAGCCGTAGCGCTGGTTGCAGTTGGGGCTCTGCACGAATATCGACGAGTCGCTCAGGCACTCCGCGAACACCTCGCCTGGGAAACATACATAGACTCATCACATGGGCATAGTTAGGGGGGAGTCTTTCTACACTTGATATTTTTTAAATCTCTCATAATAATATTACGGTTAAATGGACATAGTCATATTATTTTCTTGAAACCCATAACAACAAAAAATAGTTTCTCCATTCTCCAGAATCCCAGCAGACCTAAGACGCCTTGGGTAGCCTTGCTCGTTTTTAGTTTAAAAATCAATATATTGCAACCCTACAGTTTATAAACAATTCTCTCTTTTTTCTCTAAAAAAGTCTAGTCATATATGTTTATAAAGAAGAAGAAAGAAACAATATTAAACAGCAGATAGCAAAAAGGACTTACCTCCAATATAATACAATCTAACACCCTTTCCAATATGTCGACGAGTTTGTTCAACTACTTCGTTCCTATTCACGTTGGACAGGAGACCCAAGCAAAATCTGTAGAACAAATACTTTATTACATAGACAATACTAGGGGTTGTGTACGCCATCTACCGAAGTTACACTGAACTACGGAGTAACGAAGGAAACTAAGAATCTACCAATCCTGAATCGCGCAGTGAAAGTTCGCGCGCCAATTAAGATACATACAACATCCCAACATCAACCGTTGGGCAGTTGGCCCGCCAGGCATGATCACCTCGCCTGGTCGGAGGATCCTCCCTTTGTGTTGGTGGGACATGACACACCTGTCCCCCACAATGGTGACCCCGACGTGATATATTGTTGCATTGTCTGCATTCACAGTGAATATGGTGACTACCACTCTTAGATTCCGCTGATGCTTTCCATCAAGCATAGTACAGTCACTTTGGCAGGCTCATTACATTACATAGTTGCTTTACGAACAAAGGAATACATGACCTACACTCACACGTAATTTGATAATGCCAAAGTGGTGGTGATCACTTTGGCATTATCAAATAAAAAAAAGAAAACTGACCTTTCACTATTGCTAGGGTCGGTGAATCCATCGACGGTGATGGAAGGCTGGCTGGCGTGGAAGGTCTCCCCGACGCGCGTGTTGAGCTCGTAGTAGCTGATGCTGCACCAGAAGGCGGGCTCGTGGTACAGCACCGGCGCAGCCTCCGCACCCAGCCCCAGGGGGGACGGCGTCAGTCGCGTCAGGTCTGAGGGAGGACCTTGGTTAGTACAAGCTGCAGTTTTATCTCCTTTTTAACCGACTTCAAAAAGGAGGAGGTTCTCAATTCGACTGTTTTTTTTGTTACCTCAGAACTTTCGACGGGGTGAACCGATTATGATGATTCTTCATTTATTTGAAAGCTGGTGCTTCCTGTGTGGTCCCATTTCAATTTGGTCCAGTTCTTGAAGTCGGTAACATACTATATATATTTTTGGTCCTTCGAGCCGGAGGATATAATATTATTATTATATATTCCCTACAATCCCTTACATAAGACCTTCAATAAAAGAGCGTACTCCTTCCTCAAAGGCCGGCAACGCACTTGTGACGCCTCTGGTGTTGCGGGTGTCCATGGGCGGCGATAATCGCTTACCATCAGGCGATACGTCTGCTCGTTTACCCCCTATCTCATAAAAAAATCATTTAAAAGAGTTCGACTTTTAAGCGATTAAAACTAATAAATAATAATACAAAAATTGTCAACAAACTCACTCCTGTTGTCGTTAGGGTCCATGGGATCGCCGTCCTCGCTGATGTAGCCGGGCGGAGGGGTCTCAACTTGTGACGAACTTCTATATATAAGTAATAAAGAAATGCTTTTTATTCATAATAAAAGATAATAATAAATTAAATGAAAAAGCTTTTTAAAAACAAGCTTTTACTGGAATGCCTCGAGACGAATCAAACAAGTCCAAGCTCGATGATGTTGCGACGTTTCTTTACAGAGTTCCTATGGCCACCTTCTAGCTACAGCTCCAGAAATTTCAGCAAAATCGGTTAAAGATATCTGCTTCAAAATTGAGTTGTAAGATTCCACCCGAACATTTGTATGTTCCGGTGGATTCTTGCAACTCAATTTTGAAGCAGATGCATACATTGCAAGTTAATAAAAAGTAAAATTGTAATTGAAAGTTGTAAATAAGCTTTTTTTTTAATTGCGTGCGCTGCGTAAAGGGGTAATTTTTGACAAAAATAATGTTTGAGAGAATTGCCCCATTTTAAAGGTGAGCAATTCTTTCTTACATTCGTACCAAATAAACTCCGCGACAGCATAATGGCTATCTTTAAGGTTGGCTCGATATAACCTTTTTTTATATAGTAATCTATACTAATATATAAAGCTGAAGAGTTTGTTTGTTTGTTTGAACGCGCTAATCTCAGGAACTACTGGTCCGATTTGAAAAATTCTTTCAGTGTTAGATAGCCCATTTATCGAGGAAGGCTATATATCATCACGCTAAGACCAATAAGAGCGGCGCATCAGTGAAGAATATTATAAAAACGGGGGAAAATTAATACGATACGGGCTATTTAGGAGACGTAAACGACGTTGCGTGGGTCAGCTATATTTTAGACATAAAACACACAACGTCATCTAGTCCCAAGCTAAGCAGAACTTGTGGTTTGGGTACTAAACAACTGATATAAATACATACATACTTATTTTTTGTAAATAAATGCATATTATACATAGAAAACACCCAAACTCCGTAACAAACATTTGCAGATCATGCAAATATTTGGTCCGACCCGGGAATCGAACCCGAGACCTCAAGCACAGCAGTCGCATACGCTACCACTTGCGCCACCGAGGCAGCTATAAATACATGTATGCAATAAGAGACACAGACGGGGATACACGGGTTGGACGAGTATAGATAAAGTGTCACTTACACATGCACAGTGGTGTTGCCGGGCACTTGCTGGGCTAGCGTAGCTTCGAGGTACATGGCGCTGTGCGCTCCCACGCCCACGCCCACTCCCACTACGCCGCCCTGCTGCATCACACTGTGAACCAATCAATATTTCAGACATCTACCACGCAACGCCATCTAGTCCCAAACTAAGCAGAGTTTTCATAATGGATTTTATACAACTGATATACAGGTGTCCCAAAATTCAACGACAAGCGGGCGCCTAAAGGTAGACCTGCTAATGAGTACATAAGGAAAAAAAAAATATACCTAGTTTTTTTTTTTAGTTACAAGAAAAATTTCGAATTTCTTTGAAAATTTATACCTTTCATGATATTGCTACTATTCACCACAACTCTTAAAAACAGCACGCAGTTTTTACACAAAAAACGTTCAAAATAATTTTTTTCCCTACAATTTTGAAATATTTTTACTCTTAGTGTACTTTGACTCATGGTCTTGTAAAAAAAAAGTATGGACACCACTACGTAATAAATAAATAAATAAAAAAATAAGTGTGTAAATTTTCAAAGAAATTCTAAATTTTTCTTGTAACTAAAAAAAAAACTAGGTACATTTTTTTTATTATTTTTCCTTATGTACTCATGAGCAGGTCTACCTTTTGGCGCCCGCTTATCGTTGAATTTTGGGACACATGGTATATACTATTGGTCAGCATTAAAATATCACCAATCGCAATGACGCACCCAGTCGAGGTTGAGAACGAATTGACGTGAATTTAATTAATACTAGGTCCTTTTAGATCTACATATAGAACCACTAAAGGAGATTGAGTAACTTGATGAGGGTGCCCTAATTGTAGAGTTGCTTTATGAGCAAAGGAATACATGACCGATACACTCACACGTCGGTGTGGTCGTGGTGGAGCTGGTGGTGGTCGTGGTGGTCGTGGTGGTAGTCCGTGTAGGGGGGCGGCGCCCGCACCTCCCCGTCCGCACACCGCGGCACCAAGATCGGCGGCAATGCTGTAACAATAACACACATTTCCTTTATTTGTTTTTAAAAAGACAACTCTCTCATTAGGAATATACATCCTATGTTGCGGGAGACATCACAAACACACGAAACGGACACAAAGAACACCAGACTCAGAACAACAACTTGTGGATCACACAAAGTATTGTCCCATGTGGGATTTGAACCCACAACACTTGGCGCAGTAGCGGCGTGGCAACCGCTAAACCACTAGGCCAACCGTACAGTCGAATCCTAGCTAGATCGATTTATCGCCCCCGAAACCTCCTGCGTACTAAATTTCATGAATATCGTTGAAGCCGTTTCCGAGATTCACATTATATACATACAAGAATTGTTCGTTTATAGGTATTAGAAGGTAGTTTAGGACGTCCACAGTCCAGGTGAAATGATGATGATGATCCTAGTATTGTATAAATTGGACAGGCCTATGTCTAGCTCTGAACTGCGATAGGCTGATGGTGATATGATAGTATCGAAATGAAATGAAATCATTTATTCTGCAATTAGGTTACATGAACACTTTTGCAAGTTAAACTTTTTTTGAGCAGATGAGTTCGGCCTTTCCTAACTGGACTAGCCTTGAGTAACCATCTCTTTTAAAGTCCAGACAATATTCTGAAATGCAAAATACATTATTTCAATAAAGCTGTCTTAAGGTTTTTTCTGTCACGAGGGTAGTTTAAAAAACAGAAATTAATAAAAAAAAAATTTTTGATTTTAGATTAATTTTAAAGAAAGAAGAACAAGAAAAATAATGATGCTGCAATCGTGATTCTGCCGAATGGTGTTTATAATTATCATAATATTGTCTGATTAACTATCAAAATTGTCTCTAAATGACCATCTGTAAGTTATACTCATTAAATAGCCAAGCCCAAGACACAAGTGTTTCACGTCGAATGTCTTTCTACAATCGCTAACGCCTATATTCTTACCACGTGACTTACCTTTGAGATTACGTCTTTCCACAACATTTATTAGTTAGGGGGGTAGTTTTAAATTTTTTACTGCGATACCAACCTGGCGAGTCGATTTTGTTGTAATGGTAGGGATTGATGCACACTTCGTCTTTTTTCAATTGGTACGCGTATTCGCAGTGGTCTACAGGCTTTAGTTCATGCTGGCTCTGAAATAGAGAAAAACCAAGATGTTTTAGTGTCCATCATTAGATTTTCTTTTTTTTTATATTCAGAACACCCTATTCCAATAAGCAGGTTCCCCTATTTTAATTTGTTATAATACGATTAAGGTTTCTCTATAGTTTTTTAGTCTGGAAATGTGCTGCATGCTATCCTGTAGCTTGTTCGAGACTTAGGGTATGTTCACACAAACCGGCTCGGAGAGCAGATTTTTATCACATTGGAAACAGAGATTCGAGTAATTGTAGTAAGGTTTATTTTTGCATGTGCACTTCTTTTGTCATCAAGAATACTTGAACGCACTTAGTGTGAAATAATAAGAGGAGCCGGCCAGCTCCGATTGCGTGCTCTATCTCGCTCGCGCAGCCGATCGGCTCTGATTGTCTTACACAGCCGGTCTATGTGAAATAGTTGGCGGCTACGCTCCGGCCAATTTCAAGCGTATACGAACCGGGCTGAGTGAAAAGAAAAATGCGAGCCAATGCTCTCCGAGCCGGTCTGTGTGAACGGACCCTAAGTACTAAAAAAATATTGTTTCTTTGTCTATACAAAGAAACAATATGGAATCAGATATGAACAGCTCTAACTCAAGACTCACAAGCGAGTTGGTGTGCAATGACTTCACACTAGGTCCTCTGAACTCCGACAATTGCTTATAATATGTATTCTATCCACCTTTCCCTGACTCCAAAGAACACGGCAGACATTAAGAGACCTTCCCTCTGACCATTGTGGAATTAAATTAACGGATGTAAATTAGCACTACAGGGATATGGACGTGTATGTATTTACCTGTAGCTGCGGCCAACGCCACAGCCTGCAGTAGACGACATGCGGTAATCCCTTGCGATATTGACCATTTAACACGTTCTCATTGGGTTTCACTCTGTAATCAAACAAATATTATTATTAAAAACAAATCTGAAAATAGTCGCATATGATGTCTAAGGGCTCCTACACATCATGCCATGATTAGGCCTCGCGGGTGTATCCTCAGCATCGTTAGGCCTCCGAAACAGGTATCAGAGCATTGTTTCAGTTATTGAATAACCCGGCGGCTTTTTTGCGTGGCAAGGCCGGCGGTACAGCCCCGATAAACCATGCATGGTAAGTAGAAGCCCTAACACTTGACATTTCGTTTACACTCTGACCGAGCGCGCTCATTGGTTGATCAATCCTCTTGCCAAGGCAGCGATCACCTTTTGATGATGTTTATATTACCCACGGGCCCATAGATGGATATACAATCACTACTAATACCACTGGCAAGAAGAATTACCCACGGCTGTGTCACCGTGTTCTTAATCTAAACTAAAATAATTAAAGCACTTACAGGAGTGTGTGGCTTCTCGTTCTTCTCGGCGTTCCCAAGAGCTCTTGGGTAGGTGGGTAGGTTCTTCTGCTCTTGCGTCTTCACACAAAGACACGCTCCTAAAATGCTGTACAACTTCCAAGGTATTCGAACTAATCTCAATAATCTCGTTTCAGCTTACGCCAACACGCCTACAAAAACTCGCGACTCCACGACCTAACACAATACGGTTTATCACTAAAGAGACCGCGGGTCGATGGACAATACAATTAGCTTACTATCAATTGATTTTCACAATAACAAAAATCGTCGGCCGGCTTGAAGCCACACGTCTTTCAAGTTCTTTTTACACATATTAACTTTCACAAGCCTAGCCTGGCCGATCAACCGTTCTCAACTATTATAAGTATTTTAGCCTAACAAACCCTCAGTGTCATCAATATCACGCGGAGGCTATTGAATACACAACATTAACAATCAAATTCAATTACGGCACCGGCCATTTCAACACGAGTTCTTTTCGATTCCAACCTCAAACTTCAAACGTCAAACACGAACCAGCGACAATCAAAATGTTGCCAGTACAATGACGTTCGAAATCCAACATTGGTCAAATTAAATATCGCGCGCTTTCCAGGATTCCTGTTACACACTACGGTCCCTTTCGACGACTTCACTCCCATAGAAACAGGAGGACTGTTATGCCTCAAAAATACTTTAATTAAGCATCTTTCAGATGCACAAATATAATATCCCTATCCCATGAGATCACCATATTTTTAGAATTAAAAGTTTTCATGTTAATCCAGGATCTCAGTTGCTGCCATCCTAAATTTTGTCAATTCGGTCAAATTATGACATGGTCTTACTTTTCCATTGAGATATGTCTTTAAAAACATTACATCTACATCTATTCTAATGGGAATCTAATTAGAATCCGACTAAAAAATGCTATAAAAAAAATGAACTATTATTTTAAATATAAACCCTACTAATATTATAAACGCTAAGTTTGTGAGGATGCATAAATGTTTCAAAAACCACTAAATGGATTTATATGAAACTATAGATATATATAGCTCATACATCTGAATAACACTGACTACTTTTTATCACAATATGTAAAATACAAATGGTCAGAGTGACAGGAGAAAGCTAGTATTCACATGTTACAGTAAATAAGGACCTCACCCTTATTAAATGTCTCGTTCTTTTTGTGCTATTTAATCACCAAAAATGTAGATGTCTGATAAACTAACCCCACATTGTTCACTATTGTTGTTGGGTTATGCTGGGTTGTGTAACATTTCGAGTGGGCAGGGCGGCAGTACGGGACCCTTTCCTTCCAGGTCCTTTCCGGGCATGGTTGCTTCGGGAAGTACCTGCACTCGGTCGCTAGGAGGGAATTGAGTCCCGCCTGCCACCACTGCGACTGCAGTGAGGACTTGGCCCAGCATACGCTGGCGATTTGCCCCGCTTGGGCGTCGCAGCGCCGGGCCCTCACTGCAGTTATCGGAGGAGATCTCTTGCTACCGGCCGTCATACGCTCTATGGCCGGTAGCGACAGCAGTTTTACCGCGGTCGCAACCTTCTGCGAAGACGTAATCTCGCAGAAGGTGGTGGCGGAGAAGGCCCGGGAGGATGATATCCACTAGGACCCAATCGCCTATCAGCGCCTCATGCCGCCCTGAGTGTGGCCGCGGATGGTCGGGATGGGCTTTTCCTTCCATTCGCTCTAGTGGCCGCCCGCGAGGAGGCGACGTTACGTCACCTAAATTGAGATTTTAACAGCTGACGGTGCCCGCTTCTGTGCGGGCAAGCGCTGGGAGGGGTCCGGACGTGTTAATAACTGCGGTTCCCGGATTCCTCCCTTCACAGGCGCAGAGTGGCACACCGTGAGGTTTTAGTCGGTTCGAGTCCGACACACCGCCCCGCCGCAAGCCCCGGTGGGGTGACGGTCCTAGGGGATTTCCACACGTTAAAAAAAAAAAAGGTCGTGTAACATTTGTGCCATTACTCACTAGTTAGTGACTTTCAAAATGATTATTATATCATCACGCTACGACCAATAGGAGCGGACCACCAATGAAAAATGTTTCAAAATCGGAGGAAAATTATCACGCTACGGGCAATGGGAGACGCAAATGACGTTGCGTGGGTCGGCTAGTTTATGATGTGACTCGCCAGTTAATGACTTTCAGAAGAACTGTTTTGTGACTTTTTATGATGATTTGACTCAGTAAAATCACTAACAGCTTTTAATAGTCCACTGATGGTTAAAGGTCTCTCTTTAGAAAGGAGGTTTTGGCCTTCTATACCTTGCTGTCCAGACAAGTCAAGTTTTCCTTCTCCCTATTTACTTCCTTAGTCATCTCTTACAACACCATTGGGATAAATCCCATCCCACATGGGGGGTGGTGACACTATGCATTCTTAATCCATCACCACAAAAAATGTATGACAAGACTCAGTATAATAATTATTTTTACCGGAATTAACGCAATCACTTATTTAAGGGTATTACATACCTCTACTTTAGGCCAGTGGTAATAACATCAGGCAAATCAGAGGTATACTTTTAAATAAGTGATTGCGTTAATTCCCATAAAAATTATTATTATTATATCATGGAAAGCGAAAATTTTAAATACATACCGCGACGGTATATGTCTATCTCTTAGGGATAACCCACAACAACCATTTTTATTCCTTTCTTTTTACGAGAAATAATGGCTTATTTACGAAGTGATTTTAAGCAATACAGAATGAATTCTTATTCAATTGAGTAAATTAAATACATTGTGCATTTAATATAGATCAAAATGGCCCTTTACAGTATCTAATATAAATGAATATATTCGAAGATATTACAAATTTAAAATGCACGAATCGTGTCGTTGGCGGGGGAATCTGAAATCCACCCGTGCGAAGGCAGGTCGCTAGTAATTTATAACTTGCAGCAACTTTCAAGAGTAAAACTAAATGATACTGAAACTGTCCCGCACCATGTTACAGCGCAAAGAGTATAGTTCAACCTTCCAATTCAGTTCACCCTCAGGGTTACGGAGGTATGATGCCAGTTGCTCCATGGAAAAACTGATATTCTGGTAAAAACAGTTGAACTAGTAGCTGACCCCAAATTATCTTAGAAATAATAAAGCCTTGGAAGATATATATTTATAGTTAGATAGTAATATTTTATAGATAGTAATATTTTGGCAATAATAAAGTTAAGAGTTTTAAAATACCGATCTTCCTAAAAAGTTTTATGAATTGCCCAAATAAAATACTTTGTTTACTGCTTACAAGCATTTATATTTTAACAACTTTAAATTTATTTGCTAAAAATCCAAAAAAACATTTTTAAATCAAAGTACTCAAATACACAATCGAAATTTTTTTTCTTATTAATATTTTAGTTTTGGCGGCAACTCGTTTCTAGACGATCATCGTCATGGCATTGGCCTATGTTTATAAGCTTCAATTACACAAAATAATAACTTCTGTTGTTAGATATATTAGAAATAAAAGCCAATTTATGAGATTTTGGGGTTTCACGACGGAAATGTTAGACATGGTAACCCATGAGAATACGAATAACTATTATTCCCAAACACCGTAATTGTTGCATAAATTAAATGTTAAAACTCATTATACAGAAAACGGAAATTAAAATAACGAACAATTACCTTCAAGGACAAAATGATATACGGATGTCCTTCAACGCACTAACAAATTTACAAAAACAATAAAACAAATAATTATCTATATAGTCACAACACAATACTAAGCAATTATAAAAATCGCAAGGTTCAAAACACGTCCGCCATATTGACAAGAGGCTTCGATTTGTTTTGACGGTGTCTTGACCTTTCCGATTTTGCGTCCTGTATACCATTACGCAACTAAAATGCGATGGTCATTCAACTCTGTCGCTTTAGTAATACTAAAGGACTCATAAGATTTTGTCGGGTTATAGGACTCACCGAAATAACCCGACCACGAAAAAAAAAGGTCGTTCATAAACCATACGACTCACAGAAACTCAAATGGAAATTTAATATACTTAATTTATAAAATCTTATAAGAATCATAAAATTTATATTACTATAAGTACTAGGCACTGAAATTTGGCACCAATATCTAGATGAAAGATTTGCGAACACCTCTGATTAGTTCAGCATATTTTACAATGCAGCCGTGATAACTAAAAACATTCTTAAACCTATTGGTATAAAGCCTATCAACAATGCAAATGTGTAGTAACGACCGGAAACGTCATATTCCGAAATGATTGTTATCAGGAAAAAAAATAAATCAATAAATAGCTGACCTGGGAATTGTTACACATTTAGTATGACTATTCTGACTTGAAATTGCTTTTTCTAATTCCTCAAGAGCACCGCTCTTCTTTAATTTCTTCACTAAACTCTTGACTGCCTTTTCGGACCATTTATCCTCAGCCGCAGACGACCCTTCGGGTCCCTTTTTCCAGCCTAGCAGACGTTTCACTACCGGTGGAGTTAGAGGAAACATGCCTCAGCACTTCACTAACTAAATCATCAATAACCACAATCTAACATTAGATTAGCAAATAATAAATTCGCGCACTATTAATACGTCCCGTATTTAGATAAACTATCGGCCATATTGCAATGACTGACAGTTTAGTTGTCAATCAACAAATCAAAATATCACTATCTCTATCACACCATCACACCCCGCTAAATTCAAAAATTTTAGAAATGAACAGTGGTAAGGAAATAATAAAAAAAATCCTTTAATTTATTTATAAACAAACAACTCGATTGATAAATACACACATCAAAAGTGTCTAGGGATCAACATATGTTGATCCCTAGACACATATGTGTCTAGGGATCAACATATATTTTTGCAATAACTTTTCTCCTGATTGATATTAATTAAAATTTTCTTTAAGAATTCATCAAATAAAGTGTTTTCGTTTGTCACAGTAACGATAAACCAAGTCACCTTTGCATTAATAAAGAAATTTGCCATTTTCCTAATAAAGGGATTTTTGACATTTGAACCACTAACATTAAAGTTCGAAAAAAAGACTGAAATAACAGTTTTCTTTAAAATTTTATTAGGTAACTTAAACAATTAATAATCCGTGTTTCTACCGCGAACACTAACAACACAAGAACATGGGTTTGGCATACTCAAAATGAGTTCATCCAAACACGCTGTGGAATGGCCGCCCATGTTCGTTGCAACAACAAAAAAAGGTCTTATTGCGACTGGATACCCTCCATATTCGGCAGAGCTCTTCTCTGTAGCATATCCCATGCATGCTCAATCGGGTTCAAGTCTGGCGACTGAGCAGGCCAGGGCCAAAGCCACATCTCAATCTCAAGAAATCCGCATAAAAATGCTTGATCCCTAGACACTTTTGATGTGTGTACTAAGCAAAAGTTAGTTGTTTTTTTGTTAATTTACTAGTATATTGAAATCTCTATAGTGAAGTCTTCATTCTCCATAGACAAAGTTCATAAGTAGTAATATCTGTTCTGAGTTTCACATAGGTACCGGCAATGTATATAATCAAGTACATTTATTAATTCACAGCGGTGGAATAAGTGTACTTCTTGCCGTGTTTAGTGGTGAGCATTGTATATAGTTTTAAATAACATAAATATTACTTGTAGTAAAGGTTTTATTTATAAATTATTCCACTTTTAAGTACAGTACATCGAGGAAAAAATCACTTTTCTTACTTCCACCTTCGATTTACTAATGTAAATCTATTTTGAATCATAATCAATTATACATCATCAGATAGCTTATTTAATGGACATCATGGACATGAAAATCATTTAGAGCCTCAATACATTTTTTTTGGAAAACATCATTTTAATGAGAGTCGGAAATTTTGACGGGAGTACTTCCAGAACGGTGCACAGTGGTGCCAACAGGTCACAACGGTTGCTCCACAGTTGCATATTTTGCCTTAGCTGGCAAGCTGGCGTACAATTTTTTCATAATAATAAAAAGGTCATGTCGTATTAAATCACTGACAAATATTAAATATAAAACAATAATTAAAAATAAAATTAAAGAAAAAGTCACAAAATTTGAACACGTAAACAAAACATTATTATGCTTAATTTATTGTATCTGCCATAAAACTCCCTAATACTATTTATACATGTAAATGTTCACGAACTTACGAAATTTAATTTTCATTTATATTTGGACCTTGCGTAAAACAGATTGTAAATGTTTTAAGTACATTGAAGAATGATTTATTTATGGAACAATTGCGGCAATGTATTAGCAAATTACAATTATGGACTGAAAATGATCTTTATTGTCTATGAATTTTTCGAATTGTTTTGTTTTCAAATTTGACATATATGACGAAAAAACGAAGTTTCAATTGTTATTTTTCTAAAGATGTGCCAGTTGGTCAAAGAAAGTGTTGATTTAATGTAATAAATCTGAAGATTTGGTAAGAAATTTGTCATTTACAGCTGTAATATTGTATTCTAAAGTGATTTTTTTATCATAATGTTAGAAAAGTGTTACTGATATCATGTTGACACTGGCCGTTTGTATTTATTTTGATCGGTGGCCAGTGTCAGTTTTCTGGTAAGGTTTTTAAATAGTTAGGCTGGAAATTATTATTGTGAATTTACTTTTTATTAATACTTTGCAAAAACATTTTCGGTTATTAACGTTCTTTTATTTTACTGCAGTTTTTCTTTATAAAAATTTTATGGGTTTTAATAAATATATTTTCAATATTTTATAAAGATTAAATTCACTCTTATCAGCAGCATTTAAATGGGTTGATATCTTAGACAAAGAATGTTAATATAATTTATAGTTCATAACTTCTGAAAATTATCTTTTTTAATAAATATTTTTTATTTTATTAAAAAAGACAACTCCCGCACTAGGAATAAATCCTGTGTCGCGGGGGACTTTACAAACATACATGAAACGGACACAATGAATACCCAGACTCAAAACAACAATTTGTGGATCACACAAAGTGTTGTCCTACTTGGGATTTGAACCCACGACACTTGGCGAAGTAGGAAACGGCGTGGTGACCGTTAAACCACTAGGCCAAACATGCAGTCTATTATTATTATTACTAAATATTGTTAGTTATTTTAATTTTTATAAGATTAAATTAAAAACTTAGAATTAATAGCTAAACAATGCTTATTTTTCTGTAATTAGCAATTTTCACAGCATAATTATTATTATTTAGTTAAATCATAAACACTTCTGCGATTATTTACTCAGGGTGCTGATCAATCTTAAATTAAATTTCTTAAACTTTATTTATTTCAATTTAGTAATAGTAAATACCTGGTCCAGGTAACCTGGATGACCAAGTTTTGTTTTTTGGAAATTTTCCAAAAATCAATACATACTAGATCGGTTTACCTCAGCCGAAACCCATGCATACAACATTTTATGAATATCATTGGAGCCGTTTCTGAGATTTACATTATATATATACACTAGCAAGGTCCAAATGGAGGTCCCTTCTGAGAGCCCTATGTCCCTCATCAGGGATAAAGAGGACATTAAGGGATATAAAGAGGACAACTGCACGGTTTAGGCGGTCGCCATGCCGCTTGCCAATTTGCCAAGTGTTGTGGGTTCAAATCCTATACGGGACAACACTGTCTGATCCACAAATTGTTGTTCTGAGTTTGGGTGTTAAATTGTGTCCGTTTCATGTATGTCTGATCCCCCGCGAAACAGGATGTTTATTCCTAATGCGGGAGTTGTCTTTTTAAAGAAAAAAAACAGTAATATACTCGTACAATAGCTGATTCGGCGAACTTCGTACCGCCATATTTACATACATATCTGTCTCAGTTTCCCACAGGCAGTGCATAGTCACAGACAAAAAAAATTTTGGCTTTTCCTGTCCTCTTTTCTTCTTGGACAGGTCTGAACGAATGATAGGCGCTAATGTAAATAAGATCCGCGCGGTCGAACCGTGCAGTTTGAATCCGAGTCTGAACAGGCACTAAGAGATGGTACCTAATAATGAGTTATTTGCCAAAGAGTTTTTATCAACATAATACCTAATATTAGTCTTTATCCAAATAAATTTATTGTTGATTAGGAGTATTAGATCTAAGAAGAGTATAATAAATACATCTATACTAATATATAAAGCTGAAGACTTTGTTTGTTTGTTTAAACGTGCTAATCTCAGGAACTACTGGTCTAATTTGAAAAATTCTTTCAGTGTTTGATAGCCCATTTTTCGAGGAAGGCTATCATCACTACATAGTATAAAACAAAGTCGCTTTCTCTGTCCCTATGTCCCTTTGTTTGCTTAAATCTTTAAAACTACGCAACGGATTTTGATGCGGGTTTCTTTAATAGATAGAGTGATTCAAGAGGAAGGTTTTCATGTATAATAAACGCATAATATAGTATGGAAACACTGTTAATTTTCGAGGTTTCCAATGTGATGTAGCAAATAAACACATTTTTTTGCGCTTACATTGCAAACGCTGCTTGCACCCTACGAGATAAATCAAAATAATGTACTAGAGTATTGTACACCTTAAAAAGTACTACAAAAAAGTCCGCGACGGTATATCTCTATCTCTTAGGGATAACCCACAACAACCATTTTTTATTCCTTTCTTTTTACGAGAAATAATGGCTCATTTACGAAGTGATTTTAAGCAATACAGAATGAATCCTTACACAATTAAGTAAAGTAAATACATTGTGCATTTAATATAGATGAAGATGGTCCGTTACAGTATCTAATTTAAATGAATATATTTGAAGATATTACAGATTTAAAATGCACGAATCGTGTCGTCGGCGGGGACATCTGAAATCCACCCGTGCGAAGCCGGGGCGGGTCGCTAGTAGGCTATGTATTATCACGCTAAGACCAATAGGAGCGGAGCACCAATGAAGAATGTTTCAAAAACGGGGGAAAATGATCACGCTACGGGCAATAGGACATGCAAACGAGGTTGCGTGGGTCGGCTAGTGTACTAATAAATAAAGCTGAAGAGTTTGTTTGTTTGAACACGCTAATCTCTGGAACTAGTTGTCCGATTTGAAAATGCTTTTAGTGTTAGACAGCCCATTTACCGTGGAAGGTTATAGGCTATATATCATCACGCTAAGACCAATAGGAGCGGAGCACGAATGAAGAGTTTTACAAAAACGGGGGGAAATGATTAGGCTACGGGCAATAGTAGACGTAAACGAGGTTGCGTGGGTCAGCTAGTAAATTATATTATTACTAGCTTTTACACGCGGCTTCGCTCACGCAGACTTTCATCCCCTGATTTACCCCCTTAGGGGTGGAATTTCAAAAAATCCTTTCTTAGTGCTCACTTACGTTATACAAGGAACCTAGATGCAAAATTTCAGGATTCTAGCTTCAGCGGTTTGGACTGTGCGTTGATCTCTGGGTATGTCAGTCAGTCACCTTACTCTTTTATATATATATAGATTATTAGATCTTTAAAGAGCAATTCTTTGAAAGATCGATATAAGCAAGCTTAAGGACGATTTCCACTAAACGGCTCACAGTCGTACCGAGCTGATGGCACGTGGCAACATACTTTCGGCTACGATCGCGTGTCGCAGAAGACGCCCGCAGTCAAGTTGCTGTGTGCGTCTTGATAATATAGACTTTAAATACTGTATATAAGCCTTAATATCGTTTAAAGATTGTAAAATTCGTTCCGATCCGCTGCGAGCGGTTCGATGGAATCATCCTTTACACACATTACACACCGATTCGTAAAGAAAGCCCAATAGGCTGCCATAGTGTGGGTCACCATACTGCATTGTTGTATTGTCTGAGATCGTCTGCATTCGCAATGAGTATGGTGGCCAACACTCATAGATTCTGCTCATGTTTTCCATCAAGCACGGTGTAGTCATTTAGGCAGGCTCATACATAAAAAAAAATTGGGAGTGCTTTTAAAAGCTGAATAAATGATAGGGTTTCTGTCATTACTAGTTTTAATTGTGTGCGTGTGAACTGAGGGACCATAGTGATATTTTTGTTTGAAATTTTTATAAGATTTAGTAGTAGGCTCAAAACAATTGTAGAACAAATATGAGAATTTGTAAAAAGATATATTAAAAACTACAGCCCTTTAAGTGTGGTCCCTCAATCCTCACATACCATCAGCCGGATCTCGGCAAGTATGTAAAAAAATAAGGTATTGTGACTGCAGACATTTAGTAGAGAATTTGTAAAGATATATACTAAATAACTGAGCACAAATCATCAACGATTAAAAAAATACAACGACTATACTGTGGTCCCTCAGTCCACACACGAAAGATTTTGTTATACTGAATATTATCACATCAACGGAATAAAATCTTTATTTTCTTACATAATGTTTTAGAACAAGTCTCATAGCAATTTGTAAAAAATAAATTTAAAAAAAATATCAACGCACTTTGAAGATATTTATAATTAAAGCTGGTCCCTCAATCCTCACGTTCTCAAACATACTTGCATGTCTAGCTGCTAGACGACTAAAGTATCACAAAGTGTAGAGTATTAAACTTTTTGTAAAAAGTTTCTACAAAATAATAGGTATCTTTAATTGTGTGTATCATACCTCTAAAATGAGATTATAGCATTTCAGTGATCTTATGAACAGATATACGAGTAGTGTGACCACACAATTAAACAAAATGTAGACTACCACTATAATTTTTATTGTAATAGTCGAAACCCAAGGTTGTACGGTTGATTTAGTGTTATGTTACATTACGTATCTTTACAAAGCATGAAATAAAGTAGCTTTTAGTCGCTTATCACCATTTAGGCTATGTTTCAAGATAGCTTTATGTACTTATAATACCCCAGTATTTTACAAATCATTATGGTAACATAGTGGTATTATTTATCAGCTCAGTTTTATACGTTCGTAAGTAAGTTCGTAAGATCACTGAAATGCTATAATCTCATTTTAGAGGTAAGATACACACAATTAAAGATACCTAATATTTTGTAGAAACTTTTTACAAAAAGTTTAATACTCTACACTTTGTGATACTTTAGTCGTCTAGCAGCTAGACATGCAAGTATGTTTGAAAACGTGAGGATTGAGGGACCAGCTTTAATTATAAATATCTTCAAAGTGCGTTGATATTTTTTTTAAATTTATTTTTTACAAATTGCTATAAGACTTGTTCTAAAACATTATGTAAGAAAATAAAGATTTTATTCCGTTGATGTGATAATATTCAGTATAACAAAATCTTTCGTGTGTGGACTGAGGGACCACAGTATAGTCGTTGTATTTTTTTAATCGTTGATGATTTGTGCTCAGTTATTTAGTATATATCTTTACAAATTCTCTTCTAAATGTCTGCAGTCACAATACCTTATTTTTTTACATACTTGCCGAGATCCGGCTGATGGTATGTGAGGATTGAGGGACCACACTTAAAGGGCTGTAGTTTTTAATATATCTTTTTACAAATTCTCATATTTGTTCTACAATTGTTTTGAGCCTACTACTAAATCTTATAAAAATTTCAAACAAAAATATCACTATGGTCCCTCAGTTCACACGCACACGTTTTAATTTACATTTATCTAGCAACAGGAAATAATTGTCCTGTTGATATTCCTGTTCAGGTCAAGTGTCACGTCCAAAGTTCGATCTCGGTCTTTTGTCAGGGGTATGCGTCCCATCCTGTTGGAACGACTGCAGTTGCCGACTCGGATTTTAGCACCATTATAATCACATTTTCTCTATATCCGTTTTCCGTCTTCAAACTTATTTTCTTCCTTTGTTGTTTCTGAAAAAAAAACTTCGTTTAAAAAAATCGACTTCAAAAACTGAAAAGTATAAAATAACTTAATTTGTATGTGCTACCTATTCATAGGTTTGAATTCGGTGCCAAGCCAAATGTAATAGTAGGTACCACACTCGCTATATTTCGAGACGAACGTCAACGACGTCACCGACGCTTCGGTTGTTTTGTCCTACGCGAAGAGCAGCTATCCCGCTCAAGGTCACGCGCGGCGAGTCCTACTATTACATTTTGGCTCGGCACTGACTTCAACCCTATGAATAGGTAGGTAGGTAGGTAGGTAGTAGGAATAGGTGTAGCACATACAAATTAAGTTATTTTATACTTTTCAGTTTTTGAAGTCGGTTTTTTTAAACGAAGTTTTTTTAAATTTTTCGCTTTTTAGTCTTTCTCAAGTCTCTCATCATCATTTCACCTAAATAACTTGAAAGAATACGACTAAAGGTAACATACAACATACTGTATAGAATAATAAATAAATATTTCGGACATGATGTTTACAGAATATGAAAGCATGCAGACAATTGCCTTAACTTTATTGCAGGCGCTCACGTAAATTTGAGGGTTTCCTTCAATTTCCTTGGGATCCCATCATCAGATCCTGATATAGAGGCCATGGGACCACATGGGGAGCATACCCTTTCAAATACAAAAATAATTTTCAAAATCGGTCCACAATTGACGGAGTAATCAATGCACATACATAAAAAAAAAAAAAACCGATGATATTGAGAACCTTTTGGAAGTCGGTTAAAAAAGAGAAAAATCCAAATAGTGTTGAATTTTTTTATCAATGTTACTTCATATAAAATTTTGTTAGGGCAACAAAATTATATTGTTGATGAGGATCGTAATGATTATGATGGCGAATGTAAAGACTTATGATGTAAAAAAATTTTTTTACAAACCCTAAATAAAAGAGATCTTTAAAAATTTTCAAAGAATTTCACATGACTAGCGCTATTTTCGGGCTTTGCACAGCTAACAGTTAGGTAGAAACAATTAAAAACTGGTACTAATATTTGCTGCATGTTTTTGCAGTGAATGATGTCGGAAACTCAGCCACCAGTCATTCTATGCATGGAGAGTGCTACCGGCGAAGATGTGACCCTTAAGATTGAACCTAATGACAGTTTTGAAACGTTCCTTGAGAAGGCCAAGTAAGATCTATATATCCTCTTTAATCTAAGTATTCACGCTTTTAAATAAGGCCCATATAAAACCCAAAGCTTTTAAAAACTGGTCTAAAAGACCATCACTTTAACCGACAAAGTGAAAAGCTATAATAATTGGCAGTCACCGTTCGAGTCGATTTTGAGACTCTTCCGAAAGTAATTTTAATCGATACCGCTATGTCGATCGGCAAAAGTCCGAAGCTTGCAACTCGACTTTATACTATATTTAGACAATTAAGTAACATTTGTATGCCAGAGGGTTAACGGAACTATCAGAACTGCAGTAAGCAAGCAGTTTAATGTGATACACACTAAACTGCTTACATTCACAAGACATCTTTAAAATGGCATTAGTCTAATTAATTGCAATGTAATTGAAATCGACAATGCAGTCTGCCCCAGAATATAATCAATTTATTACTTTTCAGATCAGTACTTGGTTTTGAAATAGACGTTAATTCCATAACCAGGAACCAACCAGTAGCCCTTACAGACAACGTATACCAATTCTTGATCAATAACGAAGAGACTATGCAACCAGAAGGCCTATCACAAACATTGGATCCAATGTTGAGTACCAACGATGGCGCTGATGCCAACGATCTTGTATACATACTCGATGATGGTACACAAATAAGAGCATCTCAAATACATTTTGACAACGATGATCCTCTGATAGACTTAACAGCAGAAAAGATACCATTTGTCAAATACGCTGACGTCACTGACGATATTGATATTGATAATTTCACAGTTGAAGAAACTAAGAAAATAAATATCGTTGAAAGTCCAGTATCAAGGTGGTCCAGTAAAAATTCCAGCCCGAAATGTAGCTTCGTCAATTCTTTACCGTTCAAACTTGTGTGCAACAACACTTCAGGATTTGAAGCCCAATTTACGAAATATTTAGAAGCCAATACAGCTAAAACTTACGCGACTTTGAACCCTGTGACTATTAGAAATAAGTCTCCAAAAAGCTTGATAAAAGATAACTTTAAGAATTATGATAGCTACCAAAGAAGTGACAGCCTTTCATATACTAGGGAAGACATTCTCAATATGTTCAAAGACTCTCCTATGACGTCACTTCCCTATGATCAGGGTTACAGTGAAAGACGGCATGTTAGAAAGACAGATCCATCAAGGCTGGTCCACAAAAGTTGGAATAAACCCATAACTTATGTGGATATTGATGGGGTTTTGATCGGGGAGACTGAAAGTCAGATCTGTTTCATCTGTGGGAAACACGTTGACAATAGTGTGGACAAGCTTTATTTATTCGACAATGAAGACCAGAGGGTACATAGATGTTCGCCTCAGAAGAAAATGTCTACGCAACTGAAAATTATATGTGAATGTTGTTTGAACGAAAATTTTAGACCGTGCAGAATGAAAAGTGCTAATCAATTTTTGAATCCAGACGAATTCTTGGTTATAAGAAATAATCAGCAATATATATTTCAGAAGATAAAAAACTTTAGTTTTACACATTATGCGAAAAAAAATACAAAAGAAAGTAAACAAAACAAAGAAGAATTTGTGAAAGTTGAAATCGGTTCTGATGGGGAGATCATCACTAAGCCCATAGACAATGATCTTAGGTCTGATGACGTCATCATAGTTAAGGATGAAAAGAAGGATAGCAGTTCCAGTGACGTAGAAATCATTGAGCCGGAACCAGAGATTGATAGTATCATAGACAATTTGGAGGAAGCTGATGAAGAGGTGAAAGAGTTTTTGGGGAAATACTCTTGTGAAACGAATGAAGTTGCCGAACTTAAATGCAGGTAGGCTGTTGTAAGACAAATAGATTCAAATGCTTTCTCCAACACACTTAAATGACATTCGCTTTAAGAAAATAGTGATGCATCACAGTACTAGAATGTGCTTATACTAGATCACGTTCTCGTTTTATAGTCAAAAGTAGTTTCAACAAGATCACACCGACAGAAAACACATCTCGAAGTTTCTAAAATATCGTACGATTAATCTCGGATGAAATGGAAATTGATGTTTTTCCGAAATCGAATAGTTCCTACTCGACAACAGATTACGACATCGGCCATCTTAATTAATATCTTCCTTAGGCAGATTTTTTTTTGAATAAGAAGATTTGGGTAGGCCCCAACCTCAGATTTAATGCAAAATTAAATTCCTTTAAACATACGGAGAGGGGTAGTCTCTTTTGTCTTAAACTCTATTATTTTAGTATAATACCACTTGCAGGTTCTGTGAAAAACTATTCGCTGATGTTGCTGATGTGATGGAGCATTGTGAAACACATAAACATGATTTGGAAGAAGGGGAGGTCTTCCCATGCCCGCTTTGTAATTATGGTAAGTTTTATTTTTAATTTTCTATTTCAGAGGAAGGTATTCCAGTGTTCATCCTGCCAGATATCTACAACTCAAATGCTCAATTTACTTACTATGTTAGCTATTCGTCATTAGTTTATTGGTCATTTCAAGTAACTCATATTAATAGTCACGTCACGTCATGTCACATAACGTTATGTTACATCACGTCATGTCACATCATGTTACATCACGCCATATCAATAAGATGAATGCCACCATAAAACATCTAGATTCTGGAGAACAGTAGACATAATCTTCCCACACTTTATTCTCCAGTATTATATTTAATCATTGTTGTTATTAACTTGCTAGGTTATGCCAATTTGAAATGGTTGAAAGGTCATCTTAAAGCAGCTCACGAAAGGAATAAAACTACCGAAGAAGACAAGACGAAGGATGATGAAGACGGTTAGTAAACCATTGTTTGTATTATCTTTAACTGTACCCTATCATGCTTAGCGATGGCATATTGTGGTTGCTTTGATAGGCAATGAGGAACAGAAGTTATAAGAAAAATAGATAAAAACAATTTATGAAGGCGGTTGTATGTTGCGTCAAAATTTGACATCGATCTATACAGAACTCTGAGATTTTGATGAGTACTTACATACTTGTACACACTCACATACTTATCCCGAAAGGGGTAAACAGAGGTGTATTGGACTCCCACACTTTGCTGACTATAACTTTCATCCCACTTACGATATTTGGGCTTTCCATGTGTTAACGGACTAAAAATATGGTGTTTCACCATCCCTGTGGGTGCGGTGCACACAGGTGCAGCAGTGTTAAGGGCGCCGGCCGCGGCAATTTAGGGCGCTACACTTACTAAAGGGCGCTACACTTACTAAAGAGTGCTACAATTACTAAAGGGCGGTACACTTACTAAAGGGCGCTACACTTACTAAAGAGTGCTACAATTACTAAAGGGCGGTACACTTACTAAAGGGCGCTACACTTACTAAAGGGCGCTAGAGGAATGATTGCACAAGGGCGCTTTGCGGGCAAGAGACACCTCTGCGTATGTGTCGTAAGAGGCGACTAAGGGAGTAAACTGCACAGGACAACAGCATTTCAAAGAGAAGGGGAACTTGAAACCAACCCTACAGCAACCCATCTGGCCAGCGCAGTAGTGGGCTTTATAACGAGAGAGGCATATCTCTGGCAAGCGCTGTTTCACACCGGTTTTCTGTGAGGCCGTGGTATCATTCCGGTCGAGCCGGCCCATTCATGCCGAAGCGTGGCTCTCCCACCTCACATAAATTTTCCTCCCATTATGATCTCGGGTCCTTTAAGCGGGGCGTAAAAAAAGCATCTCACTAGGCCGCAATAGTGTGGGTCACCATGCTGCACTATACGCCTTCGCATTGAAGATTGTGACCACCCAGTTGGATTTTACTCATGCTTTCCATCAGGCAGAGTAGAGTCATCAAAAAAAGATGCAGAACTAATGACCGCGTTCATTAGAATCCTTGAATCCAAGGTTTCAATTAGCTGTCATGATCTCTAGCCACTAGACCAAGAAACCAGTTAACTGTAAAGGAAATGTAATATGATTTGTTTCCAGAAGCCGAACCTTCGACGTCTTCCAAAGTGAACTCCCCGATAGCGAAACGGACTCGCAGTTCTAACAGGAAGAGTGATGGGGAAAGAAAAGGTAGGCCAGTTTCTTAATGGTTTAGGGAGGCAAAAGAGCAGGATGGTCCCGTGATGGTAGGTGGTCACCGCCGCCCATGGTCTCCTGCAACTAAGAGTCACAGAGTGCGATGCTTTTTGACTTCTTTTCCCCTCGAGTATCAAGTAAAGTGGGGGGTTGACCCCCCCCGGTCACCGTACTTACTCGGTGAAAATCTTTTGGGACCTCGCCGACTAACAACACAAGAATTTCTGTGTAGCTATTATTCCTAATTGAGTCACTCCGGCTCCGACAGGAGTCTTCTAAAGCGCGTTTTTAATTAAATTAATTATTATGTGTTGCTATTTTAGAAAATGAGACGTCAGACGAAATTAAGACTGACACAAATGTCGTTCCGGTTAGTTTTAAACACTAAACATCATTTATATTTACAGAAAATATCATTATGTTAGTTTTACACTAGTGTTACTTAGTTTATCTTAGATTCATTTTTTTTGGATAAAAGATTAGGTATTTGCTTGTATGTTCACTAATTTTTGCTCGCGACTCCGCTCGCGTGTTTGTCGGTTATCGCGGTAAAAGTTATCCTATGTGCTACCTCAGAAATCTAAGTATTTCCATGCCATTGATATTTAAGCCGCGAAAACGTAAAGAGTTATTTTCAAATTTAAAATATAAGTATGGATTTTTGTTATAAATCATAATTGCGTCATTTAAAGGTCATTGAACTATTTATTTATTTAGAAGTATATTAGATTGTATTGGGTAGTTAGTACGTAGTAAAATTGATTTTTTATATATTATTATTAAGTATTCAAACCAACCTGGCCAGAACTGTAAAGATGAATCATTAAATTTTACAGAGCGAGCAAAAGCCACCCATCATGAAAACAGAAGTAAAACAAGAAGCGCTGGACAGCAGCGAGGATGAGATCTGGATAGTGCAGACTGCAGACATGGAAACCAACCAAGATCTGACGAAGCTGTTGGTAGCCAACAATAAGGTATGAAAGGTCGAAATATGGTAATGGACTGTTTTTCCCCCCAATGTATCCCTACGTTGTCGTCGTGGTGGGGCTTGCGTGAGTCGATGATTTCTGGGGCTATGCCGGTAGAGCCACTCATGCCGGATAGGCCCAGAAGGAGGCTCCAGACTAAATGGGATACGAGACGGAGTCTTTACAGACTGCCGCGTGGGGCACTCTAAACGTCCCTCTGCTCTAGCAGAGGACGTATTAGAGTGCCAGTAGTTCCGAGAGGGACAGGGGGCGGACGGATCCGGTCTGGTGCAGACCCCGTCCGGCCCAACCGTAATCCTGAACGGACAGGACCGGTGGCTCTTCGAAGCCACGAGGACGTAAACCTCTATAAAAAATACCCCAAGCTCACGCTCTGACGCCTGGCAATGAGCTGTATCGCTGGAGGGAGTCCAGTGCCAAGGGCGTCCTCTGTCGGAGGACATTAAACTTCAAAAATTAATGACATGGACAACTATAGGAATTTACCTACCCAGGAGGGTCCTAGACGCGACGCGTCTGGGGAGTCCCTCCCGGAGCCAGTCGGCTCCGGCAGCCCCCAATCGTATTATGGGGGGGGGCACCCAATGTCACACACGCCCGTCGCCGAGCGTCAAATCCGGCACCGAATCTCAAGCGAAGGACGCTGATAAAAGAAGTGGGGCAGTGTCGCGCCCGTCGAGGAACAGCCGAGGGCAGTTCCGGAAGGCGGACGCCCACTCCTCCACTGAGGAGATTGCTGCGGCGGTAGCGCCTGCATCGGTGGGGCTCCCAGAAGTCGATCCGACTGCTGGGAGCCGAAGAACAATGGAACGCATGCGTTCCAGGTCCGCCGTGAGTGTCGCGGGCGGCGGTTCCCGTGCGAGGACGGACGCACCGGAAGCAATGGACACGGAGGAAGACGGCCGGAAGCGCGGACGCCCTACTGGCTGCGAGAGCGACATCGCTCAGGCGATGTTGCCTCCTAAGGTGGCAACCAGTCAGAGGGAGCGATCGCTGACCCCGGTGCCGGCCCCGTCAGGTTCCGCCTTTAGTAGGGCGGGATCCTATAGGCGGGCTCGAGCGGACGGCGAATTGCAAGCGGAGGAGGATATAGCAGATCTCCTGCTGAAGATCAAGGAGCCGATGGTGGGGGATTCTGTGCCCCAAACACCATCCTCCTTGCAGGAGAAAGCGGAAGCGGCGGTGGCCATCATCCACAAGGTGGCCACCAAGTCAGTGAACCTTAAGGGCCCTTTTGTGAGGGCCCTTAAGGACTCCTCCTCTGCCTTGGCGGAATCGTGGAATCCCTCGCAGGGGACGTGGCTCGCCTCCAGTCAGCCAACGATCACCTGACGGGGCAGGTGGCGGAGCTGAGCGCTCAGTTCGCCCAGTTCCGGGCGGAGCACCCCGCCCCGGCCCCTTCTACGTCGCGGCCAGCCCCGTCTACGCCCCAGCCGGCCCCGTCTGCGTCGCGGCCGCCCCCGTCTGCGTCACGGCAGGCCCCGTCTACATCTCAGCCAGCCCCGTCTACGTCGCAGTCTGCCCCTACTGTCCCCGGAGTATCGGATGAAGTCCTGCAGCAGATGCTGCAGTACATGCTCCATGCGATGGGGAACTTGGTGGACGGGCGGATTGCGGGTCTGGAGGCAAGACTGCCGCCGGCCCCTATTATTCGGCCGCCGCTTGCGGCGCCAAAGCGAAAGGTTGCGTCGACACCGACCCCTCTACCGGTGGTGGGGGGTCGCGTAACCTACGCGGCAACGATGTCGGCGCCAGCTCCTGCGGCTTCTCAAAGGCCCGGTCAGGCGGCCAAGGCTACAGCCAAAACAGCTGCGCCGAAGCCGGGACCCAAATCGGCGGCAAGAGCTGGAGCAGAGTTCCCTCCGCTCCCCACTCCAACACCTCTGCCTGGCCCTTCCACATCTGCCCCCTCCGATGAGGGTTGGCAAGTAGTTGGGGGGGCCGAGCAGTCGAAGAAGGCCAAGAAGCGGGCCAAGAAGGCTGCCCAAAAGGCGGCCTCTGGCCCGCAGTCGTCATCGGTGGCAAGGGCCACTCCAAAGAAGCCGCGGAAGTTGCAGCCGCCTAAGACCGCGGCTGTAGTGGTCACGGTGTCACCGGAGGCGGCAAGTGGGGGACTGTCCTACGCGGCCGTCTTTAAGACGGCCCGGGACTGTCTCGCCCCAGATTTTGGAGCGGCAGGGGTCCGTTTGCGCCTCGCCCAGACGGGAGCTCGTGTCCTCGAGTTCCCTGGGGCCGATGGCGCAAAGACGGCGGACACCTTCGCCGAGAAGCTGAGGGGAGTCTTCGCAGCCACGGATGGTGTGAGGATCTCCAGGCCCACGAAGTGCGCGGAGCTGCGCATTTCGGGCCTGGACGACTCCGTCACTGCTGATGATGTCCGCGTTGCAGTCCAGGAAAGGACAAAGTGCAGCGTGGAGAACATCAAAGTCGGCACCATCCGTCCCGGTCCAGGGGGCCTTGGTGCAGTGTGGATGAGCTGTCCCGTGGCGTCGGCCAAAGTTTTGGGCGACGCCGGTAGGCTACTCGTCGGCTTCGTAAGCGCTAGGATCACGGTCCTGGCGGCGAGGCCGATGAGGTGCTTCAAATGCCTGTCAGCGGGACACACACGCGCCAAGTGCGATAACTGTTTTGACTGCAGCGGATTATGTTTCCGCTGCGGTCGACCGGGGCACAAGGCTGCGGAATGCTCTGCGGCCCCTCACTGCCCGATATGTGCGGCGGCTAATAAGCCCGCCAATCATCAGATGGGGCGGGGGGGCTGTAGGCCTCCCCGCGCTTCTCGGCAGACGTCGTGGGCTAGCCTAGCGACCCAGGCTGCCTCCGACGTTGCCCATTCGTCAACATTGACGCCCATGGAGGGGGTTGTAGAAACGATTCAGTAATGGATCGAATCTGCAACCTCCTTGTCCAGACGAACCTGAACCACTGTGCCGCGGCGCAGGATCTCTTCCTGCAAACCATGGCGCAGTGGTCAATAGGTGTTGCCGTAGTCGCGGAGCCCTATTTCGTTCCTCCCCGTCCAAACTGGATGGGTGACTGGGACGGCTCCGTGGCAGTCGTCGGTTCCGCGGCGGCTCATTCCCCGCCCTTGTCACTTAGAGACAAGGGCTCTGGATATGTTGCCGCCGAGTGGGGGGGGATAACCGTTTACGGTGTGTACTTCTCCCCCAACCGGAGTTTGAGCGACTTCGAGGTCTTCCTTAACAGCTTGGAGACCTCGATGCGGCGATTAGCGTCTGGGCACGTCCTCGTGCTGGGGGACTTCAACGCAAAATCCATTGCGTGGGGGTCCCCCGGGACGGATGCCAAGGGCGAAGCCGTTGAGGAGTGGGCGGCTTCGGTGGGCCTCTGTTTGTTGAACAGAGGCTCCACCAACACGTGCGTGCGACAGCAAGGGGGGTCGATAGTGGACCTTTCGTTCGCTACCCCTGCTGTTGCCGCACGAGTAAGGAACTGGTGTGTCCTGGAAGAGGTCGAGACGCTCTCGGATCATTTATATATCCGGTTCGAGCTCTCCCGGTCCCAGGGCCCCAGTAGGGGTCACACGGCGCGGCATCCTTCCCGCTTTCCGCGGTGGGCTGTTGCCAAGCTGGACAGGGACCTACTAGAGGAGGCGGCCATTATTCATTCTTGGCTGTCTCCGCAGGCCCCGACCGAGGAGGTCGGTGTGGACGAGGGGGCTGGCCGTTTTCGCGATGCGATTACGCAGATCTGCGATTCGGCCATGCCCCGCGTCCAAGGTCGTCGGCCTCCACGGAAGGAGGTCTACTGGTGGTCCCAGGAGTTGGCGGACCTCCGTGCGGCTTGTACTCGTGCCCGGAGGTCCTACACCCGCAGCAGGCGACGTCACCGTGGAAACGGTGGCGGGGACCAGCTTCATGAGGAGTACCGCGAATCGCGGAAAACTCTGAAGCTGGCCATTTGCCGCGCCAAAGAGGTAAAAAGAAAGGAGATGCTGGAGAGTCTCGACCGTGACCCCTGGGGTCGCCCATACCGTGCGGTGCGTCAGAAGCTCCGCACGCCGGGCCCCCCCCTTACCGAGACTCTCCAGCCCAGCTTCCTGCAGGAAGTGGTCGAGGGCCTTTTCCCTGAGCGGGCGGAGCACACACCCCCGTCGATGGCCTATGCGGTCATAGACGACGGGGGTAGAGAGGACGATGTGCCGCCCGTTAGGGAATCGGAGGTTGGGGCGGCTGTTCTTCGGATCCGTTCCAAGAACACCGCCCCCGGGCCGGACGGGGTTCCAGCCCGAGTGATGGCCCGAGCCCTCGACCATATGTCGGACCGCCTCAGGGAAGTGTTGGACGCTAGCCTGGCGTCCGGACGCTTCCCTGAGTGCTGGAAATTGGGGAAGCTGGTCCTGTTGAGGAAGCCGGGACGGCCTGCCGATTCGGTCGCGGCCTATAGGCCCATCGTGTTGCTGGACGAGGCGGGTAAACTTTTTGAGAGGATACTCTCTGCCCGCATCGTCCGGCACCTCTGCGAGGTGGGGCCCGACCTGTCGGACGCCCAATTCGGATTCCGAGAGGGGCGTTCGACGGTCGATGCCGTGATACGCCTTAGGGCCGTGACCGAAGAGGCAGTGAGCTGTGGCGGCGTGGTGTTGGCGGTGTCCTTGGACATCGCCAACGCCTTCAATAGTCTGCCATTTAGCTGCATCAGGGAAGCACTCCACTATCACGGGGTGCCAGAGTACCTGAGGCGGCTAGTGGCAGACTATCTAGAGGAGCGTACCGTCGTGTACGAGGACCGAGAGGGCGTCTTGAGACGGCGACCCATGTCGTGCGGCGTTCCGCAGGGGTCTGTCCTTGGACCACTCCTGTGGAACGTGGGGTACGACTGGGTCCTTCGAAGTCGTCTGCCCCCGGGGCTGGGCGTAATTTGTTACGCCGATGACACATTGGTCACAGCCCGGGGAGCGAACTTCCAAGAGGCGGCGTGCCTGGCCACCAGGGGAGTTTCTCTGGTGGTCGGGCGCATCGAGGCGCTGGGCCTACGGGTGGCCCTGGACAAGACGGAGGCCCTATTGTTCCATGGGCCCCGTCGTGGTCCACCCGCCGGCGCCTCCATAGAGGTCAACTCGGTCCTCGTACCGGTTCGGGCCCAGATGAGGTATCTGGGCCTGATACTCGACGGTAGGTGGCTCTTCGACGAGCACTTCCGACAGCTTGGTCCGAAGCTGGTCGACGCTGCCTCCGCCCTTGGGCGACTTTTGCCCAATTTGGGTGGAGCCAGCGTCGCAACGCGACTCCTGTACACGGGGGTTGTCCGGTCGATGGCACTGTATGGTGCACCGGTGTGGGTGGCGGCTATGACTGCCCTAAATAAGGCCCGCCTCTGGCGGCCTCAGAGGGTATTGGCAGTCAGAGCCATACGCGGATACCGCACGGTGTCGACCGAGGCGGCGTGCGCCCTGGCCGGAACACCCCCGTAGGATTTGGAGGCGGAAGTGCTCGCCGAAGTTTATCGACGGGTGGCTGAATATCGGGCGGAGTATGGCTATCGCCCTCCGCCCGAAGAGGTACGCGAGTGGCGTGAAGCCGCCCGTCGAGCCACGATGGCTCGCTGGTCGTTCCGGCTGGAGACTCCACGCGCTGGCTTTGCCGCTGTGGAGGCTCTGCAGCCGGTCATCCTCGAGTGGGCAGGGCGGCAGCACGGGACCCTTTCCTTCCGACTGACGCAGGTCCTTTCCGGGCATGGTTGCTTCGGGAAGTACCTGCACTCGGTCGCTAGGAGGGAATTGAGTCCCGCCTGCCACCACTGCGACTGCAGTGAGGACTCGGCCCAGCATACGCTGGCGATCTGCCCTGCATGGGCGTCGCAGCGCCGGGCCCTCACTGCAGTCATCGGAGGAGATCTCTCGCTACCGGCCGTCATACGCTCCATGGCCGGTAGCGATAGCAGTTTTACCGCGGTCGCAACCTTCTGCGAAGATGTAATCTCGCAGAAGGAGGTGGCGGAGAAGGCCCGGGAGGACGATGTCCACTCGGACCCAATCCGCCGCCGGCGAACCGGGCGGCGGAGGCGCGCCTATCAGCGCCTCATGCCGCCCTGAGTGTGGCCGCGGATGGTCGGGACGGGCTTTCCCCTCCATCCGCTCTAGTGGCCTCCCGCGAGGGGGCGACGTACGCGTGTGCCGTACGTCGCCTAATTGAGAGGATACCAGCAGACGGTGCCCGCTTCTGTGCGGGCAGGCGCTGGGAGGGGTCCGGATGTGTTAATAACTGCAGTTCCCGGACTCCTCCCTTCACAGGCGCAGAGTGGCACACCGTGTGGTTTTAGTCGGTTCGAGTCCGACACACCGCCCCGCCGCAAGCCCCGGTGGGGTGACGGTCCGAGGGGATTTCCACACGTTAAAAAAAAAAAAAATGGTAATGGACTGTTAGTAGGTGTAGTGATTTAAACGGCTATGTCGCCGCATCTGACTGCGTTAGGTGTTGTGAGTTCGATCTCCTTAAGCGACAATATGTGATCTACAAATTGTTGTTCCGAGTCTGGGTGTTCTTTGTGTCCGATTAATGTATGTTTGGAAAGTCCCAAACGACAGGATATGTTGCTATGCCGGAGTTGTCTTTATGTAAACAAGTAACAAATTATTAAAAAAAAACCGACTGCGTCAATATCTGCCATCTTTATTAAATTCATTGAAGAACTAAAAAGATAGCAAGAACTGAAAATAATAGTTTTTTTTATTTTCTTTTTTTATTTTCTTTTTTTCTTTAAATTTGATGTACCCAGTGTCATTCTCACGACTAAGACGAATCTATTGACACCACTCACATAAAAATACGACAAGCCGTTTAGGCTCTAGGGCATGCCAAAGAAATATACATACATACTCTCGAAAAACATAACCCTCCTTCTTTCGCAGTCAGGCAAAAAGAAAGTTCTTCTTCATGAAACATGATAATTATACATTCTTAAGAAATACGTATGACATCATACCTGACTATTTTAATATCCTACTAAAATTATAAACGCGAAAGTTTGTAAGTATGGATGGATGTTTGTTACTCTTTCACGCAAAAACTAGTGAACGAATTTGAATGAAATTTTGCAGTAATATAGCTTATACATCAGAATAACACATAGGCTACTATTAGCCGCGATAACCGACATACACGCGGGCGGAGCCGCGGGCAACAGCTAGTTTGTGTATATAATAGATGCCAAAATGACTAACTGACTGACTCTGCCTGGTGGAAAGCATAAGTAGAATCCAAGAGTGGTGGTCACCATACTTATTGCAAACAAAGCAGCATGACACACACTATTGCGACTGAAAATATTTGCTGAACATTGTAGTTATTACTTTAACAATGTTTCAGGGCCCAGAGGAACAGCAGGCTCCTAAATCTGAAAAGACATTTAAATGCTTTAATTGCAGGTAAGATTCAGTTTAAATCGTCAACTTCTTAGTTCATAAAAAATAATATATTGTCCATGCTTTGGGTGTAGTATTTCTGTCTATGCCCTTTTCAGTAATCCTGATCTCATGTAAAAAAAGTTATGATTTTGCATAAGTTGTTATGTTTAGTCCACAATGTTTGAAGATCTACTACAGTGGAACTGACATGAAATGTGTTCAACAGTACCTTAAAATGAAAGAGTAAATAAATGCAGAAAAACCCATATAAAGTTTTTTTTATGGTATAGGGGCAAATGAGCTGACGTTTCGCCTGATGGTAAGCGATTCCCGCCGTCTATGGACACCCGCAACACCAGAGGCGTCACAAGTGCGTTGCCGGCCTTCGAGGGATGGGGGGAGGGGTTGGGGTATGGGCCTGCGGTATCCTCACTCACTCGGTGAAACACAGCGCAAGCGCTGTTTCGCACCGGTTTTCTGTGAGACCGTGGTATCGTTCCGGTCGAGCCGGCCCATTCATACCGAAGCGTGTGTCTCCCACGGTACGTTACGGTAGATTGGTACAATACTATAGTCGCGAAAGCTTAATAAACAAAACTAATACACTTTCGCATTTATAAATTAAAAACAATATTCAAAAATATATAATCATAACATTCATAATACTGCACGACATTATGTATACTTCCTTGCAATACCACCTTAGTGTTGCCACTGCTAATTTAAAATCTACCATATTTTTTGTCTATAGTCAAATCTTTACGACTGCCGAGAGTTTATCTTCTCATCAGTGCAAACGGAGAGGCAGAAAACGGAAAACGAAAGAAGAAAATATTATATGCATACCTACTGAAGAGGATTTCTTAAAGGTTTGTGGTAATTATTTTCTTTCAGATTTTTTAGGGGTTGCAGAGGTGTTTTTTAGATAAAAGAAATGTTTTTTTTTTTCAGAGGGCCCAAGGACGTCCCAGACCCCCAACAACGGGAGACAATGATTTGTTGGTGATTGTAAGTAATTAGTGTAAAAACTATATTATAATAGAACACATACCTACTAAGACAATCGCTGAAGCTTTTTAAAGAATTTATGCTTTAAAGCTTCTGGTTTACAATTCATTTTCAACTGCACCCGCTTTGTAGTACTGATCTGTTTTTTTTTCCAAGTTACACTCAGAACTCATACTGACATACCAAGACTCACAGAAGACAAACCTAAAATGACAGCATTCGTGCTGTCGTGTTTCGTTAGTGAGTGCGAGACCGGAGGCCCAATGACGCAGAAGCTTCATTAGACCGCCATGGTGTAGGTCACCATGCTGCATTGTTGCATTGTCTGCATTCGCAATGAGTATGGTGACCACCACTCTTGGATTCTGCTCATGCTTTCCATTAAGCAGAGTAGTCATTTTGGCAGGTTTGTAATAATTACACGTGTTCTCACCTCGCATAAGAAATGTTTGACGACAGGAAAGTCTCCGTATCCCAGTATGCCAGTAGCGGAAGGTGGTTCCGTGTCTTTTTGTGTAGAACCGTCAGCTTGCTTCTTAGCTTCTTGGATTCTGCTCATGCTTTCCATCAGGCAAAGTAAAGTAACTTTGGCAGACTCATTTAAAAAAAATACACGTAAATACATGACAAACTGAACTTTATTACATAAATGCTGAGGTCGAAATTTGATTGAAGCGTATAGGTACTTAGATTATCATTGCGTATACGTGTGATGTGTTTACCGCTACTTTCCAGCGTTCACGAAAGCGCCGCAACAAGCAGCCAACATGGAACCCACAGATAGTGACCTGCCACAATTGTAATGAATCTTTTACTTCCAAAGTGCGGCTAAAATTTCACATGTAAGTAGTTATTATTATTATTTAATATAAATACAAATTTTAACAAAAAAAACCGACTTCAAGAAATGCACCAAATTGAAATGGGACCACACGGGAAGCACCAGATTTCAAATATAAAAAGAATCATCAAAATCGGTTCACCCAGTCCAAAGTTATGAGGTAACAAACATAAAAAAATACAGTCGAATTGATAACCTCCTCCTTTTTTGAAGTTGGTTAAAAATTAAATTATTATTATATAGAACAAATCCACAAGTGTCTGCTTTAACCAACTCTTCTAAATAACTCCCTTAATAGCTCCTTTTTATCTGTCTAGACAGCTTAAATTTCTAAGTTTCCTTATACTTTTATGCCATACCCACACCTCTTTTCTTTTTTATTTCCTTTCCATAATACAGAAATCCATACTAAAATAAGAAATAATATTTCTTTTACGTAGACATAATGTGCATGAACGCATGATGTTCTTTAAAAATACTGAACCGATTCTGGAAATTCTCTCATTAATAAGCAGTAGCTGATTTAACCTTGGGTGATGTCTGAAACAAAAACATATTTAAAATACATGACATTTAAAAAAAGTTGTTTTACTTACATCGAGATTTCTAAATTGACCTGTACCTACCTATTTCCCAACACGTATCAGAAATATCTGTAGCAATTTGTATAGTAGTCACATATTTGCAGGCAGTTCCACGAAAGCTCAAACACCATGATGTCAGACGGGAGATATTTGTGTACAGAATGTACTGGAACCACCTTCTCCACGGAGACGGAACTGTTCGACCACGTGCACTTCCAGCATGACAAACAGAAGAGGTGGCAGTGTCCTGTCGAGGGATGCGGAAAGACGTTCTTCTTAAGGTATGTGTCAAAATGCAGTGTTGCCAATGTAAATATTTTTGCGATTAGTAGGAAAAGATGGTAATTTTAAAAGCTACGTCATTTTATTAAGATGTTCGAAGCTAAATTAAGGTATTAATATAATAACCCGTTTATTTCAGAATATATTTTATCCGTAACATGAATAGCTATTTTAGTATTTGTAATAGGAAGGATAGGACTTTCATATCTGTACGTAATGACACTCAAGAGGCGGCTAGGGGTACCACAAAGCCGCTCGCTTTTGCCTTATATATTTGAAATATATATTTTTCGTTAGGGCAACCCTGACAAAACATAGTCGCACTCACACGGATACACGTCGGTACGTTTGTGTGACTTGCGGTAAACGGTTCTTGGATAAACAGACTTTAGACGAACATGGAGTCACTCATCTCCAGGTCAGTACTGTCATTTTTTGAATTATTAATTGTATTTACATTTGAATTCATTAAAATTTTAGTTTACAACGTTTACAAGATTGCGTTTCTGTAATTTGTTAGAGGCATTTCGTATAAAAGGGACAGAAGTGTGTAATTGGCAGTCGAGAAAGATCATATTGTAAGTATATATGTATTTATATCAGTTGTCTAGTACCCACAACACAAGCTCTGCTTAGCTTGGGACTAGATGGCGTTGTGTGTTAGATGTACGAAACATTTAATTATTTATTTTTTACTAGCTGACCCGGCGAACTTCGTACCGCCATATTTACATGTCTGTATTAGCTTCCCACAGGCAGTGTACAGTCGGGGACCAAAAAAAAAACTTTTCCGTTATCTTTTAATTTTTCTTGTACACAAACCAATTGTTATTGTACCTAACAATAACGAACACATAAAAAAATAAATAATTAATTTGGTGCAGCCGTTCGGAAGTTATACGCGTACATACATTTCAGCGTTTCATTTTTAATCTCAATATATTGCTGCAGTCTTTTTTTTTCTTTTTTTTATGGAATAGACCGGCAAACGAGCAGACGTATCGCCTGATGGTAAGCGATTACCGCCGCCCATGGACACCCGCAACACCAGAGGCGCCACAAGTGCGTTACCGGCCTTTGAGGGATATAGGGGGGAGATGGGGAGGGGTTGGGGCATGGGCCTCCGGTATCCTCACTCACTCGGTGAAACACAGCGCAAGCACTATTTTACACCGGTTTTCTGTGAGGCCGTGGTATCACTCCGGTTGAGCCGGCCCATTCATGCCGAAGCGTGGCTCTCCCGCGGTGAGGGCATGTCTTTCACCAGTTCCACAGTAGCACGGTCTTTCCACAGATCAAGCCGTTCCAATGTCACATCTGCCTGAAGCAGCTGACCCGTCGCTCTCGGCTGCGCATGCACGTGCGAGCGCACGAAGAAGAGCTTGCTCCGCGACTAGTGCGGGTGTGCGCTGTCTGCAAGCGCGCCTTCCGAGACGCTCGACACGCACAGGTACCGTCCACTGCTGGACATAGGCCTCTCCTTAGAAACGAGGTTTTCATTACGGTATAGGGGTCAAACATGCAGACGTATCTGATGGTAAGCGATTACCGCCGCCCATAGACACCCGTTAAACCAGAGGCGTCACAAGTGCGTTGCGGGCCTTTTAAGAAGGGAATTCGCTCCCTCGGGATGAATAGGGGTTGTCACAATCCTTATTCTGCGGTCACATCACGGATAATGGCGGAGGCTGGAAAATACTGACTCTAGACAGACAAAACTGACAAATAAACTATAAAAGTACTAATACCATCTCCCTCCGACACATAAAAACGAACCCCTAAGTAATTATGTCTGAAGAAGTCTTCTCGGTACGAGGGAGAATTTTCCTTGATTTAATTAAAAACTAATTTAAGGGTTACTTCAGGACCACAAAAAATTTCATAGTTATAGTTCTTTCGTAGTTCCACTTTGTCTTTGTTAGATGGCGTTGAAATGAGTTTGGTCGTTGTACATCAAAATGTTTAGGCAAGTAATGAAATTGAACCTTATTACATAGGAACACACTACAAAGTCGACTGAATGTATAGAGGCGTACGCCAATGAGCTGAAGGAGGAGACGGAAGAGATGACGTTCCAGCTATCGCCCACTAGTGGACTTGTTAGACACACAGTGCAAATAGTTGGTAAGCAGTTTTTGAATAGCAACAACACAGCAGATTCTTACTAGAATTATGGGATTACAATTTAATTTTGAATGCTTGGATAGCATGATAGTTTAAGTGGTAATTCCGTCGCTTCCTACGGGATCAAACCCGTGACGCTAACTAAAAACTTCCCAGGTGAAACTACCAGGTGACTGGACTAACTGGAGATCTGCTTGAGTTGCAGGTATCAATATAAAAAGTACTCCCTAATGCCGTTAAACTTCATTTCCAGAGTCTCCAAAGCTGTCAAAGCCAATCAAACGCCAAGTGTCGAATGAAGTGGGAGAACCACTCTTGTCACAGTTGGCTGATGAAGCACGAGCATTAATAAGAGTGGTGGAGATTGAAAAGGCTTTCAGATGCGAGTACTGCGAAGAGTAAGTGCTTATCTACTTTATGACATTCTTTTATTAGATTCACCTGTATGTATTTGTTCGAACCAACTGCTGAATGAACTACTTCACAAGAGTACTAGGTAAACGAATCTGTGAAACAATGTACTTTTCTACAATGATGTATTTTCGATATGGAAAAAAAATAAAGATCGATGACGTTAATAGCGCGATTCAAAACTTCAGGACAACGCCATCTATCGAAACTAAACTAAAACTATGGAAAACTTGTTTCACCTTATAACAATAATATAATATATTATACGGTATGTAACGTATTTTTACACATTTCAAACTTTTACGATAAAAGGTTTTTTTATGTCTATTATGTTTGAATCGCGAACATCAAGCAAAAAAGTATCAAACTGCTGATCTCTTCCGAAAGGTCAGACAAATAACGTGTAAATGAAAGCCATCTTCTTGGGTTATAAAGGACAAAAATGGAAAGCCTATACATAAAGTCGCTAAAATAGCTGAGAGATGGAGGGAACATTGTGAGGTACAATATGAAGATCAAATGTCCGAAACCGATTCAACTCAATCATCCGAAGTCATGGGGGAGAAGGAGCCCTGCATACTCCGATCAGAAATTAAAGCCGTGACCCGGAAGCTAAAGAACAATAAAGCCCCAGGACCTGACTGAATCACAGCGGAAATTTTGAAAGGACTGGACCCAAATGGGAAAACATCTTTGCTTAACATATGCAATAAGGTTTGGCAGACCGGAGATTGGCCATCAGACTGGGTACACTCCTCTATTCTTCCTCTTCACAAAAAAGGCTCGATACGGAAGTAATCTCTGTAATAACTACAGAAACATTGCATTGATATCTCACGCCAGTAAGATCTTACTCCACATCATCACCGCGAGACTAAGTAATTACCTGGACTAGCAAATACTTCAAGAACAAGCCGTATTTATAGGGGGGCAAACGAGTAGTCGTATCGCTTGATGGTAAGCGCTTACCGCCCCGCCTATTGACACCCGCAGCACCAGAGGCGTCACAAGTGCGTTGCCACCCTTTGGGGGACGGGGGAGAGATAGGGGAAGCGGTTGGGGTATGGGCCTCCGGTATCCTCACTCACTCACATACCGCAAGCGCTATTTCACACCGGTTTTCTGTGAGGCCGTGGTATCACTCCGGTCGAGCCGGCCCATTCGTGCCGAAGCGTAGCTCTCCTACGGTAAGTTCTAAACCTTCGGCTCAAAATAGAATATAAGTATGGAAATGGGACTTGCTATCTATAAATCCAAGCTCATGATCATTGATCGGTTCGCACTTATACTCGTAGAAAGTACCAATTTCCTACATGACTACGAAACCGTAACCTAATGCCAATACCTTGGCTTGATGATCACCGATAGAGGAAGTAGCGAACCTAAAATAGTTGAGCAAAATTTTGAGGGACCGTAACATAAACTACCGGACTAAAATAACACCAGGTCCGAAGCCTCGTCTTCTCCACGCTTTCGAGATGTGGTGCTGACGTCACGTGCTGCGACTACCATGGACGGCCCACCGCACCAACATTCTCAAACAACTTAAGATAGAAAACACTCAACGTCTATCTACAACCTGCCTACAACGAATACTGCAGTACTTTGGCCATATTGCACACAGGGACACCAGTAATATGGAACGTCTAATGGTGACTGGTAAAATCGAAGGGAAAAGACCTAGAGGTAGAAGTTCCAAACGATGTTTGAACATCATCAAACCAAAAATTGTTTGAACCTGGTACATCAGAACATTCAAGGATTGATGAGTAAAGAATTAGAATTAGAGCTATATCTTAACTGTAATAATATTGATATTTTATGTTTAACAGAACATTGGCTTAGTAGTCATCAATTCTTGTTTAATTTCAGTAATCACCAGGTTACTAGCTCGTACAACAGAACCAACATTATACGTGATGGCTCATTAATAATCACAAAAAAGAGTATTAAAGTAAAGGAACGATCAGATATTGTCAGTCTGTCTGTTGAGCGAACCATAGAAATAGCTTGTGTAGAATTTGAGCGGTTCATTGTAATGAGTGTGTACAGGCCCCCATGTAGTTTGTATGATATATTTGATAAAATCCTTGAAGATGCATTATTTAGGGCTACACAATGTAATAAGACGGTTGTTGTCTTTGGTGACTTTAATATAAATATTCTCGAAAAGTCGAATATAACTGTAAAGTTTTTAACCTTAATGAAGTCATATAATCTATATAACGTTTTCTTTGAACCCACACGTATTACAGCCAGTAGTGCCACTTGTATTGATAATATTTTTACAAATGTGAAACCAATTAATAGGTGTATTGTAAGTGAGCTAGATTCAGATCATTGCGGGCAGTTCGTTACTTTTACTCGAACAAAACTAGAGGTTCAAAGGAAGCGTATTAGTTACGTTCCGATTACGGAGAGCCGCATGAGCCTGTTCAGGAATAATATGGCGGATAAGTTGTTAAGATTGGCCTATGATAGTGACCCTAATCAAGCTTTCGCTTTATTATTTAATATGATTGATAATGAATTTAAATTAACTTTTACATCAAAAACACTAACGATTAGTGATCGTGTAGTATTCAGTGACTGGGCCACTGTAGGTATCTATAAAAGTCGACAACGGCTATATGAGTTGTATTATGAAAAAACATATAATCATAACTTAGATTTTGTAGAATATGTAAAAAATTATTCAAAGACGTTTAAACGCACCTGTTATGCTGCTAAATCCCTATATTTAAAAAATAAAATAAAATCATCTGGCAATAAAATAAAAACCACATGGGAGATTATAAACGCCGAAACCGGAAGGTCCACTGTACGAAATCGTGACTTCCATTTAAAAATTAAAAATGTAGATATAAAAGCGGATGTGGAGGTTGCGACTGAGTTTGAACATTTTTTTACCAACATTCCTATTCGAACAACCAAAACTCTTTCGTCGTCCTCTTCCTCTGCTTGTTTTTTATTAGAAAATAGTGTAAACCGGTGTGATAGGGGTTTTGAATTTTCAGCCGTTAGTATAAATGATGTTATCAAGGCTTTTAAAAGTATAAATGTAAAGAAAACAACTGATTTATGGGGACATTCAGTACATACTATATCTGCAATAATTGATATGATATCTCCATATTTAGCAACTATTTTCAATTCTTGTATCGCATCTGGTGTGTTTCCTGATCTAATGAAACAAAGTAAAGTGATTCCATTGTTCAAATCTGGTAGTAGTTCAGATCCATCTAACTTCCGACCTATCTCAATACTTCCAACATTAAGTAAAATTTTTGAAAAATTACTTTTAAACCAAATGTTACAACATTTTATTAAGCACAACTTGCTTCATCAAAAGCAATTTGGTTTTACTAAAGGTCGTTCAACTACGGACGCGGGCGTGGAATTGCTTAAACACATATATGGCGCCTGGGAGGATTCACAGGATGCGTTTGGTATTTTCTGTGACTTGTCTAAGGCTTTCGATTGTGTCCATCATCCCACACTCATCAGGAAGCTACAACACTACGGAATAATGAATAATGCCCTAAATATTCTAACGTCGTATTTGAATAAGCGAGTTCAAAAAGTTGATATTAATGGTAAAACATCTTCGGGATCCCCGGTAACAATGGGCGTCCCACAGGGTTCTATTCTAGGGCCATTTCTGTTTCTTATATATATAAATGATTAAGTTTATTATGTAAGTGACAATCATGAGATTGTATTGTTCGCGGATGACACATCGTTAATTTTTAAAGTTAGGCGCCAACTTGACAGTTTTACTGAAGTCAACAGTGCACTCTTGAAAGTGGTACATTGGTTTAATACAAATAACCTTCTCCTTAATGAGAAGAAAACTAAATTCATTAAATTCTCTACACCAAACGTTAGGCATGTTAGAACCAATGTTCGATTGAATGGACTAGAGTTAGATCCTGTAGAATCAACTGTATTTTTAGGTATTACTATTGACGCTAAGTTACAATGGGGTCCCCAAATAGAAAAACTATCCGGTAGGCTAAGCTCAGCGGCTTTTGCTGTAAAAAAGATTCGACATTTAACTGATGTTGATACAGCTAGAATAGTTTACTTCAGTTACTTTCATAGCATAATGAGTTACGGTATCCTACTCTGGGGTAACTGTGCAGATATTAATGCCATATTTGTTTTACAAAAACGCGCCGTACGAGCCATTTATAAATTAGGCCCTCGAGTTTCTCTCCGTTCCAAAGGACAATGGCAGGTTTGTATGGGACTTTTGTACCGCCTATCACTTCTCATGGTTGGGATTATTGTTGTATTTATTAGGTTAGTTATATCATCAACAATTTCAGTTTTAATTATCAGATTTTTAGAGGCTTGCGTTCAAAAGATATTTCAGTTTTAAATTCACCTAAATCATTCCTCTAATCTGTAGTGAAATTGAAATCTGACAGCTAGCTGTCACAAATGAGTTGTCAAAAAGTTGCTCACTCCGCATTTTCCTATACCTTTTTAATCTTTATATTGTCAACGTTTCTAAAGAAAGGAATGTTATGGTGTCCTAATATTACTACATATTACGTAAAAGATACGTATGTTTCTAGCATTGCTCTGAACAAAACCTTCTCATGAACTGTTACGATTTTAAAATACAATGATAATACACTTGTCTTGTGTTATGTTCTGACCATCATAAACACGAATTACCATTGGAACGTAGCCCACTGACCACCCTTGATGAATATAAATAAATATAAAGTCTCTATGATGAAGATTTTGGCGTACTATGGTATAGTACCACATTGTCCACTACGCTCGTACAAAATCCTGTTTCAAGTTTTCATTCTCTTTGAAATGCTATTATTCTTAGGGTATAAGGCAAATAATACCATATTTTAATTTCAGTGCTCATTTATTGTAGACAAATGTACATACATGCATTAGGTATAACAAATCATGTTAGGTAAACCTATGTTGTACTCTTGTGATTATCATAAACCTCCAGTTTATGATAATCATAAGAGTACAACAACTGGTGGGACATAAGCCTTTCTTTTAAGGTTTTTTTTGTGCTGCTGTTATACTTACGATATAAATAACAAATAATATTGCAGTATTCATTTATTGTAGACAAATGTATAAACATCCACGCTACATACTGAAAATAATCAAAATAATGTCATTTAAGAAAAGAGCTGGTCAAGTTAAAGCTTAATGGATGTCCACTTATATCATAACAGATCCTATGCAGCATTGTACATTTTAAACCAACTATAGAATTACAACAATAGCTTAGTATTGCATCCCGACCATTTGTCTAAGTTATAGTCGCTATGAAAATTAAATATTCAAAAGTGCACAAACACTCATTGCCTTCAAAAATAAGTAAGGGAGCATTATCAAGGAGAGATCAATGTCCCTTAACCAACTTTTCTTTTAGTCAATTAGGTACATTATATAAGTAAATAATATTTATACATATTCAACGCCGCAGTGCTACCCGCAGTTATTGTCGTAACGCAGGGCCAAGCTAGTCTAAAAAAGGTAGCCTAAGTTATTCCTTATACCATCAGCTATCTATCAGTGAAAGTCCCGTCAAATTGGTTCAGCCGTTCCAGAGATTAGCCGGAACAAACAGGCAGACAAAAATTGTAAAAAATGTTATTTTGGTATAAATATGTACCATGTACACATATTATGCATTTAGTAAAAAGCAGTTACTTTAATATTACAAACAGACACTCCAATTTTATTTATTTGTATAGATTATACATTTAATACAGTGGGACATCATGGGTTGTTGATGATGATTTTACTCTTCATCGCATATGTGCCTCCAAGCGAAAAGGACCATCACAAACTCTTTTTGTCTCTGTCTTCTGTCTCTGGTGTATGCAACACCACATTCTGCAGTCATTGATGAAAACTGAAAACATTTATAATGATAAGATGTGACAGAAATTAAAACAAGTAAAAAGAAAAGATGTTACTTTTGAAAATAATTCTTTGTAAAAGTGGGAGTATGCATTTTCATGCTTTACAATTACTTTATGATCAGATTAAGGTCCTTTTGGCTATTATGGATAAAAGGGTTTACCACTTTTATAATTACTAAAGAGATTATTATATTAATAAATATATTACGATTTATATATTTTTAATTTAAATATTACTCTGACAGTTAGTGTTACTATTTACTTTTTATTTACATAAAAGCTTTTAAATATTATACCTGCTCATGTTCCAACCAACTAACTAAGCAGTATGTTCAGGTCTGTGGTGTTTAGCAAAAGGTACTGTAGATGACCCACCCCGTCCACAAACACCACAAATAATGTTAGGATTGTAGTCACCATAGATTAGGTAAACATTGAACCTCTGCTGATACAGATTGGAACTCAAGTTGCGGTAATGGGTTTTCTCTTCACCAACAATACAAGGAATAGGAATACAAGTTTCATCCCTGACGAAATCTAAAATAAAATATTTAATTATAAAACAATATTGTACATTATAATTTGAACCTCTGCTGATACAGATTGGAACTCAAGTTGCGGTAATGGGTTTTCTCTTCACCAACAATACAAGGAATAGGAATACAAGTTTCATCCCTGACGAAATCTAAAATAAAATATTTAATTATAAAACAATATTGTACATTATAATTATTTATCATTTTTTTATATTACAAATGACAAAGAATTAATGTTTATATGTCTGTAAAACTACTTACCTACATGTCTATGATAATTCTACAGTCGATTGTATACTGATTAGGTTTTCACTCTCGTTTACAAGATTGTGTTGTCTGATACGAATCAAATTAATATATTGTCATAAACGCGTAATAAGCTTTCCCTCTTTGAAAGCACAACAACAAACAAGCTATTGACATTTTTGTATACGATTTTCGTATTTCGTCAATAAAATGTTGCCCGGTCAAATCAGATGTATGACTTTTACACATAATGGAATCGATTTATCTAGTCGTTACGTTACTTACAAAATATAATGGACCTTTAACTAAAATTAATTGATTTAAAATATTTTTTCTTTTACATACTTCATCTTTTAATCTGTACAGTCAATATTTTATTAAAAAATATTGTTTTTAAATGTTAGTGACAGTAGTGACCTCATATATGACTATCGATTTAATTATGAAAATCGATTTATGTTTTTACATTATAATAATAATAATAATAATAATAATAAATTTATTTCAGACCATGCATACAATTACAAAATTCCAAACTTAAATTAAATTAAAACTTAAAAATAAATTATAAGCATGGCAAGTTTAAAAAATAACGAAAACGTTTTGTTGACGTTAACTCAAACGTTTAGTTATAGCATTCATAACATTTTTTCAGAAGAACTTATTTACTCTTTGCAATTAATTAAAAATATGAGAGTAACATAAAAACATTCAGGATGAGTCACTTTATAAACGATGCAAATCTCAAGACCAGCCATCACATGTCAATAGCGGTACAGGATCTGCCATTCTCCTTTAAAGAGATAAATATTCTGACTGTATCTTCACAATATATATACGAAAATTTAGTTTATGTTCAAAAAAATATATCAAAGTTTTCTAAAATCAGTGATGTTCATTCGGTAAATACCAGAAACAAACATAATCTTAGTGTTCACGTCACTCGTCTCCACAGAGTAGGCAACTCGTTCATGGGCCAATGTATACGCTTTTACAATAAACTCCCTATTGATATTAGGAATTTGCCATTAAAGAAATTTAAGAATACCATCAAATCTAAGTTATCCGCAAAGGGGTATTACACCATAGCAGAATATCTTGATGATAAAACCGCCTGGGATTGAGCTGCCCATTCTGCACATGCTGTTTATTTTGAATGTTTAAATTTATTTTGATGTGACGATAATTTATAGTTTGAAACAAATTCATTTTAAATTATTGCTATTGTTGTAATTTTTTTTAAATTATTATCTTTACTGATTATTGTAATTGTGACTCAAATTGTAATTATCGCATTTATTTTATTGAAATAATGTCTTTTGCATATTGTCTGGACTTTAAAAGAGACGGTGATCCCTGAGTTTGTTTCGTCCTTTCTTCTCAGGGCTAGTCCAGTTAGGAAAGGCCGAACTCATCTGCTCAAAAAAAGTTTAACTTGCAAAAGTGTTCATGTAACCTAATTGCAGAATAAATGATTTCATTTCATTTCATTTCATTTCATTTCGATGGTCGGACCAAATATCGGAGGAACTAAAAATACCTGTCAGCGACGCACTCCACCAAGCTACAGATCGGAACCAATGGAGATAACTGGATGACGGAATCAAACGGAGTCACGATCCTCAGTAGTGAGGGAACTATTAGAAATGTCCTCAAGAATGAGTTTAAAATTCATTATTTTGGTTTCATGAAACTAATAAAACATATTAAAACGTTTCCGTTCTATGTATTAAAAATGTACCGCGCTTATCGTTTTAACGTCAAATATAAAGATACTGATTTGACTCATCTTTATTGCAGTGTTTTCTACTTGGACAGTGGTTTGAATAACCATCGCGTCATACACAAGGGGGTGAAGAACCCCTTCACTTGTCATATATGTAAAGTGAGCTTCGCCACATATTCCAGGTACGAATTTTAATTATATTTTTTCAATAATGTGCACATACCTTTATATACCGCATAGAGAACATTCCCCTTTCTTTATCTCTTTCTCTTCTCCCTTCGGCCTACATAAGACTGCTAGTCTCTTTCTGTCACCACTTTATTTATCTGCCTCCAAACCACCATTTTGATTCATTTATCTGCAGTGAATAAACTATGAAGATGGTGTCTACCACTCTTAGATTCTACTCAGAAAAAATAGAGTAATTAAAAAAAAATACGATTTAATAACCTATTGTGATACCTATGTAGATTTTTTTTTTCGATTCATAGTTCAGAATGTGTATTTAAAACAATAATATTGCGATAATAACGTATCCACATTATTTGTAATAAAATTGTCGTTCTAGAAATTTAAATCATGTTTTTTTTATAAATTTATTCTATACATATATCACTATACAACATTAATTGGAATATAAATTTAATGTCAAAATAAAAAATGGCTATAAGCTAGTTAATAATTTAAACTTTGTTTTTAAACGTAGATGTACAACTCACAAAACGACCCATGGCTTTTACAAGCGTTCGTTGGCCGACGCTAAGAAGCAAGCTGACGGTTCTACACAAAAAGATACGGAACCACCTTCCGCTACCGGCATACTGGGATACGGAGACTTTCCTGTCGTCAAACATTTCTTATGCGAGGTGAGAACATATGTACCTACTCAACAAAATTTAATCATGAACCACTTTGCCTATAAATCGTTTGGTTCACTTGCAAAAATCTACTGTTAAAAATTATTCAAGACTGGATTAAGAGGCTAGAATTGCAGTTGAACGAACCAAAATAGTAGTATTGTCTGAAGCATCGCTGACCAGGCCGACCAGTCACCCCAAGCAGCACCCGTTCATGAGTATGACGCATGGACCAGCCATCATCTCCTTCGCCATATTAGAGGGAAAGAAGAAACGACCCGCCCCACGACGACACCGCAAGCAATGACATTTTAGTGAGCATGACGAACCATAGTCGAGATACTGATAACTATTGAGATGCTTCAGCATTATTGGACCTTCATCTCGCACTCACCAATAAATCACGCCAGCATGTGTGTATTTACTACTATTTTTAGTATATACCTAAGTCTGGCGACTTCCACATACAGCGCAACAACAATATAACATACTACAGCGCCATCTACCGAAGATACGTCGAACTACGGAGTAACGAAGGAAACTAAGGAACTACCAATCCTGAATCGCGCAGTGAAAATTATCGTGCCAATTAACATATATACAAGATCCCAACATCAGCCGTTGGGCAGTTGGCCCGCCAGGACGATCACCTCGCCTGGTCGGAGGATCCTCCCTTTGTCTTGGAGGAACATGACACCCGTTCCGCCACAATAAGTATTCTATCAGTCAATCTAGCTTTCATAGTATATGCTCTACTTAGTTTGACGCTAGATGGCGTTGTGTCAGATGTCAAAAAAATTACAACATATTTATTTTATGTGTAAGTTAATTAGATAAATTCCCTAGGACTGCGGCCGTTCCTATCTTCACTGGACGTACCTCCAAGTGCATCGTCGAATGAAACATGCCAACGAGAACTTCTTATACAAGTGCAATCAATGTGAAATGACCTTTCCTAACAGGTAAGTGGGTACCTGCGATGATAACAAGGAGTGTCACCACCCCCTATTCATCCCTTGGGTATCGTAAGAGTTGAGTTAGGGAACAAAAAAACTTCATCAATCCCTTTCATTAAAACGAATATTACGAAACAACTCGGAAAATATAAGTACTACAACTTTTCATTTCTATTACAAATTTTAATCAAATATTGTTCAATAGGCATGATGACGGTAACCAAGAACCACTAAAATGATGTATTTATCTGATGAAATGGGTTTCAGAGAGTATAAAAGTCGTATTTATTTTCATGTTTAGAGAGAGATTAATAGTTAATTAGTAAAAATAAAACTACAAAATATAGCAATCCGCCATGTTAAGTTGAACACCAATCAGAGCGAGTTACGTCACTTTTACGTCACATTCATTTTTTTTTGGATATAATCGACGATCACTTTACTGTTTATAAGAGCGACAATGGTTGACAAATGGTGACGTCACGGTGCCGACGTGACGTCACCATTTGTCAACCTGTTTAAAATATTAATATACAGGGTGGATATGACAAAACGACATTTGACGAAACCGCGGGCCATTCAAATATGTCTGTTGACTTTGGGATTGTTAAATTTATTTGAAAATTGAAATTAAAAAAATGAAATTTTCAAACAAACTAAATGCCTAAAAATATTAAAACCGATAAGAACACCATTTGCAATTTAAGTTCACTAACCTGCTTGCATACGAGTACAGTTGAGCGCCGCGGTGCTGCCGCCTACTTATTGTAATAATAATTTACATGTATTTACACAATCACAATATTTCACAATAATATCACAAAACATGAAATTCAATTAATTATTATTTGAATTTTTCAATTCTCAATGAATACACAGATCGTATAGTAGTTAGACCTAAGGTCGTTAACCCGTTGATAATCGCGTTGCATTGAACAATCGTGTAGTAAATTTAAAAAACGAAAAGTAGTGTCCTGTGGCTAAACTACTGAACCGATTTTATTGGAACTTTGTAGGTGGACTTGTAACGTGTGTAGGTATACCTAGTTAAAAAAACACTTGCTTTGTGGTATCCACCTTGTATAAGTCACACAGTTGAAAATATTAATAGATAAGCGACTCTATGATATAGGCAATGAAGTTCAAATTAGGTTGGAATGATAGAAATGACATGGTTCGTTTTTGTACAGGATAACTTGCCGTAGCTCAAACTGAAATATAATTTTCTTCCAGTTGGAGTATGGCGTATCACCGGAAGAAAAATCATGGCAAAACTGGACCTGACGACCCTGGGACTAGCAATAAAACTACCAGAGAAGATTATAGGTAACGAGTTTTCACCATCAATATGTTTAAACGACTACCTCGATGGCGCAGTGGTAGCGTATGCGACTGCTGTGCTTGAGGTCTCGGATTCGATTCCCGGGTCCGACCAAATGTTTGTATGATCTGCAAATATTTGTTTAGTCTGCAGTTATTATCATGTTATTATTATATCGTGGGAGAGCCACGCTTCGGCATGAATGGGCCGGCTCGCACGGAGTGATACCACGGCCTCACAGAAAACCGGTGTGAAACAGCGCCTGCGCTGTATTTCACCGAGTGAGTGAGGATACCGTAGGCCCATACCCCAACCCCTCCTCTCATCCCCCAAAGGCCGGCAACGCACTTGTGACGCGTCTGGTGTTGCGGGCGTCCATGGGCGGCGGTAATCGCTTACCATCAGGCGATTCGTCTGCCCGTTTGCCCCCTATTCCATAAAAAATATTGGCAGTCATAAGGACTGCCGATAGAAGTGAAAACTTATAACTTAGATTGTGATTTGTAAATAAATCTGCTCCCCTTTTGCGTGAATGGAGATAATTTTATATTTTTCAAAATGTAGGTGTTTAATAAATCTCTGCCTACCCTGTCGAGTGTAAAGGATTGAGAATACTTATATTCTTTTTGTAGGATACCATGTCGAGATTGTGAAGAAGTTTTACCAAATAAAACAGCGTTGTACAAACACAGGAAGAAAGAACACAGCGATGGTAACCTATCTGTTACCAGGACCAATAACATGCAAGGTAAGATGATGTTATGTGAACAGTCCACATGCCTCTCCTTAGAAATGAGGTTTTGGTCGACTTCGACTACCTCGGTGTCGCAGAGGTAGTGTATGCGATTGCTGTGCGTGAGGTCTCAGATTCGATTTTCGGGTTGGACCAAATCTTTGTATGATTTGCAAATATTTGTTACGGAGTTTAGGTGCTATCAACATAGTAGAGCCACGCTGATTTCAGCACGAACGGGCCGGCTCGACCGGGGCGTTACTACCCTCGCACAGAAAATTAACGTAAAATGACAGCGTTCGTGCTGTCGTGTTTCGTTGGTGAGTGCGAGACCGGAGGCCCAAATAGTCTAGTCAACAAGTTCCATACTTGTTGACTAGACTAAAAGGTGCAGCAGCATCACTAGGCCGCCATGGTGTGGGTCGCCATACTGCATTGTCTGCATTCGCAATGAGTATGGTGACCACCACTCTTGGATTCTGCTTATGCTTTCCATCAGGCAGAGTGGAGTCATTTTGGCGGGCCATACATAAAAAAAAAAAAAACGTTAACAGTTTCGGTATCACAGAAGTGCACTTGACGCCAAAATTGAAACTGTCTGCAGTCATTGTCAAATGACCCCTCCCTCCCCCGCGGGCGGTGCTCGGATGCGCCTGCGCAGTAGCGGTCGCGAACTCGGCACGTGGTAACCACCCCCTCTCGCACCCCGGAGCCCGCAGTCAAGGACATTGACCGCATTAGGAACAAATATTTGGTGGTTTCAGGGATAAAATTAACATATTGTTTTTGTTTTAATTACATGGATGTGCTCAGTGTCGAATACCGAATACCAGCTTTTTTTTTCTCTGGTAATTATAAACTAGTCGTGTATACAAGAATAAATTACCTATGAGGGTCAATGCCGATGGACGTAGTCGCGGCGAAGAGACTTGACGTTGCATCAAATACAGTTTTATTTTGAAGAAGATAAGGTAGAATTTAAATTGTTACTGAATAAGTCTCTTCGCCGGCACTCTACATGCAATAATGAACCTTATTACAACCAACAATCTGTCTTTGTTGATTATTTTTCTATTATTATTTTACAGGTACATTTAGCGGAGAGAGAATTTCGAATGCGTGTCCGCATTGTCCAGCTACGTTCACGCACGCACCGGATCTACACAAGCATGTCAAGTATGAACTTCTGTTCTGTTCTTTTTGCTGCTACACAATAAATTTACTATTATTTCAAAACAAGCAAGAGTCATAATTTGACACAAATGGCCCGGCTCGTCTACAGGGATACCATGGCCTCATAGAATGTACCCAATGCGATTATTGGACGACTTAACTTCTCCTCTCTCTTTTCCTGCTATTTAGGTGGCAAGCTCATAGTGTGTGCCGAAGCACTTGACTTGCATGTACAGATATTCATTCATAGTTCTGCACTTTTGTCCCTATTCTAAAAAAATTGTTTTGTTTTTGTAGGTGAAGATGAACTTACACCCGTCTGATAACTATGTATCTTCGTTAGTCTATGAACTCGTCTTCCCCTTTCCCCAGGGAAGTGCACCAGCAGCAGGAGGCCGGTGGTGATGGCGGGGGCTGGTCCCGGCGCCCGCACGTGTGCGGGGTGTGCGGTCACACCTTCCGCACCGTGTCCATGCGCAACGAGCACCTGCGCGTGCACACGGGCGAGCGCCCCTTCCCCTGCGACGTGTGCGGCGTCGCCTTCCGCAGGTACACCACACACCACACACACCACACGCAACACTGCGCGTGCACACGGGCGAGCGCCCCTTCCCCTGCGACGTGTGCGGCGTCGCCTTCCGCAGGTACACCACACACCACACACACCACACGCAACACTGCGCGTGCACACGGGCGAGCGCCCCTTCCCCTGCGACGTGTGCGGCGTCGCCTTCCGCAGGTACACCACACACCACACACACCACACGCAACACTGCGCGTGCACACGGGCGAGCGCCCCTTCCCCTGCGACGTGTGCGGCGTCGCCTTCCGCAGGTACACCACACACCACACACACCACACGCAATACTGCGCGTGCACACGGGCGAGCGCCCCTTCCCCTGCGACGTGTGCGGCGTCGCCTTCCGCAGGTACACCACACACCACACACAACACTGCGCGTGCACACGGGCGAGCGCCCCTTCCCCTGCGACGTGTGCGGCGTCGCCTTCCGCAGGTACACCACACACCACACACAACACTGCGCGTGCACACGGGCGAGCGCCCCTTCCCCTGCGACGTGTGCGGCGTCGCCTTCCGCAGGTACACCACACACAACACTGCGCGTGCACACGGGCGAGCGCCCCTTCCCCTGCGACGTGTGCGGCGTCGCCTTCCGCAGGTACACCACACACCACACACAACACTGCGCGTGCACACGGGCGAGCGCCCCTTCCCCTGCGACGTGTGCGGCGTCGCCTTCCGCAGGTACACCACACACCACACACACCACACGCAACACTGCGCGTGCACACGGGCGAGCGCCCCTTCCCCTGCGACGTGTGCGGCGTCGCCTTCCGCAGGTACACCACACACCACACACACCACACGCAACACTGCGCGTGCACACGGGCGAGCGCCCCTTCCCCTGCGACGTGTGCGGCGTCGCCTTCCGCAGGTACACCACACACCACACACAACACTGCGCGTGCACACGGGCGAGCGCCCCTTCCCCTGCGACGTGTGCGGCGTCGCCTTCCGCAGGTACACCACACACCACACACACCACACACAACACTGCGCGTGCACACGGGCGAGCGCCCCTTCCCCTGCGACGTGTGCGGCGTCGCCTTCCGCAGGTACACCACACACACCACACACAACACTGCGCGTGCACACGGGCGAGCGCCCCTTCCCCTGCGACGTGTGCGGCGTCGCCTTCCGCAGGTACACCACACACCACACACACCACACACAACACTGCGCGTGCACACGGGCGAGCGCCCCTTCCCCTGCGACGTGTGCGGCGTCGCCTTTCGCAGGTACACCACACACCACACACACCTCACACCACACACACCACACGCAACACTGCGCGTGCACACGGGCGAGCGCCCCTTCCCCTGCGACGTGTGCGGCGTCGCCTTCCGCAGGTACACCACACACAACACTGCGCGTGCACACGGGCGAGCGCCCCTTCCCCTGAGACGTGTGCGGCGTCGCCTTCCGCAGGTACACCACACACCACACACACCTCACACCACACACACCACACGCAACACTGCGCGTGCACACGGGCGAGCGCCCCTTCCCCTGCGACGTGTGCGGCGTCGCCTTCCGCAGGTACACCACACACCACACACACCTCACACCACACACACCACACGCAACACTGCGCGTGCACACGGGCGAGCGCCCCTTCCCCTGCGACGTGTGCGGCGTTGCCTTCCGCAGGTACACCACACACAACACTGCGCGTGCACACGAACTGAATACTTATATACTTTCTTTATAAATATAGTATAGATTTATATTTCGCCATCACACATATATCTTAATTTTCAATTCCAGGTCCACGGCGATGCGAAATCATCGGCTTATCCACAGTGGTGTAAGAGCATGGGCTTGTGGCAGGTGTCCGAAGCGGTTTAGGATTCGATCCGACCTGAGGACACACTTACGTCTTAAACACCCGGCTACTCTGCTTGTATTTGAGGTCAGTGTACACTGTCTTTAGTTAGAATGTAGAGTGTAGCAAATACCTACTCTATTTGAATTGAATACTAGCCACGCCCCACGGTAATACCCGTGATTTTTGTTACTTTGGAATCGTAGATTATTCACATTTCATTAGTTGATTTGGGGTTTCAAATGTTTGTCGCAGTCCAGGGAAGGTGTAAACCACCGTGGGAGAGCCACGCTTCGCATGAATGGGCCAGCTCGACCGGAGTGACACCACGGCCTCACAGAAAACCGGTGTGAAATAGTGCTTGCGCTGTGTTTTACCGAGTGAGTGAGGATACCGGAGGCCCATACAACAATCCCCTACCCCTACCTCCCACCCCATCCCCAAAAGGCCGGCAACGCATTTGTGACATATGTGACATGTTTGAAAATAAATTGAAAATCCAAATGTCACGTATACGAAGTAGCGGGCATGGTAGTAGACTATGTATATATTTTCAAAAGTTTTAACGTAGTAGTTTGAACTTAATCTTATGCCACAGATGGAAGGTCTCAACCCGTCCCCGGATGAAGTAATGAAACATCTCGCGATGCACAATATTTCACACGACAAGGTCATCGAAATAACTAAGATTTCCTTTGCCAAGGTGAGCTGTTTTTATAATATTGTTTGTCTAATGCCATAAAAGATGTACAGTCTGCTAACTGTACAGCTTTGGGAATGATTGATAAAATGATAATTGATAGGCCTTGATATATTTAACTGCTATTTATTGATAACTGATAAATTGGATGAGTCACATGTATGTCGTATGGACGCGAGTTGTGCACTGATTCACAATAAAAGTGGTTGTAATGTAATGAATACAAATATGATGAGAGCGCAGTAATTGTAGAGTACGGTTGCACCTTACATAGAATATATTTTAGTTTTTTTTTATCGTATAGAGGGACTTGTTAGCGATAAAATATTTAAATTGTTACGATATCTTCTAATTTCCAAGTTTTCCAACGGGTTAATACGACTCGTGGTCACGGTGTAAGTCCACCCGTGACCCGCTTTACGACTGAAACTTTGCAAATACATTTTTACCCTAACAAACGTTACCGTGCTGATAAACTGTGATGTGGTGGTACATATACGAATTATGAGTACAGAGTGTCACCACCCCTATTCATCCCGTGGGTGCCGAAAGAGACGACTAAGGGAGCATTCTACCAGGACAACAGCACTGCAAAGAGAAGGAGAACTTGATACAAACTCTATACCGACCCGTTTAGCCAGCCTGGTATAGTAGGCTGACACCTCACTTCTTAAAAGAGGCCTATGTCTATCAATGGTTTTTTAAATACTTTGATTATCTATTAGAATAGTACCTGGATGACCTGTATTTTTTTTTATAAATAGGTTTTTTTGCAACATTGGGAGTATCCAAACGCCACCTTTGTTATTTTTCTTCCAATAGTTTAGTGGCGCCCTCTCTTGTTACGCCCTGATACTGTTTAATCTGCACCTTATTCCAGTATAGTTTAATGTAGTTCGCTTGAGTTGCGATAGATGGCGCTAGATGTACATTCATTTTATATATTTGATTGTTAAAAACACGAATAAAATGACATTTTCTAAAAACGAATACTATAATCCTAGCTAGATCGATTTATCGCCCCCGAAAACCCCTGCATACAAAATTTCATGAAAATCGTTGGAGCCGTTTCCGAGATTCAGATTATAAATATATATATATATATATACAAGAATTGCTCGTTTAAAAGTATTAGATTATAATGATTATTGTGGTATAGGGCACGTCAGGAGTGGTTCCAAACAATGCTCGTGCTCTGAGTGCGCTGAGCGATGTTCCGCGCTCGCACATGGCCTTGGCCAAGCCCGCACCCACACCTATACACAACCCACGTGAGTACACATATCACTACCACGCATTTCTTTTAAATTTAGATTATGGGGCAAACGAGCAGGCATATCGCCTGATAGTGAGAGATTACCGCCGCCCATAGACACCCGCAACACCAGAGGCGTCACAAGTCCGTTGCCGGTCTTTGGGGGATGGGGCCCTATCCCGCATGCACGGACACACTTCCGCATGCACGAACACATTTCCGCATATAGGCACTATATGAATACACGTCCATATCTGTATCAGTGTATAATACCAACACGTAGTAGGAGGGGGATGGGGCCTCCCCCCATCCCCCTCCCTTACATAGGTATGGACCTCCGGTATCCTCACTCACTCGGTGAAACACGGCACAAGCGCTGTTTCACACCGGTTTTCTGTGAGGCCATGCTACTACTTCATACACAATCTCGTTTTACTTAGTTAGACGTATTTTTGAGGTGAAAATTTCTTGATGCGCGTTGAGCACTTTTTGGGTGAACAAAAATCATGTAATTCACCTCATCGTCACCGAACGCTTTCCATGAGCTATATTTTTTACTTCTTTTTATCGCGCATTTTATTTAAAGAGCAAAGAGGTTCATTTCAGGTGAGCTTAAACATTAACTGTTTGTTAATACACTTCTAATCAAAAAAATCAAAACACCTCGCACATAGATGTTACGAAAGGATTTTCGGAAAAATGTTTATTATTGACAATAAATATTAATTGTTTATATATTTAATAGTAGGTGGTATTAGGTTCTCAAATCCTAATGAGTATGTTATTTTTTCATGGAATAAAAACACCTTTGATGTTGAATTGTCTTTAAATAAAAAGTCGAAGGTGTTTCGATATTTTTGATGAGAAGTGTAGTTTTGAGTTTTTACTTCTATCCTTGTGACTGCTTTGTATTTTTTGATTTTAAAGAAAATACACTCCCGCATTAGGAGTATACATACAACCTGTGTCACGAAGGACTTTACAAACATAGATTAAACGGACACAAAAAACACCCAGACTCAGAAACAAACATTTATAGATCATACAAACATTTGGTCCGACCCAGGAATCGAACAAGAGACCTCATGCACAGCAGTCGCTTAAGCTACCACTAATGAGGCAGTCAGAAAGCCGGGAAACGGAACACAATGGCGTAGAAGTTTAAGCGGCCATAGATATTATTGTTTGTTAGTCATAGCATTTTTAAACTAAAAAGACCAAAATATTTCCAGTGCATGAATTCCAGCCAGCCCGTCGTGGCAGGGGCATAGCGAAGAACCCTCCACGACCCAAGATATTACAGCGAGTCGTGTGCTCACAACAGGAGTCCTCTGCCTACCCACTTGCTGTCAACGTTGGAGGAGAGGTCAGTATTACTTGATCATAGATATTATTACTAGACTAGTTACGCCCCGAGGTGTTGCCCGCGGATGTTGTTGTACAGCAGGTAACATCATATTATGAAACAACATCGTATAAAATAAAGGTAGCCTAACTCCTTATATCATTAGCTATCTTCTAGTGAAAGTTTCGTTAAAATCGGTCCAGCCGTTCGTTCGATAGACAAGATTGAAAAAAATGTTTTTGCTGCATATATTTTCTTGTTCTCAGGAGATACCAGAACTCAATCTTCAGTTGCTACTTCGCGATGGAGTCCTGGTTAATGGCAACCAAATGGTACAACTACAGCTAGATGATCCTATGCTGTTGGAATAACTGCCGCCAAGAACAGTGATAGAAGATGAAATGTTCAGATTTATTTGTTGATACCAAATTACTGTTTTCTTTTGATATAGGAAGAAGGAATGAAACAACACTTCGCCTTTTAGTAGTATTTGAAATAGTATATTGTATGAACATTGGATTTAATAGTGCAATATCTAGAAAAAATGAGCTTAATATTTCTGTAAAAAAACGAGAGATAAAATTTTAGTGTAACTACATATCTACACGCACGTACTTTTTAGCCCCTATCCCACATGTACCTATAACACGCACGTATACCGCTCCGTACGCACGTATACCCTTCTGCATACACGGACACCCCTACAGGTGCATGGACATCCCTTCAGATGCACGGACACCCCTGCACATGCACGGACACCCCTACACATGCACGAAAACGCTTCCGCATGCACGGACACACTTCCGCATATAGGCACAATATGAATACACCTGTATAATACCAACACGGGTGGCATACAATATACGTACGTACACTCTTATATTAACGCACATACGTACGTACCTACAAAATATATACGTTTAATTTTATTTTTCAACTATTATTACGAATGATTTTATTTGGCAATTTAACAACATGAAGGACTGATTATATTTTTAAGTGCAATGTTTTAGCTGTTAACTTTAGAAATAATTTAAATAATAAAGGTTCGATTATTGTCTGTTGTAGTTTTATTTAAGTCTTGCCCAAAATAAGTGTAAGGTTGTCAGATTGTTGTGAAGTAAAGGTGGTAGAGCCACGCTGATTTCAGCACGGTTGGTCCGGCTCGACTGGGGCTGTACTACCCTCTCATAAAAGATCAACGTACAGTGACAGCATTCGTGCTGTCGTGTTTCGTTGGTGAGTGCGAGACCGGAGGCCCAATGATGCAGAAGCATCACTAGGCCGCCATGGTGTGGGTCACCATGCTGCATTGTCTGCACGAGCAATGCGTATGGCGACCATCGCTCTTGGATTTTGCTCATGCTTTCCACCACGTAGAGTCGAGTTACTTTGGCATGGTCATAGATAAAAAAAAGACACCATTTTTGTGAATCATTACATACATAAACCTCTCCTACAACCATGGTGTGGGTCACCATGCTGCATTTTTGCATGGTCTGCATTCGCAGTGAGTATGGTGACCACCACTCTTGGATTCTGCGTATGCTTTCCATCAGGCAGAGTAGAGTCATTCAGGCAGGCCGGACATAAAAAAAATACATCACATCTCATACACCACTTCAAACTTATATTTCTTCTGTGGACATACGACTATCATTCTGTAACACCGTAATTTCAAAATTAGAAATATATTTTTGTACTAGTAGAGACCTCTGTGATCGCAGAGTGTAGTCAGGCTCTTTAAGGAACTATATAGTTAGTTCACGGATTGTACGAGAGATGGCAGTAAATTAGGCATTATATAAATTCGATCGATTTAGGTTTTTGAACGAAAGAAGGAATCATTTAAGGACGAAAGTTTAAATGTTACTTTTAGCTGTGGTGGGAGAATGGAAAAAGTAGGAATAAACTTCTCGAACAGTCGATGGATTCCATATAAAAGGAATTTCTTCCAGTTTGAGAGCCCTTTTCTTTCCTGAGCGGATCAAGAAACATTTCTTAATAGTCATTCGTTGATAGTTTTAATATATTTTGTGAAATCATCCCGTGTGAAGCGGTAAGTGGAAAAAATGTTTTTTTATTGTGTTAGTCTTTTTTTTTTGGTTCTTAAACAATACTGAGGTATTCCATTCTTCCTTAGGGTCGTTGGTTAGTACTGAACTATACTGCAGATTCACAATACTTTGAAGATGCCACGAATGTGGAGTGTCTTGTGTGAGGAGAGGCAGGGACATGAAATTGTTCATGTCCTGCAAGACGTGGCTCCCCATACTAGGGAGTTTGTGATGAGGTTCCAGGCTTGGGGAAGATGGCCTGACCGAAGTCTAGGCCAACTGATGTGCTGTTAGTGAAGGTTACGTACCTTATTTTCATTATGTATTATTTAGTTATGTAGTAACTTACCCTCTAGTTATTTTAAGATTTAGTTTTAAGTTATATGTAATGTTAATGTCTATAGTATGATATTGTGGATTATTGTTATTAATATGTAATGTGTATATGTTTTTTTTTATGAATATATGTTGTGAATATTTGTAGTTGCCTTTATCTGAAGTGACCTAATAGGAACCTACCCACACACACAATTATTAGTTATCTTTTTAGTAATTTTTATTTGATGAGTAAGTATGTATGATGAATATTAATTTGTTGAACGGCGCCCTGGGACTTTTTGCTCTTCTAACTGACTGGGTCGTGCCGGTGGTAGCACCCCCTGTTCAGGTTAGGGGACTGCAAGGTCGAACCCGCCTCCTATGTCGGTTGATGGTTGCAACATGTGATCTGCATGGTTGGACCTGCCGCCTAGGTGGGCAATTGGTTGCGACTTGCGAACCTCCTGACAGGTTTGGGTGTTACAATTCCAGGCCCATTGACTGTTGGTCTAGTTATTAATTACCATGACTGCTAAGCCAGCGGTCAGGAGTTTGATTCCCATCTAGGACAAGTGATTGTTTGATGAGCAAGGCCATTTTTTGTGTTTGGGTGTTATTTATCTATAATGTGTAAGTATTTAGTTATATATAAATAAGTATGACGTCTATGAACATTCTGATTACCGTAGTACAAAGTTTATTTGGAACTAAAACCTATATGTAAGATATGTCAAATGTTTATCTCTCCCTGCCCATCCCCTTTAAAGATAAGTGTGAATGTATGACTCCTTGTGGTGACGGATTAAAAATACGAAGTATCGCCACCCCTATTTACCCCGTGGGTGTCGTAAAAGACGACTGAGGAGCAAACTACCAGGACAACAGCGCTGCAAAGAGAAGGAACACTTGACACAAACTCTATACCAACCCGTCTGATCAGCGTGCTGTAGTAGAAAAAAAACATAATTGCTAAGGAGAGGCCTATAATAATAATAAATAAATAAATATATCGGACATCTAACACACAACGCCATCTAGCCCCAAACTAAGCAGAGCTTGTATTATGGGTTCTAGACAACTGATATAAATACATACATACGTTTTTTTAACTGACTTCAAAAAGGGAGGAGGTTCTATGTTCGACTGTACGTATGTTTTTTTTTTGTGAATTCATACATATTATACATAGAAAACTTCCAAACAAATAGTTGCAGATCACAATCGAACGAGACCCGGATCGAACCCGAGACCTCAAGCACAGCAGTCGCATACGCTACCACTGCGCCACAGAGACAGTCAGTCATGTCCAGCCAGCAGTGGACCGTTAAAGGATGTTGACGTTATGTATGCATAGATAATATTAAACTTGAAACATTGTGAAATTAATCTTTTTCGATCTTTCATTCAATGTTGTCCAATAAAGATGTAATATATGAATACTTATCTACAATCGTTATAAATTAATCGAAAAGCGGTACAATGAAATACCCGATAACAAAAATTATTATCAATAAAATATGATAATTTTGATAAAACATTATTAGTAACTGTGATTTGATTGTGAACACAACAATTTTGAGGTTAGTACTTTTGATTACTTAAATAAATATTTCTTATGGTTAAAAGTCGGTATCAGTTATTGCGATAAAGAGTGTTCTATATCTTTTCTCAAGAATAAGAGTATCTCCATGCCGAATTTCATTGAAATCGGTACAGTGGTTTAGCCGTGAAAGTATGACAGATAGAGTTACTTTCGAATCTATACTATAAATATATTAATATTACAAAGCTGAAGAGTTTGTATGTTTGCACGCGCTAATCTCAGGAACCACTGGTCCGATTTGAAAAACTCTTTCAGTGTTGGATAGTACATTTATCGAGGAAGTCTATAGGCTTTATTATCATCTCGCTAAGACCAATAGGAGCGGAGCACCAATGAAGAATGTTTCAAAAACGTGGGAAAATTATTACGCTACGGGCAAAAGGAGACGCAAACGAGGTTGCGTGGGTCAGCTAGTTTATAATATAAGTACCTATGGGATATACTAGCGATCAGGCCCAACTTTGCACGTAAGTGTTTGAAATTCTCGGATTTTCTCTACTATGGTGACGAGCAGATTCCCTAGCGGCAAGTCGCAGAGCTAACGTATGACAGATACAAATACGTATACATGTTAACATTCCACTTTTAAAATACTGTTTACCCTCACGAAGTGGTCTTATAGTATTTTTTAGTACTCCGTAGACGTCCATCAATGAAAATCATTGTAGAAAGAATTTAAAATAACAATGCACTCGCTCTGTATAGGTAGAAGTATCTGTCATACGTTAGTTCCGCAAACGGCCACTAGGGAAATCTTCTCGTTACTCTCTTGAATCTTGTTAAACGACGAAGTTATCCGCGAACACACATAAAAAAACAAATATACGGTCGAATTGAGAACCTCCTTCTTTTTAACCGACTTCAAATAAGGAGGAGGTTCTCAATTCGACCGTATATTATTATGTTTTTTTTTTTGTTTTTTCTTATAATGTGTTCGCGGATAACTTCGTCGTTTAAGAACCGATTTTGATGATTCTTTTTTTAATGGAAAGGAGATATCCTGACGGTGGTACCATGATAAGGACATTAAAATCTGATGCTGGCATCCAAGAGAAATCGAGTCGAACCTTGAAGTCGGTTTTTGTTTTTGTTAAAATTTTACTTGTTTGAATTCGGTTAAAAAAGTAGATATAGTAGGTTATATAAATGAAAACACTATACACTGATCACACAAGTGACGCCGCGGACAATAGGTAGTCCCGATTTAATTTGTGGGAGCATTATGCGGAAACGTTGAAAATAGTTTTGACTGGTTTTATTATCTACTTGCCTATCAAGAACCTTTCTTGAGAACGTTTTTATCATACCGGGGAATTACCGCCGGTATGCATTTATCTATGATAGTAATAGTATCAAGGATACCAATATACATTGAACTTTATTTATATTATGTTAAGTTGCAATGGATCCGGATAAAGAAGATTTAGTTCATTAAAAATTATTACCAGTATATTTTGCTTTCACTTGAATTAATGTTGATTTCATAAATCATTTATTTCTTGATCAAAAAAGTCCTATTATATTCTTTCAAACTAGGATATATTTAACTAAATAATAACCAGATATTCAAAAAAATCCCCTTACAATTCACCGAGTGCATAAGCAGCACATTTTAAATACATAGTTAGGTTTAAATTAACTTTAAAAATTGGTTTACATGGTTAGTTAGTTACCAGTAAAATTAATAAAAGCGTACCAAACAATTCAGCTTTATTATATTTATAACTAAATTGATATTTTGCAATCAGATCTACATAATGCGTCTCATACCTTGTATGGGGGGTACCGACGAAAATGAGGACCACTCGAAACAGATCGATCGAGAAATCAAAAACTGGATCAAGACATACAACGAAGTGAGTACAACACTATTCTATATGTTTTAAGTACACTAGGGCTGTAGGATAATAGATATTCGATTGTATTTTAATTACAATTTTTTACTATCGTGTCAAATCAATTTTGCTTCGTCAAATGTCAAAACGATGGCATATAATCAAAACCATATCAAAACGTTTACTTTTAAATTCTGGTTTTTAGGATTCCGCACCCAAAGGGTAAAACGGGACCCTATTACTAAGACTTCGCTGTCCATCTGTCTGTCTGTCCGTCTGTCACCAGGCTTTACTTTTTCTCCCATACAACAAACGTGATTATTTTGCTCGTTTTTGTTCGCTAGACGCTTAGAAGGTAGACGCTCGAAATGTATAAATAAGTGTATGGAACCCTTCCTGTGCGAATTCCGCATTTTGCCGATTTCTAAATGTATGTGGGATCACCCCGGTAAACTGCAGTCGTATTGCTAATTAGGAACCTCAGTACTACCTATATAAAATACTAGCTTTTACACGCGGCTTCGCTCACGCAGACTTTTCATCCCCTGATTTACCCCCTTAGGGGTGGAATTTCAAAAATTTCTTTCTTAGTGCTCACTTACGTTATGTAAAGAACCTACATGCAAAATTTCAGGATTCTAGCTTCAGCGGGTTGGGCTGTGCGCTGATCTCTGGGTATGTCAGTCAGTCAGTCAGTCTGTCAGTCAGTCAGTCACCTTACTCTTTTATATATAGGTATAGATTGGTTTGATTTATTTTTCAACTAGCGACCCGGCCTGGCTTCGCACGGTAGTCTTTGAAGTGCCTGGATTTTGAATTGGAAGATTTTGGATCTGTATCTCTGCATGTATTACACATTTAAACCTTCCTCTTGAATCACTTTATCTATTGCTGAAAAACTATATTAAAATCCGTTAAGTAGTTTAACAGATCTTAGCTAGCAAATAGCGCAAGCGACTTCATTTTATACCATGTTAAGATACCCAACTCAAGATTAGCAGTTTTCATAAAAATACACAACTACTTACTTCTTTGAGTAAGAATCGAACTGAACAGCATCATAAAAAAATATAAGGTTTACTTTAAGTTATCCTTCTCCGTACCGTTTTTTATGGAATAGGCGGGCAAACGAGCAGACGTATCGCCTGATGGCAAGCGATTACCGCCGCCCATGGACACCTGCAACACCAGAAGCGTCACAAGTGCGTTGCCGGCCTTTTGGGGATGGGAGGGGGGAGGTATGGGCCTCCGGTTTCCTCACTCGCTCGGTGAAACACAGCGCAAGCACTATTTCACACCGGTTTTCTGTGAGGCCGTGGTATCACGCCGGTGGAGCCGGCCCATTCATGCCGAAGCATGCCTCGCCCACAGTTTTCTGCGCAGTTTGTTCCCTTAGTCGTCTCTTACGACATGCGACACGCACGGGGCCACGGGATGAATAGGGGTAGACTAGTGACACTCAGCAGTCTGTTTTCTTAATCTGCCACCACACGGACTGATTCAGTTCAACTGATGTTTCAGGCAATAAAACTATTGCTCCTAGGCACCGGCGAGAGTGGAAAGACGACCATTATTAAACAGATGAAGATATTGCATGTTCAAGGATTTTCTCTTAAGTAAGTTTATTCACTAACCATCGAAACTTTCTGCACTAAGAACAGCTCATGTCAAAATAAGTTCTGTTCGCGGGCTCATCATAGCTGGCAACTCAGACATACGACTAAAACTTAAAAGATCAGGCTTAGTCTTGAGTGTCGTAATTTATCACTTTCCATTTTAAATAATATAGTTTTTTTTTTTTTTTTTTTTTATAATTGACCCGCCAAAATGACTCTACTCTGCCTGATGGAAAGCATAAGCAGAATCCAAGAGTGGCGGTCACCATACTCACTGCCAATGCAGACAATGCAGCATGGCGACCCACACCATGGCGGCCTAGTGATGCTGCTGCATCTTTTAGTCTAGTCAACAAGTTTGGAACTTGTTGACTAGACTAATTGGGCCTCCGGTCTCGCACTCACCAACGAAACACGACAGCACTGCTGCTGTCATTTTACGTTGATTTTCTGTGCGAGGGTAGTACCGCCCCGGTCGAGCCGGCCCGTTCGTGCTGAAATCAGCGTGGCTCTACTACCTTTTAAAGGTAAATCTTTTAGTTCTCATTTTTCTAAGGATTGTTTAGTTTTAACGTTATGTAACGGAATACCTCCTACTAAACAGAAACGTAGTAAATAAGTAGTCGTCACAACTTCTCAATGTTTTGAAAATAAATTTTCAAAGTTGTGATAAATGTTTATACAAAATAACTGATTCTAGCACTAATATAGAGTAAACATATATTGTACATATATTAACTCTAAATCCTTTGGAAGTGTATTATCCTATCACATTGTTGTTTTTAATTCCATTAACCAAAACTATAAAAAGCGCCCGCAAAAAAAATTATAGCAAACCGCATATTTGCAATTTTATAGAGAACGCGCTGAGAAGGCGGAACACATTCGACACAATGTTCACGAATCGATCTACGACATCGTGAGCAACATGCCTGCCCTCAGTATTCCCTTACAGAACCCTAAGAACGTACAATCACAACATTATATACTACAATGGGGCCCTAGCGGACCCCTTGAATACACAGAGGTGAGAAAAATAAGGTAGTTTTGTCTTACTGACGAAGTGGAAGGAGTATGCATAATATAGAATATAATATCTATAGAAGTGTAGTAAAACCATGTATCATTGTATCTAGGGTCTAATTATGTAAAAACTATTTTCCTGTTTATCTTACTTGAATATCATGCTGTGTGATTACGGAAGGGTACCAATCAGTACGGAACCTGTATTTATGCTAAAAAAATAATGCCTTGTTTGTTACCTGTTGTAATTGCCTTAATAAATAAATAAATATTAGTCACGTTTTAGAGCAGTATGAGTTTCACAGAATCTAAGTGTGTAGTGCAAAAGTCTCTAGGGTGCCGTAAAATTATTATAAAAACCTCTTTTTAGATTGCACGAAATATATTATGTGATAAGTTGAGAGATTTTTTTTTACTTTAACAAAAATGTTACCGCCTGGACCAGGTCTGTAGTAACAGTCCGGACTTACTTTTACAAGTTTATTAGGAGCCAAAAGGGCAGGGTATACCAACTCAAGATCTTATATACTTGCATGCATGCATATAATTTTTTTACATGACCACGGATATCAGATATGAATTATTGGAATAAAATTGTTTAAGAATTATAAAATGTTCTATGTAAAATAAAGGAATAGCTACACACAAGGTTTCTACTCACATGGGAACCGACTACTGCTGTGGTTAATAAAAAATAAAAAAAAAACATATTGAACTTACCTGATCTTTTTTATTTAACTTTAAATCATACCGGCAGTGATTCACTAATGTATATTTTTCAGGCGCTATATTGTTAAAAGAGAGTTTTTTTTCTATTCAGTAACGATTTAACGATAAAGTAAAATAATATATTTTGAATCCAAAATGCTTAATGTTCGTATCAAAAAGTATTTATTAATTCTATAAATTATGTTATAGTTTGATACACGATAATAATTCTTATTATAATCTAATTTCAGGTTTATTTTGACCATGTGAGAGCGTTATGGCGTGACGGTGGCGTTAGAGAATGTTTTAAGAGAGCTAACGAATATCAACTGATTGATAGCGCTGAATAGTAAGTATTAGCTGATCTATTCAATACTATCTGAAGATAAACGCAACAGAATAAAGGATTCAAAATTTTTCAAACAGCGCCATCTAGTAGAGAAAAAAACACATGGCCAGACATATCTGGTTTTATGATTTGTTGGCGACATTTCTTTTTAAATTGAGAATACTGCCATCTAGCGTGTAAAACCCACGTTAAAAGTTACTTAATTGTAGATTTTGAATAACAGATGTCGCTTTTTTAAAACCTGCTAAAATCTGTTTGTTTACACGTTTCAGTTTTCTTGACAGAATAGATCTTATTGAGAAACCAGATTATGTCCCATCAGACGCTGATATATTGCGGTGTCGACAAAAGACTACAGGAATACAGAAAATTGAATTTAAAGTGAAGGTAAGCTAGAAAATGCAACCATTTGTTTGCAAAAAGAAAAATACTTTGCCTTTATTTTCCATTGTTTTTTGATTGTTTAACGTATCATCATGTATTCATACGTATGATACGTATGTTATATTCGTGTATGTAACACGATTTATCTTGAGTATTACATCTTTGAAATGCCTGACTTCTGACTTGATTTCACTTTTCATTGCCAAAATTTAATACAGGTACCAAAATCAATGCACGGTGGCGTCCAAGACTTTTGGATGTTTGATGTGGGAGGTCAAAGAGGAGAGAGGAAAAAATGGATACAGGTATTTGTTTAATTACGTAGATTTTCTTTTCGTACACGTGTGAAAAACCAACTAGCTTAATTAATATTTCTGTCTTGTGACTTGGGCATACAGGTTCTTGACTCCCATTGGGACCTGGATACATTACTGGCCTCCTAGTCCAGTGGTTAGTGACCATCCCTGCTAAGCCAGGGATTGTCGGTTCGATCCCCACATATAAGTGTGTATGTACTTACTTTGGGACCAGACGACTGCCTGTAAGATATTTTGTTTCCTTTCATCCTGTGATTTAAAAGTTTTTTTTTAATGTAATGAAGTCAAGACCATCATCTGGCTTTCATCATCATCTTCTTGGCCTTTATTATTCCCAAAATTAATTGGGGTCGGCTACTAGTTCAACCGGTTTTACCTGAACACCAGTCTTTCCACGGAGCGACTGGCATCGGACCTCCGCAACCCTGACGGTGAACTGAATTCGAAAGTTGAACTAGTTGTCAGCATATTTGAGGGCACTGACTTCCCAATAACGATTGACATAGGTGCTCATAACAACCGGGACCGTCGGCTTAACGTGCTCTACGAGGCACGGACGTGATAACACCACCATCTTCCATACTCCATTAAGAATTTCTTGTAAGAAAAACCCAACATCACTCCGACCCGGGAATCGAACCCGAGACCTCTTGATCGGCAGTCGCTCACACCAACCGCTGAACCAACGAGGCATCCCTTTCATCATCATCATCAGCTTTTAAAAGTCCACTGCTGGACATAAGCTTCTCCTTCCTTCATCTGGTTTTAAAACCATACAATCTCCATTAAAAAAGAAATTATATTTTGGAAGGTATTTGAGGGGATCAACGCAATATGGTTCTTGGTGGCGTGCAGCGATTTCGACCAGACCCTGAGAGAGGACAACACTCAGAATAGACTGAAAGAAGCCTTGGAGTTATTCGGCGATGTCTGGCAAAGCAGGTAATAGATAAAACCACTCGCTTAACAGCAATATAAGTTTTCTAGTTCAATATGTTATTTACTGAGGAAAAATATCATGCTCGGGACTGCAAACAGAAGTATGCTCGGGGCAATGTCACTGTTTATTATTAAAAACTGTAGTTTGTTTTTATGAAGATACTACTACAATCTAAGGATCCATCGCCATGAACGACAGAGTCGCGGCAGAACGCGCTTCTATCGTCGGGCCAATCTCCGTGAGCGGTAGGCGGCGGAGCTCAGGGACGAGCTATTTTTCACTTCGCAAATCGTTGCAAACTTGCGACTCGTAAGGGAATCGCCAAGTGTATAGAAATAAGTCGTACGACGTTAAGATCACAGCGATTCTGTCGCCCGTGGAGACAGCCTAAAGATTTTTTTTTTAGTTTAGTTTTAGGCATTATTTATTTAATTTACATATATTTCATTACGGGCTTGCTTAAATAATATTTGGGACTAAAATAAATTTAATTGGAAACTGGATTTCTTACCTTCCTAGGTTTCTTCTAGAAGCTGGTCTGATAGTCTTTCTAAACAAGCAGGATCTACTCGAGGCGAAGGTGTCTCAAGGTCGGAGTATAGCGCCATACTTCCCTCAGTACGAGCAGTTCAGCGCAGCTGGAGATGAATACACCAAGACCAAGATGTTCATAAAGAGTTTATTTATGGTGAGTGACAGAAAGTCGAGTCTGATGACAAACACGTACCAGTATTCGGTGGACATCCATTAATTATGTGAAATGTTTTAACGATTTTGTGACCCCTATCTCCTCTGATGAGATGTTGTGAGAATTGGCCCAACCTTCTCCTCCATCCCCTAATCTCACGTAATATTTTTCAAGAATGTGTTTCTAGTGTACCTGCGTTTTCTAAAGATTGCTGTAAAAATGTAATGTAATGCTGTGAGTCAAAGTAAGATTCGATGAGATTTGAGTCGACCCCTCCCCCCGTAATGGACACCCCCTTGCATGTCTTAGTAGCACATTGTAGCTATCACTAGATATCTTCATTTATTCTAATTATATATGCAATATATTACTCTTCCAGGAAATACTAACAAAGAAGCGCGAACGCCGCCAGCCGAACGCTTCGGAGCGCTTCGTTGTCGGCGAAGCAACTCGCTCGAGGGAATGCTACTTCCACTTCACGACCGCTACTGACACTGACAACGTGAGGACTGTCTTCAAAGACGTCCACCAGATCATCCTCACACAGATGCTTAATAATATTGGAGTTTATTGAAAATAAGATAAGACTTAAATGGTTACCATTGACATAGGTTAGGTTTAAAGATCTTTATTTATAAAATAATACAAAATTTTAACAAAAAGAAAACCGACTTCAAGAACGACCAAACGGGAAGCACCAACTTTCAAATAAAAAAAGAATCATCGAAATTGGTTGGCGTGATATTGATTTATTCGTCAATTTGTCGGACACATACTTAATACAAGTTGAAGACTTATATCGTTTTCTCATGGGTGACATGTCAGAACTAGACCAAATTGAAATGGGACCACATGGGAAGCACCAGCTTTCAAATAAAAAAAAAATCATCAAAATCGGTTCACCCAGTCGAAAGTTATGACTTATGAGGTAACAAACATAAAAAAATACAGTCGAATTGAGAACCTCCTCCTTTTTTGAAGTCCGTTAAAAATAGGTGTCTGTTTGTTATTTCAAATTAACAGCTTTGCGCTAAATACATGTGGAAGTGTTTACGGTACATACCTATATCAAAACTTTTTTTTTTAACTTTTGTCTGTGTGTTTGTTCCGGCTAATCTCTCTAACGGCTGTACTGATTTCGAGTTCACAAGGTAGCTAATAATATAAGGAGTACCTTAGGCTTCTTTTATATTAGACTAGCTTTATCTCTCGGTGTTACCCGCGATTATTGTTGTAAAGTTATATTAATAATCCGCGGGTCTAATGAATCCCCAGGGGATACAAGCAGCAAGCAGGGGATCCTAGTGGACGGTGCCAGACAAAGCTTTTTACTAAGCAGTTTTACTTTGTACTATGACACATAAATCTTTATGGTGGGAGACCCACGCTTCGGCATGAATGGGCCGGCTCGACCGGAGTGAAACCACTCACAGAAAATCTTTCACATTTTATAATACAATAAGGATTTTTATAAGTTTAAAAATATTTATGTTCATTTAGTTTTATAGGTCTGTAAGGTTATTTTTGTAAGTGTATACTGTGTTGAAATAATAATATTTTAAAGGTGTTTTGTTTTATTAAAAAAATATAATAATCCAACAGCGACTTCTAGCTTTCTTCTTCCGAGCTTTTAATACCTATTCCCAATATTATTTGGGGTCGTCTACTAGTTCAACCGGTTTTACCTGAATATCAGTTTTTCCACGGAGCGACTGGTATCGGACCTAGCAACCCTAAGGTTGAATTGAATATGAAGATTGTACTGATTGTCAGTATATTTGGAACTGATCTCCTACTGATTTGGCGTGCTCTCCGAGGCACGGGCGTGAAACACCGCCAAACATCCATACTCCGGGCTGTCAATATTAATTTCTTGTAAGAAAAACCCACAGGAAAAACCCAACAACATTTTTAGCCCGACCCGGCATTTTAGCATCCCAATTTTTTTTTTTGTTGACGAGGTGGAAAATCCCTTCGGATCTCCGGCTCCTCGGGGACTGAAGAGCCAGGTATGTGGTAATTCCACTAAAAACCACCCGGCGGCCGGTCTCAGGCGCTCTGGGGGAGGTGCATACTTAAGAATCCAAGTATCCCTAAATAATATAGATAAATTTCATTGTAATATGTGCAACTTTTTAGACGTGAAAGCGTAAAGACGGACAGAGTTACTTTCAAATTTTCATTATTAGTAAGGATAGTATGAATTAATCATTTCTGTTGCACTTTTTGCTATTTTAGAAAGAGGGTAATTTAAACTGAGTTCGAATGCAAACTACCTACGGTTTCTTTGTTTTATTTTTTAAATTTAACCAATCTCTTAAATATAAAATAAACTCAATTTAAAATATATTATTGCGTGAAGCAAAAACTTTCGTAAAAGGGGGCCTAACCTTTTACGAAAATTATGTAGAAATCTAAAATAGAGTAAAAAAAAAGAATTATGGTCGATTTTCGACCACTGGGCAAACACAGAGTGGTCACATCAACAACAATAAAACGAGTAAGAAATCATTAATTCTTTATTTACAATCATTTTTATTAAACAAATAATTTTAACAATAAAATTCGTTATTTTTCCTTGTCAAACCTTCGTTGGCACGCTTTTTTCTCGGCTCTTGTAATACATGCTGATCGCCTTGGTTGCTTCTATGTTTGCGTGTGTTGCCAGCTCTCCAGGAATTATTAATCTTATAGCCGACTGGATCTCTCTACTGCTCATCGTTGATTTTTTACCGTGGGCAACTAATCTGCCCGCTTCAACGGCGATTTTTTCCAGTGTGTCGTTTACAAAGCTGTTCATAATCACCATAGATGTTCGCGAAATACGCATTGGCTCTTTCGCTATCGTTTTCAATAACTTGTAGATATAAACTGCGAAACCCAGATAATTCTTCTTTTTCATCTTCTTCGATTTTGATATTGGTTTTTCAATGGCTTTTTCCATCACTTTAGCGGGTTTCTTTGGTCCTTTAACTGGCGCCATTTTGCCTTCTGAATATAATTTTGTTAATAATAACAACGTCAATTAAGCTTGACATTTTTGGTGTGACGACCTACATTAATTTCGAAGTGGCACAAGTTGTGGGTAGTGGAAGGAGTTGCAGGATTTCATTTATTGCAACAAATATTACATTTAAAAATTAAGCTCGTAAATTTACAATCTTGAGGAATTGCGCTTCACTATCATCATCACTACATAGTATAAAACAAAGTCGCTTTTTATGTCCCTATTTCCCTATGTTTACTTAAATCTTTAAAACTACGCAACGGATTTTGATGGGGGTTTCTTTAATAGATAGAGTGATTCAAGAGGAAGGTTTTTTTGTATAATAAATGCATAATATAGTATGGGAACACCGTTAAATTTCAAGGTTTCTAATGTGATGTAGCAAATAAACACATTTTTTTTGCGCTTACATTGCAAACGCTGGTTGCACCCTACGAAATAGATCAAAATAATGTACTACAGTATTGTACACCTTAAAAAGTACTACAAAAAAGTCCGCGACGATATATGTCTATCTCTTAGGGATAACCCACAACAACCATTTTTTATACCTTTCTTTTTACGAGAAATAATGGCTTATTTACGAAGTGATTTTAAGCTCGATGTTTTAAGCAATACAAAATGAATCCTTATACGATTAAGTAAATTAAATACATTGTGCATATAATATAGATCAAAATGGCCCTTTACAGTATCTAATTTAATATATTCTAAGATATTACAGATTTAAAATGCACGAATCGTGTCGTCGGCGGGGGCATCTGAAATCCACCCGTGCGAAGCCGGGGCGGGTCGCTAGTATTATCTATAATTATTTGGCATTTGATGTTGAATTATGAGGAAAAATATAATGCTAGTCTATTTTAATACTACAAACTAACATAACAAACACTAAATACAATATCCAGGAACTACATTTTTGCAGGATTTTTAAAGACAAATATTTTTTTAAGAAATCCTTCCTCAGTAACAGTTAACCAATTACGGGACAGACGAATTAATTAATGTTAAAAATAACTATAAGTAAGAAGCTAATTACGACAATAACGACCTGGCTTCGAGTAAAACGAAGTGTCGATGAGCCGCTTACCTAGTTCCCTAAGGAGAACCCGAGCTGTCCGTCTCAGCGCGGCAGCTTCTCGACCCAATCGTCTCAAAAACAAAAGATTTCATACTAAAAACAAATTTTATATACGAGTTATTTATAATAGGGGTCGTCAAATCATTTTCGTAATGTAAAACTACCAATAAACAAATTCTCATTTAAAACTTGATTTCATGAAAACTGTCGAATCAGATATAATGTATTTTAAGTAAAGATAGTATGTAACTTGTAGTACTGCAACTTATTTAAAATTGATACATTTGCTTTACACAAATTTACCAAACTTTATCTAAATACCCACATAGGTTCTATTTATCAAGTGATTGGCCATATAAAAGTCGATAAAGAACCAATAAGGCCGCATTCTACACAAAATCTTATACACTTTCATTTAAAAAAGTCAAGATGTCAGGTCGAGGAAAAGGCGGGAAAGGTTTAGGGAAAGGTGGCGCCAAACGTCACCGAAAGGTGTTAAGAGACAACATCCAAGGAATAACCAAGCCCGCCATCAGAAGATTAGCAAGAAGAGGAGGTGTGAAGAGAATTTCTGGATTAATTTACGAAGAAACCAGAGGTGTTCTCAAGGTGTTTCTGGAAAACGTCATCAGGGACGCTGTCACTTACACGGAACACGCAAAACGGAAAACAGTGACAGCTATGGATGTTGTTTATGCTTTGAAGAGGCAAGGGAGAACAATATACGGCTTCGGAGGTTAATTCAGTACTTCGGACACACAATCCAACCTAGTCTAAAGATTTTTTAATATAATTAAATATGTTATGTTTGTAGTTTGATTTTATTTTGACAAGGCCCTTTTTAGGGCCGCAGATTCTTTTTGTTCCTTTGATCAGATAAGTCGTTAACTATTATTTATTCTAGGTATGCAATACATACCTAACCGTGCTCGCCATGCTGCATTGTCTGCATTCACAATCAAAGTAGTCAATTACGCAGGCTTTGTTTATTAATTACTACTTAAACTATTTCTTGTGTATTTATTAAACTGAAGACAAAAAGGAAAGGTTATAGTTTTCGCAGCCTATATGTTCCACCGTAGCGCCAAAACTACTGAACCGAATTTGATGAATGAGGTATAGATTCGTAATAATAGCCAGAGTGATATAGGCTATATACATTTTATCAAAAAGGTTAAAGTTTTTTTATTTTTGTAATATTTACTCTCATGGTGTCCTAGTTCTATCTATCTTTTTCTTTTTCTAGAATGTGAGAAAGAAACACGCAGCAGGTAGGTAACTAAATTATACATATGCTCGCTTTAACGGTTAATAATATATGAAATATGAATTTAAAAAAAACTGTCTTCAAGAACTGGAATAAATTGAAATGGGATCACACGGGAAACACCAGCTTTCAAATAAAAAAAGAGTAATCAAAATCGATTCACACAATCGAAAGTTAAGAGGTAACAAACATTAGATGTTCGATTAAAGCCAAATTCATACATACTTTATTAAAAATAAATATTGCAATTATTTAATAATTGCGGGTAGGTATGAACAAAAAGAATATTCCAAATCTTATCAAAACTTTATCAACTACCCTCACACATCGACTTTACAATCCTATATAAACCAGAGACAACCGTCCACTCCGTAACTGTCATAAAATCTTTCATCGAGCATCAACGTACAAAAATGGCGCGAACGAAGCAGACCGCACGAAAATCGACCGGAGGAAAGGCTCCACGAAAACAACTTGCTACAAAAGCGGCAAGAAAAAGCGCTCCAGCTACTGGAGGAGTGAAGAAACCGCATCGATTCCGTCCAGGAACAGTGGCTTTAAGAGAAATCCGAAGATATCAAAAGAGTACAGAATTGTTAGTAAGGAAACTGCCATTTCAGCGGCTCGTGCGAGAAATTGCACAGGATTTCAAAGCGGACTTGAGGTTTCAAAGTTCTGCGGTCATGGCTCTTCAAGAAGCATGCGAGTCATATTTAGTTGGGCTATTTGAAGACACTAATCTTTGTGCTATTCACGCGAAGAGAGTGACCATAATGCCTAAGGATATGCAATTGGCGCGTAGGGTCCGCGGCGAGAGGGCCTAACGTTTTGCTCTCGTGACAGTTTAGAGTAACAACTCATTTTGACAAAGCCCTTTTCAGGGCTGCATTAGTTTTTATTTGTTTCTAAGTTGAATTGAAGTCAATTAATAGAATATATTTGGATTTACATGGAATTTTAAGTAAAGAAGCATAAATAAAGCTTTGGCTAGCGTTTAGTTTGTATTTTATACAAAACTAGCTTTTGTTTGCGGCTACGCCCGCCACTAAATTTGAAGTACCTACATAGTTTCTTATCTAAATATTCAACATATTGCATTCAGATAGCCCCCCTATAATAGTTTTTCTTATATCTTCCATGTACAGACAGCAACCACTTACATTACATATTTTAATAATTCCAATAACATTGGACTTTCATACAAACTACCATCTCCCGTTTTAAACCCAAAAGGGGGTTGATTTCTAAAGATACATTATTAGTACACCTCCACACCATCTACAGAGCATACATTTTAAATTTAAAGTCTCTTACTTCAAAAACATAGGATTTTCATACAAACGTCCAACCCCCGTTTTACCCCCTTAGGGTGGAATTTAGTAAAATCCGTTTTTAGCGGATGTCTACACCCTATAAGGAACCTACCTGCTAAATTTCAAGTTTGTAGGTGTTATAGTTTCTGAGATTTCGTGATTAATAAGTGAGTGGTAGTTCGCTTTTATATAAATAGATGATTCGTTTTCAAATAACATTCGGAATACATTGAAACTGACCGTTTTAGAGCTTAATATTACCTATTCATAAATACACATTTTAAATTTGTAAAGGTACCCTCTTTTTAGAATTGAAGCTTTCGGTCTTTTCGAATCTTATTTGTATGCGAATGAACAGATACTTTAGATGTTATAGATTCTTTTGATTTGTGTTTTTATTAAATATATAATTAGTACATTTTTTATTTGGGAAAGAATATTCCCTGCTCCCTAAGTATGGGAAATTAAAGATTATGATAAAATTTAAAGTAAATATCATGTGTTGGGGGTATTTTACAAAAACATCATATCATGGCACACAAATAATACCCAGTTTAACAATTTGTGCTAAAAGAAAGTTGTCCCATGGGGGGTAAACCCACAACACCTCAAATCCGCCATCCACCTAATCTAAATTGTCTGTCCGTCAGAAACAAAAGGAACATGCAGTCCTAAAAAGGACTTTGTCAATATTCAGGCCATTACTCGACCATCATCTTAACTGTTCTCTTCTACCCATCATTCTTAACCGTCTTCTTTGGCAGCAGTATAGGATTAATCGAAGGCATCACACCACCTTGCGATATCGTCACTCCTGACAGCATTTTGTTCAACTCTTCATCATTTCTGATGGCGAAAAGAATGTGTCTTGGAATGACTCTGCTTTTCTTATTGTCTGATGCTGCTTCAGCTGCTAGTTCCAGGATTTCCGCAGACAAATATTCCAGGGCCGCCGCTAAATAAATGGGAGCTCCACTGCCTATTCTGGGCGCATAATTCCCTTTCTTCAAGATCTTGTGGATCCTTCCAACTGGGAATTGTAATCCAGCTCTGGTAGACCTGGATTTATTCTTCGCTTTGCTAATTTTGGAAGACATCTTCGTGTTTTTTGTTGCTTGTAATTTAGACGGATGTAGATCGTGAACGTTGAAATATGATTCGTACGGTTTATGTAGATTTTTAGGTCTCACAAGTTGTAGGTACTGTAACGAGCTATGCATTTATATAAGTAGTTGTTTACGATAAATAATTATTAAGAAATGCAGTTGTTTCAAGCGCGGTTATTTTTTTAAATGAAAATTATTGCTGCTCTAATGATAATTTATTTATTTAAGTACTTAATAAAATTCATTGTGTTGTTGATGTGTGTTTAAGTGTCTACGGTTTTCTTTTATTTTTAATTGTTGTAAAATATATTTTTATATAACTAAGGATTTCGTTAAGATAATATTTTAAGAGGGTAAAGAATATAATCAATTTTTCTTTTGTATAATAAATCTTTTTTTTATCTCAAAAGCAGAGTTCTGTATTCATTACCTATTTCATCCGGAAAAGTATAAGTAGGTACTCTACGGTGTAAAACTGGACTATCAGAATCATTAAGTAATATGTGCCTAATCATGCAGAACCCAATGATGCAGAAGCATATCAGTATGTCGCCATAGTGTGGGTCACCATGCTGCATTGTTGTATTGTCTGCAGGAACAGTGAGTATGGTGACCACCACTTTTGGATTCTGCTCGTGCTTTCCGTAGGTAGGTACCGTACAGGTAGAGTAGAGTCACTTAGGCATGATCATACGTAAAATAAATTAAATTAAAAAGCTTTTTAAAAACAAGCTTTTACTGGAATGCTGAAAGCTGTCTCGAGGAGACGAATCAAACGAGTCCAAACTCGATGAGGTTGCGACGTTTCTTTACAGAGTTCCTAGGCCACCTTCCAGCTCCAGCATCAGATCATCTCCATGTCATTATAATATTGTAATGTCACGCTGTAAACATATGCTTGCAATTTTAGCAAAATCGGTTTAAGATATCTGCTTGAAAATTGAGTTGCAAAATTTCACCCGAACATACAAGCATACATAGGTACGTTGCAAGTTATTAAAAAGCTTGTAAAAAATTTGCATTTCGCTTATGGAGGAATTTTTTTTTTTTGCTTAAAAGAGAAGCCTAAAAACACCCAGACTTACAAGAACCATTTGTGGATCACACAAAGTGATGTCCCGTGTGGGATTTTGATTTTGAACCTACAACACTTTGCAAAGTAGAAAGCGGGGTGACGCTTTCACCACTAGGCCATAAGTGGCCATTTAATATATACATATTTACTAAAATAAATATGTGGGTAAATATAATAATGATATAGTGGCGTGCATTCTTTCTACAAATTCTGAATTTAAAAAAATACCCTCGATTTAACATACAATTATATTATTGTTTGAAATTTAAATTAGATACCTTACACAAAATAATGATATTCTAACTGGTTATTATCTCAACTATTTAGAGTAACTCTTTTGTGTTGTTTCTTTTTTTAAATTAATTAATATAACTCAGGCTCAATTGACTCCACAAACATTATATATGAGTCTCGGAAACGGCTCCAACGATTTTCATGAAATGCGATAAATCGATCTAGCAAAGATATATTTTTAGAAAGTTTGCCATCCAGGTAGGTACTTACTTATTTTATTGCAGAAAGAATTAACAAAGTGCATAGTAAATCTTACAGGACAAAACAAAAGTGCCGGGACCGATCCCGGGACAATTTTTTACCTGGCCCGTACCAGGTACCGCAGACGACTCAGGTACCGGAGATCACAAAATTATCTCCACCCTCCATAACCCCAACCCTTCCCTTTTGGGGACAATAACGGTAACATCGGGGTTCCCACACAGGAGGGAGGGGGGGGGGGGCATCTACAAACCGGAGGTGGCCCTGTTGGTGCCAGGGTTTTCCTTTCAAGGGTGCACCTGGTTCCCCGGCTTCTAGTACCTACCCGAGACGGCGTTTTTAGTCGGTTCACCAGGAGGTGGCATCCGAGGGGATAACCGCACAGAAAAAAAAGTAATAACTGTACACACTTCATTATATAAAGGTACTTTATTATTGTTCTAATGTCAAGTAATTACATTAAAAAATTATAGCTTGTCCAACTAATACTATAACTTACAAAGATTTTATTTTAATTAGTCATCTCCTACTAGGAATGTGTTCTGTGTCGCGGAGGACCTTACACGCATTTGTGAAACGGACATTGAGAACACTCAGACTCGGAACAACAATTTGTATATCACAAAAAATGTGTACATACCTACAGATACAAAACACATAGTACATAGAATAGGAAGCGGCTGGGTAACCCCTTAAACTTTAAACCACTATACCATTCGTGTTGTTTTAATAATAAATGGCGCTCAGTCATGGGAAGGAGTATAATCTATTCGTTTAGATAGTGTCGCTTTGATCGTACGCCCACAATTAAGTATAAAAAATTTAGCACGCGGCTCCTTTGAATTCGTGTCGGTTTCGCTTTGACAATAACCCGCACGGGCGGCACGATCAAAGCGATACTATCTAGACGAATAGACTTTTTACGAAAAGTAGGTACGAGTAAGTATAAAAAAAAAACTTACTAGTGGGCGTACGCCGCAGGCGGTTTAGACTATATATATGTAGGTATCTCTTTATATTTCCTCAGTCCTAACCTGATTTGCGACTATCGCCTCTATTTTCTTTAGTAATATCTTCACTACTACCCAAAATCCACTTAATAATAATATAAGACTACTTATTATCATACTAAATAGTTCTAGTTCATAATATTCCTTCCAAGTTTTGTTAGACGCTGATGATTTGAGGTGTGCCGTGCTTGAGTGTTTTAGTACATATTCTGTCCACAAAATGGCGCGATCTAATCCTGGGTTTCTATTGTCGTTCATCAATTTGCGTAGGCGCAGAATGTTGTCTCGATAGCTGGGGGTGAAATGGTAATTGGAACTTAGAATATTCAATAATGAATTTCGGACTCAAAGAAAACCGTTACGATCGCCGCATTACACCGAATGAGTAAAGTTACCTTACCGTACCTTAAACCCTCTCTCTTCGCCTAATTCAGGGTGAGGAATCAAAGAGCACTTTTACACACTGTTATGACTCTTGTTTTGCAGATGTTCATGGGCGGTGGTAACCACTTACCATGAGGTGACCCGTCTGCTTGTTTACCCCCCTATAGATATAATAATCTTAGTCCTTTTAAAAAGACAACTCCTGCATTAGGAATATTATATCCTTTGTCGCGGGGAACTTTACAAACATACATGAATGAAACGAATACAAAAAAAAACCCAGAATAATGCTAAGTAGGTACTCACATACGGTTTTACTCGATCGAGCAAACTTGTCGAATATAAAGCACGAGCACGGGCTTTCGTCCACACATTCAGCATTGATCGATCGAGTGACGCATCTTTTGGCTCGCCGTTCAGTATTCACCGAACCGTTCGAGCCAAATGATGTCTGTTCAACAAAGGAGACGGTGGCTACATTTAGCAAGTCTAGCAATTCTTAATTATAAAAAAGCCGGCTCGATGCGAGCCTTCGAGTTGTGAGTTTTGCGGTCCAGACGTTAATTTTTACTCGTTTTGGAGTAAAACTATCGAGTAATACCGTGTGTGAGTACGGGCCATTAGAACAACAATTTGCGGATCACACAAAGTGTTGTCGCATGTGGAATTTGAACACACAGACCAACCACGCAGCCAAATAAATTCTTCCTACAAACCTTAGATCCTCTATGACATTCAAAACACTAGTCCTGAATTCCTCCTTGCCAATGGCGTTTACATCAAGACAGAGCCCTATTCCGTACTGCGTGTAGTGTTCCATATTAAAATCCTGGTCACCTAGTTTAACTCCGATGAGAGGCACTCCTGCTTGGATCGCTTCTGTGGTAGTTTGAAGATCAGCTTGGGTTATGATTAGCTTGAGGTTAGGATGTCCTGAAAATGTAGACAAAATAATAAAAATGTTTCGGACATCTGACAGACAATGCTATGTTAGCTTCAAATTAAGCAGAGCTTGTACTATGCCGGCTAGATTTACAGTTTATATACTTTTTTATACTTGTTTAATATACATAAGAACTCCTATTGACGGATCATACAAACATTTGGTCCGATCCGGAAATCGAACACGACCCCTCAAGACAGCAGTTGCAGGTGCAAAAAAATGATTTAGTGATTTACAGGATACCAAACCTACCACACAAACTCTCATCATAATCTGATCAATGGGTCATAAAGCATAAATCTAGGTCAAACAACCCAACAATACTGGTCGTTGGGTTGGTTGTCAAGAGGTCTCAGGTTAGATTTCCGGGTCGGGCCAAAAGTATTATTGGATTTTTGTCACATGAATCTCTTTATAACAGCCCGGAGTTTGGAACCTCCTCAAGAAGCCCTGGTCAAAGGAATGTAAAATCTCTCATTTTTTCTACTGGAAAAGATGTTACTTCTTCAGACTGATATTCTAACTACCGTCTACCCGTGTATTGGAGTGTACGTTAAGCCGTTGGTCCCGGTTATCATGAACATCTATGGCAATCGTTATTGGAAAGTCAGTGCCCTCAAACTTACTGACAGCTTTTTTTTTTTTTTTTTTAACGCGTGGAAATCCCCTCGGACCGTCACCCCACCTGGGCTTGCGGCGGGGCGGTGTGTCGGACTCGAACCGACTAAAACCACACGGTGTGCCACTCTGCGCCTGTGAAGGGAGGAATCCGGGAACTGCAGTTATTAACACGTCCGGACCCCTCCCAGCGCTTGCCCGCATAAAAGCGGGCACCGTCAGCTGTTAACATCTCGATTTCGGCGACGTACGGCACACGCGTAACGTCGCCTCCTCGCGGGCGGCCACTATAGCGGATGGAAGGGAAAGCCCGTCCCGACCATCCGCGGCCACACTCAGGGCGGCATGAGGCGCTGATAGGCGCGCCTCCGCCGCCCGGTTCGCCGGCGGCGGATTGGGTCCGAGTGGATATCATCCTCCCGGGTCTTCTCCGCCACCTCCTTCTGCGAGATTACGTCTTCGCAGAAGGTTGCGACCGCGGTAAAACTGCTGTCGCTACCGGCCATGGAGCGTATGACGGCCGGTAGCGAGAGATCTCCTCCGATGACTGCAGTGAGGGCCCGGCGCTGCGACGCCCAAGCGGGGCAAATCGCCAGCGTATGCTGGGCCGAGTCCTCACTGCAGTCGCAGTGGTGGCAGGCGGGACTCAATTCCCTCCTAGCGACCGAGTGCAGGTACTTCCCGAAGCAACCATGCCCGGAAAGGACCTGCGTCAGTCGGAAGGAAAGGGTCCCGTGCTGCCGCCCTGCCCACTCGAGGATGACCGGCTGGAGAGCCTCCACGGCGGCAAAGCCAGCGCGTGGAGTCTCCAGCCGGAACGACCAGCGAGCCATCGTGGCTCGACGGGCGGCTTCACGCCACTCGCGTACCTCTTCGGGCGGAGGGCGATAGCCATACTCCGCCCGATATTCAGCCACCCGTCGATAAACTTCGGCGAGCACTTCCGCCTCCAAATCCCACGGGGGTGTTCCGGCCAGGGCGCACGCCGCCTCGGTCGACACCGTGCGGTATCCGCGTATGGCTCTGACTGCCAATACCCTCTGAGGCCGCCAGAGGCGGGCCTTATTTAGGGCAGTCAGAGCCGCCACCCACACCGGTGCACCATACAGCGCCATCGACCGGACAACCCCCGTGTACAGGAGTCGCGTTGCGACGCTGGCTCCACCCAAATTGGGCAAAAGTCGCCCAAGGGCGGAGGCAGCGTCGACCAGCTTCGGACCAAGCTGTCGGAAGTGCTCGTCGAAGAGCCACCTACCGTCGAGGATCAGGCCCAGATACCTCATCTAGGCCCGAACCGGTACGAGGACCGAGTTGACCACTATGGAGGCGCCGGGGGGCGGACCACGACGGGGCCCATGAAATAGTAGGGCCTCCGTCTTGTCCAGGGCCACCCGTAAGCCCAGCGCCTCGATGCGCCCGACCACCAGAGAAACACCACAGGTGGCCAGGCGCGCCGCCTCTTGGAAGTTCGCCCCCCGGGCTGTGACAAGCGTGTCATCGGCGTAACAAATTACGCCCAGCCCGGGGGGGAGACGACCTCGTAGGACCCAGTCGTATCCCACGTTCCACAGGAGTGGTCCAAGGACAGACCCCTGCGGAACGCCGCACGACATGGGTCGCCGTCTCCAGACGCCCTCTCGGTCCTCGTACACGACGGTACGCTCCTCTAAATAGTCTGCCACTAGCCGCCTCAGGTACTCTGGCACCCCGTGATAATGGAGTGCTTCCCTGATGCAGCTAAATGGCAGACTATTGAAGGCGTTGGCGATGTCCAAGGACACCGCCAACACCACGCCGCCACAGCTCACTGCCTCTTCGGTCACGGCCCTAAGGCGCATCACGGCATCGACCGTCGAACGCCCCTCTCGGAATCCGAATTGGGCGTCCGACAGGTCGGGCCCCACCTCGCAGAGGTGCCGGACGATGCGGGCAGAGAGTATCCTCTCAAAAAGTTTACCCGCCTCGTCCAGCAACACGATGGGCCTATAGGCCGCGACCGAGTTGGCAGTCCGTCCCGGCTTCCTCAACAGGACCAGCTTCCCGCATTTCCAGCACTCAGGGAAGCGTCCGGACGCCAGGCTAGCATCCAACACTTCCCTGAGGCGGTCCGACATATGGTCGAGGGCTCGGGCCATCACTCGGGCTGGAACCCCGTCCGGCCCGGGGGCGGTGTTCTTGGAACGGATCCGAAGAACAGCCGCCCCAACTTCCGATTCCCTAACGGGCGGCACGTCGTCCTCTCTACCCCCATCGTCTCCGACCGCATAGGCCATCGACGGGGGTGTGTGCTCCGCCCGCTCAGGGAAAAGGCCCTCGACCACTTCCTGCAGGAAGCTGGGCTGGAGAGTCTCGGTAAGGGGGGGGCCCGACGTGCGGAGCTTCTGACGCACCGCACGGTATGGGCGACCCCAGGGGTCACGAAACTTACTGACAGCTAGTTCAACCTTCGAATTCAGTTCGCCCTCAGGGTTGCAGAGGCCCGATGCCACTCGCTCCGTGGAAAATAATCTCCAAAATAATCTTGGAAATTATAAAGGCTAGGAAGATGATGATAGTTTAAGTGGTAGGTAGGTAAAGTAGGTACCTACCGAAAATGTCAACTTGCGGTAACATTGTTCTCACCATAACGTTCTTTGGTAAATTCTTTATTTCTTTATAGTCTGATTTCCATATCACATTATAAGGAAGTCCTGGGAATACTTCTAGAAACATCTTAAGGGTAGCTGTTGAAAGGTGCAAAGGTTCTTTGTTACCCAAGTTGATATAGAGGGTTCCCCGAGACGAGTCAAGAAAAGCTTTTAAATCCTGGAAGAAAAGTTTTTAAATAAATTCATCAATGTATTTGTAAAACGACAACTTGTATGAATATTGATACATTTATTGATAAATGTAGCTTGTTTACAGTGCAGTGTTACAGTTTAAATTTAATATTATACGATACTGACAAAAAGAAGCATAGTTTATAGCATAGTTAGTGCGTAACGCGTGTGTTTACTTGGAACTACGCGCATTTTTTCTGCTTCAACAAGAACAAGGCGGTGCGTTATCTACCTTTTTTTATTTGATCTGAGTGTTTAGCAAAAGAAATGCGATCAAAATGAGAAAGAAAGACCTCCTATTTTTTTCAGTACGTTCAAATACATAACATATGTATTTACTAACACAATAACTTGTTAGTAGCTAATGCTACTAAAAAAGAACACCAGTTCACAAACAGACGACAAAATATTGTTTTACCTCCAGACTCCTGCAGCGGTAAGAAAGCTACATTTTCTGAACTACGAGTTCAATAAAGTCTTACCTTTGGTAACTCGTTTGGAGGGTTATAATCCCCATTCCCAAAATACACCACATTCCGTGGCAGAGGTCTGTTTCTGTCCCAAAAGCTATTACTGTTCAAAAACAACATATCCGCATTTTCTTCTAACTCACTCAATAAAGGCACATCTGGTCCAAATATTCTCTTCAAAACCTCGTTTTCTTCATTCTCATAATCATGAAACAAATTATTATAGTTAAACCTGTTGTAAAGCTCCTTAAATTTCTCCCAAACAGTCAGGTTGTAGATTCTCTTATTCAAATTATCTGGATATAGAAGCGGATGTGTTGGGAGACCAAAAATTTCCGGATCACCAAACCGCATGCCAAAAGGACTTAGTTTTATCACAGGAACTTTACATATGTGAGACCAGATCATCGCTGGACGAAACCAAGATGGAAGTAACAGCAAATCAAAGTTCTTCTGATGCTTAATCAGGGTCTGGATTTCTTCACTCTTCATTTGTTCTTCAAATAACTGCAGCATCAAAGGATATTTTGTAGCAGCATCTATATTTTTTAATTTTTTTATAGATTCCAGTGATAAATTGGAATATTTCTTCAAAACTCCATTAGTGAGATCTTCTAAAGTTATTTCTTGGACATTTTCTGGTGTTTTCCCGACTGGATCAGGGTTTGTTGTGATAAAGGTAACCTCGTGACCTCTCTTTGCCAGTCCTTTGACTAAAGGGTAGAATATTTTCTGGTGGTTGATTAAAGGTATTGGAGACACAGCTAATATTTTTCCAGCTTCACATTTTATAAGAAGTAAAGTTAAAATGGCGTACTGTATGGCAATCATAATGAGAGTTAACTGAGTTATAAGTTTATTTGTTGTATTTTTCGTGAATCGTTAAATATTTAAGGAATTGGTTTTAAGAATAGGTTCCGTAGGTCATAATTTCTGGTTGCCTTTTAAATCCATTATAGTTGGTTTTCCTACACTTGAAAATTCTTTAAGACCAAATGCTATATGACTCCTCCTCGGTGGCGCAGTGGTAGCGTATGCGACTGCTATGTTTGAGGTCTCGCGTTCGATACCCGGTTCGAATCAAATATTTGAATGATCTGCAAATATTTTTTTCGGACTTTGGGTGTTTTCTATGTATAATGTGTATGTATTTACAAAAAAAAGTATATATTGTTCACATCAGTTGTCTCTCTTAATACAAGCTCTGCTTAGTTTGGGACTAGATGGCGTTGTGTGCTAGATGTCCGAATATATTTATTTATTATTATAATATCGTGTCAAATTTGAAGCGTGGCAGAGTATAGCTAGTAATATTCTAAGTATAAATTAAAAAGGAGTAGGTACATACATACATATATACATAACTAGCGACCCGCCCCGGCTTCGCACGGGTGGATTTCAGATGCCCCCGCCGACGACACGATTCGTGCATTTTAAATCTGTAATATCTTCGAATATATTCATTTAAATTAGATGTAACTGTAAAGGGCCATTTTGATCTATATTAAATGCACAATGTATTTAATTTACTTAATTGTATAAGGATTCATTTTGTATTGCTTAAAATCACTTCGTAAATAAGCCATTATTTCTCGTAAAAACAAAGGAATAAAAAATGGTTGTTGCAATGCAATGTAAGCGCAAAAAAATGTGTTTATTTGCTACATCGCATTAGAAACCTCGAAAATTAACAGTGTTTCCATACTATATTATTCATTTATTATACATACTAGCTGACCCGGCGAACTTCGTACCGCCATATTTATATATCTGTCTCAGCTTCCCACAGGCAGTGTACAGTCGCGGATAAAAAAAAAGACTTTTCCGTTATCTTTTATTTCTTTTCTTTCTAGCAAAAAAAGAATGAATGAAATCGGACCATGTGTTATTGAATTACAACTATGTACATATTTTGACTTTCATCCCCCCCCACCAGGAAACCGTGCTGAATATCGGGATAAAAAGTATCCTATGTCCTACCTCGTAGTATGAACTCAAATCATGCCAAGTTTCATTTGAATCCGTTCAGTAGTTTCGGCGTGATGCGCGGCCAAGATACAGACAGACAGACAGACAGACAGACAGACAGACAGACAGACGGACAGACAGACAGACAGACAAAAATGAAAAAAATTACAGTTTTGGCTTCTGTATCGATAATCGAGCGCCCTCCAAAAAAAAAATTCAAAATATCTTCAATGTACAGAATTTGACCTGTTACATTTTTATTATAAGTATAGATAAACCTTCCTCTTGAATCACTCTATCTATTAAAGAAACCTGCATCAAAATCCGTTGTGTGGTTTTAAAGATTTAAGCACACAAAGGGATATAGGGACAGAAAAAGCGACTTTGTTTTATACTATGTAGTGAAGTCACGCCTATTTACTTGAGGGGTGGCGGTGACAATTGTTCTCCACTTACTTCGGGCCTCACACCTATTTTGTTTCGACCACATTAATCAATCGCTGCATGCATGCTCAGTGGTTCCTGATCGTTTCTACGCGACCCTTCTTTTTATGCCGCCAGTCACCTACCATGAGGCTCAAAGCTCAAACCAATCTGCTCCCATCTGCTCGTCATTATCAGGTTTTAATTGTCCTTTACTAAACATAGACTCTCTCCTTGGCAAAGGTAGTAGAGCTACGCTGATTTCAGCACGAACGGGCCGGCTCGACCGGAGCGGTACTACCCTCGCACAGAAGACCAACGTAAAATGACAGCGTTCGTGCTGTCGTGTTTTGTTGGTGAGTGCGAGACCGGAGGCCCAATGATGCCGAAGTATCACTAGGCCGCTATGTCACCATGCTGCATTGTTGCATTATCTGCATTTGCAGTGAGTATGGTGACCACCACTCTTGGATTCTGCTTATGCTTTCCATCAGAAAAAAGAGTTTTGTAAAATTGCCCCCTATTTACACTTATATCTATACTAAACATATATTACTATATAAAGAGGTAAAGTTTGTGAGATTGTGACGTTGTAGGGGTAATCTCTGGATATACTGAACCGATTTTGAAAATTCTTTTACCAATGGAAAGCTAGTTATTTGTGAGTGATATATGATATATAATAGCCCGAAAAGTGAAAAAACCTTTTTCGTGGTAGCCGGATTTGCAACGTAAGTCGAAGAAAAAAATGTATACCGCCCAACGAAGTGGGCACAGGTCAGCTACTTAGCAATAAAGTCAGCTTTTTCTTTTGGTACCTATCTGTCCTCTATTTCATATCTTTTTTTATGAAATAGGGGGCAAACGAGCAGACGTGTCGCCTGATGGTAAGTGATTACCGCCGCCCATGGACACCCGTAACACCAGAGGCGTCACAAGTGCGTTGCCGGCCTTTGGGGAATGGGGAGGGGTTATATTATATGGGCCTCCGGCTATCGTATGGCTATCTTTTTAAATCTTTGTTTAAATAAATTAACATACCTATACTAAGTTAGCTTATATATAATAGAACTAAATGTATTTATAACTTGTTGAACCCTGTTTCTGAAGTTACTACTGCCTGTTAACACAGGTGTTTAGTTTTTAATACAATAACTGTACCATGACATAGAAATATGTAAAATAATGTATTTTGAACAGTATTATAGGCCTGCTGATGTTTTACCTATCCTGGCACTTTTGCCAAATAAAATGAAATGATATTTAGTTTTAGGTAAATCTTTTCAGATATTTTTCACGTCGGACTTTACAGCTAGAAGAGGCCGTCATTTCCAACGACTCACTCTGGGAAGAAATGCCGAAACAAACCACAGGGTTTTTTTTTAAGTCCGCGAACCAAGAAATATAAAGCGCTGTCCAGACGGATTGGTAAAGTGTTTGCATCAAGTTGACCTTGTCTTTGCAGTGGTGTAGTCCTGTGATGTACCTAGTTCTATTAATCGACTTTACGACAACCATGGGATGAATAGGGGTGGTGATACTCCGTATTCTTAATCCGTCACATAACATACACGTACTTATGTCTTTATATACGAGGACGCAGTTAGAGGCGTAACAAAGTCCTACATTTCGATCAGGCGATCAAAAGCATATGGCACCTAGTAATCGCGTTAATTTATTATCTAATATCTTCAAAATCTGGTTACCCAGATTACAAAACAATTTGTAATCAGAGTCTAGTCAGCAGGTATAAGATTTTCGGCTGACTTACTTTAGTAGGTACAACTAACTACTCAACGGCCCCCGTTCAAGGCCTCAAAGCAAAATGTAAAAGACTAAATGACAATTTCTTCGTTAATTGTATTGTTAATATTTCTACATATGTAATTGTATTCTTGATTAGTGTTAAACAATGTATTGAAGGTCATATTAATCGATTTTGGCTGGTATACGAATGTCAATTTGATGCGGGACGGGGACCAAGCGTGCACACGCAGTCAGAGATCGTCAATCGTGCGTATGTGTTATTAAATACGTCTGCTGTAAATACGATTACTTTAAAAAATGTAATTGATTAAGAAAAAAAACAATAACAACTAAGTCTCACAACCTTTTGAGGTACAAGAACTTTGTCACATAAAGTCTTATTTTTAGTTTGTCCATGTGTTGTGTTACCATGAACGGTGCAAGTATTTAGCATAACAATGAGAACATTTACAAGTTCCAATTAAGTAAATAGGATTATTTAATACTTAACTTATTCCAGTTAAAGAGGAACATTTAATAAGAGACTTTGTTTCAAAACAAAGTGACTAGAATTATTCGAAATCTTCAAAAGAAGGACGGATAAGACTGTTGCTACTCGTGCTAATCTATAATCGCTTTTGTAAGTAGTCTAGTCGTCTTTTTATAGGTAGTCGGAAAACAACTGCTATTCCTTGTAAAAGTAAACTTTAAACATGTATGAAATACCTAATACGACTCTAATACTTAATCCTAATGATTTTGTGTCAATAATAATATTAATAATTCCTGTGTGGGGACTTTACAAACATTCATGGAATGAACACAAAGAACTCCCTGACTCAGAACAACAATTTGTAGATCACACAAAGTGTTATCCTATGTGTAATTTGAGCCCACAACACATAAGCAGTGGGGTGATCGCATAAATCACTACGCCATCCGTGCCGTCAATCATAACGTTGTATTAGTGAGCTTATAGATTAGTTATTTATTAATATTAGGTTAGATTGGACTGACTTGTTTCATTTTGAGCTTTATTTTCAGGTTAGATAAACTGATTTCCCTTTCCTTGAAAGTTAAAGCTAGTACTACTATTCAGCTACTAACGACCAACTACGTACCGATAGAAATACTAACTATAATCTATAATAATTATCGGATAAAAACAATATTTTTTTATTGGACATCTAATACACAACGCCAATAAATTTGTCTAGCCCCAACCTAAGCAGTGCTTGTACTATGGGACATGGGTACTGGACAACTGATATAAATACATATATACTTTTTTTTGTAAATACATGCATATTAAACATAGAAAACACCGAAACTTCGTAACAAATATTTGCAGATCATACAAATATTTGGTCAGACCGGTCGTATACTATACGCTACCACTGGCACTCTGACACTCTGAATGCATTTTTTTTTAATAATTGAAAACTAATTATTCATTTATGTATTTATCAAAGTGAATGGGTATCAAAATTCCTTGATTCGTCGTCACTTATTACATAACTAAATCCTGCCTTAGGTGCGGTACCCCTGGTCGCAGCTGCGTGTGCGCCGGCGCGTCGTCAGCTGCCTCCGACCGTTACACTCCAGCACGTGCCGTTTGTGATGTTATTATTATTATTACGATAGGTAAACAGGGAAAGTGGGTAAGCAGGGAGAGGCAGATGTGAGTAGTATGAATGGAATTGTAAACATTCGAAAGCTATGTAGGTAAACTTTTATATAACTAAGGTGGCAAATAAGTAGCAATGAGTTGGTGACCTTTTATGTCCTCTGATCACATACAAATCAGAGTAAGTACTATGTTAACAATATTGTAGATAAAAATATGTACTTATGTTTCCAAATACATACGTATTATATAGGAATCACACCTAGATACAGAAGAAATGATTATGTTCATCACATCCTAATATTTTTTCGAGTGGAAATCGAACTCCCGACCTCTGGTTTAGCACTAGATAAACTTGTTGATATCGTTAATCCAATATTCGAGATATTAACAGGTAATATGGCGACCGTTTCGAAGGAGAGGCTCACGTCCAGCAGTGGATTATTAAACGCCGTTGAAGATGATGATGTTATGCCTAACCCAGGACTGCAAAAAACATGGCTGAACACGCTTACCGTTAGTTCAAAGAACCTTTATTGCCGCACCCTATTTGAAAAACCTTTCAAAAGTTCATTCAATTAATGCACCAAGGTATTTCTGTATTAGTCTCACTATAAAATCATCATCCCATAGCATATTGAACTCTTTAATCAAGACGTAAGATTCATTTTTAATAAAAATGCTAACTTATAATCGACATTTAGTTAAAAGAACAGTTTTATTCGAATTTAGACCTTAAATCTACACATCAAGTTGGAAAATAAAAAGCTGCGGTTTTTATATTTTATATTTGCGTAGCGCGTGCCTGTTTGCAGGGGTGCGCAAGCGCCGTTTCCGACCCCGACGCTTTTTTGAAAAGCGAATTCCATTTGTAGTTGACGGTTGAACTTCAAACTGGATAGACGTGTGTAAATTTATTTAACATTATTATTACTGAATTTAAGTTTTAGTGTGTGTAAGATAAGATAATACGTGATAACGTTAAGTGAAGATTTAAGTGAATTTAAATATTACTTTGGAAGATTTTAAAGTAGGCTATAAGCTTTATGAAAATATTGATACGAATATCAGTGTTAAGGTTAAGTTAGTGTATACAATATTGAATATTATAAAATATTAAATTATTTCAAGCTAAGCACCTTTAGAATAAGAAAGCAGCCGACCAGAACGGTTCCGGTACTAGCTCTCCCTTTTCTCAAGAAAGGAAACATGCACTAATAAACTTCGGGGAAAAAATACGCTTCTAAAATGGATTCTCCAAAAATCGTGTACAAATATTATTCTAATCCAGCTTTTTGCTCACAAAGCGAAGTAGTTTTCGCACAAAAATCATGCGTCACAAAGATCGTTTCACCAGACAGGCAGAGAATGCCGCCTCTGGGAGCAAACTCACCTAGAAAGTTCGAAATCAGTAACAGAATCTTGAAGACTGACATATCAGATAATCCTCTAAGAATGTCACCAGCTGGAGCACCCAGAAATAGAGATGAACCTCCAGAATTACCTCCAAAACCTCTGAAATTCCAACAAAGACATTTTCAAAGACAGGCATCGCTGATTCACAAACCTACTCGAACCGTTAGATGTAGAACGCGGAGTGAAGATCTTGAAATGGCTCAGTTAAAACAGCAAAAACAAATTAGGTATGACAGGCATAATCACAGTGATGACGGTTTAGAAGACAGACTTAAACATAGATACGAAATAATTCAAGATTTCGACGACCTTGCCGATTACTCTCCAACTAAAAAACGTATTATCCAAGCAAAAGAAGAGGAAATCCAAGAGTATAACGTAGACGGGCCTGATGAGAACGAGTTGAAAGAAATCCCAACTGAAATTGTTAAGACTGTTAACGGCAAAACTCTAAGATATGCCATAGTCCCATCGGATGATGATGAAGAACCTAAACAAGTAACGTTTTCATCACCGATTATGTCGCAAAAACATTTAATAGCTACTCAGAAACTTCACGAATTATTATCTACACCTAGGAAATTGAAGAGTTATGCCAGCCAGCCATCAGTTCGAATGACACCAAACAAATCTGTTGATTCTCCACACGGGGATAGTCCAAGAAAGTTTATATCTAGTACTCCAACTCAAGGAGTGACTCCTTCCAAATCCTGTGCTAATCTTACCATGGTAAGAAATAGCGCAGCAACATCCCCAATTTCACCAAAAGCTCAACAGAAACTCAACTACGGGTCACCAGAACGAGTACCTGGATTTAATAGACACGACGTCTTTGTAACCAGTTTTAGAGATACAAGTAGAGATCGGAGTATTGATGTGGAAAGAGAGATAAGCAGAGAAAGAAGAGACTACGACAGAAGGAGGGAGAGTCAGAGGAGGGATAAAAATACTGCAGTTATTGTTCCAAGGTATGACTTTTTATAGTTTGATTTTTTTATGATTGGATCCTTATGAATATTAAGCGTATTACTTATGTAAGAATGTTACAATAGAATATAGAAGTCGGTAATTAGTAATTACCCCTCTCTCCAACGTAAGATTAGATGAGATTGAACTCGACCCCCTCCCCCCCTTAAACATCTCTCGTAATTTATGGACGCCCCTTAGCTACGTAAGCACTAAGCTTACAATGTAGCCTACGATAGCATGCTGATGATTTCAAGGAATGCGTAAAAGTTACCGACTTTTTAAAGACTTGTAGCGTCCTTTCTTTTTTTTTTAACGTTATAACATGATTAGAAGAGGACCATTGGCCGTATTTGCGGGACAGCTGGTTTATTTATAATCAACAAAACAGGTGTACATAATCCACAATACACAGGTGGCTAGGTACCATGTATAATTAAAACACAACGTGGTACTAATAGCAAAGGAACTATTAATAGTTTTTAGATATTACGATTAGGCACAGATGCGTATATTGTAGCATTTGCGTTTATTGAGTCGTAGTTACGTTCTGGGTCCCTTGATTTTAAAGTTTCATATTACATAAATGGTTAACTTAATGTGTATTTAAATTATCTTTGTAAACAAGCTGACGAGTAAGCGGCTATCGTCGTCTATGAAAAACAGTAGTGTTAAAATTTACCATTAATCACGAAAACCCCTGACCGGTGAAGAAAGTCTTTAAATAGTTTATTTTTAAAAGACAAGTCTACAATAGGACAACTAGGAGTATGTCCTGTGTTGCGGAGGACTTTACAAACATTAATCGGCCATAAAGACCACCCAGCCACAGAACATCAATTTGTGGATCACAAAAAGTGTTGTCCCGTGTGCGGATCGAACCCACAATAATCAGCGCAGTAGGAAGCCGCGTGGCGTCCGCTCTAACCACTGCGTCATTCGTGCAGTCATTATTTTATAAGTTAGACAATATGGAATGGAGTAATTTTTATCCTCCCAGGTTTTGTTCTACTCACAAAACTAAACATTATAACTACACATCATTATGATTCCCAAGATTATTTGGGGTCGGTTGTTAGTTCAACCGGTTTTAACTGAATATAAATTTTTCCACAGAGCGACTCACATTGGACCTACGCAATCTTAGGAGCGAACTGAATTCGAGGGTTAAAGGGTATATTTGAGGGCACTGACTTCCCAATAACGATTAACATATATATATAGATGTTCATGACAATCGGGATCGACGGCTCAACGTGCTCTTACACACTGTCAAACTTCCATACTCCGGGCTTTTATTACGAATTTCTTGTTAGATAAACCCAACAACACGTTTGGCCTGAACTGGGAATCGAACCTGAGACCTCTTGATAAGCAGTAGTATACGCTAACCAATAGACCAACGAGGCAGTAAACTATGTTACTGCTACTATTACCTACATAAATATTGCTATTACTAGGTAGTACGTAATGTAGTAGATTTTAGTATGTTAGGTACTAAAATACCCCTTCTACTAATGCTACTTTTATTAAGACATGATTTGCCATATTTCAGGGTAGCGTCTCCTCCATCAGTGTATTCTGAGGATACATACAAATCAGTATCCAGCTGGAAGACCATCAGTGCTGCGACAGCGTCCTTGACAATTGCAGCCCTGATGCTAACTATGTGTGGTGGACTAACGGCGGGACTAAGCTTCTATATGATGTATGCTGTAAGTAACTGTTTTATGTACTAAAAACTACATAATATCAACTAATAGGAACTTGATACATAGGAGGAATTTGATACAAATAAATAAAATTAAAGACTGTATTTCAAATTAACAGTATTCAAACATTTCAGCCAAGGGTCGCACGTTGGCTGAAACCTACGAGATAGATCAAAATAATGTACTACAGTATTGAAAAGTTTAAAAAGGTCTACAAAAAACTCCGCGATGGTATAATCTGTCTCTTAGGGATAACCCACAATAACCATTTTTATTATTTTCTTTTTACAAGAAGTAACGACTTATTTACGAAGCGATTTTAAGCAATGCTGCATTAATCCTTATTTAATTAAAAGTACCATAAGTATATTGTGCATTTAATATAGAGCAATTTAAATGAACATGTTCGAAGATATTACAGATTTAAAATGCACGAATCGTGTCGTCGGAGGGTGCATCTGAAATCCACCCGTGCGATGTCCGGGGCGGGTCGCTATTAGAATATATAAAAAAAATACTAAATTAGACTACTTTGCGATTCCTAGTACAATTAAATAACTAGAAAGAAGCAACGGCTGGCTGGAAATGAAATGAAGCACATTCTGGAAGTCAAAGCCTCCAAATGTTATGTATTGTATGCTAGGTGCAGGTTCCTTTCGTGCAATACAAACAAATACTGTAATAACTGCACTGTTGGCCTAGTGTTTTGAGCGGATCCCACATGGGACAACACTTTGTTTGATCCACAAATTGCTGTTCTGACTTGAGTCTGTGTGTGTCCGTTTCATGTATGCTTGAAATAGGGTGGCCCCCTTTTATTAGAAGAAATAGAGCATAGCTGATTTCAAAGGAGGTAAAGAGTACGGACTTAAAAAAAGAGGATCATTTATTAAAAAATTTGAAAACGTATTTAAAAAATAAAAATAATTGTTCTACTCCACACATTCTAAGTCTAATACGCCTACATGATATAGAATATAGAGTACAATACTCTATTTTAGAGTACGGATGGCAACCCTAGTTTGTAAAGTCCCCCGCGACACGGGTTTTTTTTTTTTTTTTTATGGAATAGACCGGCAAACGAGCTGACGTATCGCCTGATGGTAAGCGATTACCGCCGCCCATGGACACCCGCAACACCAGAGGCGTCACAAGTGCGTTACCGGCCTTTGGGGGATGGGGGGGGGGGGAGATAGGGGGAGGGGTTGGGGTATGGGCCTCCGGTATCCTCACTCACTCGGTGAAACACAGCGCAAGCACTATTTCACACCGGTTTTCTGTGAGGCCGTGGTATCACTCCGGTCGAGCCGGCCCATTCATGCCGAAGCGTGGCTCGCCCACGGTCTCCCACGGGATGTGCCGATTTAAAAAAAAATCGTCTCCCGCATTATGATGTCAATTGTTTTATTTTTTTTAAATAATAAAACAAAATTTTAACAAAAAAGAAACCGACTTCCAGAACTAGACTAAATTGAAATAGGAAATAGGACCACACGGGAAGCACTAGCTTTCAAAAAAAAAAAAAGAATCGGTTCACCCAATCGAAAGTTCTGAGGTAACAAACAAAAAAAAAATACAGTCGAATTGAGGACCTCCTCCTTTTTTGAAATCGGTTAAAATACCCTTTATCTTCCATTCCTCGTGTTCTCAAACCCTGCCTATTAATTTTTCAGTTCGGCCGATATTACTACCTGGACTTTGGGGTGTTGTCAGGGTTCACCTGCTTTCTCCTCGGGCTACTCGGCTTCAGGTTCCGTAGACAGCAGCTTTTGCCCAACAGAAACTATATATCTGGTGAGTATATCAATAACGTTTTAATTAAGTAGCTTTGACCGTGGCTTTACTTGGAATATATACCTATTTTTGTAGAGTAAAAGGGACAAAAGATATTTCGTTTACTGTACTCCTGACAACTCGTACCAAATAATATTCTATAGCTAAAGAGTCTGTTTCTGTGTTTGGTTAAAGGCGCTAATATCAGGAAGTACCTACTGGTCCGATTTGAGAAATTCTTTTAATGTTGTATAGCCAAGTAATTGAGGTAGGCTATATATTAGGTCTTTACCTATGAAATTGCCGTTTTGTATGCAATAAGTGAAAGTACTTATTTTTTCAAACTTTTTTATTTCTGTTAATCGAAGTAATCACCCATGCAATCGACGCATCTTTGCCAACGCATTGGCAGTTTATTGATGCCCTTCTTGTAAATGCTACTACTACTACTGCCTCTCGGGAATTGAATTTTTAAACCACTAAAAAGTTGTCTAAATTTTGGAAAAAGTAATAGTCGGTAGGTGTAAGGTCTGGTGAGTATGGCGGATGAGGGAGAGCTTCCAACTCCAGCTCTTGCAGCTGCTTCACGACAACGCGCGACCCCATACTGCGCAACAGACAGTCTCCAAGCTGCAAGAGCTGGGCTTGGAAGCTCTCCCTCATCCGCCATACTCACCAGACCTTACACCTACCGACTATTACTTTTTCCAATATTTAGACATCTTTTTAGTGGGTAAAAAATTCAATTCCCGAGAGGCCGTACAAAATGTCTTTGAAGTGTTTGTTGCCTGCAGTCCAGCTATTTTTTACAAGAAGGGCATCAATAAACTGCCAATGCGTTGGCAAAGATGCGTCGATTGCATGGGTGATTACTTCGATTAACAGAAATAAAAAAGTTTGAAAAAATAAGTACTTTCACTTATTGCATACAAAACGGCAATTTCATAGGTAAAGACCTATTATTATCGCACTATGACCAAAAAGAGCGGATTATATATAAAAAATATTGCGAAAAACGGGAGAAATTTATTCCTTTCGAGGGCTTCCATTGCAAGTTATCAGTGCAATTTCACAAAATCATAACCCTCCTTTGGCTTTGCCGTAGTCGGGTATAAAGCAATGGATGAAAGAACTGTTCCCTTTTAAAAGTTCTATAATATAATCCACAACAGCATAATTATGTCTATTTTAGAATATCGCCTGGTTTTGTCGGTCTCGCCTCGTTGGTCTCGCAGTTGGCGTGTGCGACTGCTGATCATGAGGTCTCGGGTTCGATTCCCGGGTCGGACCAAGTGTTTGTATGATCTACAAATATTTGTTTCGGAGTTTGGGTGTTTTCTATGTATAATATGTACGTATTTGCAAAAAAAAAGTATATGTGTATTTGTATCAGTTGTCTAGTACCCATAACACAAGCTCTGCTTAGCTTGGGACTAGATGGCGTTGTGTGTTAGATGTCCGAAATATTTATTTATTATTTATTTATTTACTGTTCATATATTATGATCATATAAACAACCAGTTCTTTTATAGTTACTAAAACGTTGCTTCGTAACGTTATTTTCGAAAAACGTTTATAAAAACTGTTCTTTTTTTTGTTTCTAGGCTACATAGTTCTGTCATCATTTTCACTGCTCAGCGCGTTCGGTCTTCTCACCATACTTTGTGTTAAGCCCCAGCCTGGTACCCCATTAAATGATGTAACTTCTGGGGCGATTTGTGGAGTCAGCATATTATCACTGAGCCTCGCTACCGTTGGCGTTCTAGCTTCGTATTGCTGTGTTAAAGACCCACCAGATAATAGAGTAGGAACTACTCGATGGTACTAAAGAGATTGTATTTAGTTTTAAGTTATGTATAATCTGTGGTAACCATAGATATAAAAGAGTTAATGTAATAAAGCATAGATGCAGTATGAAATTACCGTAATTGTCTTAATAATGTAAATTCATCTCTATGCTAATGATTGATTCCAGAAATAAGTTTGCTGGCTGATCAGAACTTACCCCCTCATTCATAAACAGTTCTGTGTTATTGTCAATTTTATGACTGAAACTTTAGGATTGAAAATAGCAAATAATCGTTGCTTAGCGTGAAATAACGTTTATGATTAAAGGGATAAATGTTTAGCTATAGGTACTGTTCTATGCTTTAAGATTAATGAACCGGCCAAGTGTGCCATGCATGCCAAGCATGTTACCATGCTTAGTGTACGGTTCTGTAGTTTTGTTTCTAACTATTCTTTCTAAGGCGTTTATTATAATTTAAATACGAATTTTTGTATTAGCTACAATTTATAAGTCGGGTGACTATTATTTCTTTTACAAATACTGATACTTTTAATTGAATTAGCCTTGATACTTTTACTTCACATATAGTATATTAATAATACATAAAACACATATTAGCTAATAAAATATGGTTATGGAATTTCAGTTCAATAATGCAACAGCTGGCACAAGGACTATGAAACCCTATTATGAGAGGAAACAAAAAAGTTCTGTCATATTTTTTTTGGGTTTCTTTTAGAAATACTCTAGACAGATAAGTCTCGTATACTTGTAATTGTTGTTGGAAATGGAATGAATTTATTTTAAAAAATAGCTATATTGTACGACGTCTGTTTTGTATATTTTTGTACTCTGTAGAACATTTGATGAGCAAAAAAAGACATGTGTAATCGTACTTATTTACAGATCAGCTACCAAAACCTCTGTAATTAAAACCTATTTTTAAATAACTATTGGAAACGTTATTATAAAGCTTACTGCTACGCGAGTCAGCACATCACTGACCTATGGGTCTAGTGGTTAGATAGAGACTATAACTGCTACACTAACCAGGGCAAAAATTGTGTAATGTGTACGGTTATTTCTTGTCAGGGTATAAATCATTCATAATAATATCTGTATATGTATTTAGAAAATATATAAGAACTAGCTTTTGCCCGCGGATCCACTTGTGTGATGTCAGTCATCGCAGTAAAGAATAACCTGTGTAATTCATTACAAAATCAAAGTATGTCCATGCCAAATGTACTTACAGAAAACCGTTAAAATACTTCTACATTTTGATAATCATAGACTATATACCTTAAGTTTGTTGAAAACTTTATTTTATTAACATGATATTTTAAGTACTTACCTACTCATTTAATTTTAGTATAAGAATACCAAAGGAGAAAAAATATGTGACTGTTATTGAATTCAAAATTAAAGAAATGGCATTATATTAACGTGTTTTATTAAAAGGAGGCTATTGGATATTGTCATTCTATTTCAGCATTTAGAATCGTGCAACGGTTCACTAATCAGCTTTTTTTGGTAACGAACTAACGAGGTGGACAATCTCTTCGGATCTCCGCCGCCTTGAGGATACAGCCTTATGCGGTGCTTCCATTTTTAACCGACTTCAAAAAGGGGGAGGTTATCAATTCGACAGTATTTTTTTTTATGTTTGTTACCTCACTGGACTTTTTTTTTTTTTTTTTTTTTTTTAACGTGTGGAAATCCCCTCGGACCGTCACCCCACCGGGGCTTGCGGCGGGGCGGTGTGTCGGACTCGAACCGACTAAAACCACACGGTGTGCCACTCTGCGCCTGTGAAGGGAGGAGTCCGGGAACTGCAGTTATTAACACATCCGGACCCCTCCCAGCGCCTGCCCGCACAGAAGCGGGCACCGTCTGCTGGTATCCTCTCAATTAGGCGACGTACGGCACACGCGTACGTCGCCCCCTCGCGGGAGGCCACTAGAGCGGATGGAGGGGAAAGCCCGTCCCGACCATCCGCGGCCACATTCAGGGCGGCATGAGGCGCTGATAGGCGCGCCTCCGCCGCCCGGTTCGCCGGCGGCGGATTGGGTCCGAGTGGACATCGTCCTCCCGGGCCTTCTCCGCCACCTCCTTCTGCGAGATTACATCTTCGCAGAAGGTTGCGACCGCGGTAAAACTGCTATCGCTACCGGCCATGGAGCGTATGACGGCCGGTAGCGAGAGATCCCCTCCGATGACTGCAGTGAGGGCCCGGCGCTGCGACGCCCATGCAGGGCAGATCGCCAGCGTATGCTGGGCCGAGTCCTCACTGCAGTCGCAGTGGTGGCAGGCGGGACTCAATTCCCTCCTAGCGACCGAGTGCAGGTACTTCCCGAAGCAACCATGCCCGGAAAGGACCTGCGTCAGTCGGAAGGAAAGGGTCCCGTGCTGCCGCCCTGCCCACTCGAGGATGACCGGCTGGAGAGCCTCCACGGCGGCAAAGCCAGCGCGTGGAGTCTCCAGCCGGAACGACCAGCGAGCCATCGTGGCTCGACGGGCTTCTTCACGCCACTCGCGTACCTCTTCGGGCGGAGGGCGATAGCCATACTCCGCCCGATATTCAGCCACCCGTCGATAAACTTCGGCGAGCACTTCCGCCTCCAAATCCCACGGGGGTGTTCCGGCCAGCGCGCACGCCGCCTCGGTCGACACCGTGCGGTATCCGCGTATGGCTCTGACTGCCAATACCCTCTGAGGCCGCCAGAGGCGGGCCTTATTTAGGGCAGTCAGAGCCGCCACCCACACCGGTGCACCATACAGCGCCATCGACCGGACAACCCCCGTGTACAGGAGTCTCGTTGCGACGCTGGCTTTACCCAAATTGGGCAAAAGTCGCCCAAGGGCGGAGGCAGCGTCGACCAGCTTCGGACCAAGATGTCGGAAGTGCTCGTCGAAGAGCCACCTACCGTCGAGTATCAGGCCCAGATACCTCATCTGGGCCCGAACCGGTACGAGGACCGAGTTGACCTCTATGGAGGCGCCGGCGGGTGGACCACGACGGGGCCCATGGAACAATAGGGCCTCCGTCTTGTCCAGGGCCACCCGTAAGCCCAGCGCCTCGATGCGCCCGACCACCAGAGAAACTCCCCTGGTGGCCAGGCACGCCGCCTCTTGGAAGTTCGCTCCCCGGGCTGTGACCAATGTGTCATCGGCGTAACAAATTACGCCCAGCCCGGGGGGCAGACGACTTCGAAGGACCCAGTCGTACCCCACGTTCCACAGGAGTGGTCCAAGGACAGACCCCTGCGGAACGCCGCACGACATGGGTCGCCGTCTCAAGACGCCCTCTCGGTCCTCGTACACGACGGTACGCTCCTCTAGATAGTCTGCCGCTAGCCGCCTCAGGTACTCTGGCACCCCGTGATAGTGGAGTGCTTCCCTGATGCAGCTAAATGGCAGACTATTGAAGGCGTTGGCGATGTCCAAGGACACCGCCAACACCACGCCGCCACAGCTCACTGCCTCTTCGGTCACGGCCCTAAGGCGCATCACGGCATCGACCGTCGAACGCCCCTCTCGGAATCCGAATTGGGCGTCCGACAGGTCGGGCCCCACCTCGCAGAGGTGCCGGACGATGCGGGCAGAGAGTATCCTCTCAAAAAGTTTACCCGCCTCGTCCAGCAACACGATGGGCCTATAGGCCGCGACCGAATCGGCAGGCCGTCCCGGCTTCCTCAACAGGACCAGCTTCCCGCATTTCCAGCACTCAGGGAAGCGTCCGGACGCCAGGCTAGCGTCCAACACTTCCCTGAGGCGGTCCGACATATGGTCGAGGGCTCGGGCCATCACTCGGGCTGGAACCCCGTCCGGCCCGGGGGCGGTGTTCTTGGAACGGATCCGAAGAACAGCCGCCCCAACCTCCGATTCCCTAACGGGCGGCACATCGTCCTCTCTACCCCCGTCGTCTATGACCGCATAGGCCATCGACGGGGGTGTGTGCTCCGCCCGCTCAGGGAAAAGGCCCTCGACCACTTCCTGCAGGAAGCTGGGCTGGAGAGTCTCGGTAAGGGGGGGGCCCGACGTGCGGAGCTTCTGACGCACCGCACGGTATGGGCGACCCCAGGGGTCACGGTCGAGACTCTCCAGCATCTCCTTTCTTTTTACCTCTTTGGCGCGGCAAATGGCCAGCTTCAGAGTTTTCCGCGATTCGCGGTACTCCTCATGAAGCTGGTCCCCGCCACCGTTTCCACGGTGACGTCGCCTGCTGCGGGTGTAGGACCTCCGGGCACGAGTACAAGCCGCACGGAGGTCCGCCAACTCCTGGGACCACCAGTAGACCTCCTTCCGTGGAGGCCGATGACCTTGGACGCGGGGCATGGCCGAATCGCAGATCTGCGTAATCGCATCGCGAAAACGGCCAGCCCCCTCGTCCACACCGACCTCCTCGGTCGGGGCCTGCGGAGACAGCCAAGAATGAATAATGGCCGCCTCCTCTAGTAGGTCCCTGTCCAGCTTGGCAACAGCCCACCGCGGAAAGCGGGAAGGATGCCGCGCCGTGTGACCCCTACTGGGGCCCTGGGACCGGGAGAGCTCAAATCGGATATACAGGTGATCCGAGAGCGTCTCAACCTCTGCCAGGACACACCAGTTCCTTACTCGTGCGGCAACAGCAGGGGTAGCGAACGAAAGGTCCACTATCGACCCCCCTTGCTGTCGCACGCACGTGTTGGTGGAGCCTCTGTTCAGCAAACAGAGGCCCACCGAAGCCGCCCACTCCTCAACGGCTTCGCCCTTGGCGTCCGTCCCGGGGGACCCCCACGCAATGGATTTTGCGTTGAAGTCCCCCAGCACGAGGACGTGCCCAGACGCTAATCGCCGCATCGAGGTCTCCAAGTTGTTAAGGAAGACCTCGAAGTCGCTCAAACTCCGGTTGGGGGAGAAGTAAACACCGTAAACGGTGATCCCCCCCCATTCGGCGGCAACATATCCAGAGCCCTTGTCTCTAAGTGACAAGGGCGGGGAATGAGCCACCGCGGAACCGACGACTGCCACGGAGCCGTCCCAGTCACCCATCCAGTTTGGACGGGGAGGAACGAAGTAGGGCTCCGCGACTACGGCAACACCGATCGACCACTGCGCCATGGTTTGCAGGAAGAGATCCTGCGCCGCGGCACAGTGGTTTAGGTTCGTCTGGACAAGGAGGTTGGAGACGTGATCCATTAAGGGATCGTCTCTACAACCTCCTCCATGGGCGACGATGTAGACGCACGAACGACATCGGAGGCAGCCTGGGTCGATTGGCTAGCCCCCGATGTCTGCTGAGAAGCGCGGGATGGCTTACAGCCCCCCTGCCCCATCTGATGATTGGCGGGCTTGTTGTCCGCCGCACAAATAGGGCAGTGAGGGGCGGCAGAACATTCTGCCGCCTTGTGCCCCGGTCGACCGCAGCGGAAACAGAGACCGCTGCAGTCGAAACAGTTCCCGCACTTGACGCGTGTGTGCCCCGATGCTAGGCATTTATAGCATCTCATCGGTCTTGCCGCCAGGACTGTTACCCTGGCACTCACAAAACCGATGAGAAGCCTGCCGGCGTCGCCCAAAACTTTGGCCGACGCCACGGGGCAACTCACCCACACTGCGCCAAGTCCTCCCGGACCGGGGCGGATGGCGCCAACTCTGACGCTCTCCGCGTTGCAACCCGTCCTTGCCCGGATTGCAACGCGAACGTCTTCAGCCGTCACCGAATCGTCCAGGCCCGAGATGCGCAACTCAGCACATTTCGTAGGCCTGGCGATCTTGACACCATCCGTGTCCGAAAACACTCCCCGCAGCTTCTCAGCAAACGTGTCCGCAGTCTTGGCGCCTTCAGCCCCAGGGAACTCGAGGATTCGAGCTCCCGTTTGGGCGAGGCGCAGTCGGACCCCTGCCGTCGCGAAGTCGCCGGCGAGACAGTCCCGGGCCGTCTTAAAGACGGCCGCGTAGGAGAGTCCTCCACTTGCCGCCTCCGGTGACACCGTGACCACTACAGCCGCGGTCTTAGGTGGCTGCAGCTTCCGCGGCTTTTTCGGAGTGGTCCGGGCCACCGTTGACGACTGCGGGCCAGAGGCCGCCTTTTGGGCAGCCTTGTTGGCCCGCTTCTTGGCCTTCTTGGACTTCTTAGCCCCCCCGACTTCCTGCCAACCCTCATTGGAGGGGGCAGTTGTGGAGGGGCCTGGCAGAGGTGTTGGAGTGGGGAGCGGAGGGAACTCCGCTCCAGATGTTGCCACCGTCTTGGGCGTCGGCTGCGCCGCAGCCGTCTTGGCCGCAGCCTTGGCCCGCTGCTGCGTTCTGCGCGCGGCGACAGGGCCCGGCACCGACGTCGCCGCCGCGTACGACACGCGACCCCCCACCACAGGAAGCGGGGTCGGTGCCGAGGTGACCCTCGTCTTCTGCGCCGCGAGCGGCGTCCGAAGAATAGGGGCGGGAAGCAGCCTTTCCTCCAGGCCAGCCAAACGACCGTCCACCAGATTCCCCACCGAGACGAGAATCTGCTGCAGCATCCGCTGCAGGACGTCGTCGGATACCCCGGGGACAGCAGGGGCTGGGGCCGACCGCGACGTCGACGGGGCCGGCTGGGACGCAGACGGGGCCGGTCGAGACGCAGACGGGGCCGGCCGGGACGCAGACGGGTACCTCACTGGACTGGGTTAACCAATTTTGATGATTCTTTTTTTATTTGAAAGCTGGTTCTTTCCGTGTGGTCCCATTTAAATTTGGTCCAGTCCTTGAAGTCGGTTCTTTTTTTGTTAAAATTTGTGATTATAAACCACCCAATCTCCCTCCAGGCCAGCCAAACGACCGTCCACCAGATTCCCCACCGAGACGAGAATCTGCTGCAGCATCCGCTGCAGGACGTCGTCGGATACCCCGGGGACAGCAGGGGCTGGGGCCGACCGCGACGTCGACGGGGCCGGCTGGGACGCAGACGGGGCCGGTCGAGACGCAGACGGGGCCGGCCGGGACGCAGACGGGTACCTCACTGGACTGGGTTAACCAATTTTGATGATTCTTTTTTTATTTGAAAGCTGGTTCTTTCCGTGTGGTCCCATTTAAATTTGGTCCAGTCCTTGAAGTCGGTTCTTTTTTTGTTAAAATTTGTGATTATAAACCACCCAATCGGCAAACCTCAGGTGCCTTACTCTATGGACCGTGAGATTTTAGGTCCATGCGCTTGTCGAAGCCGCAACCAAACATACTCAAACCCAAAAGATGCTGTTAGCAACTTTCAGCAGCACTAAGAGCTCCCACATAAAACTGCAATTTCTCAACGCATCGCAAATATCTGCGAGCTCGCACGAATGCACCGCAAGAACATCACGCCGCATCGCGTCGCACCGCAGTTATGTGTGGGAGCCCTTAATCCTAGATGGGGCGTACACATACAGAGTATTTATGACAGAGTTGAAGCTACTGAACGTAATATTCTTTTCTACTTACGCTGCAAGCATAGCCCTCGAAGCTCCCGTTTGCAAACGTTACTCAGGCGGCCTTTAGTGAGCGTACGGATTCATAAAAGTACCGCGGCCGGCGTCCTTAGTACTGGACTATAAGTAAAGACGCCTCTGGCTGCAAGTTTCCTTTATTAGCACCTGCAGCAGTCGAAAGATCTAAATTGTCAAATTGCTATTAGGTTTTAGAAAGGCGCTCATTCTATTTTAGTCATTAATCAAGGATCAGGATCACATACATGCCTGTCGTCATTGCCAGCAGGAAATAAGTAATTTTAACTGAATTTAGATAGTATTTATATCCATAATGTGAATAAGTTAAGGGTGGCTTTGTAATGGTACCTAAGTTGTAAATTGAGGTATTTCCGTAGCACTACCTTTATTAGCATCAGCTTACTTACTGTATTAACCGATAAAATGATTTGCTGTTATTCATCATCATCATCATTTCAGCCGAAAGACGTCCACTGCTGGACATAGGCCTCCCCCAAGGCTCCCCAAAACAATCGGTCCTGTGCTGCCTGCATCCAGCGGTTTCCTGCGACCCTCACCAGGTCGTCTGATTATTAAATGGTAATGGTGATTAAAGGATTATTAAATGGTATTATCACCCTTTTCTTCAAAAAGGGTGATAATACCATTTAATAATCCTTTGCTGTTATTATCAAAGAGAAAAGAATGAAACATTTCTTTTTTCTTTAATTAAGTTTGTAAATGTTATATACCAGGTACTCAATACTCATCAATAGTGATCAACGTCTTACTTACCCTGTTCCCAACTTGATCTTGGACAGTTTTCGTCTTTTACATCCTCCATCACTCATATTATATGATCATCGAAATTGATCATATATTCATGACGAAAAATCATCGTGTGATATTTTATGAGATGAAACTTTATGTCTTAACATTTCAATGCGGGTGTTTCCAAAGTTGCTTCTCTTATACCTCTTTACTGACAACGATGATGAATATGTCTTACCATTGGGGTAGAGTTGTTTTTACCCGACTGCGAAAGAAAGAGGGTTATGTTTTTCGAGTGCATGGTGTATGTATGTATATTTCTTTGGCACGCCGTAGAGCCTAAACGGCTTGTCGTGTTTTTAGGTGAGTGATGTCAATAGATTCGTCTTAGGCCATGTTCAGATGACGAACGCTCAACGCGCGTTTCGCTAACGCGCGTTAACAACTCCATGGAAAAACGCGCGTTAGCATGTGTACGCCTAGAACAAATTACATGTAGTTGTAAACGCGCGTTAGCAAAACGCGCGTTGAACGCTCGTCATCTGAACATGGGCTTAGTCGTGAGAGTGACATTGCTGGGTACATCAAAATTAAAAAAAAAACAAAATTATGGAACTTTGGAGCTAAAAAGTGATCTCAATTTTTTTTTAACGGTGATTACGAATATAACATAAGTTTTATGTTTTATTAAAAAAAAAACGGAATTTAATAAAGGTGGCAGATATTGACGCAGTAGGGTTGTATTTTTTTGATAATTTTACTTGTTGTAAACTAAACAGTTCAAACACCAATTTTGTAATGATTTACAAAATAATTTTAAAAAATTATGAGTGAAAAGAACTGTTAAAGTTGCTGTCAAACTATGCGTCATAACTTAATTCGTTCCAGTCAGTCTAGTACCATAAACAGAACATTTACACATGTCTGTCCCTTTCTTTTCTTTTAAGTTTGACCATCTATCCTTTTCCAATGTTAACTGGAACATAATTTGTGTTTTGCTTCACTCTTGGTTGAGATTTATTTTCGTCTATTGTGTTAATTTGATAACAAATGAAACGTTTGATAACAATTTCTAAATAGTATTACTAACGAGATGTAACACAGATTGTATTTATTGACGCTACGGTTGCATTTATGTTGATGTCTTTCGAGTTATGCATTTCATAAAATAAGTTGAAAAAGTGTTAAAGTGATTTGTTGAATATAAAACAAGTAAGTAGACATCTCTTTGTTGTAATTTTTTTATTGAGACGCCTGTATTTGATACTTACAGTTGAGAGCTTTGTTTAAACTGATTTTAAGCTTAGAATTGGTGTTTAGGTAACCTACTCTGATAAATATTTCGAAGGCCAATATTTAAAAACTAGATAAGTTTACCTTCGAAGATATTTTAATATTCATAATTTAAACCATAGATGATAATGTATCTGTTTAAAGGCCCGTATCCACCGAAATTGTTGGCAATTTCAGTGTTTCCAACTGTTTGCCACTCTTTAGAAAATCGCCAACTTTTGTTTCCATTGTGTCTACACCGAGTCGCCAACAATTTGAAAAACATTCAAACTAAGCGTCTCCACAGAGCCAATAAATAACTGCAACAATCATATTCTTTTGATGTTTACCGCCAAAAACACAAACATGGTGCGTAACATTTGTTGACAATTTTTGTTGCTAACAAAAGGAAATTATAGAAACTTTTGTCACCAACACGTGTTGACAACATAGAAGTTGCCAACTTTTGTTTGGTGGAGACTCTGCTCAAAACATTGATGCTATAGAATTCTCAGTTTTAAAAATGGTTCCTTGGGAGAGACATGCTTTGGTGCCAATAGATAGGAGTCACACATACCCTACTGTTTCAGACATGTCATGTCTACCAAATTCTTTGTTGCTTTTTACCTTGTTCGGGATAAGATAGCTCTGTGCGAGAGATTTAAAGTACAGTCAAAGCACTTGTTGAGCACTTCGGAATATCATTCTGACCTGAAGGTGCTTTTAAGAACTGCCAAGTACGAAAAAATGTTTAAGTTAAGAAAATTTCAATTTCACTGTTTTTTTTGTAAATATATTTGATTTATTTTGTCACCTTGGAACGTGTTCCCTATAATTCCATATAAATTACCATCCCATATTCACGGTTTATGTATTCGGTGTATATATTCATATTTAGTTGTGGCCCGCGGCTCCGCCCGCGTATATGTCCGTTAACGCGGCAAATTGTAGCCTATGTATTAATCTGATGTAAGCTATATTACTGTAAAGTTTCATCTATTTCTGTTCAGTAGTTTTTGCGTGAAAGAGTAACAAACATCCATACATCCATCCATACTCACAAACTTTCGCGTTTATAATATTAGTATAGATATCCTATAATACTGTTCAAAAATAACAACTCCCAAGGACTATATCCTGTGTTCCACGGACTTAACAAACATACATGGAATGAACGCAAAGAACACCCAATTGTAAAACATCTATTTGCAGCTCATTCAAAGTGTTGTTTTAAGAGTACACCGAACCCTCAACACTTAACATAGTTGGAAGCAGAGTGGCAACATTTTAAACCATTATGCTGTCCATGCAGTTAGGAACTTTAATATAATCTACTAGCTGACCCGACGAACTCCGTACCGCCATATTTTTATTTCGTAAATATTTCCAAATTTCTGAAAAACTTGTTTTTAGTAGTTATATATAGCCTCATTTTCCCCCGGTGCAGTTAAAAAAATTCTCCATTAACCTTTGATTTTCTTCTATACAAACCTTGTCCTAACAATAACGAACATATAGAAAAAAGAATTATCCAATTTTGTGCAGGCGATCGGAAGTTATGCGCGTACATACATTTCGGCGATTCATTTTTATATATAGAAATATTTTACTATTTACAAAAATTATGCGAACAGCTAGGAGTATGAAATTTGGTACAGTTAAAGTTCATACCGAGGAGAATTGCAGAAAACTAATAAAGAAAAAAAAATTGACAAATTTCGACCGCTGGGCAACCACTAGTTTGAATTAATTCATACGTAAGATGCAGATTACATTGAAATTGTGAAACAAATATGCAAAATTTATTGACAATATTGAATGTGCAATGTCTGGTCTCGAAATGTATGAGGTCTAAGGTTATCACCGAGTTATCAATGTTCAAATATGGATAATAATACATAGTAAATAAATACCTAGCGACAATAAGGTCAGGAAATGAGGACACATTCCTTAGTTGACTTTCAGTTTATTTTATTTATTTACTGTGTGATCCTTATGGTGTTATCTGTGGTACTGTAGCAACTGCAGATAAAAAAGTAGCATTAGTTGCATCTACATGCATATACATATATGCATATCAACAGCTATCTGCCAGTGAAAGTCCTGTCAAAATCGGTCCAGCTGTTAAGGAGATTAGCCGGAACAAACAGACAGACAAACAACAAAATAATAAAAATGCTCTTTTGATGTAAGTACCACATTATACTTTCATACACGTTTAGTGAAAAGCTGTTAATTCGAAATCACAAATACATAGATACTTCAGGTTCGCAATTAAAATGAAAACAAATAAAATAGTGAACATTAGCCGATTTATAATCACAAATTTTAATTAAAAAATTACTTTAAGAACTGTACCAAATTTAAATGGGACTACACAGGAAGCACCAGCTTTCAAATAAAAGAATCATCAAATTTGGTTCACCCACCCAGAAATCGAAAACAGCAGGGCACAGAGAGTCCTGTAATAAATTATATACCCGAAACAAACAAACAAAAAAACCCTTGATTCATTGATTGCTTTTTAACCAAACAAGAAACTCTTCAGAATTTTTTCTTTTATCAATAACTTCCATTATTCTTTTCAATAAACAATACTTTTGTTTAAAGAACCCAGTCAATGGTAGTATTATAATGAAGTGCCACTCCACTTGTTTCGTAAGTGGTACTAAATTGTAATGAGAGCCAGTTGTGGGTGGCAAATCAAGTGTGTGTGTATGTATGTGTGACATTCTTGTCCATTTGGTACAGTTCAAGTAATATCCTACTAATATTATAAACGCGAAAGTTTTTAAGTATGGATGGATGGATGTTTGTTACTCTTTCACGCAAAAACTACTGAACGGATTTGGATGAAACTTTACAGTAAAATAGCTTATACATCAGAATAACACATAGGCTAATATTTACCGCGATAACCGACATATCCGCGGGCGGAGCTGCGGGCAAAAACTAGTTTATATATAATTAACACACTTTTATTAGCTTGAGCTGTATGTATGTATGTAACGGAATCTTTTAACTTCATTTTCACCTACTTCTAGGAGTCTGATTAACTTGAAAATTCGCACAGGGGTCAAAGGGTGCTTTCTGAAAATATTTCCCACGCCCCACGTTTTTTACATTTAAATATAATAGGTCTTTACCTATGAAATTGCCGTTTTGTATGCAATAAGTGAAAGTACTTATTTTTTCAAACTTTTTTATTTCTGTTATTCGAAGTAATCACCCATGAGGGAGAGCTTCCAATCCCAGCTCTTGCAGCTTGGAGACTGTCTGTTGCGCAGTATGGGGTCGCGCGTTGTCGTGAAGCAGCTGCAAGAGCTGGGGTTGGAAGCTCTCCCTCATCCGCCATACTCACCAGACCTTGCACCTACCGACTATTACTTTTTCCAAAATTTAGATAACTTTTTAGTGGGTAAAAAATTCAATTCCCGAGAGGCAGTACAAAATGCCTTTGAAGAGTTTGTTGCCGCCCGTCCAGCTGATTTTTACAAGAAGGGCATCAATAAACTGCCAATGCGTTGGCAAAGATGCGTCGATTGCATGGGTGATTACTTCGAATAACAGAAATAAAAAAGTTTGAAAAAATAAGTACTTTCACTTATTGCATACAAAACGGCAATTTCATAGGTAAATACCTATTATATGAAATTTGAAACTATAATTTATTTTCTACTTTTTAGTTTGGTTTTAGTAAAATATTAGAATATCTCCTTTCCATTAAAAAAAGAATCATTAAAATCGGTTCATAAACGACAAAGTTATCTGCGAACATACATAAAATAAAAAGCGGCCAAGTGCGAGTCGGACTCGCCCATGAAGGGTTCCGCGGCAGCAAGTAACATAATATAATTTTTATTTTATTTTTATATTTGTGTTGATTGAATGAAAGGTAAATTGCAGTTTGCGATTTATGACGTATTTAAAAAAAAGCTACTTACTAGATTTCGTTCAAACCAATTTTCGTTGGAAGTTTACATGGTAATGTACATCATATATTTTTTTTAGATTTATCATTCTCTTATTTTAGAAGTTAAAGGGGGGGGGGGGACACTCTCATTTTACCACTTTGGAAGTGTCTCTTGCGCAACCTATTCAGTTTAGAAAAAAATGATATTAGAAACCTCAATATCATTTTCGAAGACCTATCCATAGACCACCCCACACGTATTGGTTTGATGAAAAATTTTTTTTTGACTTTCAGTTCTAAGTATGGGGACCCCCAAAATTTATTGTTTTTTTTTATTTTTGTGTAAAAATCTTAAAGCAGTTCACAGAATACATCTACTTACCAAGTTTCAACATTATAGGTCTAATAGTTTCGGAAAAAAATGGCTGTGACATACGGAAGGACAGACAGACAGACATGACGAATCTATAAGGGTTCCGTTTTTTGCCTTTGGCACGGAACCCTAAAAATATACGGTCTAATTGAGAACCTCCTCCTTTTTTGAAGTCGGTTAATAAAGAAAGTAACTATTTCTGTCTGCCTCTCTAGTTGTCGATCTGTCTGTCTGTTTGTTACTCTTTCATGACTAAACCGCTGCAACGAATTCAATAAAATTTAAATAAATATACTTTCTTGAGGAAGGACAAAAGCACATAGTCATAAAAGCATTAATTTCATTCATATCAAAATGAATGAATAACATTTAAATATATACCTATGTATTGTACTGTATACATTTGGTTGTGCAAACAATTAGCAACAATATACAGATATAGTAAGCTATGATTAATTAATATATTATGTTATACGAATTCCTCTATTGTTTATGGGTAATGTAGTTTATCACCTAACACACGTTTGTATTTTATTAATCTATACAAAATAAATAAAATTGAAGTGTCTGTTTGTCATTTCAAAATAACAACTTTTCACTAAATGCATATGAAAGTATGTAATACACTTCATTGTTATTCATTCTGTAAATTTTTTTGTCTGTCTGTCTTTTTGTGACGTCAGCATGTCGGTGACGCGGTGATGCATCTTTGATTGCGTCGGTGATGATAAGATTTTTCTCCTACCAAAAAGTGCTCAACGCGGCTAAAGAAGTTTTCACTTAAATAACATACCGAATTTTGTAATCCGTGGTTTCCCTTTCATTTCTAAATAACTTGGGAGTTAGGAGAATATCAGTTTCAAAATATTTTGTTAGCGCACGTTCGTAACTCTCGAAACGATTACTTAAAAATAGCCATGCAGTTAGCAACAAGCATTATCGCTTTAAATAAAGCACCAGTGCTTAGGTACCTTAAACAGGAACAGTAATTATTACATAGTGTTATGTTGCAACATCGTGAGCAGAATCCAATAGGAGTGGTCACCATACTCATTGCGAATGCAGACAATGCAACAATACAACATGGTGATGCACACTATGGCAGCTTATTGAGATGCTTTCGCATCAAAGCCCTTCGGTCTCGCACTCACCAACGAAACACGACTGCACGAATGCTGTCATTTTAGGTTGGTCTTCTGTGAGAGGGTGGTACCGCCCCGTTCGAACCATATCAGCTTGACTCTACTGCCTTAAAAGCTTCATAAACTTCATAGTTTGGGTGTTTTCTATGTATAAGTGGTGACCCGGTTCGTTTTCGCAAGAAAATCTTTGAAATTCTCGGATTTCCTTTACTATATTATGCATGTATTACACATATAAACCTTTCTCTTGAATCACTCTATGTTATTTTTGTTTTGTTAGTCACTTGATAACATATCAAAAGCCAGATGCGACAGTAATATTATATACGAGTAATAATGACAATGTTATTGACCCGTAACGCATTTACTATCAAATTAAAATTATATCAACTTTTATATATCATCATCATATCCTATAGGCGATATCTGGTCTCAATACAATTAAATAAATTATGTTTCATTGTAAATCCAAGTTGGCCGCCGCTACAAAATGGTGGTTTACACATTTAGTCACTAGTAGAACATTTTTTTAACCGACTTCCAAAAAGGAGGAGGTTCTATGTTCCACTGTATGTATTTTTTTTTTTTTTTTTTTTTTTTATGTATGTTACCTGATTACTCCGTCAGTTGTGGACCGATTTTGATTTTTTTTTGTATTCGACAGGGTATGCTTCCGTGGTGGTCCCATTGCCAGCATATCAGGATCTGATGATGGGATCCCAGGGAAATCGAGGGAAACCCTCATTTTTTATAGGCACATACTATGTTTTTCGTATATTTTCTGAAGTTACACCGGTATTTGCGTCTGGTAGTCATCATTTTATGATGATGAGCTGATGATGTAAGGTACCACTCCTTAACGGTTAGGAGTTGGAGGATAAATCTTTAAATATCATATGTATATAAGTTACCTTTAGTCGTATTCTTACAAATTATTTAGGTAAGCTGATGATGAAAGGTGGAAGGTACCACTCCTCAACGGTTAGGAGTTGGAGAATAATTCTTTCAATTTCATACGTATCTAAAGACCTTCAGTCGTATACTTTCAAGCTATTTAGGTGAGCTGATGATAGAAGATTAAACTCTTCAACAGTTAGGGATTAGAGGATGATTTTAATATTACACGTACCTTAATTTGTATTCTTGATGATGAAATTTGATGAAATAGTTCAACTTACTACTTACCTAAGTACGATTGTTTGCACTAAAAACTGTAAAATAAAAACTTTTTATAAAAAAAAAAACCGACTTCCAAAAACATCCAACGAAAACTCTGTCAAAAAACACTTAAAAGCGTAAAATAAACTGGTTCTTCATAAATTGCCTATACCTAATTCTTTATTCATTTAAATAGTAGTATTATAATGGGTGCTAGGTACCTAAAATCTGTTTGAAGTCGGTGCTAAGCCAAAAAGAATACAAACGAACAATTACAAAAGTCTAAGCGATAGTCACTTGGCACCGACTTCAAACAGATTTTAGGTACCTAGCACCCATTATAATACTACTATTTAAATGAATAAAGAATTAGGTATAGGCAATTTATGAAGAACCAGTTTATTTTACGCTTTTAAGTGTTTTTTGACAGAGTTTTCGTTGGATGTTTTTGGAAGTCGGTTTTTTTCACACAAGTTTTTAGTTTTTAAATTAAAACTAATAACTTGAAAATAAAAAATATGTAAAAAAGGTTTTTAATTTAAACGGTATTATCGGAATTAATGTACTAAAAGCTAAAAAACAATTTGGTAAAAAATATTCGGTATAAAATCGTTGGGCCCGTGTTTCCATCCAGTCATCTCAGTTTACGCTACGCCCAACGATTTTATACCGAATATTTTAGAGCAGTACATTAATTTCGATAAAACCGTTTAAATTAAAAACCTTTTTTTACATATTTCTTATTCCGGGCTGTTTCCGCACTTAGCGTCTTGATTGGGCCATTGTACGTGGTTTTTGTCATCTTCTGACTCCAACCATCCTACATCTTCTAAGAAGCTTAGCAGCCTTTTCAGATCGCTACATGTCTCCGGATGTTGATTGGAGGATGTCTGCCCGTTGATCTGCCACACTTGTCACACGGTCCACAAACTGTTGTTTCTATGACCTTAGTAAATTACTTAGTAAATAAATTAGGAGAAGATAATTTGCTTATTACATATAAATATACATTTTTAATGTTTATTTTGTTTGTATCGCTGTAGATAGCATGATGTCGGACCCACATATAAGAGAGGCGGCGGAGTCCCTCCTCAGTAGTGTCAGCCCTCACCAAAGGACCTTAAGTGAGTTGCATTATTATTCCCTTTATTGCATTTCAATAAGTATATGTATTAATTACATTTTTAAATACATAAAAAGGAAAATATATACATACTAATATTAATATCAGTAACCTGAATGACCGAGTTTTGCTTGGTATTTTTCCTTTTATTAAATTTTGTGTGTATTAAGTACCGTGAGAGAGCCACGCTTCGGCATGCATGGGCCGGCTCGACCGGAGTGATACCACGGCCTCACAGAAAACTGGTGTGAAACAGCGCCTGCGTTATGTTTCACCGAGTGAGTGAGGATACCGGAGGCCCATCAGGCGACACGTCTGCTCGTTTGCCACCTATTCTATAAGTTTTTTTAATAAATTTCGATCTAAATTTGACCACCAGACTTTTTTCTATTATTTTAAACCAGGTATTTCCCATTTCAGCTCACTCACAATCATTAAACCTGGTGTCAGACGACCTGGTAGCTGGACACAGACCGCAAGGCAAGATGTCCACGGTGAGGCGGTTTTTCTGCCTGTTCGTCACATTTGACCTGCTGTTCACCAGCTTAATGTGGCTTATATGTGTTATGGTAAGTTTAATAAAATATATTTTTACGCCATCTAGCGAAAATATGCCGAACTACTTACATATAACATACTTACTTGATACTTGAACTCGCGGGCTGGGTTTCCGCAACTCGACGACTTTGATGCGCCTATTTTGCGTAGTGGGTCGGCACTAGAGGTGCCAACCCAGTTCCTCCAGGAAGCCTAGCAGACCTCTTGCGTTGCCGACGACTTCCTGAAGTCACCTCGGCGATATGTTTCGCCCGGTATTCTGCCACCCCGGGACATGCCAAGATGATATGGGCGGCTGTTTCGTCTTCCTCCATGCATGCTCTGCATAGATGGCTGCCCGTTACACCTAGAGTAAAAAGATGTTTGTTTAATAGTGCATGACCAGTCATTGCTCCGATCAGAAGTCGAAGCGGCGGCCTCTTAAGTTGTTTCAGCTTCCGTGACAATCCGGGGTTGATCGTCGGGAGGGCCTCCTTGGTCTGCCTGCAGGTACAAAGGTTGGACCAATATATCTGGTGTTCTACCTTGGTGTTCTGTTGCAGTGTCCATCGCAGCCAAGCAGTTGGCAAGGGCAATATTGGTTCTGGGCCGACTGCCCTTGTCTCCGATCCGCTCCTTGCTAGTGCATCAGCTGCGTCGTTTCCGCGTGAGTTGCTATGCCCTTTGATCTACTGGAGAGTTATACTATTTGTAGTACTTACCTCTGTCAGGGCTCTGTGGCATTCGTAGATCAGCCCTGAGGTAGTCGCATGACTTTGTAGAGCTTGTAAGACTGATCGGCTGTCAGAAAGTATGCGGATGGGTAGGTAACGGAATACCGTTACCTTTCTGGAGATGATCGCATGTGCTGCCATTATTATGCATGCACTCTGCCTGGAAGACTGTGTTGTGGGCTCCTAATGGTGTCGACATGTGTATGTTTAGGTCCTCAGAGAATGCTCCCGAGCCAGTGCCTGACCTTGTTTTGGATCCGTCCGTGAAGATTCTTAACTCCCTTGGGTTAAGTCCTTCTTGGGGATCCTCGTGCAGTTGTATCTTGTACTTTTTGTCAAAGACGAATTGCCTGGGTATTGTGTCAGTTACTTCCATGAGCGGTTCCTTACCTATGGCCTCATAGAGGATTTCGGTGTGTCTAGGCGGTCTCCAGAGATTTTGTTTCTTTAGCCGCATTGCTGCAGCTAGAGCCTCCTGCCTTATAAAGAGGTGGAGTGGTGGTAGACCTATGATGGCTTCCAGAGCCGCAGTTGGTGTAGTCCTCATACAGCCCGTGGCCGCCAGACAGGCCAAACTCTGGAGTCGTTGTAGTTTAGCTTCGGCTGTGGATAATTTGGTCCCTAGCCACCAGACTATCGCGCCGTAACTTACCATTGGTCGGATGACTGCCTCGTAGAGCCACAGAGTGGTCTTGGGGCTAAGTCCCCAGGTGTTACCTACCATTCTGCGGCACTGCCAGAATACGACTGTTGCTTTTTCAATTTTGTTGTTGAGGTGGGCGCTCCAGTTTAGTCTGTGGTCGAATATTACCCCTAGATACTTTACCTCAGACGAGAGTTGGAGCTCTGTATTGAACAGCTTACTATAACATATAATAATGCTATCTCGCGCGATTGAAATTAGTGGTTCGTCACAGTGTCATATCCTTACGCTTCCGCATAATTTTAATGATTTAATATAAATAATAATAAATATTTCGGACATATAACACAACGCCATCTAGTCCCAAGCTAAACAGAGCTTGTGTTATGGGTACTAGACAACTGATACAAATACTTACATACTTTTTTTTTGTAATTACATACATATTATACATAGAACACACCCAAACTCCGAAACAAATATTTGTAGATCATACAAACATTTGGTCCGACCCGGGAATCGAACCTGAGACCTCAAGCCCAGCAGTCGCATACGCTACCACTGCGCCACCGAGGCAGTCAAATTTAAAATTAATTATCTTGTCTTCTCCTTAAATCACGCTTTCAGTAACCTAAGATCTGGAAACTTCAGGTTGATATTACCAAGGTATACTTACCAGCAGTTTTTAGGGAATGCATTGCGAGTTCCTATTCGATATGTGTAATCCATAACCCCCGACAAAAGTATGTTGAATAAGCTTTATCTGTCACTATGGTCTAACTCATAGATGACATTTTTTTAATATATGGATTGCCTAAATGACTCTACTCTGCCTGATGGAAACCATAAGCAGAATCCAAGAGTGGTGGTCACCATACTCACTGCGAATGCAGACAATGCAGCATGGCGACCCACACCATGGCGGCCTAGTGATGCTTCTGCATCTTTTAGTCTAGTCAACAAGTATGGAACTTGTTGACTAGACTATTTGGGCCTCCGGTCTCGCACTCACCAACGAAACACGACAGCACGAACGCTGTCATTTTACGTTGATTTTCTGTGCGAGGGTAGTACCGCCCCGGTCGAGCCGGCCCAACCGTGCTGAAATCAGCGTGGCTCTACTACCTTTGAATTCTTCTGCTTCTGCATCATTCAGCCTTTGTACTAAAAATGTTTTCGTTTTTCAGATAAGGGGAGTTAATTTAGAAGAAATATTCAAATCAGAGATAATTAACTACAATATTAAGAGTTCATTGTTCGATATCGTAATGGTAGCAGTTAGCAGGTTTATTGTTTTGTTGCTGTTTTACGCGCTACTGTATATAAATAATTGGAGCATTATTGCGGTAAGTGAAATCTATTATTATACCACTTATACTCTGTCCATTTCTTTATTTTCTTTTTGACAGTTCGAGAATTTTTGAAATTAGTGACGCCCTCACCCATTACCGATTCGATTTGAAACGAATAGCGATTTTATTTATGAAGAACTTTCAATCGATTTAATTAAATATTTTTTGTTGAAATATTAATTATTCCTTTATTAGTTTTTTATATTATGTACGAAATAAACAAAAATATAAATAATAAATCTGTAAATTAGATGAATAAACAGAGTTATTGTTCTTTACTCTTGGTTTGATCCTAAATTCCAAGATTTCGACTTGATACCTTGCAAAAATTCAATCTTGGAGTCATAGATACTATTTTTATTTCCTTTTTAAATTAAAAAAAAATATATAAAATACAGACCACTTCACTAAAGTCGGTACTTTAGTGAAGTGGTCTGTATTTTATATTTTTTTTAAATATCAAATCGTCAATAAAGTACGACATTGCTGTAGTACATAATTCCGAAAAAAAAAATGGTAATTTATAGGCGTGAGCTGTCAAAAAGAAAATAAAGAAATGGACAGAGTATAGTTTGCAAACAATCATCTATCTATATATATAAAAGAGTAAGGTGACTGACTGACTGACATACCCAGAGATCAACGCACAGCCCAAACCGCTAAAGCTACAATCCTGAAATTTTGCATGTAGGTTCTTTATATAGCGTAAGTGAGCACTAAGAAAGGATTTTTTGAAATTCCATCCCTAAGGGGGTAAAATAGGGGATGAAAGTCTGCGTGAGCAAAGCCGCGTGTAAAAGCTAGTATATCCTAGTTTTTCTGACGATGAACTATGAAACTAATATCAAGGTTTTTTTGGTTTTATAAAAAAAAACTCCCGCATTAGGAATATACGTCCTGTGTCGCGGGCGACTTTACAAACATACATGACTTTACAAAGTACACCCAGACTCAGAACAACAAATTTGTAGATCACACAAAGTGGGATTTGAATCCACAACACTTCGCGAACCGGGGAGTTGGGTAATCGGGGAGTTGTTTTTAAAAAATAATTTAAAAATTTAGGATAAATACCTATATTTAGTAGCATTATTAGTAGTTTTGTATCTGGGTGTAAATTGTAATGTATCTTTTACAAACAAATACCTCTAAGATGTCAAACGCTACTGCAGTATCACACATTGCGTCAATCACCGCTAAGTTAAAGGTGATGATGATGAAGACGATGTTATGATAATGATGATGATTTTTTTTAACCAACTTCAAAAAAGGAGGTTCTCAATTCGACTGTTTTTTTTATGTTTGCTACCTCAGAACTTTCGACTGGGTGAACCGATTTTGATATTATTTTTTTATTTGAAATCTGATGCTTCCCGTGTGCTCCCATTTTAATTTGGTGCAGTTCTTGAAGTCGGTTTTTTTTTTGTTAATCATTAACAGATTATTTTTGTTTCAGCTCTCAACAGGGTTTACGTGTGCATTTTTAATAGCGAAAGTTTTCGTTTATGATGTAAGTATATAGTTTTGAGTCTATGTAGATAGTATACAGGGTGTGCCAGAAAGAATGGATAATCCTGGAGCGCTTAGTAGTACAACTATCTGGCGTACAAAAAAAATACCCAAAAAATTGGTGCCCAATATATGAAGTTTTTAAAAAAAATCTTTTTTGTTGTCTTTACTGTACTTACATGTATACCACGGCCGCAAATTAATGAAATTTGTTGCGTTTTCGGCGTTATCTTATTCCTCACAGACAATCTTATTAGAAATGCAGTAAATAGTATGAGTACCTATTGTACTTTTTTAGAAAAAAAAAATATCAACTTAAATTTTTGTGTTATCGAGTTTTTCTGATTATAGAAATACTTAATAACAGCCCGGAGTTTGGAAGTTAGGGTCTGAACCTCCGTGCCTTGGAGAGCATGTAAAGCTGTCGGTCCTGCGTCTGATCTCTCCCCGGTAGTGTCGGATAAGCGTCCTATCGGATTATGAGAGTGAGGGAACAGAGAGTGCACCTATGTTTGCGCACACACTTGTGCACTATAATATCTCCTGCGTAGTTAGCTGGTCTCATCATCATGATGGTTTTGAACTTAAAGTATTAGTAACAAAGTAATTCACAATTAAACATTGTTAAATTATAAAAAAGGTATTATACACCCATTTTTGAAAAGTGTCTTAATATTAGATTCTATAGTGCTATTGAACCACTGAAAAAACACAAAATTTTTATTCAATCGATAAGTGCCATAAAATGCATTTAAATTTTACATTTTCAAATTTCACGCGTAATTTGTCAAAAACGTTGGACGCAGTGGACGCCATATTGCTCTGTGGTAATGACGTCAGTTCGCTTTGTAAACAAAAACAAATGTGCTGACATTATATAGCATACACTGATCAGTTAACAGCCAACAATTTAGTTTACACAGCGGTGTGACGTAATAACATGGCAGCTACTATTTCATGGTGTTAAAGAACATTAAAAAAATATTTTATTATTTTATGAACTAAAACTTACATTTTCCGACTGCTTTTTGCCTAAGGTATTTCAATGATGTATTTTTTCTCGTATACAGTAAAATACCCTATTGTAATAAGCAGTATCTCCGGTTCGATTCCCGGGTCGACCAAATTTTTGATGGCGTTGTGTATCAGATGTTGTTTTTTTTAAATTCCATATACCTACTATTTATTTACCCAAAGTTATTGGGCGGCCATTATAACTCTAATATCAAATATAAATCTATATTTTTTTGCCCAACAGTGGCCCCACGCGGCGGAGCCGGTGTACCAAGTGTTTTTAATATTAACATCGTTCACCCTCGCGTGGGGAGAAGCCTGGTTCCTGGACTTCAGGGTGCTTCCTCAGGAGTTACAAGCCAAACAGATCTTAGAATCTATCGGTAAGAGAAAATATCATTACTGTCCTGGTAGCCAAGTTGTCATTCTACAAACGTGGGAGAGCCACGGCATGCATGGGCCGGCTCGACCGGAGTGATACCACGGCCTCACAGAAAACCTTCACCGAGTGAGTGAGGATACCGGAGGCCCATCAGTAAATAATACAATAAAATAGAGCGTTAGTGATTGTAGAATGAGAATCCATTCCATTGGGTGTTCTGTGTATACTATTAGTCCGGGATCCCTGGAACCAATTTTACAAGTTATCAAGCTTATTTTTCGTGAGTGGCTTAATTTTTCGATTGTAGGGGTAGCAGGGACAAAAAAGTTTTGAGCGTAGGAACGGGATAACGTACGACGCAATTTGTAGGACAATGTGGCTGTTAAATTATATAAAAATATATATAAAATGTTAAATAATATATGTAACGATTGATTAGCCAAGACGGCGGCATAGTTAACACTTTATAATAACACAACCTTATAATATTCTCCAATGCACATCTAGTAGAACGGTCGGTATATGAATGCATGAAATTACTCGAACGAAGGTATTTTTATAGTATTTGACAGGCTTGACCCAATTCATTACCAAATTCACATATTTAGTAGATAATATCAAATATTGTTTACCATAAATATTCTAATGATTATTAGCATACAATTATTATTTGACAATACAGAATTGTGTGACATTAAAGATTTCATATGAAATATAAGTCGCGCCGGAAGCTGACAAGCGGAAGGCACCAAGATATTAATATGAATCAACTATTTACTTGTTTATAAAATCACTAATCGAATTATAAGTTTATAATGTATTTTATTGTATGCCTAGAAATTATTAAGATTTAAACGAATGAGGCGTTTATACGAGGTTGGAATCGTTACTTATAACATTCGGCCATCCTGTGCATGCCGTGTCCCACGGCGATGAGAGCTGCCACTAATTTTATTAAATCTGGTATTGACCAATTTATTTATTTTCCTAGATCACACAGTTTCGTATTTGCTATACGTCACACAGTTTCGTATTTGCTATACGTCACACAGTTTCGTATTTGCTATACGTCACACAGTTTCGTATTTGCTATACATCACACAGTTTCGTATTTGCTATACATCACACAGTTTCGTATTTGCTATACGTCACACAGTTTCGTATTTGCTATACGTCACACAGTTTCGCATTTGCTATACGTCACACAGTTTTGCATTTGTAATACGTCACACAGTTTCGTATTTGTTTGTAATACGTCACACAGTTTCGTATTTGTTTGTAATACGTCACACAGTTTTTGTTTTTACCTGCATCACAAAGCTTTTGTTTTTACCTGCATCACACAGCTTTTGTTTTTACCTGCATCACACAGCTTTTGTTTTTACCTGCATCACACAGCTTTTGTTTTTACCTGCATCACACAGCTTTTGTTTTTACCTGCATCACACAGCTTTTGTTTTTACCTGCATCACACAGCTTTTGTTTTTACTACATCACACAGATTTTATTTTGTACTACATCTATAGTTGTTACACGGACTTGATCACATAGCCGCCCGTATTCACATGTAATACTTGAATTTGGAAACATAGCTTAATTTAAGTAAATAGACTTGATCACACAGCCGTCTTTACAGGTAAGATTTAACACACAGCGGTAGAAACCAGTTCACTTAGTAGTATCACACAGTGTAGGTAATATATAATTGCAGACAGTGATAGGTGAATGGAAATCATGAACTTTTTTTTCCACTTTTAAATTTCATTATAAATAAACTGGAATGTACTCACCAGATGTACAGATAGATATACTTTACTGCACCTTTACCAATTACTCGAACGAAAACAAGAAAATTTCGTAGGGTATCCAAATAAAAATTTCGTTAACTTTTAAATATTTTCAAAACAGGACGCGCGAGAATGCAATCCCACTTCTGATATGTAACGATTGATTAGCCAAGACGGCGGCATAGTTAACACTTTATAATAACACAACCTTATAATATTCTCCAATGCACATCTAGTAGAACGGTCGGTATATGAATGCATGAAATTACTCGAACGAAGGTATTTTTATAGTATTTGACAGGCTTGACCCAATTCATTACCAAATTCACATATTTAGTAGATAATATCAAATATTGTTTACCATAAATATTCTAATGATTATTAGCATACAATTATTATTTGACAATACAGAATTGTGTGACATTAAAGATTTCATATGAAATATAAGTCGCGCCGGAAGCTGACAAGCGGAAGGCACCAAGATATTAATATGAATCAACTATTTACTTGTTTATAAAATCACTAATTGAATTATAAGTTTATAATGTATTTTATTGTATGCCTAGAAATTATTAAGATTTAAACGAATGAGGCGTTTATACGAGGTTGGAATCGTTACTTATAACATATATTTACGTGTGCTAATTGCGCGGCCAGCCACGATACAAGGGCTTGCCCGGATAAGGACACACCAGATTTTAAACCGAAATGCGCACAATGCAGCCGGTACAAAAAACCATGTGACCATCGATGTGGATCACAAGACTGCTCCACATATAAACTTAAATTAGAGCAGCTAATCCTAAATACTAATTACTGAATAGCTTATACAGTAGTAGTTGTAGTACCTTTTTAATAAAATGGATAATATCTCAATAGGCCAGTTAAATCTTCATAATGATAAAATAGCCACGTCAGAATTAGATCGCTTAGTTTTGGAACAAAAGTTAGACATTGTCCTTATACAAGAGCAATATCAAAGCGCTCAATTGCGGAATTATGTAGTACAGCTAGATGGCCGGTCGCAGGCTGGGATATATGTTGCAAGTTCTAATTTTACGGTAACATCTTTGCGTAACCTTATGACGTCACACTGCGCCGTTGCTGAGATCTCATCCTCTACCTGTAGGGTTTACGTAGTGAGCTGTTATTTTCAATTTTCACATCCTATTGATCCTCATCTACATCATTTACGTTTCGTTTTGCGGTCCCTCATAGGACACAAAATTATCATTGGCGCTGATGTCAATGCTTCTTCTACTTTATGGTATGGCAAATTGCGTGCAGCTGACATGGCTCGTCGCTGTGCGGTTGAAGATTTTATTGCGGAAATGAATCTTACTATCCACAATACCCCTGATGCACCACCAACTTTTTGCAGCCCAATGGGTGAGTCTTCTATTGACGTGACGCTTACGCGCGGCGACGTCTCGATATCTGGATGGCGTGTCCTACCGGACGCATCCTGTAGTGATCACCGCTTAATCGTGTACGAATTCATACCAATGGTTGCACAATATCCACAAAGAACTCCTTACAATTTTAGGTATAAAACTAAAGGGGCAAATTGGGCTTTATTTGGTTCACTCTTTGCAGTACATGCTAAAGACTTCAGTCGCAGTGGTCTATCAGCTGAGGAAAGCGCAAACATATTCTCAGATACTTTCACATATTGTGCTGATGTTTGTATCGGCCGTGGATCTATCACTAACACTCGTAGATGTGATTGGTGGAATTATAAATTAGTCGAATTACGTAGAATCTATCGGAAAGCTCGTAAAAAACTAAATGACATTAAAAAGCGTAACGTAACAGGAGATATTTACAATAATGCTCTTATTGCTCTTAGAGTTGCCAGGTCTCATTATAGAGCTGCTGTGGAGAAATCAAAGGGAAATTTAATACGTAAACTTGTTGATAAACTCGATAGAGAGGGTCCCTGGTCACCTTTGTATCATGAATTTAAAGCAAATAGATCAATCGACCTTGCATACGTACAGAACATCAAAATTAATAATAGTTATACTACAGGAGTAGAACAAACCACAGAATATCTTTTAGAATCACTTGTGCCTGACGATCGGCCGGAGGATGACACGGATTATCACCGACAAATTAGGCAGTGGGCTATTGAACCACCATTGTCTCCAATGTCTGACTTACCATCTTCAGACGAATTCCTCAGTATTGTTAGGTCATTACCACTAAATAAGGCTTCGGGCGACGATAAAATATCAAACAAAATGATAAAAGAAGCTTGTAAACTTTCGGGTGATACGGTTTTAACAGTTTTTAAACGTTGCATTGCGGAAGGAGTATTTCCTAGTGTTTGGCGGTGCGGTAATATTCGAATAACACCAAAAAGCGGCGATAAGCCGCCGGACGATCCTAAATCCTATCGACCCATAACACTGTTACCATCGCTGGGAAAGCTTTTAGAGCGTCTTGTAGTACCACGACTTCTACCGGGTGAAGTTAAATTTCATGATAGACAATTCGGCTTTACGTTGGGAAAATCGACAACTGATGCGGTTATATCTGTAAGGAAAACTGTCACCGAGTCAAGTTTTCAATACGTTTTAGGCATCTTCTTAGATATATCTGGCGCCTTTGACAATGCGTGGTGGCCCATGCTATTGCTAAAATTAAAATTAAGAGGTTGCTTTAAAAATATTTAATCCCTTATCTCCTCGTACTTCTTACAAGGTACTACTAAATTGAGACTTGGGCATCATTCTGTGTCGAAGGCGCTTACGATGGGGTGTCCTCAAGGGTCAGTGCTAGGACCATACTTGTGGAACATAGGCTTCGACGATTTTCTGGCAATGCCTGTGCCGTCCGGATGTACCCTGAATGCGTACGCGTACGACGGTTTGTTATTGATAGAGTCGGATACTAGAACGGGGCTTGAGAGGCTGGCCAGTGAATGTTTGGACCTAATATCTCGGTGGGGTGGGCGTAATCGGTTGACGTTTGCACCAAACAAAACCTTCCAGCTACTTCTGAAAGGTAACCTCAAATCACCGCCGTGTATTAAATTTGAAAATGTTACTATTAAAAATAAAACCTCGGTTTGTTATTTGGGATTGGTTTTAGAAAGAAATTTTTCATTTATTGAACATATTAGAACAGTTAATGAAAAGTCTAAAAAGAGTTTCTTTGCACTGACGAGGATATCAACTGCGACATGGGGTCTGTCATATAATACACTAAAGATCATATATGGAGCTACTTATTTGGGTTCTATTTGCTATGGTGCTCCTGTATGGGCAGATAGGGCGACTGTAGGTGCTGTCCGTCGCAAACTGTTACAAGGCCAACGACCTGCATTGATTTTCTTGTGCAAGGCATATAGGACGGTTAGCACTGAGGCTTTACCGGTGTTGGCAGGTGTTCTTCCGGTCGATCTCGAGGTGCAAAGACGTGCAGCCATGTACTATTCCACACTACAAAACATGGAATGCGATTTTTTGGGCATACGAGACCGCGATAAAATCATAAGATTGTTTCAACAAAAATCCAATGTCTATAACGACCTCTTGGATGAATGGCAGAAACGATGGGACGAATCATCTAAGGGGCGCCACCTCTACCAGTTCTTTCCATCTGTTCGCGAAAAGTTGTCAAGGACATGGCTCGAGGTAGATCACTGTGTCGCTCAATTTCTTACAGGCCACGGTAACTTTAAGAGCAAACTATACTCATTTAAATTAGTCGATTCACCATTTTGTCAATGCTCAACACCTGATTCTAGCTGTGAACAGTCGGCTCATCATATCCTCTGGGAATGTAGTCTTTGGTACAATGAACGTAACATGATGCTAAATAGCTTACAAATGACGTCTGGGGTAGTATATTATGGGGATCTTGTGTCAACTGCGGTGAATTTCCGTGCGTTTAAGCGATTCTGCCATACATACTATAGAAATCAAATATAGCTCACTTAGGACCCATAATATTTTTTATCCGTGGTGCTTCCCGGTTTGTAAAAGGCGTCTGCCTATTTTGACTCCATTTTGTCTCCCGCTTTGCTAAGGAGGGAAGTGGACTTATTATATTTCCAACTCCTCCAGTTTTCTTCTGATTAATTTCGTTGCGGGTTCCAAGACAGTTAAATTTTTCCTGGGACTTCCCGAGTGTCATAACTCGGTGTTTTCGTGGGTCACCGCTGTTGATCCTGGTGTACAGGAGTTACAGTGGTGGGCGTGTGGGCGGGATTAGTCCCATTAAAAAAAAAATATTAACTAACATTATTACTTAATATTCGAAAATAAAATTTTGTCCTACAAAATGTATGGTTTGATCCTTCCAAGATGTATCGATAACGAGGTCATCAAAAACGACACTAACTAGCTGATTTTTAGGGTTTCGTGCCAAAGGCAAAAAACGGAACCCTTATAGATTCGTCATGTCTGTCTGTCTGTCTGTCTGTCTGTCCGTCCGTATGTCACAGCCACTTTATTCCGAAACTATAATAACTATACTGTTGAAACTTGGTAAGTAGATGTATTCTGTGAACCGCATTAAGATTTTCACACAAAAATAGAAAAAAACAATAAATTTTGGGGGTCCCCATACATAGAACTGAAACTCAAAAATTTTTTTTTCATCAAATCTCTACGGTATCTATAGATAGGTCTTCAAAAATGATATTGAGGTTTCTAATATCATTTTTTTCTAAACTGAATAGTTTGCGCAAGAGACACTTCCAAAGTGGTAAAATGTGTATGTCCCCTGTAACTTCTAAAATAAGAGAATGATAAAACAAAAAAAACCATGTAAACTTCCACCGAAAATTGGTTTGAACGAAATCTAGTAAGTAGTATTTTTTTAATACGTCATAAATCGTAAACCGCAATATACCTTTCATTCAATCAACACAAATATAAAAATATAAAATATAAATTATATTATGTTACTTACTGCTGCGGAACCCTTCATGGGAGAGTCCAACTCGCACTTGGCCGCTTTTTTAACAGTTGCTTAGTTAGTCCTACTAATATTGTAAACGCGAAACTTTGTAAGTAGGTATGGATGGATGGATGTTTGTTACTCTTTCACGCAAAAAGTAATGAACGGATTTAGATGAAACTTTACAGTAATATAGCTTATACATCAGAATAACACGTAGGCTACTATTTACAGCGATAACCGACATACACGCGGAGCTGCGGGCAACAGCTAGTATTTATATAATTTAACACATAACTTTCACATGTATTAAGATTATTAACGGGCATAAGGATATGTTCAAGAAAGTTCTCACAATATCTCTTTCCACAGTACATCACGGAGGCGGTCCCTCCGAACGAACTCCTCTCCTACATCCAGGGTACGCGCCAGCTCCCCACCACTCGAACTACGCAGAGTCAACGGTGAAATGGTTCTCTCCCGTAGAGACACCAGAGTCGAGTCCTCGCCCGAGAGTACCAGGGGAACAGATCATATTGACCACAGACCAGGTATGTCTATTAAAAATTAATTTTTAACCTACTTCAAAAAAGGAAGAGGTTCTCAATTTGACTGTATGTTTTTATTTGTTTGTTACCTCAGAACTTTCGACTGGGTGAACCGATTTTGATGATTCTTCTTTTATTTGAAATCTGGTGCTTCCTGTGTGGTCATTTCAATTGGTCCTGTTCTTGAAGTCGTATTTTTTTCGTTAATTTTTTTGTAATTCATTTTTAATTTTACCTTTGACGAAAAATAGAGGTGCAATAAGTATAACTGCTATTTCTCTGTGACATCATAGCTCCTAAACTGATGGACCAATTTACATGCGAGTTTTTTCTTGAAAGCATGTTTTCTCGTGTTGATTTTTAATCATAATACGATGAAGATCGGATCAGCCGCGATTATAGCATTTTGGTAAAAATCTTTTACATAAATAAATCTAAAAACAAAAAAAAAAAAATTTACAACACGACTAGTTTTTTTTAAAATACTGACTTTTGCTCTCGGTTCCGCCGGCGTGTATGTCGGTTATAGCGGTAAACAGCCTACCTGCTTCCTCAAGAATCAAAGTATATCAATACCAAATTTCATTGAAAATGGTGTAGTAGTGTAGCAGTTTAGTTTAGTTCCTCGATAAATGCGCTATCAAACACTGAAAGAATTTTTCAAATCGGACCAGTAGTTACTGAGATTAGCGCGTTCAAACAAACAAACTCTTCAGATTTATAATATTAGTATAGATAGGTTTCTTGTGTCAGAGTTTTATTTCATTTTAATTTTTTATAGAGTGTAGTATTTATATGACACACTATGACGGCTTAGTGAATTGCTTTTTCATGTCCGCTTAACCACGGAATCATACTGGGAGGGAAAGACGTGCACTAATAGAGTACCTTGGAAATACAAGTGGCCATAGGTGATGATTGTCACTTTCCACCAGGTGGTATGTGGATATATCTACAATGAGCTAAAGGTACCGCTGATCAAATGCATCTAATCCTCATTAAGATACATTAAAGCAATAATGTCAAATGACGAATGGTCAATTGAGTTTAATTGTCGACTGATTGTATCGTCCTCGAGTTCGTTCTGATGTACTTTGGACCTAGCATTACCTATGATAACAATTTTGGAGTTTTATGTTTTTACTGCACGGTTGACCTAGTGGTTTAAGCCGTCGCCACGCCGCTTTCTACTGCGCCAAGTGTGCGGGTTCAAATCCCACACGGGAAAACACTTTGTGTGATCCACAAATTGTAGTTCTGAGTCTGGGTGTTCATTGCGTCCGTTTCATGTATGTTTGTAAAGTTCCCCGCCACACAGGATGTATTCCTAAAGCGGGAGTTGTCTTTAAAAAAAAAACATAAACAACAATTTTTGTATCACACAAAATGTTTTCCCATGTGGAGTTTAAACCTACAACCTCAGATCAAATAAAGAAAGGTAAATAACCCAGGGCCTTGTTCTTGTTGAAGCAAAAAAAGTAGCGTAGTTCCAATTAAAAACACACGTTAACGCACACACATGCTAAGAAACTACGCGACTTTTCGTCAGTATCGTATAAGTACGATAAGTAACGAAGTCCTTGGAACTACGCTACTTTTTTTGCTTCAACAAGAACAGGGCCGTGCGTTACCTACCTTTTTTTTTTGATCTGAGCCTACAACACTCAGTAGAAAGTGGCGAGATATCCGTCTAAATTTAAACCGCTATTTCATACGTGCAGTTACGTAACTAATAGCTTATAATAGCTAGAGATATCTCACACATCGCCCTTTCATTCCAAGCTAGGCAGAGCCTGAACTTTTTTTCGTGTGGAAACCCCCTCGGGCCGTCACCCCACCGGGGTTTGCGACGGGGCGGTGTGTCGGAATCGAACCGACTAAAACCACACGGTGTGCCACTCTGCGCCTGAGATGGGAGGGATCCGGGATTATTAACACGTCCGGACCCCTCCCAGCGCTTGCCCGCACTAAAGCGGGCACCGTCAGCAGTTAGACTCTCTATTTAGGCGACGTACGGCACACGCGTACGTCGCCCCCTCGCGGGTGGCCACTGTAGCGGATGGAGGGGAAAACCGGTCCCGACCATCCGCAGCCACACTCAGGGCATGAGGCGCTGGTAGGCGCGCCTCCGCCGCCCGGTTCGCTGGCGGCGGACTGGGTCCGAGTGGAGGTCGTCCTCCCGGGCCCTCTCCGCCGCCTCCTTCGGCGAGATTACATCCTGTACTATGGTAACCAAACTGCTGATATACATATGTAATTATATATTACTAAATACATACACATTACAGATAAATAACAATCAAACACGGAACAAATAATGATAGCGTTCATTACCCAATTATGTATTTATCTTCTCTGGGAATCAGACCACGACATCTGAAGGTCAATTCTTTGTGAAAATTGTTTGACAAAATTCATTTCCGATTACTGTCGGTCTGACAAATATCATTACACGTATTCCCTTAATAAAGTATTACTACAGTCCTTAAAATAAAGATTGATCTCTGTGACAAATGGCTGCGAAACCGTCGAAGGAACTTTGAACAAGCGATTTTATTTTGTATCACCTATATTTTCATTTTTTACTTGCCAGTTTTATCACAAATGAAATGTAGTATATTAAGAATATAAAAACTTACACCTAAAATGTACTTCGTAAGTTCTAAAATGACACTAGTGACAGCTGTCACAGAAATGAAACTATCTCACATCACTATGACCAATCTAAAGCCGAGTCTTCAGCGAACAAAAGTTGGAAACTATTGTGTTGTCAACACGTGATGGTGACAAAAGTTTCTGCAATTTCCTTGTGTTGGCAACAAAAAATGTCAACAAATGTTGTGAACCGAGCCGTGTTTCTGTTTCTGGCGGTAAACATCAAAAGAATACGCTTGTTGCAGATATTTATTGGCTCTGTGGAGACGCTTAGTTCGAATGTTTTTCGAATTGTTCGCGACTCGGTGTAGACACACGGGAAACAAAAGTTGGCGATTTTATGAAGAGTTGCAAACAGTTGGAAACACTGAAATTGCCAACAATTCTGAAAATATTTCAATAATGTCGCCCCACACTTTTTACATTAAAATTATTTTCTACATTTTGGTTCGATTGCTATTAATTAAACTATAATTTATTTTCTACTTTTTAGTTTGGTATATTTATAAAAGCGTTTTTGTTTAGTTTTTTAAAACTATTCATTCATTTTATTTTTGTAGCTTTCTGAACTACTTCTCCATATGAACTTTAACCGTGCCAAATTTCATACTTGGTTCGCATAGTATTTGTAAAAAAGCGGCCAAGTGCGAGTCGGACTCGCCCATGAAGGGTTCCGCAGCAGCAAGTAACATAATATAATTTTTATTTTATTTTTATATGTGTGTTGATTGAATAAAAGGTAAAATGCAGTTTACGATTTAAAACGTATGAAAAAAAAACTACTTACTAGATTTCGTTCAAACCAATTTTCGGTGGAAGTTTGCATGGTAATGTACATCATTTTTTTTTAGTTTTATCATTCTCTTATTTTAGAAGTTACAGGGGGGGGGGGACACATTATACCACTTTGGAAGTGTCTCTCGCACAAATTATTCAGTTTAGAAAACAAAAAAGTTAGAAACCTCAATATCATTTTTGAAGACCTATCTATAGATAGTATGTGGGTACACACGTATGGGTTGGATGAAAAATTTTTTTTTTAAGTTTCAGTTCTAAGTATGGGGACCCCCAAAATTTATTGTTTTTTTTTTCTATTTTTGTGTGAAAATCTTAATGCGGTTCACAGAATACATCTACCCACTAAGTTTCAACATTATGGGTCTTATAGTTTCGGAAAAAAGTGGCTGTGACATACGGACGGACAGACAGACAGACATGACGAATCTATAAGGGTTCCGTTTTTTGCTTGGCACGGAACCCTAAAAGGGGCCCCTAAAAAGTTTTTGCTTCACTTTAGTATATAAACATATAAAGATATTAATTATTTATTTTACACAAAGAATAATCAGACATCAATTAGTGTTTGCCCTTGTATTGACTAAGCGCGGAACCATTCAGTCGCTGTATTTCTATTAGCGAGGACGCCACGAGGCAGTTCCGTTTCTTTTTTTAGCAGTTGTATCGTAAAATACAGTTAAATAGATCATATTTTACAGTATAGTTATTGTGTATGTGTGTGTTTTTAATGTTCAAATAAGCTTACTAAAACAATTCTCTAGGATCAAAGTCACTTGTACTTATTCCACTATTTTAATTACGTTTATGGCATCCTCAAAGGATGCCATAAACGTAATAGCCTCTAGATGGATGGGGAGGAGGATCCCCCTTTGAGGATGCCATAAGGCGAAACCGGTCAGGTCATCAGGGGTAAAGTGTGTAAACTTAAAATTAAAATAGTGGAAAAAGTACAAGTGAGTTTGATTCTAGAATGTATTGCAACAAGTTCCATCAAGTGCTGACAATCGAGGGTATAAATTACAAAACAATTCTCCTTTTTGTGGTTATTTGTTATGAAACTAGCTTGTCACTGTGGCTTCGCTCGCGTTGTTTTTGCATTCTGACTGCACAGATGCCGTAGTGGTTTGAGCCGTCACCTCGCGGTTTCCTATTGCACTGAGTGTGTTGTACGTTCGATTCCCATATGAGAGAACACTTTGTGTGATCCATAAATTGTTGTTCTGAGTCTGAGTCTTTTTTGTGTCAGAATGAATAATTGCTCGTAAAGTTTTAAAGGATATATTCTTAAAGTGGAAGTTATCTTTTAAACAAAGAAGATTAAGAGGCATAATTAAATACTCTTACTACTACTACTACTACTTAAGAGAGCGATTCGAGCACTCTATAATTTAGGCAATCGTTGTTCATTAAGGCAGAAATTTAAAGAAATAAACATAATGACAGTGGCAAGTCAATATATCTATGAAAATGTAATGTATGTTCAGAAAAACAAAGATAGCTTTTTGAAAAGAAGTGATGTACATTCTTTAAATACCAGGAATAAAAATAAACTTGTAGTACCCGCCACTAGGCTCCAAAAGATAAACAAGTCTTTTCGAGGTCAATGTGTCCGATTTTATAATAAAATCCCAAATAATATTCAAGATTTAAGTATTAACAAATTTAAATCCGCAATAAAACGTGGATTGAGTAAGAAGGCCTACTATTCAATTTTGGATTATATAGAAGATCAAAATGCTTGGGATTAATTAACGCAGGCTATTTCTTAAGGAAAAATGTGGTGTTGGCTAGTGTGTTTTTTATTATTATTATTTTTTTCTATTTTTTATGCTACATTTCATTTTCTCTTTTATTCGATTTTTTTTTTCTTAATCTTGTTTTCTTTTCATTGTCCTTTTACCTTTTAGTACTTAATAACGGACATACTGGCACACATCAAAACAATGTTGTGGTACATGTAATAATGCCATCTATCTGTAATTTGCAAAAGAGTGGCCATGAGTTTGTTTGCCCTTTCTTCTCATAAGGCTCAACTCCTTGGAAATGGGCGGTTGTAGATCGGCACAGGCAAATACTCGTAATAGATTCTGTATGAGTTTAATTTTTATTAAGCTTATTTGCTTGCTATTTGACAAAACAGAGATTGTTGCTATTGTGTGTGTTGATCTATGACTTTAGAGTCTACATAAAAGACGATTTCAAACAATTTAAAAAATTTTATGAAATAAAGAGAGTTTGAGTTGACTGACTGATAGTTGCAGAGATAATTAATGATGTTTAAACAAGCAAAAAAGTCATAATCTTAATTATTGACTTATTTAATGTAAACAAAAACTGATTCATTTAAGGTCGGACGTATATTTAAATAAATAAGTAATTATTAAAATGCGAAATTTGCAGACACAGGAAATGCATTAGGTGGTTACTAAATAAGCTTAAACTTTGCATGCCAGTTATCGCGGTAAATACATATATATGTTATTGTAAAGTTTTATTTAAATTTGTTCAGTAATTTTGGTGTGAAAGCTTAACAAGCATCCTCACATCCTTGCCCGATATTATTCGCTCCATTTTCTGTGCGAGGGTAGTACCTCCCCGGTCGAGCCTGCACAACCGTGCTGAAATCAGCGTGGCTCTACTACCTAGATTTTTTTATTTAAAATATTAACTTTTACACGTGTACTATTCGCAAACCTGCTAATTAATTCTCGTTACAAAATTTAAGTATACCCACACTAAATATAATGTTTTAACAACCATTTGTATGTTAAGTTTGTATGTATAAAATTAATGTGAGAATTTTCCGGTCTAAATGTGACATGCTTTCAAAATGTTTGGATACTGAAGTAAATGAAAATCTATACAAATAAATAAAATTGAAGTGTCTCTTTGTAATATCAAATTAAAAGCTTTTTACTAAGTATATATAGAAGTGTATACAGTATTTACATTAAAAAAAAAAACAATTTTAATCTTTTGCGGCTAAACCTCTGAACCTATTTGTATGTTTTTTTTAAAGGACTACTCCCGCATTAGGAGTAGGTATACATCCTGTGTCGCGAGAACTTTACAAACATACATAAAACGGACAAAAAGAACACCCAGACTCAGAACAACAATTTGTAGATCACACAAAGTGTTGTCCCATGTGGGTATTGAACCCACAACCATTTAAACCACTAGGCCCAACCGTGTAGTCAAATTTTCAATATCCTTTGAATAAGGATAAACTACTATTTAATTTACCACGTTAACGATAAACACGCGGGCGGCGCCGCGGACAATAGCTAGTCATCTTATATATCTTTATATTCATTTTATACGAAAAACTCATTTAGAAAATTATAGGAATCAACAAAAAAAGCAAAAATAAAAAGGTGTTATAAGGTTTTATAGCAAAAAATTAATCATAATAATTAAAAGTGCTATAAAAACAAAATGGCCGCCGCCCTCCCATCGACTGCCAACATGAAAGAGATCGAAGAGCTTCTAGAAGAAGTTAGCGATGCTGGTAATTTGGAGGAGTATGAGAGTCGACTGTCGAAGATCGGGAGTACAATGTCTAACTGGATGAAACTGTTGTTCAATACGTATGAAGAGGAGTTTCACGCTGAATGGCTCACGGTTAGTACTTTTAGCCTTTATAAGTCCATTACTGGACATAGGAAGGTGGTTTTGGCCTGATATAGCACGCTGACCAGACGGGTTGGTATAGGGTTTGTGTCAAGTGTTCCTTCTCTTTGCAGTGCTGTTGTCCTGGTAGTTTGCTCCATTAGTCGGCCCTTACAACATCCAAGTAATGATAGTATATTATGGGGATCTTATGTCAACTGCGGTGAATTTCCGTGCGTTTAAGCGATTCTGCCATACATACTATAGAAATCAAATATAGCTCACTTAGGACCCATAATATTTTATCCGTGGTGCTTCCCGGTTTGAAAAAGGCGTCTGCCTATTTTGACTCCATTTTGTCTCCCGCTTTGCTAAGGAGGGAAGTGGACTTATTATATTTCCAACTCCACCAGTTTTCTTCTGGTTAATTTCGTTGCGGGTTCCAAGACAGTTTAATTTTTCCTGGGACTTCCCGAGTGTCATAACTCGGTGTGTTCGTGGGTCACCGCTGTTGATCCTGGTGTACAGGAGTTACAGTGGTGGGCGTGTGGGCGGGATTATTCCCATCCTAGTAATGAATAGAGCTGGTGACACTCTGTATTCTTAGGGCGCTCGCCGACGGCGACTTTTTGCAGCGATGCTGTCGCCGCGATACTAACGTGCTGCTTAGTTGCATTTGCAACGTGCTGCAGAAGCGATGCCAACGCGCTACTAACGCGCGAGTGTCGCTGCTGCATCACTGCAAAAAGTCGCCGTGGGCGAGCGCCATTAAGCCTTCACCAGTTGGATATCAAACTCATTGAAGCATGTTGACGATGCAGCAGTTGGTTCGTGAGTTAAATGCCTTTTTCAGGATGTGTATGTACTTGTGTGATGCATCCTCTCCACATAATCATTTAAATGAATAGCGACTCTAATTTCTCTATACTAAGGTGCAATTTATGTCTACCTACCTAATCTACCTCTGTATGTTACCTAAATGTTGCCTTTCGTTCTTTTACGCAACCCTTATCCTTTCTAATAACGTGTATGTTACAGTTGTTTTTTTGTAAGGAGAAATAACATCTAGTCAAATAAGGGCCGGTTTTTCAATAGTCAGATAAACAGTCAAATAGCATTTATTCCTCAGTTAGCGTAAGTTTGGGTCTTTCAATAGTCAGACATCAGTTATCAGACGAATAAAGCTGTAATCTGACTGATAACTTTATCTGTGCTTTCAAACCTCAGTTAGTGTTTTATTCTGTAGAATAGTGATTTGACGTTGTGTATTTCTCTTGTACCTATTTATGGAAAAGTTTAAGTACGTTGTCGTTATTGAATATTTGATAGATTATGGATGTTTTTGACTCAATTGACTTTTTGTTCTGAGGTAAAAAGGCTTATTAGAGAAATATAGGTTATAGATACTATAGAGAAGATGAAGAATTTTTATTTCACACACTGCTATCTAGTTCGAAACAAAACAGAGCTTGTACTATTGGTAACGAGAAGATTTCCCTAGTGGCCGTTTGCGGAACTAACGTATGACAGACACTTCTACCTGGCAGTTTAATGTACAGAGCGAGTGCATTGTTATTGTTTCATTGATAGACGTCTACGGAGAAGTAAAAAATACGTATTTTAAAAGTGGAATGGTAACGTGTATACGTATTTTATCTGTCATACGTTAGTTCTGCGACTTGCCGCTAGGGAATCTGCTCGTCACCATTTAAATTCTTTCTACAATGATTTCATTGATAGACGTCTACGGAGTAGTAAAAAAAATACTTTAGGACCATTTCGTGAGGGTAAACAGTATTCTAAAACTGGAATGTTAACGTGTATACTTTTTTTTATCTGTCATACGTTAGTTCTGCGACTTGTCGCTAGGGAATCTGCTCGTCACCAATAGGTACAGAGAACTGACATAAATACAAATATACTTTTTACTTTTAAACACATTTTTATTAAACGTAGAAACACCCGTTTAAAAATTACTATGCACCACCCGCAAACCCGGCATTTCATTTTTATAAATTTTGATTTTAATCATTGTTATGGACTCTACTACAGGAATATCTTAGACGACTTTTTACTAAATTATTATTTACTACATCTATTATAGACAAATAATAATTATAATCGAATGCTTTCATTTCATTTAATTAAATATCCCAAACCGCCAATCATAAAAAAGACAAAAAGAAATAGAAAAAGAACAGTCAACTTGAATGTTGTCTAAAAGTTTCTGGTCCTTATCTAACGTGTGACTACCTGTATAGCTGCATCTCACTTGCGCATGATTACAGTGAACATAGCTGTGAAGGACCATCAAGTAACTATCTGACTGTTTACTCCCGATTGAAAAACACAAAAAGTTTATTCGCTTGTTAAAAGAGCTGGATACATTTATTCCCTTGTTAGTTATTAGACCGTTTAACTGCTGATTGAAAAACCGGCCCTAAATAAAATTGGAGTGTCTGTTTGTAATATTAAAATTACCGCTTTTTACTAAATGCATATGTATGTATATACGGTACATTTACCCAAATAACATTTTATATTTTTTTTGTCTGTCTGTCAATCCGTCTGTCTGTCTATTTGTTCCGAGTAATTTCTGAAACGGCTGGACCAATTTTAACGGGACTTTCACTGGCAGATATCTGATGATCTAAGGAGTAACTTACGCTACTTTTTTTAGACTAACTTTGTCCCGCGGCGTTACCTGCGGTACAACAATAACCGCGGGTGACACTGCGGGGTTCAGCTAGTTTAAAATAATTTAAAAAAAACTGAATTTTTGTAGTCGCTTATATTTTTGTAATATTGAACTTGTTATAAGTATTGACTTGATATACCGACTTCAAACAGATTTAAGGTACCTTGCAGACATTAAAATACTAATGTAGGTATTTATTAAAATTAATCGAGAATCTATTCTTTATCTTCTTATATATAAATTCTCGTGTCACAATGTTAGTTACCATACTCCTCCGAAACGGCTGGACCGATTTTTGTGAAATTTGGTGTGCATATCGGGTAGGTCTGAGAATCGACCAACATCTATTTTTTATACCACAATTTTTTTTTGGCAACGTCGTTTGCCGGATCACCTAGTATGTATCAGGGATGTTGCGGATGTCGATTTTTTCACATCCGCGGATGTGAATGCGGATGCGGATTTTCGAAGACACATCCGCGGATGCGGATGCGGATGCAGATGTTTAAAATTTTACATAAATATAATAAATTAATGACGAACTTAATAATAAAGTAATTATTAACATGTTTATATTTGAAAATTAGTGTATAATGCTTAATTTTTTTTAACTTTACTTACTAACTTTCGTATTAGTAAGTGAAATTAAAAATAGGAGCCTGATACTTAATAAAGAATATTATTATTTCTGATTCATGGCAGTTACGCAAATAATATCTTAAATACCTCTCTATGAACACGCCACCATTTAAGAATACTTTTTTATAGTGCGATAAGAAAATAATTCCTAAGCATAGGATTCGGACGAAACTTGATGTCCCTGGTCCTAGTTGTTACATATCCTTTTCCATGGAATCAGTCGAATGACTGATTCCATGGAAAAGGATATGTAACAATCATAGTTACAAGAATGAGAAATCATTCTTTTAACTCCTTCGGAATTGGCATTAAGAGAAACGAATACGTCATTCTCAGTATTTTTCATCATCAAAATTTCATCTTTCTTCTTCTTTTCTTTAATAACCAGTGTAAAAAAATTGTGCTTCAAGCGAGGAACTAAGTATGTGGGTGGAATAATAAAGAATATTGTTTTAGAATGATAAACTTTATCTACAATAAAACGTATTCCCGGTGTACATAACGACATTTATCTGTGAATGTTAATTTAATAAGCTGAGCTAAGACCAATATAAAGATTTCTCAATAAACAATTATTTAGACACAATGATCACTGTATCACAAAAACACTGATATCTATATATACGATAGGTAATCCACAGCGCAAACAAGCACATATTGATTTATTTACAAGAAACAAATGATGGACCACCCACAAACGCGTCCGATCCTGTCCGATCTCGTCACCAAATTTTTCGCTCCCATTGGTCATTGACACGTGCGAACAGCATGTGCTATTCGCTGAGCCCTGCTCAATTTCTTTCTCGTCACAACTTGTATCACATTCGCATCCGCATGAAAATCCGCATTGATAATTGCGGATACGGATGCGAATGCAGATGTCAAAATCTATGCGGAAGCTCCGCATTTGCGGATGCGGATGCGAATATTCGCAACATCCCTGGTATGTATATAAAAATGAATCGCCGAAATGTATGTACGCGCATAACTTCCTATCGGCTGCACCAAATTAAATAATTCTTTTTTTTATGTTTTCCTTATTGTTAGGAGAAGGTTTGTGTTCTAGAACAATTAAAAGTTAACGGGAAAAGTCATTTTTTTGTCCATGACTGTACACTGCCTGTGGGAAGCTGAGACAGATATGTATATATGGCGGTACGAAGTTCGCCGGGTCAGCTAGTAAGGTATAGAAAAGAATCTGCATATTTTATGGTTATTTAAGGCATAAAGCCACTTTATTTTACGCTTTTTAGTGTCTCTAAGCAGGTAGATTTTATTTGATTTTTTTTTAAGTCGGTTTTTTTTATTATTATTTTTTTACCCTTAATTATAAATAAGTACCAAAATTAAACGTGATTCGTCTGTATTATTGCTGTATTATTTAAATTTATTGTCTTTTTGTTAGCTAGGTACTTTATTATTAATTAAATTATTATAATTATCAATTTTTTTGTTGTTATTAATAATAATTCAATAAACTTAATTACGTAAATACGGGAAGTAGAGTAAATTCATCCGTGGGGTGATGAATTAAGAATTCGGAGTGTCGCCACCCCTATGCATCCCATGGGTGTCGTAAGAAACTAATGGAGCAAACTACCAGGACAACAGCGCTGCAAAGAGAAGGAACACTTGACACAAACTTCACCAACCCATCTAGCTAGCGTGGTATAGGGGGTTAAAACCTTCTTTTCAAGAAGAGCTTTTGTCCAGCAGTGGACCGTTAAAGGCCTTTGATGTGATATTGAATACGAGATACATAAATTGAGATAAACAGTCAAGATCTATATTTAGTCTATTTGGTCTAATTAAAGGTAGTAGGTTTCCGCTATCATCCTACGCGACAGCAGTTTCATCCCCATCATTTAGATGGCTGGCAGTCCAAACTGTGCGCTTTTCAAGAAACTTTCTGCCTCGCACAACATAACTGTGGAATGAACTGTCCCTGCGATATTCCCGGACCAATACAACCTTCAGACCTTTAAGAAAAGAGCGGACTCTTTCTTAAAAAGATAGATCAGGGTGGTACTACTCTCGTACAGAAGAACAATCTAAAATGACAGCATTCGTGCTGTCGTGTTTCGTTGGTGAGTGCGAGACCGGAGGCCTAAATAGTCTAGTCAACAAGTTCCATACTTGTTGACTAGACTAAAAGATGCAGAAGCATCACTAGGCCGCCATACTGCATTGTCTGCATTCGCAATGAGTATGGTGACCACCACTGTTGGATTTTGCTTATGCTTTCCATCAGGCAGAGTAGAGTCATATTGGCGGGCCACACATAGCTGAAAACTACACTATAATCTGTTGAGTACTTTAAAAGATCTATGCAAAAAACAGCAGACGACTTCATTTTTTACTGTGTAAAGATATTGTGCTGTTTTTAGTTGCCTGGATTTTCCAATAACGCACTCAGAGATAAAAAAATTAAAATTACAGGTACCTATATATTATTGTAAATTTAACAATAATATTTTTCGTCGTTGAGGTGCAGATATTCTTCAGTTTCAAAAAGGTGTTATGTTATGTTTTTATCATATCTACCTCTCAAAAAAACATCTTTTTTTTTATTAAACACTTTCTATTTAAATTACAACAAATTTCATTTTTTTAAATTCCATCCATCCATCCATAGCAGCCCCTAACATGTTCGTCTTCGAACGTAGGCCTCCTCTCCATCCCTCCGCAAGATAGAAAGTGTTTAATAAAAAAAAGTTGTTTTTTTGAGAGGTAGATATGATAAAAACATAACATAACACCTTTTTGAAACTGAAGAATATCTGCACCTCGACGACGAAAAATATTATTGTTAAATTTACAATAATATATAGGTACCTGTAATTTTAAATTTTTTATCTCTGAGTGCGTTATTGGAAAATCCAGGCAACTAAAAACAGCACAATATCTTTACATAGTAAAAAATGAAGTCGTCTGCTGTTTTTTGCATAGATCTTTTAAAGTACTCAACAGATTATAGTGTAGTTTTCAGCTATGTGTGGCCCACCAATATGACTCTACTCTGCCTGATGGAAAGCATAAGCAAAATCCAACAGTGGTGGTCACCATACTCATTGCGAATGCAGACAATGCAGTATGGCGGCCTAGTGATGCTGCTGCATCTTTTAGTCTAGTCAACAAGTATGGAACTTGTTGACTAGACTATTTAGGCCTCCGGTCTCGCACTCACCAACGAAACACGACAGTACGAATGCTGTCATTTTAGATTGTTCTTCTGTACGAGAGTAGTACCACCCTGATCTATCCTTTTAAGAAAGAGTACGCTCTTTTCTTAAAGGTCTGAAGGTTGTATTGGTCCGGGAATATCGCAGGGACAGTTCATTCCACAGTTATGTTGTGCGAGGCAGAAAGTTTCTTGAAAAGCGCACAGTTTGGACTGCCAGCCATCTAAATGATGGGGATGAAACTGCTGTCGCGTAGGATGATAGCGGAAACCTACTACCTTTAATTAGACCAAATAGACTAAATATAGATCTTGACTGTTTATCAAGTTTGTGTCAAGTGTTCCTTCTCTTTGCAGAGCTGTTGTCCTGGTAGTTTGCTCACTTAGTCGGCTCTTACGACACCCATGGGATGCATAGGGGTGGCGACACTCCGAATTCTTAATTCATCACCCCACGGATGAATTTACTCTACTTCCCGTATTTACGTAATTAAGTTTATTGAATTATTATTAATAACAACAAAAAAAATTGTTAATTATAATAATTTTATTAATAATAAAGTACCTAGCTATCACAAAGACAATAAATTTAAATAATACAGCAATAATACAGACGAATCATGTTTAATTTTGGTATTTTCAACTTCCCATTGCGATGCGGTTCACCTCGCCTGGTTACAGGACCCTCCGCTTGTGTTGGATGAACATGACACCCGTTCCTCCAAATTACCCTTGTTCAAGTAAGCTCGGAATGTGTTGTTAGCCCGTATGTGGTACCTGAATCTTAAAAAATAAAATAGAACAATTAATGTTCAGTCCTCTCACCAATGGAGCGATCACTTTGTGATACTTGTAATACCTATAGGACCCATGAGTATAAGCATTAACTCGCTACTAGGCCACTGGCAAGAGAATTGAGCGTTTACGGCGATCCACCGTGTTCTTAATCTAAACTAAAATCATCAAGCACTTACTGGAGTTGTGTGGCTTCCTGCTCTCGGCGTTCCAAGAGATCTCTTGGGTAGTTTTGTGGGGGAACGGGTGTGACATGTCCCACCAACACAAAGGGAGGACCCTCCGACCAGGCCAGGTGATCATGCCTGGCGGGCCAACTGCCCAACGGTTGATGTTGGGATGTTGTATGTATCTTAATTGGCGCGCGAACTTTCACTGCTCGATTCAGGATTGGTAGTTTCTTAGTTTCCTTCGTTACTCCGTAGTAGTTCAGTGTAACTTCGGTAGATGGCGCTGTAGTATATTTCTGTTGCGCTGTATCTGGAAGTCGCCACATCACTCCCCTCCAAGACCGGAGGTCGATACATGATGTGTCAGCTGTCTGTGCTCTGTTGCGGAGCTTGCCAGTGCCAGGAGTGAGTAGTTCCAGTGAGTCGGAACTGAGTGCCGCAAGTTCCAGTGAGTCGGAACTGAATGCCGCTAGTCCCAGTGAGTCGGGGCTGAAGTCCGCTGATCCCAGTGAGTCGGGATGGCAGGCGGTGCGTGGTGCTGCGGTGAGGTCCCCAGTGAGTCGGGGCGTAGTGCCCAGTGCGTAGTGGCTGGCTGCTGCATAGACGGGTGAGATATGCTCTGCTTACATGAACCGTGGCTGCAGTGTGCTGTGCCTAGACGCTGATGAGGCCGTAGGGGTAACCAGGTTGGAGCGGTCGCTTCCTGCGTGTGGTGTTTCCCTGTTGAGGCCGAGGTTGCTGGCTGGCTGTGAGACTTGCTGTGGGAGTGAATATGATGGTGGCGTGCTGATGCTGCATCGAAGGCTGCTTTCAATCACGTCGGGGTCACCACTGTGGAGGACAGGATGTGATGTCCCTCCAACACAAAGGGAGGATCCTCCGACCATGCGAGGTGATCATGCCTGGCGGACCAACTGCCCAACGGTTGATGTTGGGATGTTGTATGTATCTTAATTGGCGCGCGAACTTTCACTGCGCGATTCAGGATTGGTAGTTTCTTAGTTTCCTTCGTTACTCCGTAGTAGTTCAGTGTAACTTCGGTAGATGGCGCTGTAGTATATTTCTGTTGCGCTGTATGTGGAAGTCGCCGCAAAGTATACAATATAGTTCAAATTAGTAAGCTATTAGTACATAAGTTTTTAACCAAATTAAATGTACCTACATTTAATCATTATGCTAATAAATTGTTTTAAATACTTATTTAAACAACTATATCAGTGGAATCAAAGATATGTGGACAGTGGAACAGTATAGTTACCTACCTAACAACGAGATTTCACCTTCTGAGTGCACTACGGAGTGCTCACAGCTCTCAGAGGTTAACCGCGCTACTGCTACCAAACTGTTCAGTCCTCTCACCAATGGAGCGATCACTTTTTGGTGTTTATAATGCTTGCAGACCCATTAGTACAGGCATTAACTCGCTACTAGTCCACTGGCAAGAGAAATGATCGACGGCAGTGTCACCGTGTTCTTAATCTAAACTAAAATCATCAAGCACTTACTGGAGTTGTGTGGCTTCCTGTTCTCGGCGTTCCAAGAGCTCTCTTGGGAAGTTTCTTCTCTGCGTCGTCACACAATCATAAACTCCTAAAGTGCTGTACAACTTCCAAGGTATTCGAATTACAATAAACTCGTATCAGCTATCACGGATATTCGAATTACAACTCACTCGCTTCAGCTATCGCGGAACGCGCCTACAAAACTCGCGAGTCCACGACCTAACACAAAACGGTAAATCACTAAAGGGACCGGGTCGATGGACAATACAATTAGCTTAATATCAATTAATTACGGTTCTCAAACAACAATCGTCGACCGTTCACAACACGAGTCTTTTTAGTACTCTATTAACCTCAAACGTCAAAACGTCAAACACGAAAAAAAATGACAATCGAAAAATGTTGCCATTACAATGACGTTCGAAATCCAACAATTAACAAAAATAGTTTATACTTCAAAGGAAGAAATTAATAATTAAATTAACTACTACCTCATTAATAAAAAAATAGGTATTTAAAAAAAATCAAGGACTTGTACGTGTGGTAATTTTTCTGTTTTTATACTTCTTGCTTTTTATAAAAACAATAATAATATTTTGTACGCACAAAGAGTACCTAAGTATGAAAACAGTTTTTAACAAAAAAACGTTTATTTAATTTGTAACGTTGGCTTAATGAAGACGTGTGTTTACGGGGTTTAATTTACGTGTTTAAAAATTAGCATTCTCTACTTTCTCGACAAACTGACTTTTACTGATTGCGGCGAAGAATTAAAATGTTCAAACGCTGGGTAAGTATTTCAAAGATAATGAAGTAAACGACTCTAATGCCGCGCAAATGTGAATTGCTTGCACTCCGCGATTTGTATCCATACTCTATTTTAAATTCGAAAGTAACTCTGTGGCTAAACCACTGCACCGATTTCAATGAAATATTAAAATACTTCTGCATCATAGGCATGTGTCCACTAACAATAAATCGGATGGATTAGAATTTCTAATTATTAATTATGACGTGAAGATAAGAATAAACAAAACAATTTAACTTAAAAATTTAAGATTATTATTATTTCTACAAAAGAAATTCGGAAAAAATAGCCATTAAACCACGTGACCGTAAACACAAATCCGAAAGTGTTACGTCAGGCCGTGCAAAACATCATTGTTGTGGTTGACGTTTTCATAGAACAGAACGCGTTACTTGATACTTAAATTTTGTGAAAAGTAATAGTCCGTAGGTGCAAGGTCTGGTGAGTATGGCGGATGAGGGAGAGCTTCCAACCCCAGCTCTTGCAGCTTGGAGACTGTCTGTTGCGCAGTATGGGGTCGCGCGTTGTCGTGAAGCAGCTGCAAGAGCTGGAGTTGGAAGCTCTCCCTCATCCGCCATACTCACCAGACCTTGCACCTACCGACTATTACTTTTTACAAAATTTAGACAACTTTTTAGTGAGTAAAAAATTCAATTCCCGAGAGGCAGTACAAAATGCCTTTGAAGAGTTTATTGCATCAATAAACTGCCAATGCGTTGGCAAAGATGCGTCGATTGCATGGGTGATTACTTCGAATAACAGAAATAAATAAGTTTGAAAAAATAAGTACTTCCACTTATTGCATACAAAACGGCAATTTCATAGGTAGAGACCTATTAAATAATTTGTTTGGAGTTTCTACACACTTCTTATAATACGAAGAATTCGTTTTTATTATGGAATACTTTGATTTCAATACAGAATCAGTTTTGTTTAGCACGGCGTGACGTCATTTAAGACGCCATGACAGTCATGAGCGTTTTCGAGGGAAAATCAAATTGTTTTTTTCAAATGATAAATAAACATTGAAAATATTCGATATTTTTATAAATAATGGATTGTGGGGGTATAATAGATATTAAGGTATATTATTACACCATTTTAAAATTTAGTCAACTAGCCTATTGGGCCTTCGGTCTCGCACTCACCAACGAAACACGACGTCACGAATGCTGTAATTTTAGTTTGGTCTTCTGTATGAGGGTAGGACCGCCCCGGTCAAGCCGGCCCAACCGTGGGAGAGCCACGCTTCGGCATGCATGGGCCGGCTCGTCCGGAGTGATACCACGGCCTCACAGACCCATTGTGAAACAGTGCTTGCGCTGTGTTTCACTGATTGAGTGAGGATACTAGAGGCCCATACCCCAACCCCTCCCCCATCCCTCAAATGCCTGCAACGCACTTGTGATTCCTCTGGTGTTGCGGGTGTCCATGGGTTCTGATCGTTTGCCGCCTTATCTATAAAAAAAAACTACCGAAATCTAAAATCTGAAAGCTGAAATCGACATTAATCATAATATCTCTTTGTCCACAGATCGATGAGTATAAGAGTCAAGCAGAGGAAAGTATGATGAATGCGTGGCGCATCGTGAACCTTCCGAACTGGACCATCGAGAAGAAAGGAACGAGGAAAGGAGATATCGTAGAATCTAAAAAGACTGAGCAGTTCGGAAAGGTGTATAGATTTACTGTAAGTATAGTTTTGACTGAAGTTTTAATGGGGGGAAGGGGAAGTTAGCTGATGGTAAGTGAGCACCGCTACTCATGGGCACCTGGAACACACAGCCTTTTGGTCTAGTTACATTGGCGGCCTTAGGGGGTGGCGAACAGGGCAATCGCCCGGGGCCTCGCTCTTGCAGGGGCCTCGCGCAACAACCCAAGCAAGTTTTAAAAAGTAAAGTTTTTTTTACCATTTTTTATTTTAAACTTTTGATTCTTAATTACTTCCAAGGTTATATACTAAAGGTAAATTAAAATAAAGTTAGTTAACTAATTCATGCAGTTAAAACATTATTGAAAAATTCAATTTGTAGATGTAGTACTTATTGAAATCGCGCCTCGAAACACTCGAAGATCGGTTTTTTAATCGCATAGCACTCGGGTCTGCTCTAAAGTCGGGACATAATGTTCTGCTCCTCTATCGCTCGGGGAATCCCCGTATTTCATTTCGTTCGTCAACTCTTGTCACCTTTGAAATCTTGAAATTATTTTGCTTGCAGTATGAGTTACAAAATCGTTACTGGACCATACATTTCTTTAAATTTTATTGGGCTATTGCCCGCGGCTTTGCTCGCGTGGAAGTTGATTATATGTATTTATTTAAAACTGTGTAAGTATCTATGAATACTGTGTTCATGTTTTTAAACGTATTTATTTATAATCAATAGTCCATTAAAATTGACTTTCATACACACTTTTGACCCTTATTTTAACCCCTTTAGAAATAGAATTCCCATAAATGCTGATATAAGTATTCATTTATTTGTAATCAAAAGCCTGAAGACAAAGTTTCAGGCTACTAAATTAAAAAATGACGGACTTCCAGTCTAGCCCAGGTATAGATCATCCAGCTTCTGCCAGCCGTCCTATCATTATTCCACCTGGCCCGTGGACGTTCTACGCTACGTTTGCCGAGACGCGGTCACCACTCACGAACCCGTTTACCCCAGCGGTTATCAGTTCTACGGCTAATATGGCCAGCCCACTGTCACTTCAGTTTGCTTATCCTGTGGGCTATGTCAATGACCTTGGTTCTCTATTGGATCTCCTCATTCTTGATGCGATCCCTTAGAGAAGAGTTGAGCTTTTGTGATGAGAAAAATAAATCATTATTATTATTATAACCCTCTCCATAGCACGCTGAGCGACTTTGAACTTGTGGACCAGCCGTGTCGTAAGTGTCCACGTTTCGGTACAGTATGTCATGACAGGTAGGACGTATTGATTGAAGACTTTCGTATTTAGGCACTGTGGGATTGACGATAAAAAGACCCGACAAAGCTTCCCAAACGCTGCCCAACCCGGCTGAATTCTCCTGTTCCCCTCGTCCTCGAAGTTGTTTCTACTTAACTGCAAAGTCTGCCCGAGGTACCACACATATTTTTGAATAACTTCGAGAATGGCACCGTGAACCACAACCGGTTCCGGTAGAACATGTTCGTACATACGTATCTACTCATTTTTAATCAGTAGCCATAAATAAAGTTGCATGTTTCTAACTTCAAGAGTGACGGACTTCCATACAAACTTTCAACCCCTATTTCACTACCTTAGGGGTAGAATATTCAGAAACGCTGAAACACGTGACAATTCATTTTTAATCAGCAGCCTAAAACTAAAGTTTCATGATCCAAGTTCGAAAATGAAAGACTTCCAGAGTGACCTATATACGAAATAACAACCCCTATTTAACCTCTTAGGGGTAGATTATCCAGAAACGCTTAAACACGTATCTACTCTTTTTTAATCAGTAGCCCAAAAGAAAAGATTGACGAACTTCCTTACAAACTTTCAACCCCGATTTCACCCCCATAGGGGTAGAATATTAAGAAGCGTTTAAATACGTATCTATTTATTTTAAATCAGTACCCCAAAAATAAAGGTTCGTGTTTCTTACTAAAAAAATGACGAACTTCCATACAAACTTTCAACCCCTATTTCACCCCCTTAGGGGTAGAATATTCAGAAACATTGAAAGACGTATCAATTCATTTTAATCATCAGCCAAAAAGTTAAGTTTCATGTTGCTAACTTCAAAAATGACGGACTTCCAGACTGACCTATATACGGAATAACAACCCCTATTTCACCCCTTAGGGGTAGAATATCCAGAAACGCTTCAATACGTATCTACCCATTTTTAATCAGTAGCCCAAAACTAAATTTTCATGTTTCTCACTTAAAAAATGACGGACTTCCTTACAAACTTTCAACCCCTATTTCACCCCTTTAGGGGCATAATATCCAAAAACTCCTAAATACGTATCTAATCATTTTTATTTAGTAGCCCAAAAATAAAGTTTCATATTTCTTATTTAAAAAATTACGGACTTCCATACAAACTTTCAACCCCTATTTCACCCCCTTAAGGGTAGAATATCCAGAAACGCTTAAACATGTATCTACTATTTTTAATCAGTAGCCCAAAAGTAAGGTTAATGTTTCATACTTAAAAAATGACGAATTTCCATACAAACTTTCAACCCCTATTTCACCCTCTTAGGGGTAGAATATTAAGAAACTTTTAAATACGTATCTATTCATTTTAAATCAGTACCCCAACAATAAAGTTTCATGTTTCTTATTTAAAAATTTACGGACTTCCATACAAACTTTCAACCCCTATTTCACCCCCTTAAGGGTAGAATATCCTGAAACGCTTAAACACGTATCTACTCTTTTTTAATCAGTAGCCCAAAAGTAAAGTTTCATGTTCCTTACTTAAAAAATGACGAATTTCCATACAAACTTTTATCCCCTATTTCACCCCCTTAGGGGTAGAATATTAAGAAACGTTTAAATACGTATCTATTCATTTTAAATCAGTACACCAAAAAAAAAGTTTCATGTTTCTTACTTAAAAAAATGACGAACTTCAATACAAACTTTCAACCCCTATTTCACCCCCTTAGGGGTAGAATATTCAGAAACGCTGAAACACGTATCAGTTCATTTTTAATCAGCAGCCTAAAAGTAAAGTTTCATGTTTCTAACTTCAAAAATGACGGACTTCCAGACTGACCTATATACGAAATAACAACCCCTATTTAACCCCTTAGGGGTAGAATATCCAGAAACCCTTAAATACGTATCTACTCTTTTTTAATCAGTAGCCCAAAAGTAAAGTTTCATGTTTCTTACTTAAAAAATGACGAACTTCCATACAAACTTTCAACCCCTATTTCACCCACTTAGGGGTAGAATATTCAGAAACGCTGAAACACGTATCAATTCATTTTTAATCAGCAGCCTAAAAATAAAGTTTCATGTTTCTAACTTCAAAAATGACGGACTTCCAGACTGACCTATATACGAAATAACAACCCCTATTTAACCCCTTAGGGGTAGAATATCTAGAAGCGCTTAAATACGTATCTACTCTTTTTTAATCAGTAGCCTAAAAGTAAAGTTTCATGTTTCTTACTTAAAAAATGACGAACTTCCATACAAACTTTCAACCCCTATTTAACCCCCTTAGGGGTGGAATTTCAAAAAATCCTTTCTTAGTGCTCACTTACGTCATATAAAGAACCTACGTGCAAAATTTCATGATTGTAGCTTCAGCGGTTTGGGCTGTGCGTTGATCTCTGGGTATGTCAGTCAGTCTGTCAGTCAGTCCGTCAGTCACCTTACTCTTTTATATATATAGATATAGATTACGTTCTTATAGTATTTAAAGTATCAAGTGAAATGAAAAAATTAAAATTATAGTATTTGAAGTATTAAGTAAGCTTAAAAAGTGTAAAAAAAACTGTGTGATACTTAAAAATTATTTCTGACTGTTTGTGAGAAACAGAACAAGATTTACGAAATAAGTTCGCGTGATCGTGATGCCGGTAGAAAATTTGAGTCAGGTAGTTCAAAAGGAAACGAAAATCTACGTGGATCTTTATATAAATGTATAAAAAGTGATGATCAAGAAACCTCTACAAAACATTTATTGACTGAAAGTGACTCTAATCCTGATCCAGCTGAAAACATTCCTTACACATCATCATGGGTGCCGCCGACGTCATTAAGTAAAAACAGCGAGGATGATGATGAATTAACTACATCATTGTCTCTTAGTTCACCGGTGCCACCGTCAACGCTATCCAGTCTAGAACACGAATCTGAGCCCGAGTCTATGTCTACATCATGACTACTGGAATGGAAAATGCTCAAAATGACCCCGGTTTGTGGCCCATAACAATTACTAATGTAGACCAAACTGAGATTGTATTAAAAGATCCAATCCGGTATAAAGTTGTTTTATTTCCCGTAAATGATAATGGACGGCGATTCAGCTTCATATGTTCATATGAATATCATTATAATAAGATATTAGTTAACGGTGAAAAGCTTGACAGGCGCTGGATGATTGATTCACAAACAAAGGATGCCGTTTACTGCTTTCCGTGTCGAATATTCGGGATAGAAAATACAAAGATTGAATCAAGTGAAGGAGTGTGTGATTGGAAACACTTGGGTGATTACCTAAAGTCTCACGAATCTAGTCAACAGCATAAAGATTGTATGTTGAAATGGATTAATTTAGAGAATGGTTTAAAAAGCTATTCCACTATTGACTCCTTGGCCCAGTCACAAATTGAACAAGATAAGTTGGAGAGATATTTTAGAATCGTAAATTTTTGGCATCTCACAATTTGGCCTTCAGGGGTCATAGAGAGAAGTTAACATGTGACTCATATTCGAGTGAGACATTAACTAAGTGATTAGTGATAGTGAACTTTTGAAGCAATGCAGCGACTTGCAAATATCTATGACAGTGGGAGAATCAATGTGATGTTGATAGACATGATTCGTACGAAGAACTGAATATGTTCATCTGTGTATGAAGGAAACGACGACATTATTTCAGTGTTGAAATACATAATTGAAAAAAAAACAAGTGAAGTGAACTGAAGGAAACAATAACCACCCTACTATCGAAATAGTCCTGAGAATGATTGCTACCACACCTGTAACAGCTGCGTCTACTGAAAGGAGTTTTTCGAGGCTTAAAATTATTAAAACATATTTGAAGAATTCGATGACACAAGATCGACTTTCAGCCCTTGCTATTATTTCAATCGAAAATGACGTAGCTCATTCGTTAGAATATTATGCTTTAATTAATGATTTTAGTCTTTTTTTTTTTAAATAATAATAATAATAATTGTTTATTTCGCAAAAGTTACATTTTTCCTTAAAACTTAGACACATAAAAGTAGAAATAAAGACAGAAAAACCAAACAATTTGTACATTGCTGGTTCTCAAGCTAAGCAAGGCCTGTGTTATGAGAACCAGTGTGTTTCATCGTGCTGTTCGGTGCTAGTGGCAAAATTTGTTATCTATTTTTGCTGCTTCTTGTGCGTGTGTGTGTGTGAGAGTTTGTGTGTGTGTGTGTGTGTGTGCATGCGTGTGTATGTTTGTGTATGTAAATTGAGTGTAGGTTTTGGAGCAATGTTTTAAATATACTTTTATGATACTTATGTTTTATGTACCTACTTCTGTTTTATGGGAAAGGAGGTCCTCTGTCGTTGTGTAATCAAGTCCTTGAAGCCAGTTAACTATTTTAGATTTTAATTAATAAGTCTAAGGAAGAGCCGCAAGCATCAATTTTAAAATTTATCATCTCTGTATTTGTTAATTTTGTAAATCTTTCAATGTAAAATATTTTAAAACTCAAATTATATATATTTGTATAACTTTAGCATTTCTCCTCAAACATGACAAATCCCTTTACCAAACATCCAGACCTACTTTCGTATTACATACTTTTCACGAAGGACAAAAAGGGCCTCGCAAAGACTTGCCGCCCGGAGCCTCGCAAAGACTTGCCGCCCGGAGCCTCGCAAAGACTTGCCGCCCGGAGCCTCGCAATGGGTAAGGCCGCCTCTGTCTAGTTATCCTGGCTTCTAGCTAGAGGTCCTAGTTTCCATTATAAGATTTTTTTTCTGTTTTTGGGTACAATTAAACTAATAAAATTGAAGTACTTATAATTTCAAATTAACAGCTTATCACTATACTAGCTGACAGACGCAACCTCGATTACGTCTCCTATTGCCCGTAGCGTAATAATGTTCCCCCGTTTTTGTAACATTCTTCATTTATGCGCCGCTTCTATTGGTCTTAGCGTTATGATATATATAGCCTATAGCCTTCCTCGACAAATGGGCTATCTAACACTGAAAGAGTTTTTCAAATCGGACCAGTACTTTTTGAGATTAGCGCGTCCAAACAAACAAACTCTTCAGCTTTATATAATAAAAGTATGGATAAGTATAGATTTATGAGAGTCTATACGGTACTAACTAAAAAAAAACTGTGTGTCTGTTTGTTCCGGCTAATCGGTGGAACGGCTGGAATGATTTTGACGAGACTCATTGTCAGATAGTTATGTTATGAGGAGTGACTTAGGCTACTTTTTTAACCGACTTCAGAAAAAGGCAGCGGTTATCAATTCGACTGTTTTTTTTTTTTAATGTTTGTTTACCTCATAACTTTCGACTGGGTGAACCGATTTTGATGATTCTTTTTTATTTGAAACCTGATGCTTCCCTTGTGGTACCATTTAAATATGGTCCAGTTCTTGAAGTCGGTTCTTTTTTTTTTAAATTAGAAATTATTTTAAATAGGGTTACGCGAAAACAAAATTAAAACCAATCATACAAAATTTACATGAAAACTTTGCTAATGTAAAATTTTAATATACAAGAATGTCTACTTTTTAACTTTTTATTTGAGAGGCCTTAGTTCAGCAGTGGACTGCGATCGGCTGTTGATGATGACAATTTTATTTGTGTTTCAGGGTATGGTAGAATGTCCACCTAAGTTTCTGTTCGAGGAGTTCAGAGACAATCTCACTAAACTGCCAGAGTGGAACCCCACAATACTGAAAAGTGAAATTATTAAGGTACAGTAATACACCATCAAAAATATAAATGTGAGACTTTATTAAAAACATTCTTACAGTCACAATATCACTTAGAATAACAGTATCCTTAATTATCGCCGAGGTCGCTAGGTTGATCACTGATATCACCTCGATGGTTATCGCACTGTAGCTCAAACTGAACTGAACTGCGGCCCGCGAGGGTTCGTATTTATATCTATTATTACTATTACTAGCGCTTTCGAGAAACGTCTCGTACATACGATGGCGTTCCCCGTACCAAGGACACGCCTGCCGGCGAACTCGTTGTAAACAATCGCGCAACAACCAATCGATATTCGACGCTATGCATATTGACATAAGGTGCGTTATTCCGTGCCTCAGAAAATCAACGAGAACTTTCTCGATCGTTGTTCGCGAATAATCTTTTATCATAACAAAATATTTTTTTCTTAAAATTAAGGTAGTATGTATAATTATTGAAACCTGGCTTGGTCTGACTTGGTTACTTTTCATATAAGAATTATTATTCAGTACCTAATGACATAGTTATGGAAAAGCCCTATGTTCGATAGCTAGTTTCTACCAGCAAGCCAAATTTTCGGAAGAGTAAAATAAGAACTAACAGTTTTAGAACTTGCGAAGGCCATAATATGATTCGTCGAACGACCGAATCTTTGAATCATCGGCAAATGTTTGTTTCGAAGTTTGGGTTTTTTACTTTGTAAAATAATAATATGTAGGTATTTATTTACCAAAACTTTCAAGACTTCAAGGTAAAATTCTTGTATTCGTTAGTTCGGAAACTTCAGACTACCCATGTACATGCATACATTAATTAAACACGAACAAATCCATAATTAACTGCCTGCACGGCTGGCCTAGAGGTATAAGCGGCGGCCACGCCGCTTATTACTGCGCCAAGTGTTGTGGGTTCAAATCCCTCATGGGACAACATTTTGTGTGATCCACAAATTGTTGTTCTATATCTGGGTGTTCTTTGTGTCCATTTCATGTATGTTTGTAAACTCCCCCGTGACAAAGGATGTATATTCCTAATTTTGGAGATGTTTTAAAAAAAATGAAAACTATTATTTTTAAATAGGAAATAGGTCCAGGTATCGACCTCTCGTACCAAGTGACAGCTGGCGGTGGAAGAGGCATCATCACGCCAAGAGACTTCACCATCCTCAGACGCGCTGCAGCTCTGTCACAGAGTGGTTCCGTAGTAGATATTAACGAGAACCCCAACTGCTACATCAGCTCAGGAATCAGCGTCGCTGTCCCAGGATACCCCCCTAATAGGGATCTTGTGAGGTAAGTGATGTCCGTGAGGTAACGGGTCAAGAATACGGAGTGTCAGCACCCCTATTCATCACAGGGGTGTCGTAAAGGCGCATCTCCACCAAAATTGTTGGTCCACCAACTGTTTGCAACACTTCAAAAAATCGCCAACTTTTTGTGTCTACACCGAGTCGCCAACAGTTTGAAAAACATTCGAACTAAGCGTCACCACAGAACCAATAAATATTTGCAACAAGCTTAAGAGACGACTATGGTTATTTATGCAACTGTTGTATAATAAGAGGTCGCCGAGTGTGATAATAGTATCACATGAGTGTTTTAATACCTAATCATGTACAGTTGCATACAAACTTTATCTACACTCATGAAATCAATCCTCTATAAAAAGTTCAAAATTAATACATTTTTGCAATACTAATATCGAACAAAAATGGCGGGATACTTCGTGAATTCAATTCGTGAATAACAGTTCTTTTTTTAAATACGGCGCTGTGGTAGTTAAAAGTGCGTGCCTGACAGTGTTCTTTTTGGGAAAAAAGGAGTTGCATAATGAAATTTTGTACAACATTATAACACTCGTTTGGATGATATAATGGTTATTATGGTGTTTTAATGCTGGCAATATGCTACATAACTGTTTCAGAAACTTTTATAGAGGATTTATTGCATGGGTGTAGATAAAAGAACAAACCCCACTGAACAACCGCCCTGTGGTTTCCTACTTCGCCAAATGTTGTGCGTTCAAATCCCACATGGGACAATACTTTATATGATCCACAAATTGTTGTTCTGAGTCTGGGTGTTCTTTGTGTCCGTTTCCAAAATGTTTGTAAAATCCCCCGCGACGCAGGATATATTCCTAGAGCGGGAGTTGTCTTTTTTAGAGAATAATAATAATAGGAAATTAATTCTGTGGATGATGATATGCAAAGAAACTCCGGTACTGTAGCGATATGTACAATATCCTATCCTAATTGTTATAAATATACTTAACTACTTAAACTACTTAACCGATCATCATGAAACTTTGTATACATATTCTTGGAGGTATTAGAAGTAATATAGGATACTTTTTATTGAATGCGAGTGAAGCCGCAGGCGAAAGCTAGAGTACATATAAAGTCGTCTTATTAACTTCTGTAAGAGTTATAAATTAGACCTTTGAATATATGAATTTTAAAAATATTTTAAGTAATTCTCGTTTTCAGAGGTGTCAACAAAGTAGGGTGCTGGCTCCTTACTCCTCGATCAGTCCAGACCCCTGGGGGCAAGATAGAGACACACACCAAATTCCAGTGGCTCATGTGCTGTGACCTCAAAGGTAATTTTCATTTTTTAAATTGTTGAGCTGAAGTCGTTCACATACGCTGATCTATTGGTTATGATTTTAACCACATATACACTTTAGTGTACGTATCTTACACTACTGAAACTCACAAGTTACTCTTGCTTTTTATGAGATAGGGGTCAAACGAGCAGACGTATCGCCTGATGGTAAGCGATGACCGCCGCCCATGGACACCCGCTACAACTGAGGCGTCACAAGTGCGTTGCCGGCCTTTTTAGAAGGAGTACGCTCTTTTCTTGAAGGTTTTGAATTTTCTTTCTTTGGAAACTCTCGCAGAACTCATCCCAACGTGGTTTCGATGCCTTACTGAAATAGGGACGCCACGTTAGACCCCTGCTTTCAATGATACGATAGCCGATGTTACAGTCATAAACAAATGCAAAGTTATGCCCCATACAAGGTGGTCCGGCAACCTGGTCTCAGAAGCCATTGAATACGGGCAGCACAGAACCGGATGACATATTCCTGGACATATTTGACATTATATGATTGATTACGCTTCAGCATATCTGATTACAAGGAATTAGACCGGATCCGTGTCAACAGCGGTTTACGTAGTAGCTATGGACCTCCCTTATACGTTGTTATAGAGAACCTTAGAGGAGACCAAGCTCTTGCCCTACCATCGGCAACTGCCCAACAGGTGTGATAAGCACCGGGCGTTACTAGCGGGTTCTCCCTTTAGTTTTTTTATGCAAACGAGCAGACCTATCACCGGTAATCGATTACCGCCGCCCAAGGACACCCGCAACACCAGAAGCGTCACAATTGCGTTGCCGGCTTTTGGGGGAGAGGGATTATATGAACCTCCGGTATCCTCACTCACTTGGTGGAACACAGCGCAAGCGTTGTTTCACACCGGTTTTCTGTAAGGCCATGGTATCATTCCGGTCGAGACGGCCCATGAATGCCGAAGCGTGGCTCTCCTACGGTAACTTTACACGATAAGTTTAGCCCAAACCGGCATAACACCCTTGAACTACAATTGAAAGCCCAACCCAGTGATCCGTCTGTAGTTGCAGGCGGCGCTGAATACTACTTAAACAGGCTATGGACCTGGAAAAGTTACCCCGAGACCCTAGTCCTACGTCCTTCCACTGAGATGTTAATGTAACATAAGTTTTTCTTAATTAATTTTCAGGTAAAATTCCTCAGTTCGTTCTTGACGCAGCCTTCGCGACTGTGATGTTGGATTACATAGCGCATGTGAGAAAATACGTAGCAGATTGTAAAGCTAAGGGACGATTCTAAAACACCCCTGTAAGGGTCAAACTAGTGTATATTAGGGGTGAGTTAGTTAAAAGGCGAAATGTAAAGAATTTGCTCTACTTGTACAGAATGTGTTTTAAGCTAGCTTAGTTATGTGTTGACAATTTAGTGGTTGGTAATGTGGATACAAATGGACAGTTTAGAAATAAGTAATTCTTAAAATTATGTTTCTAGAAAACAGGGTTGATGGAATGTGATAGAATGTGATGATGAATTAAAAGGAAGATAGAAAAAGATCTTTTGAAATGGAGAAAAGAATATGCAGTTTTTTTTTCTTCGTGTAATTCATGAAAAAGGACGACAATACGTAATACGCAATCGACAAAGTTACTTTGAACAAGTGATTCTATTGTGTATCACCTATATTTTCATTCTTTACGTGCCAGTTTTATCACAAATGAAGTGCACACATTAAAAGTATAAAAAAATAAACTTACTAAGTTTTGAAATGACACTAGTGACGGCTGTCATAGAGATCAAGCTGCTAAGGACAGTAGCGTGATAAGAGAGACGTCAGATGTTTTGCTAAGCAACTATAGGGTAAATGACACCTTAGTCAAATAGGGTATTTGACTGATTTTTGGAAATCGTTTTAAATTATTCTTTATTACTTACGTAATCACAGTGCGTTAATATTTTGCAGAATTTCTACTGTATTAAGAATTAAAATATAAGATAAAGTTCAAGTTTGACAACCGCGTCAAAAAACGACATTTCTTTAATGGCGCTGGTCACATGACATGTGTGACGTCACACGCTAGTAAACAAATTCACAAAACGCGAACAATACTCAGTCGAGGAACCTTTCGTTTACTAGCGTGTGACGTCACCAGAGTTGCAACAAATCACAAGGCGTTCACGTCGCAAAAAATATTTCAAAAAATTGTTATAATTTATTTCGTGCAATCTGCGAAAAAATCACATTATTATATTTTGTTTAATTCATAGTGAAATATGTCTTTTTAGGCTATTATCTGATAGGATGACCACAATCCATAGTTTATTTTCAATATTGTCAAATAGCCTATTCTCAAATCAAATAAAAGAGGTAGATAACGCACGTAGAATAAGATAGTGAAGCCATTTTTTTAAATATGTGCGAGTGACTGAAGTGTTGCCACTTTAAAAAAAAATATCCCTGGAAATTGCATTAAAATAGGTAATATGCGAAAATAAATCTATTTGTTTCTTATAAATTAAAATTTGATTGTATAATGTATATATTTAACGCTATAAAAGTACGTGATTAAACAAATTACGTAATAATTTATGTCTCGCGTGCGTTTACTTGGAAGTAGCTAAGTTTTTTGGCTTCAGTAAGAACAAAGACCGTGCGTTATCTACCTTTTTTATTTCATCTGAGGTCAAATTAGTTACTTTTTATCATCTGTCAAAACGATAACTTTATTTAAAAAATGTTCTAAATACAAACTTGTGACGTCACTGTTTTAGACTACTCAATTGAGCAATATATTTCAATGTTTATTTAATTACAATTTGTAATAGAAATGACAAGCTGTAATAATGATATTTTCCGAGATGTTTTGTAATATTGCATTTTATTTCTTTTTATACACCATTAAATTGATCTTTGGCACTCATTATTATGTTGTAGGCATCTATGAACGACGGTTACCACTTACCATGAAGTGACCGCTTTGTTCTTTCTCCACCCTATATATATGTATACACCAAGACAAAAAAAATGTAAATACGTATAAATAAATTTGTATCTTGACGCTAAACTGACACTGATAAGACTAATTGTTTGCTACATTAGGATAACATAAGATAAATAAACTTCCCTAACGATGTATATAAAATTAGTTTAAATATTAAATAATTTAAATTTGACTTCATGGTTGGCCTAGTGGTTTAAGCGGTCGCCACGCCGCTTTCTACTGCGCCAAGTGTTGTGGGTTCAAATCCCACATGGGACAACACTTTGTGTTATTCACAAATTGTTGTTCTGAGTCTGGGTGTTCTTTGTGTCCGTTTCATGTACGTTTGTAACGTCCTCCGTGACACGTGATATATCACTGACACAATATTACATATTTCGTCAGTGGATATACAGGTGTCCCGAAATTCAACGTCCAACATCAAGTTGGAGGTAGGTGACTGTATGACACCTTTAAATAAAATATTTTTTTAAATCCATTTCAACTTTTTTTTAGATACGAATATTTTGCTTCAAATGGACTTGACGACATTTTATGCACCATAACGACAAAACTGCAAGTTTCAGCGACGGGTTTTTTTAATTATAGCGTAGTTAACTGCTCCATCGACCAAAAGTATAATTACCACCAGACACAACACAAAAATAATATTAAAAAAAGTTGTTGGAATTAAACTTCAATTTTATAAAAGAAATATTTTTTCACATTGTTATAATACTTAGTACATTTAAAAGTAACTTGGCAAAAAAAATGTTTTGGAAAAAAAAAATTAATGGATTTTTTTAAATATTTTATTTAAAGGTGTCATACAGTCACCTACTTGCCGTTGGACGTTGAATTTCGGGACAACCTGTATACCCTAATGCGGGAGTCTCTTAAAAAAAATGTTTATAATTAAATATTTTTTACAACATGTATGTTCTTCATGTGATGTTAGATTAAGTATACGGAGTATCAGCACCGCGAAACCCTCCGCTGGCTTATCAAAAACTAACAAGGCATATAAAATATCTATTAAACTTTTAACACGATAATTTATATTCTTTGTTTGATAAAAAATGAATTTACCAATTTTAATAAATTAATGAATTTTATTTTTTTACTTTTGGTTCTATAACTTAGTCATAATGATTCTTTAAATCTTTAAGTTTGAATGCATTTTAGTGATATCTTCTCATAGTATACAAATGTCTTTTAAACGGGGCTGTTTAGTAAAATGAAGTCGATTGACAATCTACCGTTTTATTATAATATCACTAGTTGTATGTACGTGTGTAAACTGTTACATCACGGCTTTGACAATATACCTGCGACATATACACTTTTTTTTATTTTTACTGTACAAATGATAATATAAAATTGGTAATTAATTCATCAAGTACATTGTATTTATTGATAACTATGTAAGATATTGTATAATTTTAGTATTAAGTAATAAACGATTTTTATAATGAATTTTGTTATTTATTTTCTTTAACTAAACTTCTTATGTACCATGAAAAGGTACTAGAGCCACGCTGATTTCAGCACGGTAGGTCCGTCTCGACCAGGGCGGTACTAGGGTTGCCAGATGGCTGGGAAATCCGAGCGAAACCGAATGTCCATGAATTTAATCAAGTTCGAACTGCAGACACCTATCAATTTTGGCGTGTCTTGCTCAGAAATTTTATCAGTTTTGCAAAGCTTTGATTAAGAAAAACTAGTAAAAATGTCAAAATTCAGTGATAAACAAGATATTTTATTATGGTCGCGCTCGAGCAACCCGACACCGTTGTCCTTTTTTTTTTTTAATTATCCCGGATTTGATAAGTTTCTATCTGCCAACCCTAGGCGGTACTAATCTCGCACAGAAGATCAACCGACAGTGACAGCATTCATGCTGTCGTGTTTTTTTGGTGAGTGCGAGACCGGAGGCACAATGATGCAGAAGCATCTCAATAGGCCGCCATAGTGTGGGACACCATGCTGCATTGTTGCATTGTCTGCATACGCAGTGAATATGGTGACCACCACTCTTGGATTCTGCTCATGCTTTCGATCAGGCAGACAGAGTCACTTTTTCAGGCTCATAATTATGTAAAAAAAAAGTCAAGAGGAAAATTATTTATTTTTTAAAGATTATTGTATTTGTATGTTGGTAGAACAAATATTTATTTAGTACTCGCCCGAATATTCTAGTAATATTTTTGCAATTTAATCATTATAATAGACTAGCTTTTACACGCGGCTTCGCTCATGCAGACTTTCATCCCCTGATTTACCCCCTTAGGGGTAGAATTTCAAAAATTCCTTTCTTAGTGCTCACTTACGTTATATAAAGGACCTATATGCAAAATTTCAGGATTCTAGCTTTAGCGGTTTGGGCTGTGCGTTGATCTCTGGGTATGTCAGTCAGTCTGTCAGTCACCTTCCTCTTTTATATATATAGATACCTAAATCAAATTGCGTCACATAGTTTTAAAGCGTATACGTGACCGGATTACTAATATACTTAATATCAAATGCATTACGGCTATAGATAAACATTTAATCTAAAGGATTAATTAAAAAATATACAATAAGTATTCGTAAAAGGCGTGAAAATCACACCAGCATTGTGGTGTGACAAGAAAAAGCATAAAAATATTCATACCAATTTTTAAAAAAACCCGACTGCGTCAATATTCAATCAATCTTTACTAAATTCAGGTTTTTTTAAATATTTTTTACTTGTTTTTTTTTTAAATTTTGATGTAGGTACCCAGTGTCACTCTCACGCATAGAGGTTACACCTCTATGCTCTCACGACTAAGACGAATCTATTGACACCACTCACATAAAAATACGACAAGCCGTTTAGGCTCTAGGGCGTCTAGGGCGTGCCAAAGAAATATACATACATACACTCGAAAACCCTCCTTATTTCGCAGTCAGTTAAAAACTATAACTCGACTACTTAATAACTTTTTGATAATAGCCTATGTGATCCGGGCCGTTATTACGAATCTAGTGACAACTCATTTATTAAAATCGGTTTGTAAATTACCTACCTAATCGCTTCTTCTCTTCTCTTCTTTACCCGACTTCAGCGAAGCCAAAAGGAAGAGTAGGAAGAGAGGAGCAGGAGCGGTAGCAGCCTGAAATTTTGGGTGGGGGCACTAATAATAGGTAAAAATTCAATTCCCATGAGGCAGTACAAAATGCCTTTGAAGAGTTTGTTGCCTCCCGTCCAGCTGATTTTTACAAGAAGGGCATCAATAAACTGCCAATGCGTTGGCAAAGATGCGTCGATTGCATGGGTGATTACTTCGAATAACAGAAATAAAAAAGTTTGAAAAAATAAGTACTTTCACTTATTGCATACAAAACGGCAACTTCATAGGTAAAGACCTATTATATAATCAATTTAAGTCGAGTAAATTAGACTTTATTGCACAATACACAATTTTATTGCACACATTAAAAACAAACAGATATATATCTTTTGTTTTTATTGGTAAGTCTATTGGGATGATAATATTTTGGTAATCAAGTTCTAATTGCAGGGAAAAAGTAACATGGGTACGATTTTGTCCCCTGTGAACCTCCCTCCCTGGAGCCGCGCCTGGCGATAACATTGAAAGACTGATGGTGACGTGTAAAATCGAGGGGAAAAGACCCAGGGGCCGTAGCCCGTGGTGCTGGGCGTACCAAGTTGGCACTACTCTCCGCATCACGATCTTTGCTGCCCTACACACTGCTCAAGATAGAAACAGGTGGCGAGCTTACTCACACAATAGCTCCAAATAGAGGTCACGACCTTCAGAATTGAGGGTAACGACACAAGGAGGAGGAGTTCTCTCTGAAAATGATTTCTTTTTTTTTCATTTTAAAACTCAGCTTTAAGCTCAACTTAGCTTTCAGCTTAAACCACTGCACCACCCGTGCAGTCAACATTCCCAGGAACGATTGACGCTTGGGTTATAAGCAGAACACCGTTGTTCCCATGTCACCTACCTTGATTTCTGTACTAAGGATATCAGAGCCGGATTGTGGTTTTAGTCGTTCAACCACACCACCGGCTGCCCGGAGCGGAGTACCCGAGAAGATTGACTGCACGGTTGGCCTAGTGGTTTAGGCGGTCGCCACGCCGCTTGTCAATTCGCCAAGTGTTGTGGGTTCAAATCCTACACGGGACAACACTTTGTGTGATCCACAAATTGTTGTTCTGAGTTTAAGTGTTAATTGTGTCCGTTTCATGTATGTCTGTAAAGTCCCCCGCGACACAGGATGTTTATTCCTAATGCGGGAGTTGTATTTAAAAAAAAAAGAAAGAAATAAATAATTGTTCCGTGTCTGGGTGTAAAATTTATCTATAAAATGTATGTATTTAAAAATATATAAATACTAGTGGTTCCCCACGGCTCCGCCCGCGTATATGTCGGTTATCGCTGCAAATAGTAGCCTATGTGTTATTCTCATTTATAAGCTAGGTACTGTAAAGTTTCATCCAAATCCGTTCTGTAGTTTTTGCGTGAAAGAGGAACAAACATCCATCCATCCATACTTTCGCGTTTATAATATTAGTTTAGTATAGATGTTTATTAGCAGTAATAGCAGTGTGGTTACCATAGTACAGGATCTTCCTAGTTTTGGATCAAACGACCATCACGACCGTGTGTGAGTTGTAAGAATTTAAGACAAAACAAACTGTATTTCAGTTGAATGGCTATCTCATGACCTTGAAGAGGATTTCTTGTTATCAATGAAACGTTTATTATTGATAAGCAAGACTAAGCCTCCACGCCGATTTCGCTTGCCATTTACCATTTTTTTGTTACGCGGTAAATGATTTTCGCACCATACCCTACGTGGAGAGAGGAAGGGCGTGTGGGGGACTCCCAAAGTACCGGTCTACCTACTAAACCCCGCGGCGGCCTACCTCGGCAGTCGGGAGGAGCTGAACCGCCGATGCGTTTCTGGAGTCCCCCCTGCCATACCCCATGGCTGAGGTACATCCCGGGGTGACCGCTTGCCATTTACCTACTGTATTTTTTTACTTAAGGGGAAATATTCAGAACACAGATAACCTGACTGTACCATCGTAAGTTGTTGGTGGGTGTGGTCCATGTATGAAAGTAGTCCCTTCGCCCTTGGACTTTTTAGCAAACTCAAATCGGGATTTTGAGACTTTTTAGTGAAAAAAAGCGGGGTTCTTTTGACGAAAACAGGACAAAACGTATCAACGTATCGCATCTAATCAGAAATTACGACACTCATGTAAGAGTGACCAAAAAATAAAGGTCGTTCGCAATATTTTAGTTTTTTGTCATTTCCTATTTGTAATGTACCTAATGGTGGTTTTTTTATTGCCTGCAAATTTTATTGACGATAAAGCACTACCGACGGCTAACTTCAATTTGGGCGTCCGGCCAGTTATTACCAAAAAGCGGGATAAAACTATTCCCGCGCGGGACTTCACAATTTTGATTTAAAAAGCGGGCCGTCCCGCCAAAATCGGGACTGCCAGAACGCTGTCTGCAACACAAGAGTCTGCGGTGAAGACACTAATTGTTCAGAATACGACTGTACATATTTGATTCAATGAAATAAAACCAACAGTCGCTCGTAGTCATTCAGTTTCCTTGCATTAAATACAGTCGCTTTCTGAAGAACTTTAGGTCGGATTTTAATTGTTACTGAATTTGTCTCTTCGCCGTCTCTCTGTCCGTCGGCACTGTCAGGCTGACCCTTAATTTCCCAAAGAATAAGAAGCAGGCGCGTCAAAAGATAGGCAATTTGTTACATTTTAAACTTTTAAAACTTTAACTTACTTAGTTACTTTAAAAAAATATGCAGGGTCCTTTGATTATTTATATGTCTAATAATCTAAGGCAGGGTCCATAAAATCACTAAAATATAGCTTGATGTTTATGTATGGCAGATGTCTCTAATGTCATTTTAAAAGCTACGAGGTACATTTTAGGTATAATTAAAACAAATATTTTAAGAGGTATAGTTTCTAACCTTTCTAACTTTGCTTGTATGGTTGTAGGGGGTAATCTTCGGAAGCACTGATCCGATCCTAGAAATTATTTCACTAACAGAAAGCGAAACTATTCAGGAGTAACATAGGCTATATTTTATTATGATTGAACAAAAAAATGTGTTAAAAATAATAGTATTTGTAAATCTAGTCTAAGAAAAACGGGCGGTTAACGCCCAACGAACTGGGCACGGATCGGCTATTTTTATTAATATTTTTAATGCATTGCACTATTATTCAGTTACTGCGTTTGTACGCCGGGCGTACTTTGACACCACTGTCGCGTCACTTGGAGTGATTTCTATAAAACCACCGTATCGCACTATACTGTATATTTAACACAAATATAGAACCCAATACATGTGCCTTGAAAGCATTAACAAACATTAAATGGTTGGTCTATATAAGCCGCCATGTGAACCAAACTATATCGCGATTCAGAAATTGGGACATACGCCATCTATCGATCGACCGACAAACAAAAATAAATGTTGCTTCCAAACAGCGTTGGTTTTGCAGCCATCTTTCACAGAGATCAAGCTTTATTGTAAGGACCATAACTGACATTTTTACATTTTCATGCTTTTGGGTCTGTTAGTAGGCATAGTGGATAAAGATAGTGTCGGTCCTGGGTTCGAGCCCAGTAATAAGCATGAGTATCTGCCTAATGTGGGCCTATTAAGGTGCTGATTGAGGCTCTAAGCACATGATGGCTATCAGTACAAAGATTATCGAATCCATATCGCAAAATACTTTATTTATCATTATAATTCATTCCGCAAAATAACTTGACAACTTCAGTCTAAAAGTAACTAGTATTCATAACAAAAAACTTAAGCAAATAAAATTGCATCTCATTAAAAACATAATTCTACAAAAAAAAAAACTTGTTCAACAAACAGAAAAGACGCGTTTGGCGGCCATATTGACCACGCACCACGCATAATATCACACTCGAAGATAAAACAGAAACTACATTCAATATCAGTGTTTTGTTTAAACGGCACGTGAGCCGGACGCACGTGAATTCGGATATAAATAACAGTGTAAAAAGTGTAAGTTTTTAGTGAAAAAACTGTAAAACATTTAAATATAATTACTAATTGTGTTACGATAATAATTACGTTAAGAATGTGCTAAATTTTTAGGTCAATATTGTTTCCTTTTTTTAGCTTAACGTCAAAAGAGTTGCATGAAATGACAGATTGTGATGTGTAGAACATGGAAAAATCAAATTGTATTCTTTTATTATTTACTTAGACCATTATATAACTTACACATATTATTGAATATCACTTTTTAAAGAAATATTTAATCCTTAAGTAAAACTTTAATAATTAAAGAGTATTAAAGTTAATTTAAAAAAGATTTAATAAAAATAGGTGTCGTAAAGTTAACTCTGTTTTTGTGACGGATTGAATTGTTATAATTGCGTAGTCTTTCACTACAGTAATTGTAATTTGTCTCTTATGAACCTCCAAATAAGATACAATTGTTTTTAAACTTTTTTATACTTAGGATGTTTAAATTGCAATTGAGCTAAACGTGACTTTGTTCACTGTTCACATTGGAACCTTTTTGAACATTTTGGACACATTGGAACCTTATACAGCGATTATAGCGCGCGTTTCAAATGAATTGGTCACTACAGTAACTATTCTTAGTAACCGGACCTTTGTACTGTATTTATAGTGAATTTGTCCCCATTTATATACCTATCTAACAATTAAACTTATCGTCCATCCAGTCAAGGACTTGTTTGAGTTGAATTGTATATTTGAAACTTTGTTTTAAAAAAAAAAACCGACTTCCAAAAAAACATCCAACGAAAACTCTCTGCCAAAAAAACACTTAAAAGCGTAAAATAAACTGGTTCTTCATAAATTGCCTATACCTAATTCTTTATTCATTTAAATAGTAGTATTATAATGTGTGCTAGGTACCTAGAATCTGTTTGAAGTCAGTGCCAAGTGACTATCGCTTAGACTTTTGTAATTGTTAGTTTGTATTCTTTTTGGCTTAGCACCGACTTCAAACAGATTTTAGGTACCTAGCACATAGTGTCCGACCGAATGTTCGGTTTCGGTTTCGGTCGAGTTTCGGCAAAAAACGAGTTTCGGTTATGTTTCGGTTTCGGCAGCAAACCTGCCGAAACTACGACCGAAACCGAAACTGCATTCGAGAGTTTCCGCGCTGTGCTCGGGTGTGTTCGGCGCGGTAAATGACATCCAAGCGACGATGACATTTGGCCGCGTCTACGTAGTGTCCGACCGAAACTGGTTTTTACGACCGAAACCGAAACCGAATTTCGGCAACGGTCTCAGTTTCAGCCGAAACCGAAACCGAAACTTACTTATAAGGATCATGTTTTCAGAGAAAAATAAAGAAAATGTATTATAATCAGTCAGTTTTATTTTTTTTTCTTTAAATCACATGATGATTCAATACTACAACAAAAGAAAAGTTCTCTATTAGGTTTAATCAGTGTTTGTTTATGTTTAGTGTACCTCGAAAAGTAATTTAATATAACAAAAGAGTACCTAGATTATAATAGAATCAAGTTTACCATAAAAAAATAAAAATCTAAACATTTTGTGGTTAATTTAACTTTTTCGCTAATGCTATATGTAAACAAACATTAGTTAGGTACATGGTATTTACTCTAGTGCATTTGTGGTGATAATATCAAGGATTTAGAATTTCGCGTTCAATTTAATAATTATTAAGTAGGTACCGATATAATATAATATTTTTTTACAAATTAACACTTTATAATTAAACGAGTAGATACCCACCTGGTTATAAAATAATAAATAAAATATATATAAAATATATATAATAATAAAATTAACACTTATACTTATTTTATTTCTGTTTTTCAATTTAAAACCTTATCCATAATAGTTCACGAATATAAATAAATAATTTAAAATACATTGAGTACCGACTGATTAAACCTAATAGAGAACTTTTCTTTTATTGTAGTATTGAATCATCTATTATGAAAGAACAATGTTATTAAAAAACAGCATTTGGCAATTTTTCGAGAAAAGTTCGTCTGATTCATCTAAAGCCAAGTGCAAACAGTGCAATAAATTATATTGTGTGATTGATTATGTGATTTAAAGAAAAACAATTAAAACTGACTGATTATATTACATTTTCTTTATTTTTCTCTGAAAACATGATCCTTATAGGCAAGTTTCGGTTTCGGTTTCGGCCGAAACTGAGACCGTTGCCGAAATTCGGTTTCGGTTTCGGTCGTAAAAACCAGTTTCGGTCGGACACTACTAGCACACATTTTATTACTACTATTTAAATGAATAAAGAATTAGGTATAGGCAATTTATGAAGAACCAGTTTATTTTACGCTTTTAAGTTTTTTGGCAGAGAGTTTTCGTTGGATGTTTTTTGTAAGTCGGTTTTTTTTTTTTTAAAAAGTTTTTATTTTTCAGTTTTTAGTGCAAACAATCGTAGGTAAGTAGTAAGTTGAACTATTTCATCAAATTTCATCATCAAGAATACAAATTAAGGTCTATACGTACGTGTAATATTAAAATCATCCTCTAATTCCTAACTGTTGAAGAGTTTAACCTTCTATCATCAGTTCACCTAAATAACTTGAAAGTATACGACTGAAGGTCTTTAGATACGTATGAAATTGAAATAATTATTCTCCAACTCCTAACCTTTGAGGAGTTGTACCTTCCACCTTCCATCATCAGTTTACCTAAATAATTTGAAAGAATACGACTAAAGGTAACATACATACATATGATATTTAAAGATTAATCCTCCAACTCCTAACCGTTAAGGAGTTGTACCTTACATCATCAGCTCATCATCATAAAATGATGACTACCAGACGCAAATACTGGTGTAACTTCAGAAAATATACGAAAAACATAGTATGTGCCTATAAAAAATGAGGGTTTCCCTCGATTTCCCTGGGATCCCATCATCAGATCCTGATATGCTTGCAATGGGACCACCTCGGAAGCATACCCTTTCGAATAAAAAAAAAAAAATCAAAATCGGTCCACAACTGACGGAGTAATCGGTGAACATACATAAAAAAAAAATACATACAGTGGAACATAGAACCTCCTCCTTTTTGGAAGTCGGTTAAAAACTAGGTAAACGACCCTACTAGCAAGGTCTTACAAAATCTTTTGTCTAAACCTGTTTTTCTCCTACCATATCGGACTAGCTAAGTTTTTTTTTTTTTTTTTATGTATGGCCCGCCATAATGACTCTACTCTGCCTGATGGAAAGCATAAGCAGAATCCAAGAGTGGTGGTCACCATACTCATTGCGAACGCAGACAATGCAGCATGGCGACCCACACCATGGCGGCCTAGTGATGCTTCTGCATCTTTTAGTCTAGCCAACAAGTATGGAACTTGTTGACTAGACCATTTGGGCCTCCGGTCTCGCACTCACCAACGAAACACGACAGCGAGAACGCTGTCATTTTACGTTGATTTTCTGTGCGAGGGTAGTTCCGCCCCGGTCGAGCCGGCCCATCCGTGCTGAAATCAGCGTGGCTCTACTACCTACAAAAAAAGTAAGATCAATCGGCCACATCTATTTGGGGTTAAAATATAATTAATATAAACCGTCCGCTATTACTTGCTAGCCTCGCTTTCCTGCTATCTGTGGAATGTGGAAATCTATATATACTTAGAATAAAAATGTAACAGGTCCAATTCTGTACAATAAAGATATTTTGATTTTTTTTGGAGGGCTCTATAATCGATACTGAAGCCAATCTGTCTATTTCTGTATATACTTATAATAATTTCACCCTTTTCGTTTTACATGTGTTTTTTAATCTTTTTTGTTCCTTATAACTTTGTTCGCTCGGTTGTTATTACTTAATTGTTTTTGCTTGCTGTGGTCTCCTGTAAGTGAAGGATACTGTACATATGTGTATATCCTTTGTTGGAGATCCTAATTTAATTAAATAATTAAATAAATAAATAAAAATGTAACAGGTCCAATTCTGTAATTAAAGTTTTTTTTTTTTTGGAAGGCTCTCTATAATCGATACTGAAGCCAAACTGTATTTTTTTTCATTTTTGTCTGTCTGTCTGTCTGTATCTTGGCCGCGCATCACGCTGAAACTACTGAATGGATTCAAATGAAACTTGGCATGATTTGAGTTCATACTACGAGGTAGGACATGGGATAGTTTTTATCCCGAAATTCAGCACGGTTTCTTGGAGAGAAGGGATGAAAGTCAAAATATGTACTTGGTTGTAATTCAATAACACATAGTCCGATTTCTTTCATTCTTTTTTTGCTAGAAAAAAAAAAGATAACGGGAAAAGTATTTTTTGTTGTCCGCGACTGAACACTGCCTGTGGGAAGCTGAGACAGATATGTAAATATGGCGGTACGAAGTTCGCCGGGTTAGCTAGTGATTTAATAAAATGAAAGAAAAGAAACACGGAATTGTGTAATAGGAAATCGGAAATGGCGCGCTATTTGATTTGACCAAAGAGCACATGAGCTGGTACCACTTATAATACGACTACTACAAGACTCGCTTTTTTTCATTTCTTTATGTAATATTATCTTCGACTCTTTGCGAATGGATACATCTGTATAAACCCAGTCCAGGACATGACCCATCATTAATATCAGGTTCGAATTGATTACATTAGAATTAGAACAACTATTCCTGTCTTTTAAAGATTTGATTTCGAGCACCGTGAGCACGCAACAACTTGTACTTATGCTTTTGTTCGTTTGCGGCCCTGGTGCACTTGCCCTGCAAACAGGTTATTACAAGTACCTACCGTTGCAAATCTGTGATTTAAACCATATGATTCAGAGTCTTGGTTGTAGTCCTTAATAATCCAGAAGCCTCATCGAAACTTGTTTTTTTTAACCGACTTCCAAAAAGGAGGAGGTTCTATGTTCCACTGTATGTATTTTTTTTATTTTTTTTAAGTATTTTCACCAATTACTCCGTCAATTGTGGACAGATTTTGAATTTTTTTTTGTATTCGAAAGGGTATGCTCCCGAGGTGGTCCCATTGCCACCATATCAGGATTTGATAATGGGATCCCAGGGAAATCGAGAGAAACCCTAATTTTTTATAGGCACATACTATAGTTTTCGTATATTTTCTGAAGTTACACCGGTATTTGCGTCTGATAGTCATCATTTTATGATGATGAGTTGATGATGTAAGGTACAACTCCTTAACGGTTAGGAGTTGGAGGATAAATCTTTAAATATCTTATGTATATCTGTTACCTTTAGTCGTATTCTTTCAAATTATTTAGGTAAGCTGATGATGGAAGGTAGAAGGTACAACTCTTCAACGGTTAGGAGTTGGAGGATAATTCTTTCAGTTTCATACGTATCTAAAGACCTTCAGTCGTATACTTTCAAGTTATTTAGGTGAGCTGATGATAGAAGGTTAAACTCTTCAACAGTTAGGGATTAGAGGATGATTTTAATATTACACGTACGTATAGACCTTGACTTGTATTCTTAATGATGAAATTTGTTGAAATAGTTTAACTTACTACTAACTTACGATTGTTTGCACTAAAAACTGAAAAATAAAAACTATTTATAAAAAAAACCGACTTCCAAAAAACATCCAACGAAAACGCTCTGCCAAAAAAACACTTAAAATAAAAGCGTATTTTTGACCTTATTGCCTTTAATTTATTCTCGAATCCCTAACTTCTGAATGTAGTGTAAGCTTATAAGTTTGCCAATGAATTTAGCGACGATATTTTGTTTAAAAGGTGTTTTTTGATTATCAAGAACAGTAACTTTTTCTGAATAAAATCCCTTAGTCTCGATGGATTAGATTTGTTAAACATTACATAATAATAATATGTACGAATACAAAATGAATAATAAGTATGGAAACGAGTAGGTACAGAGGTCAATCGATTACCGACGGCTACATCTTGTGAAAACAAATCCGAACTAAGATGTCCTACATCGCGCAATAAAAAATTTTTAAGGTTTTTTTACTTAGATTTTAAAATGTTTTACACCATAGGTATCAATTTTTAAAAAGTGCTGGATTATTTTTAGTAATTTTTAAAAACATCGTTTTGGAATAAGAGATCTAAATAGACCATGTTAGATCAAGTTTTGTGAGAAGGTACATTTTGAATTGTTGCAGATGTGAATTGTGAAATTAATTACTAAAAAACCGATTGGCTGATAACAATAACACAGGAAACCATTTAGTGGAAAAGTTGACGTTCCAAATATCAAAATGGCCGCTGCTCTCCCGCCAACTGTCAACGGGAAAGTAATGGAGAAATATATAGAGGAAGTAAATGGCGCGAACAGTCCCGAAGAGTATGAAAGTAAAGTTTCAAAGACCGGTTACTCTATGTCCAATTGGATGAAGCTTCTTTTCAATACGTACGAGGAAGAGTTCCAAACAGAATGGCTTACGGTAAGTCTATAGACATTCTTATAAACGTAGTGTTGTCACTTCAAAAATGTAAATTGTGAAAGCTGTCAGACAGTTGTCAATACTAAACCTTTTTTAGCATGTGATTTTAAGATGCACACGTGCCAAAGGGTTACCTAGTGGTAAGTGGGCACCTCCGCCTATTATTACAACTGAAACTTAAGAGTCTTATGTGGTTTAGAACTGTCCATAATTAAATGGGTATAACACAAGACCGTTGAGTGAAATGATTTATGCTACCACAGCGCCACCTATGCGATTAAAATAGTAAAAGTTTAAATTTTTTAATTAAGTAAAATTAAAACTTTCTATGCCGTCCAAATAAATTGTCTATTGTATAGACAATTTATTTGGACGGCATAGTGGTTAAAGCGGTCGCTTCGCCTCTTTCTACTACGCCGAGTGTTGATGGACAAAACAAAAGAGGACATGTGGGGTATCGAACAATGTAAAGTCCTCCTCGACACAGGACATACCTATTCGTATTACGCAATTGTCTTTTTAAAAGAAAAATAATTTTTGAACTTTACATTCAACGCATTTTTCAATAGGCAATAGATATATGGTTTTATCCACGGAGCAAATTCGTGGTTTTATCTATCTTAGGCACCGGTAAGCAAGGCATATAAGCTCTTTGTGTTAATTACAAGATTGATCATTAAGATTAGTATTTGTTATTAGGCCTTGAAAGTAAATTAAATATCATAATCCAGATTAAATGGATTGTAACAATATTTTTTATTAATATATGTCTGATATTTTGTGCCGTCCACATTGTTATGCTAAGAAAATTCTTTGTACGCATATCTATTATAGGTAAACGCTCAGACAGGAGTGTGAAATTAGAAATACTTTAACCCTCGACCGATTTCCGTACGCACAGGAGTTCATAAGAGTTCATAAAAAATAACATCGTTGGGCATAGCGTACACTGAGTTTCTTTTTATCTTTATTTAAGGCGCTTAGCCACAACCACAGATTATTATAATGTAGCAAGCTAACTATGACTATGTCGCTCCATCATAGCCACTTTACATCCATATATATAAAAGAGTAAGGTGACTGACAGACTGACTGACTGACATACCCAGAGATCAACGCACAGCCCAAACCGCTTAAGCTAGAATCCTGAAATTTTGCATGTAGGTTCTTTATATAACGTAAGTGAGCACTAAGAAAGGAATTTTTGAAATTCCACCCCTAAGGGGGTAAATCAGGGGGTGAAAGTCTGCGTGAGCGAAGCCGCGTGTAAAAGCTAGTTTTAAATCTTAAATATTCAGCATACAAATGACTGGATGGAAACACGAGACCAACGATTTTATTTTTTTGTCTGATCAATGCCTCGGATTGGTGAGGAAGAGGGGTGTAATGACTGGAACCTGGGACCTGCCAAATTATTTTTTAGCATTTTGTACATTATTTTCAATAAAACAGTTTAAATTTAAAAAAAAATTACTTACATATTTTTTTGTTTTAAAGTTTTTAGTTTTAATTTAATTTCATAATACTTCTCATCTGTCTTCTACTAGTCAAGCCCTTTCATTTGATACCCATACTGAGGTAGTCGTGACAAAATTTATAAACCGCCATTTTGTAGCGGCGGCCATCTTAAATTTACAATGAAACCAAATTTATTTAATTGTATTATCACCAGAACTAAAGGCGTGTATCAAATTTTAGATCAATCTGTCAACAGGAAGGGGGTCAAATTTCAATCACTAGACTTGACCCAAACAAATTAATAAACAAACAGGGCAAGCTAAATAAAACCGTTTTGCTTTGACACAAGTGGACTGGCTTTGCCGTCTCACAGAAAACAAGAGCTAAGCAATTCTTTTTTTTACCAAGTGAGTGAGGTTCTCTCTTTTCCCCTAAGTCTGAAAGGGTGAAACTCATCGGGTGAGAATACACTTGAGACAAGACTCTTGAAAGGCGACCTGTTACATCAGGTGACTTTTCTGCTCGTTTGCACCCTATCCATACTTACTAAAATATTTAATTTGAAAGTAACTGTATGTGTCTGTCTGTTACGCTTTCCCCGCTAAACCGTTGCATCGATTTCAATCAGTTTGAACTCACTACCAGCGCACCTGTTTCCGTCCCACTATGATCCCGGGTCCTTTAAGCGGGACGTGAAAGCGTCTGACCACCAGTGTGGGTCACCATACGGCATTGTCCTTACGGCCGCTATAGACGGTACAGTAAACTTGCGCAAGTCCAGACAAGTATACTGTAAAGCCGGACATACACGTTCAAGTATACTTTATCCGGCCTTTATCCGCACTGAGGATGGTGACCACCACTCTTGGATTCTGCTTATGGTTTCCATTAACTACTGCGATGATACGCAAGATAGATAGAGACACATACAGATTAAAAAATATTCATTTGTTGCATCGTGTTGTTAATGATCATTTATTTATACTTCATATCTGTTCCCCCAGACTGAGGAATATACGGCCCTGGCGGAGGAGAGTATGGAGGACGCATGGCGCGTTACCAACCTCCCGGACTGGACTCTGGAGAAGAAGGGCTCCCAAAAAGGTGACATCGTGGAATCCAAAAAGACGGAGAAATTCGGGAAGGTGTATAGGCTAACTGTAAGTACATATTCCTACATTTATATTGTATATATATTCTCAAAGGCCCTCCGTGGTGATAGTTTAAGAATATGGAGTGTCACTCGTATTCATCCCGTAGCTAGGTGTCGGAGCAACTTACGCGGGACAACATCAATGTCAAGAATAGAAAAACTTTTAAAAAATCTTTACCAACACGTCTGGCCAACTTGGTAGGTATAGTAGGCCAGAATCTCCTTGCTAAGGAGAGGCTAATATTCAGAATAGAATTAAATAGGACTATTAAAAAAACTCGATTAGACCAGGTACACAAAAAAAAAAGGTACCTGTGACTCGGATTGGCTGTCGTGACTTTTGATCCCTCTAAAAAATGTATATTAAATTACCTGTAGTTACAATGAATTGATTAAATAGATACATTTATCTAGTTCGTAAATTTAGAAAGAAAAAAGGGAAAAAAATAAAGTATAGGTATAGCATGTCATGCCGTAGAAATGTCACTTTTCGCGCCTTTTGTAAATAAAGTATGTGCGCCAATGAACTTGAAAGTTGTAATTCTGATAGTATTGGGACTAATCCCGCCCACACGCCCACCACTGTAACTCCTGTACACCAGGATCAACAGCGGTGACCCACGAAAACACCGAGTTATGACACTCGGGAAGTCCCAGGAAAAATTTAACTGTCTTGGAACCCGCAACGAAATTAATCAGAAGAAAACTGGAGGAGTTGGAAATATAATAAGTCCACTTCCCTCCTTAGCAAAGCGGGAGACAAAATGGAGTCAAAATAGGCAGACGCCTTTTTCAAACCGGGAAGCACCACGGATAAAAAATATTATGGGTCCTAAGTGAGCTATATTTGATTTCTATAGTATGTATGGCAGAATCGCTTAAACGCACGGAAATTCGCCGCAGTTGACACAAGATCCCCATAATATACTACCCCAGACGTCATTTGTAAGCTATTTAGCATCATGTTACGTTCATTGTACCAAAGACTACATTCCCAGAGGATATGATGAGTTCACAGCTAGAATCAGGTGTTGAGCATTGACAAAATGGTGAATCGACTAATTTAAATGAGTATAGTTTGCTCTTAAAGTTACCGTGGCCTGTAAGAAATTGAGCGACACAGTGATCTACCTCGAGCCATGTCCTTGACAACCTTTCGCGAACAGATGGAAAGAACTGGTAGAGGTGGCGCCCCTTAGATGATTCGTCCCATCGTTTCTGCCATTCATCCAAGAGGTCGTTATAGACATTGGATTTTTGTTGAAACAATCTTATGATTTTACCGCGGTCTCGTATGCCCAAAAAATCGCATTCCATGTTTTGTAGTGTGGAATAGTACATGGCTGCACGTCTTTGCACCTCGAGATCGACCGGAAGAACACCTGCCAACACCGGTAAAGCCTCAGTGCTAACCGTCCTATATGCCTTGCACAAGAAAATCAATGCAGGTCGTTGGCCTTGTAACAGTTTGCGACGGACAGCACCTATAGTCGCCCTATCTGCCCATACAGGAGCACCATAGCAAATAGAACCCAAATAAGTAGCTCCATATATGATCTTTAGTGTATTATATGACAGACCCCATGTCGCAGTTGATATCCTCGTCAGTGCAAAGATACTCTTTTAGACTTTATGTTCAATAAATGAAAAATTTCTTTCTAAAACCAATCCCAAATAACAAACCGAGGTTTTATTTTTAATAGTAACATTTTCAAATTTAATACACGGCGGTGATTTGAGGTTACCTTTCAGAAGTAGCTGGAAGGTTTTGTTTGGTGCAAACGTCAACCGATTACGCCCACCCCACCGAGATATTAAGTCCAAACATTCACTGGCCAGCCTCTCAAGCCCCGTTCTAGTATCCGACTCTATCAATAACAAACCGTCGTCCGCGTACGCATTCAGGGTACATCCGGACGGCACAGGCATTGCCAGAAAATCGTCGAAGCCTATGTTCCACAAGTATGGTCCTAGCACTGACCCTTGAGGACACCCCATCGTAAGCGCCTTCGACACAGAATGATGCCCAAGTCTCAATTTAGTAGTACCTTGTAAGAAGTACGAGGAGATAAGGGAATAAATATTTTTAAAGCAACCTCTTAATTTTAATTTTAGCAATAGCATGGGCCACCACGCATTGTCAAAGGCGCCAGATATATCTAAGAAGATGCCTAAAACGTATTGAAAACTTGACTCGGTGACAGTTTTCCTTACAGATATAACCGCATCAGTTGTCGATTTTCCCAACGTAAAGCCGAATTGTCTATCATGAAATTTAACTCCACCCGGTAGAAGTCGTGGTACTACAAGACGCTCTAAAAGCTTTCCCAGCGATGGCAACAGTGTTATGGATCGATAGGATTTAGGATCGTCCGGCGGCTTATCGCCGCTTTTTGGTATTATTCGAATATTACCGCACCGCCAAACACTAGGAAATACTCCTTCCGCAATGCAACGTCTAAAAACTGTTAAAACCGTATCACCCGAAAGTTTACAAGCTTCTTTTATCATTTTGTTTGATGAAGCCTTATTTAGTGGCAATGACCTAACAATACTGAGGAATTCGTCTGAAGATGGTAAGTCAGACATTGGAGACAATGGTGGTTCAATAGCCCACTGCCTAATTTGTCGGTGATAATCCGTGTCATCCTCCGGCCGATCGTCAGGCACAAGTGATTCTAAAAGATATTCTGTGGTTTGTTCTACTCCTGTAGTATAACTATTATTAATTTTGATGTTCTGTACGTATGCAAGGTCGATTGATCTATTTGCTTTAAATTCATGATACAAAGGTGACCAGGGACCCTCTCTATCGAGTTTATCAACAAGTTTACGTATTAAATTTCCCTTTGATTTCTCCACAGCAGCTCTATAATGAGACCTGGCAACTCTAAGAGCAATAAGAGCATTATTGTAAATATCTCCTGTTACGTTACGCTTTTTAATGTCATTTAGTTTTTTACGAGCTTTCCGATAGATTCTACGTAATTCGACTAATTTATAATTCCACCAATCACATCTACGAGTGTTAGTGATAGATCCACGGCCGATACAAACATCAGCACAATATGTGAAAGTATCTGATAATATGTTTGCGCTTTCCTCAGCTGATAGACCACTGCGACTGAAGTCTTTGGCATGTACTGCAAAGAGTGAACCAAATAAAGCCCAATTTGCCCCTTTAGTTTTATACCTAAAATTGTAAGGAGTTCTTTGTGGATATTGTGCAACCATTGGTATGAATTCGTACACGATTAAGCGGTGATCACTACAGGATGCGTCCGGTAGGACACGCCATCCAGATATCGAGACGTCGCCGCGCGTAAGCGTCACGTCAATAGAAGACTCACCCATTGGGCTGCAAAAAGTTGGTGGTGCATCAGGGGTATTGTGGATAGTAAGATTCATTTCCGCAATAAAATCTTCAACCGCACAGCGACGAGCCATGTCAGCTGCACGCAATTTGCCATACCATAAAGTAGAAGAAGCACTGACATCAGCGCCAATGATAATTTTGTGTCCTATGAGGGACCGCAAAACGAAACGTAAATGATGTAGATGAGGATCAATAGGATGTGAAAATTGAAAATAACAGCTCACTACGTAAACCCTACAGGTAGAGGATGAGATCTCAGCAACGGCGCAGTGTGACGTCATAAGGTTACGCAAAGATGTTACCGTAAAATTAGAACTTGCAACATATATCCCAGCCCGCGACCGGCCATCTAGCTGTACTACATAATTCCGCAATTGAGCGCTTTGATATTGCTCTTGTATAAGGACAATGTCTAACTTTTGTTCCAAAACTAAGCGATCTGACGTGGCTATTTTATCATTATGAAGATTTAACTGGCCTAATGAGATATTATCCATTTTATTAAAAAGGTACTACAACTACTACTGTATAAGCTATTCAGTAATTAGTATTTAGGATTAGCTGCTCTAATTTAAGTTTATGTGTGGAGCAGTCTTGTGATCCACATCGATGGTCACATGGTTTTTTGTACCGGCTGCATTGTTTGCATTTCGGTTTAAAATCTGGTGTGTCCTTATCCGGGCAAGCCCTTGTATCGTGGCTGGCCGCGCAATTAGCACACGTAGGAGTTTTAATAGTGCAAAATTTTTGAACATGACCGAATTGTTGACAGTTTAAGCAACGAACTACTTCTAACTCGTCTATAAACCTACATGTGGCCCAGTCTATATATAATTTATCTTTTGTGCTAGCCAAGTGTTTCCTAACCTCTGTCTCTAATTCTAAGCCTATCCATTGACGTCCGTTTTCCAGTTTACGATGCCTGACAATTTTGGTTGTTTTTAAAAAATCGCTTTCGCTTAATTTTAATTCGTCCTTGATATTCTGACGATATAAAGCTGTTAGGAAGGTACGATCCTCCATAGAACCGGGCACGTCTTTTACAATTATACGGGGCCTTCGGCCTTTCGGCTTTTCTAAGCGTAAGCCTACAGATTTAATGGCGTTTACTGCTTCTAGTTTTTTAAGCTGCCGTTCATTTGCGACCCGCAACACGACGCCTGCCTTTGCGGTTTTTTTGACGCCTACAATTTGAAAACCTTCGTCGCTAGGTTTAATAGCCTTCATGAGAGCTTCTTTTGTAGCTGACGAAGTTGCATAGTCCGCTGAACGTTCCGTAGTAGGATACGCAATAACACACGGCCTAGATACGCGTGCCTCAGCGGACACTGGACACGGGGCTGATCCAGGTGGTAAGCGAAGCCTAAGCTTGTCCGCGTACGTCAAGCCCGGCTGTTGAACGGCGACACCCCCCACCTGGCGCTCGAGATTCGCTAATTTCGTTTCATTGCTAGCAGATTTAATTGCCAACAATGAGACGATACCGGTAATCCGCTGGGTTACGTCCATAATGGCGGTCCTATTCCCCACATTCATTCGCGACCCCTGATCGTTTACCAATTCGTTAATTTTTGCTAAATATTCGGTTGCCTGAGACACCAACTCAAAATAATCATACTCCCCACAGTTATCACGACCACTAAGAGACGAAACACTCTCGCCCAAGTCCGAAGCCCTAATTCGTCCAGTTCTACTTTCATTTGACGATAAATTTGATGGCGACATTCTACCAAACAATTTATTTCCGGTTGGTGTTCGAATTTCATTTGTACCACCGGGATCCGGCAACTCACCAACAACCGACATGGCCAAACAAAGACACACCAGACAAAAGAAATATCAATAGAAAACAACTTCAAAATCAAAAAACACGAAAAGAAAATTAATACAAACAAAATATTACTCCTACCTACCTTTAAGAATAAAAATAAATTGACTTACCGATAGCCGTAGTAAAAGAAACTAACACAATATTTGTATTTAAAAGGCGTAAAACTTACAGATTATTTGTCAGAAACACTATACACAACCTTATACCGCCCACAAACCGGGTAACAGTCGCAAGGATACACAAAAACAATATTTAAATTATTAAAACGCGACGTCACACGTGAACCGCAGCGAGCCGCGGAGGGAAGTGTGAGTGATTCTGATAGTAATCTTTATCCGTATGAAGATAGCTGTTAGGGCAGAGTCCGGCAGTACCGTCACCTTAAGGTATATATAGGATAAAATAAAAATCCCCCAGGTTATATGTTAAATATCAGCTGAAGTGTGTTAAGGCACTCAAGAACTATAAATAAAAACAATAAAATACTATTATATTTTAATATAATCAACTTTATTAATAAAATTTTAAAAGTATGAAAAATCAACTTAAGAAAATTTGGCCTCCAGAACCGGCCAGTATAAAAAGAATCATTTATACCAGACATAAATCACAAATGTATCGATTTGTTAGCTCTAATATATTTGCGCAAGCCTCGTGGACCCAAACCTTGCAATTTGCACATTGAATCCCATCCTCTTCATGAGATTCAAGACCCAAAGGACAAATTGTTTCTTCCTAGTTCGGTCTGTGGGGAGGGCTCCGGTTTTCTTTTTTCCTTTTCTTCCTTTCTTGCTGACATCTTTTTCAGAAACCAATTGCTTGCCTTTCATGCTGGTAACATACAGGGTGGATAAGACAACACGACATTCATTTGAACTAGACCTACCTGCACAGGTTACAATTCCACCTACAAAATTTCCACAAAAAATGGTTCAGTAATTTAGCCATAGGACACTATTTTCCGTTTTTGAATTTTACTACACGATGTTGTTGGGTTCATGACCGATGTTACCTATCGTCGCCGGGTCGCGCCATCGCACGCGCTCCCTTTGAACCAGCCGCCGCCGCCGCGCGCTGTCATCGACGCGAGAGACCTGTGTTTACTTAATAGGTATTTTGTAGTGATTTTATAGTGACGTGACAGGGCACATTAGTTAAGTTTGTTAGTTGATACGTAACGTTATGTTATGTTATTTTGTGTGAATTTAAATGAAACAATGCCTCGAATCGGCTATGCACTTCTACGGATAGTGAATAATTTACTGCAGATATAATATTAATTTACGGATAATGTTCGTTTATCCTACTAATAGTCGGATTATTGTACAAACTTATCAATACGAGAATAGAGATAATGCTCTTACAGCTGTAACCTCGATAAGATGACCTAATTTAAAACCTTGTGGTTTTTGGTTTTCGATTTTTTTGTGATTATTATTATGGTGACTGTGTAATTTTAAAAAAACGTGAATACATAATATTGCTTGTGCTATTTAGCTTACGTGTCGATAAAGTAGGTAGGTATCTACTTTATAAATCTTCGTCGCGCGTCGTTCGGTGCTTTAGGTACTTATTTTACGGCCGCCCGGCCGCTGGGACCGCGCCGCGCCACTAAGGTTAGTGAACTTAAATTACAAATGGTGTCCTTATTGGTTTTATTTTTTAAGATATTTAGTTTGTTTGAAAAATTTGATTTTTTATATTCATTTTCGGATAATTTAAATAATCCCAAAGTAAACCAATACATTTAAATAGCCCACGGTTTTGTTTAATAACGCATTGTCATATCCATCCTGTATACATATAAGAACGTATTACTTTAATGGCAAATACCAAACTAGCGCCATCACTTGCAGAGTTTTGGCAACTGTAACTGGCCAGTACTGGATGCCGGCCGGTACTGTAGGACTTTCCCCTATAAGCTGGATGCGAGAAGCCTAGGATCGAACCAAGCGGCGCGCAATTGGAGAGGCCTATGTCCAGCAGTGGACTGCGATAGTATGATGATGATGTATGAAGATATGTTTCAATAAGCATATCTAGATATATAGATACTGTAGTGTATTTAATAGTATAATTGTAGGTACATAGAAATAAGTTGATATATTATAACCATGTACAGACACCCCCCCTCATTCCGGAATAAACTGTGCCTTCGTACTTACGTGTATCAATTAAACCTGCTACCGATACTATATTGGCGACGAGGTCAATCACGTATTCTATACTAATTACGCGTGTTATTGTGTTTAGTGGTTAAAATGTCAATCGGTAAAGTTGTGGAGTTTAATATGCGGTCGGGTGTGTGGAGCTCGTACAAAGACAGACTCGACATGTATTTCAAGGTCAACAAGATAACGGACGACTTAAAACTGCCAACACTAATCGCTTCAATGGGTGACGAAGCGTACGAACTGCTGGTTAATTTAACTAGCCCGAGGAAGCCGTCGGAGTTAACCTACAACGATGTATGCGAATTATTGCATCAACATTTGCAACCGACCCCATCTTCCCTTGCAGAAAGATATCGATTTCGTCAGAAGAGGCAGGATAGCGGGGAAGATATATCAGCATTCGTCGCAGAGTTAAAAAGGTTGTCGCGTGATTGCAAGTTCGGAAACACGTTAAACGAGAATTTACGGGATCAATTTATATGCGGCCTCAAGAGTGACGTCATTAGGCAACGTTTATTTGCAGAGGATGACGCAATAACATTTACGGAAGCAGTGAAGTTAGCACACTCGTTGGAGGCAGCGGAGCGAGATGCTGCGGTTGTGGAAGGATCAAGCAGCACAGTACATATTATAAAAAGATCCGCGGAGCGCGGAGGAAGGGCGCGCGGGCAAGCGCGCGGAGGAGCGAGACCGGCGGCGGCGGCGGCACACAGCTACGATGGTGCGCAGCGCGGCGCGAGCGGAGCGGGCTCAGCGACTTCGGGGGCGAAAACTGAAGGAGCACAGAGGTGCTATTGTAAGGCGTGTGGGGCTACCAACCACACCTACGTGGAGTGTAGATTTAAACGGTACGTGTGTAGCCGATGCCAGCAGCCCGGACATTTGCGGCGTATGTGCCCTGTGAGGTATGATCAGAGGTCACGGGCCAGTGGGGCATATTACTGCGGAGCGGAGTTAAACACAGACGGCGGGGCACCCGTCGTGGATTGCGAACAAGACTTCGAGGAGGATTTGAACTTGTTATCGCTAAACAATTACAAAGCCGTGAGTTTGCCCATTATTATTGAAAATTGTTTGGTGAATATGGAAATAGATACCGGTACCGCAATATCTTGTATCAGTAAAAGTACCTATAATAATCACTTTTCAAATCTATGTATAGAGAAAGATAACACTGTACTTAAATTTTATAACGGTTCAAAAATAAAACCGTTAGGCATAATTAGACCTACCGTACGTTATGGAAAGATAACAAAACAATTAGAGTTATTTGTAATCGATAGGGGTACGACTTCGTTACTAGGTAGACAGTGGCTAGCTGAGTTGCAGATTGTAATGCCTAAATTTAATTGTCATTCGATTCAAGAAGAGGAATTAAACTTACATTCGGATAAAGAAATATGTAATTTACTCAACAGACATAAGGAGATATTTAGTGGCGGACTGGGTCGGTACACGGGCGGCAGGGCGACGTTGCGCGTGCGCGCGGACGCGGCGCCGGTGTTCCACCGCGCGCGCCCTCTGCCGTACGCGCTGCGCGAACGCGTCGACGCGGAGCTGGACCGTATGCTGCGCGACGGAGTCATCGAGCCTGTTGACTGCTCGGACTGGGCCTCGCCGCTCGTGCCGGTTATGAAGGCGGATGGTACGTTACGTATTTGTGCGGACTATAAGGCGACTCTTAATCCGGTTTTGTTGGTTGATCGTTACCCACTTCCTAAGATTGAGGATGTACTAGTAGGGTTAAATGGGGCTACGGTTTACAGTAAAATTGATTTATCACAAGCTTACAATCAGGTCGAATTAGACGAGTCTCGTAAATATACAGTGATTAATACACATAAAGGCTTATTTCGTTACAACAGGCTAGTATACGGATTAGCATCGAGTGTCGGCATTTTCCAACGCATAATGACCCAAATGTTGCAAGGTATACCAAATATACAGGTATTCTTGGATGACGTCATTATTGGGGGGTCCACGAGGGCGGAGCATTTGAGAGCGCTCACGGCGGTATTTCAACGGCTGTCGGACAACGGGTTGAAACTAAAACGAAATAAATGTGTCTTCCTAGTGGATGAGGTTACGTATTTAGGTTATGTGGTATCTAAAGAAGGGATTAGGGCGGATAAGAGTAAAATTCGGCCGATTTTAGAATTACCTCCGCCTCAGAATGTCTCAGAATTAAGGTCATTTTTGGGGATGGTGACGTTTTATGCTAAGTTCATTAAAAATTTTAGTGCCTTGTTAAACCCATTACTTAAATTGTTGCGTAAGGGGGTAGATTGGGTTTGGGACACACAATGCGAGCGGACTTTCATCGGAGTAAAGAAAAAGTTAACAGGGGCGGAGGTCTTAGCGCATTACGATCCGAAAAAGACAGTGATCGTGACGTGTGACGCGAGCCCGTGGGGAGTGGGCGCGGTGCTGGCGCAGCCGGGTGCCGGCGGCGAGCGCCCGGTCGCGTATGCGTCGCGCACACTCACTACCGCGGAGAAAAACTATTCGCAGATACATCGCGAAGCATTAGCTATAATATTCGCAGTTAGGAAGTTCCACCAGTATTTATATGGCCGTAAATTCATACTGCGTACGGATCATAAGCCTTTAGTTTCTATCTTGGGACCTAATACAGGCATACCCACGATGACCGCTAGTAGGATGCAACGTTGGGCGGTCATACTTTCTGCTTACGATTATGGCATAGAGTACATTAAGACCTCGGAGAATCAGGCGGATGGGCTGTCTAGGCTACCAGCAAAAACAGAGAGCGTTTCAGGAGAGGTAGAGCCAATCCCAGAGCAGACATTTTTACATTTTGCGCAGGATGCTCTGTTATTAAATTATAATGAAATTAAAAAGCAAACGGTTAGGGATCCTAATTTAGTTAGAGTGTTAAGTTATGTACGGGACGGTTGGCCAGAAGTTTGTGACCTTGAAGGATTGAAACCCTTCTATAATAGGAAGTTAGAGCTTTATGAGGAACTAGGGTGCCTAATGTGGGGTCATAGAGTAGTAATACCGGAAGCATGTCGCGAAAAGGTTCTTAAAATAATACACGAGCCTCATATGGGCATTGTAAAATCAAAAGCCATAGCTCGTAGCTATGTGTGGTGGCCCGGCATCGACGAAGCGGTTGAGAGACAGTGTCGCGCTTGCACCATGTGCGCGGCACATGCTGACGCGCCACCGCGTGCTTCGCCGCGCGTGTGGCCCTGGCCTAGCCGGCCATGGTCACGCTTGCACATAGATTTTATGGGGCCAATAGCGGGGAAACTGTTTTTGATAGTCGTAGACGCTATGTCCAAGTGGCTGGAAGTATTTCCGGTGCAGAGTACTGCCGCAAGTAGCACGATAGCTAGGTTAAGTGAACTGTGGGGCCGGTTCGGTATTCCTAGGCAGATAGTGTCCGATAATGGCCCACCGTTCACCAGTAGAGAATTTGCACAATTCGTAAAAGGGGATGGAATCGAACACATTTTTACTGCTCCATATCATCCTGCCTCAAACGGAGCCGCGGAAAATGCGGTTAGGAGCGTAAAGAAGGTCATAAAAAAAGCTTTAATGGAGCAGGAGGACATAGGATTTGTTTTAAATCGGTTCTTACTTTACTATCGCAACACCGAACATACGTCAACGGGGGAAAGTCCTTCGATGTTGCTTATGAACAGACGACTTCGGACTCGACTAGACATTTTAAAACCAGATAGGGAACGTAGAATTTGTCAAGTGCAGCAACGGCAGGTAGATAACGCTGGGGGAAGTGAGAGGCGAATCGGTATCGGGGAAGAGGTTTGGTATCGTCAACATTTAAAAGCTGAAAAGTGGGCTCCGGGTACCGTGGTGAGCGCTACAGGATCTAGGGATTTCCAAATACTAGATAGAAGTGGTAACGAGGTACATCGACATATCGATCAACTTAAACGTAAGTCGAGGGGGTCGCTTGTAGTCCCTACAAATGTACGGCAATCACTATCGGGTGCGGCGAGCCCCGAGAGCCCGGACAAGAGTTCTAGGGGAGAAGGGACTAGTCAGGTTAACGTAACGGGTTCACAGACGCCAGAGGAACAGCAGTTTAATAGAGATCCTCCAACACCTGGAGATGAACCTACCGCGAGTCAGAGTGATGAATTCGCGACACCGCCCTCCGCGCCTGTGCCGCCCCAGTCGCGCCCTATACGCAAGTGTAGGCTCAATAAAAACATTAATTATAAGTTACCATAAGTTTTTATGTATGTGAAGATATTGTTAATACATTGTCACTGTATAATTGTTGTAAGTGTAATTTAAGTGTGGAGAGATGTAGTGTATTTAATAGTATAATTGTAGGTACATAGAAATAAGTTGATATATTATAACCATGTACAGACACCCCCCCTCATTCCGGAATAAACTGTGCCTTCGTACTTACGTGTATCAATTAAACCTGCTACCGATACTATAGATACCAGCTAGGTATCATTGAGATAAGGCTAAGTACATTATCAAGGGGCTTAGTAAAACTGTTTATAAAATAATATATAAATACTGTTAGTTCAACTTAGTTCATGACGAACGGGACGGGCGTTCAATGCACTTAGAAAAGAAAACGTATTTTGTTCAGTTCGAGTCGTTCATAAATGTTAAAGCGCATTTTGGCGCCAACCCCCAATTTTCAAATAGCATGAATTCGGTGACGTTTCATTTTAAAATGGAATTTAAGAATTAAAACAAACTAAATTCCAAAACTTTTTAATAACAAGCTTTTATTGGAACGCCCTAAAAACTCGAGACGAATCAAACGAGTCCAAACTCGATGGTGTTGCGACGTTTGTTTACAGAGTTCGTATGGCCAGCTTCCAGCCCCAGCATCAGATCTGCTCCAAGTCAATATCATATTCATATTGTATTGTCACGCTATATACATATGCTTGCAAAGTTTCAGCAAAATCGGTGGAAGATATCTGCTTCAAAATTGAGTTGCGAGAATCCACCCGAACATACATACTTACCTACATACACTGCAAGTTAATAAAAAGCTTGTAAAATACGACATTTTAATTCGAATTGAAAAAAAAGGTCTGTTCTAAATTTAATTTTTAACATAACTAAAATGTCAAAAATGGAAACAGAAAACAGAAACAAGAAATTCGAGTAGGTATGCGAAAATGAGCAAGGCGAGAGGACCGTTCGGTATAGGGTTTGTTTCAAGATTTACTTCTTTTTGGAGTCATGTTACATTATCCTGTGTAGTCTGTTCTCTTAGGGTCCGTTTACACAGACCGAGAGCATCGGCCCGCCCGTTTCACACAGACCGGATCGTATACGCTTGGAATTGGCCGGAGCGGAGCCGCCAACTATTTCACATAGACTCAGACTTTATCTGAGCACATAGACTAGACCGACCGGCTGTGGTGTGGAAGAGAATCAGACGCGATCGGCTGCGCGAGCGAGAAAGAGCTTGCAATCGGAGCCGGTCGGCTCCTCTTATTATTACACACTATACTCAACAAAGTAAAAATCTTCGTTCCAGTGCATTGCGCCATGCTCCTTTTTTCTCAACACCAGTAGTTGCTACTAGGTATCGTCAAAACGGTTTCCTCTATCGTTCTTGTCATATTTATAACGACTTAGTACGCAAGCATGACCTTGACATTTTTGCAATGAGTTTATCAACTATGAGGAGCAGACTGCACTCAATGTCGTCTTAAAATCTAGAATGTTTTATAGAAACCTTATTGAATTTAAATGCAGGTAATATTTTTAAAAACGAACTCAACTTTAATTATTCTAAAATACTTAATAATTTATTATTTTTTTCAAATTTTTGTTAAAGGGTTTAATTGTCTAAGTATTTAGTTTCTATCTGTGGAGACTTGTTAATGGCGTATTGTTGCTGTTCTTGTAACCTATTGTTAGTGTATTGCTGTAAGTTTCCCTAAGATTAATAAATAAAATGATTAAATAAATAAAATAAAATACTCTTTGCGCTGTAGCATGGTGCGGGTGACAGTTTCAGTAACATTTCGTTTCACTCTTGATAGTTGCCGCCGATTTACAAAATATGACTTAGTATTTCAGCTGTACCACATTCGCATTAAATTAAGTCAGTACTCTAATAAATTGATGTCAGCGTCGTACAGACAGATGTCAACGTCGTGCAGGCAACTGTCACCCGCATCATGCTATAGCGGAAAGAGTATAAGCGCGTTCAAGCATTCTTGATGACAAAAGAAGTGTACATGCAAAAATAAACCTTACCACAATTACTCAAACCTCTGTTTCCAACGTGAAAAAAATCTGCTCTCCTCTCCGAGCCAGTCTGTGTGAACGGACCCTTAGTCGACTCTTGTGATGATGTTGGATGAATAGAGGTGGTAACTGTAGTCTAAATCCGTTTTTTGTTGTGTGTAAAAAAAAACAATTAAATGAAGAAAATAGTTTTTAGAGATGGTTTTCAGGTTCTAATAAAAAATAAAATTTAGGTTTAAACATGTTCAACCGTTTCTCTTGGTTTTAGGGCTTGGTGGAATGTCCTCCGAAGTTCTTGTACGAGGAGTTCAGAGATAACTTCAACAAACTGCCAGAGTGGAACCCCACTATTTTGAAGACTGAAACAGTTAAGGTATGTATGAGCACATTTTTTAGTAATAATTTTTGTGCGTGTGCGAGTCCGTGCGTGAGTATTGTCCGTTTTTAACCGACTTAAAAAGGAGGAGGTTGTCAATTCAACAGTTTTTTATGTTTGTTACCTCTCACCTCATAACTTTCGATTTTGATGATTCTTTTTTTATTTGAAAGCTGGTTCTTCCAGTGTGGCCACATTTCAATCTGGTCCAGTTCTTGAAATGTGTTTTTTTTTTGTTAAACTTTGTGATTATTAGTACTAATTTGTGTGCGTGATTATCGGCCGTTTTTAATAATCTATCTCTAGTTAAAACTGGAGATAGTCTATTTTTTTTTTCAATACTTTCATTAATATGCGTTTTTTTTTCTATTTTATTGACAGCTTTTAGTTGTCAGAAAAAAGAACATTAAACTCTTTATAAAGTAAATAAAGATTGCTATCTCTCTGAATACAGGAGATAGGCATTTGAAAACGGTCTTCGTACGTCTGTGCGCATCATTTCCCGGCTGGCCACTCTTCCCTATAATATATACATTGTACTCTGTGACTCTTCCTAACTAATCGCTAATTGCAGATCATTGCTGGAAATAGGCTTTTCCAATGAGGGTTTCCTGAAATGTTCTACTTGAGATGGCAGCACCTGTCAAAATACATACAAGATTTGTATTTTTCGATCATTGTTTGGTTTATCTATTAGATACCATTATTATGTCTAATACCTTTAATCTATCTAATACCTTTAAACGAGCTATTCTTGTATATAAGTATATTTATTATATAATCTGAATCTCGGAAACGGCTCCAACCCTTTTTAATAAAATTTTGTATGCAGGGGTTTTCGTGGGCGATAAATCGATCTAGCTAGTATTCATTTTTAGAAAATGTCGTTTTATTCGTGTTTTTAACAATCAAATATATAAAATCAATGTACATCTAGCGCCATCTATCTATCTATCGAACTACATTAAACTATATTGGAATAAGGTGCAGAATAAACAGTAAACTTATTTTTTTTATTTGAAGAAAAATAGCAAAAAGTTGGTGTTTGGGTAGCCTTATATTGCCACTTAAACAGAAAAATATGACTAACTGAAAAAAAACACAATTCATCAAAAAAGAAAAGTACCTACCAGTCATCCCGGTACTATTATTAAATAGAGGTAAAGTTTGTGAGTTTGTGACGTTGTAGAGGGTAATCTCTGGATCTACTGAACCGATTTTGAAAATTGAAGGCTACGTTATTTGTGAGTGACATGCTTATATTAAACCGAAAAATGAAAAGACTTTTTCGAGGTAGCCTGATTTGCAAAGTGTTTCTTTCTTTCTTTCAAAGTAGTCGGAGAAAAACGATCGAACGAAAACGTTTCTTATGAAGCCTTAAAAAATATACGTTCGGTTGGAATCTATATCTGACAGCTGTTTGCACCTGACGCATACCGTGGTTGGTGCATACGAAGCGCCGTCTATCTATCTAACTATCGAAAACCCTCATTGCTACATACTTAGGTATATCAATCTTCCTCTTTTGTACTTAATGCATATCATGACATGCTACTGAACATAGGTACTACTGAACGCTCTGTAGTTATCTTAACTTCTTCCAGAATATAGCTCCTGGTATAGATCTAGCGTACCAAATAACAGCTGGCGGTGGCCACGGCATGGTTGCTCCGAGAGATTTCACCAGCATCCGACGGACGGCAGCCTTGTCTCAGGAAGGGAAAGTCGTCGGTGATGACGACAACCCTTATAATTACATCACCTCTGGTTGCAGCATTTCGATTCCTGGATATCCACCTAAAAAGGAGTTTGTGAGGTGAGGACTGGTTGATATCTTTCTAGAAGTAGTAATTTGCTTTTAAATATAGTAAACATTTTAACAAAAAAACTAAATTGATATTGGAAGAGAGGCAACAGCTTTCAAATAAAAAAAGAATTATCAAAATCGGTTCACCCAGTCAAAAGTTCTGAGGTAACAAACATTAAAACAAAAGAATTTAATAAAGATGGCAGATATTGACGCAGTCAGTTTTTTTTAATAAATAATTTATTACTTGTTTTAGTAGGTAGTAGAGCCATGCTGATTTCAGCACGAACGGGCCGGCTCGACCGGGGCGGTACTACCCTCGCACAGAAAATCAACGTAAAATGACAGCATTCATGCTGTCGTGTTTCGTTGGTGAGTGCGAGACCGGAGGCCCAATTAGTCTAGTCAACAAGTTCCATACTTGTTGACTAGACTAAAAGATGCAGCAGCATCACTAGGCCGCCATAGTGTGGGTCGCCATGCTGCATTGTTGCATTCGCAATGAGTATGGTGGCCACCACTCGTGGATTCTGCTTATGCTTTCCATCAGGCAGAGTAGAGTCATTTTGGCGGGCCAAACATAAATAAAAAAAAAAAAAAAAAAAAATAATAAAAAAAAAAAAAGTTCATTGATTAAATACGTAAAAGCTATGCGAGTAATCTTTGGAATATTAAAGGCTAGGAAGAAGAGATATGTTGTTACCACTAAATGTTTTTCTTTTTTAGAGGCATAAACAAAGTGGGCTGTTGGCTGCTCACTCCCGAAACAGTCCAAACCCCTGATGGCAAGACGGTCACCCACACCAAATTCCAATGGCTCATGTGTTGTGACCTGAAAGGTATGCTCCATTATTATTTGAAGCTATCGAATCTTAGAGATGCTTAATTATGATGATATTAACCATACTTCCACGCTAATATTATAAATTCACGGCTAAACCGCTGAACCGATTTGGATGAAATTTACAATGGAGATATACTTTGGATTTTGAGGAAGGACATAGGCTACTCTTTAGTGTGATAATGGACATACGAGGGCGGAACAGCAGGCAAATCTAGTTTTAGATAAGTAGAAAAGTTATACCTAGACACAAAAGAAATGATCATGCTTATTTATTACATAACTGTTTGTCCTGACTTGGAATCGAACTCATGACCGCTGGCTTAGCAATCATAACCACTAACTGTCAAACAAACTAATCGACTTAAGCTAAACTATTTATAATTCCAGGTAAAATTCCCCAATTCGTGCTTGACGTGGCCTTCGCGACTGTGATGCTGGATTACATAGTGCACGTGAGAAAATTCGTGGCAGATTGTGAAGCTAAGGGACGATTTTAAAACACCCTTACAGAGACCGAAATTGGTCGTTGTGAATGACATGACACAATGTTTCCCTAGTTTTCCGTAAGATGTCGTTGTACACAAATTTTAAATTACCTACTTATGCAAAAAGGAATCTACCTACAAAATAGTTTTTTCGATGTGTCATTTAATTCAATTTTGTCATGTGTGTGGTTTGATTCCTGTTTGCAGGAGCAGGTTCAATGTGCACTATTTATTGTTCTTTGTGTCTCTAATAAGATTATTTGTAAAGCATAAAATGCTAATCTGTTCTTGCTTCGGCATATACTAACGAACGGAACTTGGAACGATACAGAGAAAATGCTAATCAAATTATTATAAATAACTATCTGCCCAGTACGTGCTTCGCTACGTATAAAGTGAAATAAAAAAAAGTGGTGATATAATTTCAGATTTAAACTATCCTATCTCTCAAGTTGGATCGAACTGCACATGGTGTGCAAATTTTATTATAATCGGTTAAGTGGTTTAGGAGTCCATTGAGGACAAACATTGTGACACGAGATTTATATATATTAAGATTTATATTATATATAAAATTGATATTTTTGATTCTTTAAACCCCCAAAATGTCTCCCATTCTTAACAAGAATATAATATATTAAGAGATTTAATCTACCCTGATATATTTTAAATTGAGCTTAGTTTACATACTTACACACACACATACACACACCCGCACGCACTCACGCACGCACGCATGCACCCACACATACATACAGTTTCATTATTGGGCCAAGCTTAGTGCTGATAACTGGATATGTTGGGTATTAAAAATGGGAAAAATGTAAGTATGGTAAAGGAAAAGGTAAATACGAAAGGAAGCATTTGTAACCGACTTCCAAAAAGGAGGAGGTTCTATGATCCACTGTATGTTTTTTTTTTTTATATGTATGTTCACCGATTACTCCGTCAATTGTGGACCGATTTAGAAAATTCTTTTTGTATTCGAAAGGATATACTCCCGAGGTGGTCCCATTGCCACCATATCAGGATCTGATGATGGGATCCCAGGGTAATCGAGGGAAAACCTCATTTTTTGTAGGCACATACTATGTTTTTCGTATATTTTCTGAAGTTACACCGGTATTTGCGTCTGGTAGCCATCATTTTATGATGATGAGCGGATGATGTAAGGTACAACTCCTTAACGGGAATCTTGCCTCTCGGGAATTGAATTTCTTACCCACTAAAGGTTGTCTAAATTTTGGAAAAAGTAATAGTCGGTAGGTGCAAGGTCTGGTGAGTATGGCGGATGAGGCTGCTTCACGACAATTCTTTATTCATTAAAATAGTAGTATTATAATGTGTGCTAGGTACCTAAAATCTGTTTGAAGTCGGTGCTAAGCTAAAAAGAATACAAACGAACAATTACAAAAGTCTGAGCGATAGTCACTTGGCACCGACTTCAAACAGATTCTAGGTACCTAGCACACATTATAATACTACTATTATAGTCTAGTCAAGGTCGAATATGTCGAACTAAAACAAGCTGTTGATAAAAATATCTTTTCCACACAGACAGTTATCCTCCCTTTGTGTTGGAGGGACATGATACCCGTCCCTCCACAGTGGTGACCCCGACGTGATTGAAAGCAGCCTTCGATGCAGCATCAGCACGCCACCATCATGTTCACTCCCACAGCAAGTCTCACAGCCAGCCAGCAACCTCGGCCTCAACAGGGATATACCACACGCATGAAGCGACCGCTCCAGCCTGGTTACCCCTACGGCCTCATCAGCGTCTAGGCACAGCACACTGCACCTACGGTCTATGTAAGCAGAGCACCTCTCTCCCGTCTATGCAGCAGCCAGCCACTACGCAGCAACCGCCCCGACTCACTGGGGACCTCACCGCAGCACCGCGCACCGCACGCCATCCCGATTCACTGGGATCAGCGGACTTCAGCCCCGACTCACTGGGACTAGCGGCATTCAGTTCCAACTCACTGGAACTTGCGTCACTCAGTTCTGACTCACTGGAACTACTCCTGGCACTGGCAAGCTCTACAACAGAGCACAGACATGACAGAGTTGGCCCGCCAGGCATGATCACCTCGCCTGGTCGGAGGATCCTCCCTTTGTGTTAGAGGGACATGATACCCGTCCCTCCACACACCAAATTAAATAATTCTTTTTTATGTGTTCGTTATTGTTAGGACAAGGTTTGTGTACAAAAAAAATTAAAGGATAACGGGAAAAGTACTTTTTTTTGTCCGCGACTATTCACTGCCTGTGGGAAGCTGAGACAGATACCTATGTAAATATGGCGGTACGAAGTTCGCCGGGTCAGCTAGTTTTAAATAAATTTCCTTTTTATTGGTATAGGGAGCATACAAGGAAACAGGTACCTGATGGTAAGTGGCTACCGTCGCTCAAGGATATCTGCATCACAAGAGTCACAAGTAAATCAAGTGCTGACTACTAGAATCAGAGTGGTGGACTGAAGTTCTGCTAACCTCATTACTATTACTACACTACTACTTGAAGAAAAACGAAATAATTTTTGAATACCGGCTTTCTGAAAGCTCGCAATCATAGGCGTTTTATCTATAGGTAGTGCAGGGTGTACATTGCTCACTGTCGCACGAGCGCAGCGCTTTAAATGAGCTTGTGATCTTACTAAAGGGCGCTGGAGTACCTAATGATTGCACACGGGCTAGATACGCCTCTGGCCGCAATTTCACTCAGGTCAAGTCAGTCTATAATATGTGCTGGATAGCTCCAGGGCATATTGAAATGAAAGATTTAGATGCCTTTAATGTTTGACAGTACTTAGCAGAATGTCGCACGAGCAATGTTCAAATCAGTTGCGCTAGGTTGCGCTGCGCCTGAAACACATAAACGCCTGATAAAATACTAACAGCAAAAAAACGCAAAGCAACTAAATTTTGCTCTTAAAAATTCAAATTGCAAATGATTTTGATCATTCGACTGTCTCTTTGGCGCAGTGGTAGCGTACGCGACTGCTGTACATGAGATCTCGGGTACGATTCCCGGGTCGATCCAAATGTTGTATGATCTGCAAATATTTGTTTCGGAGTTTAGGTGTTATCTATATATAATATTAATTATGTATGTATTTACAAAAAGAAAGTAAATATGTATGTATATATCGGTTATCTAGTAACCATATTACAAGCTCTGCTTGGTTTTGGACTAGATGGCGTTGTGTGTTAGATGTCCGAAAATATTTATTTATTATTCCATCGAAGGCGAATAGGCACCTATTTAAGCAGGTTGCGATATTCAGATACGTGGTCATGGTCATATTTGCGTAGTAAAAATGAATTTAATGCAAAAGTTTTGAAAGCGCTCAAGTTTGTCGGGTTGCTCCACCGTGATATCGAGATAACTGACATCAGCATAGTCGAGTATAGTAAGAAGAAGGGATTGTGCAAGTGCAATTTTTGTTGTCGTTGGGAGAACATACCTATATGAAACGGACTTAAAGAATACCTATCTAGACTCAGAACAACAATTTGTGAATCACACAAAGTTTTGCTTGAACCCACAACATTCAGCGCAGTGGAAAGCGGCGTGGTGACCGCTTAAAGCACTTTGGTCCATAGTGCAATACAGAACTTAAATTTTGATACGATATATCCTAACCCGCTTTAAAGAGGGTCTTTATCCATTGCCCGGATCAGTTTGTTTCTCATTTTTAGGCTTCCGTACCCAGGTAAAACGGGACTCTATTATAGTCCGTTCGCTTAGATACGGTCGCTTTGTTCGCATCACCTTCGCACGTGCGGCATTTTGTCAAAGCAAAATCAAAGGCGCCGCCTGCGGCGTACACTCACAATTACGTAAGTATGATTTTTCAGTTTATGGTTGTGTTTGTTGACTCTTGTATCGTGTAAACTGAAAATGTTTTAATAAAGGCTATGAAGATGAGATGTTTTTATTTTTCAAATAATTTGTCTTTACTACGTAGGCAAGCACCTAACTTGTATGAATTAATATACTTATTACTTATTCGTATTTAACAACAATAACCACATTTGCGTGCAGGTGTATCGACACTATGTAAACAAATGGACTATACTAAAACTCCGGTGTCCGTCCGTCTGTCTGTCGCCAGGCTGTATCGCAAGAGCCGTGATAATTAGACAGTTGAAATTTTCACAGATGATGTATTTCTCTTGCTGCTGTAAGAGAGGGTTTCCCTACAACAAACTTGATTATTTTGCTAGTTTTTGCTCTACAGGCAACAGATTTGAATTGATATGTACAGAACCCTTCCTGCGCGAGTCCAACTCGCACTTGGCTGATTTTTTATCAATGCAACCAAATAATTTCATAGCGAAATGTGATTCATTATATTTGTTAACGACCTTTGTTTTAGAAAATGTCGTGTGTTGGCTCAGATAAACTAAAAAAACTACGCTACTTTTTATGCTTCAACAAGAATAAGGCCGTGCGTCATCTACCTACCTTTTTTTAGTTGATCTGAGTATGTTGGTACTTACTTTAAAAAAAACAGTGATGAAAGTGGATCAATCCTTTCAAAACTACCTACATTTCAGATTAATTTGTTGGTAACTGTTAAGAAGAAAACAGAGATAATCAGTATTTTTCCAAAAGCACCTAGATTACCGCCTCTTTTTTAACTTTGCGGGAACCCCCGTGGGCCGTCACCCGACCGGGGTTTGCGGCGGGGTGGTGTGACAGAATCTGACCGACCAAAACCACACTGTGTGCCACTCTGCGTTTGGAATGGGAGGAATTCAGAAAATGCTGTTACATATACGGTTTAAGATCTTTATTTCCTCATAAGAATTACAATTCACTTACTGAGAAACAAATATTTACAAATTAAGCATAAGAGAGCGTACAGAGACATAATTAATCACTACTTATTTTTATAAAATCACAAAGAACACATCACGAAAGGTACCAACAAATGACCCAAGGTGGGTATACTGCAAATAAGTCGCATCCAAAGCTCCAACACGTTATCACATTACACGGACGTTGCAACCATACCGCTACTAGATGTGGCAAGCACGACAAGCACTGCATTTTGCTTTTTTTTTTTTAAATATATTATGTTTATACTCATATTTTTACTATGTTTAGGTATTGACGACGAATACATTTTCATATTTTATTGTTTAATAGTCCTATATTAAAAATGTATAGATACTATCATTTATAATTATTTTAGGTTTTTGTCAAAGAGAAATAATTTTAGGCTTCTTTTGAAAATGGCCATGCTAGTAGCTTCTTTTATTACCATGGGCAGCTCATTGTACATTATAATCCCTTCGTATTCTATGCTTTTTTTGCCGTAGTTTGTTCTGGGTGGACGTGTTACTAGGTAGTTTGAATTACGTAACTGGATTTTTTGATAATCTTGTTTTTTTGTAAATGACATGATTGTATGTATGTCCTTATTTAAGATTTTTCGTATTAGTATGCATGTATAGTATGTGTAAGTTTGTTTTATGTTTATTATCTTAGTGTCTTTATATATTTTTTGTGTGGAAGTCCGGTATTTATAGTTAAATAAGATTTTTATCAGCCTATTTTGCGCCGTTTGGATAGGTTCAAGATTAGTTTTAGCCGCTGTCCCCCATACTTCTATTAAATAATCAACGTGGGGTTTCACTAAAGAGTTATATATTAAAAATCGTACTTCTCGAGGGAGACAGTTTTTTATATTGTGGACAGCCCCTGTGAGTGATATTAATCTAGATTTAACACTTTCTATGTGAGGCTTCCAGCTCAGGGAGCTATCTAAGATTAGACCCAGATATCTTTCTTTAGTCTTCCTATGGATTAATTGGTTGTCAATTTTAAGCTCAATATTGTCGGGAATATGTTTATTTTTTGCAGCAAATATAACATAATTTGTTTTTGCAATGTTGATAGTAAGTAGGTTTAGTTTAAACCAGTTATTCAATAAGTTTAAGTCTATTTTTACCTGGGGTAAAATCTCATCTACCGAACGCCCAAAGTAAAAAAGACTTGTATCGTCGGCATAAAGCGAAATGTCCCCTGTCAGACCTATTTGGGATATATCATTTATGTATATAAGAAACAGTAACGGTCCCAAAATCGATCCCTGCGGGACACCAAAAGTTATAGAACTGGGAGAACTTTGATTTTGTCCTATCTGGACTATTTGCCGCCTATTAGTCATGTAGGATTTAAAAATGTTGAGTGCTTTGTTTTTAACTCCAATGGCGGATAGTTTTTGGATTAGAATATCTGGACTTATGGTATCAAAAGCCTTTTTAAGATCTATAAAAATGCCTAGGGCGACTTGTCTTTGGTCTATATTCGTTTTTATTTTTGTTACAAGATCTATTGTGGCAGAAAGGGTGTTTGATTGTGGTCTAAATCCATACTGTTTTTGATAAAAGAAATGTTTCTCATTAAGGAATGTTTCTAAACGGTTATAAAGTATTTTCTCGTAAATCTTTGAGATGACTGGGAGGACAGATATTGGGCGGTAATTACAGGGATCTACTTTGCTACCAGATTTATATATAGGAACTACTTTTGCAATTTTCAGGTTGTCGGGAAAGATACCGTGTTCAAAACAGAAATTAATAGATTTTACGAGTCGTGGAGCAATAAACGTTTTGACACATTTCAGTGATTTAGTGCTAATGCCGTCGATGCCACAACCAGTATTTGGATCCAAGCTATCTATTATTTTAATAACTTCTTCTTCACTTGCCGGTGTAATGTATCTCAATTCTCTTTCGGTGCCTGTTGTTGCGTCAGACAAATTTCGTATTTCTGTTTGAGTAGCATTTCCTGTGGACGTATTATCGATGAGATTTGCCAGAGTCGAACCGATAGTCGAGAAATAAGAATTCAGACTTTCACATATTGTTCTTTGGTCTGTAATACTGCCATTTTCAGTTTCAAGTTTGCTGGGTCCATTAATATCTCTTGTTTTGTTTCGTGAGAGATCATTGATTAGCTGCCACATTTTTCTAGGTTTTGTCATGTTGTTATTAAAACGTTTCATGTAATAATCATTTTTTGTTTGTTGTATATTTTGAAATACTTTAGCTTTCATTTTTTCATATTCTTTTCTAGCTTTAGTGTCTGACATATTCGATCTATAAACCTTCCATAATCTATTACGTTCATTAATTCCTTCAATATTTTCTTGTTTAATCCAGTCTCTGCGTGGAGGATTCAATACTTTTATTTTCATTACTTTGCTCATGTTTATAGCCAGCTGTAGATCTTTGATTATTTCCTCGCATCGCTCTTCGTCGTTTATTTTGGGAAGTTCTTTAAAACATTTGAATAACTTCGTGTAGTTGATTGCGGTATATTCCATTTTCAAAATCGGTGGAGGATTGCAGCGCTTAATTTCCACAAATAATTGCTTGTGGTCAGACATCGAAGAGTCCATAATTGCAAAGTGGAACATATTGTCTTTGAGGTTCGAGGATACATGATCTAGTATAGTTTTGGTTGTATCTGTTTCCCGAGTGCAGTATTTTTTATCAATTTTGTTTAATATTATATAGTTGCTTTCCCTTAGTGTGTCCTTATAGTTACGAATACTATTATCTGAACTTAGCAAATTCAAGTTAAAATCGCCGAAAACGATTGCTCTTTTCATCAGCTGGAGCTGCTCTGCATATGTATCAAGGAAGTTGCCGACGTTACTTTTATCAGGTTTGTAAACCGCACCAACATTCAAGGAAAACTTTTTAACGTATATCCAGAGATACTGTGTCTCGTCGATGCAGCGTTCTTCAACAAGATTGTGCTGTAAGTTGTTGTGGACATAGATTGATACACCTCCTCCTCTTCTATTTAATCTAAAGTTATAATAATGCGTATAACCTTCAATATGGAGTCTCTTGGCTTCCTCTTCACTTTTGATCCAGGTTTCCGTAAGTACAATTAAATGTATAGTGGACTGTGATGAAGTGATTATACATTTAAGTTCATCTAGCTTACCAGGTTTGACAATACTACGTGCATTAGCGTAAAAAAAATTTGAGTGATTTCTTAGTGGAAGCCAGGTCTGCGTAGCTATTAATAATCTGATATGATATTTTATCTGTATTTGTTATTAGTTTTTTGAAGTAGGAATTGAATTTTCTGTAGATTTTATTATTTTCGGCGTACCTTTGACGTATTTGATGCTGAGATCAGTTTCACCATTAGCTACCCGACTCCGTAGATTTGCTTTCAGGTCTTGCAAGTATTTCTTTTGATATGGGGTCTGATCTGAATAAAGTTTGATGGAATCCGTAAGGCCGTTTTTATTACGCAAAATAAATTTAGCAGTCTCTTCAGATGAGAAACATAATTTAATTGGTCGAGTAGTCTCAGGTTTATATTTCCCAAGGCGAAAGATATTATATGGTCTGGGACAGTCTTTATCTATAAGATTTATTATTTTAGCAACTTCTTTCTTTTGATATTCTTGTTGTTCTTGCGTTGAGTTCGATTTACACTCGGGGATTCCGATAACTATAATATTTTTAGCACGCACTTCCCTTTCTCGGATTTCCTTAATAATGTCTTCCTGATAAATTTGTGTTTGGTCTGACGTTGCTGGGCTGAGTTTAAGACTATTTACCTCGCTCTCTAATCTGTTCATTTTTTGTTCAGAGCTTTCTGCCACAGTCTTTAAATTTGCAATTTCGGCTCTTAAATATTTGTTTTCAACAGTAATGTTTTCGATAGTATTGCTAATATTTCCGACTTCATTTTTTATATCAGCAACGTCTTGACATAGTTTATTGATGTTGTCATTTTCATCACTTCTAGAGGACATTAAAATTGCCATCATGTCAGACATTTGCTTTCGCAACTCTGATAACTCGTTTCTAATCACTTCGTTGTCCTTGGGTAACTTACGTTTGCCACGAATGGTAATTTGCGAAATGTCTTTTGAGTGCAATTCAGATAAGTTTGGCTGCGAACCTCCAGGAGGTGTATTGGAGCCACTTCCAGTCGGTGAGCGTGGGCAATTCATTTTATATCTGTGTTCTGTTACTACTCACGTGAGTTGTGTGCGATACACACAACTCACTTGATCATGTCATGATCTTCAGCAAAGTGTTGTGCATGAGCCCACAAAGGTTTCTGAGTTGGTACGACCAATATTTGACAGATGGCCGAATTTGACATACATGCGGGCGGAGCCACGGGCAACAGATAGTTGCAAATAAATAAATAGGTAATTTATTATTTCAATTTCATAACTAGAATAAAAACTGCGTGTAGACAGCTAGATTAATCACGTAGATAGCAAAAGTTAAATTAAAACATGTAAAATTTTAACAAAATAAAAACCGACTTCAAGGTTCGACTCGATTTGTCTTGGATGCCATCACCAGATCTTAGTGTATCATGGTATAAGGGTTAAATCGTAAAATTTAACTTTAAACGATAGACGGTAGTATTTAAATTCCATATTCACACCTAATCTTTATAAAACTACCCACATTTCTTAATATTTCCCTACATAAGACCATACTCTCGTCACGGTAAAGTTTACATGCACCTAAGCTACTATTTTTTGCACAAGCAAAATAGACCAATACTTTTTTCGCGAACCTTGATTTAATTCATGAAACGTTTTAAAATGTCGTCGGGGGGATCAGATATCGAGTTACAGTCGGCACTACCGAAAAAATCAACAAAGAAAATGCCCAAAAGTCCTTCAGAAGGTTTACTACGGAAGAAAGAAGAGAAGAAAAAGATAAGGCCGCCAAAAGAAGATCCGAAGAAGTTGAGCACAAAAATCATGATCCACCAAGCCCTAATCGACTTGAAAAGTAGGAAAGGTGTATCCTTACAAGCTATTAAGAAGTATTTAACAGAAAAATACAACGTTGACACAGAAAAAATTAACTATTTCATCAAAAAATACATTAAAAAAGCGGTCGAAGAAGGTACGATTATCCAAACAAAGGGTATTGGTGCATCAGGTTCTTTCAAACTCGTTCCCCAGAAGGAGAAGAAAGCTAAACCAAAGAAGAAAAAAGAAGAGAAAGAACTAAAAGAAAAAACCAAAAAGATAGATAAACCTAAGAAGATGAAAGAAGTATCGAAGAAATCTGCAGAAAAAGTTGTCAAATCGAAAACTAAACAAAAGGAAAATAAATTAGAAGATAAGCCAAAGAAAGTAAAGAAAGTTATAAAAGAACAGGTCCCTACTGATAAACAAGTTAAGAAAGGCACGGAGAAAACAAAGAAATCAATACTTACTAAAGCCTTGCAAACTCCCGCCAAAAAACGGGCGGCCATGTTGAAAAGAAAAAGTATCGGTTCGATAATAAAACCGCCAAAAATGAGGCCAAAGGCTAAAGCGTAAACAGCCTTATACCTAGATATTTATTATTTGGTAACACTTGTTTATTGTAATAAGTTCTATTTAATATCATAATAAATATTTTTGATTATATAATCTTATATTTTTTGTTAGAAGAGTTGTAATGAAGCTACCTACACTTTGTGTTGTGTTTTATGAAATGTATTTTTCAAATTTTATGTACCTACCCTACCCTTATTATTTAAATAAATTATAAGTAGTGAAATATTTATGTAAACTGGTTTAATTGCCTAAAAATACTCCAACAATATAATATTGCAGCAAACTAAAGCTAGTATTGACTATACCAATGCTAGGTATACGCAGTCATACGCACACCCACACACACACGCACACACATGACTCTGAACCGCAACGGGCGTTAATCAGGTCGCCCATCTACTCCTTTGAACAATATAAAAAACTAAAAAACACGTTTACAAAAGTCGATTACAAACAGAGCCGAGCCGTGTCGACTTTAGGTATCGATCAGTCTTTTTTTTAATTTATTTTTTATTTATGGCCCGCCAAAATGACTCTACTCTGCCTGATGGAAAGCATAAGCAGAATCCAAGAGTATTGGTCGCCATACTCACTGCGAAAGCAGACAATGCAGTATGGCGACCCACACCATGGCGGCCTAGTGATGCTGCTGCATCTTTTAGTCTAGTCAACAAGTATGGAACTTGTTGACTAGACTATTTGGGCCTCCGGTCTCGCACTCACCAACGAAACACGACAGGCTTAACAGACACCAGCCATTAGCCAACTACGCACGATATATTATAATAATAAACCATGTATATGCATTATAGTGCACAAGTGTGTACGCATACATAGGTGGACTCTCTGTTCCCTCACTTTCACAATTCGATGGGGGCAGTGCACGGGGAACGGGGAGAGATTATGGATGTTGGATGCGGGGCGAAGCTAGTCTAAAAAAAGTAGCTTAAGTTACTCCTTATATCATCAGCTACCTATCAGTGAAAGTCCCGTCAAAGCCGGTTCAGCTGTTCTAGAGATTAGCCGGAACAAAGAGACAGACAGACCGACAAACAGACAAAATTTGAAAAAAATGTTATTTATTATATGTATTTAGTAAAAAGCGGTTATTTTAATATTACAAACAGACACTTTAATTTTATTGATTTGTATAGAATACTATAGATAGATGTATAGACTAGCTGAGCCTAGCGGTTATTGTTGTGGGTGATGCCACGGGGCGACGATAGTCTCAAAAAAGTAGCCTATGTTACTCCTTATATCATCAGCTATCTGTCAGTGAAAGTCTCTTCAAAATCGGTCTAGCCGTTCCAGAGATTAGCCGGAAAAAACAGACGGGCAATCAAAAATGTTGAAAATCAAAAAAACAAATATTAATTAACACTTTTATTGTGTAAATCAATTAAATTACTATTTTTCATTCTAGGTTTATAATCACTATTTACTAAACTTAACTTTTGTAAAGCTTATTTTGCATAGGATGAGCCTATCAGAAACTAAGTATGATTACTTAGATATAATGTAGATTTTCTGCACGATTTTGTTAGTTGATTACATAAAGAGGACATCATCAACATTTGTCAGCCAATTTGCGTTACAAATTGGCATTTATAAGTTTTCAATTTCATTAAATCTACTACTAACGCCATCTATACGACCACTTCCGCAAATGGCAAGAATTTTTCGAGTCACTGAAACTATAGACGATATTGTGTCTATCTATGTCTTAAATATACGCTGTGGGAGTCAAAACTACGATATAATATACCTATACCTAAGTTAAAAATAATAGGTACTAAAGGTTAATAAAAGAAGAATGAGAACAGAATAACACTAGCACTATTGAGTTCTAGGAGTAACTTTTCTAAAGTAATTCAATATTACAAGTGTCTCCGTGTGGAGACGGATCAAGAATACGGATTGTCACCACCCCTATTCATACCATGGGTGTCGTAAGAGACGACTGAGGGAGGGAAAGAGAGAGCAAAGAGCACTGCAAAGCAGTGGTGGCGTAAAGGGGGGGCGGTCCGCCCCGAGTGCCAAGCATCAAGGGGTGACAACGGAATGCCCACTCAGTCGCGGAGATTAGTAGCCATTGCTGCACTGGCGGAAATGGAGAAAAAGTACTCAGAAAATAGATGGTATACTCTCCAATAAAAAAAGTTTATACTGTTTCTGCTGCAAAGTGTTTACGCGCCATGAAACAAAAAAGAATTTCGTCAACGGATTAAATTCATGGTGGAAACTAAATTCTAAAGTTTCTGAACACGAGAATTCTGAGGGCCTTCACTACTGTTTTGAAAAATGGAAATCTTGGAGAATGAGAAATTTAGGCTGCAAAAATCTATCGACCATGAACATCAAATGGTCTTAGACCAAGAAAAAAAGAAGTGGCGTGACATTTTGAGTCGCCTCTTATACGTTATTCTTTTCCTGGCACGTAAAAATCTTCCTCTAAGAGGACATGGAGAGGGGATTTCATCAGACAATAGTGGGAATTTCTTAGAATTAGTTTATCTATTGTCAAAATATGACCCAGTGCTAAAATAGCACATGCTAAGAAGTAAACATAGGTACAATTGCCTCTATAACAAGTAAAATTTTAATAAATAAAAACCTACTTCAAGGCTCGACTCGATTTCTCTTGGATGCCATCATCAGATCTTAGTGTCCTCATCATAGTACCACCGTTGGGATATCTCCTTTCCATTAAAAAAAGAATCATCAAAATCGGTTCATAAACGACAAATTTATCGGCGAACACACATAAAAACAAACATAATATATACGGTCGAATTGAGAACCTCCTCCTTTTTTGAAGTCGGTTAAAATGTAAACGGGTAGATTCATAGTTCATCAGTCTTTTGGGGAAAGAGGTGAAGAATAACATTTTGGACAACATAAAAAAAGCTAAATACTTCGGGATTATTTTCGATAGTACTCCAGACATGTCACATGTTGATCAAATGAGTTATATAATCAGATATGTTCATATTGAAGGCGATCAAGTTGAAATGAAGGAATCATTTCTAGGTTTCTTCCCTATAGCTGGAAAAACTGCAGTCGAACTTACTGAAAATATCCTTACACAGTTAGAGGGTGTTATCTTGGACATCCATCAACAATGACTGCCTCTGTGGCGCAATGGTAGTGTATACGACTGCTGTCCTTGAGGTCTCTGGTTCGATTCCCGGATCGGACCAAATGTTTGTATGATCTGCAAATATTTGTTTCGGAGTTTGGGGGTTTTCTATGTGTAAAATATGTAGGTATGTATTTACGAAAAAAAGTACATATATATGTATTTATAACAGTTGTCTAGTACCCATAACACAAGCTCTGCTTAGCTTGGGACTAGATGGCGTTGTGTGTTAGGTGTCCGAAATATTTATTTTTTATCTATGTCGGGCACAAGGATATTATTATGATAACGCTGCAACCATGGCAGGAGTTCATGGTGTTGCACAAGCAATAATTAACGAACACAATCCTAAAGCGTTGTTTAAGTCGTGTGATAATCAATCAATCAACAAAATCTATCAACGGCTATCGCTGGAAAAGTGTGTCTTAAATTTCAAAGCCCTAAATTTTTTTCTTCAAACTCAAAGTATGCAAATAGTGAAAAGAGCTATTTCCTGCGCAACTGCAGAATGACCAGAATGTGAGGATTTATATAATTCTATGTTTTTTGATGTGACGATAATTTATAGTTTGAAACAAATTCATTTTAAATTATTGCTATTGTTGTAATTTTTTTTAAATTATTATCTTTACTGATTATTGTAATTGTGACTCAAATTGTAATTATCGCATTTATTTTATTGAAATAATGTCTTTTGCATATTGTCTGGACTTTAAAAGAGACGGTGATCCCTGAGTTTGTTTCGTCCTTTCTTCTCAGGGCTAGTCCAGTTAGGAAAGGCCGAACTCATCTGCTCAAAAAAAAGTTTAACTTGCAAAAGTGTTCATGTAACCTAATTGCAGAATAAATGATTTCATTTCATTTCATTTCATTTCATTTCTATGTTAGAATGACCTGATAAATTTTACTAAAAACTAGAGCAGCCTTAGGTACAGAGCATTGGATGACATTCTTTTGTTTTTTATGGAATAGGAGTCAAACTAGCTGACGTATCTCCTGATGGTAAGCGATTACCGCCGCCCATGGACACCCGCAACACCAGAGGCGTCACAAGTGCGTTGCCGGCCGTAGGGGGGTGGGGAGGGGGACAGGGGAAGGGTTTGGGGTATGGGCCTCTCGTATCCTCACTCACTGGGTGAAACACAGCGCCAGCGCTGTTTCACACCTCATTCTCATAACATTTGGTGTTGTTCAGCCTTAAAGCATACGACAACAGAAGAACTTCGTGGTACCTATAGTTCCACATCTTACAAAAATCTATGATGAACTTTTAGACGACATTATTTTGGAGATTTTCCGACTAGGCGCCACTTGGAAGCCGCCAGAATTTCTCTTCAAGAAGCGGTCCAATGGACTAACCTGGAGCTTCTGACTGTTCCAAGTCTAGCGCTGTGTCTAAATTTTTTTAACTATTTGTGTTTCGGTGGCTTCTTGCGAAAGAAGTCTCTCAAAATTAAAGTTGATAAAATCTTACTTAGGATAAACAATGAGCCAAACACGACTTACAAGTCTTTCCACATTGTCCATTGAAAAGGACAAAAAAGTAATGTCACGTTTAGTATTTGTCGTTTTTTTTTTAGCGTGCTCAATAGAAAGTCGCCCGGGTGCCAACCTATGCTACGCCGCCACTGCTGACGCCGCTACTGCTGCAAAGAGAAGGACAACTTGACACAAACCCTTTTTTTTTCTTTTTTTTTTTTAACTGTGGAAATCCCCTCGGCCTGTCACCCCGCCGGGGTTTGCGGCGGGGCGGTGTGTCGAACTCGAACCAACTAAAACCACACGGTATGCCACTCTACGCCTCAGGAGGGAGGGATCCGGGAACTGATGTTATTACGACATCCAGGACTTGACACAAAACCTATACCAACCCGTCTGGTCAGCGTGCTATAGTAGTCCAAAACCTTATATCTAAGGAGAGGGCTATGTCCAGCAGTGTACTGTTAAAGGCCGTTGATTATTATGACAATTGTTGATAGATAGTAACAAAAACTGAGGCCTTCATAAATTACTAAATGGATAAAAGTCAATAGACCGTTGAGTGTTGAGTGAAATGAAACTACCAAGGATTAAATTTGACTAATTTTGACTGCCTCGTTGGTCTAGCGGTTGACGTGTGCGACTGCTGATCATGAGGTCTTGGGTTCGATTCCAGGGTCGGAACTAATGTTTGTATGATCTACAAATATTTGTTTCGGAGTTTGGGTGTTTTCTATGTATAATATGTATGTATTTACAAAAAAAAAGTATATATGTATTTGTATCAGTTGTCTAGTACCCATAACACAAGCTCTGCTTAGCATGGGACTAGATGGCGATGTGTGTTAGATGTCCGAATTTTTTATTTTTTTTATTTTAATTAAGACCTAAGCTTAGAAAAAAAAAACCGGCCAAGTGCGGTCGGACTCGCGCACAGGGTTCCGTACAAACCTGTAGGTATATTATATGATGTAACCAAAAATTTATGGTTTTCGCAATTTTTCCTTAATCTGCGCTATAAGACGTTACTTCGTACAAAATTTCAAGATTCTCAGTTCACGGGCCCTGTAGGTTCTGATTCCCTTGCGAGTGTCGGAAATTTGCAGCTTATACGGCTGTATCTTTTGATAGCGTTGGTTTACAAGTTTGATTTTTCACAGCTCCAAGGGACAGTGGACTTGAGTATTTGATATGATTTTCAGCTTGATACCTCCACGCGTTCCTGCCATAAAGGGTTTTGACAGACAGACGAACAACAGAGTGATCCTAACTTTTAAACTTTCGCGTTCCATGATATAATTATTTGAGGTACGGAACCCTAAAAACGGATATGGTAAAAAACCATACATTGTCAGTCTCTTCATGTGCCCTGGTTCATGAACAGTAGATTAAATAGGCAACTAATTTTCGATGCCCATAGACTCAGATCTGGACACATCCCATGCAATAAATTTAGTTAGGTAGTAGGTACATGATGAAGAAAACTGCTTCTTCTGATTGTGAGGAATGTACAGTTGTAGAAGACTTACACTTACTCACACCATTTATTAATGGAATGTGTCAGATATGAGTCTGGTAGAGTTTAAGCTCACGATAAATCGAACTGCCATGCTGAAAAACGAAGACGTGTTTCATTATTCTCTGCGCCAATAATCCCAACAACAAGATTAATAACATCAATTTTTTTTTAAGGTAACTCCTGCACTAGGACTTTACAAACATACCTACATGAAACGGACGCAAAAAACACCCAGACTCAGAACAGCAATTCGTGGATCAGACAAAGTTTAATCCATATAGATATCGAAGCGCACTCAGTGCGGTAGGAAGCATCAATCCAGTCAAGTGATAATAACTTAAAAAAACTAGGTACACTATTCACATTAAAAGCTAAGCTAGGTAGGTACTGATACCGGTTTGCTTAGGTATATGATCCAATATGGCGGCTAACCAACATGTTTTGTATAAAAAGCTAATACCTAACGGCAATTTAAAAAGTAATACTTAAATAAATTCATTATTTATTAAAACTAACTTATGCCCGCGGCTCTGTCCATATGAAGTTTAGATTCATTTAAGATTACCTTATGATGTTATTCCTATTGTGCATTACTTCATGCCTACTTATTCATTTGTTTGTAATAATGTGTACTAAAATCTTTTTTATTCATTTACTTTCATCGGTACGAAGTTAATTAGTTTCTTTTATTATTCAACATCAAAATAAACTACCCATGAATTTGAGTTTCTACAGTCGATTTGTCAATCCAAAGGTTGCCTTTAGAAGAAATTGCTTTTGAGCGATAAGGCCGCCATTTGTAAATGGTTGTTAAATTGATATGATACCTATCTACTACCACTACGTACTCGTTAATATAAACTGTATTAATTGGTGTACAATATAGTTTATTCTATTCTACCTAGATTTAAATAAATTAATATTTTGGGCATTTCACACACAACACCATCTAACTTCAAAATCAGCAGAGCTTGTATTTTGATAGCTAGATTGACTTACAGCAGCAAAAAAAAGTATACCTAACAGTACCCATTATTATTTATTTTTTTGTAAATAGGTACATATATAATTATCAGATTTTATTTTTAAAAGGCCGGCAACGCACTTGTGATGCCTCTGGTGTTGCGGATGTCCATGTATGGCGGTAATCGCTTATCATCAGGCGATACATCTGCTCGTTTGCCCCCCTTACCATAAAAAAATAGAAAGAAAACACCCAAACTCCATAACAAATAGGTATTTGCTGATCCTACAAAAATTTGGTCCGACATGGGAATCGAACCCGAGACTTAAAGCACAGCAGTCGCATACGCTACCAAGTAGTCAATTTCGTTACAAGTTTATGGAAAATAGAATGCGCCTTTGTGTTCCACTGAATTCCAACTTATCTGATAGAAGACATACGTACCCAAAAAAAAATTATTCATGAATATAGAACTTAACAAGTTCCTTAGATAATGTTATTTAATTAATAAGAAAATTTTACAATATTTCGAAGCAAGAAGCATCAAGGCCCAAATACTTTAAAAGCTGTTGAAATAAGAATTGAAAATAACCAATTTGAGGGTGAAAAAATAAATAAATAACGTGCTTAGATATACCTACCTAGCTAAAGCTGATTGCAGATTAATAAAATTAAAAAGCGGCCAAGTGCGAGTCGGACTCGCCCATGAAGGGTTCCGCAGCAGCAAGTAACATAATATAATTTTAAATTTATTTTTATATTTGTGTTGATTGAATGAAAGGTATTTACTTCTGTCTCAGCTTCCCACAGGCAGTGTACTGTCGCGGACAAAAAAAATGATTTTTCCCGTTATCTTTTATTTTTTTCTTTCTGGCAAAAAAAGAATGAATGAAATCGGACTATGTGTTATTGAATTACAACCAAGTACGTATTGACTTTCATCCCCTCTCTCCAGGAAACCGTGCTGAATTTCGGGATAAAAAGTATCCTATGTCCTACCTCGTAGTATGAACTCAAATCATGGCAAGTTTCATTTGAATCCATTCAGTAGTTTCGGCGTGATGCGCGGCCAAGATACAGACAGACAGACAGACAAAAATGAAAAGAAATACAGTTTTGGCTTCAGTATCGACTATAGACAGCCCTCCAAAAAAAAATTTCTAAATATCTTTAATGTACAGAATTGGGCCTGTTACATTTTTATTATAAGTATAGATTATATTTTTAGGTACTAAGAGTATAATTTATTAAAGAAAACAATTAGTTAGCCATCTACAGTAAACTGCTGTTTATTTTACAACATAAATTAAAGTTACACTTGCTATCACTTTTCAATTACACGAAATAACATTAAACATAAAAATCAGGAAACAATCCACTATTATAATACCAGAACAATTGGAACGATAATTATGTAATCTCACCACCATCCGAGCTGTGCGAGCGCCAACGAGCGAATGAATTCACAGCTGACCCTCACTCGCTTATATAGGTTTTTGGTGGAGGTATATGAAAATAAAACTACGTCTTCGCTTGATTATCCTAACACGGCTTCTCCTGACGGTGCTCCGTCCTCGGGCACGTGTATGGATGCTGTGTCATTAGCTGTTCCTTCGGTTATATTGGCCGACGGTCCAGCTACAGGGCCTTCGTCATCATCTGAAATTGTGGAACTAGTTAGGCACTGAAAAAAAAAAATGTTTGCCTAATCTTACGTTCATCACACATTCAAGGCCCTCAGTCATTTCTCACACACACGACTAGAAACCTACGATCTTCACAAACAGGCTTCTAATCTCATATCCATCTGATTCATAATCGTCACACTGTCTCACTTAAGAACTGTGTCCTAAATGTAGAACTAGCACCGCAGCGCAGTTCATGTTACTACAGAACAGGGGCACCGCAGTGCTTATCCTTACGTAGGGCAGAGGTACCGCAGCACATGCCTTTCAGTTCATATCTCATCTAAACGGGGCACCGCAGCGCTTATTCCCACATATGACAGAGGAACCGCAGCACACGTCTTTCAATTTATATCTCTTTGAACGGGGCACCGCAGCGCTTATTCCCACGTATGACAGAGGTACCGCAGCACATGTCTTTCAATTTATATCTCATCTGAACGGGGCACCGCAGCGCTTATTCCCACGTATGACAGAGGTACCGCAGCACATGTCTATTTGGAGGGCAAGGTACCGCAGCACCTGCCTTTACAAGCTGTCAGTGAGACCGCAGTCTACTGCCACTGACGCTCCGCCACCTCAGCACTCACACGACCGATGGTAGGAGCGCAGCCTCCAAGCAACCTCAGTCACTCGTCATCTAAGTCAATATCTGTAACAGATCAAAAGTTACTGCACAAGTATCAGGGCACCGCTCTCCTTTCCAGGGCAACATAAACTGTGCCGCTGCCAGAAGTAAAACCACCCAGTGGTTTTACCACGAGCTCCACTGAGCAATTTAAGTTCGTAGCGGTCACTGGATAACGCTTTTATCACTTGGTAAAGACCTCTCATTCCAGAGTCCAGTTTTCCGGTCGACTGCGAATATTTTATCACGAACACCATGTCGTTTACCTTGAATACTCTTGGAGGGTGCCTGTTTACATAAGAATCCTGACACTTGATTCTTTTGTAGAATCTTGGTAACATCATAGGCCCTTTGTTCACTTATTACGCCTACTCGATACTCGCATAACGACAGCATTTGATATTGTTAAATACAATCACTATGCCCCGCGTCAGAGGCATAAAAAGTTCACATATCGCGCTTCCTCGACTCTTAACATAGGCACACTGTTCGCATATTACGGTCACCATGACAACCCGTGTCATCCGTGATGCGACACCCCAGAGTGACACACCAACCAGGCAGAGGCACCCAAGTTCGCATACCTGAACTGAATAAAGAAAACACATCTTAACTCACCAGTCTGAGATAGAGCCACTTACGCATCCGGCGTCCATTCACCACGCCGTTGGACCATGTGTTCAGCTGCCGCCCGAGTTCTTTTGCCATAAGAACCCGCCAACAGCTCGCAACTCTTAACGGTGATGCGAAAGGTCCCGAACAACCCTGTAAGACCCTCGCATGCCAGAATCTACGCTGTAGGTCTAGGCACAAAGTTTGCTTACCACCCAGTGACTTGTAACGATACGATAAGTAACGACACTTGAGTTGTTTTACAGAGGTCTACCAACTTTGCAACCTGAAGTTATTTATTTTTGTATTTTTTTAAGCGTCGCATAGGCGTAAAAACTTAGGACTCACGGAGGCAAGCGTGCACTCAAGCCTCCACGAGCAATAGTTTCGTTAAAATAAAATTTGCCAGCAGTAAATGATTTGAATAATTTAAATACCTTCAGTTGCAATCGAAAAGGCGGTATGATTAGAAAAAAAAGCAAAATAAGAAACATTGCGAGGGACTGGCCTCCGGACTACAATCACCCACATTGCAATAATTCACTCCTTGAACTTAATACAAGCACTAACTGCTTGAACTTTACATAAGCTCGGTCTAACCTGACCATTACGGATTGTTCTTCCTAGGTGGTATTTTGTGACGAGAAACTTACACTATTTGTAAGTTGATAGAAAACCTAGCACTAGTCAAGGTATCTAGAACTTTTCGTAATGTCTTCTCATTTCGTAAATAGCGCTTTACCACAGTAAGAAACGCTCAATTTATTCTGCATAGGTAGGGTAAATAAAATAAAATAATTATTTTTCATCACATCAAATTAAATATTTGCAATAGCAATCTGTGACAGACACAGTTTGATTTGTAATTAAAAAATTGACCAACTACGACCGTCACTAAGAGTGCATAGACTAGTCAAACACTCGCGATCGTCGCATTGCATCACTTTAAATTGCACATATAATTTACTTCCGTACACCACAGATTAAAATCATGTAAACACAGATTAAAACTCAATATGAAAATGTGATTTGACCTTATCTGTGTAGCGTTCATTACACTCAAGCTATATGACACACAAGCTTTACCGTAACCTCACTCATTACCGTGTCGGCACTGGTGCACTGCATTGTGCCCTTCGTCGCTGGCACGATATTTTGTAGCTAGTGATCGTCACACGCGAATGCACCAAAACATTCAGTACCCGCATTTATTTATTTTTATCTGAAGTACCACACTAAAATATTTTCCGGAGCAGTAAAAATGTGAAAATCGTTTACTAACTCTAATTGGTTCTCCATACCAAAGATAGGCAGCGTGTCACTTCCTTCACGACTTCTTCACATTCAATGTTCCAACTTAAATGACATACTTTGCCGGTAGTTTTTTACTTTAGTAGGAGAAAATCGATGACCACCGACAAACTAATTAGTTATCGACTGAATTTGAAGCGTTATCTATTGATTTCGATTTTTGCGGACATTCGTAGCTTTTATGTCCGATTCGATTGAATACGAAACATTTGTTGTCTGAACTTTTAGAATCACTTACCGTGCTTACGAGCTGAGAATTTACACGGTAACGGCGTATGAATTTTAACATGTTTAGGTTTAGTGTAGGTAGTTAGAAATCAAACTGTTATCAACTGTCAGGTCGGCGTTAGCAGCCATCGCTTGTACTTGAGGGTTATCTATACCTCGCACTATGATTTGAACCATTAACTCACTACTCAAACCTGTAACAATGCGTAAACGAAGTAACGGCGGGCGTATTCGGCATACGTCAAATACTATCGGACGTTGTAATCATTACGTCAAAAAGAATGTTAGCGTAATCTTGTTTACGAGGACATAGAAGTTTTATTTCCGATACGAAATTGGTCCACGAACGATCGTTTGTCACCCACTCGTCAAGCCAAGATTTCACGTCTCCCTTCAAACAATTAGCCACCCGCAAAAGACATTCCGAATCGTTCCAATTGTTAACTAACCTAGCGCGCTCCACCTCCTCACACCACACCTCAATATCGTGTATAGCCGGGTCAAAATTCGAAACATAATAATTACGTGATTTAAACGGATTCGTTGCACTCAAAATATCAATCAAAGTTTGTGAAATATTAGACTCATTGTTTTGCGGTGTGCTGCGATGAGTTGGTCTCGGTGGTGCGTGAGATTCACTGACGTTGTTTTCTTCGATAGCGTTCAAACGAGCAATTATAGTGTTCAATGCCTTTTTCACCGAGCGTTCGCGCCTATGAGGACGTTCACGAGGATCACAACGCGACCGCTTACGCGAGCCCCGTCGCGAACGGCCACGGGAGCCCGACCGTTCTCGAGACTAATCGCGACCTCTGCGGCGATTCACTAGGCGACCTCTGCGGCGATTCACTAGGCGACCTCTGCGGCGATTCACTAGGCGACCTCTGCGGCGATTCACTAGGCGACCTCTGCGGCGATTCACTAGGCGACCTCTGCGGCGATTCACTAGGCGACCTCTGCAGTGATTCACTAGGCGACCGTTGGGTAGAACCACGACGCGTACGGTGACGCTTTCGGTCTTCACGTCTGTGCGATCTATCGTGCCTTCGTTGACACTGTCTATCGGCAAACACACTCCTAGATCTGGGCATAATGAAGTACGCAAATAGGCAAATGAAAATATGCAACAGAATGTGGGTAGTTGATTGTTTCCCAAAGAATGAAAATTAAACATTTGTGAGCGGAGATCTATCCCACTTCTGATTTTAGGTACTAAGAGTATAATTTATTAAAGAAAACAATTAGTTAGCCATCTACAGTAAACTGCTGTTTATTTTACAACATAAATTAAAGTTACACTTGCTAACACTTTTCAATTACACAAAATAACATTAAACATAAAAATCAGGAAACAATCCACTATTATAATACCAGAACAATTGGAACGATAATTATGTAATCTCACCACCATCCGAGCTGTGCGAGCGCCAACGAGCGAATGAATTCACAGCTGACCCTCACTCGCTTATATAGGTTTTTGGTGGAGGTATATGAAAATAAAACTACGTCTTCGCTTGATTATCCTAACAATATATTATATATTATATTATTATTATAAGTATAGATAGATTACAGGGGACATACATTTTACCACTTTGGAAGTGTCTCTCGCGCAAACTATTCAGTTTAGAAAAAAATGATATTAGAAACCTCAATATCATTTTTGAATACCTATCCATAGATACCCCACACGTATGGGTTTGATGAAAAAAAAAATTTGAGTTTCAGTTCTAAGTATGGGGACCACCAAAATTTATTGTTTTTTTTCTATTTTTGTGTGAAAATCTTAATGCGGTTCACAGAATACATCTACTTACCAAGTTTCAACATTATAGTTATTACCTATAGTTTCGTAAAAAAGTAGCTGTGACATACGGACGGACAGACAGACGGACAGATAGACAGACATGACGAATCTATAAGGGTTCCGTTTTTTGCCTTTGGCACGGAACCCTTAAAATGGTTCACGAATCAGAGTTGTGCCTAATTGTCTAAATCTAAATATATCTAAATATATAAATCTAAAATTCCAGAAACAACAATAAACTATCAAATTATTTTTTTTCAGTATTTTGGTAATAAACGAGTTAGGTCTTTGCCGCCTTTGTCACTCCTCTGTTTGCATCCACAGTCCTTAAAATATACCCAGGGCCCGATCTAGCTATTTAGCCGCTCCGGGCAAAGCTAATTTTCGCCGCCCTTTACATACACTAAACCATATTACTCATGAGTTAGTTATGTTGGGGATGTTAAGTATACAAGTACCTACTAGGTACGTGATATTTTTGGGATTGGGATTATACCTAGGTACCTATAATATTCAGGTCTGTCTATTGGGCCTTCTGAAGAAGATCTATACGAGAGTCGATGGGTGTTTTTATGTTAGTAAGAAGTATGCAATGTATGTCTTTAAAAGAATTTCACAGAAACTACCGAATGGATTGATATCATTTTATCGACATAATTATGTACCTTTCAACTTTATCATCATCATCAATCTATAGCGACTCACTGCTCTTTTCCCTTGTGCTATTATTCCCTGTCTCGGGCTAATCTTGCCTATGTATGATGAGTGATGAACCTTTAACTAAAGGAATAATAAACATTTTTCATCAAAATCGTTTCAGAAGTTGAAAAGATTAGGACCAAGCTGTTTACTTGTTTATTATGGTCATCACATCATCAGCCTATCGCAGTCCACTGCTGGACAAAGGCCTCTCCAATAAGTACGTATAAAAAGACACAACAAAAGATTTGTTTTAAAACGCAATACTGACAAAAAACAATATTATTACTACAAAACAAATCAGTCATTTTTTTAAATCGCCAAGTGGTTGGCAAACTAGACATAAAAATGATAAGACAGCTCTCCACAAAGCTATTAGAACGTTAAAAAACTCAATAGATAGTCTAAATAATGCTACTGCAAAGCAAATTGGCTTTTCAATTTGATTTGCACTGTCACAAAATCGACTGAATACTCGTTCTGGAAGTTTACAAAGACGCTAGACAGACCAAAGCAATATAAATACCCCATTAGAACTTCATCTGGCTGGACTAGGTCAAGTAAAGAATAGGCCACTTTGTTTGCTAAACACTTAGCCGCCATTTTTACATCAAATGAAGGTATCAATGCGGAGTTTGAAAACGAAGTCGAATGTACACTGCAGCAGGACCTACAACTATCTATTCCGCCAAGGCCAGTCAAAGTTGGGGAACTTAAGAGAACCATAAATTGACTTCAAAATAAAAAGCCCCGGGTTTCGATCTCATCATAAAAGAAATTATAATGCAACTTTCCAGAAAAGCATTGGTTTTTCTAGTCATGCTTTACAGTGGCATACTTCGAGTACAATATTTTCCCAGATTATGGAAGGCAATGACAATGATACACAAGCCAGGAAAGACCCCTGAAGATGCGTCATCGTATAGACCAATAAGCCTCTTGCCTGTGCTGTCCAAGATTTTCGAAAGGATCCTCCTAACCAGGTTTTTGTTGAGTATGGGTGATAACCCATACTCAACAAAAACCTGGTCATACCTAAACAGCAGTTTGGTTTCAAACAACACCATTCTACAGTGGAACAAGTGCATCGGGTGTGTGATAGGATATGACAATCCTTTGAAAAAAGGGAATACTGCTCCGCTGTATTTTTAGATATTCAGGCTGCCTTCGATAAAGTGTGGCATAAAGGACTTCTCTATAAAATAAAAGCATTTCTTCCGCACAGTTACTACCTTTTGATGGAGTCATACCTCACATACAGAATCTTCCAGATAACAGAGGACGGAGAGCTGTCAACTATACAAGATATAATGGCGGGAGTCCCACAAGGATCTGTCCTTGGCTCCGTATTATATACGATCTACACTGCTTACCTTCCAGAAACGCAAGGCGATACTACGGCTACATTTGCCGACGACACTGTAATTCTCGAAAGCAGCAGGGATCCAATTGCAGCATTCGCCGTCTTGCAAAATAACCTTGATAAGGTCAACGAATGGACCCAGAATTGAAGAATTAAAGCCAGCACTACTAAATCTGTGCATATCACATTTACGCTAAGAAAGGGAAACTGTGCTCCGGTAAAATGGGCGAAAATGTCCTGCCACAGTGTGACTCTGTCCGTTATTTCGGTATGCACTTGGACAGGAGGCTGACCTGGAAGAAGCACATTAAATCAAAGCGAGACGAACTGAACATGCGGTTCAAAAACATTTACCGTTTGATGTCACGAAACTCCAAACTTTCAAATGAACACAAACTATTAATATACAAAATGGTCCTAAAGCCAATATGGGTGTATTCCGCACAGCTGTGGGGAGTGCCAGTGACTCGCAATTTACAAATAATGCAAAGGATTTAAAATGGTATCCTAAGAACCATTTCAAATTCAAATGCACCATGGTTCACCACAAACACAGAGATCCACGAAGCTCTAAGCATACATAAGTACTGTGAAGGAAGAGCTAAAACAAACGGGAAAGAAATATAAAACGCGGCTGGAAAATCACTCAAATGATCTGGCTACCTTGTTGGCAACTATCAGCTACACTAAACGACTGAAACGCCATGATATCCTAAAGCTTGGTGACAGATGGTGAAGGATTGGGGATCTCCTGCTGAGGAGCTGCCTAGACGTGATACAACGACTTCAACAAATCTACTTATAGTTTGAGACTGATTGCTGATAAGCACAAAAAATTAAATTGTGTAAATTAAACAGTTTTTCGAAGAATATTAAATCCTACCTCGTAATTATAGTAATTTTCTTCGGTACATAAAAATTTAAACTGTTCGATATCTCAAAAATTTCGGAACTTAAGTATCGTGATACTTAGTATCGAAATGAAAGTATCGATACTACTCAGGTATCGGTACTTTTGCGGATCCCTACTTCTTCTTTCTTTGTTTCGAACTAAAATAATTCAGTTAAGTAAAATACTTAAATATTTCCACTATTCAACCTGTATTAGGTTGGAAGGTATCACATAAAATTCTCAACCTGCCATCTTGAGTGTGGATGGCTAGTGGCTTGGTTGGAAGAAAGGATTAAGTCAATTTTGCCGCCCCTCATTTCTTGCCGCTCTGGGCAAATGCCGGGCTTGCCCCCCCTTAAATCAGGCCCTGAATATACCTAATAATACTCGTAGGTAGGTATTATAAATTCGTAAATAACTACAGAGTTATTTACGAACAGACACACAGGTGTCTGTCTGTCTTTTTTTTATGAAATAGGGGGCAAACGAGCAGACGTATCGCCTGATGGTAAGCGATTACCGCCGCCCATGGTCACCCGCAACACCAGAGGTGTCACAAGTGCGTTGCCGGCATTTGGGGGATGGGGATGGGGATGGGGGATGGGGGGAGGGATTGGGGTATGGGCCTCCGGTATCCTCACTCACTCGGTGAAACACGGCGCAGTCGCTGTTTCACTCCGGTCGAGCCCATTCCTGCCGAAGCGTGGCTCTCCCACGGTAACGCTGTCTGTTATGTTAAACCGCAGCACCGACTTCAAAGACATTAGGCATAGGTAGAGATACACACATCAAAAGTGTCTAGGGATCAACATATGTGTCTAGGAATCAACATATATTTTTGCAATAACTTTTCTCCTGATTGATATTAATTAAAATTTTCTTTAAGGATTCATCAAATAAAGTGTTTTCGTTTGTCACAGTAACGATAAACCAAGTCACCTTTGCATTAATAAAGAAATTTGCCATTTTCCTAATAAAGGGATTTTTGACATTTGAACCACTAACATTAAAGTTCGAAAAAAAGACTGAAATAACAGTTTTCTTTAAAATTTTATTAGGTAACTTAAACAATTAATAATCCGTGTTTCTACCGCGAACACTAACAACACAAGAATCGGTTTGGCATACTCAAAATGAGTTCATCCAAATCACGCTGTGGAATGGCCGCCTATGTTCGTTGCAACAACAAAAAAAGGTCTTCTTGCGACTGAATACCCTCCATATTCGGCAGAGCTCTTCTCTGTAGCATATCCCATGCATGCTCAATCGGGTTCAAGTCTGGCGACTGAGCAGGCCAGGGCCAAAGCCACATCTCAATCTTAAGAAATCCGCATAAAAATGCTTGATCCCTAGACACTTTTGATGTGTGTACTTTGTTCTTGAGGAAGGACATGGGCTACTCTTTACCGCGATAACTGACATACACGTGGGTGGAGACGCGGACAAAAGTCAAACAATAGGTACCTAATCATATTTAAGGGGTGCTAAAATTATCCGAAAATTTCATGGAAATTTTTGATGGAAAGTTTCTGACACTGGAGTATTCTAGTATGATACTAGTGCAGTCGTCGCTTTTAAAAAAAAAAGTACGTAATACGAGCAATTTGGTACCAAAATTAATTAGGTATTGGAATTTTCTCAGTGGCAGTATGCCGGCTAACCGGCTTCAATATTGCTGGGAATTTTGTGTCCGTCTATTAAAAATCGGTCACCTGGTTGATTTTTTCTTTTAGGTTTTTCTGTCAATGTCTGGCTGATTTTTCTTTCAAGAATTAGATGATTTCTTTCAAGACAGCTTAAAAATTAAGAAATAAAGACAGTGAAAAGTTTTTCTTTGATTTAAATGCACTTACCTACTTTGGTTTGTTGGCGTTGTTTTTCCCGCTAACACTGTTTTTAAAAAGAGGTCGTATTTTGATAGTGTTGACATATCTCCTTAAGCTTAGAGAAACTTTCATATGCCTACCAAAATAACATTTTTTTCCATTTTTGTCCGTCTGTCCGTCCGTCCGTCCGTCGTCGTCTCTGGAACGGCTGGACCGATTTTAACGGGACTTTTATTGACAGGTAGTTGATGATATAGGAAGTTACATATCCACTATGATGAAATGCCTAATAATATTACCCATTAGGTAAATATTGAATGAATCACCTAAGTAGGTATTCATTTACCTAATGTTTAATGTTTGTAAAATCGAGAACTGGATTTAAAAAAAAAATAAGAATTCGAGATTTAAATAGTCAATTAGATACCCAATTACTATTTAGGTACCTAAGTAGGTACTAGGTACTAAGTAAAATACTTATTCCAGTTTAAAAAAAAACTGCTGTCTGCAATATTATTTTCATTCAGCAACCGTAACAGTACCTACTAAAAAAATATGGTCCATATTATAAAGTTCATATTATTTCAAAAGTATATTCGAATTCTTAAACCAGAGTTGTGTTTTAATGACACCATTTTTTTTTTATTTCAAAACATTGAACTGATTTAAATAAACTCATTAGAGTTACCGTCGGCACACAAATGGCTACTTCCATTAATGTCATTATAAAATATAAGCAAAGTAAACAAAATGACAGCTTATATTTATTTAAACGAACTAATAATTGAGTCAGCTATAAATAAAATGCTTGTTCAAAGTAATAAGAACTTACGAGTCAGCAAATAGGCCCAAATAGCATGAATAATGCATCATATCAGCCATTCTACGTATACACATATCTATAGAACACCGACATTTCGCCAAGAGATTTCAACCTTAGCTGTACACAATAAAGTACATAATTAATCTTTTGATGATTATAAAAGTCATTTGCACAATCGTCTTTCCGTTTAAATCTGAAAAAAAATTATTCCGCCTCTCTTTTTTACTCGTTTAAAATTATTGTATGGTAGACAGAGAAAGACATATGTTTCTTGCCCCGTTCGACCTACCAAGGGGATATTGGGGTCATGGAACGTGTTTGAATTTCGAAACACGTCCCGTCCAATGCGGTGGCTTGTTATTCACAGTTTTATCATTGGTTGTGCTAGCCCTGTACCAAAATAACTTTGGTATAACAAAATCGATAGTCCGTTGTACGGTGTTATCGCTTTACAGTCGCTATTGGGCTCTCGTTTTATGTTTCGTGGTAGTAGTGTGATACGGTGTGGTTGTATCTTTTATGTTATTCGTGCAGCCATTTCGTTTCGAAAGATGTCCGGAGTGACTTTAATCGTGACGTTTTAATACGTTTTCTATAGTTTTTTGACGTTTATGAAGATACCATAGCTGAGGAACTGTTACGGTAAGTGAGTGGAACCTAATTTTTGAAAGTTTTTTGAATAAAATTGTCATTTAGTGTGTATTTTAGGCGGGAAATGTGCAAATGTGGTGTTTTAATCCACGTATTGAGTTCTAACACTGAAATAGCTATGAATTTCGACCGTGACGTCACGGTTATTTGAAATGAGAATTGTGTTAAGGACGTCCGTTACTTTTTTAATGTTTTTTTTAAACGTGACTTGTGGTCTTTGATATAGTGAATCAGCTGTTTTGTTTGGAACATTATTTTTGTTTTGTCTAATCATTAGTTCCTTTTTTTAAATTCGTATTGTGGAAAAACATTGGATATAACATGGCTCGTATGACAATGTGCTATAGTAAGTTATACATTCTTATTCCTGCATGTTAGAGGCTAAAATGCTGTTGCAGCATTATTTTGTTTTGACGCTCTCTTCCCTCTCACTCTACCCTCATGTATTTGATATAAGGGCGTCCCTTTCTGCTGTATGGAACTTATTTATAGTGATCACGGCGGGGTATGCCATTCCCCTGTGGCGCCCTACATTTTGTGATAGTGTTGAGATTTTGACAGCTGGCTTATCGATATAATTTTTTATTTGTCGATAATAGGTTTTTGGAGAAAGTGTATGTAATTGTTAGTTTTCTTAAATGTCTTATTATGGGACGTACTAAATTAAACAACTACTTGAGAAATTCCCTTCATACATTATTGGTTGGAATTGGAACCCTTTCTTTTTAACTTATAGTACCTACTACCGGTAACCTAGCCGTGAGGGCTTGTTATATCTCTTCTTTTCTCCTCTTTTCTGTACTTTACCTTTGGTAGTAGAATATGGTTGCCATATCTTAACGCAATATTACGTAGATATGTATTAGACATGATGATTTTCAATATTACTGTACTAAAAGAAATAATTTTCTGACCTCCCGTAGATTCCGAACAGTAGAGTTCGACCGTGCTACATTCATTTACTGCTGTTTAGACATTTCACGGTTTCCTATCGCTTGAGACCTCTTATTATTATTATAAGAGTAGGCAATATCCTGTTACGAGCTGTGGATCGTATGTGCACATACGCAGTACTGAATACAGATGAAGTCTTCACCATAATGTAAGGTATGGAAAGCTCTGTTATCATCAATCACCATCAACAGCCTATAATAGTCCACTGCTGGACATAGGCCTATGAATAGGAAGGTAGTTTTGGCCTACCATACCACGCTGGTTAGAGTGGTTGGTGTCAAGTTTTCCTTCCCTTTACAGTGCTGTTGTCCTGGTAGTTTGTTCTCTCAGTGGGCTCTTATGAAACCCACGGGAGAAATAGGGGCGGTGACATACCATATTCTTATTTCGTCACCACACGGTTACTTTCAGTTACTAAACTCTGTTAAGTTATGTCACTTATATACTTTCACAAGCTTCAACAGAATAACTAACAACGTAACACTCTGATCCAGCTAATCTATTCCCTACAAAAAAAAGGTCTGCTATCGCCACCAAGGGTAATAATAGTACTACCTTAGCCCTTTTAAATAGAAGTTATCCTTATCTACTTTTAGTTAAAGTTCATTTTCTATTGGTGAAAGATAAATACCACTGACTAGAAAAAAAACAAATTGCCAAATGATTTTGAACTGTGTTGAGTTCCATTAAAGTATAGAATATATTGTGAGAATAATAATACCATGAACAATACTAGATAGTTTCTTTTGAAATGTATAAACATAGTAATTGTTAGTTTTGTCTAAAGACGTTTTCAGACAATATTTCCTCAGAAACTTCTTGTTTAAAATTCTTTGTTTCCATTTTAAATTTGAATAGTTTCACCTACTTCCACTATATGAGGACCATGTTTCGTCATCATTAACAGTCTTTAATAGCCTACTGCTAGACATAGGTTTCCTTGGAAGTGAGGTTAGGGCCTACTACCCTACTCTGGATGGACAGCTTGGTGTATGGTTTAGGTATGTTTTCCTGCTTAAATTTTACGATTTAATACCAATTTTAAAGGTGTTTGAAGTTTTTCGAGTATCCCATCAATAATCTACATACCATATTAGTTTCCTGCAAATCGTATCTGCCTATTCATATTCGAGGCCATTGTTTTCCTACTGATATGTGTCGTGTAGGATAAAACTTTAGTTAAAATATAAATATTGTGGTTGGTTTTTGTGGTAATGTCTTAATTGGGTCTTTTAGAGGGCTTTAAATATGAGCCAGTCAAAGTGACTCTTACTCTGGCTGATTTAAAGCATGAGCAGAATCCAAGAGTGGTGGTCACAATACGCATTGCAAATGCAGACAGTGCAACAACGCAGTATTGGTGACCCACACTATGGCGGCCTATTGAGATGCTTCTGCATAATTTGTAAAGTCATTAAAAGTATCTTCGGTATCACATATTGCTAGGTATGTATGTTGGCAAACTTGGCAATCACTTCATGTAAACTTGGGACTAGATGGCGTTGTGTGGTTGATGTCCGAAATATTTATTTTATTTATATTTATTTTTTATACTCCAACTTAATATTCACCCATCAAAAGTCTTTTCACATGGACATCTAATTTTAATAGTATGTAAAGAAATGTTAAATTGACACAAAAACCTTAGAATTAAAAAAAATATCAAAGTATCGACCATCGTCTCAACACTATTTCCAACAAAAAAAATGTCTGCCATGCCCGTCGAGGGCTTATTATTACCACCAACCCTTATATACTGAAAGGGACCCTATGTACTTTGTATTAAAGTTCATATTCTATTGGTGAAAGAAAATTACCTTTGTCTGGGAGAAAAAATCTTCTTGACAAATGATTTTAAACCCTGCACAGTTCTGTTTAAAGTTTAAAATACATTATCAATGTGATAATACAACGAGCAAATAGATTATTTCTTTTGAAATCCGTTGATTTATGAAGACCCAAAGATGGTGGTTGGGAGAAAGGTTATTTTAATGTTTTTATTCGTCCTTCGAGGCCTTTCTCGGAAACTGCTCGCCTTTTGATGTCCTTATCAAAGGTTTTATGATGTCACTTTTATTGATATTGTTTTATAACTTTTTCCTAACTGACTTCATTTTAATTAGCAAATAGTTTTAAACAAATAACAAAACTCGTTATATTTTAAGTCGTTTTTTTATTATATTGTTCAAAATTACCAATAAAACAAATCCGTGTCATTCTTAATTAAGCTTTAACTTAATCATTAAAATAATATAAAATGTCAGAAATAATTTTATGCCACTTAACCCCTACCCTATAAAAAACATATAGGCTAAAATTATTTGTTAAAACATCAACCCTTTCAATACATCTATCAATATGTATCCCCTTTCACAAGTCACCCCTCATTTGTACGGCAATACAAAAACATAACTCATATAAAAAATCACCCTTGCAGACTAGTGCCAATATCACCCTCATTGCATTTTACTCCGCTTCTCAGGTGGGCAACTTTTTAGGGTTCCGTGGGCAGTAACATGTGTTCTAAAACTAGTAATAAAATAGCAAAGGTGCATATGTATTACAACGATCACAAATAACTCTATTCTTCCCTAATCTTTTTCTTCTCTAGTCAACTACCCCACCCCTAAACCAACCAAAAAAAGTATGTACTATTCTCAAAGTAAACCTGCATTGATTGACCAATTAACCTAAAAAATAACGAAAACGCAGGCAAAAACTTTTAAAGTAGGAATCGATTAAAATCCAAACTCGATACTGACAAACATCGAATCTTTTAGGTAGGAACACAACTTATTTATTTTTGCTAAAACATAATTTTCAATATCTATTATTAATAAAAAAGTGACATTTAATAACTTTAAAATTGTCAAATAGTGACTATCTAAACAGATTTTTGCGCTAAGCATAATAATACAAAAACACTAACCTTTACGTCATGCAAGTCAAAACATGTCGTTTATTCATCGTGAAAGTCACCCGTCGACTTAAAGTCACGTCTATCGACATTAATTTTCAAAAATACAAATAAGAAAAACATTCGTATTTTATCGGACCTAATCATTAATAATTCGAATTTGCATCCTTTTACGCCGAAATGCATTTTTATCCATTTTCCACATAACTAGTTTTGGCAACAAGTGAAAACAATCAGAATATTGTCAATCAATAAACGAGTTTAAGTGTTAATTTTAGTAATTTATTGCAGATCTAAAAGGTGTTAAATTTAAATAACTCTCTGTAGGCCTAAATACAAAGATAAGTTCAAAAGAATTTCGCGATTAGCGATGAATAGGCCGTAGACTAAATACGTCAGTCCGGCTCCCGGCAGCGGCAGTCGATTTATTTTCTTAGACGTTTATGTTATCACATAGTCTGTTTTAGTCGATTTTAATCTCAAAGTTTTGTAAACCAGGTATGGTCTCTAAGTCAAAGACCAAAATAGAATATGATAGTTGTAGTAGAGTTTAATAGTCGATTGGTAGGAACCAGAAAATCAATACTATAGTAGAAAACCGAAAAGTATAATTTTTGGTCTGGCAACTTTTGCATCATTACGAGCTTTGTGTTATTGTTTGGGTAAAATGTAGTTTATTTAATGAAAAATATTTTTTCTTACAGATGCAGCAACCGTTGGCTCCGCAGCCTGACCAAATGGGGTAAGTAGTAGTCTTTTCATGTTTCGCAACCCTTATTCTCTATCGAATCTTTTTGAAAAATGGGTAATATTTCCATACTATTGGATGGATTAAGAACATAATATGACTAAACAAGATAGGGTAGTCTAAAGATTTAGTACCCACATTACATAGTTGGTAGGAATACCTAAATTTAATGTCTAGATAAACATTATGAAAAATGGATGCGTTAATTTTTTTCAGTTTTCTTTTTAGATACAATTAAAGATTAAAATATTTAAAGTAAATTATTTCACCATGTTGTAATTTGTTATTTGGACATCTATTGAAATGGAAATCATTTGATTTGACAGTTTACTTGTTGTCACTTATCATTATGCCTGCCAGAAATAAGACGTCCTAATGGTTGTCAGCTAAAAAAATAATTAGCAATAGTCGTAAAGCCGTTTCTGTTCTTGGCCATTGGCAAAAAAAAAGATTTCGGAACAACTCTTCTGTTTATGAAATAACAGATCTTTTTAAATAGATTTTTATTGCTTTGCAATATTAGTTTACGGTAGTATCTATACTAATATTATAAACGCGAAAGTTGTAAGTATAAGTATGGATGGATGGATGGATGTTTGTTACTCTTTCACGCAAAAACTACTGAACGGATTTCGATGAAACTGAGTAATATAGCTTATACATCAGAATAACACATAGGCTACTATTTGCCGCGATAACCGACATATACGCGGGCGGAGCCGCGGGCAACCACTAGTACTAAATAAAAGCAGAATAATGTCTGTTTATTTGAACGCGCTAATCTCAGGTCCGACTCGAAAAATCGAGAGGCGAAACTGTGTCATAAAACATACGTAAGCGTACATGTGCAGTAAAAAGATACATAGGCGCGCTCTAATTGTATTGGTTTTTTATTTGTTTTAAAGATATGTACCTAAAACTATAAGTTACTTTTACAAATAACGATCCTTGCTAAGAATTTGGAAACCACGAAAACCTTTTTAAAGAGAGGCCTATGAACAACGGTGGGCTATTAAAAGCTGCTTATGATGATGACGATGAAGGAACCTAAATTAAAACGTAGCTAGCATGTATTTTAAAAAAGGTGTCAAGTCGACTTAAGTACGATAATGTCACATTACAGGACCCAACAGGCCCTGGGGCAGCAGATGGTGCTGTGTCCAGTGCGGTTTGTGTATGAGACTCAGATCTTAGTACAACCAGGTGAGTGATGTTGTACATTTAAAAAACGATAATATCATCGATCAATATGCATTCGTTTGCGTTCTAGCATGTAGAATATAGAAGAATATTCAGCAAAATTGCTGTAATGTACTTATATTAATTATTTTTTCTATCGATTTGCAGGAGATCACATCCAACCGAACCAGACCTTTTTCATTGGGCCTCAAAATCCTCCACCATGGACGCAAAACAGTCTTCAGAACAGTCTACAGCCACGACAACAGATACAAAATCAAGTAGTCTATGTTCATCAACTGCCAAACAACATGGTGTCCGCTATTCAACAGCCTATGGACCAAAATCAAATATACTTACAGCAGAACTATCCCAACTTCCAACTCCAACAGCAAATGTTGACACAGAATCCTCAAGAAATGAGATCAGCTGTACAGTTGACAAATATCATGCCAAATATGGTCCAAAACATGCAACAAAATGTACCAAACGAAAGAACAGTGCAGAACAGGCCGATGCAAGCAAATCAACAAATGATGCAAAATCAAATCGCTATGAACAGACCAATCCAAAATCAGATGATGAATCCATCTCTCGAGGTTCAAGGCCAAGTGTTGATGAGGCCACAGATACATCAACAACAAGGCAATATCCAAAGATCGGTCATGAATGTCAATCAAATGCAAAACGTGCAACAACAGACTTTGGCTAGTTTACAAAATGTTGTTTCAAATACTGGTCAACATTTCATACCGAATAATGTACGACCCGTTTCAAATATGAATACTGTAAGGACATCAATGCCAAATAATATCGTAAATGTAACTGCAGTACCTAAAGTAAGAGAAATAACACCGCTGAACGTAGAAAACAAACCGGTTAACAATCCAATTGGCAACGTTGCACCCAATGTAAGGAATTTTGTGCCGAATTATTACAGACCAATACAACCTAGACCTCAAATCAGCCACAACACAACGAATATGCCAAAAGTCCAACAACATATACCTGTACAAACTATACAAAATACTCCAATGTATGACCACAGTAAAAATAATAATCTACACAATACTACAAATAATTATGCGATTATTCAAGAATTAAACAGCCCGACTATTAGTAAAAAGAGAAAGAGTGAATCTCCAGACGAAATTCAAAGAAAAATTCCTATTACGCCCACCTTGAAACCTAACTTCAATACACAAGCTATTACCAAACCAAATTATAACCACACACAAGAGAGCATATCAAAACCACATTATTATACAGTGCAACAAAATATGAATGTCACTAAATTGGTTAGTGAAATAGGGACAAACACAAGTCCTGTTCACAGGCCTAAGTTAAATCCACAAATGCAAATAAACAGTCCACAAATAGTTAAACCTAATATTGAAACCGAAGTTAATGTTAATAAAGAGTCATCAAGTTTACAAGATAAAGAAAAGCTGATCAGAAATACAGTTTACACTCAAGCCAGAGGAAGAGTACTCCAAGATAAAATTGACGAAGCAAAACCACAACAAATGGAAGTAGCTATAGAAACTACTGAACAGATCAAAATAACTGCGGAAGTAAAAACTGAGCCTGTATTACGAGCTGTTGAGGAACAACCAAAACCCGCCGAAATACCAAAAGCTATAACAGATATTACTGCAGGCACTGATATTGTAATAAAAATTGTGAAAGAAACTAATAAAAAAGAAGTTCAAACAAAAGTACAGCCATCAGATGCCATTAAAATTGAAGAAAAATCGATTGAAAAGATTGAACAGATAACCAAAGCTGAAGAATTTCAGAGTATATGTAAAGAAGTTTCCAGTGTGAGTGAACAAGTTGCAAGTGTTAGCGAACAAGTGGCGAGTGTGAGCGAACAAGTGGCGAGTGTTGGCGAACAAGTGCCAAGTGTTAGCAAACAAGTGCCAAGTGTTAGTAAACAAGTTGCGAGTGTCAGCGAACCAGTGGCGAGTGTGAGTGAAAAAGTTGAGAGTGACGAAAAAATGGATCAAGAAAACAATGAACAATTATTAATGAGTGATAGAAATACAATCAAACAAGAGAAAATAGATATATTAACACATGTCGTCGATGGATACGTGATTCAGGAATCCAATATTGCTTTCCCGGTAAGTGAATTAATTTTTCTTCAATAAACCAATTTTGAGACAAGTTCATAGTGAAAGATATAGTATAACTTACCCTTATAATAAACGTTCTAGACCTTGACATTGAAGAAATCTTCAAATAGGAGATTGTACTTAAATGGAGTGATATTCAAAAGATGCGGATTTATAAGCTTTCCCTGTCTATGCCAGCAATTGGAATTTTTGGTCTTAAAATAACTTTATGGTAAGCTTAGAGGTCTTCTCCAATAGATGGCTCAAGATAGGTTGGAGTTCCATGGGTTTCAGTAGTACACCTGGTTCCCCGACCGAGACGGCGTGCGATTCTGGTCGGTTCGAGTCGGATATAACTACCAGTAGGTGGTATCCGGGGGGAATTCCGCACAGACAAAAAAGGGGCCTTCTCCATAGGAGAGAATCTGCGGCGATATTATCGTTGTGCCAGGTATTTCTCCACATTCGGTGATTGCATTACGATTCGCGAAAATATGCTGAAAGAATAATCGCTCGTTCGTGGAAAATACTTGACGATAGAATCACGGAACCATCGCGATTCTATCGTTCGTGGAGACGCCCTTTATAACATGAAGAAAAGAAAAGTATTATTCTTTGAGATGATTTATTTTCTAAAGACTGGTTAATTAATGTTATGATCAATTCATTGTCCACCATTTTGTCACCAGCAATCTCTAACTAAAATTATTTATAGAGTTAAATTCTATCCTCAGTCCAAGATAGAAAAAGAAATAGAAAGTCACTGTTCTTCTTTGACTAGCATATTGTCTAGTGGTAACCATTGCAGGATCATCAGATTCTGTCTGTTAAAGGTCGTCGATTCCTCAGAGTACATTAAAATATAGAGAAGAATCCGTTCTAGTCGTTGACAAATAATTGTGTCACGGCCACGATTATTTGTTCTAAGTCTGAATGTGATTTTCGCATGATGTTTAAATATTTAGAAGTATCTATGAGTGTTTATCAGCAGTCTGGTGATCATAGTGCCTTGGTGGCGCAGTGGTAGCGTATGCGACTGTTGTGCTTGAAGTTGACGGTTTCGATTCCCGGGTCGGAACAAATATTTTTGTATGATTTGCAAATATTTGTTTCGGAGTTTGTTTGTTTTCTATGTATAACATGTATGTATTTACAAAAAAGTATACATATATGTATTTCTATCAGTTGTGTAGTACCCATAACACAAGCTCTGCTTAGCTTGGGACTAGATGGTGTTGTGTGTTAGATGTCCGAAATATTTAGTATTTATTATTATTTATAGTACATGCTCTACCTAATTTGGGATCCGAGGCCGTGTGAGATATTGTCATCATTATTTATTTTAGGAAAAATTCAGTCTCAAATAACTAAAGTTTACAAAATTAGAGCTCTTAAGACCCTAAAGTTTCATAAACCCTTATTGTCTTATTACAGATAAGAAAACCCTTAAAAGAGAAGATTCTTTACACAAACACGAAATCTAAGGAGAGTGAGAAGAAAGACCTTTTAAGAGAGAGTATAAAAGAAGAACTGAAAAGTACTGCTGTCGATATCCCCCTATTACCGTTCCATTATCTATTATTAGATAGCGCGAAAGAAGAGAAAGAGAAGGCAGATGAAAGAGAAAAAGAAGAAGCCAAAGTTAGAGGTAAGTAATGTTTTTTTACATGCAAAATGGGCAAACGTATAGAAAGACCATGTGGAGGTGACTTTCGCCGCCAATAGACTTGCAATTAAGGAGTTGTCACTCGCCCCCCATAGAATCAAGAGGAGGGAGGGTTTGCGTCAAAGATTTGGTTAACACTGGTTTTTTATAAGGTCGTGTTCCCTCACTCAACTCACTCACTCTCAAGTCCTTGATCTCTGTAACAAATTGCTAAGACACCGATGAAGTAACTTTGAACAAGCGATTTTATTTTGCATCACCTATATTTTTATTTTTTACGTGCAAGTTTTATCACAAATGAAGAGCAACACATTAAAAATATAAAAAAATCAAACCTTAAATATACCTCGTAAGTTCTAAAATAACGCTATTGAGAACTGTCATAGAGATATAGATTCAGAAATAATATTCCTCAACTGGTTGTTTCTTTCCTGACTTTGGACTTCCTCCTACTGAACTTTATCCTGTGTTAATTGGGTGGCTTCATTCTTTGCAGGTAACCCGTTCTCTCAGTTGGAGCACACCACTGTCAAGTCTTGGACGGTAAGTACTTCTTTTGTAACATACCATAATAGATTGTGCTGTACAATTGGTAGCCAGAAGTGTTTTAGGCACTTAAGTTGCCAAAAATAATTTAGTCCCCTCCAAATTTAAACTTTAACTTAAAATAGAAAACTTACTAAACTTCTTAACTTTCTTTCGTTCTTATGTTTGACTGCCTCGGTGGCGCAAGTGATAGCGAAAGCGACTGCGGTGCTTCAGGTCTCGGGTTCGATTCCCGGGTCGGACCAAATATTTGTATGATCTGCAAATGTTTGTTTTGGAGTTTGGGTGTTTTCTATATATAATATGTATGTACTTACACAAAAAAGCATATATGTATTTACATCAGTTGTCTAGAACCCATAACACAAGCTCTGCTTAGCTTGGGACTGGATGGCGTTGCGTGTTAATGTCCGAAAATATTTATTTATTTAACTTACTTTGGAAATTAAATGTTCCTGAACTTCATAACAAGTAGACATTAACAGTTAAAGTTTGAAACTAGATGGCCAGGATCCTTTGAAAAAACAGCCACATTTGTTAACTTTCAGATCCAAGAAATAAAAAAACCCTTTATTCCAGGTCGATGATCTCACAGCACACCTTCTGAAGTTCAGCTGGAAGGACACAGTATCATTGCTCCAGGACCACGAAATAGATGGGGAAAGTCTCTACCTGGTCTCCAAACAGCAACTCCTGACTATTGGTGTTACAGAGGAGCATGCTGATGTGATTTGCGAATTCGTTAAAAGTTGATTTCAGTACACTTTAGTATAAAAATTTACCATTGACGAAACTCTTTGCTTGTTCTGTGGGTTTATTTAATCATAGAATCACAATAAAGAGCCTTGCTTTGCATAGTACCTAGACATTGAGGACACTAGGGTAATAGCCATTGCGTCTTTTTCCGATACAAAACAGTTCGTCATTTTTTGCGATCGGAAATCTGCACACATTTACATTTTAAACTCCCATGCAAAATGTTGACGATTGCTTGTCATTACGAACTCACACATAACAATTAAAACAAAAAAATCACAATTCTACACTCACACTCGATTACAATAGGTGTCATAACCATAGAGCTATTATAGATAGTGGGGCAGACATACGGCTGCCTGTAAACGGAAAAGTCCAACGGTTAAAAAGATAGAAGATCGCGGTACCCCATCTGTCTTTCTCTACTGACGCATGCGCAGTAAAAAACTACTAATGGTAATCTAATCATAAAAATTTACCCTTGAATCGTTCTGCTATGCTGTTTTTCCGCGCTAACTGCGCATGCGTCAGTAGAGAAAGACATATAGGTACCGCGGTCGTCTCTTTTTCTAACCGAGGGACGACTGGAGGCCTGGCTCCCCTGCTCTATCTATAATAACTCTATGGTCATAACAGTGTAACGCGTAGGCCCATTTAGACTTATACTTTGACAGATGAGAACACCTACGTATGGCTACTGGCTCACTACTGTGTTGCTTTATGTATGTAGGAAACTTGGATCATGTATGTCTAGATGGAATATCAACGCATGTGTATATAAAACAAACCAACCAACTATAGTATGCTGGTGTGCGTGGATGTAAGAACAGAGTTGACACACACAGCGACATTTAGAAGGAACTTAGTGGCCAACAGCTGGACACTTTTTGTTTAAGCTTTCACAGCTTTGACAGTCTATCAAGGCATATAAGTGATCCAAGATATAGTGTTGAATCAGGTGAATCACTTAGCACTGGCTAGTGAACAAGACCTTTTCAACAAGTTGCTAGAAACTGACTACTGACTCCAGTCAGAGCAAAGTAGGCTCTCTTCAATTGAAATACGGCTCAAAGTAGACTGCCCGTTTTAACCGTAGTCAATAGTATAGGTTTTCATTTGCATTGACTGTCCTTTTCAACTTAACAACTAGATTTATAGTGAACCTTATATACACTAGCACTAAGTTTAATTTATTGTAGTAAAAGTTGTAATGTGTAAATATTGAAAATACAACGGATCGACTGCACAATTGTGTCAAATTCTGTAACTATGTGTTCATTGTTTGTAAATAATATTAAGATGTAATTTAAAACGAAATTATTGCCTTTTGAAGTTAGTTCTGGTATGAATCCACTATTAAATCCTCGTAGCCAAGTGTTAATCGAACATTGCAAAGCTAGGCAACCTTGGCCCGGCCAGTCTATGATGGGTTACCATTTTTAACATATCGAGACCCTTCCGTGCCTTGGCGCGTACAATGAGCTATCGGTTGCAGTTGCCATACAAACATTTTTGGCAATCAGGTAGGCGCCCTAAAACAGTCAGACAGCAGTCTTTTGACAGAACTTCGATGTAGCCTAAAACTTGGGCTTTGAAGGTCTGGTGGCAGTCGCCCCACGTAAGAAATTGAAGTTCACCTGTATCTTAGTTTTAGTTAATTTTGGTTAAAAGGACAAATGATTTCCATGCATGGATTAACAATCTAATTCAATAATCTCTTGACACTAACTTCAGGCGGCAATCTTATTTTGTTTTGTATAGAATAATCGCTGTATTGTAGATAATATCGGGAGTATTTAAAAAAAATATGTGTATCTAATTGGACTAATTGCAATTCTAGGGTAAATAAATAGTTATTAATCTAAATTACTTATGGTAATAATATTTTGGTAGAAATTGAGAATCAAAACACTGCAACATTGTAAATAACTGCTGTGCTGTAAGAGTCAGGTACCTACTGGACTCTCCTTTCACATTAACACAGGAATAATTTCCAACTAATTAAAAATCCTGGGGAAGCATTTAGAGGGCGTACTTTGCCAGTTTGCCTCCTATACTTGCCCCTGTTTAAATGCAAGTGTTTGTACTATTCGCACTTTTTACTTATTCACTCATACCATATTCCTGTAAATATAAAAAAAATTAAAAAATAAAATCTAAAAAAATACTTTCGAATTTTCTTTTAATAGGTATATAAAAAACAATTACACAAAACGTTTTTATAACATTACTTATCTTGAGTATAACAAGTTACAATTACATTATAAGTTTTTATAACAAATTAAAAATAAATAAAAACTGCGTAACACACACATTGACTACTCCAAAAGGGGACACCACTAGTTACGAAGACAAATGTAAAAAACAAAATCGCCTAATCTTGAAATTCAACCACATTCTGAATTTCCAGACTAAAAACATTTTTTCTCTTATAGCCACTAAGCTTGCTGAACTGTCAAAATGTGTCATTTCAAGTGAAAGCGTCGTTAATACATTTATATCTGGAAATTCGGAACCAGACTGTCAATCAATTTATAAATCACCATTCATAAAACAATTGATCATTATACCACAACGCTAATTTCTCCTCGTGGTCTTTCCCATAAAATTCACAACTTGAGCAAACGGTGCAAACTTACCACGCCTATTGCGTTTCTTTATACCTATTTTTTGCAAAACATCATCAGACTCTATGACGGGTGAATCCAAATTCTTTGAAGCGACGTCTTCTGAATAATCCTCGCTCTCATTTTTCTCTGTATCAGATAAATCCCTAAATTTCCTATATTCTTTAGCTCTGATTATGTTCGGATCGCGTCGCTTCATAGAATCAGGAGAGCCAAATTTCGGATGATCTGGTGGTTGGCACATCAAAGTATCGTAGAAGTATCTGTCGGCTCGTCCCTCGCCTTTCGGTCGCGGCTTGTCTTCGTCAGAACTTTCTCCCGATGACTTGATGTCTGGGGAGCCCTGTGGTGGTTTATGGATTCTAGAGCTGGAAATTTTAGGAGTCTAATATTACATTGACGAAAATTCTGATCGTTAACAGTCTGGACACCCCAAGTTGTCTCAAAGGTCCACCTAACGGTAATTGAAGAAATATTAAACTTTCCTGGGTTAAATTCTGATTTGATCGGCTTCGGGTTGCTTATGAACAGTAATGCTTTAACAGTCAGGAAATAATAAAAATATCGAATAAGATTACTTTTAAATTCCTGACTGACCTTGACTTTTTAATTCTAAAATAAATAACCCTTAGTTTTGTAGTTCTCTTACCATCTTTTACCAGCGTCACCAGCTATCATCGTAGGACGTGGTGATTGCGGCACGTAGGCTCCTGGACCACTAATCTCATCACCATTCACCGCCTGACCCAAAATTCTATAGTTAAAATACTACAATATCTTAAATAGACTTATAGTAGATAACCGACTTGAAAAAAGGAGGAGGTTCTCAATTCGACCGTATATATATATATATCTTTTAATGTGTGTTCGCGGATAACTTCGTCGTTAGTGAATCGATTTTGATGATTCTTTTTTTAATGGGAAGGAGATATCCCAACGGCGGTACCATGATAAGGACACTAAGATCTGATGATGGCATCCAAGAGAAATCGAGTCGAACATAAAGTCGGTTTTTGTACTAAATTTTACTTGTCTAATATATATAATCTACTTTTAATAAAATTTGATAAAATGTATACTATTATTAAGTTGGTTTGATAAAACTCGAAAATGTATCTACCGATTCAGCTCAAATTTTGACTAGATATACAACTTGCGTCAAAGGTAGTCTTAATCTATTTTTCGAGTTTTGTGCCTTATTTCTCATCAATGCAATGCAAACCACATATTATGTAACAGCAATTCTTTGCAGAATTTGGTACAACTTAAAAAAAATGAAGAAACAAAATAATACCTTATTGTTTAGATAGAAGTAACAATGTGTAATTCGATCAACATCCGCCCACGCAACGATATACCTCGCCATCGTGAGAGGAATCTTTGGAAGGAAGTTTGAATGGAACTTCCCCTGGCAGTAGATGGTGATCACGTCGGTGTCTTTAATTTCGAAGATTATCCGGAATATAGTACCTATATGACAAAAACAATATTGACCATACTGATAAAGTCTTTCTTCTAGATCTAATTCTCAAAACATATATCCATCCCCTAAATCTTTTGAATACCTGATAGGAAAAGTTTTGGAAACCAGCAACAATTAACATAGATCAATTGTTGCTGGGTTCCCAAAAATTTCAAAAGTCTCTTTACCTCTACGAAGTACTGCATTCTCCATAACAGCAAAAGAATTTCACCAACCCGTCTGGCTAGCGTTATAAAATAGGCCAAAGCTACCTTTCAAAACTGTTAAAGACTTGATGCTGATGATAATCTTACCTGGCACAAACATATTATAATTTGTATCATAATTCCCGCTGCCGATCCAGATGCCGTTCTTTCTGGATAAAGAGATGATGTTGTCCCGGTGAAACCGCACATCGAAGTGCAGCACGACATCTCGAGGCTCTTCGCCTTCTTGGGCGCAGAGATTCACCGACATCCTAAAGAAACAGTGACAGCATCAGATTAGTGTTATCATCCTTATTCATCTCGGGGGTGTTTTTTTTTTGTTTTTTTTACCCTGCCAGGCTGCCAAAATGACTCTACTCTGCCTGATGGAAAGCATAAGCAGAATCCAAGAGTGCCGGTCACCATACTCATTGCTCGTGAAGACAATGCAAAAATGCAATGACCCACACCATGGCGGCCAGGGCTGTAACTCCTGTATACCAGGATAAACAGCAGTGATCCAAGACTACATCGAGTTATAACACTCGGGTAGTCCGAAGAAAAATTAAACTGTCTTAATTGGAACGCGTAACGAAATTAATGAGAAGAAAACTGGAGGAGTTGGAAATATAAATAAATAAATGTTTTCAGACATCTAACACACAACGCCATCTAGTCTCAAACTGAGCAGAGCTTGTATTATGGGTACTAGATAGTTTTTTTTTATAAATACATACACATGTCATTATACATAGAAAACACACAAACTCCGAAACAAATACTTGGAGATCATACAAACATTTTGTCCGATCTGGAAATCGGACCTGAGACCTCAAGCACGGCAGTCATGTAGGTACGCTGACGACGCTGACTTTTGTTGTTAGCCTTAGACGGCCTCTACAATTTTACGCGGGTTTTTTGGTGAGCGCTGTGGGCTTCAACCGGTGTGTTTAAATAGCGATATATATATTCCCTTACTTCCGAGCGTTCTCCTTAATTTTACCACCGATTTCAATTTTGTCTCCAACCTTGAGGATACCGGGTATATTCGCCGTGAAGACTGGCATTTTCGCCAAGTGCTACTTAAATTACAAATATATTTATGCCCCGTTATTCTTAATAACTTAGGGCCAGTGATATAACTGGACATTTTGGACGAAAAATTTATACATTACACTAGTTTGTGAAGTGTTAATTGAACAATTTACGTTTGGGATAATTTTTGTGTTTATCTATGCCGTATTGATATGCCAATGTGACGCAAATGCTTAAAATAACTGATTCTTTTTAATATTTATGTTATTCTCTAAGAAGGTAGTTTTAATGATCCAGCCTTTTCTATAGGTTATGGCACATGATCACATGACTAATAAATTCTCTGGTATACAGGTATACATGACATCTTGTCAGCATCCAATTTGCTTTACAATATGACCGGTTAATCAGAAAAATAATCAGTGAATATTTCTGGTCTATATTTGTTTGATTATATCCACTGTATCTAATTGTCACATTATTTATTCGTTTGGTTCAATTTATTTACAAGATAAGAGAAGGATAGGCATATGAACCTCTGTAGGAACCAACAAACTGTGTTATAACTTTTAACAAACTTTATTTAGGACTAGCTGACCCGGCGAACTTCGTACTGCCATATTTACATATCTGTCTCAGGTCTCAGCTTCCCATAGGCAGTGTACAGTCGCGAACAAAAAAAGACGTTTCCCGTTATCTTTTATTTTTTTCTTTCTAGCAAAAAAAGAATGAATGAAATCGGACTATGTGTTATTGAATTACAACTAAGTACATATTTTGACTTTCATCCCCTCTCTCCAGGAAACTGTGCTGAATTTCGGGATGAAAAGTATCCAATGTCCTACCGCGTAGTATGAACTCAAATCATGCCAAGTTTCATTTGAATCCGTTCAGTAGTTTCGGCGTGATGCGTGGCCAAGATATAGACAGACAGACTGTGGGGGACAGGTGTCATGTCCAACCAACACAAAGGGAGGATCGTCCGATCAGGCGAGGTGATCATGCCTGGCGGGCCAACTGCCCGACGGTTGATGTTGGGATGTTGTATATATGTTAATGTGCGCGAGAACTTTCACTGCGCGATTCAGGATTGGTAGTTTCTTAGTTTCCTTCGTTACTCCGTAGTTCGACGTATCTTTGGTAGATGGCGCTGTAGTATATTAAGCCAAGGATCGAACCAAGTGGCGCGCAATTGAAGAGGCCTATGTCCAGCAATGGACTGCGATAGGCTGTTGATGATGATGATGCTGTAGTATGTTATGTTGTTGTTGCGCTGTATGTGGAGGTCGCCACAAGACAAAAAAGAAAAAAAATACAGTTTAAGCTTAGTATATATAATAGAGAGCCCTCCAATTTTTTTTTTCAAAATATCTTTAATGTTTATATAATGACTGTCTCATTCAAACCTCGTTTCTAAGGATAATATAGAGATACTGGTTTTAATAGGGGTAGTAGTAGTAGTAGCCCATTGACAAACATAATTGATAACACTTAAAATAGTAAGTCATCTGTCGAACTTTGAACAGTTGTTAAGAAAAAATGCCTTCAATTCAAACGTCTTGATTCACTCAGCATCATAAGAGCCGAGGCAGTTGGAGATTTATACATGGAACAAAATATGGTTTTCCTTTTGAGTAATCTACAGACTGGAAAAAATAAAAGTGACAACTAAGCCAAAACTTTAAATCAGGACGAGTCTTGCTTATTAAATGTACAATAAATAAAAACAATTAAAATGAATGATTTCTATTCCTATAATAAATACTACTAGCTCGGTAAAGATTGTACCTAAAAAAAAATCCTACCAATTTTTTATATGCGACAACATTGTTCTGAACATCTGTGATCTGTCTGTCATTTGAATTAGACAGACTGACAGACATTGACTTGACACCGCTCGGCGCTCTCTAATCTGATCGTGTCTAACCTCGTTAAAGGTAAATTTACAGCAAATAGTAAACTTTCTGTATTTGTTTGTAATCTTTATAAAATGTGTAAATAATATCTTGTTTTTGTGACTAACTATAGTAAAATTTCGGTAAGTTACATACATAAAATAACTACTTGCCGTGTATTAAAAGATCGCTAATATTCAAGAAAACTCGCTGTATTATCACAAACAATGTTTGTTTATCGTTATCTTAGCTTACGTGTCGCAAAACACTCCAATAACATTCATTTCAACCTTTGCCTAAAAAGTTTTAAAGTTATTTAAAAAACTATTTCACGAGAACTGTTTAAAATTAGATTTGATATTTTTAAAGCTTGACAAAGGAAGCTAAAGTTATCGGCCTAAAAAGTGTACAAAACTCTGTAGTAATTGTTTCTTTTAATAATGTTGCGTGTTATTGCAAATAGCAATAAAAAAATAATAAATTGTGCTGAAGGTTGTATGATGTCACTGAAAGTAATAAACCCATGGGCTGAAGCAACTTATTGACACAATGTTTTGATACACATAAACATTTACTAATATGGTACATGAAATAGAATAATAATAATTGCTTTATTGTACACCATATTAATTAAAAACCTAACTTAAAGCTAAGAGATACAAGTGGCAGTCTTATCACAAAAGGCAATCTATTACGGGCAACCAGTATACCAGTATATCCAAGTAAATAAAATTAGTGTCTAGTTATGATCTCAAAATGATAACTTTTGACGTAAATACAAGATTAGTCTTAATTTAAAATTATTAATATTAACCGAATTTACGCCAAAGGAAAGCAACAGGTAATAAAATTAAAGTTAGGTTACATGCTTTGGTTGCTAAAATGAATAGATTGATACAAAAGAAAAAAAAATCTATAACTCCACTACATAAAAGCTTTTGATAAAATTTATATAAGCTATATCACCTGGGCCATTATTGAGAATCTATTGATATCTCATTAATTTTCATGAGTTCAGTAGTTTAGGTGCTACGGTAGTACATACCAACAAATATTACACAACAGTTACAACACACTTATCCTTTCTCTTCTGTAGTATATCCATATACATTGTCGGCTCTAAGATGCACGTGCCCGCTCACCTCCGTTGCTCACAGTTGACTGAGCTGTGTCACAACCGCACATGCACTAGAGATGACATAATGCTTCCTTCTCATTCATTCACAGATAGTACAATGAGTGAGTGAATGAATGAATGCGTTACTATGTGAGTGACTGAGAATAGACACATATACTACAGCTTGTAACTATAACACAACTATTTTGTAACACTTCAAATTAATTCTTCCTGTTTTGTTTTAACAGATAAATCACTGAACCGATTTTAATGGAGTTTCGCATAGAGATACTTTAATTCTTGAGAAAGGACACAGGCTTTAGTGCTATAGCATACATGTGGTGAAGCACAAATTGAGTAGTCTTTAAATTACTGTTAAAAGGTAGTAAAGCTACGCGGATTTTAGCACATATGCACCGGCTCGACCGGGGTGGTACTAGCCTCGCACAGAAAATCAACGAAAAATGACAGCGTTTGTGCCGTTTTGTTTCATTGGTGTGTGCGAGACCGGAGGCCCAATGATGCAGAAGCATCTCAATAGGCCCCCATAGTGTAGGTCACCATACTGTGTTGTTGCATTGTCTGCATTCGCAAAGACTATAGTGACCACTAAGGCCCATGTAAAAAAATAGAAAACATTTTCAGATCTTGGTATACCAGTTAAGTAAGTGTTAATATGTTGTATGTTTGTGACACAGCCCACATCACAAAATGGTAGTATCCGAGGAGCCAGCCCCTACGCTAGAGGGTGACGCAGCAGCCAGCAAGAAGGCTGCCAAGAAAGCAGCCAAAGCCGCTGAGAAGCAACAAAAGAAAGCTGAACACAAGGTAACAATAAAAATTACCACTAAACAATTTAGTTTTTTAACACACTTTCATTAGCATGACCTGTATGCATTGTATGTAACGGAATCTTTTAACTTCATTTTTACCTAGTTCTAGGAGTCTGATTAAAACCGGACATAGTCCAAGTATACTTGCGCAAGTCTGTCTGTCACCCACGACGTGCTTGACAGAGACAGACAGACACAGACAGACAAAACAGTCTGGGTTTGCGCAAGTATATTTGAACGTGTATGTCCTGCTTAACTTGAAAATTATATTCAGAAAGCACCATTTAGAAATTATTGTATTGATATCGGCCCTTGACCCCTGTGCAAATTTACTTATATAAACTTAGTGGAGGAACGGATGTTATGTCCCACCTACACAAAGGGAGGATCCTCCGACCAGGCGAGGTGATCATGCCTGGCGGGGTGAGGCCAAACAATTCATGTTGGGTAGTGATATATATGGTAATCGACGCGACAATGGGGGCTATCGCGTGTGAATTTGCCACTAGAGGCGCTTGTGTCGCGTGAGGTCCAATAACATTCACTTTTCACTGGTTGTGACGGGCTTGGTAACGTAAATTTTAAAAATAATTTATTTAATTTAAATGTTGTTAAGTTATCTCGTTCGTGAAATTATCGAAAATTTTTAATATTTGGCAATGAATATAAACGCTTTGAAAGCGGAACTAAGAAAAGGAGGCGCACGGACGGAATAATTGTATAACTAACAGTATTGGAAGTGAAATGTCCTTTCTCTATAAAGATGAGTTTATCAGTTTGGATAAATAAAAGCACATAGAAATGTGATAATTATGAATATTGCTTGAAAGAAAGTAGCCTCTACTATTTTAAACCGACTTAAAAAAAGGAGGAGGTTATCAATTCAACTGTATTTTTAACCGACTTCCAAAGGGAGGAGGTTCTCAATTTCATCGGTTTTTTATTTTATCTATGTACATCGATTACTACGTCAATTGTGGACCGATTTTGAAAATTCTTTTTGTATTCGAAAGGGTATGCTCCCCATGTGGTCCCATGGCCACCATATCAGGATCTGATGATGGGATCCTAAGGAAATCGAAGGAAACCCTCAAATTTACGTGAGCGCCTGCAATGAAGTTACGAGCAATTGTCTGCATGCCTTCATATTCTGTAGACATCATTAAATTTTAAATGAAATGATGATGAGAGACTTGAGAAAGACTAAAAAGCGAAAAAAAAAAAAAAAAACTACGTTTAAAAAAACCGACTTCAAAAACTAAAAAGTATAAAATAACTTAATTTGTATGTGCTACCTATTCATAGGTTTGAAGTCGGTGCCAAGCCAAGTGTAATAGTAGGTATTTTTCTTTTGTTTCTATGTTTGTTACCTCATAAATTTCGACTGGGTGAACCGATTTTGATGATTTTTTTTATTTCAAAGCTGGTGCTTCCTGTGTGGTCCCATTTTAATTTGGTCCAAATTGAAGTCGGTTTTTTTATGTTAAAATTTGTGATTACTAAATTCAAACAGTTCCTTGTTCGTTATTCAAATAAAGTATTTTGATTTTTATGTTTGGACAAATAAAGATAAAAAGAGAATTTATGTTAATAGAAATGATATTTCATATTTCAGAAGTTATTATACCAAAAATAACTGCTTTTTATCACAGACCTAACATGATACATGTTATCGCTAGAAAATTGTAAAACATAATCTAATATCTACCATTGTTTATTAGTTTCGACAAACAACTCAACCATTTTTCATTGTATGGATTTACAATGTTTAATATTTATTTGTATAGCAGTGTATTTTAAAGGGAAAGGGAAGGATAAACAAAAGTTTACGTAATTAATTTATTTTTATTAAGTACCGATATAATTCCTCAGAAACCTTATTTACAATATGTTCTTTCTGAAATTGGTAAGCATAAAAATATGATTCTTCCTACAAGACCTACCAAACTAATTGGTAACTTATTACTCAGAATATTTATCCTCGGGGTTAAAATGTTTTTTACAAACACGAGAATGTTTAGTCGGATTATAGTAATTCCTGCGAATCGCCACTAGTCAGTTTAGAACAGTTTTATCTATTAGAAACATGTGTCCTTCTTTTTTTCGAACAAAACGGAACTGTACAACATTGCGACATAGCTACTCGATATGATGACAGTTATTTATAATTAATAAACTTAATGAGATCCAAGATTTCCAACTTTGTTTCGGCGCCGACCCTGTAAAGTCGCCTTTGACAGCTATACCTCTGGACCTTAGTCAACAGAGGCGCCAACTGGTGAGCAAAGAAACAATAGTCCCCATTGCTATATTGCGATACAGTATTAGTAGTTACTAATTAGTTCAGTGTGTCTGCGATAGATGGCGCTACATGTTCCATTATTTTTTCTCCACTTTCAGGCATCTTCTGGACAGGAACAAGGTGAGGCTCAAGAAGCTGATATATCCGAAGGTCGCTATGGCGCCGTCAAGATGATCCAGTCTTCTGGGGAGAATCGTGACAGAGTTTACACAAATGTGAAGAACTTAGAAGTGAAACTGGATGGACAGCAGGTTTGGGTTAGAGGTATGTGTTGCAAATAAATGTTGCGGACATTTAAAGCCGAGTCTCCATAGTACTAAAGTTGTCAACTTTTGTGTTGTCAACATGTGTTGGTGATAAAAGTTTCTGTAAAGCCGAGTCTCCACAGAACAAAAGTTGTCAACTTTTGTGTTGTCAACACGTGTTGGTGATGAAAGTTTCTGTGAAGCTGAGTCTCCACAGAACATAAATTGTCAACTTTGTGTTGGCAACACGTGTTGGTGATAAAAGTTTGTGTAAAGCCGAGTCCACCGAACAACAATTGGCAACTTTTGTGTTGTCAAATTTCGATGGAAACGCGCCTTAACACACAACGTCATCTAGTCCCAAGCTAAGCATAACTTGTATTATGGGTACTAGACAACTGATATAAATACATTCATACTTTTTTCTTTCTGTAAATACATACATATTATACATAGAAAACACCCAAACTCCGAAACAAATATTTGCAGATCATACAAACATTTGGTCCGACCCGGGAATCGACCCCGAGACCTCAAAACAGCAGTCGCATGCGCTACCACTGCGCCACTGAGACAGTCGAATCATAGTTAATTCTGGTTTGTTCTATAGCTCGTCTGCAGACCACTCGTGCTAAAGGGAAGCAGTGCTTCGCGGTGCTTCGGCAGAATAGCAGCACCGTCCAGCTGCTGGTTAATGTCAGCGAGGAGAGGAAGGTCAGCAAACAGATGGTCAAGTTTACTGGCAAGTACGTACAAGTTATCTTACTAAAACTAGTTTAGTCTCGCCGCGAGTAACGCCGCGGGTTAGTCTTATATAAAGTAGCCTAAGTTACTCCTTATAACAGCCATCTGCTACTGAGAGTTCCGTTAAAATCGGTCTAGCAGTTCCAAAGATTAGCCGATCCTAACCTAGTCCTACTAATATTATAAGCGTGAAAGTTTGTAAGCATGGATGGATGGATGTTTGTTACTCTTTCACGCAATAACTGAACGGATTTGGATAAAACTTCACAGTAATATAGCTTATATATCAGAATAACACGTAGGCTACTATTTGCGCGATAACCGACATATACGCGGGCGGAGCCGCGGGCAACAACTAGTTTGGTATAATTTTAAAAAAAATTAACAAAAACAAACCGACTTCAAGAACTGGATCAAATTGAAACGGGACTACACGGAAAGCACCAGCTTTCAAATAAAAAAAGAATCATCAAAATCGGTTCACCCAGTCGAAAGTTCTGACGTAACAAACTTACAAAAAAAACACAGTTGAATTGAGAACCTCACCCTTTTTTGAAGTCGGTTAAAAAAGGATTTTAAAGATTTAATAAATTGTTTATTTCCAGTGTACCCAAAGAATCTATAGTGGATATCTTCGCTTCGGTGGTCAAAACAGCTGCTCCGATAGAGTCATGTTCAATCCGTGATGTGGAACTCCTTGCCAGCGAGGTTTGGCTGGTCTCCGCTGCCAAGTCCCAGTTGCCCTTACAGATTGAAGATGCCAGCAGGCCTGAGAAGAATGATGTAAGTAAATATTCACACAACACAATCTAGTACCATACTAAGCAGATCATACAGCCATTTGGTCCGACCCGGGAATCGAACACGAGACCTCAAGCACAACAGCCGCTACATACATACGCTACCACTACGCCACCGAGGCAGTTAATAATTGTGTAATGAACACGAATTAGGGTCCGTTCAAGTATTACGTAAACACTATAGGGGGGCGGGGGGGTCTTGGCTTTGCTTATTTTTGATGACATGGGGGGCGGGGGGGTCTAGATGGTGATTACGTCAGCAGTATTTATTTACTTTTACACATATGGCAACCTACACATTGTCAATGTTTAAAACGAAACACATTTTAAGGCATTCCCGCAAATGATGCATACTCGCTTAGAATCGAATAGGGGAATTACTGCGCGCTATTCATATTACCATTTTTTCCCGTTAATCTATTGTTTCTTTAAGAATTTGACGCACGCAAAATGTAAGCAAAGCAAATTATTATAATAATTATTTTACGGGAATTAACGATTCGACCAGGTTGCACTGGCCGTGGTCACAGTCACCCTGTGACCTCGGCCAGTGCAGCCTGGTCGAAACGTCAGGCAAATCAGAGGTATGTAATACCTTAAATAAGTGTTCGCGTTAATTCCCGTAAAATAATTATTATATCATGGAACGCAAAAGTTTAAAAGTCAGTAAAGCAAATTATTGTTTGTCTGTAACACAAACATTAATTTGCTTTGCTTACAATACGTTAATCCTCTTTCACCAAAGTTGAATTGTTTCATATAAAGATGTCGTTTCAAATAGACAAATACAAGTTATACCAAAAAACTATAGCAAGTTTTAAAAATGTCATACAACCACGAAAGTACAAAATGTGCAGAAATCAGTTAGCCTTTTTTTTAATGTGCGGTAATCCCCTCGGATACCACAAACTGGTGGCTATATCGGACTCGAACCGACAAAAAACCGCACACCGTCTCGGGTACTAGAAGCCGGGGAATCAGGTGCACTCTCGGAAGGGAACCCCGACGTACACCGGGCCATCTACCAGTACTATGTAGAACTCGCGTCACCACCCCGGCCTGCTTCTGCTAGGGTGACTGGTGGCGTCACCTGTCACTCCAGGCTTGCGCTTATGGAGGACGGAGATCGTTTTGCGATCTCCGGCGCCCGAGTCGTCTGCGGCGGTACCTGGCCCGTTCCCGGGCCTGGCGGAAAGGTTTTAAACCTCTCCCGGTCCCGCTCCGCCATCTTATTCGCAAGTGTGACTTGCTTGCAGAAAGAGACGGCAGAATTCCAGGCACTCTTGCTCCGCCACATAGCCGCAATCATGTAAGCGAGCGAGAGAACCCCCACTCCGATGGCCGCCGCGAGATCACGCCTCCACTCCACTCCACACGCCAGACATTCTGCCAGCGTGTGGAGTGCCGTGTCCACAGTCTAGCCATCGCAGTGGTGGCACTCAGACGTTGTCTCCTTGGGCATCAGACACAGGTGCTCTCCCTCCGAAGCATCCTTGCCCAGATCACCTGTGTCAGCCGGTATAAGAGGCTTCCGTGATGCCTCTTGAGCCATCTACCGTGGGAGAGCCACGCTTCGGCATGAATGGGCCGGCTCGACCGGAGTGATACCACGGCCTCACAGAAAACCGGTGTGAAATAGTGCTTGCGCTGTGATTCACCGAGTGAGTGAGGATACCGGAGGCCCATACCCCAACCCCCCTCCCCCTATCTCCCCCCCCCATCCCCCAAAGGCCGGTAACGCACTTGTGACGCCTCGGTGTTGCGGGTGTCCATGGGCGGCGGTAATCGCTTACCATCAGGCGATACGTCTGCTCGTTTGCCGGCCTATTCCATAAAAAAAAAAAAAAAGCCAATCCTCCATAACGGGTCTTACCGCCGCAATAACGGCGTGCCCAAGAAATTAGTTACCAACAAGTTAAATACTGTTCATTTTCCTAAAATACTATAAATAAATATAAATATTTTCGGACATCTAACACACAAAGCCATCTAGTCCCAAGCTAAGCAGAGCTTGTGTTATGAGTACTAGACAACTGATATAAATACATATAATTTTTTTTTTGTAAATACATACATATTATATACATACATACATATTATGTAAATACAAACAAAATACTGTTTAATATTCTTTTCAGAGCTAAATATACTTTATTCCTTGTAAAAGAGGTTGGCAACCCTAAGAACTCATAGTACAAGCTCTGTTTAGTTTGGGACTCGATGGCGTTGTGTTAATGTCCAAAATATTTTATTATCTAGTAATGTTTACGTCAGCATTTAAGAGCTTTGCTTACTTTTGCTGACAAGGGGGGTGGGGGGTAAATAATTGTAATAAATCTGCTTACGTAATACTTGAACGGCCCTTTATGACTTAATAATACACTTAATAACTAAATAAGTGCTGGACATAGTGTTATCCTTTTGCCATCTATATACAACGGTGGACTTTAAAGGCTCTTGAACAAGGTCATTATTCGTGTGGTGACGGATTATGAATATGGAGTGTCACCACCCCTATTCACCCCGTGGGTGTCGTAAGAGACGACTAAGGGAGCAAACTACCAGGACAACAGCACTGCAAAGAGAAGGACAAGCGTGGTATAGTACCCCAAAACCTATTTTCTAAGAAACTTTTACAGTATAATTTTTGACTCCTATCATTTTGACTTTAAACAATTTAACTAGCCAGCAGCAGAGTGAGCAGCAGATAGAGAATAGGTTTATTTATTTAAGAAAATAGCATAGTTTTTTTTAGATACAACTGACTGTGAGTTTCATACTTAAATACTGAGCAGTTATAAGATAAAAGTGATAAAAATGACTGTGAGTTTCATTGTTAAATATTGAGCAGTTATTAGATAAAATTGATAAAACTGTGAGTTTCATAGTTAAATACTGAGCAATTATTAGATAAAAGTGATAAAACTGACTGTGAGTTTCATAGTTAAATACTGAGCAGTTTTAAGATAAAAGTGATAAAACTGACCGTGAGTTTCATAGTTAAATACTGAGCAGTTATAAGATAAAAGTGATAAAACTGACTGTGAGTTTCATAGTCAAATACTGAGCAGTTATTAGATAAAAGTGATAAAACTGACTGTGAGTTTCATAGTTAAATACTGAGCAGTTATAAGATAAAAGTGATAAAACTGACTGTGAGTTTCATAGTCAAATACTGAGCAGTTATTAGATAAAACTGATAAAAATTACTGAGTTTCATAGTTAAATACTGAGCAGTTATTAGATAAAAATAATAAAACTGACTGTGAGTTTCATAGTTAAATACTGAGTAGTTATTAGATAAAAGTAATAAAACTGACTGTGAGTTTCATAGTTAAATACTGAGCAGTTTTAAGATAAAAGTGATAAAACTGACTGTGAGTTTCATAGTTAAATACTGAGCAGTTATAAGATAAAAGTGATAAAACTGACTGTGAGTTTCATAGTCAAATAGTGAGCAGTTATTAGATAAAAGTGATAAAACTGACTGTGAGTTTCATAGTTAAATACTGAGCAGTTATTAGTTAAAAGTGATAAAAATGACTGTGAGTTTCATAGTTAAATACTGAGCAGTTATTAGATAAAAGTGATATAACTGTGAGTTTCATAGTTAAATACTGAGCAATTATTAGATAAAAGTGATAAATTTGACTGTGAGTTTCAACGTAAATACTGAGCAATTATTAGATAAAGGTGATAAAACTGGCTGTGAGTTTCATAGTTACATACTGAGCAGTTATTAGATAAAGGTGATATTACTGGCTGTGAGTTTCATAGTTTCATACTGAGCTGTTATTAGATAAAAGTGATAAAACTGACTGTGAGTTTCATAGTTACATAATGAGCAGTTATTTCTTCACTCTACAGGACCCTGAAGCCTTGAGGATCCGCGTGAACCAAGACACTCGGCTGGACAACCGAGTCTTAGACCTAAGGACCCCAGCGAACCAGGCCATCTTCAGACTAGAAGCCGGAGTATGCAGACTGTTTAGAGATATCCTCACAAAGAAAGGTGAGTTATTGCATCTCTTCTTGCTGAATATTATTGGAGAACGTTCCCTCGGCAGTTAATACTTCTCTGATGGCAAGCGGTTACCAGTAGTGGCGTTCGTTTTCGTACACTCTTCGTGCTAGTGGTAAGAAAACTGATTGCGTATTATTTATCGCACTTCAAATAGAGTAGGCTTTCAATTCGGCTGTTTTTTTTGTTGTTTTCATTTTGTCACTTATGATCCGATTTCTCTAATTCCAATTTGAAGTTTTTTTTATCCCGAAGGTTGCAAAATTAAGCAATCTATCCAAGTGTCTGTTTCTAATTTTATATCAAAAGACAACTCCCGCATTAGGAATATACATCCTGTGTCGCGAGAGATTTTACAAACATAGAACAAAGATACACACAAAGAACATCCAGATTCAGAACAACAATTTGTGGAATATATAAAATGTTGTTCCATGTAGTATTTCAACTATCAACACTCAGCGTAGTAGAAAGCGGCGTAGCGACCGTTTAAACCACTGGGCCAACCGTGCAGTCCGTAATTATCTGTTCCCGTGGGAGAGCCTACTTCGGCATGAATGGGTCGTCTCGACCGGAGTGATACCACGGCCTCACAGAAAACCGGTGTGAAATAGTGCTTGCGCTGTGTTTCACCGACTGAGTGAGGATACCGGAGGCCCATACCCTAATCCCTTCCCCTATCTTCCCCCCCCCATTGTGACGCGTCTGGTGTTGCAGGTATCCATGAGCGGCGATAATCACTTACCATCAGGTGATTCGTCTGCTCGTTTACCCGCCTATTCCATAAAAAAAAAGTAGACGCCTTGTAGGCACTTTGTGTTGATATTTGTCAGTAACGGTATCTGAATTTATAATTTCGGTCATCATTTCTCACTCTTTGTTAATTTTGTCGAACTTCTAACTCCATAATTCACTTTAAAACAATTTTTTCCACAGGTTTCGTGGAAATCCACACACCGAAGATCATATCGGCTGCTTCGGAAGGTGGTGCCAACGTGTTCACGGTGTCGTACTTCAAGTCCTCGGCCTACCTCGCTCAGAGCCCACAGCTCTACAAGCAGATGGCCATCGCTGCTGATTTTGATAAGGTACTACCCCTCAACACAACCAGTTTTGGAGGTTCCATAGCAAAAATGGCAAAAACCCTTATAGTTATGCTAATAGGTATAGTCCGTTTGTCCACTCTATTTCTCACAGAATAAGTAAAAAGAAAATATTTCGGCCATCTATCATATCTGATATAAATACATATGAATACTTTTTTTTTGTATATACATACATATTATATACAGAAAACACCCAAACTCCGACAGTTCAACCAACAACACCATGAGGGGGTCCAACCAACAACACCATTTGGGGGTCCAACTCACAACACCATGTGGGGGTCCAACCCATAACACCCTGTGAGAGCCCAACCCACAGCAACCTGTAGATGTCTAACCTACAACACCTTGTGGGGATCCAACCCACAACACCTTGTGGGGATCCAACCCACAACACCTTGTGGGATCCAACCCACAAAACCTTGTGAGGGTCCAACCCACAATGTGTGATATTTTTCCCTCGTATTCTTTCCAGGTGTTTACAGTTGGAGCAGTGTTCCGAGCTGAAGACTCCAACACTCACCGCCATCTGACCGAGTTCGTGGGTCTCGACCTGGAAATGTCCTTCAAGCACCACTACCACGAAGTGCTGGACACCATCGGGAACACCTTCACGGAGATGTTCCGGGGGCTGAGAGACGAGTAAGCATTCCCAACTAATATTACTCTTGTGGCGGTCTCCACATACAGCGCAACAACAACATAACATACTACAGCGCCATCTACCGAAGATACGTTGAACTACGGAGTAACGAAGGAAACTAAGAAACTACCAATCCTGAATCGCGCAGTGAAAGTTCTAGCGCCAGTTAACATATATACAACATCCCAACATCTACCGTTGGGCAGTTGGCCCGCCAGGCATGATCACCTCGCCTGGTCGGAGGATCCTCCCTTTGTGTTGGAGGGACATATCACCCGTTCCTCCACACTCTCATTTAAAGAAATTGGAACCTTTATAATCAAGGAACACATCTGAAGACTAGAACACATAATCAATGTGAATATATGTATATAAAAATCGATGCCACTTTTCGTTGTAATTTTATAACTCAAGAACGGGCTCACCTATCCAAACCAAATGCTTAGGCTTTGTTCGGACTATTTAGTAGATGCTTTATGTGAAGTTTGCACAAAATCGGTCGAGCGGTTCTTCATTTATCGACATACACGCGAGCGGAGCCGCAGGCAACAGCTAGTCTGATATATATGTTTTTTTCCAATGAAGCATTATAACATTGAGTGCTTTGTGCGGTTGTAATTGTAAACTGTAATGTATAATATTTGTTTGGCTTTGGTTTGTTGTCTGTTTTTTATACCTAATAAATAATAAAAAAAAAACTGTCATGCTATCACTGCTAAATCACTGAACTGATTTCAATAAAATTTGGCATTAAGATACTTTGATAAGGAAACTTTAACTTTATACACACGCGAGCGGAGTCATATGAAAAACCCAGCAATAAATTATCTTTTAATGATTAAATATATGTTTACGCGCGCTTTTATTATTCTTTTTAACTGCGGTTAGATGTTGAAGCTCCGTTCCTGACTCCTGGGGGGCTTCAGGCTACTCGTGAACCGCTCCAGAGTCAACTCCTACGATTCGTTTCGACGAATCAAACGTGGATTCAATTCCTACTTGGAACAAATAATCCTGTGATGAGCACGTTCTTTGGTTTTGTTGTTGGATGTAATATTGGATATTGTCTATACTGTTACATGTTAGGGTTCAAAGGATTTGAGAAATAAGCCTTCTGACGATTAAATTAAAAATAACACTTAAATCACAATATTTTTTTTTTTTTTTTTTTTTTTTTTTTTTTTTTTTTTATGTATGGCCCGCCATAATGACTCTACTCTGCCTGATGGAAAGCATAAGCAGAATCCAAGAGTGGTGGTCACCATACTCATTGCGAATGCAGACAATGCAGCATGGCGACCCACACCATGGCGGCCTAGTGATGCTTCTGCATCTTTTAGTCTAGTCAACAAGTATGGAACTTGATGACTAGACTATATGGGCCTCCGGTCTCGCACTCACCAACGAAACACGACAGCACTGCTGCTGTCATTTTACGTTGATTTTCTGTGCGAGGGTAGTACCGCCCCGGTCGAGCCGGCCCATCCGTGCTGAAATCAGCGTGGCTCTACTACCTTGATTAATATATATATATATATATATATATAATTAATATATCTTAGAATAACAATACTAAATTGTCGCCGAGGTCGCTAGGTGAATCACCGATATCACTCAGATATTTATCGCACTGTTGCTCAAACTGAATTAAACTGCGGCCCGCGAGACGTACTTTTTATATTGGATGCCGTTATTAGTATTAATGTATTTTAATCAACCTTTCGACAGTCAATTTATATTAAACGCTATGTATACCGTTGTAAGGTTCGTTGTTTAGTGCCTCAAGAAATCAACGGGAACATTCGCGGTGTTCAGCCGTGTCGAGTTGTGTTCTAGAATGATCTTTCTTCGTAAAGTATGTATTTAGTAATTTTTTTAAGCTTTCTGCACTCCTCCTCCATATAAACTGTAAATGTGCCAAATTTCATACAACATTAATATATAAATTACTGATAATATTCAACAAATGAAGAAAGACGAGATTCAAACAAAAATAGCAAGACAAAAGAGGCCTAGAACCCGAAAAGTTAAATTAAAGGGAAACTTAACTATTAGTTAGTATAGAATAGATAAAGATAAACTCAAGGTAGTAGAGCCACGCTGATTTCAGCACGAACGGGCCGGTACTACGGTACTACCCTCGCAAATACGAAAATCAACTTAAAATGACAGCGATCGTACTGTCGTGTTTCGTTGGTGAGTGCGAGACCGGAGGCCCAATGAAGCATGCAGATAATGTTTCTGAAATTCTTTCAGATACGCATCAGAAATAGCAACAGTAGGACAGCAGTTCAAAGTGGAACCCTTCAAGTTCTTGGATCCACCTCTCAGACTAGAGTTCCCTCAGGCCATACAGATGCTGAAAGAAGCAGGTAACTATAGAATTCTTATTTATCAACAGCTTTTAAAGGTCACTGCTAGCCATAGACTGGTTTAGGTCTAGTACACCACGCTGACCAGACGGGTTGGTATAGGGTTTGTGTCAAGTGTTCCTTCTCTTTGCAGTGCTGTTGTCCTGGTAGTTTGCTCCCTTAGTCGGCTCTTACGACACCCACGGGGTGAATAGGGGTGTTGATACTCCGTACCCATCACACTTTTTTTTTAACCGACTTCAAAAATTCGACTGTATATATGTTTTTAAGCAATTGCATAGCTTTCATCGCGGGCTTTGAGCGCGGCGACCGAATCGAGAAATTCCGTAACGAAAATAAAACCTGACGCCCCCAAATATTTTGTCAGTAGTCAGAGAAAAAGAAGTTTTTTCGTATTACAATGTAATTATAACATAATATGCACATCATTGTCATCATTATGAAATTTGCCGTGTCGTTAAGGAAGTCTTGCTCCTGCTTTTCTTTGCAGTGATGTTGTCCTGCGTAGATTGTTCCCTTACTGAGTCGGCTCTTACGACACCCACGGGATGAATAGGGGTGGTGACACTTCCCAATTAATAAAAATAATATTTCGGACATCTAACAGACGATGCCATCTAATCCCAAGCTAAGCAGAACTTGTACTAGACAACTGATATAAATACATGACATACAAAATAAGGTGAATTTTCAAATAATATTTATTAAAATTTCTCAAAAAATAGTTATTTATTCATTAATTTCTATTTTTTCCTCTTCAAAGTAGTTCCCCTCAGATATAATACACTTGTGCCAACGTTTTTTCCAATCCTCGAAGAGTTCCGATATGCACTTTTTGGTATGCTCTTGAGCTCTCTCAGCGATTTGGTTTGTATCTCCTCAAACTCAATCGTCTCAAAACGCCGTCCTTTCATGGCTCTCTACAATCTTGGGAACCGAAAAAAGTTGCAGGGGCTCAAATCTGGTGAACACGGTGGCTGAGGCATGATTACGGTCTTGTTTTTGACCAAAAAATTACGATTTTACAGTGACATGTCTCATTATTTAAGTTTATTAGTTAATACGTAGCGTTATGTGTTATTTTGTGTGAGTTTGCCTCGACTCGGTTACACTTATACGACTAGTAAATAGTTTACTAAGGACAAGATATTAATTTACGAACAATGTTCGTTTATCCTAGCTACTAATAGTCGGATTATTGTACAAACTATCCAGGAGATACGAGAATAATCAACCTTTTATTCCTAACAGAGATAATGCTCTTCCAGTTGTAACCTCGACACGAGATGACCAAGTTTGAAAACTTGCGGTTTTCGTTTTTTTATTTTTATGGTGACTGAGTAATTAGAAAGAAAACGTGAATACATAATATTACTAGTGCTATTTAGCTTACGTTTATAAAGTAGTCTACTTTATCAACCTACGTCGCGCGTCGATTTAGGTAACTATTTTACGATCGCCGCCGCCGGTCGGGACAGCAGGTTAGTGACCCTAAATTACAAATGGTGTCGTTATTGGTTCTAATTTTTAAGACATTTAGTTTGTTTGATTTTTTTTTTATATCCGTTTTCGAATAAATTTAACAATCGCGAAGTAAACCAACGCGTTTAAATAGCCCGCGGTGTCATTTAAGGTCGTATTGTCATGTCCACCTTGTAGATACTTTTTTTTTTGGTACATACTCTATGTATGTAACACCCAAACTCCGAAACAAATACTTGCAAATCACACATTTGGTCCGACCCGGGAATCGAACCCGAGTCCTCAAGCACAGCAGTCGCATACACTAATTATGTATTTTTAATTACTCGTGTTCCAGGAGTGACAGTAGGAGAGGAAGATGACCTGTCGACTCCGGACGAGAAACTCTTGGGGCGGCTGGTTCGTGCCAAGTACGACACGGACTTCTACATCCTGGACAAGTATCCTCTGGCCGTCAGACCTTTCTACACCATGCCTGACCCTAACAACGCTGTAAGTTCATTCACCCTGTCATTATTTCTGCCACACTTAAGTTTATGCATTTTTTTATAGTCAAGCTACAAAAATGAACATAAGTAGAATCCAAAATCTATATACTATGTTTGTGTATTAAGTGCCATTGCAATGAGTTATGGCTGAAAGTTATTAGATTTCCTGAATTATGTATGAAATGAAACATCACACACGTTTTCTTCATATTTTTATTTTCATCATTAAACTCATTCGAAAAAGCATTCATTCGATTCACAAATATTCGATGAATCGTTCAGTCGAAGAAGCGTTTATCGGTAAAAACGTAACGTTCTGTCGAATTTCCATTCATCGAACATATGACTCGAAGTTAAATTACGGACCCTTTATGGAGTACTGACAGGTCGAATCAGTGATAAAATCAAATGGAATGCTAGTAGCAATGAATTTTAAACTTACCTTATTTTTGAAACCAAGTTATATTCTAAAATAATTTCCAAAAAATTTACAACATTAATACACATGTTACCAGCTATATCGCACAGTAGTTGTGATAGTACTTAGATGTCACACATTTGATTCCCATTTGCCAATAATCACAAATTTTAACAAAATAAAAACCGACTTTAAGAACTGGACCAAATTGAAATGGGACCACACGGAAAGAACTAGTTTTGAAATAAAAAAAGAGTCTTCAAAATCGGGTCACCTAGTCGAAAAAGAATACAGTCGAATTGTTAACCTCCTTTTTTCAAGCTAGCTTTCAAATAAAAAAGATTCATCAAAATCGGTTCACCCAGTCGAAAAAAAAAACAGTCAAATCGTTAGCCTCCTTCTTTTTTCAAGTCGGTTAAAAATAGTTGCGTACTGAAACATATTTTTGAATGCAAAAATATGTTTCAATACGCAACTATTTTTAACCGCTCTCGATGTATCGAGAGCAATGGCTCTCGATGTAATGTGTTTTGATGTATTTCAGCGCGTGTCCAATTCGTACGACATGTTCATGCGAGGGGAGGAGATCCTCTCCGGAGCTCAGAGGATACACGACCCGGAGTACCTCACTGACAGGGCGAAGCACCACGGCATCGGTAAGTGTTGGACTGTACTTGTGTGTGGACTTATATACTTTTCTCTAGATTTCATCATCATTGGCTCTCGATCAACTCCGAAACTATCTAACCGATTTTCACGTTACTTTTTAAATGTGTTTAGCTGGCGTGCGTAAGATAGGATAGTTAACATCACGCTTAGACCAAAAGGAGCCGAGCATGATTGTAAACACACGCAGATGAAGTTACGTGGGTCAGCTAGTCTATACATCTATTGATATTTTTAGACAAATTACAACTAAAGACAGATGAAATGACACCATCTCATGAGTATCAGTTCTTATGTCCGTGGTGGGAATCGAACCCACTACTCTTGGGCTGATCAGGCTGGGTCTTTGATAACAGATCCATCTATTACCTACTTTGTTTTTTTATTCCAGATATCAGCAAGATAGCGGCCTACATTGAATCCTTCAGATTAGGATGTCCACCGCATGCAGGTGAGCCTAGATTTGTGGTTTCATTTTATTTTATAGATATTAAAACCGTGAAGGTTTTTAAAGAATTTTATACACTCATTTGCAAAAAAAACGGGCGGTTTCGATTTTCTTCTTGGCTGAAAAAAATAAAATACCAAAAAGGTTTTAATCATTTGAACATGTCACTGGCCAGTTATAAAAGTGCCATAATGTTTATAAGAGTACATTCCAAATTCAAATTTTTGACTGAGCCTGGTTTTCAAAGAAAACAACTTTTAACTACATTTTGTGGCGCGAATTCCCTATAGTTAATATCGACTCTAATTAACTTTTTGTCAATTTTTATTAAATTATCTGATGTCCTTGACATTTAAAAGTATTGTTATTGCTGTTTAGCAATCTCGAAAATGGTAGATAAAGTGATAAAAGCGAGCAAAATTATTGCGCTGCTTGAAGAAGGTTGCAGCCAATGCTTCGTGGCTCAGAGGCTAAATGTGAGTCGGTCGACAGTTCGAAGGACCTGGCAGCGCTATCAAGAGACCGGTTCCGTCAAGAGAAGGCCTGGTTCTGGCAGAAAGACATGTACCGAACCACGGGATGATCGTTTTCTAGTTAGTCAAGCGTTAAGAAATCGGAAATCTTCTTATGTGGACCTCAAGAACAGCCTCGAAGAAATAAGAAATGTGCAAATTAGTCTATGGACGGTCAGGAGGAGGCTTCTCGCTGCTAATATACACAGTCATCGCCCGGCACGCGGCCCTAAATTATTCCGTGGACATCGAGTTGCCAGGCTTAGCTTCGCTCGAAATTGTGTGTCATGGACTCATGAAGACTGGGATAGGGTATTATTCTCCGATGAAGCCAGGATATCTCTGCATGGTGAAGACCGACGTCGGCGAGTGCTACGTAGACGAGGAGAACGCTTTGCAGAGGCATGTTTTGAAGAAATCGGACCTTATGGAGGGGGCTCTGTTATGTTTTGGGCAGGAATAAATTCTATGGATCGTACGGAGTTAGTCTTCATCGAAAACGGTACACTGACTGATACATAACGGAAGTTCTAATTCCTTATGCACAACCCGCTGCAAACAAGTCGGAATTCGTCGTTTGGACTGGCCAGCTAGAAGTCCGGACCTCAATCCCATAGAGCATGTCTGGGACGTTCTGAAGCGACGAGTGAGATCAGTGCAGCCGGCTCCGCAGACCATCAGAGAGCTAAAGAATGTGATTACCGCGGAGTGGGAACGTATTCCCCAAGAAACCATAAAAGATATACTCGCTAGCATGACCAGACGAATGCAAGCCGTGATTTCAGCAAGAGGGGGTCACACTCAATACTAAACTTTTATCAGCTTTTAATGTATTCAAGAAAAACAAAGAAATTAACGCGTTTCATTTTTATTTAGCGAGCAGTACAACAATAGTGTTTTGAGCTTAAACATTATTTCTCAATAATTTAATCAAAATTTTATGATAAAACTGATGAAAACTATTCCTTCCTAATTAATTTATAAAATTCTGAGGATAACAATACCTAAAATTGTCAAACAAACTAATAGTAACTATAAAATAGTTCTTTGCTTAAGTGTCCGTTTTTTTTTGCAAAAGAGTTTATAAAATACTAGCTTTGCCTGCGGATATGTCCGGAAAAAGTGGAGCAGTGAGTAATGGTTGTACTTATGATGGTTCTTTTCGGCACTAGGTGGAGGCATAGGTCTCGAAAGAGTGGTGATGCTGTACCTAGGCCTCGACAACATTCGGAAGACTTCAATGTTCCCTAGGGACCCGAAACGCGTGACACCTTGAAGACTCCAGTGTACAATATATGTATATTACAGAATTGTGTATTAATACATACATGTTTTATTTAAATGCTTCTTTTATTTCTAATCTATACTAATATATAAAGCTGAAGAGTTTGTTTGTTTGAACGCGCTAATCTCAGGAACTACTTGGTCCGATTTGAAAATTCTTTCAGTGTTAGATAGCCCATTTATCGAGGAAGGCTATAGGCTATACAGGGTGGATATGACAATACGATATTAATTTGAACTAGACCCACCTACACATGATACAATTCTACCAACAAAATTTCAATAAAATTGGTTCAGTAGTTTAGCCATAGGACACTATTTTTCGTTTTTGAAATTTACTACACGATGTTGTTGGGTTAATGACCGAGGGCGTCGCGTCGTCGCACGCGCTGCGCTACCTTTGAACCTTTGAAGTAGCCGCCGACATCGGCGCGGGTGCCCTGTGTCGCGTTGTTGTACCTATTGATTATTAATAGGTATTTATTTGTAGTGATTTTACAGTGACATGACTCATTAGTTAAGTTTGTTAGTTATTACGGAGCGTTGTGTTATTTTGTGTGAGTTTAGACAATGCCTCGACTCGGTTACACTTTTACGGCTAGTAAATATTTTACTACGGATAAGATATTATTTTAGGGAGAATGTTCATTAATCCTACCTACCAATAGTCGGATTATTGTACATACCATCCAGGACATACGAGAAAAATCAATCTTTTATTCCTAATAGAGATAATGCTCTTCCGGTTGTAAACTCGACACGAGATGATCAAATTTACGTAAATACATAATAAATATTACTAGTGCATTTAGCTTACGGCGATAAAGTTGGTATCTACTTTGTAAACCTACATCGCGCGTCGTTTTTTCGTGGCCACTGAGGTTAGTGACCTTAAATTACAAATGGTGGTGGTTATTGGATTGTATTTTAAAATATTTAGTTTGTTTGAAAATTTAATTTTTTTGTATCCGTTTTCGGATAAATTAAACAATCCCAAAGTAAACCAACACATTTAAATAGCCCACGGTTACATTTAATATCGTATTGTCATATCCACCTTGTATATCATTACGCTAAGACCAATAGGAGCGGCGCATCAATGAAGAATGTTACAAAAACGGGGGAAAATTATTACGCTACGGGCAATAGGAGACGTAAACGACGTTGCGTGGGTCTGCTAGTATACCATAAACTCTGTATTGATAATCCGTGTTCTGACAGATTTAGAATATGGAGTGCCTATTCACCCCGTGGGTGTCGTAAGAGACGGCTAAGGGAGCAAACTACGCAAGACAACGCTCTCACGCATGACCTCACACAGTTGGTACTCCAGCCCACCAGGATACCAGACATACAGAGTCAAGCGCCCTCCTTGCTAGACCTACTGCTGACGAGTCACCCAGCGCAGTACTGCGTGTCGGTTCTGGCCCCCCTGGGATCCTCCGACCACTGCCTGGTGTCCACTGCAGTGCCTCTTATTGCCCCTTCTCGGCCTGTGGCAACAAAGCGACGATTATGGCACTACTCGTCAGCAGATTGGGATGGCATGCGTGATTACTTTGCTTCCATCCCATGGGCTCAACGCTGCTTTACAGACCAGGATTTGTCACAGAGTGCGTCTGCCGTCGCTGGCGAGATCACTGTCGGTATGGAATATTATATTCCCCACAGTGATGTCGCCAGCACGAAAACCCGCCCCTGGTTTGACCGCGAGTGCTCCAACGCGGTTGCACACAAACAATCGACCTACCGCGCATGGACCAGGGCCCGCACTCATGGCAACCCTGACGTTGGTCGCTTAAAAGCAGCGTACAATAAAGCTACTAGGGAATGCAAGAGGGCCTACATCAGAGCGGATGCCCAGCGTATTGCACGGATAGGCCAGGAGCTTGTAGCACACCCCACGGGTAGCCGTAAGTTCTGGCGTTTAGCTAAAACCGTGCAATCTAACCATTGCCGGCCCTCACTACCGCCGCTGAAATATCCAGACGGCACTCTGGCCCATCAGCCGCAAGAGAAAGCGAAATTGCTTGTCGATCTCTTTGCGGCTAACTCCCGAATCGACGACCGTGGCGCGTATCCGCCTACTATTCCAATCTGCGACTCCATAATGCAAGATATTCGTATCCGGCAAAGTGATGTCCGTGCGGAGCTGCGGTCTCTCGACGTCCGGAAAGCCAGTGGTCCTGATGGTATTCCAGGGATGGTTCTTAAGAACTGTGCACCAGAGTTGGCTCCCGTATTGACGCGCCTGTACCGCCTGTCATATTCCTCAGGAATTGTTCCGGATGCCTGGAGAGAGGCGAATATTCAACCCATACCCAAAAAAGGTGACCGCTCTAACCCAGCCAATTACCGACCTATAGCCGTCACTTCCATTCTCTGTAAGGTGTTTGAACGTATTATCAACAACCAGTTAGTCCGCTACCTAGAGGATCACTCCTTGTTAAACGATCGGCAATATGGTTTCAGACCGAACCGCTCCACGGGTGATCTTCTAGCGTACATCACACACCTTTGGGGTGAGGCTATGGACAGGCATGGGGAGTCCTTGGCAATCAGCCTTGACATGGCCAAGGCCTTCGACCGGGTCTGGCACCGTTCCCTTCTCTCCAAGCTCCCGGCATTCGGTCTGCCTCCTGGACTCAGTAACTGGATTGCCGCTTTTCTGCACCAGCGCCGCATTAGGGTCCTTTGCGACGGCGCGGCCTCTGAGTTTCTGCAGGTAAACGCTGGCGTACCACAGGGTTCAGTTCTATCGCCCACGCTGTTTCTTCTGCATATCAATGACATGTTAGCCCTTGGCAACATACATTGCTATGCAGACGACAGCACAGTCCATGGGCGTTATTTGGGACACCCTGCAGCCAAGCTGTCAGACGTTGAGGAAAAACGACGAGAGCTTGTCGCTGAGCTCGACCAGGTTTTGAGCCACATTTCACAATGGGGTGATGAAAATCTGGTCGAGTTCAACGCTAAGAAAACACAGGTGTGCGCGTTCTCTACCAAAAAGTCTCCGTTTCTTCCCCTCCCCACTTTTCAGAGCACCCAACTGCCACTACAGGATAAGCTCGGTGTCCTGGGCGTGGATATTTACCGGGACCTCAACCCACGGGAGTACATCGAGAGCATCACTAAGGCGGCCTCGCGGAAACTTGGCGTACTGAACAAGGTGAGACGGTTCTTCACGCCCGAGCATTTGTGTCTTCTTTATAAGACCCAGGTACGCTCATGCGTGGAGTACTGTTCTCATCTTTGCGATGGATCCGCGCAGTATTTGCTCGATGCTCTCGACCGGTTGCAGCGCCGAGCAGTCCGCATTATCAACAGTCCCGATGCCACCGAGTTCCTTGAGCCTTTGCAGTTGCGGAGAGATATCGCCTCTATGGCAGTCCTCTACCGCCTATACCATGGAGAGTGCTCTGAAGAGCTCTTCCAATTGATCCCACCTTCTCCCTTTCTCTACAGAACAACGCGTGCTGGCCTTGGAAGCCACTGCCTTAGAGTCGTTGAAATACGCTCTCGAACCAAACGGTTTGGTTCTTCCTTCCTGTGCCAAGCTCTCAAAAACTGGAACTCACTACCAGCGCACGTGTTTCCCTCCCACTATGATCCCGGGTCCTTTAAGCGGGGCGTGAAAAAGCATCTCACTAAGCCGCCATAGTGTGGGACGCCATACTGCATTGTCTGCTTTCGCAGTGAGTATGGTTGCCCCCACTGTTGGATTTTGCTTGAGCTTACCATCAGGCTGAGCAGAGTCACTTTGGCAGGTAATTTATAAAAAATAAAAAAAAAGACAACAGCACTGCAAAGAGAAGGAACCCTTGACACAAACTCTATACCAACCCGTCTGGTCAGCGTGCTGTAGTAGACCAACACCTCGTTTCTAAGGAGAGGCTTATGTCCAATAGTGAACTGTTAAAAGCAGTTGACAATTGATGATTGAAAAAAAAAAGAAATAACAATTCAATTGAAAATTGAATTTCTTGAAATTGATGATTGATTTTTTTGAAGGCTGATGACATGACGCGATATTTGAGTGGTCAATGTATCAAGTAAAAACATAATTCGCTTAGATTGTTTTCCCATGTATGATTATCTGGATAACATTGTTAAAAGAAATTATGCTCATGACGGGTCCTTTAAGCGGGACGTGAAAAAGCATCTCACTGCTGCCATAGTGCCAGTGTGGGTCACCATGCTGCATTGTCCACATTCGCAATAAGGATGGTGACCATCACTCTTGGATTCTGCTTTCCATCAGGCAGAGTAGCCATTTTGACAGCTATAACATTTTTGTGTAACGAGTGAAAACGTCTTTAGCGCGTTGAGCACTTTTTGGTAGGAGAAAATCTTATGAGTTCGCGTCACCAACATGCGACATGACATTTTCGAAGTGTAAACTTCTTTGGCCGCATTGAGCACTTTTTGGTAGGGGAAATCTTATGGTTTCGCGTCACCGACATGCTAATGTTTGATGTTGATAATTTTAATTTAAACATTAAGAAACTGAATGACTGCCATTTTTTTTTAAAAGACAACTCCCGCATTAGGAATATATAATAGGTCTTTACCTATGAAATTGCCGTTTTGTATGCAACAACTTTTTAGTGGGTAAAATATTCAATTCCCGAGAGGCAGTACAAAATGCCTTTGAAGAGTTTGTTGCCTCCCGTCCAGCTGATTTTTACAAGAAGGGCATCAATAAACTGCCAATGCGTTGGCAAAGATGCGTCGATTGCATGGGTGATTACTTCGAATAACAGAAATAAAAAAGTTTGAAAAAATAAGTACTTTCACTTATTGCATACAAAACGGCAATTTCATAGGTAAAGACCTATTATACATCCTGTGTCGCGGGGGACTTTACAAACATATATGAAACGGACACAATTAACACCCAGACTTAGAACAACAATTTGTGGATCACAAAAAGTGTTGTCCCGTGAGATTTGAACCCACAACACTTGGCGTAGTAGAAACGGCGTGGCGACGCTTAAACCACTAGGTGAACCGTGAAGTCAAAATACACACACGGCCTAGGTCACAAAATAAAAGTCAAGTATAAGAATCAGAATTATATTTTAATACAATATATTCAATTTAAGTCCAATTTCATATCACACTCCGCATTAGCGACAATTCACTTTATCCTTAACAACGCCGACCCGCACTATCAGGCATTACTGACAGGCAACACTGTCAGTCACACTTGACAATTTTCGTCAGTCGCCGTACGCATTCAACATGATTTACAAACACCAAAAAAAAACTTATACATTACACATATCTGCATTATACGTGATTCGTTCGTTGAAACTTTTAAGATATCGATCAGAAGAAAATATGTTAAGACGCGATTACGACACATCTCCATAAAGCGGGACAAAATCTGTCCCACGCGGGACATTATTATTTTGATTCAAAAAGCAGGACGTCCCGTTAAAATCGGGACATCTGGCAACGCTTTGGCCACACTATGTTGCACTATGCGGATATGTGACAAGTGAAATGAATGTTCTTTTACACAAAAGTAATGTCTTTGCCAGATGACAAACATAATTTAAAATCCATGTTACAATCCAACAAAAAATATATAAATGCAATAATAATATTTTATTCTGATAAGTATGTACCTTAAGTAGAACAGTAGTGTGTATACAGACGTATAATTATAACTTATAATATGTAAGCAACAAAAATTAAAACTACATAAATTTTATTACTAAAAATATTGTATAAACCATTTGTATCGGATACAATTGTTAATTAATATTAAGTTTGACATTCTAAGTACAAGTTTAGGAACATAATATAATGAGGAAAGTACATCGAAACGAAAGTACGGCCGCTTTCAATCGTTTTAACTATAATAATTAAAGGTTTTCGTAATTGAAAAAATAGTGTAGTTATAACATTTCCGCTTATAGAACATCTGTTTGGATAGTTGTGGCGTTTAACTGCTAGATATTATAGATAGAGCAGGGGAGCCAGGCCTCCAGCTGTCGCTCGGTAAGAAAGAGTGGTACTATCTGTCTCTCTAAAGATAAGTTGATTTGATTTTGGTATTTGATTTAATTTTATTATTCAAGGTTGTCATAATAACAAGCAGTCCTTTCCTGCGCATGCGTCAGTAGAGAAAGACAGATGGGGTACCGTCTCTCTTTTTAACTGTTGCACGTTTCCGCTTACAGGCAGCCGTATGTCTTCCCTACTCTATCTATAATATCTCTATGTTTAACTGTCGGCCAATCGGTGTTCAGAGTTGCCAATTCATTTCTATGTTTTGGTAGATTCAAATTGTAGTATGGAGCATATACTACGAATAACAATATTAAAAACATACTTTTATGTCTGTTTTAATATCTTATTTATTGATGAATATTTTGAAAGGTTTTTAAAACTAAAACTGTTAATATTGTAAAATATTGTAAAAAAATAAAACTTTGACTCTTAGGGAAGAACATGGCTATTCTTTACTGCGATAACCGATATACACGCGGGCGGGACCGGGGGCAAAAGCTAATATTTACATTTTTGTCAACACATATCTTGATATATAAATTCTCTATTTAATTTTAGGCAGATTACTGTTTGAATTGGTGATTCCCGACAGCTTCTCATCAGAAAATGGTTGATCTTTACATCAGGAATAGCATTTAATTGATAAGGTTACTAAAACCTGGGCGGATTTGGTTAGCTAATCAGCGAGGATACTGGCACTTTCAGTGTATTTTGGCGAGGGTAATCGCTTGCCACGAGACATTGACTATTATTTAAGCCACCAGAATACGATAAAAATAAAGTTTTCTATCATTTATTCTATTAGCGCTGTTTGCCTATACATAATTACGTGTAAAAATATGTGAAACCAAGTTAAAAAAAAACCAGATGCATTGTCCAGTGCTTGATTAGCAGCCTCCCGACTAATGACGATGATAATATACTGATATAGTATTCATAACAATAATAATACCACCATTATTCACCTTTTAAAATGAGTAGTCCATCTTAGTTTACTGGTAACTCATACGGCTGCGTTATATGATTTGCGTTAATCGCGCGTTGAACGCACGTTTTTGTGTTTACATGACGAGCGATTCCCAGCTCTGTTAGTTCCGTCTTTAGGCATTTTTTGTATTGCAACAGTAATAAATTGCATCAAACTAACTTACTCCCTCTCCGTGGTTCCGCTTGCGTATACTTCGATCGCAGTGAAATGTATCCTTTATTCTTACTCAAGAATCAAAGTATCTTAATGCCTTAAAATTTCATTCAAATCAATCAGTGGTTTAACAGTGAAAGTGTAAGAGAGAGAGTTACTTCTGCATTTACAATATTATTATTAATTATTACGTTCCTAACGTAGAGATGTAGGGATAGTATTACTAAAATCATGTTATGTGAATAATGTATTAAGAAGTTTATTTAAATGGGATGCTTTTATTAAAACATGTGTTGTTGAGTTGAAAATGCTCATTTATAATGATGTTATAACGCCCGTTTCATGAAGTGTGTCAAAACCATAGAGTTATTATGGATAGAGTACGGGAGCCAAGCCTTCAGCCGTCCCTCGGTTAGAAAGAGAGAGACGATCGCGGTACCTATCTGTCTCTCTACTCGCGCATGCGCATAGCAGAACGATTCGACAGTTAATTGTTGTGATTGGATTACCATTATTAGTCCTTTACTGCGCATGCGTCAATAGAGAAAGACAAACGCGGTACCGCGATCCTCTCTCTCTTTCTAACCGTTGGACGCTTCCGCTTACTGTCAGCCGTATGTCTTCCCCACTCTATTTATAGTAGCTCTATGGTCAAAACGCACGTTGTCCTTGATGAATATTAGCAAAACGTGCGTTTGGCGTCGGTCGTCTGAACTGGCATTAATTTTAATATTTACTAACTGACCCACACAACTTCATCTACGTCTCTTTTCAATCATGCTCGGCTCCTATTGGTCTAAACTTGATGTTAACTATACTATCTTAAGTGCCTACCACACGCGCAAGTATTACCACAGTTATAACTGCGCAGGTAAAACTGTCGTGATACAGTTTTATCAACCACACGCACGGTGTTCCGTGTACAAGCCGGCCTGCGCAGGCAAAACTGTAGTGATACTTGTGTGTATGTACCACGTATGCATGCGTGTGTACCACAAACACACAAGTGTGTTTTGCTAGCGGCGTGCCGCCAGCAAAACACACTTTAAAAAAAAACGTGAATATCGGTTAGATAGTTTTGGAGTGTATTGTGAGCAACAACGTAACACGAGAATTATATATAATTAATATCCATATCTGTTTGCCTTCTACTTATAGGATGTATGTAGTTTGAATTGATTTGAATGCTTTTTTAACCGACTCCAAAAAAAGGAGGAGGTTCTCAATTCGACTGTGTTTGTTACCTCATAACTTTCGATGGGTGAACCGATTTTGATAGTTCTTTTTTATTTGAAAGCTGCTGCTTCCGGTGTGGTCCCATTTAAATTGGGTCCAGATTGAAGTCTGTTTTTTGTTAAAATTTGTGATTATTAAAGTTAATTAAAATACTTAATTTGAAGATTCATGGTAATGGTTAAAAAATACTTTAATTTGGCTTATTTGAGGATGAAATCATTTTTTAAATACATACATATGTGCCTGTCAAAGTGACTCTACTCTGCCTGATGGAAAGCATAAATAAGCACAATCCAAGAGTGGTGGGCACCATACTCATTGTAAATGCAGACAATGCAACATAGTAACCGATGATTTTTCATCATTGGTCCTCCGGTCATTTCTGGACATCATGGCCAATTCGTTTGACTATGACAGTACTCCCAACACTTGAAAGATGTAATAGGACCAACAAGAACACCATGTGTCTTTTATCTTATTATCGTGGTAGAATCATCAAAGGAGTGTGGTTAGTGATCCTGCCTGCTAAGCCAAAGGTTGTGGGTTCGAATACCACCCAGGACAAATGTTTGTATGACGAACAGCATCATATGTTCTGTGTCTGTGAGTAATTTATCTATAATACTAGCTGACCTGGCAAACATTGTTTTGCCATAAAAATAAAATTAAACAATGGGGTATAAAAAATAGATGTAGGTCGATTCTCAGACCTACCCGATATGCACTCCAAATTTCATAAAAATCGTCCCAGCCGTTTCAGAGGAGTATGGTAACTAACATTGTGACACGAGAATTTTATATATAAGATGTATGTATTATCCAGAAGCTCAAAGACGCTCAGCGTGCCATGGAAAGAGCTATGCTTGGAGTCTCTCTGAAGGACAAAATTCGTAAAGAAGTAATCTGTAAGAGAACTAAAGTGACCGACATAGCTCTGAAAGTTGGTAGCATGAAGTAGCAATGAGCTGGTCACATATGTCGCAGAACAGACAACCGCTGGAGGAAGCGTGTTTAAGGGTGGAGACCGCGTCTTGGCAAACGTAGTGTGGGACGCCCTCTGGCCAGATGGCGGGACGATTTACGTAGGAGGGCTGGCAGCGACTGGGTGCAGAAAGCAACAGACCGGGCTCTGTGGTGTTCCTTGGGAGAGGCCTATGTGCAGCAGTGGACTGCAACGGGCTGATGATTATGTATGTATTTAGTAATATATAAGTATATTTATCACCAGTGTTGTTTCGGTAGTAGGTACAGGCTCTGCATAGTTTGGGATCAGACTGCCAAATTTTTATGCCAATATTAGTCAAAATATTGGGTCTATTGAATTAGAATATGAAAATTAGTATAGTCCATTCGTTTAGATAGTGTCGGTGCACCCGCACTAATTGTGGTTATTGTTGTGAAATACGAATATATTAATTCATATAACGGCGTAAACTGACAAATCATACTTGCTTGTGGGTGTACGCCGCAGGCGGGTCCTTTGATTTTGTGGCGACTTGCCGTGTGTGTGATTGTGTGCTAAGCGAATGGACTATATATATTACTAACTAGCTTTGGCCCGCGGTTCTGCCCGCGTGTATGTCGGTTATCGCAACAAAAAGAGGCTTATGTCCTTCTTCAAGATCCAATTTATGTCTATACTGCTGATAAACTTACTTAATATTCCAATGCTATTGTTATTTCTAGATTGCATATACATTGAAATGGATGTATTTAGTGATACCAGATAACAATGTAACCATTTATAAATCAATTATTTAGACTGGCAACTCTACATCAATATTATGTTACGTAGGTAGCCAGTATATCAAATTCACGGTAATTTTATCAGATTTTTTAGATTCGACATGCGTATTTGAAGATATGTAATAAGTATATATTTGTTTTCAATGTAGCCCTAAATGAAAAAAAAAGCTTAGCACATGTGTAGAAGCCTCAAATTATAACTTTATTCACAATTAACTTGATACTAACATTTTATGTGTGAATGTGGCAATTTACACAGAAAAAACTGATTTTTAAATGATAAACATAGCACCAAATATAGCTACAAATGCAAGCAAACCTTCAAAAAACTTACATACAAACAAACTTTCTTGTAGGAAAATTTTCATTTCTTTTATTCACATTTTTATACACTTAATGGGGTCTTGTCTTACCATGCTACGGCCCAATGGCTATGGAATTCAAGCAATCACATTTTCATTTTAATCCGATTGGCACTGTACATATTTTTTTAACTTTTTTTATTAACACTATTAAGCACAAATCCCAATTTCGCACATTACACTAATTCACATTTGTTTGGTCACAGAATCATTTTAGTTTGGTCACGGTTTTCACTTAAGTATGGTCACAGTTTTCACTTTAATTTATTTTTGACACGGGTTGCACATTGTATAGTGCAGTGTTTAGCCAAATAATGTTTTCAGGTCTTCCTCATATAGAGCGATGACCAGCATGATGCCAATTCCTGTGGCCAGCCCCATCAGCTGCAGTATACACTGACAGAGAGTGCCTTCTTTGCTATGGGAGGTACTCAGCTCAGGCATCTGAAATTATAAACATAGTTTAGTTACTTTTGTGAAGTTATATCTATAAAATAAAATGGTAAGAAGTCAGTCTGTACATATAATATATATTGTAGACTAGTTGAACCCCGCGGTGTTACCCGCGGTTATGTCGTACCGCGGGTAATGCCGCGGGGCGAAGCTAGTCTAAAAAAAGTAGCCTAAGTTACTTCTTATATCATCCGCTACCTATCAGTGAAAGTCCCGTCAATATTGGTCCAGCCGTTCCAGAGATTAGCCAGAACAAACAAACAGACAGACCAAAATTGTAAAAAAATGTTTTCTATACAAATAAAATAAAATTGGAGTTTCTGTTTGTAATATTAAAATAACCGCTCTTTACTAGCTGCATATGTATATATATACACGGTACATGTGCCAAAATATATATTTTTACAATTTTCGTCTGTCTGTCTGTTTGTTCCGGTTAATTTCTTATGGCTGGACCGATTTTGACGGGACTTTCACTGGCAGATAGCTGATGATATAAGGAGTAACTTAGGCTACTTTTTTAAGACTAGGTTTGCCCTGCGGCGTTATCTGCGGTTGTCTTAATACCGCGGGGCTCAGCTAGTTGAAGTATATAATAACGATGTGGTACATACCATGTCGACAAGCGCGATGTAGAGGAACATGCCGGCAGCTGCTGCGAAGAGCCATCTCGTGGCAGAAGGCGCGTGTCCAGCCAGAACACCCGCCACCATGCCGGCCAGGCACAGGCCCGAAGACAAGATGTTGTAGCACACAGCGCGTTTTACCGACATACCGGCCTTTAATAGGACCGCGAAATCACCTGGATAAAGAGAAAATAAGTATTCGTTAGAGTTTTCTATCTTAAAGGAGTCAACGGAATTCTAAATACTAAGCCCCTTGTTTTTTTTTGTTCATTTTTTTTATGTTTGGCCCTGTCAAAATGACTATACTCTGCCTGATGGAAAGCATAAGCAGATTCCAAGAGTGGTGGTCACCATACTCACTGTGAATACAGACAATGCAACAATGCAGCATGGTGACCCACACCATGGCGGACTAGTGATGCTTCTGCAGCATTGGGTGGTACATTCCACAGTTTTGCTGTGCGAGGCAGAAAGTTTCTAGGAAAGCGCGCAGTTGTGGACTGCCTACCATCTAAATTCTAAATGATGGAGATGAAATGGTTGTCGCTTAGGACGATGGCGGAAAGAGGCGGCGGGGATCAGTTCAAACAATTCCTCGGAGCACTCCCCATAGTAAATGCGATAAAAGATGCATAGCGAGGCCTCGTCTCTACGCAGCGCCAGAGAAATTGTGCGACTGATAGCTATATCGGACTCGAACCGAGTAAAAACGGTACGCCGTCTAGGATACCAAGAGCAGGGGAACCAGGTGACCCTCGAAGGGAAATCCCTGGAACCACGCTCAATTTCTTCCGACGTCTTCAACAAATATAGTTATATTTTAGACAATATATGTTTAAAAATCATAAATTTTATACGAAAACCTTCCTCAAGAATCACTGTATCTATTAGTATAAACCGGTTAAAAATCTGTGCAGTAACTTTTGAGTTTATCGCGAATGAACAGACAGACAGACACGGCAGAGGACTTTGTTTTTAACCGACTTCTAAAAGGAGGAGGTTCTCAACTTGATCGGTTTATCTATTTTTTTTATAATATGTAATAATTATGACCATAAAAAACGAATTAAAAATTAAAAAGCACGACATTAGATACGTCAGTGAGTGACAAGTAAAAACAATTCGTTGCACGCACGACTTAACCGTTCCAGAGTAAAATAAGACTACGTCAAAAATATTCATGGTAATTAATTTATTAATTAAAAAGTGGATTCTTTACCTGCGAAGTTTTAGCTTAATATTATGACATTGTGCTGTTAAAATGAAAGACTTAGTTTTTACCCGACTACGAAAGAAGGAGGGTTATGTTTTTCGAGTGTATGTATGTTATGTTATTTATACGAATTACTTTTCAATAATAATAATTTATATAGATTACCTAATTCGTGGGGTAGTTCATGACAGAGCACTGCAATGGCCGTCGAGAAACCACCCGCTATGTTTGAAGCAAACGCAGCACCTAAAAACAAATACATGGTAATAACAAAATGCACTTAAAAATACCTATCTATCAAACGGAGTATCAACCACCATCAATAGTTTGATATTTTATGAAATTTTAAACCAAACTTTCATAGTGCGATTTAGATTCACAACTTCGAAGTTGTTCAAGAGGTTTTCACTAGATGGCGTAACTTGTACGTATAGTTAGTTATCAACATGTCATACCTATAGCCATTCCATCAGTGAAGTTGTGTAGACCATCACCCATGATGACCATCCACGCAACAGACGCAATAGACGAGGGCGGCGCGTGAACGTGGCCATGGGCATGGGAATGACCGTGGTGGGCTCTGGAGTGTTCCCTGGAACAGGATATTTAAATGTTTATTATTAGTTCAGTTTAGGCCTGTTAGTCTAGTGGTTAGTGACTCTGATTGCTGAACCGGCGGTCGTGAGTTCGATTCCCACCCAGTACAGATACATAATATGACATAATTCGGACATTCGGACATAATTTGTTCTGTGTCTGTTTAGAAATATATAAATATGTTTATCAACAGTCTGGGTACCCATAGGCTCTCTCATTTGAGATCAGACTGCTCTGTGTGAGATGTGTCAAATTATCATTAAAAAACTCACCTCAAAATGACAGTATAGCTGTCACCGTCTTTCAGATCCTTACTTCCATCATCCTTATGCTTCATATTGTTCATTTCCACTACAGCAGCCCCCTCACCCTTCAGCAGCCAGTCCTTAGCTGTGGGCTCCTCTTTTCCCTCGGCGTTATTCAGGGCATTCGAAGAAACCACACTGACAGAATTATTGTGCTTCTTCGAATGTTTCGGACTCGATGGGATCCCATCCCTCAAATGATGATCATCATGCGTGTCCGTATCAATTTCATCATAACAATACGGATACTCCGAATATTTGTGTTTACAGGTCTTTGTAGTTGGATCCCCCTTCTCATCCTTTTTGAATATCTTCATCAGAGTATTCGATGTAGAATTAGATGCCTTCGAACCCCCTGAACATCCTCCACCAGTTTCATCCTTCAAGACACGAACCCTTGAAGGCAGTTTATCTTCCTCCAGCTTCTGACGACGTTTCCTCCACTCAACAACAACGGTTAGACCCTTTTCAGTAAAATAGAAAAAGACTACTCCAAGCATAGCTGCCAACCCTTTCCACATTCCAGAATCGTGTGATTCTCTCGCGTCTACATCAGTGCCATGAGGATTACTGTGGTCGTGCATTGGACTCATCGCATGCGGCATGAGATGAAGTAAGGCATCTCCACATAACGTACCAACTGCTAAAGCTACAAGGAATTGGAGAAGATGGTTGTAATACGTCTTATGCATGATGGGAATGACGGCTACTCCTAAAAGACCACAGGCACTAATGGCAAATATACTAAGGGACGAGTACAACCAGACCGCATACATATTTTTCTCTCCAAACTCTTTATCAACAGTTTTCAAGTTTGTTTCTGTTCTTGTTCCTATATTTTTTTCTATAACACATCCTGTACTTTCTAAGGAATTGTCTGCGACCTTTTGGTAGAGGAGTATAGGGCATATGCTTTGTAGTGTGGCTTCTGATACGATTGGTTCAGCATCATGTTCTTCATGATCTGAATGGTCGTGTGCGTGATCATGTGAGTGGTCTTCATGAGGTTGTAACCGTGTGTTTACTGTTGATACTAGGTCTGAACTGTTCATGCACTGGAAGGAATAAAAAACTTCAATTAGGAAAGATTCTAGAATTCGACTACTTAATGAAATGAGCGTATTTCATGCCTGAAAAATCCTCAAATTACGCTTATACATGTATCTTTTACTCACAGATCGCTGGATTCATGAACATGTATTGACATATGGACAATGGGTTGTGCAGTTGGGTTGAAATGTAATAGGAAGTCCATTGTTAAATTAAATTTTTGAGAAAGAACACTCACTAACTATCTCAGGCATTGAAGGTACCCTCTGAATTTAGCTGCCTACCTAATGGTGGTTTACTTTTTCTTTCCATCGTGTACGTACTAGCGCCTGGTCTACCAAAAATGTAACTTATGTGCTTAGATATTCCACAAATAGCAAAATGCCTATTAGCAGTTTCAATGCAGTAATAAAATAAACCATAGAAAGGTTTACCGCTTTAATTCTGAGCTGAATGGAAAATTCCATTGACAAAAATAGAAGCTGCAAACAGGAGCAGAATTATCTAATAGTATAAAAAGACTTACATTATACGTGACTTCTTTCTCCCCGTGGAAGTATCTTTTCCCATCGACCTTCTGGCCACCCATAATTAATTTATGGAGCTGCAATTTATCCAGCATCCTATTAAATCCAGTTAAATTCATAGTCATGGTGCTCGCATCTCCATATAACCGGAAAATTTGCTTGATATATGTGTCTGGATTAATCTTGGTCTCTCGTTTCGCCCTCCCTTGTCTGATCTTTAATAATTTCTGATGATATCTCGGAGACAGTTTTCTTCTTTCTTCTAAATCTATATTCAGATTGTCGATATTTTTGATATTTGCGTCGTAGGTGAGGACTCCATCTTTCTGTATGTCTATGTGCGAGCCGCAGGTGTGTGCTGCACATAGTAGGCAGAACATGCATACTGTTACTAGGTGATGAGACATGGTTTTGCTTACGCTAACTACAACTTATATTATAAAATAAGGCTAATCCATTGGGTCTGTAGTCGGTTCTGGTTGGATTTTGCTGATCTGTGGACAAGGAGAAAAAAAATGTTAGAAACTGGTTAAGATTGTCTCTAGGGTATATAAAGCTAGAAATATATGTTAAGCGATACTAAAAAGATACAGTAGCATTATCGAACCATCAATAACGGATGGGTGACCTTGACAATCTGTTTGTCGATAGTGAGAATATCGACACTTAGCTCTCAGTACTACGTGTCTAACTTACAAAAAAATATGATATAAATTTTATCTTAAGATGATGAAGTCTCAAGATTATCAATAGATGAACATTACTTATATTCTTCAACACAAAAATCAGGTCAGTAAACATCATTAATCTTGACCTTTTGGCTATCACGTCTGTTAGCTTGTATGATCACATGAATAAATAAAATAAATGAATCCAGACGAAACGATGGTCACTGAAGCGGAAATGTGGTTGAAGGGAAAATGATTGGGCGCACATAGTGTTAGGACGCCCTGCGGGACGTTGGACCGACGATTGGAAGAAAGTGGCTGGCAGTGGACTGCTCAAGACCGGTATAGTTGGCGCTCTTTGGGACAGACCTTAGTTTGGCAGATGTCTGAGATAGGTTGATTTAAATAATGTTATGGTATTATGACATTACATTATTTAATGTAATGTCATTAAATACATGACATGTATTGATCCATATTTTCAGCTTATATGTTTCAACAGGTGGACTTATTATGTTTCCAACTCCCCCAATTTGCTTCTGATTAATTTCGTTGCGGGTTCCAAGCCAGTTTATTTTTTCCTGGGACTTCTCAAGTGTCATAACTCGGTGTGTTCGTGGATGACTAACTACTGTTGATCCTAGTGTACGTATAGGTGGAATTAGTCTCATTATATGTTTGAACGTATTGCTTGCTGACATAACAACTCATTTTACTATCGATTTATTATTAACTAACATTTAATAATGTGGATCAGTACAAGTTACTTAAATATCATCGACATAAAATCACTTTTCAAAGTAAACAACTATAATACTTTACATAATCAATGACCAGAAACATAAAAAAATGGCGGTAGTTTAAAAAATCAATAACTGTGTAGTTAAAAAGTTTGTTCCTTTTTGTCTCGGACACTACTACCAATTTAATTGTTCAAATTATCTAGTTTTGAAGTATACCGTTTTCCACGATGACCTTACGCTGAATAGTCAATGAGAAGTAGTAATTGTTTCCTATTGCGACCTTTGAATAATACCATAAATATTTTATAAAGTAAATAATAACATATAATTACGTTATTCGATCAGTGAGGCGTGCAATGGCAGAAACCTTACTAGATTTTTCTTCTTTTAGTTCTATTCTTCTTAAGTTCTAATGTGGGAAAGACATGCTTAAGCACCATTATTAGGCTTTACTGTGGTAAAACACAGTGATACCCCAAAATTCTATTGTTTATTTACTTTTACTGAATAAATGAGATTCTCGGACCCTAACTCTTCCTCGATTTTAAGGGAAGAGACACTGTAAGGAAGGCATCGCCCTTATGATTCGTGAATTAATCTTCCTAATTACGTAATTGCACAAATAAAATATTCAGTCTTCGTACTATGTTTAAATTATTGAAATTCTTGGCAAAGCGTAAAAATCACTATGCTCTTTGTGAAAGTTGCAAACTGTTTTCGGAAAAACATCAAGATATGTTTATCATTCATTCACATTCACAATTCTTATAAGGCCGGCAACGCACTTGTGACGCCTCTGGTGTTGCGGGTGTCCATGGGCGGCGGTAATCGTTTACCATCAGGCGATACATCTGCTCGTATGCCCACTATCCCATACGGTTGGTATGATCCCAGTGGGCATACGAGCAGATACGTCTGGCCAGTGAGCTGTAATAGGTTAAAAGTTCTTTCTCTCCATAGAAAGGAGGTTTTTATTCTATTCTACAGGGATTTCCTTCCAATGTCCAGTAATGTCAAATATCCAGCTTCTAACAAGTTATCAAGTGAAAATGATAGTTTGAATCGGTATTAGTGCATAGTCCTACGTCCTACGATAAATAAATGATATATACGAGTGATTTTATTAATTAACACTACACATTATCTTCTTTTTTTTTTCGTTTTTTTTTTTCAAAAAGACAACTCCCGCATTAGGAATAAACATCCTGTGTCGCGGGGGACTTTACAGACATACATGAAATGGACACAATTAACACCCAAACTCGGAACAAAAATTTGTGGATCACACAAAGTATTGTCCCGTGTAGGATTTGAACACTTGGCGAATTGGCAGGCGGCGTGGCGACCGCCTAAACCACTAGGCCAACCGTGCAGTTAGTGCGTGTTTATACTAACCTTAACACGTCAGGGAAAGCCAAGGGCTGCCGTATAAATCGGCAATAATATCAAGGTGAATATAGTAAAACTAGTACTTAGGGCTAACTTAACGAATAATATAAGAGTGCATTTGGTTTTTCACCTTTACGCTATAAATAACCACGTAACCAGTCGCTTAAAAATGTAGTATTCGGAAGCATCATTATCATTAATAATCTTTTACACGCGGCTTCGCTCACGCAGACTTTCATCCCCTGATTTACCACCTTAGGGGTGGAATTTCAAAAATTCCTTTCTTAGTGCTCACTTACGTTATATACAGAACCTGCATGCAAATTTCAGGATTCTAGCTTCAGAGTTTGGGCTGTGCGTTGATCTCAATGGTATGTCAGTCAGTAAGCCACATTACTCTTTTATATATTTAGATTAAGGAAAGAATGCTTCACTCCTTGAAAAGAGACAGGCATTCACGAAAATAATTAATGGACAAAATCTACGAAAAGCGATGCCGCTGAGGCGCTGACTAAAGCTATATTTGAGCTAGATTTTTGAATAAAATTTACGTGTTGCCTTTCAATTAAATACTGAAATAAATCGTCAAACCGGCAAAATTAAATTTATTCTCTGATATTTAAAGTATAAAGATTGTTGAGAAAATAAACCTTAAGATACCGTCTCGATCTGTGCGTATCCCACAACTCTTTACCATACCCAACTCTAACAATAATGTGTCTCAGAACAGTCCAATCTCGAGAATGTGCACTAGTTACAACCAAATATGCTCCAAGGTTGATATTTTTTTCAACTCATTTAGCGAATTTAAACCTTGATAATTAAGGAAAACATCTGAAGAATAGAATATGTAATCTGATGTGTGGTATCTTTTCCAATGAAGCATTACAACATTGAGTGCTGTGTACGGTTGTAATTGGACTTCAGACCTACATATTGTAAACTGCAATTTATAGTATTTGTTTGTTCTTGGTTTGTTGTCTGTTTCTGTACCTAATAAATAAATAAATAAATATGGCTAATGTTGATGTCCTTGACCTAATGTCTTCCATCACAGGACGGAATATTGACGTGACCTTGAAATCTATCAAGAATCTATCAAGCTACTGAAATCTCAATTCTCATCCTATGCGTTTTCCTCATCAGAATATCTTTTTCCGTGTGACTAAGTGGTAACCGAGTACGGCTTGGCACCTTGCAAAAGTAAGCAATCCTAGCTAGGTCAGTGTACGACTATTTTTAACACATTGAGACCTCACCGTGTCTTTAAGAGCACGTTTAACCGTTTGCCCCGGTTGTCATACGAACATTCCTATGTATAATATGTATGTATTTACAAAAAGTACATATATGTATTAATCCAGTTCCATCCGTTTCAGAGATTAGCCGTAACAAACAGGCAGACAGACAAAAACTTTATAAATTGTTTTTTGATGTAAGTACAGTATATACTTTCATATGCATTTAGTGCAACGCTGTTAATTTGAAATTACAAACACACACTTCGATTTTTATTTATTTATTTATTTGTATAGATGTGGAATTATATGCGGGTAACAAACGGAGCCTACCTATTGGTCGTTAGTTGATCCGTGTCGAATCAATTTGTCACGGTTTCGACTATCCTATAAAAACGTACTTTTTATTATTGTATCTCATTTATAGGGTTCCTTAGCACTGAAAAGACTAGTGACTGTGTCATCTTCATCTACAGCTTAGCTTGAAGTCAGTTGCTACTAACAGATGTCATTTTATGAACTTCGCCGCATGGTTCAATGATGGGTGTCGTAAGCATAGAGCTATTAATAGATAGAGTAGGGAAGACGTACGGCTGCCTGTAAGCAAAAACGTCCAACGGTTAAAAAGAGAGAGAAGATCGCGGTACCCTATCTGTCGTCACGCCTGCGCAGTCAAGGACTAATAATGGTAATCCAATCACAACAATTGACTGCTTTTCGGCGCTAACTGCGCATATGACTGCCTCGTTGGTCTAGTGGTTGGCGTGTGCGACTGCTGATCATGAGGTCTCGGGTTCGATTCCCGGGTCGGACCAAATGTTTGTATGATCTACAAATATTTGTTTCGGAGTTTGGGTGTTTTCTATGTATAATATGTATGTATTTACAAAAAAAAAGTATATAATATGTATTTATATCAGTTGTCTAGTACCCATAACACAAGCTCTGCTTAGCTTGGGACTAGATGGCGTTGTGTGTTAGATGTCCGAAATATTTATTTATTTATTTATTTATATAACTCGAGTAGAGAGAGACAGATAGGTACCGCGATCGTCTAACTTACTAACCGAGGGACGGCTGGTGGTCTGGCTTCCTTGCTCTATTTATAATAGCTCTACGGTCGTAATAGCCGACTAAGGGAGCAAACTCCGCATGACAACAGCACTGCAAAGGGAAAGAAAACTCTGAAACGAATCCTATACTAACCCATCTGACCAGCGTGGTATATCTAGTAAGCCAAAACCTCCTTCCTAACAGACTTATGTTGATCAGTTTCCTCAGACTGTGAGAATCCTTGTTTTCTTCTTTACACAGTATATAAATAAAAATATTATCAAAAAATTGTTTGTCTGTAAAGTCGGTTCACGGACGATGGTTTAACGTGACAACGTCATAACAAAATATTGATGAAATGATGCTCTCATACAACGACGTAAAATGAGCGTGACGAGACAATGTACGCAACGGGACAATGAGCGTAACTGGACAATGAGTCATCCTTTTTAGTGCATGCAGCCAGCGTTCATCAATTTATGATGACGTCAAAAAGCCGACTTCAAGAACTGTGGCAATTTGAAATGGGACCATACGAGTAGCACCATCAAAATCGGTTCACCCAGTCGACAGTTCTAAGGTAAAAAACATAAAAATAATACAGTTGAATTGAGAACCTCCTCCTTTTATGAAGTCTGTTAAAAATGAAGTCGTTTCCGCTGTCTGTTCGCTTAGACCTTTTAAAGTACTCAATGGGTTTTAACGCAGTTTTTAGTCAATAGATAGAGTGATTCAAGAGGAAGGTTTAAATGTGTAATACATGCCCGAGACCCGAGAATTTCAAAGATACGTGCCAAGCCAGGCCGGGTCGCTAGTTATGTTAATAAATAGTCTATTATCCATACTTATCTTATATATAAAATTCTCGTGTCACAATGTTAGTTACCATACTCCTCTGAAACGGCTGGACCGATTTTTATGAAATTTGGTGTGTGTATCGGTTAGGTCTGAGAATCGACCAACATCTATTTTTATACCCCAATTTTTTTATGGCAAAACAACGTTTGCCGGATCAGCTAGTCTTAATATATATAAATCTCGTGTCACAATGTTTGTCCTCAATGGACTCCTAAACCACTTAACCGATTATAATAAAATTTGCACACCATGTGCAGTTCGATCCAAATTGAGAGATAGGATAGTTTAAATCTCAAATTATAGTCGCAATTTTAATTTATTGCTAATTATTGTATATAAATATGGCGGTACGAAGTTCGCCGGGTCAGCTAGTATTATTATAAAATCTAAAGTAGCTCTGTCTGTCTATCGCGCTTTCACGGCCAAACCGCTGTATCGATTTCAATGAAATTTGACATAGAGATACTTTGATTCTTGAGGAAGGAAATAGGCTAACTCTTTACTGCGTCACCGGCGAAGCAAAAGCTAGTAAGTATATCAAACTCAGAAACATGATCACACATCGCTTTCCAAACCGATATACTTACACAATAGAAAGTGTTCTTCATATTTAATGTAACAATAATAATGTCACCACAAGTGGTGCATGACAATAGGGAATATGCATAATTTTTTTATTTGTCTCAAACATTTTTTTCTAGATTCTTTATTGTCTTTACAATAAACATAAATGGTACTTTTTTTATTTAGTGGTTATTCAAACCCAGAAAATATTAAATAAAAAGTGAAAATTAAGGGAGGGAAATTCAAACCTGCAAAACGCGTCCTATTGGTCGAAACGAAATGTGACGTCGATTGTTACATTATCGAAATTATCGGCGTCGAAATTCCTACTGTGTTAGTAGTGTTTGTGAGAAAAAATAACTTATTCTATGATTTTTATAGCAATGAAAACTGTAAATAGGTATAAAATAACTCAAACACTCAATAGTAAAGAAACACGAAATCACAATGACGTCATATGTCATATTATATGTCAATAGCGCGCGAAAAATGGCGGCATTTGAATAGCTCAAATTTAGTCGATGTTATAAAATTTCACTTTGAAAATTAGTTCTACTATTTTGAAACATATTTATATTTTTTTCTATGTTATGGAGACTTATATGATCAGATTAAGAAATAAAAAAAAGACATGCATATTCCCTATTATAGCTGACAACTATAAGTATACATTACTTACTTGCCCTGAGTGACTGTTCCATCAACGCAGGACCTAAAACTACTAAGGGTACAAACTTGACATTTTGGCAGCTGCTGGTTTTTATGTTATACTGAGTCCCGCGGTATTACTCGCGGTTATTGTTGTACCTTTACAACTGCGGATAACACCGCGGGGCAAAGCTAGTCTACAAGTAACCTAATTTACTCCTTATATCATTAGCTACCTATCAGTGAAAGTCCCGTCAAAATCGGTCTAGCCGTTCCAGAGATTAGCCAGAACAAACAGACAGATAGATAGACAAACTGACAGACCGTCAGACAGACAATAATTGTAAAAAAATGTTATTTTGGTATATGTACGGTACGTGTACATATCTATGCTATTGCTAATATTATAAAACTGAAGAGTTTGTTGAACGCGCTAATCTCAGGAACCGCTGGCCCGATTTGAAAAAATCTTTCAGTGTTAGATAGCCCATTTATCGAGGAAGGCTATAGGCTATATATCATCACGCTAATACTAATAGGAGCGGAGCATCAATAAATAATGTTTCAAAAACGGGGGGAAAATTATCACGCTACGGGCAATAGGACACGCATACGGGGTTGCGTGGGTCTGCTAGTGCCAAATATGTACATACATTGCATTTAGTAAAAAGCGGTTATTTTAATATTACAAACAGACACTCCAATTTTATTTATTTGTATAGATAAGTGCATATTAAGAAAGGATTTATCAAATTTCAATTCTTAGGGTAATAAGGGATGAACGTTTATATAAAAGTCATTTTAAAATCTAGAAACACTAAATCTGTGCAAATAAATAAGATTCTGAAGAACTGTCTGCTTGTAATTTCAAATAATTTTTTTTAACCGACTTTAAAAAAGGAGGAGGTTCTCTATTCGACCGTATATTTTTTTTTAATGTGTGTTTGCGGATAACTTCGTCGTTTATGAAAACGCGAGCGAAGCCGGCCAACGGCTAGTATTTTAAATACGTACAGGAAGAGGTCAAAGGTCCCATGGTGTTATGTGACTCCAGCTGCCCACAACATCTAGAACTTAAGACACAAAACTGCGTTATTGCCTCCCTCTCATTGGGATATCACTATGGAAATGAAATAGTGTAAATATGTTCAAAAGCCTTGACATTTTTTTCCATTTAAACTTCTAACATATGACATAACTCCAACCCCTAAATACAAGGGTTGTCATTTATATTTAATGAACACTGCCATGGCTTCGACATGGTATTTACGAAACCGTGACCTTGTCAATGTAATAACGAGTTCTATCTATTATTCAGTAGATAGCACCCCATATTTGAAACTATTTTATTTATGTTCTGTCGATATAATGTCAGACAGTGCTACTCATCAATACTAAAACTAGTCGAGCCCCTCGGAGTTACCGTGTGCCGCGGGACGAAACTAGTCTAAAAAAGTTGACCAAATTATTCTTTAGGTATACCATCAGTTATCTGCTCATAAAAGTCCCTTCATAATCGGTCCAGCTGCTTTAAAATTATAAAAAATGTTTTTTGAATTTATGTTTGTACCATATTACATACCTAGTTTTAATATGACTTTAGTGAAAAGCTGTTAATTTGAAATAACGTTGACAGTACTTGGGTACATCAAAAATCAATTGTTATGTTTCTGTATGTTTCTTTATTCTGGCCAACCTCTGGACCGATTGTGCCGGGAGAGAGAACTTCCACTGTCAGATAGCTGAGGATGTAATGAGTAGGTAACTAAGACAACTTTTATTTTTACTAGGATCGTCCCGCGGCGTCCCACGTGTTTGTTGTTGTAAAGTTACAACAAAATCAACAAGTAACACCACTGAGCACTACTAGTACACAGTAAACCTAACATAAAGTTCTCAGTCATATGTTCACCTTGAACTTTTCGTGTGCAAATATAGAACGGAGACATCGCTGGTTCGTACCTGTGCTAGTTAAACTTAGTACATATTACAATACTAGCTGACCCACGCAACGACGTTTACGTCTCCCATTGCCCGTAGCGTAATAATCTTCCCCCGTTTTTGTAACATTCTTCATTGATGCGCCACTCCTTCCTCGATAAATGGGCTATCTAACACTGAAAGGATTTTTCAAATCGGACCAGTAGTTCCTGAGATTAGCGCGTTCAGTCAAACAAACAAACTTCAGCTTTATAATATTAGTATAGATAAAAGTTTTAGGACTTAGTGGCTTAGGGATTATTTATTCGTTTTTAAACTAAATGCAACGGGTTGAAGAGAACAGATTTACCTGTACTTTAGAGCTTATTCTAAGTGATAGAAATATGTCAATAAACAAAAAATTGTTTCTTGTTTTTTAACACGGATATAGCTTTTCGCACCATTACACCAGGCCTTTAAAAATTATAAAAAGTGAAAAAAAAAATTGTAGGGTGAAACCCATTAGAAAAGGAGGAGAATATTATAAAAATGAAAGGAAAAATAATTTACGGGCGATCTGAGGTCGGGAAAGGGATGGGGGGGAGGTTTTTAGGGTAAAAAACGGTTTTTCTCGATTTCCGGCAAAACTAAAAGTCCTATGGAAAAAAGTCAAATGGAAATGTTGTAGGTAATAAAAAGATGTAAACTTTTGTATTTACACTTTTATCACATAACCTCAAAATTTATGTGAAAAATTCAATTATTTTTATCTTTTACAATTTTCTTTTTTTTTTCACGAAATTTGGTGAAAACTTACCTTTTAATGTCCCAAATACGCTGTAATTTATTTGATTAGAAATATTTATTTTTTCACCTTATATTGAATAAATATTTAAAAAGCATCCTAATTTTCAATCGATCACCCGTCATAATATCAGCTTTTTTCAAAAAGTTGGTATATTTTCTGTTCGTTGAAATCTCTACTTTCCGATGGTAAAAAAAAATAAGTATGTTACCATAGTAAATCTTCTCAGAAAATGCAAAAAATCGAAAAAAATCGAATTCGATTTGGACGCAAACGAGGTTGCTTGGGTCAGCTAGTTATCTATATAAATAAAAATGGATCAATGAAATGTATGTAGGTACGCGCATAACATACGATCGCCTGCACCAAAGTGTATTAATCTTTCTTTTATGTGTTTGTTATTGTCAGGACAAGGTTTGTTCAGAAGAAAATTAAAAGAAAACTGGAAGTGTTATACTTTCGAACTCCGCCACTTAACGCTTTTCCGTGGGAAACTGAGATGGGTTTAAATCTATACTAATATTATAAACGCGAAAGTTTGTAAGTAAGTATGGATGGATGGATGTTTGTTACTCTTTCACTCAAAAACTACTCAAGAGATTTGGATGAAACTTTACAGTAATATAGCTTATACATCAGAATAACACTTCCGGAAATTTAGAAAAAAAAGTACTTATGGTCCAAAAAGTTCGCCGGGTCAGCTAGTTTTCAATAGTTATAAATAACACCTCTTTCAAATCTGTTCCTTCCTTTCCTTACCCCCAATATTTCTCATCTCACCCCTAAAGTTTCCGGATAAAGAAAATAAGCTTATGCTAAAACTCGCTAAATATGGTTGCGCCACATTTAATAGGTACGCTTCTGACTATCCCTTTGGGGCTCACTATCGTGAATATGTGCATATTTCTACATGCAGCGGTTATTTACACATAGGACACCCAGCTATTAGCTTCGGATCATCTTACTTAATTTAGAATTTGATACATAAAGTAATGCAATGATACACGAGTAGTAATGGCGACTCTTGAGGGGTTACTGGAGACATTTGACATCAATAAATTCTTAGATATTTATCTACCTAATATCTTTAAACGAGTAATCCTATATGTTGTATCGGCTCCAACGATTTTCATGAAATGTAGTATGCAGGGGTTTTTGGGGGCGATAATTCTATCTAGCTAGGATTATTTTTATTTTTTTTATGTTTGATCCTGCCAAAATGACTCTACTCTGCCTGATGGAAATCATAAGTCCAAGAGTGGTGGTCACCATACTCACTGCTCGTGCAGACAATGCAACAATGCAGCATGGTGACCCACACCATGGCGGCCTAGTGATGCTTCTGCATCATTAGGCCTCCGGTCTCGCACTCACCAACGAAACACGGCAACACGAACGCTGTCATTTTACGTTGGTTTTCTGTGCGAGGGTAGTACCGCCCCGGTCGAGACGGCCCAACCGTGCTGAAATCAGCGTGGCTCTACTACCTTGGTGTTTTAGAAAATTTACCAAATAACCGAGCAAAACTCGGTCATCTAGGTCCATTATCCTAGTTGAATCGCGCAAAATCGCCAGCGTTACTCGTTTTTCACCGATTTTGGGAGATATTTAATTAGTTCTCGACCCTTATTGGGGGCAGCTTGAAGTTAGTTAGTCTATTTAAAGCTTTCCTCAATAGGTTATCTAACAGCAAAAGAATCATCGAACCAGTGGTTTGTGTAGAAAGCGACAAGGCGAACTTTAAAGTCACTATGCCATTCGTGCATTCGTATATCACTACATAGTATAAAACAAAGTCGCTTTTTCTGTCCCTATATCCCTTTGTGTGCTTAAATCTTTAAAACCACACAACGGATTTTGATGCGGGTTTCTTTAGTAGATAGAGTGATTCAAGAGGAAGGTTTTTATGTATAATAAATGCATAATATAGTATGGAAACACTGTTAATTTTCGAGGTATCTAATGTGATGTAGCAAATGAACACATTTTTTTGCGCTTACATTGCAAACGCTGGTTGCACCCTACGAGATAGATCAAAATAATGTACTACAGTATTGTACACCTTAAAAAGTACTACAAAAAAGTCCGCGACGGTATATGTCTATCTCTTAGGGATAACCCACAACAACCATTTTTTATTCCATTCTTTTTACGAGAAATAATGGCTTATTTACGAAGTGATTTTAAGCAATACAAAATGAATCCTTATACAATTAAGTAAATTAAATACATTGTGCATTTAATATAGATCAAAATGGCCCTTTACAGTATCTAATTTGAATGAATATATTCGAAGATATTACAGATTTAAAATGCACGAATCGTGTCGTCGGCGGGGGCGAATCTGAAATCTACCCGTGCAAAGCCGGGGCGGGTCGCTAGTTTTTTATATTTTCGATTTGTATACATAAAACAAATATAATATTGACCGGACGCAGATAAAGAAGTCGAATAAAATATATTGCTATCGAATAAATATTCGCGATCGATAAGTACTATTTGTTTAATCGATTAAATTTAAAAAACATGATCGATTTTATAAAAATACGCAACGTTCAAAGGCGGTAAGCTTTGCAAGCAAGGTGTGTTTATTGATAACGGTAAAAAAATAAGCGTTATGTTGTTTACCCAAAAATCCCAAAATATATGGATCTCATTTTGGTACGGTGTGGTGACGGGTTAAGAATACAGAGTGTCACCACTCCTATTCATCCCGTGGGTGTCGTAAGAATCGACTAAGGGAGCAAACTACCAGGACAACAGCACTGCAAAGAGAGAGAAACTTGACACAAACCGTATATGATCCCGTCTGGTCAGCGTGGTATAGTTAATCAAAACCTCCTTTTTAAGCGACTTCAAAAAAGGAGGAGTTTATCAATTCGACCGTATATTTTTTATGTACATATATATGTTCGCGGATAACTTCGTCGTTTATGAACCAATTTTGATGATTCTTTTTTTAATGGAAAGGGGATATCCCAACGGTGGTAGCATGGGACATATAAGGACACTAAGATCTGATAATGGCATCCAAGAGAAATCGAGTCGAAACTTGAAGTCGGTTTTTGTAAAAATTTTACTTGTTATGTTTGTTACCTCATAACTTTTGACTGGGTTAACGCTTTTGATGATTTTTTTTTCTTTGAAAGCAGATGCTTCCCGTGTGGTCCTATTTCAATTTGGTCCAGTTCTTGAAGTCCGTTTCTTTTTGTTAAAATTTGTGATTATTAAGAAAAGGGCTTTGCCTAGCAGTAGACCACTAAAGGCTGTTGATGACGAATATTTTTATGCTAGAAAACCTACAGTATTAAGTGAGAATATGATGTGCTCCTAGCCAATTTCGGCCAGACTCAACGGAGACGAGCCAACTATGCAGGAGATTTTATAGTTCACAAGTGTGTGCCCAAACACAGGTGCACTCTCTGTTCCCTCTCTCTCATAATCCGATGGGACGGTTAACCGACACGATCGGTGAGAGATCAGACGCAGGACCGACAGCTTTACGTGCTCTCCGAGGCACGGGGTTCAGACTCCAACTTCCAAACTCCGAGCTGTTATTAAGCGTTTCTATAATCAGAAAAACTCCACTTTTTGGCCCGACCCGGGATTCAAACCCGAGACCTCATGATCAGCAGTCACATGCGCCAACCGCAAGACCAACGAAGCAGTTCAGAAGTGAGAATATACTATGTGTTTGTCGCATCACACCTCTGAAATGGATACACCGAAATTGATTTAGATTACGAGAAGAAAGGGTTTCTCACTCATTTTTAAACACCATGTAGAGGAACGGGTGTCATGTCTCTCCAACACAAAGGGAGAATCTGCCAACCAAGCGAGGTGATCATGCCTAGCGGGCCACGGCCCAACGGTTGATGTTGGGATGTTGTATATATGATAATAGGCGCGAGGCGTGTTGTGTGTTACTTCGTAGTTTTGTGTATCTTCAGTAGATGGCGCTATCATATGTTTTTATAGCCGCTGTAGGTGGAAGTCGCCACAACCAAATAAATGTAGTTCAAAGAACAAATCTATTGTAACATTGTTTTATGTGCATGTGCGTATGTGTGGTCATGCTATTTACGCAAGTAAATAAACTAAGATTAAGTCAATAATAGTACTACAATAAAAATGTAACAGCCTGTATTAACCCAAAAATGTCACCGTGATAATAGTTCGTTGACTCGTTACTATTGAGGTCGAATCGTTCGCGAAATTGTGTGACGCGAGCGAAAACAACGTGTTGCTCTCTCGTAGCGTAAACCTTATCGACAACATCGCATAAAGGTTAGCGTATTGTATTCGATTTGCGATCGATAAAGGAACGAGTGAGTAATGTTATGCGATTTTCGATGTTATTGGTTCGGTTGCTGGTGTTTCTGTGCGAGATAAAGTTGTTGTGATATATGTACTAGATAAAGTTGGCCTAGTTGTTTATTTTGTACAAGAAATTTACACGTTTTCCAAAAATATGTTGAAAACGTGTTTCTTTAGAGTTACTTATCGCTAAACAAATAAATAAACTAGAAGCGTCCGTTTGTAATTTAAAATTAACAGCTTTTCGCTAAATGCATATGAAAGTATATATCGGGTCGAAACAAAAAAACATTTTTGAAAATCTTGTTCGTCCGTCTGCTTATTTTGGCTAATCTATGAAACGGCTTGATCAATTTCGACGAGACTTTCGCTGGCAGATTCACCGAACAAATGGTTCGATTTGAATAATTATTTTAATGTTGGATATAGAAGTCTATGCTGGAGTCGAAACTCAATTGAAATTTTGCAAAAAGAAAATAATTTAAAGTTTCTTTACGAAACAATGTAAATAGGTTTAGCAAGCTAGGTCATAGACATTCTAGATTTAAATGCAGATAATTACATTTCGGCAGCGCTAACGGTACCTGCAGTCTATGATTAAGCATTTGTATGAGAACAAAATGTCAGAGTAGTGCCTTTCACTATTTTTTACACGAGTTTATACGGTAAATTTTGATTAGCTATTTCAGTATAGCTCTTATTGTTTAGGTTTAGACAAATGGCTATGAAAGTTCGTTTATTTATTAATAAATCAACACCAAACACCAAAACAAGCAGGAGTTTTAGAAATTATACCCGGACAACGTAAAAAGTTTTGACAAAATATATATAGTCATGTAACTCAGGCAATTATTACTAATCTATTGACATATCCTTCATTAAAATCGGTTCAGTAGTTTAGATGTTACGGTGGAATAAACGTACATAGCCTGTCAAACTATTACTTTTCCTTTGTTTGCTTCGCTGTAGTCAGTTAAAACATGGCTAACATGTTTTTACAAACTGTGTCAATTACTAGTACAACACATACAACTAGGTCACATTTATGTAATACAGATATCACAACCAGGGATATTCCGGTTAGGGTTAACCTAACCGAAATAATCTGTTATTAACCCTTTTGGAAATGGGTTAACCTAAATTTAGGATTAACCTAAATATGTGTTACCGAATTATAACTGTTAACAGGAATAATCTAATACAGGATAATTACGGTTAACCTTAACCGAATTTGATATAGGTTTCTGGATATTTGTAGGTCCGTGATTCATTTTTCGTTACAGTCGTCGGTGACGTTCATTATTTGCGTGGAATGGGAAAAGGGGATAAGAAGTTAATTTTTTTTCACAAGAGATCAAGTAAAATTGATTAATTTTCGAATCGCGTCACGTCGTAAAATAACCGAAATCTTGGGTTAACATCTATCATTTGGGTTAACAATTTCAAAAACATAAACCCTTTAATTTGGGTTAACCCTTATTGTTTGGGTTAAAACAATAACATATATAATCTGTTAACCGAATCGATGAGTAACCCTTTGAAACGGTTACAGATTGATTCGGTAACCGTTTATAACGAATACCGTTATGCATGGGTTTTCCGATCCCTGATCACAACAACTTTATCTCAAACAGAAAAACCAGCAGCTGTTAACCAATAACATCGATTATCGCATAACATATCGTACTCGTAATAACTCATACCTTTATCGATCGCAAATCGAATACAATACGCTAACCTATAGGCGATGTTGTCGATAAGGTTTACGCTACAAGAGAGCAATACGTTGTTTTCGCTCGCGTCACACAATTTCGCGAACGATCGACCTCAATCGTAACGTGTCAATGAACTATTATCACGGTGACATTTTTAGGTTAATACAGGCTGTTTCATTTTTATTGTAGTACTATTATTGACGTAATCTTAATTTAGTTTGTATAGTAAATAGTTGGGATTTAAAAATAAAAGAAAATAGGTTGTCTTAAAATTGTCGGCAAATGACTGGGACGATATTTTCATTGTAATCATGTCAACAGATCCTAACCTACTTAATATTATAAATGTGAAAGTTTGTTAAGAAATATGGAAGTTTGTTACTCGTTGACGCAAACACTAATGAACCGATTTGGATGAAACTTTACAGCAATATCTATACTAATACTAGCTGCTCCGGCAAACGTTGTTTTGCCATAAAAAAAGAAAAAAAATTGGCGTATAAAAAATAGATGTTGGTCGATTCTCAGACCTACCCGATATGGACACCAAATTTCATAAAAATCGGTCCAGCCATTTCAGAGGAGTATGGTAACTAACATTGTGACACGATAATTTTATATATAAGATTATAAATGCGAAAGTTTGTAAGTATGGATGGATGGATGTTTGTTACTCTTTCACGCAAAAACTACTGAACGGATTTGGATGAAACTTTACAGTAATATAGCTTATACATCAGAATAACACATAGGCTACTATTTGCCGCGATAACTGACGTATACGCGGGCGAAGCCTCGGGCAACAACTAGTCTTAAATATAAAAATCAATTGCTGTTCTTTTGAACGGCTGGGCCGATTTGGCTGATTTTGGTTTTGAAATGTTTGTCGTAGTACAGGAAAGGTTTAAACGGTGAAAAATTATATCTAATGTGAAAATTCAAATATCACGTGTCCGAAGTAGCGGGCACAGCTAGTTTTAGATAAACTAGACACAGAACATGTGAACATACTAATATATATATTAATAATAAATATTTCGGACATTTAACACACAACGGCATCTAGTCCCAAGCTAAACAGAGCTTGTGTTATGGGTACTAGACAACTGATACAAATACATATTATAATACTTTTTTTTTGTAAATACATAAATATTTTACATAGAAAACACCCAAACACCGAAAAAAATATTTGTAGATCATACAAACATTTGGTCCGACCCGGGAATCGAACCGGAGCCCTCATGATCAGCAGTCGCACACGCCAACCGCGAGACCAACGAGGCAGTATTGCACAATATTTGTCCCAGATAGGAATCAAACCGACGCCCTCTGACTGAGTAGTCGGACCACTAACCACTAAACCCACAGCATATCTAAAAGAAGTAATAATAATAATCACACATCTAACACACGGCAGTCTCATCCCAAAATTAGAAAGAGTCTGTATTACCGAAACTAGACTGCTGATAAATATACTTATATATTACTAAATACATACATAATATAGATAAATTACACCTAGACACAGAAAGTTGTCCTTGGCGGGAATCAAACCCACACCCTCTGACTAAGTAGTCGTTACCGCTAACCACTGAACCAACAGCTCGCCTAGGATAAAATATTGGCAGTCATAAGGACTAATATTAAAAAATTCTTAATGTTTAAATTAAAATATAATCAACATCAAACATTAGCGTGTCGGTGATGCGAACCCATAAGATTTTACCCTACCAAAAATTGCTCAACGCGGCTAAAGAAGTTTTCACTTCAATTTTCTATTTTAAAATGACATACCTGTCTTTTTGTTTCCAAAGGACACACGGAAACAAACACAATCTGGTGTAATATTTTTTTATAGTTTATCTGCACTCGTCTTTATCGAAAAGATAAACGAATTTATCTCTGAATAACTTCGTTATACGCGCCGTTGCAACGTGAGGAAAAGTGTGACACGTCGATGTTAAAAACTAACTTTATTTCAAAGAAATACAGTTTCAATTAGAATACACCCGAGTATGATTTAAATAAATACAATTTAATGCAAATTGATGTGTTCTACGCAGAGTTCTAATGTTCAAAGTAAAACAACAAACAAAATAAAATAGACCGTAAATTCAACGCGAGAAAGCACAAATTAGAACATCTAAAACACCAAACATATTATTTTATTAAATTCGCAAAGTGTTCCACGATTTAAAATTTGACATTGACTTGCGAAATCGCGTTCGAAATTTGAAAACCGACTCTGTGTAGTGAGCGCAGACTGCATACTACCACGTTTAGTTACAGCAGGAAACGTATGTTGCGTCATATCTATTTTTGTATCGCCATGATTCAGCGTCGTTAAACGGAATAACGAAACGCAACGTGCTCGATTCGTTAAAGGCGGTATTGTGAACGACACGTATCTAATGTATATGCTTATCAGCTAGCATTGTTTAGATAATTTCCTTTTAAATTTATGGTTTTAATGAAACCTTTTGTATCCGTAATAGAGTATAAACCTTATCGTGTTGAATATTGGGTCTCTTTTTAATTACAGTCATAGTTGCCTCAGGCTTTACTTAGTAAGGGATCGGACTGGGATGTTTGAGATGTGTAAGGTTATATATTACATTACAGTATGTTCTAACAAACCACAGTTGAGTTGGTTTACCAGATTTGAGGAGAAGAAGGTTGGTATTTCGGTAACCTAACCACCAGCACATTGACTTTTTTATATAGAATAGGGGGCAAACGAGCCTACGTATTGCCTGATGGTAAGCGATTACCGCCGCCCATGGACACCCGCAACACCAGAGGCGTCACAAGTGTGTTGCCTTAGGGAGATGGGGGAGGGGTTAAGGTATGGGCCTCCGGTATCCTCACTCACTCAGTGAAACATAGCGCAAGCGCTGTTTCACACCGGTATTCTTTGAGGCCGTGGTATCATTCCGGTCGAGCCGGCCCATGCATGCCGAAGCGTGGCTCTCCCACGGACTGAAGTAGGTTCACATCATCACGTCAACAGTCTTTAACAGTTCACTGCTGGACATAGGCCTCTTCTTAGAAAGGAGGTGTTGGTCTAATCTACCACGCTGACCAGACGGGTTGGTATAGGGTTTGTGTCAAGTGTTCCTTCTGTTTGCAGTGCTGTTGTCCGGCGTAATTTGCACTCTCAGCCGGCTCTTGCTATCAATACGTCACAATGACGTTACGGTTGGTTGAATCGTCATTAATTTTATGCGTAACACCTAAAGCAGTTCTATTTTTAACTCCAGACGCAAAAATACGAGTTTTATACTTTTGACGTGTCTGTCTGTGGAATCGTAGCTCATAGATTTACAGGATACGGGAGCTTAGGTGTTTTCACTCAATAGGTGAAAAGCAACTAAGATTTTTTTTATTCCGGTTTTCTGTGAGGCCGGTCAAGGTGGAAAATCAGGTCTAGTTTGTGTGTTTGTATATTTGTTAAATTGTAAGGGGTAATCTCGGGATCTACTGAACCGATTTTGAAAATTCTTTTACCAATAGAAGGCTACGTTATTTGGGAGTGACATAGGCTATATATTAGGTCTTTACCTATGAAATTGCCTTTCTTCAGTACTGGCCATTTCAAATAAAAAAAAAGTTTGTAATGGCTCTGTATTCTAAATTCAAATTAATTTTGTTTTTAAACCATGACATTCTATTTACAAACTCAGTCTTTTGTTTTTTGATTAGCGTTGTATTTTCATTACATTTGAACATTTTTCGTCATAATGGATACTTTAAAAATTCGTGTAATTATGGAATATGAGTTCCGTCGTGGCACCAACGCGACACAAACGGCACATAACATCAAAAACGTTTACGGAGAGAACTGTACAAACGAACGCACAACCCGTTATTGGTTTTCCCGGTTCCGTTCAGGAAATTTTGACTTGAAAGTCGTCCGAAGACTTTGGTTAACAATAATGAATTAAAGGCGATTGTGGAAGCTGACGATACAGCTGAGCTAGCAACAGCTTTTAATGTAAGCATCAAAACAATATTGATCCATTTGCGACAAATTGGCAAGGTAAAAAAGCTTGATAGATGGGTGCCCCATGACCTTAACGATCGCCAGCGCAACGTACGCGTCAAGACCTGCCTTGCGCTGCTCAACAGGCAAAGAAATTAAGGAATTTTGAAACGAATTGTTACGTGCGACGAAAAGTGAATTCTGTTCGACAATCGAAAGCGCTCAGCAAGTTGGTTAGACCCTGGTTCAGCACCAAAGCAATGCCCTAAACCAAAAATGACCCCTAAAAAGGTGATGTTCACTGTTTGGTGGTCTAGTGCGGGTGTGATTCACCACAGCATTTTACAAAACGGCATGAGCATTAATGCAGATGTGTACTGTGAAGAACTGGAGAGAATGATGGAGAAGCTTGCACATCTGCAACCAGCTTTGGTCAATCGGTCGTCCCCACTGCTCCTTCACGACAACGCGCGACCCCATACTGCGCAACAGACAGTCTCCAAGCTGCAAGAGCCGGGATTGGAAGCTCTCCCTCATCCGCCATACTCACCAGACCTTGCACCTACCGACTATTACTTTTTCCAAAATTTAGACAACTTTTTAGTGGGTAAAAAATTCAATGCCCGAGAGGCAGTACAAAATGCCTTTGAAGAGTTTGTTGCCTCCCGTCCAGCTGATTTTTACAAGAAGGGCATCAATAAACTGCCAATGCGCTGGCAAAGATGCGTCGATTGCATGGGTGATTACTTCGAATAACAGAAATAAAAAAGTTTGAAAAAATAAGTACTTTCACTTATTGCATACAAAACGGCAATTTCATAATAACCCGAAAAGTGTAAAGACTTTTTCGTGGTAGCTGAATTTGCAAAGTAAGTCGGAGAAAAAAATGTTTACCGCCCAACGAAGTGGGCACGCGGGTCAGCTAGTAAGCAATATTCTGATATCTACAATGTTAGGTATACAATATTATCTTATTATGCATATTTCTTAATAAAATACTCTAGACACGTGATCTTTACATATGTGATAAAAAAGCAGCATTCGCACACCGTCACACACTGCATAAAATGTCGTAAGAAGATTCAGCGGTTGTCAAAGTTTTTCTTACAAATATTGAACGAAAAAATTGACCTTTTAACTTTTTTGTTTCTATGTAAACTGTATTTTGAAGTGAAAACTTCTTTTAGTCGCGTTGAGCACTTTTTGGTAGGAGAAAATCTTATGAGTTCGCGTCACCGATATGCTGACATGACATTTTCGAAGTGAAATCTTCTTGGGAAAAATCTTATGGGTTTTCACTTCTATCGGCAGTGCTTATGACTTTAACTACCTTTAACTCTCCGTATGGTGATGGATTAAAAACACGGAGTGTGTCCACCCATATTCATTTTGGGGTGTCGTAAAAGAAGAGATGACTCAAAATGTTGGTAGCCAGTATTCAATTTACAATAAATATGCAAAGGTATGCTTGCATTAATATAAACAGCTAGCTTAACAAATATTCCGCGAAGACGATATCAGCTGCCGTCATCATTGGAACCGATATACGATATGGCACGATGCAAATATATGTATGTGACTAACTTTTGCTCGCGGATTTGCCTGTGTCATTCTTGATAGATTTTAGACTACATTATTTGTCTGTGCCTTGGTAACAGTCCTTTTTGTAAGGATCTCTTGTGATTTTCAGCATTTTTTTCAAAGATTCGCGATGGGTATTGGAAATTTCGAGATGGTTAATTTTGCCACATAATTTAATAAGAAATAATAATATAATCATATTATCAATACGGGCTATATTCAACCAAATCAACATAAGTGATAGGTTCGTGTTTCGTTGGTGAATGCGAGATTGGAGGCCCAATTATGCAAAAGCATCACTAGGTCACCATGCTGCATTGTCTGCATTCGCAATGAGTATGGTAACCACCACTCTTGGATTCTGCTTATGCTTTCCATCAGGCGGAGTAATCATTTTGGCAGGGCCATAAATTAAAAAAGAAACATACGCGAATCTCGTAAGTGCCGACTAAAGGACTGCTAGAGAAGGAAAACTTGACTCAAACCTTATGTCAACACGTCTGACCAGGGTATGGTAGGTAAAAACCCTCATTTCTAAGGAGAGGTCTATGTCCAGCTGTGGACTGTAACGATGATGAATGATGCAAACGAAGTCGCTATAAGAAGCTAGTCACTAATATGACCCAAAATTAGTCATAAATTTTTATTAATATTACTTGATAAGTTATGAAAGACTTGCCTTATTTGTACACATCAAAGAAATAATTGTATTTGATTTAAGGCATTCTGTAATTTAATATAGATAAAACTGTTCCAAGAAATGACAATGTTGTAACTAATATAACAAACGTAAATGTGTGTTAGTTTGTAACCTTTTTATGTCTCTACTGCTTATCCGATCATTTTTTTTCCGTCTAGTCTATTTAAATTTATTTATCTGGAAAACAGAGAAACTATTACTGAAGGAAACCGTAAATTCAGGTTCCTAGCCTTTATTATGCCAAAGAATATTTTGGAGTCGGCTAATATTCCAACTGGCTTTACCTGCATATCAGTTTTTTTACGGAGCAACTGACATCGGGACTCCACAGCTGTGAGGGTGAACTGAATTTGAAAGTTGAACTAGTTGTCAATATACCTATTTGCTACAGATTTTCATTACAACCGGGACCGACGACTTAATTTGCTCTCCGAGGCAATTGACTTTATTTTTACTACATAATTGTATACGCAGTTCAGTACTTATATAATCTCTTATTCTATATAATAGTTTAAGTCGGTAAAAACAGTTCCGTACTACGTCAGAGATATAATGTTCAAACCTAAGCTCTTCATCCATAACTAACCCTAAGTTTCGCGCTTCCGATACACGGTCAATTCTAGACCCGTTGATTTGTACCTGAGGGTTCAATATACCTATTTTTTTAACTTGGTCCCTGGAACCCAAAATCATAAACTTAGTCTTATTCGCATTTAGTAATAAATCATTATTCAAAGCCCAGTTATATATATTATTTAGATCTTCATTAATTTTATCCACTGCATTTAAAGTTTCGTTAGGTTTAAAAGATAAATATATTTGAACATCATCAGCATAGATATGAAATTTACAATACTTAATTACTTTCACAATGTCAGCGCTATATATAATAAATAAAAGTGGTCCCAAAACTGAACCTTGAGATACTCCCCGCGTCACTGATTTTACAGCAGAACAAGAGGTTGATCCATCTTCATTACGAAGCTCAACGTATTGAAAGCGATTTTTCAGGTAATAATCAAACCAACGCACAGCAGAATCTTCAAAGCCGTAATAAGACAACTTTGATAATAATAGTGACGTATTTAAAGCATCAAAAGCCCTGGAAAAATCTAACAATACCAAAATCGACCCCTCTCCCCCATCCTGTGCCGCTAATATATTATCTGTAACATCCAACAACGCAGTCGCTGTACCCCTACACTTCCTAAAGCCTGATTGTTTGTCTGGTAATATCTTGTTAAGCTCCAGAAATTTCGTTAATTGTAAGGCTACGACTTTCTCCAAAACTTTAGACAGGCATGGTAAGATGCTTATAGGACGGAGGTCCCGTACTGATGTTACATCGTTACTTTTTGGTATTGGCCTTACAATTGCTGTTTTCCACATGATAGGGAACGTAGATGTCACAATAGATTTATTCACTATAGTGGTAAGTACATCCATTGTGTATGGCACACGTAAGCTTATCATGTCAAATGTCAAGCCATCAATACCTTTAGCATTAGATTTTAAACCTTTCAGTTTTTTTTTTAAATAATAATAGTAATCTTTATTGTCATAAAATTTAAAATACAATTATTTGAAGTCCCTGTCTCCCGTGCTAGGTATTACACCTGTATTACAGGAGCCAGTGCCCTCTCCTGCTATAATGAACCATTACATTTTTATGCGACAAAGGTACATGTTCATTGCTTAAAATTATATTTAAAACTTACTTCTAATTATGATAAATTGAGTACAACATTAAATTTTTGTTGTTGATTGTTGGAGTCCTCTGGGTGTGTGGAATGAATTTATACCTACATAAATATAACAAAAATCATATTTTAGGGAGTAAATCTACAGCAAACGGAAGAAGTTACCACCTGAAGTTAAGTTACTACTGCTACCCATAGACATATGCAACTCTGGACAAGGAACCTTCTTGCCGCCATTTAAATAGCCCAAACATCCCCATCAGACTTTTTAGGCTCGGAGTACGCTCTTTTCTGTCTCTCTCTCTTTTCGAGTTTAGGGTCCAGAAACGGAGATGGAAGTTCTGCTTTAAAGGAAAAAAGAACAGCGTTTCCCTTCAAAGAAACGCTCATCTGAACTGCTACTATTCATAGGATAACACACAAATGACGCCACAAGAAATGAATGTTTACAGATACAGGTGCCCGCTTATCATCAGTTGACGAAAAACGCCATGTGTAATTAGTCACATTTAGTAAACATTAGCTTAAAAATCTTATCTTAAAAAGAATGGAGAATCCATAAAACAATGAAGTTTTCCTTTTTCCTTCTCGAATTATAATAGAAGTAGGAGATGATTCACATCATATCATCAGCGATTAATAGACCCCTGCTGGAAATAGGTCTCTATATAGAAGGGAAGTTTTGGCTTATCATACCAAGCAAGTGCAAACACTATGGGTTACCAAGCAAGTGCCAACACTATGGGCCCTACAGCATAGCGACTATATCGATGCAAAGCGCGACCGTGTCGGACGACATCGAGAGAAGTCTGGAGGGAGGGTGGCGCGATGGGTTACTGAATCGCGTTTGCAGCGCGACAGCATCGCGAACTAACAGAAAGCGATACTATACAGGAGTGACATAGGCCATATTTTATTATGATTGAACAAAAAAATCTGTTAAAAATAATAGTATTTGTTAATCAAGTCGCAGAAAAGCGGGTGGTTAACGCCCAACGAAGTGGGCACGGGTCGGCTAATAGATTTTTAGGTGGCCTTGAAGGCAGCGGCGCTTGGTATAGTGGCGCCCCGCTGCCGCTGATTTAGAGACCGAGGCGTAAGAATCGCGGTTCCAGAAACAGCGATGTGGGTTGAACACTATCTCAACTAAGAATCAAAGTCCGGCCGACTGCCAAAATGTAAGATGCATTCCCGACATCATTACGTAAGCGTCTGCGATTTCGAGTCGATTTTTTTTTTCTTACAAAGGTATGAGGATAGGGATTCGGTGAGTATTAATTGGGGGTTTTAAGCCAAAAAACTAAATTTATCTTTTACTACTAAAACTAGGTAATTTTTTCCTATAATCCCTAAAATCGATAACATACGTCTCTCTTCCCCTTCTCGAAATTAGAGAAGGATTAGGGGGGTTTGGTTCAAAGTCTCATTGTTCTTATTATAACCGACTTCAAAAAAGGAGGAGGTTATCAATTCGACTGTTTTTTTACGTTTGTTACCTCATAACTTTCGACTGGGTTTCGATGCTTCCCGTGTGATCCCATTTCAATTTGGTCCAGATTGAAGTCGGTTTTTTTGTTAAAATTTGTGATTATATTATAGGCGTTCCGTTTATGTGCATAAAGTTGCATATACTCGTACTTTGCATTAATATATTAAAAAATATGATGCAACATCTAGAAAGAAAAACTGTACAGAAAAAAAACTCTCAAACAAGCGACACCGCCGACAAACGCTAGTAGTAAAAGGAATCAACCACGTTGACTTTTAAATAGATTCAAATGAACTGTTTTATTAAGTGCTTATAATACTTCGATTCTAAAATATATAATCCAATCCAAAATGTCGCGATTTAGCGAAATTGTTTACGGAACGTAATTAGAATTAACAACATTATCTTCTAACGTCAACACTAAAATATTTTATCTATAAATCAAAAACCTTTAAAAAGTTACATAATAAACCACCACTTACCAAGCAAAATCTTCCTCAAATATTAAATTTATAAAATAAAATAGTTAAGTCTCACACAAACACCTTGAATAATTAAATTTATTTGAAAATATTAGTGACAAGCGACTGCGCGTACGCATAAGGTGTACAAGGCGGCACTCGAGATAAGCTATCGACGCGATAACGTGCCGTTACGTTAGCTCGCTATGTAACGAAGTCGTTGCAACGACACGGGGCCATAGATTAAGGATGTACAGATATGGCTTAACTCTGAGAAAGGTTTTGACAGAAAGACGTTTTTGGAGATCATTTTTAACCGATTTCAAAAACCAGGAACTTTTCATGTTAAGTTTTTATGAATGTTCGGGCATAATTCCGTCATTTATAGACGGATTTACATTTTTTTTTATCGATTGGGGTTTCATCCGGAACAGTTCCATTCAAATTACATATAGATCTGAAGATGAGTTTCTGACAGTCAGGAAACTCTTGAAAAAATAACAACAATTCAACATTAATTGGTGCAATTGATTGTTTACGCAATCACATAGTGTTGTTTCTAGCAGTGGCATATATAAGGCGCATGATTATTTCAAACCCACTTTTTTAGAGACAGAAAACTAAATAATTTATCTCTTTCAAGTTAAACGTTTCATGTAACAGTAAAATAGACTTACAATAACTTCTCAAGTACAACAGTATCACAGAAAGTAACACAAAGTAACAGCTTTTGATAAAGCTTATTTATGTCACAAGTAAAGCTTATGTTACTCGGGTTATTATGTATTATGAATCTATTGACACCTCATTCATTCAAATCGGTTCAGTAGTTTAGACGCTACGGTAGAACATACATACATAGACTGCCAAAACTATTTACGTTCCTTTCGGCTTTGCCGCAGTTGAGTAAAATAGTTTTTTTTTGAAATAACAGAACTAGGAATTTCAGTTTCCTATAACTCTTCAAACCATGAGTTATTCAGACGCTCTCGTACTACAAAATTGGCGCGATTTCAGCATTCGTAGGAGTCGCTGTTAATCATTAATCTAGAATGTATAATTATAAAATGTCATTCTTTAATAATGTGTAAATTGTATTTTACTCTATGAATAGAGCAAGGTTAGTTTATTTAATCCTACAATTAATTTCATAACGCATTGAATGCTACATCAAAGCTATTTTGGCTCCGACTGTCATATTAATTATACAGTTTCTGAGTCAGATAACAAACTTGCTACGTCTCCACGCCATCTTTAATGAAATGGTATCCCAGGTATCTTAATCGTCAATAGATCATACAGCAGGTTTAGGGCAAGACTTTTTAGCTCTTGAATCTTGAGAAAAACTTCACCACTTAAGAAACACACATACATTTAAGTCTATATTATCGAAGAGAAATGCGTTTGAGTCCCAATCAAGTAATAAAGAGGCGTCAGATAACAATTCTATTACAATCGCCTTTAAAGGACCAAATGGGAAAAATTGAGAGTCTAGTGAAAGAAGGTAGATAAGAGAAGAAGACAATGATAGAAAAGAGATATTGTTTATGTGGATGGATTGGGGAATCTCAAATGGATAGCTCAATACGATCTTTGATTGCATTCTTGTAATTGCAATTATTAGAAGATAATGTTATGTATGAATGTTGACATTGGGCAAAGTATTTACCGAAATAGTAGAAAATTAAGGGACATGTCATGATGGTCTTAAAATGTTTCATTAAGCCTCAAGAAGTTCTGGCAAAGACACGATGTGCAGCGACCTCTACCACTAGATTTATTTCTGACATCAGCTGTTGATTTTATGATGACGGACCTGGAGTATTAATTATTGTTTATTACTCACCACGGCTCAATTAGTTTGTTGAGTTACGACCGCATTATCTAAACATATATAACTAGCTAACCTTCGTTCCAAGACAGTTAAATTTTTCCTGGGACTTGCCGAGTGTCATAACTCACGTGTGTTCGTGGGTCAATGATGTTGATCCTGGTATACAGGAATTACAGTGATGGGCGTGTGGGCGGCATTAGTACCATTAGCTTAGCTAACCTTCGTCTGCATCTCTCAAAAGAAATGAATGTTCCCGGATTTTGGAAAAAAAATATTGCTCCTATAGATGTTAACGTGATGTTATACTCGTATATAGCCTATAATCTTCTTTAAAAAATGCGGTATCTAACACTAAAAGAATGTTGAAAATTGGTTCAGCCTTTAAGCGTGATGGCGTGACCAAGGTATAGAGATTTATATATATATACTAGTGGTTGCCCGCGGCTCCACCCGCGTATATGTCGGTTATCGCGGCAAATAGTAGCCTATGTGTTATTCTGATGTATAAGCTATATTACTGTAAAGTTTCATCCATCAGTAGTTTTTGCGTGAAAGAGTAACAAACATCCATCCATCCATCCATCCTTACTTACAAACTTACGCGTTTATAATATAAGTATAGATATATATATCTGGAATTTCACAGCAAAGGAATACACTAATAGCCAAGTTTGTATGTAACTTCGTAATTTTTTAAAGTTAGTAAGTCGAAATTAAAACACAACAACAAAGCCGCGGGTAATAGCTAGTATGACATGTTGTTACAGTTTAGAATAAGAAATGAAAACTTAAGTTCAAACCATATCTAACGGATTAAGGGATTGATAAAATCGCAGAATATATCCGCAATATAAGCGACGCTATAACGAGATAAACTTGTATGATCTGTGTCACAAGTATTAGCCAAGTATTAGGTGTAAGGCCGAAGCTAATCTTTCCATGTCATATGTTTAATCTTATGCCTTCAAATTAGGAATTCTTTTGTATGTATATCGATGATCCCTATTAATAATGTCAGATTTGCAAAAAGACAATTTTCGAGTGGAGTAGTTCAAATTTTGTTTTAAAGATAAAATGATAATCAAAGAACAGTTTATGTTTAAATTTACAATGATATTAAAAACACTCAGTGAAAATTTGAACATCCAAATAATCTGACTCTCGGAAACGGCTCCAACGGTTTTCGTGAAATTTTGCATGCATGGTATTTCGGGGCGATAAGCAAATCTAGCTAGGATTCATTTTTAGTAAATTTACCAAAAAAATACCGGTCATCCAAGTTCTAATATTAAAACACTTAAATACTGTCACAAGATTACAACCCTCTTTAGCAGATAAAAATTAGTACACCTCATAAAAGCTTTGACACATCAGACTATGTCATTACAAGGTTTACTTTATTTTATAAATTTTATTTTTATCTCAAACTCAAAAAGGACAAAAATTCTCCAATATGAAAAAAAAGCAATGCAGTTCACAAAACATCGTAATTAACAAACATAAATAAAAATTGATAACCTCTTTCTTTTGTTAGAGTCGGTTAAAACAATATTGCCTCGCAGAGGAAACACTACCTTTTATACCTATTGCCACATCTGCGTGACTAATTGTCGTTAGACTGAGGAAAAATGGAGGTTGCGGACCGAGCCTTGTAATTCAATTAAATACGGTTCGAACGTGTTATATTTTTATATAAATACATTGAGGACGTATTGTCATATATACATGTTATGAGGATGCCTTTAATAACAAGTTTTAGTATTATTAGCACTAGCTTCGCCACGCGGTTCTTAAAGTACCTTTGACCGCGGATAACACCGAGAGGCGCAGCTAGTTTCCAAAATGAAAGTAGCTGAAGTTACTCCTGATATCATTAGCTATCTTCCAGTAAAAGTTCCATCAAAATCCGTCCAGCCGTTCCAGAGATTACGGGGAACAAAAAGAGACACTCAATTTTACTTATTTGTACAGATAAGTATTATTCCGTGAGGCAACAGATTAAGAATACGGCGTGTCACCACCCCCATTCAATCCATGGGTGTCGTAGGAGTCGACTAAAGAAGCAACAACAAAGAGAAGAAAAACAAGAAACAAGCCATAAACAATCCATTGCTGGACTGATAAGCTTGTTCTTAGCAAGGAGGTTTTGGTCCACTTTACCACGCTGGTCAGACGGAATGGTATAGGGATAACATGTACACATCAATGATCATCAAAAAATCCATTATACAACCTATCTTAGGCTATCATACCGAGGGAGAGCCACGTTTCGGCATGCATGGGCCGGCTCGACCGGACTGATTACGGCCTCACAGAAAACCGGTGTGAAACAGTGCAGTGTTTCACCGAGTGAGTGAGGATACCGGAGGCCCATACCCTAACCCCTCCCCACATCCCCCTCCCCATCCCCAAAGGCCGGCAACGCACTTGTGACGCCTCTGATATTTGCGGCGAAACAATCATCAAATCTGTTTTCTGACTTTTGATGATTGTTCTACCATCTTGATTGGGGCCTTTCATAGCGTAGTTTTTGCTCACAGTATTATGTAGTCTATTCGCTTCTGTCCTTCAAAAGCGCAAAAACCTGTTCTAAGTTCGACGACCGGACGAAAACGTTCGAGGCTTAGCGAACAATTAGGCACATGTATGTGATGTACATTAAAAGTCAAGCATTTAAGTGGTTTTTACAAGGTTTTATTTCATTTAAAATGACTGTTTAGTGACGGAATAAGAATACTGAGTGTCACCACCCCTATTCACCCGTGGGTGTCGTAAGAGTCGACTAAGGGAGCAAACTACCAGGACAACGGCACTGCAAAGAGAAGGAACACTTGAAAATAACGTTATACCAACCCGCCTGGCCATCGAAGCGAGGCAAAACCTCGTTTCTAAGGAGATGCCTATATCCAGCAGTGGACTTCTGTTGATGATGAAGACAGATTTTTATTTATTTCGGTTCACCAACATAAAAATATATATTTTAAGACGTTTGTACCTTTTTTTTACGTGTGGAATGCTTTCTGCACCATACCCCTCGTGGGGAGGACACAAGAAAGGCGTGTGTGGCACTCCCGACGAGTCGGTCTACCCACTAAACCCCGCGGCGGCCTACCTCGGCAGTCCGGCAGGAGCTCCAGGAACGAATCAGCAGCTTCTGGTGTCCCCCCCTGCCGTACCTCACGATTGAGGACATCCCGGGGTAAAGAGACGTTTGTACCTATATGTCAAAATTTAAGCTCGATCGGTGTAACTTTTTGAGTTTTTTAAGTGTACACAAACTAACCTTACTTATATATATTATGTATGTATCTATACTAATATTATAAAGCTGAAGAGTTTGTTTGAACGCGCTAATCTCAGGAACTACTGGTCCAATTTAAAAAAATATTTTAGTGTTGGATAGTACATTTATCGAAGAAGGCTATAGGCTATATATCATTACGTTAAGACCAATAGGAGCGGAGCACCAATGAAGAATGTTTTAAAAACGGGGGAAAATTGACACGCGGGTAATAAGAGACGCAAACGACGTTGCGTGGGTCAGCTAGCAAAGGCTAAGATGACGAGATAGGTAGCAGTGACAGATGATTCTGTAGTTTATACAAGCGAAAGCAAACAAATCAGCAAGATAAATATATTTGTATTTTATGACGTATATTTAGACTATATAGATCTCAAATTACATTACCAATGAAAGTTGTTATGATTTAAAAAAGTTTCAAATAATAACTGGCAGTCATTACAACATGTATATAAGTACGCACAAAATGTATTAATATCGAATGGCTTCAGTTTCAACATATTTTATTACCTGCGCAAGCACTTACATATCTTTTCTTTTTTCAAGACAACTCCCGCACTAGAAATATGTATATTATCCCATGTCGCGGGGGACTTTACAAACATACATGAAACGGACACAAAGAACACTCAGACTTAGAACAACAATTTCACAAAGTGTTGTCCCATGTGGGGTTTGAATCCACAACACTTATCGCAGTAGGAAGCGGCGTGACGAACGCTTAAACCACTAAGCCGGGCCATATGTTCACATATGTTAATATCGGCTATATAGTTTTAAACCGTGGTAGAGCGATTCATCCGCCTACCGCAGTTCAAATCATGCTTCCTTGGTCCTTCGAGCCTTTTTACCAATCCAGGTTGAAGTCGGCTAAGGTCTGCTGCGATACGGCTAAAGGATTTTTATGCGGGACAGCTGCTATCAGACCTCCACATTTCCACAACCTACTAGGCGATGTCGAAGTTCTGTAGAAAGACTTGTCGAACTTTTCAGTAAATGCACAAATACACACAAAAGACACACGTAAAAACTTTTGATAAAATTTATATACCTGGACCATTATTACGAATCTATTGACACCTCGTTTATTAAAATCGGTTTAGTAGCTTAGGCGATACGGTGGAACACAGACTGCCAAAAATATTGCCCTTCCTTTTGACTTCGCCGTAGTCGAGTAATGAATACCTACTTATGTCCACACAACACACAATCAATCAACAACACAATCTATAACTTAACACAAAACTACATCAAAATCGTAAAAGCCGTTCCCATCACACGAATTAAAATAGAAACAACCTATCACATTACAATACCAACCTATCATTAAATGATGATACCACGTTCACACATAAAAGTAATGATAGAAAATGACACCATACAACCATTAATTAATGATAAATAATCCACTATTCATTTGAGACGATTCGACGGGGAATTTACGACCTATTGTTTATTTACGATGGTGATTTTTATGGTGATCACGTGGTGATATTAGTGGGGTATTAGACCACCTGGTAAGGATAGTCACGGTCGAAATATTAATAATAATATTTAAGTACATCTAATACACAACGCCATCTAGTTTTAAAGTAAGCAGAACTTGTACTATGAACGCTTATTAGTATTTTACAAACTTTTTATTAGCTTCACCTGTATGTTTGTTTGTAACTGACTCCTTTGGATTTGATTTTGATCTACTTCAAACGATCGTATCGAGGACCAATGACAATAAAACTTAATAATCTTATATATAAAATTCTCGTGTCACAATGTTAGTTACCATACTCCTCTAAAACGGATGGACCGATTTTTATGAAATTTGGTGTGCATATCGGGTAGGTCTGAGAATCGACCAACATCTATTTTTATACCTCAATTTTTTTATGGCAATACAACGTTTGCCGGATCAGCTAGTTTGAATATAAAAAAACAAATAAGTATTATAAATAAATAAAAAATAGTTTTAACACTAAAAGAACACGCTTTTATAAATAAACGAAACTGAAAAGTAGAAAATATAATTTTAATGTAAAAAAGCGTGGGGTGCTTTCTGAAATATTTCAATAATGTCGCCCCACGTTTTTTAAACTATTATTTCTTTTTCTTAAATACAACATAGAAAATATCGAAACAAATATTTGCATTTACATCCTTCGGTCTAGTTCTTGAAGTGTGTTTTGTTAAAATGTTATATTATTAAACAAGAAAAATATATCCAAAAATAGTATTAAGTGCGAGCGGGCTTTGTAAATTAAGAGTTTCATATTATCGTAAAAGGCGACCTCAATTAGTCTTAGGAATAACTAGCTGAAACCCGCGGTGTTACTCGCATTTGTTCTTGTAACCGCGGGAAACGCCGCGGGGTGAAGCTAGTCTAAAAAAAAGTAGCTAAGTTACACCTTACATCATCAGCTATCTGCCAGTGAAAGTCCCGTCGAAATCGGTCCAGCAGTTCCAGAGATTAGCCGGAACAAACAGACAGACAAAAATTGAAAAAAAAAAAATGTATTATGTACCTTGTGTACATGACATACATAATATGCATTCAGTAAAAAGCGGTTATTTTAATGCTACAAACAGACACTTCAATTTTATTTATTTGTATAGATAAAGCCTAGAAAGAACATGATATTATTATTATCGTAAAATATTATAATTTGATTTAGTTTTAAAGACACTATGAAGACCATCCATTCTTGTGTTAGTATTGTTGGTTGGGGGTCAACAGATGGTATGTGACTGTGAACTTGACCTTAGAGTACCTCGTCTGAATAATAGGGGAGCTCTGGTAACCTTACATACTTAAAAGTACTTAAGAAATTGGATAACACCGTTTTTTAGGGTTCCGTACCCAAAAGGTAAAACGGAACCCTATTACTAAGACTTCGCTGTCCGTCCGTCTGTCACCAGGCTGTATCTCATGAACCGTGATAGTAAGATAGTTGAAATTTTCAGAGATGCTGTATTTCTGTTTCTGTTATAACAACAAATACGAAAAAACAGACAAGATAAATATTTAAGGGGGCTCCCATACAACAAACGTGATTTTTTTGCTCGATATTGATAACGGCAACAGGTAGACGCTTAAGATGTAAAAATAATGGTACGGAACCTTTTCTGTGCGAATACGACTCGCACTTGGCCGATTTTTATGTTTTGTAATAAATTTACTTAATAATTTAAAAAAAAAGTCATTTTATTCTCGCTTATCAAGCAACTATGTCGATGATATTTTGTAGATTCGTGTTTACAAACAAAAAAAAAGTAGGTTATGGAATGAGGTAGTTAATATATGCAGTTTCTCTTAGACTAACGCGAAAGTCATAAACGAAAGTGAACTTACCGGGTGTTGAATAAATCAGTGAAAGCAATCCAATAACACCGTACAACCTCAGGGGATGACAGTCATCCCAACACTGACCGCAATACGTCACAATCTGACGTTTTATACACAAACAAACGCGGGAAAAACGAAACCAACCAATACGGAAGCAGGAAGGATGCTTTTTATTTAATTCCAATTTGAAATTCGAACGCTCCATTAGACAAATTGTTCCCGCCCTTTGTATGAGTGAAGATTAACTTTTTTTCACATCTCCGAGTTTATTTGCGCGGTAAAAAAAAGTCTTTGTAACTTTTTTATGTCGATAACTTTACTTTTAGCGGAAAACTAGACTTCGTCGGTGCAACAGTTACTACAAATAAACAGTTATTAATTTGTCTTAGTGACTGTTTCACACAAGTCAGTGGCTCTTACTTTCTTAGTGTTTAAAAAGTTATGAAATAAAAAAAGTGTCAATATTTTAAAATTGGACCTAACATTAAACACGAGTGTTTTGGAATAAACGTGTCAAAGGCTATATTTAGAACTTGTTAGCTTTAAAGTGAATGTTTAGATGACTATGTAGGACACGTTTAGTTGTTGCTTCAGCATAATAAAGATATGTGAAACCGTGCAAACACATAGACGTCTGATTAAAAATACATAACGTAACCTTATCCAAAAAGTGAACTACCCACCCCACGCGTAGAAACTATACAGATGTGAGCACTACATGATTTTAGAAACCCTATTGATATGAGGTGTTTCTTTCTATTTTTAAATGTACTTCACTTTCGGTCTATAACTGTCATAAGTTCATGTCATGACCTCATGCTACACTAGCGCCATTCTGGTCACATATTGAACTATTATTCACTAGTTTTTGTCAAACCTTTTCTTAATTTGATCAAATCTTCATTTTCATAGTAAAAAACCATTACCGAGATGAATTGTAATGTCTACTTGGGTTTGAATAAATTCTTTCGTTCTATCATGAAACTGTGGAACAGAAGAAAACAAGAAGACGAAGAGGATATCATTATTTGGAAAAGCGATTTATGTGAGTATTTATAAGGTTGATAATTGAGTGTTGACTGTCTTTGCATAAAACGTTAATAGATAGTAAAAACTTGTGTGATATAACACGTTGTGACGTCATATTACTCTTAATGTTTGGTTTGTCAATTTATTAGTACTTAAAGCTTAAGCTTGATCTCTGTGATACTTGAGTTCTTTTTTTTATGTATGAGACTGCCAATTTATATTATATATGCCATAAGCAGAATCCAAGAGTCACCATACTCGTTGCGAATGCAGACAATGCAACAATGCAGTATGGTGACCCACTTCATGGCGGCATAGTGATGACTGATGCTTCTGCATAATTGGGGTCGAGATCTCTGTTACCAACCCGTCTGACCAGAGTGGTATAGTAAACCAAAACCTCCTTTCTAAGAAGAGGAATATGTCCATCATTAGACTGTTAAAAGCTGTCGATGTGATGTGGTATGACTACGGTAGAGTTAGACAGTACATATCTACCGAAGTATATCTACCTCGTCCACATCACAAGCAAGAGACATAATACTTTTGTATTTTTAACCGACTTCAAAAAAGAAGGAGGTTATCAATTCGACCGTATATTTATATATATATATTTATGTGTGTTCGCGGATAACTTCGTCGTTTATGAACCGATTTTGATGATTCTTTTTTTAATGGAAAGGAGATATCCCAACGGTGGTACCATGATAAGGACACTAAGGTCTGATAATGGCAACCAAGAGAAATCGAGTCGAACCTTAGAAATTCGTAGGGGCGTCTGTGTGGTCCCATTTCAATTTGGTCGTTCTTGAAGTCAGTTTTTTTTTTTTTGTTAAAATTTTACTTGTATAACACTCAAGTTATACAAGCGATTTCATCATAAATTAAATCTCTTAAAGCAACCTACCTTGATCTACCCTATACAGTCAAAAGAGAAATGAATACAAAACAAATTGGTCAAAGATTGCGTCACAAAAATAGCCAAAGAGACCATTTCTGTTGACGTTTCGTATATTTACCTAACAGATTAGATCCTTTCAACTTCAGCAGTATAGATTGACCTACTACTATCATCATCATAAACAACCCATAATGTCCCACTGCTGCGCTCGGTTCTCGTCTCAGGAGAGGGTTAAAGCCATACGTCCCCACGCTGGCCGAGTGTGGGTTGGGTACTGGCAACTCAACGTTGTGGCTACGTAAGCTTGCCGTTGGATGTTTTCAAGCCGTTCAAAGGCCTCCAACTAAGCTTCACTAGTTTTATCCTATGTTATACTGTATCTACTACTACTAGACACATATATTATTGAGAACGGTCAGAAGAATTTTCAAGCGGTAAAATTTGTCAGAAGTATTTTCGAACGACCTAACCAACATGCTTCAAGGGTAGATGCTTTCTGACGAAGCAATCACAAGTACTATTGACCAAAACCGGTTTAAATATCTCTGACCGGTTAAGAGCTCAGGGGTTTATTTTACATCAACTTCACCGTCGTCGTAGGTGACCGCTTTCGTCGTTGCGTTTGGTAAAGAGTTCAGTGCGGGCCAATTTATATCATGTATTTAGAAATCTATCTCATACATTAAATTAGCAATTCTTGTATATTATACATAGACTACGGAATCGTGTCGAAAATTGATGGGTCATGTGAACAACTAGTCCTTTTTAGAAAGATACAGGGGCATAAAACAATAACATTCAGCATTATGCCGTCACTTGTAAGCTGTGTAAGGGGAGGGGGTAGCAACTCTCGATTTTTCTCCCTTATCACATGATTTTTGTACGGAGTTGCGGAATAATGGATTAGAAGAGGTATTGTATGGAACCGATGCCGTACAAAATCAAATGACCATTAGTAGGAAGTAGGATTGTCTGAGTTTTCGAAACGTCACACTAACTGTGGTCACGAACTAGACTGTCTAAAAGCTGGTCACACTTCAGAATCAGCCTCTGCTGAGATAGGCCGCCTCGGGGTTTAGTGGGTCCGGTCCTCTTGGAGTCCCACAGACGCCCTTCGTCTCCCCACGATGCGAAAAGCATTCGTGACGTAAAATACAAGAAAGATACTACCCTTTTAAGTGTAATGTTAATTCCTGTACCTAATTTATTAATATTCCACAATATTTTTTACTTTACCGATATGGGATCCCTCAAGGAAGCAATGTAGGGCCGCATCCAAAAAATTACCTGTAATTAAGCATACAAATTGTTAAATAGGTTTTAATTAATAAAATGCTTGTTTTCAGAGGTCCAAGGCCTGAGAACACGAATGGTGAAATATCCAAAGGCTAATTAACCTTAACGTGTACAATTTGTAATGCAAATTTGTGCCTTTGTTTGCATACTAATATATGTATGTAAATGTCTGAGGTTGAACAGGATATACCGTGAAATTTGATTAAAATTTGATGCTGCAACATTTTTGAGAGGTGAAAGTCATTGCTTCATTTAAGCTTTTCTATTAAATGTGAGAGTGATTTCGTGAAAAGGGACGGAAATACGTAACAGGAAGAAGTCGGAGAAGAGTGTGATATATTTGGCCAATGAGCGCACCTCATTTGTGACTACTATGAATTCCATCGCACTTGACATTGGCAAAATTGACGATATCGGCACAGTTCGCCATTTATTAAGAAGAAGAATAAGACTACTAGAAGGCTTATTTTTTTATAAATTCTTTTTCATAAACGACAAGATGTAGAGGAATTAACTTGTAGATACTGATGAATTTAAGAAAGTAACTGGATAATGTTTTTAGACCTAATGGTTAAGACCACTCCGAATCCGTTTCTCGCAATGACTTGTGCCAATGTTTTTTAAAGTTTTTTTTTTAATTATCTACTCTACTATACTCTATACACAAATAAATATAATAAATATAATAATTTGACCTCGTTGGTCTCGCGGTTGGCGTGTGCGACTGCTGATCATGAGGTCTCGGGTTCGATTCCCGGGTCGGACCAAATGTTTGTGTGATCTACAAATATTTGTTTCGGAGTCTGGGTGTTTTCTATGTATAATATGTATGTATTTACAAAAAAAAAGTATATTTGTATTTGTATCAGTTGTTTAGTACCCATAACACAAGCTCTGCTTAGCTTGGGACTAGATGGCGTTGTGTGTTAGATGTCCAAAATATTTATTATTATTATTATTAAATAAAATTGGAGTGTCTGTTTGTAATATAACCTCTTTTTTACTAAACGCATATGTTGTATACACGGTACAGATACAAAAATAACACTTTTTACAATTTCTGTCAGTCTGTCTGTTAGTTCCGGATAATCTACGGAACGGCTGGACCGATTTTGACGGAACTTTCACTGATAGGTAGCTGATGATATAAGAAGTATCTTAGGCTACTTTTTTGGACTGACTTCGCCCCGCAGCGTTACCCGCGGTACTCAGATAGTAATAACATAAAAAAGATTTTATATCTGTCGAATGATCTACTACGTACATTTCATCATTTTAGTGCTTACCATTAGGGCGGTTTTTGCCCACACAGTATATTGTAGAGAGCCTTGGCGAGGCCTATGTCCAGTAGCAGACATCTTTCCACTGATGAATCATTTTAGTTAAAGTATTCAGCCAACATTGAAGCCCTAATACGAGGCCAAGAAATTACTATTAGCCAACCCATCCCTTAAGTGACCTTAATACATCACCAGAATATTGATATGTTGTCGAACGTATTGTAATAGTGTGTGTATTGAATAATAACGGCCGACATTGATTAAGCCGTGACCGCGAGGTCGCGAGTTCGAATCGGTTTGTTGAACGATAAGACGCGACGCAATGACTGATGTTGATTTTAGAATTACATAGTTATTTATATATTGATAACATATATATACACGTGTTTATGCCAGAAGAAGGTAGACAGTTTCAGTCAAAACAGACTAGCCGTGATTACTAACTACCTATAAATTCTCTTGTCTTCTACAGTCGATTTTTCCATCTAAAAGGTTGCCTGTAAAAAATGATTTTTAGAGATAAGATCATTACATTGTTAAGCTCCTATATGTAACTGTTTTAATTGCTGTTTAATAAAGTTCGTTATATTCTAGGTCACAGGGGGCAAGTCTACTTTTATATGAAGCATGTAACAAGGTTTTTCTACAGTACTCTTAGAGCTTTCACACAGCATACACACAGATTAAAAATATTTCTTATGGAAAACTACATAACATTTTCTTCTAGTTAGATCCAAAGAGATCGGAAAGAGGGCCAATCAAGAGCGTAGATTACCGCCTAACTTAGGTTAAACGCATCGTGTCGTTTCTTTGGGGATCTGAAATAGCATGCCCCAGATTCTCCCAAAGTAGGGTGCCTGTGACCGTGAATCTTAGTAAGTGTGGTTTTTCTAGCATAATACCTATATTCCGGGTTCCTGCGTCCCCAAGAAGTCGGAGATTAGATTTTCCACCCCACCACCAAAACAAAAAGACTAGTAGGACGCATTTCGCAAAGTTGTGTGTCTTAATTCAATGAGGTTCCTTACGAGCCATGATTTTTCTTCAATGCTGAATATGTATGCTAACTTTCCATACAGTGAGTAATTCCGTGCCCAAACACGACCTTTGCTTAACTTAGACTTTGCAGCTAATGGTTTTATTTTTTATTTTTGCATGTTAGCCGAGTAAGTAGCATCTGTAATTATATAGCCAGCTTTTGTCTATTAAATGTGGCGGTAGTATTAGCAAAATTCCATAATAACACAAATAAAATTTATTTATAAACTATATGACATCTTCGTATTTTTGTACTTAACAGTACCTACTTTACTAAATTAGAAGATCTGGGCAACTGAAAAAAAACCTGTTGGCTAGCCTAGTCTGACCATCCATCTGACCAGTGGAAACCACCCCTTTCAGGTCACACAACATGACAGCCATAACAGGAATTTCACTGTGTGGTCCTTCAGTGATTACAACGCGTTGTGAGCGATTTTATTTCGCTCCATAAGCGTATTTTAGCATAACATGTTTGATGAGATGTTATCGGACACTCCATATTTAGTTTAGATAATTAACGGATGCCCTTTAAAACTGGGCTCACTAACTCAGTCGTCCGTCTAAATCTATATAAAACTGTAGGATCCCAAACTGTATTTTTTACAATGCAAGTAAATGTCAGAAGTTCACCTTTCAATTTAAGTATGCAAGAATAAATTGTTGGTGTCCCTGTCCTAGTAGCGTCTCCATTACAGGCCGGACTTATGATTACGAGACACCGACCTCTTAAAGAGGTAATGCATTTTTACACTATCCCGCATCGTGTCAGTTTTCTTACCTCAATTTATCTTTACTCTTTGTCTAATATTCCCGAGGAAGTTTTGCATCTAAAGTGCGTTTCATCAAATAGTTCCTTTGCCGGCATGTTGGCATCAGGTTGGCATAATAAGAAAACAAAGTAAGATAGATAAATACATTCTTCAGAGAAATATTAAAAGTTTATATTGTGTCAATCGAAATTAAAAATATCTCTCTTAATATAATGTAGGGTAATCTATATATATAAAAGAGGAAGGTGACTGACTGACTGACATACCCAGAGATCAACGCACAGTCCCAACCGCTGAAGCTAGAATCCTGAAATTTTGCATGTAGGTTCTTTATATAACGTAAGTGAGCACTAAGAAAGGAATTTTTGAAATTCCACCCCTAAGGGGGTAAATCAGGGGTTGAAAGTCTGCGTGAGCGAAGCCGTGTGTAAAAGCTAGTGTAGTAATAAAGGCAGTATTGTTTGCGTTAAATTGCGGCAAAGGAACTATTCTATGAAACGCTCTATAACAAACCACCATACGCAAAAGATCTCAGCCTAATAATACTCTTGCAATGTTACTATTGTGATAGTCATCATCAAATTGAATTTACAGACTACAGTTTGTACAGTTATTAAAAATAAAATCAGTAAATTGTAAAATCTGAATTGACATCTGCATATTTAAATAAATAAGTATTTTGGACATCTAACACACAACGATTACGCCATCTAGTCCCAAGCTAAGCAGAGCTTGTGTTATGGATACTAGACAACTGATATAAATACATTGTATATACTTTTTTTTTTGTAAATACATACATATTATACATAGAAAACACCCGAACTCCGAAACAAACATTTGCAGGTCAGACAAACATTTGATCCGACCCGGGAATTGAACCCGAGACCTCAAGCAAGACAGCAGTCGCATACGCTACCACTGGGCCACCGAGGCAGTGTAACAAACAACAAACAATCTTTCGTTTGAAAATGATGAAACACATCAAGAAAAACTTTAAAAAACTATAACCCGTGCACATAAAAGACTTCAATTTTTATACAGCCTATGTCACCCAGGGGCAGAGCATTACTACAAATCATTAATTTAAATCAGTTCAATAGATTAGATGCCGAAACTATTATTCTTCCTTGTGGCTTCGCCTAAGTCGGGTAAAAATAATAAAACCAGACTCATTAATCAAAAAATACATAATTATGGATATAAATAACATGTAAGTATATACATTTTTAAACAAAGTCACTAATCAGTAATCACACATAAAGATACAAATATATCACAGCTGTGCGTACCTGACCTTCTGATACGTAACTGCGTTGTGTACAACACGATTATCTCATTTTATCGCGTGACGCAATGTCCATTGCCGGCCCACTGACCTACACAGAATGATATAACACACACGCGCGGCAATGAATAACGAAAAAGCTCGTTGTAAACAGATTTCGAATTCTTTGTAGGTTATTTTTGACTGACATTAAGAAATTGCACGGATAGTGAAGTGGTTTCATCGATCGCCTCCCCGCTGAGTGTTGTCGGTTCGATCTTTTTAACTGACTTTAAAAAAGGAGGATGTTCTCAATTCAACATTACTTTTTTTGTTTGTTACCTCAGAACTTTCGACTGGGTGAACCGATTTTGATGATACTTTTTTATTTGAAAGCTAGTGCTTCCTGTGTGGACCTACTTTTATTTGGTCCAGTTCTTGAAGCCGTTTTTTTTGTTAAAATTTTATCTATTCCACAAATTGTTGTGTGAGTATTTTTTACGTTTGCTTTATGGATGTTTGTGAAGTCCCTATGGAGGTTCCTAGTGCGCGTTGTCCCTATAGAGGTTGGGGTATAGGCCTCCGGTTTCCTCACTCACTCGGTGAAACACAGCGCAAGCGCTGTTTCACACCGGTTTTTTGTGAGGCCGTGGTATCACTCCGGTCGAGCCGGCCCATTCATGCCGAAGCTTGGCTCTCCCACTCCCGGCACTCCCATAGAGTGACCTCTTAATTGTGTATTCAAATTCATTGTGAACATAGATTCAATGTTTCTTAATTTGTAGTGGTGGTTGAGAATTTTGTAGGTTTCTATAAGGTCTCCCCTCATTCTTCTATCTGTCAGTAGTACCTCAGTATACTGTATGAGCCCTGCGGTGTTATCCTCGGTTATTGTTGAACCTTTACAAAATAAATCGCGGACCTAGTCTAAGAACAGTAGCCTAAGTTACTCCTAATATCATCAGCTAGTAGCTAGCTTAAAGGTAGTAGAGCCATGCTGATTTCAGCACGGTTGGGCCGGCTCGACCGGGGCGGTACTACCCTCGCACAGAAAATCAACGTAAAATGACAGCGTTCGTGCTGTCGTGTTTCGTTGGTGAGTGCGAAACCGGAGGCCCAAATAGTCTAGTCAACAAATTCCATACTTGTTGATTAGACTAAAAGATGCAGAAGCATCACTAGGCCGCCATGGTGTGAGTCGCCATCGCCATGGTGTGAGTCGCCATCGCCATGCTGCATTGTCTGCATTCGCAATGAGTATGGTGACCACCACTCTTGGATTCTGCTTATGCTTTCCATCAGGCAGAGTAGAGTCATTCTGGCGGGCCATAAATAAAAAAAGCTATCTACCAGTGAAAGTCCCGTCAAAATTGATTTTACGATGTAAGTACCGCATTTAATGAAAAGCGGTTAATTTGAAATTACAAATAGACACTTCAATTTTATTTATTTCTTTAGATTAATACAGTTATCCGTTTCCAATATAATAGCGTATATATAATAGCAATTACATAACAATTGCGTGATAATTCTTATACATATTATGTACAATGTATGTGACGAATTCTTATCATATAATTAACCGACTAATTACAAGATATGCGCAAGCGCATTCTGTTACAACTCCAACTGTTTCTGTACTAAATCGTTGAAATTGGTTAGATTAGATACATGTATGGAAATAGCTTGTAATTGCATTTATCTGTATCGTTACATTTACTATTGTAACCGATAAAAAAACTTCTTAGTTACACCACTTATATATGGTTCAAGTATAGCTAGACCGATTTTAATGATTCGCTCAAGGTCGTAGAGCCACGCTGATTTCAGAACGAATCGGACGGCTCCACCTCTCACAGAAGACCAACCTAAACTGACAGCATTCGTGCTGTCGTGTTTCGTTGGTAAGTGGTAGACAGGAGGCCCAATGATGCAGAAACATCTCAATAGGCCGCCATAATGTGGGTCACCATGCTGCATTGTTGCATTGTCTGCATACGCAATGAGTATGGTGACCACCATACCATCTTGGATTCTGCTCATGTTTTCTATCAGACAGGGTGGAGTCACTTTGACAGAGTCATAATGCAAAATAAATTGATTTGAAAAGCAATAATTTTCTGATATCTGCTTTTTTTCCGCCACGCTTCACTGTGATAAATTTTGGGGTATTATTGAAAAATAACAAAAAATAGTTATGCAAAATATTGACATTTTTAACAAAAACACCGACTTCACAACTGGACCGAATTGAAATGGGACCACAAGGAAAGCACCAGCTTTCAAATAAAAAAAAATCATCAAAATTGATTCACCCAGTCGAAAGTAGCCAACCCCAAATAATCCTGGGAATAATAAAAATAAAAAGAGGATGACCTCGATATATTATAATCTGGTGACATGTAAATTAGTATCACTCATAAATCTTCAGTTAAATATGATATTGAGACGGGAATCGAACGCGGCGAGCTGCCACCACGTGTGTGGAGAAAATAGACGGTTTACAACACGACACATAGTGGTATTTTTAGATATACTTTATTCACGAACACCGCTGGAAGATGCTTCAGAAATTGTGTCAGTTAAATCTACAGTAACATTTTTACAAAATACATACTAATATTATAAATATGAAAGTGCCTTTACCTGTGTGTAACAGGCACGGTTAAACCGCTGTACCGATTTCAATGCAATTTAGCATGGAGATAGATTTGATTATTGAGGAAGGACATAGGCTGCTCTTTGCGGCGATTACCGGGGCGGTACTACTTTTGTGCTAAAATCAGTGTGGCTCTACTACCTCGAAAAGTTATTACACACATCAAAAGTGTCTAGGGATCAAGCATTTTTATGCGGATTTCTTGAGATTGAGATGTGGCTTTGGCCCTGGCCTGCTCAGTCGCCAGACTTGAACCCGATTGAGCATGCATGGGATATGCTACAGAGAAGAGCTCTGCCGAATTTGGAGGGTATCCAGTCGCAAGAAGACCTTTTTTTGTTGTTGCAACGAACATGGGCGGCCATTCCACAGCGAGATTTGGATGAACTCATTTTGAGTATGCCAAACCGATTCTTGTGTTGTTAGTGTTCGCGGTAGAAACACGGATTATTAATTGTTTAAGTTACCTAATAAAATTTTAAAGAAAACTGTTATTTCAGTCTTTTTTTCGAACTTTAAAATGTTAGTGGTTCAAATGTCAAAACTCCCTTTATTAGGAAAATGGCAAATTTCTTTATTAATGCAAAGGTGACTTGGTTTATCGTTACTGTGACAAACGAAAACACTTTATTTGATGAATCCTTAAAGAAAATTTTAATTAATATCAATCAGGAGAAAAGTTATTGCAAAAATATATGTTGATCCCTAGACACATATGTTGATCCCTAGACACTTTTGATGTGTGTAGTTTCATAAATGTGTTTACCTAATATCTTTACAATTCTTGTATAAATATTCTGAATCTCTGACACGGCTCATATGATTTTCATGAAATTTAGTATGATCTCCTCCATCATTCAGATACTGTGACTGTAAAAGCCTGAATAGGTTAGGTTTTACTACTAAATCTTAGGATTTACCAATACGAGTACGTAAATGTAAATATATATATATAAAAAGAATAAATTTTTCAGGCTTTTATTATAGTTTAGACATTATAGTTTAGTAACAACTTATCATCAACATCATATTCAACAACCCTTAATAGTTGTTGATTGAGGCCTTAGAAGCTAAACAGCTGGCTCGAAAATTCATTATGTTAGTCCATGTAATAAACTTTGAAGGAAAACTATAACGGCTTAGATAACTTTGTTAGTTCAGAAGTTATTGAAGCCTAACTCTGAGACTCCTTAGAAAGTAGGCTTTGGTCTATTGAACACGCTGTCCAGACCAGTTGCCGCAGGTTAGGTCAAGTTTTCCTTCTATTTTTTTTATGGTATAGGAGGCAAACGACGTATCGCCTGATGGTAAGCGATTACCGCCGTCCATGGACACCCGCAACACCAGAAGCGTCACAAGTGCGTTGATGGCCTTTGGGGGATGGGGATGTGAGGAAGGCTTGGAGTATGGGCCTCCGGTATCCTCACTCACTCGGTGAAAAACTGCGCAAGCCCTATTTCACACCGGTTTTCTGTGAGGCCGTGGTATCACTCCGGTCGAGCCGGCCCATTCATGCCGAAGCGTGACTCCTCTCCCACGGAAAGCAGCTGTTGTCCTACGTAGTTTGCTTCCTTCATCGACTCTTACGATACCCATAGGACATGAATAAGGGTGGTGACACTTCTTATTCCAAAGCATCAGTATTTGTAAGTATGTATGGATGTTTGTTACTCTTTCACGCAAAAACTACTGAACGGAATTGGATGAAACTTTACAGTAATATAGCTTATACATCAGAATAACACATAGGCTACTTTATAACCGACATACACGCGGGCGAAGCCGCAGGCAACAACTAGTTAAATATATACCAACTAGCTTTTGTGCAGTGTACGTTGGTTATCGCGATAAAGCCCTTCCTCGTGATCAAAAGTATCTCCATGATAATTTCATAGAAATTGGTATAGCCGTGAAAGTGTAACAGACAAACAGATAGACGTAGTTTTGAGTTTATAATATTACTAGCTTTAGCCCACAAACAGATATAGTAACTTTCGAGTTTATAATATAACAAGCTTTAGCCCGCAAACAGATATAGTTACTTTCGAGTTTATAATATTACTAGCTTTAGCCCACAAACAGATATAGTTACTTTCGAGGGTATAATATTACTAGCTTTAGCCCACAAACAGATATAGTAACTTTCGAGTTTATAATATAACAAGCTTTAGCCCGCAAACAGATATAGTTACTTTCGAGTTTATAATATTACTAGCTTTAGCCCACAAACAGATATAGTTACTTTCGAGGGTATAATATTACTAGCTTTAGCCCACAAACAGATATAGTTACTTTCGAGTTTATAATATTACTAGCTTTAGCCCACAAACAGATATAGTTACTTTCGAGTTTATAATATTACTAGCTTTAGCCCACAAACAGATATAGTTACTTTCGAGTTTATAATATTACTAGCTTTAGCCCACAAACAGATATAGTAACTTTCGAGTTTATAATATTACTAGCTTTAGCCCGCAAACAGATATAGTTACTTTCGAGTTTATAATATTACTAGCTTTAGCCCACAAACAGATATAGTAACTTTCGAGTTTATAATATTACTAGCTTTAGCCCGCAAACAGATATAGTTACTTTCGAGTTTATAATATTACTAGCTTTAGCCCGCAAACAGATATAGTTACTTTCGAGTTTATAATATTACTAGCTTTAGCCCACAAACAGATATAGTTACTTTCGAGTTTATAATATTACTAGCTTTATGTCGGTTATCGCGACAAAAAGTAGCCTATGTCTTCACTGGGGTCCAATCTATCTCTATACTAAAATTCATCCAAATCGATTTAGCTATGAAAGCGTTAAGCCGAGTCTCCACCGAACAAAAGCGTGCAACTTTCGTGTTGTAACACGTGTTGGTGACAAAAGTATCTGTAATTTCCTTATGTTGGAAACAAAAATTGTCAACAAATTTTGGGAACCGTGTTTGCCAACAATTTTAGTGGAGACGCGCCTTAACAGACCGAGTTACTTTCGTTATTAAAATATTAGTATAGAAGTAAAGATGTTACGTAGTATCGGATTGCACGTATAATTGACATTATAATATTTACATAACATGACGCCTTGCTGTTCTCAGGCTCGGTACCTCAAACTGACTACTAACATAGTCCATTCTCTTAGTCATTATAATAACTTACATCTATATTTACAAAGACTCGTCTTGTCTTCATTAATCGCCAATCAACAATATGACGAGACAGATTCATTTATTAACCGACTTCAAAAAGGAGCAGGTTCTCAATTCGACCGTATATATATCTATCTAAATATATAAAAGCGAAATACCACTCACTTATTAATCACGAAATCTCAGAAACTATAACACCTACAAACTTGAAATTTAGCAGATAGGTTGGTCGGTTGGTTGGATAGGTCCTTATAGGGTGTAGACATCCGCTAAGAACGGATTTTACGAAACTCCACCCCTAAGGGGGTAAAACTGAGGTTGGACGTTTGTATGAAAGTCCTATATTTTTGAAGTAAGAGACTTGAAATTTCAAATGTATGCTCTAAAGACGGTGTGGAGGTGTTTTTTTTTTTATGTTTGGCCCGCCAAAATGACTCTACTCTGCCTGATGGAAAGCATAAGCAGAATCCAAGAGTGGTGGTCACCATGCTCACTGCGAATGCAGACAATGCAGCATGGCGACCCACACCATGGCGGCCTAGTGATGCTACTGCATCTTTTAGTCTAGTCAACAAGTATGGAACTTGTTGACTAGACTAATTGGGCCTCCGGTCTCGCACTCACCAACGAAACACGACAGCATGCTGTCATTTTACGTTGATTTTCTGTGCGAGGGTAGTACCGCCCCGGTCGAGCCGGCCCGTTCGTGCTGAAATCAGCGTGGCTCTACTACCTTTCGTTTAGTATTAATTACGTATCTTTAGAAATCAACCCCCTTTGGGGTTAAAAAGGGGGATGGTAGCTTGGACGCAAACGAGGTTGCTTGGGTCAGCTAGTATATAATAAAGCGAAATACCACTCACTTATTAATCACGAAATCTCTGGAACTATAATACCTACAGTCTTGAAATTTGGCAGGTAGGTTCCTTATAGGGTGTAGACATCCGCTAAGAACGGATTTTACGAAACTCCACCTCTAAGGTGGCAAAACGGGGGTTTGATGTTTGTATGAAAGTCCTATGTTTTTGAAGTAAGAGACTTGAAATTTAAAATGTATGCTCTATAGATGGTGTGGACATGTTCTAATAATGTATCTAGCTTTTCCGAATATAATTAAAAATTATTTGCAAATAACTACCTCCACGCGTACGAAGTCGCAAGCGGCCGCTAGTTATATATATTTTTTATGTATGTTCGCGGATAACTTCGTCGTTTATAAACCGATTTTTATTATCCTTTTTTGTTAAATTTCTAATGCGGGAGTTGTCTTTTTAATAGAAAAAAAAATCGTTGGCCTACGACGCAAAGCATTTTGCGTCCAACTCGACCTTGGATGACGGGGAATAGGAGCCGCCTACCATACCGCAGTGCGAGAGCTGTATGCTGGATATCCAGTTCCACCAACGCTCAGTGCGTTTAGCACTTCTATCCCTTGTCATTCAGAAGTCGAGTGGCCCTGTTGGGTTGTGACTCCCAATGTGCTGAAGAGGTGTGCTCCAGCGTTTGCACCGGTTTTAACGCGTCTTTTCGGGCTCTCCTACTCTCCTGGCGTGGTCCCGACATCATGGAAAGCAGCATTGGTCCACCCGATCCCTAAAAAAGGCGATCGCTCAAATCCGTCTAACTACATGCCGATAGCCATAACTTCCCTCTTCTCGAAAATAATGAAAAAAAATCCATCATTAACTATCAACTCCTCTAGAAGGTCATCATCTGGTTAGTGACCAGCAGTACAGTTTCCGTAAGGGCCGATCAGGTGGTGATCTTCTAGTATACATGACACATCGCTGGGATCACGCGGAAGCCTTGGCAGTTAGTTTGGACATTGCAAAGGCCTTCGATCGGGTCTGGCACAAAGCGCTTCTTTCGAAGCTCCCTTCCTATGGGCTTCCTGAGAAACTATGCGAATGGGTCACTACTTTTTTAGCAGATAGAAGCATAAAGGTCGTAGTCGACGGTGAGTGCTCTAACTCCTTATCTGTGCTGTTGTCCCACAAGGCTGTGTGCTGTCGCCTACTTTGTTCCTCCTCCATATCAATGACATGTTGCAAATTAGCGGCATTCTTTGTTATACAGATGACAGTACGGGCGATGTTCTCTACACCGGCCGTGTTTAGTCCAATTTAACCCACAGAGACACAAATTTGCGCGTTCACCGCAAAAAAAACTGAAAACGCCATTTAGAGGGTAAGGCCAAAATGGCCTCGAAGAAGCTTGGCGTGCTCAATAGATCGAGACTGTATTTCACTCCGGCTTACCGCCTTCTACTTTATAAGGCGCAGGATCGGCCGCATGTGGAATACTGTTCTCATCTTTGGGTAGGGGCATCCCAGTACCAGCTCCTACCTCTAGACCGCATCCAACGGAGAGCGACTCGAATTATCGATTGCCAAGATGTTTCTAATCGGCTGGATCCTCTGGCGATGCGTAGAGAGAGAGGAGCTCTGAGGAGTTTCATCCCCGTCATCTAGATGGTTGTCAGTCCACAACTGTGCGCTTCACCGGAAACTTTCTGCCTCGCACAACAAAACTGTGGAATGAACTGTCGCCTGCGGTATTCCCGGACCAATACGACCTTAAAACCTTAAAGAAAAGCCCGTACTCACTCTTCAAAGGCACCTCAACAATGCCAACTTCATGATTTTTAACTTAAATGATAATAGTACTATTGAATTATGAAATTTCAATAGTTTTCTATTTGGTAACATTAGTTGCACTGTAATATCTTAGCAATATACCATAATGAACAATTCGAATTAACGGTAAAGTGTTACTAAAATAATATAAATCAAAATAAGTAAAGCTGTATATAAAAAAAAATAACTTTTTTAAATCACATCTCATAATGTATACAGAGATCTATCATAGAAACTCATTAACTAACTTAAAGAATCCTGAACTCAGTATTTATTGAGAAAAAACAGTGACTTTTTTCTAATTTTGGCTCTCCTGTAAATTTTAGTAATTTCGTTTAGTATCGGTTTTACTTTAAAGGTGCGTTATATACTTTTTTTTGGAAATATATTCATATTATACATAGAAAACACCTAAACTCCGAAACAAATAATTGTTGATCATACATACATTTGGTCCGACCCGGGCATCGAACCCGAAACCTCAAGCACAGCAGTCGCGTACGCTACCACTGCGCCACCGAGGCAATTAAAAAATATACAGAACAGCAATGAATCTATAATTCATGGCAGCAATTGCCATGTGTATAGATAACGAACGCACGCATACGTAACAAGGTACAGACAGCAACACAACTCATTAAATATTATCACTTAAGTACAAAAGCTTACTCGTAGCTTACGTAATAATGAGAAACCAATAAAAACTGAATCAGTTTAAACCTGGAACTCACTACCAGCGCACGTGTTTCTCTGCCACTATGATCCCGGGCCCGTTTAGCGGGGTCTGAAAAATCATCTCACTAGGCCGCCATAGTGTGGTTCACCATGTTGCATTGTCCACATTCGCAATGAAGATGGTGACCACAGCTCTTGGATTCTACCTCTGCTTTAAACCAGGCAGAGTACACTCATTTAAGCAGCTTTTACATAAACAGAAAAAGACCTATTGGGTCATAGAAATAAAGTACAAAGTTTGCACATACACAGTATTTATATGAGAGTATTTAAGAGCATAAAAGTTTACTAACAATAAAGAACACAAATCCAAAAAGATCAAAGAATCTTGTTTTTTGTTGTTCTACTAACTTTTAAACTTTCGAGTTCCATGATATAATAATAATTATTTTTAGGGGAATTAACGCGATCACTTATTTTAAGGTATTACATACCTCTGATTTGCCTGACGTTTCAACCAGGTTGCACTGGCCGTGGTCACAGGCTAACCTTTAAATAAGTGATCGCGTTAATTCCTGTAAGAAAAATATTTTTTTGTTGTTGTTGATAATAAATGTATTTTCTTTCTAGTTCTCTCTGACAAACATCTTTTTTAGGGTTCCATACCTCAAAAGGAAAAAACGGAACCCTTATAGGATTGGCCGGTTCCTTTTAAATATTGGTATGTGTAAACAGTCTTTTGGTTGGGAAATCAGTTCCCTCAAATATACTGACAACTAGTTCAACCTGCGAATTCAGTTTTCCCTCAGGGTTGCGGAGGTTCAATGCCAGTCACTCACATTCAGGTAATAAAAACCGTTTGAACTAGTAGACAACCCCAAATAATCTTAGGAATATAGGGCTAGGAAGATAATGTGATAAAAAATTGTGAGAAGTTTTTTTTGTAGATGGTACTTGTCAATCAATATTTATTATCATTATTGGTGTCAGTACGATGGCACGCCTCAATCATTGAATAATGATTAGTTCAACAATACTGAGACTGGTTTCATTTTCAGTGACAACCATTTTATGACATAAATGAACATTTCAATAAAATAAATAATTAATTAGAGATTTTTCAGATATCAGATAAATCACTTGCAAACAGTAGCTTTTGTGCTAATCCTGAGTATCAACTAAGTGTGTACCCAATTTTACAATTGGTTCAGTTGTTTAAGTGTGAAGAAGTGACAAACATACACTATTACAAACTGCCATCTTTATAATATGGGGAGCAAAAACTTTGTACCTCTTTTTACGAAAATTATGCGAACGGAGGAGTATCAAATTTGGCACAGTTAAAGTTTATATAGAGAATGAACGCAGAAAGCTAGAAAAAACTAAAAAATTATTGAAACATAGTCTAATTTTGACCATTGGGTGATACACTTGTACATATATTACTTAATTTGGTACTACCTCAGACTCAATCAAGACCCAATTTACAATTACGAGAATTAACATATCAGTACTAATATTATAAATGCGGAAGTTTGTAAGTATGGATGGATGGATATATGGATGTTTGTTACTCTTTTATGCAAAAACGACTGAACGGATTTGGATTAAACTTTACAATAATATAGCTTATACATCAGAATAACACATAGGCTACTATTTGCCGCGATAACCGTCATACACGCGGGCGGAGCCGCGGGTAACCACTAGTACACATTTTTCAGACATCTAACACTGCCATCTAGTCTCTAACTAAGCAGGGCTTGTACTATGGGTACTAGATAACTGATCTAAATATATGTATACTTATTTTGTAAATACCTACATCTTATACATAGAAAACACACAAATTCGAAAAGAAATGTTTGCAGAACATACAAACATTTGGGCCATCTCGGGAATCGAAGACCTCAAGCATAGCAGTCGCATTGCACCCCTGTGCCACCGAGGTACTACTTAATATAAGTATTTCAAATTTCACCTTATTTTTTGTTAGAACTTTTCTATGGCTAGTTCCAGTTTCAAATTTATCCAGTCTATATTAACAGTGCCTTGAAGAAATTACTGTAGGGCAAACCTCCTTGCTAAGGAGAGGCCTATGTACAGTGGACTGTTAAATGCTGGGGATAATCTTGATGATATGGGAAATAAAATGAGAATAATAATCCCAAAAACTGTTTTATAATTTCTTATTTTATTAAACCAGTAATAGTAAAGTAAAATATATAATATTTGTTTAACTTTCTCTATATCCCTGATTAAAACATATAGAAAAGGAACCTCATTCTTTATTATGTTTCTATTTTCACAGATTATAATTAATTTTGAACTGCAAGAACCATAGCAAGTTTGTTAAGTATATATTGGGAGTTAAAGGAATATTGCTAATATTTTGTGTAATAAGTTCAAAAAAAGAAGAAATTAATAAATATATAACATAGAGTTCTCAATAATGAGTGAAACTGATTTTTACCAAGTCTTTTGACCAAAAATAGTTTGTTTTCAAACCACCTAACATGTAAATCAGTTATATTACAGTATATAACGATATTTAGATACTAACCTTAACCCGGCGATTTAATCGCAGCGGTAATAACAATTTAAAACTGAAATAAGCAACACTCCATCAGGCCTACTTTCCATACGCAAGATTAGAATAACCGACAATCGGACTATCTTTACATGCATTTTTCTCAGACTTTAAACAGTCTCAGCTACGTTATTTGCACGAAGATGACTCCTAAAGTCACGTAGATTCATAATAAGCTACACGACACCATCTGAGACCTCCGGACATCCAAATAAAGACAACTAAATATACGATGACCATATTCTATTTCACTGACCTGTATATCACTTGAAAGCAACCAGCGACGCGACGATGGGCTTCCATCAAATATTCAACACTACACAGAACGCGAAAATTAACAATAAATGTTTAATTCACACAATAATCATTCAGTTTTTACGATTTTCTTCTATTGTGACACTCGCGGACAGACAGCAGACAGCACAACGCGTTTGCGAGCGAGAATTAAGTGTTGCTAGTGTGTTAGTTAGCTAACAATTTAACATTTCTACCATAAGGCACAGTGCACAATGAAATCATCATATTCATCATCATCAACCCGTCGTATTCCACCACTGGACATAGATCTCTCCCAAGTAACACCACAGAGTCCGGTCTGTTACTTGCAATGTAATGTTTAAATTATTTTTTTATGTACATCGAATAATCGAATTGAATTTTACCATAGTGATGATGATGATACTGATGATAAACCGACACAGGCTACTTTAATAAATTTTCAACTGGCAATGACATGTAACTATCAACCAGAGCCCCAAAGATGTAGAAGCATCACTAGGTCACCATGGTGTGGGTCACTATGCAGCATTATTGTATTGTCTGCGTTTACAATAAGTATGGTGACCACCGCTCTTGTATTCTTCGTATGTGCTAAATCAGGCAGAGTAGAGTCACTTTGGCAGGCCTATACATAAAGAAAAAACTATTAAATTAAAATTAGTGCACTGTAATTGGAAAATAGATGTAAGTCACTGTGACTACCACTCTTCATGCCTACAGCTTAAAATAGCTTCTTAAATACCTTATAATTTTATTCATTAATTGTAGAAAATATAAATTCTGATTTACCCTGATGAAATAGACATCAGGATAAATCAAAATTTCACCTCAGGACACCAGACCTCCCCCAAAATTTTTCTACACTTATCATATTTTTACCTCTCTAATTTTTTTTCATGATAATATTACGATTATAGGGTCATAGTCATTTTATCATCTTGAAACCCCCCGCCCCTCGCTCCCTCCTAAAATAATAAAACCTGGCCACGCCACCCGTGTAATAAAGATCAACTTTGAAGGATAGATTAGAAAAGATTGTTGCAGCGCTGCGTGAATAAAGGAGGCAAAACGAGCAGACGAGTCTCCTGATGGTAGGCGACCATTGCCGCTCCTTGACATTTGCAAATCAAGTCGATGCATGCATGAAGGTTTTAAAAAAAAAACTAAGTTTCACATGTACTATGTACACTTTGTAGTTTGTCAAAGAATGAGCTGAACAAACATCACGTTGTCGTCGTACTTGTTGAATACAGGGTTTTTACAATTTTTGAATTCAGCAACATTATTGCTAGCAAAGGTGTTGCTAGTTGCTAAGAACGTGATCAATTTTAAAAACATGACGCGTGGTAAAATTTCTAAACGTAGTTGCGTGTGTCACTGTCAAAATACAATTAGAAAATCAATAGCGAGCGAGGTTCATGATCATGACTGCTTTCAACTTTCAATAGTTTCATTCAATTCAAGTAGCGTCAAGTAGTATTGAAAAGTTGACTCTTGTAGTTAAGTAGAATTATTTGTAAATTAGTACAATGATTAAGGCAATATTAGTATTTAATAATCATGGAAAACCGCGATTATCAAAGTTCTATCAATATTTTGTGAGTAAAACATTTTTTTATTTGTTATTGATTTATTATACTTACGCGCATGTAAAATTGTATTATTTGCATATACACGTATCATTCATTTGTAGGATCATTAAGTAGAAAATGATAAATAGCAAAATCTCGGTTGTTTTTCCTTTAGTTTTTGTATTATTATCGATAGTTTATGTATTGGAACAGGCTTTTTACGATTAGGCCAAATGGGAAATATAAAGGAAAGCCATCTTTATATGTTTTTTTTTTATTTGTTTCGTAGATAATTATATCTTTTCTATATTTTCTTTTTTTAATTATTGGTATCAGTTTAATACAATGGTCTTTAATATAAATTTGAAATTATTTGGATAGGTACTGAATTAACTGTGGAATTTCAGAAATATTGACTTTTAAAATTGATTCAAGCAAAGACTTGATTAATAATGGAAAATAAATATTTCTTTTCAGAACGAAGACATGCAGCAGCAAATTATCAAGGAGACATTCCAACTGGTTTCCAAGAGAGAAGATAATGTATGCAACTTCCTGGAAGGAGGCAGGTAACTGTCACAGGTGTTATAACTGATGGGTCTAGGCAGTGGTCATGGGTTTGATTCTCATGCGGATTAAGATTTGTGTGGTGACATGATGATTCTTTAACTGATTTTAACCGAGTGATTGAAGACCCGAACTCCTACCGTAGGGTAATTTTCATTAAAACATTGACAGGTTTGTCTTCAAGTGACAATGGAGAAGGTTAGCTAGCATATTGCTAAATGAGACAATCTAGGTCAGTCTTTCAATGGGTGCTCTTATTATATTGAGACCTCTCCATAACGTAAAAGTTGCGAGCCCTATAAATTCTGACTACAGTCTGTCTACAGAACTTTGATATCACCTGAAAATAGAATATTACTCCCATTTTGAAAAGTATCTTAATAAGATTACAATTATAGTGCTATTAAACCACTAAAAAAACTAGTAACCTTTCATGATGCCATAAGGCAAAACCGGTCAGGTGTAAACAAAAATAAAATAGTGGAATAAGTACAAGTGATTTTAATTCAAAAATGCACTAAAAAACACAAAAATTTGATTAAATTGATAAGAGCCATAAAAATGCATATAAATTTTACATGTTCAAATTTCGCTCGTAATTGGTCAAAAACGCTGGACGCAATGGATGCTATATTTCTCTGTGGTGTTGACATCAGTTTGCTTTGTAAACAAAAACAAATATAAAACATATGCGGAACAGTTGTCACTTTTGTTTACAAAACGGTTTTACGTAATAACATGGCGGCTACTATTTCATGGTGCTAAAGAACAGATTAAAAATACTGAAAACTTGGAAATAAATTACACAAAATTTGCCTAAGGTTTTCCCCTCCATCCGCTCTAGTGGCCACCCACGAGGGGGCGACGTACACGTGTGCCGTACGTCACCTAAATTAAGAGTTTACCAGCAGACGGTGCCCGCTTTAGTGCGGGCAAGCGCTGGGAAGGGTCCGGATGTGTTAATAACTGCAGTTCCCGGATTAAAATATAATATTAATAAATATTAATATCACACGGTGTGCCACTCTCTCCCTTCACAGGCGCAAAGTGGCACACCGTGTGATTTTAGTCGGTTCGAGTCCGACACACCGCCCCGCCGCAAACCCCGGTGGGGTGACGGTCCAAGGGGATTTCCACACGTTAAAAAAAAAGTAACTAGACAGCTGATATAAATATATATACATATATACGTTTTTTTTTGTAAAAACATACATATTATACAAAGAAAATACCCAAACTCCGAAACAAATATTTGCAAATCATACAAACATTGATCCGACCCGGAAATCGAAACCTCAAGCACAGCAGTCGCAAACGCTACCACTGCGCTACAGAGGCAGTCGAAATACTTAATAACAGCTCGGAATTGGGAAGTTCAGGGGTCTGAACCCCTGTGCCTCGGAGAGCACGTAAAGCTGTCGGTCCTGCGCCTGATCTCTCCCCGATCGTGTCGGTTAACCGTCCCATCGGATTATGAGAGAGGAGGAACAGAGAGTGCACCTGTGTTTGCACACACACTTGTGCACTATAATATCTCCTGCGTAGTTGGCTGGTTTCCGTTGAGACTGGCCGCCGTGGCCGTAATCGGCTAGGAGAACATTATTATTATTAAAGGTACATGATTAAATAAGTTTGATATGTAAAATTTTTCGATTCTTTCCAGTTTGATTGGTGGTTCAGATTACAAGCTTATCTATAGGCACTACGCGACGTTATATTTCGTCTTCTGTGTTGACTCCTCGGAGAGTGAACTTGGCATTCTGGATCTAATACAGGTAGGAAACTTCTTTTATTATATGATTTGAGTTATATGTCCTATCTCATTGTATAGCATTATAACTAACCTTAAAATATACCTTGATTTCTGTGACAGTTGTTACTGGTGTCATTTTAGAAGTTGAGGTACATTTTAGGTACTTCATTTGAGATGAAACTGGCACGTAAAGAATAAAAAGGTTTCAGCACCGATGGGCCGGCACGACTGGGGTGGTATTACCTTTTCTCACAGAAGACCAACCTAAAATGGCAGCAGTCGTGTTTCGTTGGTGAGTGCGAGACCGGAGGCCCAACGATGCAGGAACATCAGTAGGCCGCCATGGTGTGGGTCACCCTGCTGCATCGTTGCATTGTCTGCATTCGCAATGAATATGATGACCACCACTCTTGCATTCTGCTTTTCATCAGGCAGAGTAGTCACTTTGGCAGGCCCATACATAAAAAAAAATTAATAGAGAATAAAATCGCTACTTCAAACTTACTTCATCGGTTTCATATCCATTGTCACAGAGATCAATATATCTTTTAATTTTAATAATAATAAAATATATCTTTGTGTGCATGAGCCCTATTATTTGATGTATTTGTTGTGTGTATTTGTTGAACTTTCGTGACATGCATTCAATATTGCTAGATCTACGAGTAGTACTATTACTGCCCGGAAAGCATTTAAAATCTAACATTCTGGTCTTGGTTAATTTCCAGGTCTTCGTAGAAACTCTGGACAAATGCTTTGAGAATGTTTGCGAATTGGACCTGATCTTCCATGCAGACGCTGCTCACCAGGTGCTAGATGAACTGGTTATGGGTGGAATGGTGCTTCAGACCAACATGGCTGACATCTTAAGTAGACTCCAGGAACAGAATAAGATGCAGAAGGCTGAGGTGCATATGAACAATTTGTTATTAATTTTGATGACATTTGATTTAACTAATGTTTATAATGCTTGTCATGGTGTATGTGATCGCACTCCTCCGAAACAGCTAGACTTAATTTAATGATTTTTTACATGGGTAGGTACAAGAATAGGTCGTAAATTGTTTTACCTTCATAACACTAACCCCTAACATTATTGTTTAACAACAACATAATTATGAAACAAAAGGAACAGTTTGCCGTGGCAGCTAATGTTCAATATATTTTGCCTCAAGAAAATTTGTGTTAACTTAATGTTACTTTTAAGTCCCCCTTGACACATGATATATTCCTAGTGAGAGAGTTGTATTTTAAATTAATAATAATGTTCTCGTAACCGGAAAAATCCGTCAAATATATTTTTAACTTCATACAGTTACGAAATGTCGCGTAAATTTTAGAAATAACGACAGTTGGTTTGCCTAACACGTACGTAACTGTAATAACCTCATGTTAACCAAATGATTCACTAACAATATGGGTTATTGGTCACTGTTAACCTAACATAATTAATTATTCAATAACAGTAGATAGTACAGATGGTTTGGTTAAAGGCTTCCTATAAATTAAGTTAAAAACAGTTTTTCGTTTGCTATATATGCATATGCATAGGTCACTGATAAGTTCAACTCCCTTTTGTATAAAGAAAGGATTTTTTGACTAATCTAAATCGATGTAGCCTCAATTCAAGGGTAAATTTCCGTAAGTGTGATGCAGCTTTAGTAATTACAAAGTAGTTCAGATATTTCTCAGTAGATGGCGCAGAAGCATGTTTTGTTCAATGTGAAAGCTTCGATGCTAAATCTGTAATTATTTCTGTATCAGGCGGGTATATCCGCGGCGCCTGCGAGAGCTGTGTCTGCGGTCAAGAGCATGAACCTACCGCAGCAGCTCCGAGATATGAAGCTCCCCGACCTTCCGCAGGCTATCAAGGTCAGTCGGGTTCATACCTGGTGATTATTCACCAGTTTTTCAAGGGAGAACAGGGTTGTTACTTTGTCATCATCATTTTCCTGTCTCGTTTCGAATTTAAGTACAGCATGACGTGAAGCTTTTCCAAATACTTTACCTAGAGTTTTACTCCAATCTTCTTTGGGAATATACTGGATTTAAGACGGGATAGGGTGGACAGGGAGTGAGAGCTAGGATAAGGGATTCCATAAGTCGCAGATCCATCTGCAGCAATCTTAGTTCCATACTCCAGTATGGAACTAAGATTGCTGCAGGATTTAGAGGCAGTGTTCATGTGCCTCTATGCCTGTCCAGGATTTGAAGAAGCCACTGGGACAGGGTAAAAGCTACTTCCTTGGTCCCATTTGCAAGTGATTATATTTTCAAAGAATGTTGGCATCGGGCAAGTGGCTGTCAATATCAGAAACCAGCAACTCTTGAAAGGTTTTGCGCTGACACAAAGTAAATGGAAAACAGCAGAAAACTGATGATGATTAGGTCCTCATTGTCAAGTTGCACTGTCAAAAAAGAAGAATAGGTGGAGAAGAATTAATACTCTTTCTTTTCCTTCTGGATTCGTCTCTTATAAAAAAAACGGGCGAGTCTAAACGCGCTATAACAAGTCTGATATCACATCTATTATCTGAGAGCTAACTCTAGCATTTCAATCATTGGTTAAACAAATAATGTAATTTCGTTTTCTAAACTTAATGTTACAAATTTCCCCGTCTCTTTTCACAAAATTACTTCCTCAGACTCCAGGAAACCATGAGGAGTACTTTTTAGTTAAAATTTGGTGTTATGTTCCAGGATCTGAAGTTCTGACCGCTCCAACCGGGGTCGTACCCCGCCACACCGGTCTCTATCGCCACGAACATCATCAACACTATATACCCAAACTCCGAAAAGTACCAGAACCTGCAGAAACCCTCCGAAACCTTCGCCAACAAATTCTTCGGTTCAGAAACATTAAGCACGAAATTCTCCGAAACCTTCTCTGAAAATTACCAGAATACTGAAGGCATTAATTTCGCAAACTACGAATGTCAGAAGACTGATGGTTACCAAGATTTGAGTGGGACAACAGTTGAGTATGGTTATAGTGAAGTGAGAAATAGAAAGAAAAAGAAAAAAGGTATCAAAAAGTGATTTTTGTAAGTGTTTGAATGTTGCTTAGCTATATTTCTATAGACTCTTAGGACATATCGTAAATACATGTTATACTATTGAGATTGCAAACAAGCTTACTTGATAGCTAAAATTGTTATATTATGTGCATATTATATTAAATGGAATGGTGGAAGAGTAGTTGTTATTTTTCTCTCACATTAAAGGAGGACTTGAGTCTGAATCTAGAAGTCTAGCTGACTAGGCTGGCTTTACGAGTGAAATTCGATTATTTTACTTGCGCGATGTAGAAACAGTAGTGGCTAGATTGCGCTTAGTATTTTTGCTGGTTGTAGAACCTCCGTACCTATTAAATACATAACTTAAGGAAGCATGCTTATTTTATATTTTTGGGTAAAAAAATTACCAGTTAGTTCATTCGCTTCATGAAAATAGTGACGATTCCGCTCCTTAACCAATCAGGAGCCAAGAAATCATCCTTTTCTACGATATTCGATGCGGGGCTTGATATTTGAGTCATTATAGGTGACTTTAGTAGAAACCGACTGTCTACTACTGCTGCTGCCTCGATGGTCGTATATTTTAAAAGAAAAGGGACATTGAACTGGAAAGCACACATAGAATACGTCTATACTGAGGTAAGTTAAGTAATAAATGGACTCAATAAGCTTGAAAAATATAGCTGGCAGATCAACGCTGATAGGCGTTTATCATGAAATTGTGTCATGAACGTGCAGGTATGGTATCATATTTTGGGGTAACTCCAGTGATTGGCATTTAGCATTCAAGGTTCAGAAACGATGTATAAGGGCTACGTTTGATGTTAGAATATCAAATAGCTGCAAATCTCGTTGAATATAACTTTCCCACGCATACACATCATTGAGTATGTCTTTGTGTTAACAAAATACATATTTCACTGTTTGCGAAGATATCAATTGCTCGCCACGCGGACAGGTGAAGAGCAAAACCGCATTAATAATTGATTACGCGGACTCTGAAGGTCCGTAGATGTATACTGACCTAAGTAAAAGATTTACTTACAAAAATAAATATCACTTATCATTTAAATGGCACAATTCTTCGTCTATTTCAATGGAGTGTCAATTTTCTTGGGCAAGGTGTATGCAATAAATTATTCAGCACTTTCCTTTGTATGATCTACAAATATTATTTCGGAGTTTGGGTGTTTTCTATGTATAATATGTATGTATTTATAAAAAATAAAAGTATATACCTATATGTATTTGTATCAGTTGTCTAGTACCCATAGCACAAGCTCTGCTTAGCTTGGGACTAGATGGCGTTGTGTGTTAGATGTCCGAAATATTTATTTATTGAGCTAAAGCTTGTTTGCTGCCTCAATGGTATAAATAAATTTAAACAAATTTTATAAATTTAAAATTTAAGTTTGTAAATTGATTAAAGAAATATGTATCAATTAATTAAATTTACGTTTGGGTTGTAATGGGAGCATGTAATGGTTCTGCGGTCTGCCTACCTAAAACATTCCTTGGAAATTTTGTTTACGGCACTCAGTTGATGTCGATGTGGCGCCCGCTTGGCGGTTTTTTTTCTTTCTAGTTTCATCAATGTAATTATTGTCTATTTTAATTATAAGAAAATAAATGTAAATTTATTTCGTGTTACTCATTTGGTTGTTTTATTTTCTTATACTGATTGAAAAAAAAACAGATTGCGCAAAAATGTACATGTGCTATATGTTTACGAACACCGGCGATTCCTGTCTCTACTTAATCGAATATAACGCCATCTGTGAAAGTTTGCACTAAAACATTTTTTGCGCGCCATCTATTAGTTATTATGATAACTATCAACACCATAGAAAAGTCACCTTACTTACAACTTCAGCTATTGACCGTTAGAGTTGTTTAACGTTTTTGTTTATCTATTCGTCACAAGATGGCGTTATTCTAAATAAGTGTATTTTTTTAAATTTCAGCCCTTTTAGAATTAAGTAGGCATTGAATGGATGATTTATTTTACATTCGAATAAATGATTTTTCTTTCTTTTACTTTTGCAGGGGACTTTATAAACATACATAAAACGGACACAAAGAACACCTAGACTCAGAACAACAATTTGTGGATCACACAAAGGGTTGTCGTACCTATGTGTGCATCGGACCCACTGTACTAATAATACCTGATGATGTTCTCCTCCTACCCGATTTCGGCCACGGCTGCCAATCTCAACGGAGACCAGCCAACTACGCAGGAGATATTATAGTGCACAAGTGTGTGCGCAAACACAGGTGCTCTCTCTGTTCCCTCACTCTCATGATCCGATGGGGCGGTTCGACCGGGGCGGTACTACCCTCGCACAGAAGATCAACGTAAAATAACAGCGTTCGTGCTGTCGTGTTTCGTTGGTGAGTGCAAGACCGGAGGCCCAATGATGCAGAAGCACCACCAGGCCGCCATAGTGTGGGTCACCATGCTGCATTGTTGCATTGTCTGCATTCGCAATGAATATGATGACCACCACTCTTGGATTCTGCTTATATTTTCCATCAGGCAGAGCAGAGTCATTTTGGCAGGGCCAAACATAAAAAAAATGAATTGAATTGACATGGATTGGATGGGTGAAGAATACGGAGTGTCAGCACCCCTATTCACCCCGTGGGTGTCGTAAGAGCCGATTATGGGAGCAAACTACCAGGACAACAGCACTGCAAAGAGAAGGAACACTTGACACAAATCCTATACCAACCCGTCTGGTCAGCGTGGTGCAGTACACCAAAACCTGCTTTCTCAGAGAGGCTTATTTCCAGCAGTGGACTGTTAGAGGCTGCTGATGAACGAATTCTACCTATATTTGTTTTAGCGATTATGGTTACGTAGATTAAACATGACAAGTTTGCCTAGAAGAGAATACCCTGGGCATTAAGTAAGCTGATGTACAAAATAAGTTATGAATTCTATCAGTATATATTAATACTAGATTTAACACGCGGCTTCGCTCACGCAGACTTTCATCCCCTGATTTACCCCCTTAGGAGTGGAATTTCCAAAGTTCCTTTCTTAGTGCTCACTTACGTTATATAAAGAACCTACATGCAAAATTTCAGGATTCTAGCTTCAGCGGTTTGAGCTGTGCGTTGATCTCTGGGTATGTCAGTCAGTCAGTCACATTACTCTTATATATATATATATCTTCACTTCACGGCTTCACCGATTTCAAAGGAAGGAAGAACATTGGCTACTCTTTAAGCTCGATAACCGACATCCATGGGTCGGAGCCGCGGGCGAAATTAGTAAATAAAAAATATATTCAAATAGGTATCTCATCATCAGCCCGTTGCAGTCCACTGCTGGACATGGCCTCTTCCAAGGAACACCACAGAGCCCGGTGTTGCTTTCTGCATCCAGGTATCCAATAAGTATCTATATCAAGAAAATAAGCTCTAGACAGAGAGATTTACCGAGAGCCGTCTCGACCACATTTTAATAATTACACCTCCTTCCTGAAACTGGGTATTCTGTGTTTATGAATGCTTTTTTAATATAAATGAGCCTGCCAAAGCGACTCTACACTGCCTGATGGAAAGCATAAGCAGAATCCAAGAGTATTGGTCACCATACTCATTGCGAATGCAGACGATGCAAAAATACAGCATCTTAGCTCTACTTCCTTGAATATTTCTTAAGTGTGACAAAAGGTATAATCGGAGATGCCTTTTTAAAATGATTAAAAAACTGCACGCACAAATATTAATTTCTATAATATTCTGAAGAAAATAATGGGATACTTTAATATGTTTCAGTAACTTCGTTAGTCTCTGACGTAGTATAAGTTATTTAACATCACGCAATTACACTTATGAGCAAAGCAATAAAAATACGAAACTGTAGCAAACAGCTAGTCTTCACTAACAACACACAACCCATATTATTTCCTAAAACCATTATTATTTACAAAACATTGATCACTAAGTAAACCAAAATGTCGTACATTATTTGAACTAAATAACGAGTAATTTAACATCCCTTTTCCATTAATATACCTACATGGTAATTATTATGGTGATACAATAACGATGCTAATATTATAAATTCGAAAGTAATTCTGTCTGTATGTTAAACACTTTCATGGCTAAACAGCTGCACCGATTTCAATGAATTTTGGCATGGAGATAGGTACATACTTTGATTTTTGTGGAAGGACATGGGCTACTCTTTACTGCGATAACTGATATACACGCAAGCAGAGCCGCGGGCAAGTACTAGTAATTAATCAATTTGGGGTAGTCCATACGGATTTCCCCATGATGGTTGCAAATCAGTATTCGACTGCTTGCGACTCTGAATCGAATCATCTTTATCATGTTCCTAGCCTTTGTTATTCCCAAGATTATTTGGGGTCGGCTACTAGTCTACTAGTTCAACCGGTTTTATCCAAATATCAGTTTCTCCACGAAGCGACTGGCATCGGACCTCCGCAACCCTGAGGGTGAACTGAATTCGAAGGTTGAACTAGTCGTCAGTATATTTGAGGGCACTGACTTCCCAATAACGATTGCCATAGATGATCATGACAACCGGGACCGACGGCTTAACGTGCTCTCCAGACTAAGAAAAACTCAACAGCAGGCAAACCAGGAATCGAACCCGAGACCTCTTGATCTGCAGTCGCTTACGCTAACCACTAGACCGACGAGGCAGGCGACTGCGAGGCAACTGAATGAAAAATGAAATCAAACTAGCATCTATTTACAAGAACACTATGAAGAGCTTAGGCTTGGAGACACTTTAATTCTTGACGAAGGTCATTGACTAACATTTTACCGCGATAACTCACATATGCGTGTGAAGCCGCAGCCATAAGATAGTTTAAATTAAAATAATTAGTATTCTTTACATCCCTTTTCCATTATTACAGAAGGTAATTATTATGGCGTATCAATGTTAAATTAAGTAGAATAGTATGTAATGTAACATAATCACAGTGGTTAGTTTTGGCCGCCAGATGGACATAAGAAATAAAAAAAATATAAGTAGGTCACTTTTGACGGTTTCGTGATAGCATTGAAGACATTGATGCAGGTTCCGTAGAGATTAGAAATGATATCTATTTGCAAGAATGTAGTACAAAAACAGGTCACAATAATTCTATAAAGCTCGAGTACATTCTACCATAACAATGGTGTGCAACTAGCAAAATCTTACATTACATTAATGGCATGCAATACGCTAAATGTCAGTGTCAATTTTAATTGATTTCAATAATTTTATTATGATTTTATAATAATAAAAAAAAAAAAAAAAAACAATTCAACAAATCAATTACCGAATGCCGAAAAAGGTAATAACTATGATATGTCAATTTAGTAAATGTCAAGATAATTTAGAGATGTCAATACAATGAAGGATAATTAAAAAAAAAATCTATAAAAATCATGTCACTAAGTTTTCATTCCTTATTTGTCATGTAATGATTTAAATTGTAAAAACATTTTTCAAGAAGCCATTTGGTTAGTTTACTTTTAAAATTTTTTAAAGGTTGATCCTTGAATACATTTGGTAATAATTTTGATAAAAACTTTAATTGCAGTTATATAAGAGTTTATTTTATGTATTTCTAGATTGCTTCTTGGTTGAAAGATTTTGTGGACATTTCTGGGTATAATGTCTCTTTTTGTTACATTTGATTGAAGATCAAAGTATTGAGGATGTTGTTTTACAAAATCAACATTGGTTCGTGGTCTATTTCTTAAACGGATCTCTAAAAATTCCCTGACATTACTTTATACAAATACGTATATTTAATGTAAGACGGACTCAAAAATTAGTCTCTTAGTGGTTAGTGCGGTCAATCGCCGCCAGATGTCAGCCGCTTGGTCAGCACACAATCTGGACTCCAGAAGTCTATATTTATCTGACCAGTAATTACACATATTTAGTCAGAAACCTTGTAAATTCGCATTAGAGATTTCACTTCAACCGCAATGATGACATATGGTGGCCATTTTTGACCGTTTACATGAAATTTTATCTTTTCTTTCTTAAAGTAATAGCAATATAGGTACCAATAATAATCTCATATATATTTTACGTCGTTTCGATCTCAAACTAAAAAGAGTTATGGTAACCAGAGAACAAAAAAAAATTCAGACATCTCTGACACCCAACGCCATCTGGCTACAAACTATGTAGAGCTTGTACTATGAAAGCTAAATTGACTGATAGAATACTAATATACTTTTTTTGGCAATAAATACAATCATACATAGAAAACACCTAAACTTCGAAACAAATATTTGCAGATCATACAAACATTTGTATTTCTAATTATATTTTTTTAGACAATTATAGAGTTACAAGATATAGTGAACATTACCTATCTGATTCTAAAGCAACGGAAACCGCGGGTAGTTTGCATAATATAATAGGTAGGTACAAGCGTCGCAGCCAACTAGCTTAGTTAGCCATTCAATCATCAGCCTTTTTTTGTTGACGGGGTGGAAAATCCCTTGGGATCTCCAGCTCCTCGGGGACTGAGGAGCCAGGTATGGGGTATTCCACTAAAAACCACCCCGGTGGCTGGTCTCAGGCACAATGCTAGGAGAATGGTTAGGTTGATGTGTTAACCCCGGTAGGGTGACGGCCCGTGGGGGTATCCAAACGTAAAAAAAAAGTTGTCAATATATTTCAGGGCAGTGACTGCCCAATAACAGACGGCTTAACGTACGCTTTTTTGTTTTAAAAGCTAGTTTTTTGTTTTAATAGAAAGAAAAAATCTAACTTAACCTCACCGCTAGTTGAACTGCGCTGTTTAGTAAAGAGGCAAAGCTGTTGATTGAACAGCTAATTAAGCTAGTTGACTGCGATATATAAATAATGATCACAGGACCAGTTGTTATTGAGCGCCTTGAGGGAAGACCTGTGTCCAGCGGTGGACATCTTTATATGCTGATAGTGATTTAAATAGTAAAACACTCCTTGCTTTCTTCTATGTCCACGACAGGATCCATAATTGATACTTAGCATAAGTTTTACCAACTTAACAACTTATCTATCTAATTTATTTAATACTTTTAAACGAGCAATTCGGTACATTCTTAGCAGATCCATTGTCTACATCCATGATGAATATAATGAGAATATTTTTTTCAATAGATTCGATATTATATTTAAATACCGAATCTATTGTTATATTGACTTTTAATATTTTATATTTACTTTAACTCAAAACAATTGATGATGATGACCTATCTAGTGAGAATCTTTCTCATGTAACAAAATAATTGCTAAAACAAATGAATATAATGATTATTTCATGACACTTGCCTTGCAAAAACTGTTTGCTTAAAAAGAGAGGATGAAGCAGCGGACGAGAAGACAGGGAAAGGAAGGAAGTCAACATCGAAAAATTTTAATCAAAAGTAAAATATAATAATTATTATTTTTACGGGAATTAACGCGATCACTTATTTAAAGGTATTACATACCTCTGATTTGTCGTTAATATAATTAATAATATATCATGGAACGCGAAAGTTTTGAGTATAATTTGATTGAAATATAGTAAATATAACATCTAAAATGATTTTAATAAAGATGATAAGAGAAAATACACCCAAAAAAACCACACAAAGCATCTCGCGACCATTGAATGCAATTAATTTATCAACAAAATGACTCTCGCGACAGAAAAACTGTCCCAAAAGAAAAAAAAGTGCCATAAATTATGGAAAAAAAACTATCTGTTTTGTAGTATTTTGTCACTTCATGGGCCACCCATGTATAAAGCACGCCGCTAACCTTGTTAGCGATATAAAACGTATACAGGTAGATCCTATTGAGGTGGCAAAGACGCCGCTACAAAGTCACTGCGGACGATAAATCTCGCGCTTTTGTTGGAAAACTGTCAAAATATTTGTGATGCTTTTGCGTTTGTCGAAATCATTTTTATATCAACCGGTTCGTTAGTTTTTGTTTGAGAATAATTTATAATGTCAATGGGATTTACTTTCGCGATTTTGGTAATTATTTTGTTCTATGGTAAAGGTAGCAAACGATTAAACGAGTCATCTCATAATATGTCTATAGCTATTTTACTAGACTTCCTGGTTGGTCTAGCGGTTATCGTATGCGATTGCTGATCATGAGGTCTCGGGTTCGAATCTCGGGTCGGGCCTAAAACTATAATTAACTTTTTCTGATCATAGAAATGCTTAATAACAGCTCGGAGTTTGGAAGTTGGAGTCTTAGCTCCTGTGCCTCGGTGAGCACGTAAAGCCGTCGGTCCTGCGCCTGATCTAGCATCCCATCGGATCATGAGAATGAGGGAACAGATAGTGCACCTGTGTTTACGCACACCCTTGTGCACTATGATATCTCCTGCGTAGTTGGCTGGTCTCCGTTGAGACTGGTCGCCGTGGCTGTAATCGGTTAGAAGAACATCGTCATCATAGTTCCTTTAGCTACTGACCTCAATTGACATCTGTATATTAAAGCCTCAAGCACGAAGCCTCCCCCAGAATCAAAGAGGAAGGAGATTTAGGCTACAATATCTTTTCTTACTCGGTCGAAGAACATCGAAAAATGGCTTACCGCTGGTTTCTGTGAAATGGGGTTTGCTAATGATATCACGATGATCCCATAAAAAACTGGTCCACAACTTTTTTGTCAGTAAAATTCCAATGCATTTGTTTAACCAAATTTTTTTTCCTCTCTCCCTTAATTTTAAACAAGATACTTTTACATAGCTTTTTTTTTTCTTCCTAGCCTTTATTATTCCCAAGATTATTTAGGTTCAGCTACTAAATCTACCGGTTTTACCTGAATAGCAGTTTTTTTACGGAGCCACTGGCATCGGACTGCGGACTCTGAGAGTGAACTGATTTCGAAAGTTGAACTAGTTGTCAGTATATTTGAGGGCACTGACTTCCCAATAACGATTGTCATAGATATTCATGACATCCGGGATTCCGACACCGTCGCACGGCTTAACGTGCTCTCCGAGGCACGGGCGTGGAACACTGCCAAACTTCCATACTCCGGGCTGTCATTAAGAATTTCTTGTAAGGAAAACCCACCAACGCTTTTGACCAGACCCGGGAATCGAACCCGAGACCTCTTGATCAGCAGTCGCATACGCTAACCGCTAGAACAACGAGGCAGTTTCTAAACCATTCAATATAAAAAAAATAACTTTCAAATGACAAATAAAACTATAGTTGTAAATTGTGAATTGTAAACAAATATAAGTTATGTGAGTTTTCAAGTTTATTTATGTCGCAATAAATATATTTCCTTTCTGTCTTTCTTCCACGATGAAAGTTTTCTCTCAACACTTCCATAGAAGATAAATGAACCCTTCCTATGACGATACTCTATGCTCTTAAAAAACATTGTTTGTGTGATTATTTTATCTACGTACTCTGTGGTAAAAACCAAGCATTAGTATTAGGTAGGTACTATCAGACATACCTACGGCCTGATCGCTTGTGCTACACCAAAAAAAAAGTAATTTCTTTCCCAGTCCCAATTTACAATGGTAGGAAGCTTATTACTCAAAACTTTTTCTACCATTCCCATACAAAAAACTATCTAATAATTTGACGTTAGAAAGAAAACATTACAAAAAAAAATTAATATAGAGTCATCGTGCGGCCCATAGATTATATAAAGTCATCCCGCGCCTAAGACACGCCGCCATTATATTTTGGAGGGAAAAAAGATCAATATGGCGGTATATTATGATATAGTGACCATGTATTTATAGCAAGGTGTTTCTATAAAATGTTTATATTATTGTATTTGTAATTTGTTTGAAAGTGATATTAATATATTTTCGATAAATAAAAATAAACGTATTATTCTATAAAGCACCTAATACATTAACATTTTCCCAAATAATTTCAAACACATACTGCATAAAGAGCAGGCCTAATGCTAAATAAAATCTCATTTAGCAACCTTGAAATGAATCAAAAAATTTTGAAGAGATAATAGGTTAGTTGATAGTTGAGGGTGTATTGTATTTAGTATTCGGTTATTTTAGCGTTAATCTGTATTTATGAAGCTGAAGAGATTCGAAAGAAAGCTTTATTACAACACATTACGGCCAATGAGAGCAGAGGATTACTGATAAATGTTTAAAAAAATTCAAAATATATTACGTTTTGAGACATGCGACCATGTCTACGACTAGTTTCACTGCTACGCTTCTAAGGGTCGTAGCGTAGCGTTACTAAGCCTAGAAAGTTCCTCAGTGAAAACTCTATTGGTGACGAGCAGATTTCCCTAGTGGCCGTTTGCGGAACTAACGTAAGACAGATACTTCTATCTGACAGTTTAATATACAGAGCGAGTGCATTGTTATTTTAAATTCTTTCTACAATGATTTCATTGATTGACATCTACGGAGTAGTAAAAAATACTTTAAGACCACTTCGTGAGGGTGATCAGTATTTTAAAAGTGGAATGTTAACGTGTATCGGTGACGAGCAGATTTCCCTAGTGGCCGTTAGCGGAACTAACGTAAGACAGATACTTCTACCTGACAGTTTAATATACAGGGCGAGTGCATTGTTATTTTAAATTCTTTCTACAATGATTTCATTGATAGACGTCTACGGAGTAGTAAAAAATACTATAAGACCACTTCGTGAGGGTGATCAGTATTTTAAAAGTGGAATGTTAACATCTAAACGTATTTTTATCTGTCATACGTTAGTTCTGCGACTTGCCGCTAGGGAATCTGCTCGTCACCAATACAATACTAATAGTTTTATTAAAATTGTACTGATAAGTTTCAGAGATAAGTCTTTAAATGGAAAACTATCTTTTCAGTATCCAGTGAAGATAATTTTATTCTTCGACGTCTTCCAAAGAATCTACATCATTTAGATTCCGTAGCGGAAATGTCAAAAAGAAAACCCTTATAGTTACGTCATGTCCGCCTGTCCGTCTGTCTACAAATACACTATGTTCTAACTGAAAAGAATTTTGAATGTGTTCATATTAAGAGAACACATCTAAAAAAGGCAACTAAATGGATCAGAAGAATAAAATCATAGGCTAAATTGTTTTGCTTGAGTGATTATAAAATTCATTATTATATTCAATTGAGCGATATCAACATAATGACTAATTTTTAACGGGTTCGAATCAAATCCAGTGCACTTTTGACATAAGTGCACTTTTCTCGTACAAGAAGTGAACTCGTCTAGAGGGGGGGGTAACACGAATGCTGGTCTGATTATCCGAAAAAATATCCGAAATGTCCACCTTTTCCTTCTAACATTGACACCCTATATAATTTCAAAACCAAAAAACGTACAAAATGAACGCAGAGATAATTATTATTTTACCGAACCGAAGTAAATTATATGTAAGCTGTGGACTAGAAAATAGGCACAAAACCAATTGTCGTAGACCTCCAAGGCAAGTCAATATCCCTAAAGCGGGAGCTCAAAATAAATTAGCGTTACATCTTATTAATTTCTTTCGGGTTAAAAAGAGACGGGTGTAGTTATTAGTTCGTGTTAGAGCAGGATGGATGGTATTTTTTTATTATATCGGAGTGCATGGGCGGTGTTCCTTTGGTGATTATTGTTTTTATATACAGGTTGGTCTATTTTTGTGCAGGTAATTGGGGAAAATGACAAGTGGTGAATGATAAGTCTTTATACTCCAATTTAATCTTGAGATAATTAGAACCAAAATCATTTGCACGGTTGGACTAGTGATTTAAGCGGCTGCTACCCCGCTTTCTACTGCGCCATTGAGAGTTCAAATCCCACATGGGACTGGGACAACACTTTGTGTGATCCGCAAATTGTTGTTCTGAGTCCAGGTGTTCTTTGTGTCCGTTAAGTGTATGTTTGTAAAGAACCCCGCGACACAGGATGTATATTGCTAATGCGGGAGTTCTTTTATTAAGAAACAAGTCCAAAATTCCTGTGACACTTTTGTATCACTCCAGTTGAACAGGCCCGTACGTGTTATTACTGGCTTAAATACTAAATAATAATAAACACAAAACTGTTTTGATTAGTAATGCTTTAAGATCTTCTATTCAACTGATTAGCCTTAAAGTGGCTGTAAATTTGGCCTCAAAATTATAAAAATATTAATTTATTGAAAAATATGTTTTAGTAGGTAGTAGAGCCACGCTGATTTCAGCACGAATGGGCCGGCTCGACCGGGGCGGTACTACCCTCGCACAGAAAATCAACGTAAAATGACAGCGATCGTGCTATCGTGTTTCGTTGATGAGTGCGAGACCGGAGGCCCATATAGTCTGGTCAACAAGTTCCATACATGTTGACTAGACTAAAAGATGCAGCAGCATCACTAGGCCGCCATGGTGTGGGTCGCCATACTGCATTGTCTGCATTCGCAGTGAGTATGGTGACCACCACTCTTGGATTCTGCTTATGCTTTCCATCAGGCATAGTAGAGTCATTATGGCGGGCCATACATAAAAAAAAAAAAAAAAAAGAATGATATCAGTTATCGTATTTTAAAATAATTTTTATTTGGTTTACCTGATAATGATCATTCATTATCATCATCAGGTAATAATTCATCGTCATTGGGTCATCCCAATGACGATGAATTATTACCTGATGATGTAATAATTCATCATCATTTTCATCTTCATCATCAACAGCTTTTAACAGTCAACTGCTGGACATAGGCCTCTCCTTAGAAACGAGGTTTTGTTCTACTATACCACGCTGGCCAGACAATTTAGTAATAATTACCTCAAAATAAACAACACATGCCAATAAAATGAATAAATACACACATCAAAAGTGTCTAGGGATCAACATATGTGTCTAGGGATCAACATATATTTTTGCAATAACTTTTCTCCTGATTGATATTAATTAAAATTTTCTTTAAGGATTCAAAATAAAGTGTTTTCGTTTGTCACAGTAACGATAAACCAAGTCACCTTTGCATTAATAAAGAAATTTGCCATTTTCCTAATAAAAGGATTTTTGACATTTGAACCACTAACATTAAAGTTCGAAAAAAAGACTGAAATAACAGTTTTCTTTAAAATTTTATTAGGTAACTTAAACAATTAATAATCCGTGTTTCTACCGCGAACACTAACACAAGAACATCGGTTTGGCATACTCAAAATGAGTTCATCCAAATCACGCTGTGGAATGGCCGCCCATGTTCGTTGCAACAACAAAAAAAGGTCTTCTTGCGACTGGATACCCTCCATATTCGGCAGAGCTCTTCTCTGTAGCATATCCCATGCATGCTCAATCGGGTTCAAGTCTGGCGACTGAGCAGGCCAGGGCCAAAGCCACATCTCAATCTCAAGAAATCCGCATAAAAATGCTTGATCCCTAGACACTTTTGATGTGTGTATTTCGAACATCTAACACACAACGGCATCTAGTCTCAAGCTAAGCAGAGCCCGTATTATGGGTACTAGACAACTGAAATCTATACATATATACTTTTTTTTTTGTAAATACTGTGAAACCTGGTTAGATGGAACCTCGATAAGTGGGAAACCTCTATTATTGAGAATTCTCATGGGGTCTTGGCACTTTTTCATCGAATTCTGTTAATGGGACTTTTTAATATAATGTTAAACCTGTCTAATTGGAAAACTCGATAAACGAAAACCTCTTTAAATGATAAAAAAATCTTGGTCCCTATAGATCCCAATTAACTAGGTTTCACTGTACATACATATTAAACATAGAAAACACCCAAACACTGAAACAAACATTTGCAGATCATACAAACATTTAATGTGACCCGGGAATCAAACCTGAGACCTCTGAGGCAGTCAAATGTTTGTCTTCCAATATTTTCTTAAATAATAAACAAATTTTCAAACATACTGTATACAAAGCTGTGAGCGTCAAATGTGATAATTTAGTTTCCGAGATCACGCACACATACGAACGGACACACAGTGTAATGTTTTTATTTATTGACGGCCTGTGTTATTAGGGTTCCTTAACGTGTATATAATTTAAAAAGGACCCTTTTTGATGACGTACAAATATAGTTGGATGTTGTATTTTTTATGGAATAAGGGGCAAACGAGCAGACCTATCGCCTGATGGTAACAGATTACCGCCGCTCACGTCTGCAACACCAGAGGAGTCACAAGTGCGTTGCCGGCCTTTGGGGGATGGAGAGGGGGATGGAGGGAGAGGTTGGGGTATGGGCCTCTGGGATCCTCACTCACTCGGCGAAACACAGCGCCACCGCTGTTTCACACCGATTTTCTGTGAGGCCGTGGTATCACTACGGTCTAGCCGGCCTACGATAATGTTGAATAAGTTATTCCTTCTTTACTCATTATTATTTTTACATAATTTTTCACGGAACCCAATTTAATGACAGCGTAGATTCGTGAGATTTCCATAAAAACGTACTGTGAAGCTAATTGCAGCCATAGACACGGTTTTGTCTTTATTTTAAATATAGCTGTGGAACCTCTATGCCCGCGGCATAGATTAATTTAATTTTTTTATTTTGTTAGAATTGCGATGAAGAAAGAAATTGAGGAGTAAGTTATTTGGTTGAACATAGTCATCATAATAAGTGAACTGAAAAAAATATTAAATCATTAATCTTATATATCTACTTTTCTAGTATGATTTCTTAAGATCTAACCATAACCGGAATTATCCGAAACTATCGGATATCCTAAAATATTTTAATCGTATCCGAAACTTTTATAATAAGTATTCCATTTTCAGATACCCGTAACCTCTCCTATACCATACCGGCTATGAAAATAAATGCAGGTAGTTGTTACGCTTTTAAAATATTTACCAAGGTAAATAACATTTCTCACAAAATAAGTATTTAAAGCAAAAAGGCGGTTTCCCTAAACATAAAATCTTATCAAGAGATTAAGAATAAAGAAAAAAATCTTCAATTAAGTAAATGCATTTTAAAAAAGGCCGCTTGGTATAAAGAATCTTGGCTCCGTAGTTCAATGTCGTCGCTTTAAAAAAAAGTGTTCCTTTTTTAAACGAACCAAAGAGGAGTTCTGATACATTATAATGTCCTACTGAATTTTGTAATTTGAGATAGGGATAAATGGAGTCGGTCTATATTTTTTTATTTTTAATAACTTTGTCTATCGTGGCTTGGATAAATGTATAAGAATTTGTAAAGATTGTCCTGGCCAATTCGGAAGGTACTTTCATATTATGTTGAAATAGTGTCACTTTAGGGTAGCATTTCAGAGAGAATTTACAATATAATTTAAATAAATAGCGAGTCTCGTTACGATACATTGAAATACGCTAGTCTGGTATAGTGGTCAATTTGGTGAATTTTAAAGGTTATTGCTATTAACACGCGTTTATGAGGAGAGGACAAAAAGCAAGAGAATAGAAGATAATTGGTATATTTATTCTAAGGGTATATTTTTAAACTCTCAGAACTTCTTAAGCACTTACAACAGCGATAATTTGGAGCATACATTTCAGTATAAAGTTCTGGATGAACTATTCGCGGAGTCCAAATACTGCATCCATACAAAATGTCTGTCATCCTGTCATCCGAAAGACCATTCTGTAATGGCAGACGCAAATACAGTGGATAAATTAACAGTTTTGAAATGAAAACTTCTTTAGCCGCGTTGAGTATTTTTTGGTAGAGGAAAATTTTAATTATTAGTAAACTAAAATGCTATGAAATATATTTAGCTTTAATTCCGCGAGACAAATATCCAGGTCTGAAAGCAGGGCACAAATCCCACCGTCATGCATACTCACTTGTTTTGTATGTGTACATATGCATGATACCCATATGTGCATGTGAGTATGCATGACGGTGGGATTTGTGCCCTGCTTTCAGACCTGGATATTTGTCTCGCGGAATTAAAGCTAAATATATTTCATAGCATTTAATGTCATGGATTTCCGCAAAGTAACGCCTGATTCCATAACTTATATTAGTAAACTATAAACTATTTTATAATTCTTAGTTAATTGAAATTTATGTGAATACAAATAGGTATTATCCATAAATAATATGACCATTGACTGTATAATATAAGTGTATCTAAGTGTATTTATATTTTGTCTATCTGAATAAAAGAAGAAATGTGTGACATCAAAAAAAAATTTTTTTTGCGACTCCATCGGCCCTCTTCCATCTCGCAATCCTAACCATGCAATATTGCTGCCGAAATTCAAATTAAGAATAAAACGAATGTCATCGAAGTGAAACGAGAGAATGTTCTTATTTCAAATGTGATAAACAATTTGCTGACTTATTTGTTGATGGTACGCGATTGGCGATGGATGTGTCATTCTTAGTTTTTTTCAAGCTTTTTTATTAAATTTATTGTTTTTTTGAAATGCTATAAGTTGACATTTAGCATAGGCCTCTCCTTAGAAAGGAGGTTGTGGCGTACTGTATTACGCTGGCCAGACCGGTTGGTATAGAGTTTGTATTAAGTTTTCCTTTTCTTTGCTGTGATGATGTCCTGGTAGTTTGCTCCCTTAGTCGACTCTTACGACACCCACGGGGTGAATAGGGGTGGTGACATCTGTATTCTTAATTCATCACCACACGGATACCTCCCACAATTTACTCCTGCAATATGTATATTTTTAGAAATATATAAGTATGTTTACCAGTTATCTGGTTACCATAGTTATTTGAGATCAGACGTCAGCATGTGTCAGTGGTATTAAGCCTCTTCGGTCACCCCACTTAGTTTTGTACTTATCATTATCCCTTAACCGAACTAATTAATCCTCTTGCACCATCTGCTATAGAAACCTTATTCCATTTTGTTTTTTACAAAAAAGGACAGCTTCTCTTTATTAGTTCATTGTTTTGTCTTCGAATAATGTCCGTTTTGAGTTCCTATCACTGTTTTAAAAAGAATTTGAAACTAAACTATCAAAACGTCGCCCCTATCTGTTGAAGTTTTCAATAAAAATTGCCATAATTAAAATTTTGTTAGAAAAACGTTTTGGAACGCGCCCAACAATAGCCCATTAGGACGATAACCATCTAGCGACGAATAGTAACGACTTTTTTGAATTTGGAACGTATTATTTTTTTGTTTTGTGTAGCTGTTGTGGCACAGACACAGATCTTGCAAGCATGGGTTTTAGATGGCAACATTGGAATAAGACCTTCGTAAATGATATTCGTCTATATATAAGTACTCGGAGAAGAACCTCCTTATAAAGAACCACGAGTATGGTGTACGAAAGCATATAAGTGCATAACAAAAAGTGCAAAATTAATATTTTCGTCACTAAAGTTATAAAAGGTCATGCATAGACTACATCTGCCAGAGATGGCCCTCATGTGTATGTCGACGGCAGTAAGCTGAAACGTCGTATCTCGAAAATTTACAAAATACTTTGATGAAAAAAATGGTTGTCTGTAAAGTCTGTATACGGACGATAGTTTAACGTGACAACGTCATAACGAAACATTGATAAAATGATGAGAAATAGATGCCGCAAGCGCCGCATCTATCTCTCGCTTGCAATGGAATTATCTTGGAAATGGAACGCCTCAGAGCTAGGTAACGCATGTCATGTTTTTTCGTTCGTGCAGCCGGCTCCATCGAATATTCGAATTATAAGACGTTGTCACGTCCCAATGGTCTGTGTGTGTCTCATTACGGTGAACTTTGGATAGAGAGATTGATGATGAAGGATGATTTATTAATCTACGAGATATTTATGAATTTTTGAAATAGTTTTTTGACTGCGGTGTACCTAATGTTGAATATTTCCGGATACGACATGTTCGCTTTCTACCGTTGATATCTCCATTCAGAATGTCAAGACAACTTATTCTTTATTTTCAAAAGATTATTTCATTCAATTACTAAACTACTCACGTCTTTATAAATAAATCAAATAGTTTTGTTAATATTCCGCACGCCCTTACGTGACTACTTGCGTTTCGCGCGCATTTAGCACCGCGTGTGGTCTAGCGCCACGTTCTATTTTTGAATATTTGAATTAATTCCAATTTATTGGCGGGATTTTTGACTTTTGTTCGCTTTTAATCACCTTTTTATAAATAGATACAAAATAGCGATGCCAAGAGTTTTTTTTTTATAAATAAGTTGTGAGGTAGTAGGACTTCGCTAATTTCTGCACGAACGGGCAGGCTTGACCGGGCGCTACCCTCTAACAGAAGACTAACCTAAAATTACGGTATTCGTGCTGACATGTTCCGTTGATGAGTGTGAGACCGGAGGTCCAATGATGCAGAAGCATCTCAATAGGCTGCATTCGCAATGAGTATGATTACTCTAGGATTCTCCATATGCTTTCCATCAGGCAGAGTAGATTCATTTTGGGAGGCTCATACTCAAATTACAAAACAAATGTTTTGTAATCTCCCTCAGGTATAACAAATAAAAATAATATTGTTGGATAAGTACCTATGTAATTATTTGTTTAATGTATAAGTCAATTTAGATTTATTACGAAGCGCCATATAAGAGCTAATAAGATCTACCAATATAAAATTTGTATTATGTGTATACATGTATGTTTAAGTCTATAAACTTAATACATATATATTTTTCACTTATTTTGTAACCCTGAGCACCTCCCTTTCTACACCACCCTAAGATTGACTGGAAGAGAATGCCATGGACATTAAGTCCGCTAATGTATAAAGTGCATAAAGTGTAAATAAATAAAAGGTATTAGAACAGGAATTCGCAATTCGAGTTCTGTTTTGATCTTGCTACAAAGTACACACACAACTAATCTATTTGTTTTCAATTATTTACAATGTTGCCAGTGTATTAACTAAAGCGTTAATGTTGCCAGTGAATAGTGTTACCATAAATGAATACTTACCTTACCTGTGTATTAGTTAGCAAGTTAAGTCTTTAATGGGGTATAAATTATAATTTACTAGTCAATTAGCTATGGTAAATGATGAAATATTGCAGTAAAAACGCTAAGTAGAATGTAGAAGCTATATTTAAGTAATAGTAGGTAAGTACTAAGCGAGCCATGGCTAGATAATTATATTTGATAACAGGTCCTATAACGGATGACGTAAAAAAAGTGCGAATTCAATAGTTTTTTTAATAGTGTTGTTGTTTTTACCCGACTGTGTCAAGAGGGTTATGTTTTTCGAGCGTTTGTATGTAGGTATGTCCATTTCATTGGCACGGCACTGGGAATTGCGACCCAGGTTTAGGTTTAAGGAGCACTCCTTACGACGCGTCAACGCTCACCTCCACTGTCCGCCGTGTTGACCCCTCTACCTAACCATATTTGAAATGAGCCTAGCAATTAAATGCTATGAAATATATTTAGCTTTAATTCCGCGCCTAGCAATGCCGCTTTGGATATTCGTTCAAGAAAAGAGCTTACTGAAGCTCTTGGCAATCCAAGGTCTTTAAGCAGGTTATAGAGGGATTTGGCTGGTTTACCCCTCGCACCCACTTCCACGGCATACAGCGCAACGACATAACCATTTTTAGTTATTTCGTTGGTTAAGTCAAAGTACTTGTTTCTTTTTAAAGCGTGGTCTTTAGGGATGTTCGTTTCCCACGGCACCGTGAATTCTACTAGTACTACACGCTTAATTGACATTGCATAAAGAAATACGTCTGGTCTGGACGCCGAGTCACAGATATCCTCCGGTATTCTATTTTATTATAAAAAATATTTTATTATTTTATGAACTAAAATTAATATTTTCCGGCTGCTTTTTGCCTAAGGTATCTCAATAATATATTTTTAGGTTTTTTCTCATATATAGTGAAATACCATATTGTATGTCAACTTAAATACTTCATGGTGCTGCAGGTGCTACACAATAGTATTTTGTTACCTACGGGAAAAGAGAGATTTACCAAAACTACGTTTGTCACCGCATGCGGCATGGTATTTAGTTGGACTAATTTAAATATACATAGCTATATAATATGTATAATAATATTGTAACACTTGTTTTTCTCCTTTCAATTCTTTACTTTAAGCAGTCGCCTCAACTTCTACTAACGAGAGGACTAAAAAAACATAACACCTCCGGTTTTCTTTGAATTTGCTTCTATACAAACCTCCTGTCCGTCCTGTCCTGACAATAACAAACATGTAAAAAAAAGAATTATCCAATTAATGCAGTCGATCGAAAGTTATTCGCGTACATGCATTTTTGTGATTCATTTTCATGTATATAGATAGAAGATGTATTTTTTTTAAGTTAAAACTTCTTTAGGCAAGTTGGGCACTTTTTGGATGAACAGAAATCATGAATGTTCGGTGACGATGATGCGAAGTCATCGTCACCGAACGCTTTTCATGAGCTATAGGTATACTGTGTATATAATGTACATAGATGTACCACTGTGCGTTATTGGTATACATTTAAGTTTTCTCTTCTATCAGCAGTCCCCAAAGACTAACCCGCATTTTTTTTTAAAGACAACTCCCCCCCTAAGAATAAATCCTGTGTCGCGGGGGATTTACAAACACATACTTACATGAACAGGACACAAAGAACACCCAGACTCAGAAGAATAATTTGTAGATCATAAGTGTTGTCTCATGTGGGAATTAGACCCACAAGGCCACAACACACAAGTGGCGTGATGACCGCTTACCACCACGTCATCCATGCAGTGAAATATCCATACCATACTAATATTATAAATTGGAAAGTAACTCCATCTGTCTAAAGCGACTCTACTTGTCCTGATGGAAAGCATGAGCAGAATCCAAGTGTAGTGCACACCATACAGACAATGCAACAATGCAGCAGCGACCCACACTATGACGGCCTATTGAGATGCTTCTCATCATTGGGTCTCCGGTCTCGCACTCACCAACGAAACACGACAGCACGAATGCTCTCATTTCATGTTGGTCTTCTTTGGCTGTTTGAAAGGCTAGTCTTCACTACGATAACTGATATAAACACGCGGGCTGGCAAAAGCTTTTATTTTATAACTTTGTGTGAACAAATATAGCGTTAATCGTATAATATGATGGTAGGGAATTTTAAATAGAATTAGTTTTTTTTTTTTATGTTTGGCCTGCCAAAATGACTCTACTCTGCCTGATGGAAAGCATTAGCAGAATCCACGAGTGGTGGCCACCATACTCATTGCGAATACAGCAATGCAGTATGGCGACCCACACTATGGCGGCCTAGTGATGCTTGTGCATCTTTTAGTCTAGTCAACAAGTATGGAACTTGTTGACTAGACGAATTGGTTGGACTAGACTAGTTGTATCCAACCATGCTTTCTCTGTTAATACTATTCAGTTATTCGCTTATCTATTAGTTTATCGTTGAAATTTCTATGGTCACACCAATATTCGGGGCATAGACAACTTGTTAATCTATACTTCCATACTATTGTTACGTGTTAGGGTTCGATTTAATTGAGAAAGAAGCCTTTTGACGTGTTATAGAGACTTTATTAAAACCACTATTAAAATCACAATACAACTCTGAATTACAATCCTTAGAGGTCGCCGAGGTCGCTAGGTTGATCGCTGATATCACTTCGATGTTTATCTCACTATAGCTCAAACCGTACTGAACTGCCTGCGGCCCGTGAGACGCTCTATTTATACTCATGTTATTATTATTCTTCCATTCTAGAAACGTCGATAAAACACGAGATTCGTCTAGTAAAAACGCTAATAAAAATAATCGAAGTTAATAATAATTAGGCAACAACCAATCGATATCCGACACTATGCTAATAGAAATAAGGTCCATTATTCCTTGCCTCAGGAGATCGATAAGAAGCGTGTGTGTATTTGTGTGCGCAGATAATGCTTTAAGATTATTATTATTCGTAGCTGAAGAGTTTGTTTGTTTGAATTTTTCAAATCGGACCAGCGGTTCCTGAGATTAGCGCAATCTCAGGAACCGCTGGTCCGATTTGAAAAATTATTTCAGTATTGGATAGCCCATTTATCGAGGAAGGCTATATATCATCACGCTAAGACAAATAGGAGCGGAGCACCAATGAAGAATGTTTCAAAAACGGGGGAAAATTATCATGCTATGGGCAAAGGGAGACGCAAACGAGGTTGCGTGGGTCACCTAGTATAATCTATTTTTATATCTTTTTCATTTGTTTGCATTCTACAATGTTTATGGTTTTGTTGTCACTTTTAATCTGTGATCAACAGAAGATTAGAAACAAAAATTTCTTGGAATCTTAGATTACATATACCTACATTAGCTAAGGTTTTTTTATATTTAAATTTTTAAATCAAAATTGATATTTAAAACAGGAATGTGTGTTTATAATATTAGTGTTGATTGTGTTGAATATATTATGGTATGTTACTGCCTCGTTGGTCTAGTGGTTAGCGTAAGCGACTGCCGATCAAGAGTTCTCTGGTTCGATTCCCGGCTCGACTGTTGGGTTTTTCTTACAAGAAATTCTTAATAGCAGCCCTAAATATGGAACATGGCGGTGTTTCCCGCCAGTGCCTCGAAGCACGTTATGCCGTCGGTCCCGGGTGTCATGAACATTTAAGGCAATTCGTTATTTGGGAATAACCCGTTTAATATTTGTTTAGATAAACTTATTAATGGTCGACTCTTAGATTATAGATAAAAAAAAAAACATGTGCTCCGCATACATTAAACATATTAAAACTGTGAATGGTCGCATTAATTTTACATATTTCTCACATTAGCGACGCCATTTTCTTCAAATGTCACGGTGACATACAATTTCGCGCGCTTGCATCCACAGATAAAGGGTTTACTTTTTTTAAAACCACAATAGCACAGATCGGGGTTGAAAATCCAAGCGATTATTTCTAATACTTCTATTTGTATTCGTGTCACATAGTTTTAGGAGCGGAAGTTGCGTTTTTTGATGTTGTAAACATTACTACATCCGGTTATATATTAATAATAGAAAATTGTTAAATGTTTCGGTTCAGTAGGGATGAGTAATTTATTATTAGGGTTGTAAGGACATTGTTATATTTAAATGTAATCGGATTACTTTGGCCTTTGTTTATGGTAATATTTAAATCAATACATATATCATTACTTGCCCTGACGACGGTCTGATCAACGCAGAGTCTAAACCACTTTGACTACAAACCTGAAATTTTGGCAGCTTAAAGTTTTCATGATGTATGTATACACTAAAAAATATTTTTTGAAATTTCACTCCTAAGAGGGTAAAAAAAGAGACTAATGGTTGTACATCGAAGTTTTCTGTCTTTTTCGTTAAGACATTGTCTATATTTAAATATAGATTGTTTCCTTCTTTTTATAATGCGATCATCATCGCGAAGAAAAGTTACTTAATTTATCAGATTTCTTCTGCAATAGAGAAATAATTAGGCGGGCCTGTTAATGTGGTCAGTCCGTGTGCTGACGAATTTAGAATACAAAGTGTCAGCACCCCTATTCATCCCATGGGTGTCCTAAGAGCCGACTTAAGAAGCAAACTATGCTGGACAAAAATAATTGGAAACTTTATTGTGTGAACCCTGAATTAGGTACGCACTGGCAGTAGTTTGGAATAGACAACGATGTTTTTTTTTTAAATAAGCGATTAGACCAATAGTAGTCGACCAACTGGTTTTATATAAATTATTTAAATTACAACAACGAAATGTTTTGGGTACCATTATGTTGTTTGGTTAAATGTTTCTATTATTTAAATTGCAGTGTTTATTGTAGATGTTTGTAGTAATTGTTCGTAGGTATATAAGATATTTCGTGTAACGGTTTTTTAGGTAGAATTACTGAATAATAGATGTATTTATGGTAATAATGGAATTAATATGGAGGTGCAATTATTCGGTAGATAACAAAATAAATTGGTTTCTAAATAAGTCGTGTTTGTTTTTTGTTTGGGTTATAATTGAAGAGGTAGTGTTGCCACATCTGTATTTCTAAATACGCTGACACGCAATAAACGAAAATATGTAGAAATATTTCGCTTTTAAACAGTCGGTAACACTGACTTCGACTGCATTTCAATCAATTTGTAATGAACTTTACTCTTCATTTCTTTTTATTACCTGTTCTTAGAACTTGAATACTTGCCTCAAATTTAAACGGAACTAAATGACAAATAGGTATACCCCCTTCCAAAAAAAAAATCAAATTAAACCAGTACATAAATGATGGAGTAGATACTCACGTAACTAGGAAAAAAACAACTAAATTGTAATAGTCGTCCTTTAAATGAAGTCCGTTAAGTCGGAAGATCTTTTACGGTAAGTGGAGCTGCTAGTACTTCAAAGAAGAGGAGGAGCAGAGATATGAAACTTTTTATTTATTGCTTCAGAGTTACAAGAGAGGACATACAATAACACAAGACCTTATTGCTAAAAGCAATCTCTTTACTGGCAACTAGACTAGGTTTTTTTAAACAACTCTCGCACTAGGAATAAATCCTGTATCGTGAGGGATTTAACAACAACAATTTCATCTAGAGTCAGAATTACAATTTGAGAATTACTCAAAGTGTTGTCCCATGTCCCAAAGTGATTTAAAGGCTCTACTAAGTCGTGGCGCTACCAAGAGCCACGAAGATTTCAGTACAAATGGGCCGGCTCGACCGCGGCGGTACTACCCTCGCACAGAAGATCAACATAAAATGGCAGCTTTCGTGCTGTTGTGTTTGGTTGGTAAGTGTGAGACCACACCATGGCGGCCCAATGATGCAGAAGCCGCTAGGCTAAGCATCACTAGGCCGCCATGGTGTAGGATCCACCATCCTTGGATTCTGCTTATGCTTTCCATCAGACAGAGTAGTGTCATTTTGACAGGGTCATACATAAACAAAGTGGGGTTTAAACTAAAACATTCAGCGTGTAAAGTAACATTGTGACCGCTTAAAAACCCCTACGCCATACGTGCAGTCTTATAACATAACAAAGGACAATTGTGCCTGAGATAAAATCACTTCAAAAATCTATTAAGTCTAATGTAGCACAATAATTTCACATAAGTTTAAACTTATTATTTGTAATCGCTACGAATAGAAAATAGGATATCCTCTATGGGTTTAAAAAAAAGCATAAAGGTAACACAATCACGGCCAAAAGGCCCACAGCGAAAATTTGCACAAACACCTCTACCTCACGAAAAAAAATTTACAAAATCCATAGTGCAGAACTATAAACTTTTAAAGTTTGAAGTCGGCACCTCAAAGTTTGCCCCCGCGGCGTTGAGTACGTATTTTCAAAATATTTTGACTTTAATAGCTCTCTTTGACATATTCAGTGACGTATGGTCGGCCATTTTTCTTTTGCAATCGGCACACGTAAAGAATGGTGCGGTGTATTGTATTTTTTGTGTGTATTTTGTGTGTTTGTGACAGTTATTGTGGCGGCGTGATGTTTGTAGGTACGGGTGGCCATGTTGGTGGTTAATTGAAGGTGTATGGCCATGGGAACTTTGCAAATAATGGTACGACGTGGCAGTGGTGGTAAAAAATAATGGAACATATGTTGATGCTTATTCTGTTTTTGCGTCCCTAAACTAAAATTTCTCAAATATTTTCTTATTTTAGTGAAACGAACCTCAGATAACTGTATGACAAATCTAATTTTAATCCATCTTTGACGTCTAGATAGTCGTTTGACTGGACAAAACTTCTTATGTAATGTTGGGTACGGGCTTCCGGTATCCTCACTCACTCGGTGAAACACAGCACAAGCGCTATTTTACACCGGTTTTCTGTGAGGCCGTGGTATCACTGCGATCGATCGAGTTTTCAGCACCACTGTATCTAAAGAGCGTTTTTAAAGTTGAGCATTCGTTTCACTAATATTGAATACTGTTCTTCTGATGGTAAGCAACAATCGAAATCTACAACTCAGGAGCCTTGCTCTTCTTCAATTCTTCCCCCCTGAAAATAATTTCGGGGGAAGGTTGTTCTGATGAAGTATCGAAAGAGTTGCTGAACAATAATGATTTTTTCACAAATATCTAACTTTTAATAAAGTATAGGTATACGGTCTGCGTTGATTGAATTGTAATAATAATGTACCTGCGTATACCCATAGTAAGTTCCCCAAGAATAAATAAGTATATAATATACTAGCAGCGACCCGCGCGGTGAAGCTAGTCTAACATAAAAATAGCATACGTTACTCCTTATATCGTCAGCTATCTGCCAATGAAAGTTCCGTTAAAATCGGTCCAGTCGTTCCAGAGATTAGCCGGATCAAACAGACAGACAGACTTGACAGACAAACAGATTTTTGATGTAGGTATGTAATGTACCGTATATACTTTCACTAGCTGACCCACGCAACATCGTTTGCGTCTCCTATTGCACGTAGCGTGATAATTTTCCCCCGTTTTTGAAACATTTTCATTGGTGTTCCGCTCCTATTGGTCGTAACGTGATGATGTATAGCCTATGGCCTTCCTCAATAAAGGTACTATCCAACACTGAAAGAATTTTTCAAATCGGACCTGCGATTCCTGAGATTACAATTAACAAACAAACTCTTCACCCTTATAATATAATAATATATAATAGTAATAGATAGAAGTATATATATGCATTTAGTGAAAACTATTAATTTGAAATTACAAACAGATACTTCAATTTTATTTATTTGTATTAGTAGATTCAAATAAATCTTAATCTAACCAACAGCAGCTGTAGACGCTTTGTAGTGTAAATTATCTTTTTTATTTTGTAAATTTCTTCTTCAAACAAACTGAACACAAGCTTAAACTTAATATCATTCAAACCTCATACAAAAGTCAACCGCTTTTTTCATTCGAAAGCTCCACAAAGGTAGACATGTAATCACATTTTATTACAAGCATTACAATCGCCATTTTCCTTTCATAACACGTGTCCTAGCTCTGAATACAATGCAAACAACATCACACTGTGGCAGGAAACGGCTGACCGCCGCGAAGACATGTCTTTGCGGCTTTCTTTAAAAAAAATACAATTTATGGTCAACTTTGACAGCTGTCATATTTCCCGCGTTTTCATTTTTGTAGTGATGTGCTGATGTTAGGTATTCGACATAAATTGGTAGACTAGGTACAATAAAACACATAAGCGATTAAAACTCATCCAGTATGGTTTAATCAAGGTCTCAGTTTTCTATTACAGATTTCGGTTCCTATTTATTTAAGTAATTACTACCTTAGACGCATTGATTTCATTGATGCTATTTATTGGTTATCTTATATCCTGTAACTTTCCTCTGTAAATTGGCTATCCAAAACTAAAACTATTTTCTAAATCGAAACAGTTATGTTGTCACTGAATTCTTGAGATTAAACAAACTTCTTCACCTTTTTATTGGTAGAGCTAGAGAGGTATAGATAAGTAATAGGTACTATCTTTAATCTACCCCATCCCTTTAAACGTAAAAAAAACCCCTTGAACATCAGCTGTCGACCACAAAGTGACCAGTAATGATCGCAGCACAATGTACACAATGTATTGTTCAAAAACAATTATACATACCAACAAAAGTAGACCCCTGTTTATTTGAACTTGTCTTGCGAATGCGGTTTTACACTTTTAACAAATTGTTTTTCATTTCTTCTGATATTTTATTACTCACAACTTTTTACTAGCCTTTATTAGTGTTGACAGAAGTGGTGGTCGACATAGGCCTCTCCTTAAAAAGGAGGTTTAGACTTAATACGCCACGCTGGCCAGACGAGTTGGTATAAGCTATTTGCAGTGCTGTTGCATCGTAGTTTGCATCTTTAGTCGGCTGTTACGACACCCACGGGATGAATTAAGGTGGTGGCACTTTGTTTTTTTAACCACATATATTTATATACAATGTAGTTATTGTTTACGAATTAATTAATAAATAAAATTTAAAAGAAAAGGTCACACAAGAAATGAACCACAATTACTTCAATACTAAACTAACATAGAAATCTCGTTGACCTGGATATAAAACGTCTAAATTATATTGAAGTAAACCCCAAAGAAAATAGAACAATAAAATAACTTTTTACTTTGCCGCATTATCGCGTGCCGTTTTCAAGTGCTTTTTTTTTTCAATTGTTTGAATACAAAAGAGGAACACCGAACACTGCATCTTCGAGTGATTGTTTTGAGTAAACAGACTACCACCGGTGTTACCTTTGCCTCGAATTTTAAAAAGAGAAAACATTTTTTTTCGTTTATTGCAGTCGCCATTTCATGACTTGTGGTTTTATTTAATGCTGGTTTTTATTTTGTTTAGCTATTTATGAGATAGAAGCTTTTGATGTTTTTTCTAGAAAAACTTTGACAGTTGAAAATCTATTGACTTACCTGATTATGCAAGGTAATAAATCAATCGCTACATATTCTTTTACACAGTTTAATACGTGAACAAGGCTTTGAATAGAGATCTGCGAATTATTGACTGGACTTAGTAAATCCCAAATAGGTCTAGGATATCTCGATAAAATCTTGCTCGATCAAAATCTATGATTATTTGACCTGTGAAACTGGAAGGTTGCTGGTACTTATAGCACAGGAACCTTTTGTTTTTACCTATGGAAACCCTCTCGGACCGTCAACCCACCGGGGTTTGCGGCGGGGCGGAGTATCGGACTCGGACCGACTAAAACCAACCCCGTGTACCACTCTGCGCCTGAGACGGGAGGGAGCCGGGAACTGCTGTTATTAACACATCCGGACCCCTCCTAGTGCTTGCCCGCACTGAAGCGGGCACCGTCTGCTGGTAAAACTCTCAAATTAGGCGACGTACGGCACACGCGTACGTCGCCCCCTCGCGGGTGGCCACTAGAGCGGATGGAGGGGAATACCCGTCCCGACCATCCGCTGCCACACTCAGGGCGGCATGAGGCGCGCCTCCCGCCCGGGTCGCCGGTGGCGGATTGGGTCCGAGTGGACCTCGTCCTCCCGGGCCTTCTCCGCCGCCTCCTTCTGTGAGATTACATCTTCGCAGAAGGTTGCGACTGCGGTAAAACTGCTGTCGCTACCGGCCATAGAGCGTATGACGGCCGGTAGCGAGAGATCTCCTCCGATGACTGCAGTGAGGGCCCGACACTGCGACGCCCATGCGGGGCAGATCGCCAGGGTATGCTGGGCCGATTTCTCACTGCAGTCGCAGTAGTGGCAGGCGGGACTCAGTTCCCTCCTGGCGACCGAGTGCAGGTACTTCCCGAAGCAACCGTAAGGACCTGCGTCAGTCGGAAGGAAAGGGTAACGTGCTGCCGCCCTATCCACTCGAGGATGACCGTTTGGAGAGCCTCCATGGCGGCAAAGCCAGCGCGTGGAATCTCCAGCCGGAACGACCAGCGAGCTATCGTGGCTCGACGGGCAACTTCACACCACTCGCGTACCTCTTCGGGCGGAGGGCGAATGCCAGTCTCCGCCCGAAATTCAGCCACCCGTCGATAAACTTCGTCGAGCCTCCAAATCCCACGGGGGTGTTCCGGCCAAGGCGCACGCGTGCACACCGTGCGGTATCCGCGTATGGCTCTGACCGCTAATACCCCCTGAGGCTGCCAGAGGCGCGCCTTATTCAGGGCGATCAGAGCCGCTACCCACACCGGTGCGCTATACAGCGCCATCGACCGGACAACCCCCGTGTATAGGAGTCGCGACGCTGGCTCCACCCAAATTGTTAAGGAGGTCTCCAAGCTGTTAAGGAAGACCTCGAAGTCGCTCAAACTTCGGTTGGGAGAGAAGTAAACACCGTAAACGGTGTTCCCCCCCACTCGGCGGCAACATATCCAGAGCCCTTGTCTCTAAGCGGGGAATGAGCCGGCGCAGAACCGACGACTGCCACGGAGCCACCCTTAGTCCCTAGCACAGGAACCTATCTTAAGTTCAAGCAGAACATTACAATTTAAATTTATTGTAAATAATGACATGTGCTCGTACCTAAGTTTTCTAACATGATGTACCAAATTGTATTTAGTGGCTTGGCAATACAGACTTTATAATCTATATAAATATTTAAAATTGTAGTGTCTGTTTGTAATATTAAAATAACCGCTTTTTACTAAATACATATTATTATGTACATATGTATACACGGTATATAGGTATACCAAAATAACATGTCTGAATGTTTGTTCCGGTTAATTTCTGGACTGGCTGGGCCGATTTTGACGGGACTTTCATTGGCAGATAGGTGATGATATAAGGCTAATTTTTTTCAATAGTTTCGACCCGCAGTGTTCCTGCGGTTGATGTTATACACAGACCATAGAATGTTATACCTCGGGGCTCAGCTAGTTATTTATTAAAACTACCTACTTGTCCTATATGGAAATCGAACTGACGACATAGCGATTAGGATCAATAAGGACCAACATATCCATCTAAATATCTATTCTCATTTGTAATTTTGTAAATCATTTGTATTATTTATTAATTATCACCCTTTAAATATAAAACATGGTTCAGAATCCACTTTTCTCTAAAAAGCTACCAAACATCATCCCCCAACCACCCCCGGTCCCTTGTCAGCAATAAAACAATTATCATTCGTGTTGATTGAATAGCCGGATGAACCACAGCCCTCGTAATCCGGTCATAGGGTGTGAATCTCACTTCTTAGGGGTGGCACTAGATTATCTATCTATCTATATAACAAGAAACAGTTTAAAATCATATAACTCCATCATGTAAATCATGTAAACTGATGGAAATTTAACGGGCACAACGAGCAATATTAAAGGTAATGCATTTAAAAAAAAGACGATACCCAACGAGTTGTCTGTATTCAAACAGCCTGTCTATACCTTATTCTTTATTCATTTAAATAGTAGTATTATTGTGTATGCTAGGTACCTAAAATCTGTTTGAAGTCGGTGCCAAGCCAAATGTAATAGTAGTTACCACACTCGCTTTATTTCGAGACGACCATCAACGACGTCGCGTCAGCCCGCGCGTGTCTGCTCGCTTGGGTTGTTTTATCCAAGCTATCCGGCAGCGGCGAGTGCGGCACCTCCTATTACATTTTGGCTTGGCGCCGACTTCAAACAGATTTTAGGTACCTAGCATACACAATAATACTACTATTTAAATGAATAAAGAATTAGGTATAGACAAGAATTGGCACATAGCAATTTATGAAGAGCCAGTTTATTTTACGCTTTTTAGTGTTTTTTGGCAGGGAGTTTTCGTCGGATGGTTTTTTGGAAGTCGGTTTCTTTTTTTATAAAAAGTTATTATTTTTCCATTTTTAGTGCAAACAATCATATGTTATCAGTAAGTTGAACTATTTCATATAATTTCTGCTGATGCGAATAACTTTAGTGGTTTGAACACGTATTAAAACTGAGTATGATCACTTTCCAAAATTATGCTGAGATGCAAGATTTCTGTTACCGAGAACGTGGTCTACGGGGCAATAGGAATCGTGTCCAAGCTTAAATTTCGTGATGAAATAGAAGCAGGCGAGTTACTTAAAGCAAAATACATTAAGGGGTTAGTCATCATAGCGCCTGTGACATCAACTCACCTAAATAACTTAAAAGTATACAACTAAAGGTCTATAGATACGTATGAAATTGAAAGAATTATCCTCCAACTCCTAACCGTTGAGGAGTTGTACCTTCCATCATCAGCTTACCTAAATAACTTGAAAGAATACGACTAAAGGTAACATACATCATTAAATGATGACTACCAGACGCAAATACCGGCGAAGCTTCAGAAAATATACGAAAAACATAGTACGTGCCTGAAAAAAATGGGGGTTACCCTCGATTTCTCTGGGATGCCATCATCACATCCTAGTTTCCTTATCATGGTACCACCGTCGGGAGATCTACTTTCCATTAAAAAAAGAATCATAAAAATCGGTTCGAAACGACGAAGTTATCCCCGAACACACATAAAAAAATATATATATATATATATACGGTCGAATTGAGAAACCTCCTCCTTTTTTTGAAGTCGGTTAAAAATAAAAACAAAACAAAATTAAGGATTTTTGGCGCCAAAACGTAATCTAAAAAAAAAAATGTTTACGAAATTCATCGAGTGTGGTATCAAAATTAAGATTTTTTAACGGTGATTACGAACATTATATACTAGTTGTTGCCCGCGGCTCCGCCCGCGTATATATCGGTTATCGCGGCAAATAGTAGCCTATGTGTTATTCTGATGTATAAGCTATATTACTGTAAAGTTTCATACAAATCCGTTCAGTAGTTTTTCCGTGAAAGAGTAACAAACATCCATCCATCCATTCATCTATCCATGCCTACTTACAAACTTTCGGGTTTTTAATATATATTTTTTGAGCATACTTTGTCCCACTGCCGGGCAAAGGCCTCCCTTTTTTTTAATAATATTAGTTTAGATAAATAATTTTACTTGTTTGTTCAAATCTTATATTACTAATTCCATTTTCATCTAGTAGACAACCCTTATTCAAGAGGGGATGTTTTCGCCCTCTTTAAGTGATTGTAGCTACTTGCCGTGTAAGTTATTAATAACAGTTTTGTATGTATTGTCCCGCTAATTGTATTAATATCCTGAAAGAAAGGAGTATTATTATACTATTTCCATTTCTTTATTTTCTCGATGACAGTTCTTTGTGGAAACTTGAACGGGCGTCTTTTTTACATTTTGTATACATTATTTAATAAAAATATGACACTTACGCACGTACAAGGTCATAGCAGATGGATGGAAACTCATAGGGATGGAGCTATCGATAAACGTAATACGATAACAGACCCGATATTTTTTTACAAAGTGTAAGAAACTAAACATTGCCTGATAATTTTGTACAAATTTAGTACATTTCATTACAAGATGTAATTATATTATGTTGATTCTTTATTTATTTATTTTAATCAAAATCTGATGAATCGTCACTGTCACTCGATGAGCTCTCCCTAACATATATTATAAGTTTCTGTACTTCTATATTATCGAATGCCACATGAATTTCCCAATCCGACGCTACAATGTTTTACTTCCGCACATGCATTTTTTAATAAATCTAACATCTTGTTTGCCGTAAAAGGGGGATGGGTATTGTTTCGAGCGGCGTGTCGTTTGATTTGTGCCCATATTAGTTCTATAGCATTGTACTGGCAATGATACGGCGGAAGTCAAAGAACTCAATGACCACATTCGGCAGCTATTTCGTCGGTAATATATGTTTTAGGGAGGCTTTTTTTTTCGATTTTAAAATATTCACTAATTGTACTTTTAATAAAGTACTATCCACATTTTCGCCATGACGTTAGAGCCAGTCAATTATCTCTTGTTTTTTATTGGCCTGCGTCGGCATTTTATAAATTTGTCTGGAGTGATATGTACATTGTCCATAATAATTATCGACGGTTCTTCCAGAGATTGCACCATTTCTTAGATTGTATAATTTCTTTAAACCATCCTTCGTAAATCTCTGCGTTCATTTCTTCGTGGTAGTCCACTGTTTTCGTGTCAGACACGAATCCTTTCGTAGACCCTGCATGGCATATGATAAGGCGTTCACCTTTTCCCATTGGCACTGAACTAGTGGAAGCGGCGGTGTCGTCCGTCTAGTTCTTAGATACTGTGTGGTTTGCATTTAATCAAGTCTCGTCAGTGAAAATAACATTTGACCAATCTGATATCTTTTTGGCTTCGCTGAAAAATTCGCAGCGAGCCATAGCAACGTCGTGACGCTTATCAATATTTTACGTTTGTTCGATTTTTATAAGAAAATCCAATTTCTTTCAAAACCAAGCTAAATGACGATTTTTGGCAATGGAACAAACCACATTCACGTAAAGAAACAACAAGTTTTTTAAGTGTTGGAATTTCTTTGCGCAAGTAATGCGCATATATATGATTGCGAATAGCAACAGCGTCGAAGTTATCAATCGATGTCACACGACGTGGTTGGCGTTTTTTCTTCGGCGTACGAAGCTTATTTTCCTGTGTGTCGCTTGTACCGGTAGTAATTTTTGAAATTGTAGGTCCACTAATTCCTAATGCGGCCTAAACACGCTCTCGCACTTGCGACAGTGGTAATAGTGGGCCACCATTTTGATACTCTGCTTCAAAGTAATTACGAACCTTGATCACCATCTGGTTCTCTCGCCTGCCTTTTCAGAACAGATCCTTTAGGCATTTTGACATTTGACAGCTGGACAGCAATCAACACGGAGGAACACAAAATACACAACGTAACGTATGTGTGGATAATGTGAAAAAACTCAGCGAACAGAAATGTAGTGACTTTAAAGCACGACCGTCTTGTTGCGAGTGACAGATTAAAACAAACACAAAATGGTGGTGGGTCATTGAGTGTTCCCAGCTCGCAAAAATATATTTGAATGTTTTTTTTTGTATTTGTCTTTGTTCAAAACATAATAAATATATGCGATCGATATCATTACTTATTTGGTCACAACACTACAACTATCAAATTAGAACTGTTATCGAGAAAATAAAGAAATGGAAAGAGTATAGTTGTATTACACGGGGGTAAGAGAACATCCCTTGGAATAGAATAAACTAAACTTTATTCATACCAATATATTGTTTTCATTATCAATAGAGTTTAACAGTCCACTGCTGGAAATAGGCCTCTCATTAAAAAGAAGATATTGGTCGACTATACCGTCTGGTCGCTGACCAGACGGGTTGGTTTTTCTAGAAAAGTTTCTAGAAAAGCGCACAGTTGTTGACTGCCAACCATCTAAATGATGGGGATAAAACTGCTGTCGCGTAGGGTGATGGCGTAGTTATGGAGAATGGGGTTGGTTTTCAATTTAATCATAATTAAATCTGCCTGAAGTCAGTTTATATCTGTCATCTTTACATCAACAGTATTTAATGGTTCAGTTCTGGCCATGGACCTCTTTTTAAGGAGAAGATTTTGGCATACTATACCACGCTGACCAGACGGGTTGGTATAGGGTTTGTGTCAAGTATTCCTTCTCTTTGCAGTGCTGTTGTCCTGGTAGTTTGCTCCCTTAGTCGCCTCTTACGACACCCACGGGGTGAATAGCGGTGGTGATACTCTGTATTTTTCTACTACGACATTGTAGGTAGGTTTAGTACCAAGTAGATGTTCTCATTACTTTTGGAGTTAAAATGGAGGACACATAAGAAGGGCCAATGATGCAGAAGCATCACTAGCCCGCCATAGTGTGGGTCACCATGCTACATTGTTGCATTCGCAATGAGTATGGTGACCACCACTCTTGGATTCTGTTTATGCTTTCCATCGGGCAGAGTAGAGTCATTTTGGCAGGCCCTTAAAAAAAAAGAGCCCTGTACTAACTACTACTACAGAGCTTGTACTATGGGGTACTAGACAACTGATATAAATACATATATATATATTTTTTGTAAATACATACATATTATACATAGAAAAAACCCAAACTCCAAAACAAATATTAGTAGATCATACAAACATTTGGTCCGACCGAATCAAACCCGAGACCTCAAGCACAGCAGTCGCATACACAGTTACTATCACATTCATCTACATTACATAGGTATTCGTGGACCTAATCCAGGACTGCTCATTCTCAGTAGGTGAGTTAATTACTAACATGCTTGTTCCCCACAATAATGGTACCAAAACGTAAACCTCATAAATTTCCACCCCCTAAGTACAAACAATATCTTGCGTTCGCGCTTCAAATCTATGTATCTATCAAATTGTAACCAAAAATCATCCCTCCTTATAAAACCCACGTCGGAGGTCGGAGGAACCACCCCTGTAAACAAGGAGGCTCAAATAAACAGACCCTCACGGTAACTGTTTACGAATTTTCACCCCAACCCTTAGTTGTAATGGATTTTATGGTAGATGGTGTAAGGGAGAGGCAATAGCGAGAATTAGAATAAAATGTTAATTGTCAGATATAATTAAAAATATTTGACTGGTTTATTTGTCTGCCAGAGGTCTTTAAATCGAATCCAAGCCATGACAAATAATTTTGAGAGGACTACGATCAATATGAATACTAATAGGTATTTTACCGCTGAAGAGGTTGTGTGTTTGTTCGTTTGTCTGGTTCTACTCGTACTATAGATTTGAATTTGATAAATATATGTTTATGTTGGATAGTCCATTCATCGAGGAAGGCTATGGACTATATAACATCACGGTATCACCAAGAGAAGCCGAGCATCAATGAAAAATGTTGCAGAAACAGAGAAAAATTCCTTTTGACAGATTCAAATAAAGTTGTGTTTGTGTATGTGGCACAGAGGTAATCTAGACGTAATGTGAATTTAATTAGAAATATATAAGTATGTTTATCAACAATTCCATGTGGTGCCGGATTAAGAATACAGAGTGTCACCACCCCTATTCACCCCGTGGGTGTCGTAAGAGACGACTAAGGGAGCAAACTACCAGGACAACAGCACTGCAAAGAGAAGGAACACTTGACACAAACCCTATACCAACCCGTCTGGTCAGCGTGGTATTGATAGTAGACCAAAACCTCCTTTCTAAGGAGAGGCCTATGTCGAGCATTGTATTATTAAACATCATCTTCCTAGCCGTTATTTTTCGCAAGATTATTTGGGGCCGGCTACTATTTCAACTGGTTTTACCTGAAAATCAGTTTGGCCACGGAGCGATCGGCATCGGACCTCCGCGACACTGAGGGCGAACTGAACTCGAAGGTTGAACACTATTACTAGTTGTCAGTATATTTGAGGGCACTGACTTTACAATAACGATTGCCACAGATGTTATGTTTGTGACAAACTGGAATTACTGCTTAACGTGTTTTCCGTGGTACGGGCGTGTCACAGCCTCAAACTTCCATACTCCGGGCTACTACTCGTGTTAAGAATTTCTTGTCAGAAAAACCCAAAAACACTTTTGGTCCGTAGCATTCTCTCCCTCTTGTTTCTCAGCAGTTGGAATCAGACGGCCATGTGTGAGGTTATTATTCCCCGCTGTAAGCTTATAACTGAGGTCCTCCCTCTCTTCTGAGGTACAAAGTGATTGTTAATATCACGCGCCGGGCGTCATGCACTGAATACAAACTGAATCTTTGTGAGTTGTTGAGATTGTGCTGAGCGTTTGTTTTGTTCATTTTATGATTTATTTCTTTGCAACACTGGTATATTTGAGGATTCTTTGGTGGAATATCGGTGATAATTAGCTTAATGGGAATGATATTTGTGGGAAAATATATAAATAGGTATTGGTTTCTAATTGAATTAAAAAGAAGGAGGTTCTCAATTCTGATGTTAATATTTTCATGTATGTTTGGGCATAACTCCACTAGTTTAGTTTTTCCTGGGACTTCCCAGTGCCATAACTCGGTGTGTTCGTGAGGGACTGCTGTTGATCCTGGTGTACGGGAGTTACAGTGTTGTGCTTGTGGGCGGGATTAATCCCAAAAAATATATGGAATCATTAAATATTGTTATTATTTATTTAACGTTGTTCAAATGAAAAAATATTCATGAATTTTCTAGAATTTTCGTGCCTTATGGAGTGAGAAAAAAAGCGCGGCAAACCTACTGATAACAAGATAGTTTCATCGACCTTGCACACGACTTCGGCATTTGGGAAATTTCTTTTTAAAAACCACATTACAGACACAGAGGCAAGGATAGGTATTACTCGTATTTGTAACAGACTTTAATATAAGGAGGTTTTTGCAACGTTTTTTATTCAAATAAAACCAATTACACACTAATATTGACGGGCCTATTGGTAAAGTGCACGGTGATCCAATCCAGGACAAATCTTTGTGTGATGAACACGATGTGTTGTATCTTTTTTTTTTAATGGAATACGTGGCAAACGAGCAGACGTATCGCCTAATGGTAAGCGATTACCGCTGCCCATGGACACCCGCAACACCAGAGGCGTCACAAGTGCGTTGCCGGCCTTTGGGAGATGGGGAGGAGAATGGGGGAGGAGTTGGTGTATGGGCCTCCGGTATCCTCACTCACTCGGTGAAACCCACTAACACAGGTTATTTCCCTAATTTATGTATGTATGTAAATATATAAGTATGTTCATCAGCAGTTTGGAAAGGCTCCGTCTCGTCTGACAGTTTCGGATCAGGCGGCTGTGTGAGATATGAAATGTTACTATTATGTCGTACATATTTACGCAGATTACGCAGTACGGCAGAGCCGCGGTCGACAGCTAGTTATATATACCCTTCAAGGTGGAATTTACTGCAAACGCACCGCAAACAGACAATTATATTTATTGCGAACAAAACTCAACATCCAACCAACATTTTCAGTAATATCGCGCCAAAAGCAATAAATCGGCAGCCATATTGCCGCGACACATGTTCTAAACGTCCCGCGCTTTCTCTATGGTCACAGTTTTTTTTTATCTGTCGATGGCGGTTATTGGATGTATCCGCTGACTAAGTTGGGGATATGAGTTTGGGTATAGTAGTTTTTATTGCGTGAAAACTCAAAGGAGAAGTTTTGGAGATGACACATTGAAATAATTATATTTTATTGACCACACACACAGGCCTTATTGCATTAGTCGAGTATATTGAATTGTTTTTCCAAGTACTATTTTTAATCAATGCTTCCTGGTTTTCAATTCGATTATTTTTTCCTGTTTTACAACACACATCAATGGTAGGTATCTAGACTAACCTAAATAAATCTGTCATTAGTATGGCTCGAACATCCACTACAGTTCTTAAAATATACCTTGATCTCTGTGCCAGATGACAACGAAACTAGCGAAGTAACTTGGAACGAGCGATTTCATGTATATCATCATTTCACCGCGGTGTTACCCTCGGTATAACAACATCCGCGGGTTACCTTAGGGGCGAAGATTGCCTAAAAAGTAGTCTAAGTTACACCTTAGATATATCATCAGTTATCTGCTAGTAAAAGTCCTGCCGTGCTCAAAATCGGTCCAGCCGTTCCGGAGATTAGCTGTAACAAACAGACAGACAGACAGACACAAATTTAAAAAATTGCTTTTGTGATGTGAGCACCGTATATATATAGGTATATAATACGTCATCAATGCCACGTAATTTGGCTTTAAATTGACATCTGAAATGTTACAAGCCTCAAAAAGAAAAAAAATACTATTTGTTATTTTTTTTACTATGTTTGAAATATTGTATTTTGTTTGTATGCTGTGTTTTTCAAATAAAGTTTATTATTATATAGGTACTTTAATATGCATATTGTGAAAAGTTGTTATTTTGAAATTACAAACAGACACTTTAATTTTATTTCGTTGTATAGATGAAGTGTAATACATTATAAATACAAAATACACACCTAAAGTTGTACCTCGTAATTTGTAAAATGACACTAGTGACAGCTGTCACAGAGATCAAACTTTATTCTATGGACTTAGTTAAAAAGAAGATAAAAATATATTTAGAACATTTTGTACATTGTGTTGGAATTTAAGCTCAATCGGTTCAAAACCTACACATATAATATAGTCAAATACCTACCTATACAACAAGAATAATTGAGGAACACCACAAACAGACACACATGGTACGCAATTTTAAACATCACAACACAACAAATAAATCTATCCAATAACCTCAGAAAGCTGTACGTTTAATTGAATATGCGTACTACAAAAAAATGGCACAAAGGGGCGACACAGTCGCGACACAAATTGTGGCGACGATTTACATAGAAAAAGTGACAAGAAACGACCGGCTACATTTGTTAGGGCCATTGTGTCGCGGTATCAACGCTAAGGGCTTTTAGGGATGCGTACGACAATTGTTTATGTTTTTCTCAATTTCACTGAGAACTTTCAAGGTTTGAAACGAAGATTACTTCATAACTAAGGTTTTAATGTGATTTGATGATGATGTAATCCGACCGATTTTGGCCATGGCGACCACTTCGACCCCATAAAGGGCTTGGCACTGCTGCGCCCGGAGATGGCTTAGGTATATAGTCGATTTTCGCAGCAAACTCCCTTGCACAAAGTGGGCAAGTGAGCTTACCGCTCTCATAATTATAGTGAACTAGCGACCCGCCCCGGCTTCGCACGGGTGGATTTCAGATACCCCGCCGATGACGCGATTCGTGCATTTTAAATCTGTAATATCTTCGAATATATTCATTTAAATGAGATACTGTTAAGGGCCATTTTGATCTATATTAAATGCACAATGTATTTAATTTACTTAACTGTATAAGGATTCATTCTGTATTGCTTAAAATAGCTTTGTAAATAAGCCATTATTACTCGTAAAAAGAAAGGATTAAAAAATGGTTATTGTGGGTTATCCCTAAGAGATAGACCGTCGCGGACTTTTTTGTAGACCTTTTTAAGGTGTAGAATACTGTAGTACATTATTTTGATCTATCTCGTAGGGTGCAGCGTTTGCAATGTAAGCGCAAAAAAATGTGTTTATTTGCTACATCACATTAGAAACCTCGAAAATTAACAGTGTTTTCATACTATATTATGCATTTATTATACATAAAAACCTTCCTCTTGAATCACTCTATCTATCAAAGAAACCCGCATCAAAATCCGTTGCGTAGATTTAAAGATTTAAGCAAACATAGGGACATAGGGACAGAGAAAGCGACTTTGTTTTATACTATGTAGTGATAGTGATGATGATGGCGGCGAGTGGACGGGCTTTAAGCTCATCAATGTGATTTAGTTTCTTTATAAAATACCTATCTACTTTATACGGCTATATTTTGTAAATAAACATAGGTACGAATATAAGGTTACAAGACAACATTACGATACGTTTATGTACAAATTTAAATGTAATACATAAAAACAAAAAGTAAATAGGTAAATGATGATAAGAAAAATCATAAAGATAGGCTTAGTATGGTCGATTTTTATTGATTCTCCACGTCTATTAAATTCATAAATGAAAATTATATTATATTTCTAAACGTAAAATATAATATTTTTACTACTTATTCCATTAAAAAACAATAACAGTGGCATTATTGTTTTAATATTTTATAGAGGCAACACTAAAAAAGGCTACTGAAAATTTTCATTCCAATTATGAAAATAATACCATCGACCAATAGGCTTACAGGATATTCAAAAGCATTCTAAATTCAAATATTTCCATTGGCCCATTGGTTGGGTATTATGAGAAATGTCACAATGTTATTGATTCGAATGAATTATGCGTTTAACGAAACGCAATGGAAAGTATTATGTATACTACCTTGCCCTCTTTCTGATTTCACAGTTATGTAAATAAAATTTAATCTAAATTGATTTTTAGCATATTAATTAATATTTGATTTAATAATCACAGAACAATCATAGCAAATCAACTTTAATACACAACTAGCGACTCGGCCCGGCTTCGCGTGGAAGTCTTTGAAATTCTCAGATTTCTCTACTATAATATACCTACATGTATTACACATATAAACCTTTCTCCTGAATCACTCTTATCTTTTGCTGAAAACTGCATTAAAATTCATTGAGTAGATTAAAAGATCTAAGTGAATAGAGAGCGGGAGGCAATTCATTTTATACTATGAAAAGCTTGTTTTTAATGACAACTTCCGCATTAGGATTAGCATTAGCATTATCTGGTGTCGCGGAGGACTTAGCAAACATATCTACATGAAACGGACACAAAGAACACCCAGACTCGGTACAACAATTTGTGGATCACACAAAGAATTGCCTTATATGAGGTTTGAACACACAAGACTTAGCGCAGTTGAAAGCATTAATAAGAATATGGTAGAAAGCTTCTTGGTTGGTGACCACTTAAAGTACTTCAACCACTTCCAGTGCAGTAAACAAACAGTAACAAAAATAAAATATTTCCTACGGAATCAACTTGTTACGATACAATTATACTTAACCTTTTTTTTTCAACGTATCTATATTTATAATACGGTCTTATTTGGTACAGGATAACAAGATGTTCGTGTCAAACATACCGCCTAACCGCCATGTTCTTCCATAGACAATCTTTCGACTTTCTTTTCGGCAAAGGCGTTCGTACTGCGGTAGATCCGAGTAGATTGTATGTAATCGTTTTTTTGTCTCTGGATTTGAAATTGTGATTAAATTTGACGGAAAATTGAGAGTATAATAGGAATGAAATAAGATTGTTTTGCTTGTGTTGACGCGTGAGAGGTTTCGACATAATCCGTGAAGGGATCTAAGATGACTTTAGATTACAATAACAAGGTTTCAATTCTTATTGAATTGGATTCAAGGACAAACTTGTTTTTTTTCGTGTTGATATTGCACAATCCGTATTGGATTACGTGAAGATAATTTGGAGTTCTAAGGGCATTTTTAATCGCTTCGAATTACTTATTATTACCTAGGGATTTTTTTGCTCTGTAATTCTGTTGCACAATAATAAGTCTATAGTGTAGGAAATTACAATAAATGGTTTCATAATTAATATTAATAATGCAAATGTGAGTTAATTTCTTACAATTTATCTTTTTAGAAAAATTTAACTACTAAAGCTATTTTGAAAATTCTTTCACCAATGGAAACCTATACCTGATATCAGGTTATAGGTACATTTGCTACTTTTTTTTACTACAACCGTCATAAGCACGCGCGGAGCCGTTTACAAAAGTTAGTGAATTGATAAATAGTCATTACTTTTTATTTTAAAACAAGAACCCGCAAAAAAAAAAACAACAGTAGGTACAGAGACCAAAGACAACAAAAAACACTTCATGCCATAACTTTTTAATGACCATATTTGCATAATTGTCTTTATGCACACCGCATCTTGTTTCATTTACGTAAAGGTTATATCCTCAGTTATTGGTTTGCTAAGAGTGGGCCGTAGATTATCAGTTTTATCTTTCAGGTAGTTGGGGCTTAATATGAGGACTTATTGATTAACCAAAGACTTAGATCCACGAGTGAATTCTATCGTCTTTCTACCCTCATAGTTTTTTTTATGGGATAGGATCGCCTGATGGTAAGCGATTACTGCCGCCCATGGACACCCGCAACACTAAAGGCGTCACAAGTGCGTTGCCAGCCTTTTAAAAAGGAGTACGCTCCTTTCTTGAAGGTTTGAAATTCGTGATGGTCCGGGAATACCGCAGGCAGACAGTTCATTCCACAGTTTTGTTGTGCCGTTGTGCGAGGCAGAAAGTTTCTAAAAAAGCGGACAGTTGTGTACTGTCAACCATCTAAATGATAGGGATGAAACTGCTGTCGCGTAGGATGATGGCGTAGTTATGGAGAATGGGGTTGGTTTTCATTTTAATCATAATTAAATATTCCTGATGTCAGTTTATATCTGTCATCTTTACATTACAGTCTTTAACAGTTCAGTTCTGGACATGGGCCTCTTCTTATGGAAAAGATTTTGGCATAATATACAACGCTGGCCAGACAGATTGGTATAGATAGTGTGTTTCAAGTTTTCCTTCTCTTTGCAGTGCTGTTGTCCTGGTAGTTTGCTCCCTTAGTCGTCTCTTACGATACCCACGGGATGAATAGGGGTGGTGAAACTCCGTATTCTTAATCCGTCACCAGACAATAAGTTTTTTAATTACCAAAAGTATTTGATTAAATCTTATTTACTATTTCTAAAACAGGAGTTTCTAAACACAATTAAGGTAAAACACAAACCAAATCAATTAATCAACCGCTTTAATACTCCACGCTGGCATTAAATACTTAATTTAAAAAAGGAACGGAATTTAAAAAATACCAACCATAAACCACACACTTTATAGTTATCAATTAAACAATTATAGTCGTTGGTAGCGTTGGTTGAGCCAAGATTAAAAAACGAAAAAGTTTTAAGTTTCAAAGAGGTTATAATCAGGGCGCATTAGCCAACTGGGTAACAAGAAGGTTCATTAAGCTGTGAGATCGACATTAAACTTTAGTTTTTACGGTAATGCTCGACAATCTGGTTTTATGTCAATTTTATGGGAGTATATAAGAAGAGAAACATGGTAGTCTTCATGATATCGGCTTTTAATGGTTCGCTATAATATTTTATTTATATACCTATTTCAAACTCTAGTTTAACGCCTACTGCTAGGCTTTCACTGTGATGTTTGAACTAATTTTCATTTTAATTGGAGTTTTATGGTAATTGGTATTTTGTATTTGTAAATCGATAAAAAAGGTGGTATAGTTGGTCTGAGCTTCGATCGGGAGATTGCTTGTTTGAATTACTTTTAGTAAATACAATGCCTTATTGTGGATATATTAAAAATAATCAATCAAATTGCGAATGCAGACAGTGCAACAATGCAGCATGGTGACTCACACCATGGCGGCCTAGTTAGTGATACTTCTGCATCATTGCACAGACGCACGCAACAGCACGAATGCTTTCATTTTTGGATGATCTTCTGTGCGAGTTTAGTACCACACCGGCGGAGCCGACCCGTTCGAGCTGAAATTAGCGTAGTATCACTACCTTCATTGTATTAACTCACTTGTATTTTTAACTGACTTCCAAAAGGAGGACGTTCTCAATTTCTTCGTTTTTTTTTATGTATTGATATGTTTTTATGTATATATGTACACTGATTACTCCGTCAACTGTGGACCGATTTTGAAAATTATTTTTGTATTCGAAAGGGTATGCTCCCCATGTGGTCCCATGGCCACCATATCAGGATCTGATGATGGGATCCCAAGGAAATCGAAGGAAACCCTCAAATTTACGTGAGCGCCTGCAATGAAGTTGAGGCAATTGTCTGCATTCCTTCATATTCTGTAGACATCATTTAATTTCATAATATATAGTCCATTTGAGATTTTATTACAAAAAATTACCTGAAGTCCTTTCGATTCTATACAGTATGTATGTTACCTTTAGTCGTATTCTTTCAAGTTATTTAGGTGAAATGATGATGAGAGACTTGAGAAAGACTAAAAAGCGAAAAAAATCCTTTAAAAAAACCGACTTCAAAAACTAAAAAGTATAAAATAACTTAATTTGCTACCTATTCATAGGTTTGAAGTCGGTGCCAAGCCAAAATGTAATAGTAAGTACCGCACTCGCCGCGGCACTTGAGCGGGATAGCTGCTCTTCGCGTAGAACAAAACAACCGAAGCGTCGGTGACGTTGTTGACGTTAGTCTCGAAATATAGCGAGTGTGGTACCTACTATTACATTTGGCTTGGTACCGAATTCAAACCTATGAATAGGTAGCACATACAAATTAAGTTATTTTATACTTTTTAGTTTTTGAAGTCGGTTTTTTAAACGAAGTTTTTTTTTTATTATTCCACTATTAGCTGATCTTAACCTGACCGATTTCGCCCTATGGCAGTAACCTTTGATTTAACTACAATAAGTACCTATGTACCTAACTATGGTTGGTGCACAAATAACACTCACGAGGCCTCAGTTCTCATCAATGATCGGTAATAATATTTTTTCCGCTCTTCTCTGAATTCGATTTAGGAACGGCGCAATTTGTAGTAACTTTGGCAGTGGTTTCTTTTTTTCTTTTAAATATCGGCTGTCAGCATTTAACACAAACCTTCTTGAAATTAAAATTGGTTTTTGATGGAGTAAACAATAGGGTATTTGCCTATTTTTCAAAAAGTGTTTCAATTTAATTAATGATCAATTTTAAGCTACAAAAAAAAAATGCTTAACAAAAAACGGCTAACAATGGTAAACTTAAAAACATAACTCAAATTAAATATTTTCCCGCCCAAAACACAATCGCCGTCAAGTGGTCGTATGACGTCATTTTTCTCAGTCACATTAGTGTAGGTTAGAATTTCTGTCGTCTTTCTTTCATTTCAATATGAGATAAAAATTATATTACCAGTATTGCGTAGTACCTTTTTGTGAAAATACCACAAAAAGAACACCTACGAAATTGTTCGGGATTATCGCCGAAATATCTTGCCACCATAATCGTGTCCATCCGTAGCAAATTTAAACTATAAGCTTTCGTGATTTTTTTCTGCATTGTTAGACCTTCGCCTTTTATAATATACACACATCAAAAGTGTCTAGGGATCAAGCATTTTTATGCGGATTTCTTGAGATAGAGATGTGGCTTTGTAATAAATTTATGATTTTATAAATTTATATGGATCCTTTTTGGTGCATTTCATAATTTGAATCAGGAACTGTCAATCAAATTCGAGTAAAAGATGAAAATCAGCTGTCAATATTTTCCCTATAAAAACATACAACGCATTGAAGACATTATTAGTGCTACTGTTTCCCTACTACTGATTAAAACCAACGTTATTATGGAGCGGCGACGTCATTTAAGCAGGGAAGAAATGCTCAGAGCCGTGGGAATGATAGAAGTTGGTTCCCGGCAACGTACTGTGGCTTTAGCTCTGAATACAAGTCAGAGTGTTATCAGTCGACTTTGGACACGTTACCGAAGCACTGGTACCGTGGCTGAGCGCCATGGAGGACGGTATCGCTGCACCACACGGAGACAAGACCGATACATTCAAATCTTAACTCGAAGAGCTCCAACAATAACCGCCATGATGTTAGCCGTGAGGCTTCATCACTCTTCAGGGAACTTAATTAGCGACCAAACAGTCAGAAATCGCTTGCATGAAGTGAACCTTCATTCCCGAAGACCGCTACGGGTACCACCTATAGCAATGCACAATCGTAGGATTCGATATCAATGGGCTCTTGAACACAGAAATTGGGCAGAAGAACAATGGCGTTTCGTGTGCTTTTCTGATGAGTCTCGTTTTGGTATGAGACCGGATACAAGACGTTTACGACACTGGAGAACCCCTGGACGCCAACAGCGATTAAAATCCTGCCAGGAAGTCCATCCTTATAGTGGTGGAACCATCATGGTATGGGCGGGTATTTGGATCGGCGGAAGAACTGAGTTGATTTGGATCAGAGGCAACCTCAACGCTCAAATTTATGCTGAGACGATTGTATCAGACGTCATCGTTCCTCTACAAGTGCAAATCGGTCCCTTATTTCAGTTAATGCATGATAATGCACGACCGCACACCGCAAGAGTTGTAAGACAGACTCTCGCCGCAGCTAACATCAATGTCCTGCCCTGGCCTGCTCAGTCGCCAGACTTGAACCCGATTGAGCATGCATGGGATATGCTACAGAGAAGAGCTCTGCCGAATATGGAGGGTATCCAGTCGCAAGAAGACCTTTTTTTGTTGTTGCAACGAACATGGGCGGCCATTCCACAGCGTGATTTGGATGAACTCATTTTGAGTATGCCAAACCGATGTTCTTGTGTTGTTAGTGTTCGCGGTAGAAACACGGATTATTAATTGTTTAAGTTACCTAATAAAATTTTAAAGAAAACTGTTATTTCAGTCTTTTTTTCGAACTTTAATGTTAGTGGTTCAAATGTCAAAAATCCCTTTATTAGGAAAATGGCAAATTTCTTTATTAATGCAAAGGTGACTTGGTTTATCGTTACTGTGACAAACGAAAACACTTTATTTGATGAATCCTTAAAGAAAATTTTAATTAATATCAATCAGGAGAAAAGTTATTGCAAAAATATATGTTGATCCCTAGACACTTTTGATGTGTGTATATGCCGAAATAATATAGTTAATAACTTATTACAGCATATTTTTTTTTAGGTGATTGACAAGTCGATACGTTTGAGAAAACTGACGTAAGACTTTATGATTGGCATTTGCGGTCACGTGACATATAGATTAAAAATCATGATTTTTATTTTATGAAAATATTGAAAATATGTAATTATTTTTAGAAATAAAAATTGTATTAAAATTTCCTGCCATCTAATCTAGCTATATGCAAAACATCGTATTTTTTTAGTACTACAGGCAAGTACCCTATTAAACCATTTCGTCTGGCCAGCGTGGTATAGTAGGTCAAAACCTCCTTTCTAAGGAATACTGGTGTGTACAGCACACCAGTGGACTGTTGATGATGATAGACCAAAGATAGATGACGGATTAGAGTAAAGAAAACAGATATAATGAAACTGAGTCATATTTTATGAACTAATTTGACAGTCCTTGAAAATAAGTATTTTAGGGGGGAAACATTTCCGTCGCTAATTCTGTTGAGGTTTTTTCAATTGCAGATGTCCATTGGCACCAACAGTCACTAACCATCTGGAGATCTTTCGGCTCGTTTGTCTGCTTTACCATAAGAGTACATAGGTCCTTAGGTACCTACATACAAATAGAATTCGTGTTTTACGTCTGTCACACTCAACTAAACGCGAAAGATAATCGAATTGTACTAATTAACATCACAAACACTGTCTATTTATTTAAAAACAAAACTACACTTCAGTCGCTACAATTCAAGAATGTACCTATTTAAATTTAACAAAAGAGAATTCAGTTCTTTTATCATACAGATCATCAAAATTCTCTGCCAAGCTCATTACAAAAATGTATCTACATCAAAATAACATCATCATTGAAAAAAATATTCACCCCAACGCGACCCTTAAAATAACCAATAACATGCGTTAATGGAGGCTGAATACATGCAGCTGTCGTTGCCTATGAAAAAAGTTAGGCGCGTTATCATTGGACGGTTGGAGGAAACATTAACCGCATCTGTCATCTCGCAATTTTGCCGCCATTTTGTAATATTACGTATTTATATTGAACAATAAAATGTTATATTTATTATGTTCGTTAGGTACTAAAGGTTGATATTAGCAAATTTTATGTGCTTGTAACACGCGAGTTCATTAATAGGAACATAGGTAAGAAAATTGCAATATTTGACTATGTTTTCATTCATTATGGTAATGTCATACATCTATCTATACCTACCTGCTACTAAAGGATCTAAACCGCTAGTTGAATCCTGAAGCATTGCCTGAAGCCTGTAGTTTCCTTTGAGTTTTTTTTTTACAGTCGTGGGTATACTTAAATGCGCGTTAATTTTTACCCGACCACGGCGAAACCAAAAGGAAAGGTAATAATTTTGGTAGTGTATGTATGTTTGTACCTATTTTAATAAATTACTGAACCGATTCGTAATAATAACCCGGGAGAGACGGTTTATATTAATTTCATCAAAAAATCCGTGTTGTTTTGCTATTTAATGCATTTTAGTTATATTTCATAATATTAACATAACTTTATGCGAAAATTAGTACTGTGTACTAGTAGTAAATATGCTACTCGCATAGTTCGTGGACAAAACTCGGAGGGTTTTCTAGTCTCTAAAACTTAAGATATAAATTTACCATTTACCATATCTTAGGTTCAAACACAATTAACTTATTACATTTTATTTTTAGTTTCTCTATTTTTAGTTCCCAGTCATCAACCACAGATATTTTTTCTACGAACAACTTATGAATATGCCTGTGTATCTTTACAAATTTCAGAATAAAAACATGAATAAACCACAAAATATATTGCTTCTCAATTTAAAATACCGATATAATGCCGCCATATTGTCGACTAAAACGTCAAAAAAAAGCAGTACGGTTCCTCCTGTCACTACGCGCATCCCGCCACTCGTAAAACCCAAATTATTAACATATAAATTGATATTTGTCAAGCTGAGGCACCGACGCGCGATAAGGCACGCTACGATTATATTGTAGGTAGGTGCTATGACGAATAAACTTGTTTTCAGTTTGTTAATTTTAGGATCTCTAAAGAGGTTACCTTAGTGTTTGAAAAAATAATGGCAGTCATTAAAAACAAGAGCGGGAAAAAAAATTACTGGTTTAATATTTAAATTAGGTTTAATTTAAATATCATTACATTAAATTGCTTATTTAAAGGCGTGTATATAATGATATTATTATGTGAAGTTAATTAGTGTTTCGTCATCATATGTACATCATATTAATCATATTTACAGTTTGGTATAATCTCAGAATTACAATAATGGAATTTATGCATTTCAAGCGATGTCTAATCTTAATTTCAAAAGATTTGTGTTCATTTAAAATCCATTTTTAATACGTAGGTATAATTTTCTTCATAAGTGTAATTAAACTAATTAGTGCTTCTATGAACATTGATTATCTTTAGGGTTCCTTGTTCGTGATTAAATTATTTATTTTTAATCTACGTCATTCATACTTCTGATTCTTTGACATTTATTAAAACTAAAACCGTCCGTGAATTCATCTATCTATAGTCTACTAGCTGACCCGGCGAACTTCGTAGTGCCATCTATCTATATAATATATAAAAGAGGAAAGTGACTGACTGACTGACATAGGTACACAGAGATCAACGCACAGCCCAAACCGCTGAAGCTAGAATCCTGAAATTTTGCATGTAGGCTCTTTAAAATATAACGTAAGTGAGCACTAAGAAAGGAATTTTGGAAATGACACCCCTAAGGGGGTAAGTCAGGGTATGAAAGTCTGCGTGAGCGAAGCCGCGTGCAAAAGCTAGTATTTACATATCTATCTCAGCTTCCCACAGGCAGTGTACAGTCGCGGACAAAAAAAAAACTTTTCCCGTTATCTTTTAACTTTTCTTGTACACAAACCTTGTTCTAACAAACGTTTTGTGTAAGATACACACATCAAAAGTGTCTAGGGATCAACATATGTGTCTAGGGATCAACATATATTTTTGCAATAACTTTTCTCCTGATTGATATTAATTAAAATTTTCTTTAAGGATTCATCAAATAAAGTGTTTTCGTTTGTCACAGCAACGATAAACCAAGTCACCTTTGCATTAATAAAGAAATTTGCCATTTTCCTAATAAAGGGATTTTTGACATTTGTACCACTAACATTAAAGTTCGAAAAAAAGACTGAAATAACAGTTTTCTTTAAAATTTTATTAGGTAACTATAACAATTAATAATCCGTGTTTCTACCGCGAACACTAACAACACAAGAATCGGTTTGGCATACTCAAAATGAGTTCATCCAAATCACGCTGTGGAATGGCCGCCCATGTTCGTTGCAACAACAAAAAAAGGTCTTCTTGCGACTGGATACCCTCCATATTCGGCAGATCTCTTCTCTGTAGCATATCCCATGCATGCTCAATCGGGTTCAAGTCTGGCGACTGAGCAGGCCAGGGCCAAAGCCACATCTCAATCTCAAGAAATCCGCATAAAAATGCTTGATCCCTAGACACTTTTGATGTGTGTATTTTGTTTTTTAGTGATCATAACAGCCCTCAATAGTCTACTGTTGGACATAGGTTTAGGTCTACTACACCACGCTGACCAGACGGGTTGGTATAGGGTTTGTGTCAAGTGAGGCCATCCGGCCAGTGCTCGACCTATGGCTTGGGAGAGGGCACGGCTCCCTCTCGTTCCGTGTGACGCAGGTCCTCTCGGGGCATGGCTGCTTCGGGAGGTTCCTGTGCCGCATAGGCAGGGAGCCGGACGCTCGGTGTCACCACTGCGTCGACTGTCGGGAGGACACGGCGCGGCATACGCTGGCAGAGTGTGCTGCTTGGGAGGGGCCGCGCCGTGCCCTCATCTCTGTAGTAGGCAGTGACCTCTCGCTGTCGGCCGTAGTTCGTTCTATGGTCGACGGCGAGGAGTCCTGGGACGCGGTGGTGTCCTTCTGCGAAGCGGTCATCTCGCAGAAGGAGGCTGCGGAAAGGGAAAGGGAGATCCTGACCTCTCTCTCGGTCCGCAGCAGGCGCACCGGGCGTCGGGGGAGGGCCTACGCTGCCCTCCACCGGCCCCCCTAACTGGGTCCAGGGGTGGCGGACTTGGGGATGTCCGTCGCCCCCCAACTGGACCCGAGGTGGCGGCGCGTAGTGTTCCCGCGCGCCCCTCTTGAAGTCGCGAGGGAAACTCTCCCTCGCTGACGAGATGTGGCCCGCAGCGGCGGGCCGGCACCAGTCGGGGATCGCGGTTGTCTCTTATGTTCCCGTGATCCCCGGCGTAGGTGTGAGACGGAACACCGGGGGGTTTTAGTCAGTAGGAGTCTGACAGACCCCTTCGCCCCTTTCCCCAGGGCGGAGGACATCCATGAGGATTTCCCCCCGTCAAAAAAAAAAAAAAAGGGTTTGTGTCAAGTGTTCCTTCTCTTTGCAGTGCTGTTGTCCTGGTAGTTTGCTCCCTTAGTCGACTCTTACGGCACCCACGGGGTGAATAGGGATAAGTTTATTTGCATAAAGCATGTGTAAACAAGTACAGTCCGTAAAAACGTGTTTTGCCATAGCTGGCGTATATTTTTTTTTATAATAATAAAAATGTCGTGACGCCATGATGCAGCAATCTCAAATATTTAATAGAAAACAATAATGAAAAGTAAATAAAACAGCCACAAAGATTTAAACACATAAACACGGATGACATTCTGCACCGTCATGCGTCACCACATTGAGATAATAATAATAATAAAGCCTCTTTATTTCCTATGTATCGGAACTGATTAGTACTTATTAAGTGCATGTATGTGCAAATGCAAGTGCAAATATATATAATTCATGCATGCACTTGTATGCAAATTAAAATTATTGAAATTGCTCGAAAATTATATGATTTAAATAAATTGAAATTAGAAATATTAACACAATGAAATAAAATAAAAAGTAAAAATTAGTTTAATTTACATAAAAATCTATTAATTTGTAGATGTCCAGTGTATATAATTCAATATAGACCCCTCAACGAGTAAAGGTCTCCTCCATTTTGCTCCACGTCTGTCTATCTTTTGCTTTTGTAAAGCAGTTTTCACCGACTTTTTTCACTATTTCATCTACCCATTTTTCCCTCGGTCTACCTCTCTTCCTTTTGTTTCTTGATCCTTGTCAGGTAGTTACTCTCGGTGTCCATTTTTTCTTGTACATACGTGCAACATGACCCGCCCATTTCCATTTTTGCCTTCGAGAGTGTTCCAAAGCATCTATTATATTTGTCGTTTTTCTTATTTCTGTGTTTTTTATTCTGTGTTTTCTTTGTATGTTTAGTATACTCCCTTCCATCGCTCTCTGGCATACTTGTATTTTGTTTTTAATAATATTATTGTATATCCATGTCTGGCAGCCATACGATAGACAGGGTAGCATACATACATGAGTCCATAATTTTTTTCTTGAGCTTCATCGGAAGCTTTGATTTTAGGGTTTCTTTATTGCTCCAGAATTTGTTCCAGGTTAGGTCGTCTTCATGTCTTGTTTTAGAAAAGGATACTTGTTGTCCAAGATAAATGTATCTTTGAACATATTCCAATGCATTGTTGTTGACCCTTATTGGTAGATTATTGTGGTTCGTCATAACATTAGTCTTCGAGCTATTTAGCTCTAGGCCGATTGCATTGCTTACTTCATATGTTTTGTTGATCATTTCCTGTAATTGTGATACTGTTTCAGAGAAGAGTATAATATCGTCCGCGAATCGAAGATTACTAAGGGGTTTCCCATTTATATTAATTATTTCTTTCCCAGTTTAGGTTTTTCATTATACTTTGGAGTACAGCTATAAAGATTCGAGGCAAAAGGGGGTCACCCTGTCTGGCGCCTCTACAAATGTTTATTTCAGGACCATGTCTCTCCAGCTTTACACGACTTTTACTTTTGGTGTAGCTGTCTTTTAAAAGATCTATAGTCTCTTTCGGTACTTTGTATTCATGTAGAGCTTTCCGTATACTCTTATGCGATATAGAATCGAAGGCTTTAGCGTAGTCAAAAAATGCTAGGTAGAGTGGTCTATTGTGCTCTATTTATTTCTCCATAATTAAATTTCCTGTGTAGAGAATCTATCGAGTATAGTAGGGTTCTGACAAGCCATTTCAATTTGTGGTGTATTGTCTTTTGATGAGTATAATTAGCTATAGAACTATGTCGCTTTTTCTATTATTTCAGATGTTGATAATATTTTATTGTCAGTAGTCTCACATTTTAAATAGGGTATCCATTGTTTAGTGGTATTCAGATATTTAAGACCTTTTTTAAGCTGCCTGTTGATTCAAGATGCCCTTCAATTACTTTTATTCTACGTTCTGTGCGTTCCCGTTTCAATAATTTGTAGATGTTTTTATAGAGATAGGGACGTTCGTCTTTTTCCTGTTTAGTTAGATTTTTTTGTGATATAATTTATTTCTTCTTGCAATAAGGCATTTTATGTGAACAGGTATAGTCTCCCGTTTTGTTGAATATTTAGGTTGAATTGAATTTAAACTAGTAGTTATTGTACGTTTGATTTTGTCATAAACCGACTCTACATTTTCATTAGCTTCTAATACCATCTCGTTTACATTTGTACTTAAGGTTTTTAAGAACTGTTCTTTTTTTTCTGGAGTACTGAGCTTAGTTTTAGACTTTTTAAAGTTAGTTCTACTTTTCTTTATCGGTGTAATCCGTAGCGTGCTTCTCAAGAATCGATGGTCGCTGGGGAAAGTTAAATTGGATATAATTTCAAAGTTTGAGATCCTTTTCCATCAAATTGAGATACATTGCCAATAACTAAATGGATTTTATGTACAACTTTTGTTAGTTTTTCTTACCATATTTTTCCTGCCTGCCTCAAACTCTAACTGAACCATTTTAATAATTGTTTTTATTAAAAGGCAGACCTCTCAATTGTGAACTATGGCACGAATTCATTTTAGTAAGTAATAGCTTTTGAGATACAGCCTTTGTCAGTCGCGTCATTATTACGAATATATTGACACCTCATTCGTTAAAATCGGATAAATAGTTTAGGTACTATGGTTGAACATAGATTGCCAAAACTTCCTTTTCGTTTTGCTGTAGTCAGATAATAACCCTCCTTCTTTCGCTGTCGAATAAAAATTAACAGTTAAATACGGACCCATCACTCTTATTTCATTTCAAACTTGACCAGTTCTTATTAATTGCGTTACAGTGAAGTAATTAATGATAATTAAATGTCAGTATTTATTATTAGTCAAACAAAGTGCCAATTATTAGCAATTAAAAGACATTAACATGATTGAAATCGAAATTAAGACATTTCATGATATTTCTGGTTTTGATATTAAATATATCTACTATTACGAGTATATTATATTATCTGGCAGTCTGTCATACAGACCTGTCCTAGTATAGATGCCAGTCTCTCATTTAAGAACATAGCAATTTGCCTAATGTTAGCTTGTTTTTGTAATGCCTAATGTAATGTTGTACGATGTGAGAGAAACAATTAATAATTAATTATTATTATATCTACTTACTGAGAATTTTCAATCTGCCCTATGTCTCCGCAGAATCTTTGAATACTTCGGCGGTTCGGCGACATTGCGAGGAGAGAAGGCGATAACCTTGATAGACTAAAGGTGATGGGGAAGATAGAAACGAAAAGACCCAAACGAAAAGGCACTACGATCCATGCTTGACACTGCTCAAGATAGGAACAGGTGCCGAGCTATCACTCGCAGAATGGCTCCAAATAGGGTTCAAGACCATCGGAATTGAGACGACCGATATGCGACAGAGAAGGAGAGATAGGCAACTCAAATAGAGAAGCAGAATTGAATTATAATAAATCTCTTTATTGAACCATATTAGTAACAAGATTATCTCCATCTAGGAAAACTAAAACTAGGGAATTACAATTGGCGGCCTTATCGCTCGGAGGCAATCTCTTACAGGCAACCGTGCTGGAATTCAGATTTTAACTTAGAGCGAGACATTTTTGTGCAATCAGAATTCACGGGAAGCTCCAGTTATATTACCAACTTGAAATTATATGAAATTAAAATTATACTGGGCCTAGCCCAATCTAGGAAAAAGATTAACAACAAAAAAAAACCGACTTCAAGGTTCGACTCGATTTCTCTTGGATGCCATCATCATTCTTTAATGTCCTTATCATGGTACCACCGTTGGGATCCATTCCATTAAAAAAGAATCATCAAAATCGGTTCATAAACGATGAAGTTATCCGCGAACACACATAAAAAATAAAAAATAAACATAATATATGGTCGAATTGAGAACCTCCTCCTTTTTTGAAGTCGGTTAAAAAGGGGCTATGAGGACATAAAGCCTCTCTGATACTATACCACGCTGACCAGACGGGTTGGTATATGGTTTGTGTAAAGTGTTCCTTCTCTTTGCAGTGCTGTTGTCCTGGTAGTTTGATCCCTTAGTCGTCTCATACGACACCCACGGGGTGAATAGGGGTGGTGACACTCCGTATTCATAATCTGTCACCACACAGACAACATTAACAAATAGGATTATTTTCTATTCTAATAATATTAGGGTAAATAAAAAAAAAACTCAAGCTGAGGACTGTAAAATAGGGTCTGAGAATTAGCCAAACGAAGCCGGGAGCAAGAACCATTATACCCATCAACGAAAGAAACCCTTAACTAACCAATCAAAAACGTACCGAAACTTCTACATAAAGCCGAACCATAGACATAAATAACTTTTTCTTCTTTTTTTTATTACAAAGATCCACAGCCATACCGCCTTCGCCAGTTACTTTTTATGGTTTTTTAAATATCCATAAGTATGTGGTCCTTTTGAAGATTAGTTTGTTATCTCGTTGTAATAAAATAGCTGTGGGTATAGCTTATTTTTGTAGTACTTTTTTTTAATTGCCGAACTTGGGTACGTGGAATCAGGGTTTTGAATTTTGTTCTTTTTTTAAAATAATTCTTTGCGAGAGGTTGGATATTGTTTATGGATAATATCATCATTATGTTATTTAAGATACTTCTAATGGAAGAACGTTTCTGTTTTGGGTAACATTTTTATTTTTATTCATTGTCGTTTTAAAAATGTTGTGAAGTTCGAACATTGCATTAAACTTGTTCTTCACTTTTCTAACCTAAAATCTAATGATATAGAGAATAGTTAATAATTCAATTTCTCCTTTGGGGAAACAGGCCTAATTTTATTTATGTACGAGTTGTGCCCGTGACTTTGTCCGCGTGGAATAGTGTCTTTGGGTAGCATTTATACAACTTTACACCCCACCTTTTTACCTCCGATGTCCTTTGTGAGACTGTAGACTATCTGTGTACCAAATTTCATTTAAATCGGTTCAGTAGTTTTGTCGTGAAAGCGCGACGGACAGAGTTACTTTCGCATTTTTAATGTTAGTAAGGATACATCCATATAAAAAAGAGGCTTTAGCGATTGTATAAAGATAATCATCATGCTTACTATCAGGCAGTTCAGAGTCATTTTGGCAGCTGACTATAAAAAAAAAACGACACAAAACACTTGCAACTTGACTACGGGTGCAGATTCCTCAAACTTTGTATTATGAGAGGGTCACGTTTGACTCTATTTGAGTGATCTCTCTTAGAGAAACGGTGTTAGTAATTTTTTTTATAAATATGACCAAAGTGACTCTACTCTGCCTGATGGAAAGCATGAGCAGAATCGAAGAGTGGTGGTCATCATACTCATTGCAAATAAAGACAATACAACAATGCAGCATGGTAACCCACACTATGGCGGCCCATTGAAATGCTTCTGCATCATTAGGCCTCCGGTCTCGCACTCACCAACGAAACATGACAGCACGAATGCTGTCACTTCAGGTTGGTCTTCTGTGAGAGGATGGTACTCTTCCATTATAATATATTTATTCTAAATAATGATTCTAAGCGAACTTGAAGACCTAACCTACAACACCCTTTTAACTCATGAGTTGCACATGGGCAGCTTCACGACTAAACCACTGAATCGATTTCAATGAAATTTGATATGGGGATACTTTGATTCCTGAGAAAGGACCGTTGTAACTAACATACAAACGAATGGAGCCGCGGACAAAGGCTCTTAGGAAAATGGCAAATTTCTTTATTAATGCAAAGGTGACTTGGTTTATCGTTACTGTGACAAACGAAAACACTTTATTTGATGAATCCTTAAAGAAAATTTTAATTAATATCAATCAGGAGAAAAGTTATTGCAAAAATATATGTTGATCCCTAGACACATATGTTGATCCCTAGACACTTTTGATGTGTGTATTTATTGGACAAAGTCCATAACTTCGAGTTTCCAAAATGCGTAGAGCCTTGTGAGAAGAATACTGCCAAAGAAACTCATAACCACTCTTTAAAAGTCAGATATTTAGGTACAATAGTGTTAGTATTACATGAAAGTGATGTATAATATTTAAAAGTAGCCCATGCGATGCCTAAATCAAAGAATCTCTACTGAAAATTTCATTCAAATCGGCGCAGCAGCTGCAGGTTTCAGGGAAGTAGAGCCACGCTGATTTCAGCACGGTTGGGCCAGCTCGATAATTTTTTACTATATTTTTTCGGTATATCAACATAATATCTACACATTAAATCCACCATCTTGTATTAAATACAAGCAAAAACGCAACGTCATTCCCCCATTGCGTTTCGTTTCACCAATAACAATGTACGTTTTGTTAGTCCATTGGAGATGTGGGTAATTTTGTCTAGTTAGCGTTTAATTGTATCTCGCCCCAGTTGTGTTGTATTTGATTTATAGGTATTGTGTTTCAAAATAGTGTTGATATTGAACTAGAATGTGAGATTTGGGAATTATTGCGGGTGGTATAATAATTTATTGATTACAATACTACGCCTTCTTCAAATTCAAACTCAAATTTAAAATCATTTATAAAATTAAGTCACCAAGTGACACTTATGAACGTTAAATCGAAGCCATTAAAAAACATAGATCGACACAAACAGACGCGGACGCCACAGCATGTTTTTTTTTTATGGAATAGGCGGGCAAAGGAGCAGACGTCTCACCTGATGGTAAGCGATTTCCGCCGCCCATGAACACCTGCAACACCAGAAGCGTCACAAGTCCGTTGTCGACCTTTGAGGAGATGGGGGGGGGGATAGGGGGAGGTGGGTTGCGGTATGGGCCTCCGGTATCCTCACTCACTCGGTGAAACACAGTGCAAGCACTATTTCACACCGGTTTTCTATGAGGCCGTGGTATCACTCCGGTCGAGCCGGCCCATTCATGCCGAACCGTGGCTCTCCCACGGGAATGTGCTATATTGTCAAAATAAATTAGGTGAAAACACCAAAATCTACTGCCTGCCTGTGTGGATCCATAACTTCGAGTTTCCAAAATGCGTAGAGCCTTGTGAGAAGAATACTGCCAAAGAAACTCATAACCATTCTTTAAAAGTCAGATATTTAGGTACAATAGTGTTAGTATTACATGAAAGTGATGTATAATATTTAAAAGTAGCCCATGCGATGCCTAAATCAAAGGATTTCTACTGAAAATTTCATTCAAATCGGTGCAGCAGCTGCAGGTTTCAGGGAAGTAGAGCACGGTTGGGCCAGCTCGATAGTTTTTTTAATAAACAATTTTTTAACATTTAAAACTAGTCTATGTCCTTCCTAAATCAAAGGATCTCCATTGTAAGTGTTATCCAAATCGGTGCAGCGTCTAGCCGTGAAATCGTAACAGATAGACCGACAGATAAATTTTCGAATTTATAATATAAGTAAATATCGATATATCAACTTAAAAGATAATACCTATCATGATGTGTCTGTGTGTCTTTGTTTATTATGTTTTTCTATCTTAACTAGCTGTCCCACGCAACTTCGTTTGCGTCTGCTATTACCCGTAACGTGACAATTTTCCCCCGTTTTTGAAACATTCTTAATTGGTCCTCCGCTCCTATTGGTCTTAGCGTAATAATATACAGCCTATAGCCTTCCTCGATAAATGTACTACCCAACACTGAAAGATTTTTTCAAATCGTACCAGCGGTTCCCGAGATTAGCTCGTACAAACAAACAAACGCTTTAGCTATATAATATTAGTAGGTATAGACTAGATACTTGACTGATTGTAGGCCCATACCCTCAACCCTTCCCCCTCCCCATTCCACTCCCGATCCCCCAAAGGCCGGCAACGCACTTGTGACGCCTCTGGTGTTGCGGGTGTCCATGGGCAGCGGTAATAGCTTAGGTGATACGTCTGATAGTTTGCCCCTCTACCATAAAAAAAAGATTGACATAATATTGCATTTGAAGATGAATTTCTTGTAACAGGCAAGTTATTTCGTTAAAGCTCTGGTTACTTCGACACTCACTCAACTCCTTACCTCCTCTCTGAAGGACAAAATCAGGAATCAAAATCAAAATCACGAATTGATCCGTCAGAGAGCCAAGGTAACCAACATAGCTCTGGAAGTTAAGAGGTTGAAGTGGGAGAGGGCTGGTCATATAAGTCGCAGAACTGGCAACCGCTGGAGTAAGCGCGTTCTGGAGTGGAGACCGCGTCGTGGCAAACTTGGTAGTGTTTTTTTTTTATGGAATATGCTGGCAAACGAGCAGACGTATCGCCTAATGGTAAGCAATTACCGCCGCCCTGGACACCTGCACCTGTCGGCCTTTGGGGAAGGGGGGAGAATCGGGAGATAGGGGGAGGGGTTGGGGTATGGGCCTCCGGTATGCTCACTCACTCGGTGAAACGCAGCGCAAGCACTATTTCACACCGTTTTTCTGTGAGGCCGTGGTATCACTCGTAAAGACGCGTACTCGAGAAGCGTAGCTCTCCCATGGTAAGCGTGGGACGCCCTCTGGCCAGATGGCGGGACGACTGGATGCAAAAGGCAACAGACCAGGTTCTGTGGTGTACCATGGGGGAGCCCTATGTTCAGGACTGCAGTGGGCTGATGATGTCGATATAGAAGATAATAATACTGTCTACTGTGCTGTAGGTCGTAAATTCACTTCTCATCTATCACAAATAATACGTGATAAACAAGATCATTTTGTTCTGTGTCTGGTTTCTGTGGCTAATTTAAGTATGAATGTCGGTATGTCATTTTTTTATAAAAGAACTTCTGCATCAGGAGTTTACATCCTCGCGCGAATTTACATCAAAACCGTCGCGGGGGACTTTACAAAAATACATGAAACGTACACAAAGAACACCCAGACTCAGAACAATTATGGATCACACCAAATGTTGTCCCATGTGGGATTGAACCCACAACGGTGAGCGCAGTAGATAGCGGCGTAGCGACCGCTTAAACCACTAAATCATGCAGTTACTTTATGAAATTTCATATATCATCCAGGATAAATTATTGTGTGATAAGCAAGAAAATTTGTACCGTGTCTTGGTATAATTTACCTTTAAGTAATGTGTATGTATTTAGTAATACCACAGAATAACTAATAGTACTTACTATTCTACTAATAGTACTTACTTACTAACTATAGTGTCACTGTCGAACAAAAGGCAAGTTTAGGCATAAATTTTTTTCAACTCGGCCACCTCGCAAGCAAAATTAAATCTTGTCGTATGACCCGAGTGTTCAATTTCGTTAAACACCACTCGATTTACAGCAAAAGCCCAGGGTGCCCACTTGCTGTCGATTAGGTAAAAAACATCCAACGAAAACTCTCTGCCAAAAAAACACTTAAAAGCATAAAATAAACTGATTTTTCATAAATTGCTATTATATTATAATGTGTGCTAGGTACCTAAAATCTGTTTGAAGTCGGTGCCAAGTGACTATCGCTTAGACTTTTGTAATTGTTCGTTTGTATTCTTTTTGGCTTAGCAGTTTTTTTTTTTAAGTTTTTTTTTTTGTTTTTAGTGCAAACAATCGTAGGTAAGTAGTAAGTTGAACTATTTCATCAAATTTCATCATCAAGAATACAAATTAAGGTCTATACGTACGTGTAATATTAAAATCATCCTCTAATCCCTTACCGTTGAAGAGTTTAACCTTCTATCATCAGCTCACCTAAATAACTTGAAAGTATACGACTGAAGGTATTTAGATACGTATGAAATTGAAAGAATTATCCTCCAACTCCTAACCGTTGGGGAGTTGTACCTTCCACCTTCCATCATCAGCTTTCCTAAATAATTTGAAAGAATACGACTAAAGGTAACAAATATACATATGATATTTAAAGATTTATCCTCCAACTCCTAACCGTTAAGGAGTTGTGCCTTACATCATCAGCTCATCATCATAAAATGATGACTACCAGACGCAAATACCGGTGTAACTTCAGAAAATATACGAAAAACATAGTATGTGCCTATAAAAAATGAGGGTTCCTCTCAATTTCCCTGGGATCCCATCATCAGATCCAGATATGGTGGCAATGGGACCACCTCGGGAGCATACCCTATCGAATACAAAAAAAAAACTCAAAATCGGTCCACAATTGACGGAGTAATCGGTGAACATACATAAAAAAAAAATATATATACATACAGTGGAACATAGAACCTCCTCCTTTTTGGAAGTCGGTTAAAAATATTAGAATAAATGATAAAGATAACACCTTTAGTAACAAAGTAAGTAAAAACGTTTTAACAAACATGATACTCATGTCTACTACTGGTCCTGTCCTGTCCTACCTGTCGTACTAGGTACCTACCTATTTGATTTTTTATTTACTTTAAGTATTTATATTTATTTTATTTATTTATTACACAGAGAAAAACAAACTGAATTAAGTACAATCTTTGTCCCCCAAAACCTGGTTAATGGTTTGACTGGGAGATCGAGTCTCCGTACAATTATGAACTTAAAAAATAGTATTATTAAAGAAAACTAACAATTTGGAAAACAAAACTTACAACTATGGAATTAAGAAATTATTTTTAAAGGTAGGTACAAAAATTTATTATGTATATTGAATCTAATGAATACTTTTTTAATTTATTTCTAAAAGTATTTTAATTTGGTTCCTCCCTGAAGTCTGTCAGCAGACGACATTAGATTGTAAGGATTTTTTAGAGTTTTGTCACCATAATAATTATGCGTTCTTTGCACAATTACCTAATTGCCGTCACTAAGCGAGACATTTTTGTAATGTATTAATACATGTCTGTTTTTAACATATTTTTAAACAACTAATTAAATAATTTTATTGCTAATTAACTACAAACATAATAATAATAATAGTTCGTTTCGCAGTCATTTTTCACAGTAAGTACACGTAATATTCAACTTGTTTACGAACGACGCGACGCGGCTAGCGTGCGAGTCGAGCGCCGAGTGGCAACCATTGCCTAGTAGTCCTTCCCGGGAGGCGCTCGGCGGAACATAACTAAACTGAGAAGTGAAACCCCCCTGGTAATACATAAGTCTATTTATCGGCAAGCTGATTACCATAGTACAGGATCTGCCTAGTTCAAAATCAGACAACCGTGTGTAAGATGTGTGAACTTATTACTATTACTAAATTATTCATTTAAATTCATAATACAATTAGAAAGTAACTTTCCGAACGAATCGTAATTAACAAGCCAATGAATATTTAAAAAAAGACAATTAAGCTCCATTACTGACACCTTGTAGATAATCAAAATGGCTGCCGAGTTCGAAACAGCTGCTCCTGTTTATATTTTAATGTTTCACGGGGAATTTACTGAGAGCGAACCCGTAATTTATTCTTTTTATTAATTGTATCTGACAGTTACTGTCAAATTTGTTTGACATATTGAGAATTCTTCTGTACAGATAAAATTGAAGTGTCTTCAAAATAACAGCTGTTTTAATCTAAGGTTTTAATGCCGAATCTACGGTACTTACATTAAAAATTCAAATTTTAAAATTTTTGTCTCTCTGACTGTTTGTTCCGGCTGATCTCTTGAACGGCTGGACTAATTTGGACGGAATTTTTCATTTTCAGGTGTGTTTGCAAAAAAGCATAGGACCTAGTTTTTTTTTAATATTCTAATCAATACAGCAAAGGCTATGTCGTAAATATTTATAACTAACTTTCCTCTTCTTCACAGGAGCTAAATGTAATTAAATATAATTATAGTAAAATCATTAAGCATTAAATAGTTATTTTACGCAATTACTGTAATAATTTAGTACAACAAAAGAAGTAATAATTTGCAATAAATATTAAAAGCGTTTAGGTATTATTGGTATATAACGATTCGCAATAATGAGTTTGTGTTTGTAAGAGCAATATAATAACTATTATTTATACCTATTAATAGGATTTTTATGTATGCGTCTGCCAAAGTGATTCTACTCTGCCTGATGGAAAGCATGAGCAGAATTCAAGAGTAGTGGTCACCATACTCATTGCGAATGCAGACAATGCAACAGTGCAGCATGGTGACCTACGCCTATTGAGATGCTTCTGCATCATTGGGCCTCCAGTCTGCACTCATCAATGAATGTCTTTCGTAGTGTAGTAGTGCTGTCATTTGAAGTTGGTCTTCTGTGCGAGGGTAGTACCGTCCCGTTAGAGCCGACCCGTTTGAGCTGAAATCAGCGTGGCTTTACCACCTATAAAACGTTAGCGTATTTTAGTAATTACTAGCTGTGACCCGCGGTATTTCCCGTGAGTTTTCGTGTAACCTTTTCTTTCTAAAATAAAAGGCGAGACCGGAGGCCCTAATAGTCTAGTCAACAAGTTCCATACTTGTTGACTAGACTAAAAGATGCAGCAGCATCACTAGGCCGCCATGGTGTGGGTCGCCATGCTGCATTGTCTGCATTCGCAATGAGTATGGTGGCCACCTCTCTTGGATTCTGTTTATGCTTTCCATCAGAAAGAGTAGAGTCATTTTGGCTGGCCAAACAAAAAAAAAGTAACTAAAATAATAAGAAATGTTGTACTTCCCTAGTTGTGCCCCGCGGTATAACGACGGTTTTTCTTGCTTTTGAATCGTATATATCACTATTCCTAAATAATTAAATTAAATAATTCCCAACACTAAAATAAAAGTAGCTTAAGTTGCTCTTTTTTAAATACCAGTGAAAGTCCCGTTAAAATCGATCCGGCCGTTCCAGAAATTCCGGAACAAACAGACAGACTGATAGACGAAAAAAAAAAGTACTGTATAGGTATAGACACTCATATTCATTTAGTGAAAAGCTGTTAATTTTAAATTCCAAACAGACACTTTAATTTTATTTATTTGTATAAATTGTGCAATGATTATAAAATTTTTCATTACTCTTCAAGACTTTTAGAGGCTTGAGGATTTCGCATCTCAGTGGTAACCGCGCAAGTTAAGATATTGCAAAGTAAAGCAATCCAGGTCAGTCTATGATAGGTGGTCATTCTCAGATCCCTCCGCACCTCAGAAAGCATATTATGCCGACGGTCACGTGAATATCTGTGGCAATCGAGCCTTTAAAGACCGACAAAAGTCTTTCTACAGAACTTCAATATCGACCCTCAGTTGTTGTAGTACTTATACGGGTAACCCCACGGAGTGTTCACTCCTTGTATCATCAGCTATTTACCAGTGATAGTCCCCTTAAAATCGGTTCCGCCGTTCCAGAGATTTACCAAAACAGAGTCAAAAATTTTAATGTTTGTTTTTTTCTTGTAACTAATGTATGGACATTCAAATGCATTTAGTGAAAACCTGTTACTTAGAAATTACAAACAGATACTTTAATTTTATTTCTTTGTATAGATAGATGAAAATCGAATCCGCGACCTATGATTACGTAGTTAGGATCACTGTCCAGTAAACCAACCAGTCAAATGTAACTAACAATATGCTAAATATGGTATCCACTGAGTTTTCAATTTACAGGTTATATACGTATCATGAAATAAAACCTGCTTCGTCTACAGAAGCGAATGAAGTGTCAAAAATGACAGACTTTGCAAGTGTCATTATAATCTCAAAACCTGATTTAAAACTCTTTTGACGAGATGAATAAAGTCGCCGCGACGAAGATTACTCACCATCTTTAATGGCTTTTTGATCAGCGAGTTCTCACAAATGATACTTGAAATTATGATATTGTACTCAATAAACATCAAACACTTCAATCATTAATTTAAGGATATCTTAAAATACCACCATAGATTATAAACTCGAACCTTTTTAAATCGGCTACCATACTCCCCTCTACACCAGAAGGCGTATACATAACTAGCGTCGATGCCTTTGCTTTTAAAAAAAGAAAATTAAAAAAAAAACAGCCGACGATGAGGTAACGAACGAGGCGCGGTTGGCGCGTTCCTTTTTTAAAAACCACGACGTGTGTGGTCCATTCGGTGTTGGAACAAAGGATTTATATCCTAGATGCTGTGGGGATAAGGTTAATTTTACCTTGGGGAAGTTAACGAGAATGTTTCTGTACAGTATGTATGGCCGTTCGAAAACTTAATTGGTAGAAAATTGTGTAGTGTAATTTTTTTTCGTGGTTGTATGTGCGTTTGGATATTTTTGATCTTAGTATGACTTAATACTATTGTTTAAAACGTTTATTTATTTTTAAATGAGGTAAGTTTATTCTGGTTGAGTTTTTGCCGCCGAAAATTGATGTTAACTGTCAAAATGTTCGGAAATTATGACGTGTTTTGTTTTTCTTTCTTTCTAAAAGATCTAATTGTATCAGTAATTTGAAAAGTAAGATTATAAAGAAGATTAAGACTAATTGATATTCTTATCGCACAGTAATTTTTAAAAATAGGTAATATGACCTATATTTGTTTTTCTGACAATTTCTAAACGCAATATCTATTTATATACCTATTCCCAATTCCTTGAAGCTTGAACTTGTGACGCTTCTGGTGTTGCGGGTGTCCATGGGCGGCGGTAATCGCTTACCATCAGGCGATACGTCTGCTCGCTTGCCCGACTGTTCCATAAAAAAAACTTTCCTCCTTGTGTCGTTATCCTCACATCATTTCACAACAACTATAAGAAGCTATCAAATTTACCAGGCATTGACTGGTTTTTCGTTGTATTTAGATGTCGCCATAGTGTGTCTTACTGACAACAGCCAGCCATGCAAACTATTAAATTTTATGATGAGTAGAGCAGTTGAGACCTCTCCTCAGAAAAGAGGTTTTGGTCTACCATACTTTCTCCTTACAGAACTATGTCCTGGTAGTTTGCTCAATTAGTCGGCTCTTACGATACCCACGGGATGAACAGGGAGTTAAAAATAGGGATTGTCACCACCTCGCTGATAATTCCTGTTCCTAATCCGTCACCGTAGTATATAATGGAAGAAATACCCATCACGATACCATAAGCCATGACAATGATTTCCGAACGTTGAAAATTGCCATAAGTGTAAAATACCATTTTAAGTACATCTGTACTGCGCGTGAGCTTGAACGGTAACAGGATAATGACAGTGTTGCCAACTAAAGGGCCGGCCAATTATGAAGCGAGTCATTTAGTTAGCGTGGTTGCCATATAATAAATGAGAGCCATTTAGAAATTCTTGATCTTTAAGTTTTTATTGAGTTTCGAGTATTGTGAATGGTGGATCTTTAAAGGGTGTTAGCAAAATTATAGGATGAAATTGTATTGTGGTAGTAAGACCCGTTATAGAGGACTAGCTGACCCACGCAACCTCGTTTACGGCTCCTATTGCCCGTAACGTAATAATTTTCCCCCGTTTTTGTAACATACTTCATTGGTGCTCCGCTCCTATTGGTCTTAGCGTGATGATAGCCTTCCTCGATAAATAGGCAAAGAAATAACAAAATAAAAAACAAATAACACTAAATAATTTTTCAAATCGGACCAGCAGTTCCTGAGATTAGCGCGTTCAAGCAAACAAACTCTTCAGCTTTAATATTAGTATAGATTAACTTGTATCACGGGACTTCACAAACATAGAACAACAATTTGGGGATTACACAAAATGTCCCATGAGGGTTTAAGACCCTAAGCCAGGCGCAGTTAACAGCGGCGAGGTAAGTAAACCACTCCGCATTACCAGAAGCTGTACCAGACATCAAATATGTCAACCAAATTCTCAACTGCATAGATAGTACACCCATCTCTATATCTCGACATCCTTGCATAGCTCTGGACATTACAACATTGAAGAGGTATCACGGGACACTCTCATACCGGTAAACGCAAGTAGTCACTGGTAAAGGATGCTTCAGTGATCACCAGTGTCTGAGCCGCGAAGAACCAACGCTTGAGTGCCACCACTGCGATGATCGGACAGTAGATACGGAGCTCCACAATTCACATGCCAAAAGCAGGCCAGGTGGCGACCGTGACTAGATATTTGAGAAGAGGGAGATTTTTAGGGGTTTTTAAAGAATTTTTAGCTTTAAATCTAGAATTTATCAGCAGTGCAGCCCAAGGTAATAGGCCCACGCTGATTTCAGCATGAGCGAGCTAGCTCGACCGAGGCGGTACTACTACCTCACAGAAGACCACTACCTAAAATGACAACATTCGTACAGTCGTGTTATATTGGTGGGTGCGAGTCCGGAGGCCTAATGATGCAGAAGCATCTCAATAGGCCGCCATAGTGTGGATCACCATGCTGCATTGTTGCATTGTCTGCATTCGCAACGAGTATGGTGACCACCACTTTTGGATTCTTGTGTGGATTGGACCTAACGCGGGAATTATCTTTTAAATTTAAAAAACTAAAAAATACGCTTTAATAGCAATCGAACTAAAAAGTAGAAAATATTTTTTATGTAAAAAGCGTGGGGCGACATTATTGAAATATTTTCAGAAAGCACCACACGTTTTTTACATTAAAATTATTTTCGACTTTTTAGTTCGATTGCTATTAAAGCGTATTTTTTAGTTTTTAAACTAGAATTTATTTTCTACTTTTTAGTTTGGTATATTTACAAAAGCGTATTTGTTTCGTTTTTTAAGATCTTTTTTTTAAAAAGGTGTTTTTTTAGTTTTTTTTTCACATTATTTTATTGTTATCGGCCCTCGACCCCTGTGCAAATTTTCAAGTTTATCAGACTCCTAGAAGTAGGTGAAAATGAAGTTAAAAGATTTTGTTACATACATACATACATGTTAAGCTAATAAAAGCGTGTTAATTAGAAAAATCTGCTCATGCTTTCCATCAGGCAAAGTAGAGTCACTTTGGCAGGTTCATATATAAAAAGTGTTACTATAGTAGAGACTGTATAGTTTGTAAGTATAGTCTATTCGCTTAGATACGGTCACCTTGATCGCGCCGCCGTCGCACGTCGCCAAGCCGCCACAAAATCAAAGGACCCGCTTGCGGCACACACTCACAAGCAAGTATGGTTTGTCAGTTTACGTATTTCACAACAATAACCACAATTGCGCGCGGGTGCACCGACACTATCTAAACGAATGAACTATACTATTATTTTGGTTCAAAACATCATATTTTATCGAACAATATTGAAGTCATAGGTGGTCCCGTGTAAAATTAGATACAAACTTTAATTTCTCTGGTTAGAAATATGGCTAATGGATGGCTATTATTTAAACTGGCACATAGGTATTAAAGTATGTACATTGTACACTAAATGAAGTTAGGTGTATATTCACTTCAAAAGCTTTAGTGTCTTATTATGAGTTAAGTTTTATTGTGTGTACTTATTAAAAGGTATGATAGCTGATAATAGTTTCGTTTTGAATTTGATGTAAATATAAAAAATCAAAGATATCCTCGAAAATTATTAGAAATATTATAGTACTACCTGCGCCCCTCGGTATTACCCGCTTTTGAATCGGATATTGTTAATATGTCATTGGTTTTAACGTTGTTTTCGCGTTCCTATAAAGGACAAGACGTGGCGGCCTTGGAAGTCACCGCTTCAGAGTAGTAGACATACGTTCTCGTACTCATCGCTTCGGTTCTTCCTTCCTGTGCCGAGCGGTGAAAACCTGGAACTCACTACCATTGCACGTGTTTCCTTCCCACTATGATCCCGGGTCCTTTAAGCGGGCGTGAAAAAGCATCTCACCAGGCCGCCATAGTGTGGGTCACCATGCTGCATTGTCTTTATTCGTAATTAGGATGGTGATCACCTCTTGGATTCTGCTCATGTTTTCCATCAGGCAGGGCAGTCATTTTGGTAGCTGAATATTAAAAAAAAACTCTATTTTTTTTTTAAATAAAAGGAGTAACTTAATGTCTTAGTTTTTCTTACAATTATTTTTTTTTAACAGCCCGGAGCTTGGAATTTGGCGGTGATTCACGGCCGTGCGTCTGAGAGCACGTTAAGCCGTCGCTCCTGGTCGTCATGAACACCTATAGCAAATGCAGATATACTGATAACAAGTTCAAAATTAATCCCGCCTCAGGGTTGCGGAGGTCCGATGCCAGTCACTCCGTTTAAAAACTGATATTCAGGTAAAACCGGTTGAAATAGTAGCCGACCCCAAATAATCTTGGGAATAATAACAGCTAGGAAGGAAAATTAGTTTATGAGATGGAAAAATATTATACCTACTATTTATGTAAGGTTCGTCTTATAGTTTTATTTCCTGTTTGCTCAACCTTGTGCCTTTAAGGTCGCAGCGTTATGATACAAAACCTTATTTTCTTTCTTCAAATACAATTTTTATTTGAATCTTTGGTAATCTCCTAGATTAACACAAAAAACATATTACAATATATTGTTGTTATTTACGAATCTATACTAATATTATAAAGCTGAACAGTTTGTTTGTTTGTTTGAACGCGCTAATCTCAGGAACCGCTGGTCCGATTTGAAAAATTCTTTCATTGTTGGATTATACATTTATTGAGGAAGGCTATAGGCTTTATTGATCATCACGCTAAGACCAATAGGAGCGGAGCACCAATGAAGAATGTTACAAAAACGAGGGGGAAATTTTACGCTACGGGCAAAGCTGACCCACGCAACGTCGCGACGTTACGTGGGTCAGCTAGTTCCAGATATATTTCATTAATTTTAATTAATTTAATGAAAATTTCTGTCTTTTATACGATTCATAAGATAAGGATATTTAACTATCTATTAACCTTTGCGTGACTCAATAAAGGTTATAACAGATTTAAAGAAAATAAGATGAAGTAAATACATTTCTGAACGTCAATATTCGAATAGCAGAATTTATGAATTTCAATTTTATTCCATGTGACGACGGACTTAAAATACGGAGTGTTACCACCCTTATTTATCACTAGCTGACTCACGCAACCTCGTTTGCGTCTCCTATTACCCGTAGCGTGATAATTTTCCCCCGTTTTTTAATCATTCTTCATTGGTGCTCCGCTCCTATTAGTCTTAGCGTGATGATATATATTAGGGCCTTATAGCCTTCCTCAGTTATTTGGGCTCTCTAACACTGAAAGAATTTTTCAAATCGGACCAGCGGTTCCTGAGACTAACGCGTTCAAACAAACAAACTCTTCAGCTTTATATATATAAATAAACTAGCTGACCCACGCAACGTCGTCGTTTGCGTCTCCTATTGCCTGTAGCGTGATAATTTTCCGCCGTTTGTGAAACATTTTTCATTGGTGGCTCCTATTAGTCTTAGCGTGATGATATATGAATAGCCTATAGCCTTCCTCGATAAATGGACTATCGAACACTAACAGAATTTTTCAAATCGGACCAGTAGTTCCTGAGATTAGCGCGTTCAAATAAACAAACAAACTCTGCAGCTTTATAATATTAGTATAGATAATGGTATAGATTTGTGAGTTGACTAACGGCCATTTTCAATATCTCCAGTTTAAACTAGATGTGGATTATAAAAACGGCCGATATTAACCTTAAAAAGAATATTAAATTTGTTCTTTTTTTACCACTAAAACTTTTCAAAAAAAAGAACAAAATTCGATCATATTTAAAAAAAAATGGCAGTCATAATGACTGCCGATAGAAGTGAAAACTTATTTAGAATGTTATTTGTAAAATTAATGTGTAAAAGTTAGAAATTTCATAATGTTTAAATTAAAATTATCAACATCAAACATTAGCATGTCGATGACGCGAACTCATAATATTTTCCCCTATCAAAAAGTGCTCCACGCTGCTATAGAAATTTTCACTTCAAAAATGTTTATCTCCAGTTGTAACTTAAGCCGTTTCTGGAGCATATTATGAGGACAAATATGATTGCAAACAGAAGGAAATCTTGACACAAATCCTACTGTACAGCAAAAAAAAAGTGTCTAAGGTCAGGCCTATGTCCAGCAGTGGACTGGTAAAGGCTTTTGATGTGATAATGTATCTAATGTGTAATAAATATCATCATCAACAACCCATAATGTCCCACTGCTGGGCTCGGATCTCCTCTCAGGAGAGGATTAAGGCCATACGTCCCCACGCTGGCCGAGTGCTAGTTAGGTACTGGCAAGACAACGTTGTGGCTACGTAATCCTGCCGTTGGATGTTTTAAGCCAGCCTATTGTTATCCTATGAAACAAAGGACCGACTGCTTTACGTGAACTCCGAACCACGGAGATTGCTTCTAATCACTGATTTCAACTGTTCGATAAGAGCCTCATGAATGAATATCAACCGTCATATATATATTTTTTATACGAAAACTCCCGCACTAGGAATAAATCCTGTGTCGCAGGGGACTTTACAAACATACATGAAACGGACACAAAGAACACCCAGACTCAGAACAACAATTTGTGGATCACACAAAGTGTTGTCCTACGTGGGATTTAAACCCACGACACTTAGCGAAGTAGGAAACGGCGTGGTGACCGTTAAACCACTAGGCCAAACGTGCAATTATCTTCCTCAAGCATCGAGCGAACAGAAATGATTTAAATAAATACTTAATAATGAACACATACCTACATTTTAGCGGACAACACAAAACAAAACAAACACCTGAAAATCTTATCACAGATCTGAGTAAAAAAGCCTTTTGAAACCCAATTTTCGCCGACGCCATTTTAGTCGAGCGCGGGAAGAAAAAAAAAGATATATTTTGACAGGTACAGACAAAAGACCGTACGCTACATGTAGTCTCTAATCGTTTAGACTGAGTTTATGATAATAGCGATTTATTTTTTATGGATTTCAATGTTTTGGCTAAAGGTATTCATTTTTTGGTAAGCGCAAAAGGTTTGAAGTTCATTTAAGTTTTTTTTCTACTTGGCTTCGAAAGAAGGAGAGTTATGTCTTTCGTGGGTATTTATATTTCTTGGTATTTCCCTTTGCCCGAGTGACTTGATATACCTAAGCCCCGTATAATTAACGTTTTATTTATAAACGTCGCTATCGCTGATCGCCATCCCGTACCCTATACACCCACCCTATCCTACGTTGAAAGAAACACCATAGATACTTTCTCTTTCATTATTGAGATAATTAGCTCTCAATGGGGTGCCATGTAATTGGTATTTTGATCCGCCATATTGAATTGAACAAATAATAGGAATTTTCAGAAGGTGTATTTCTATTTTATTTCAAAACATCGTGAACAATTTGTATAAAAATATAATTGTGTTTTTGTTTCTGGTTTTGGTGTTGTTTTTAAACGATATTCTCACTATCATCAACAATCTTTATTGGTCCATTACTAGACATAAGCCTCTCTGAGAAAGGAGGTTTTGGTCCACTGCACCACGCTGACCAGTCGGGTTGGTATAGGGTTTGTGTCAAGTGTTCCTTCTTTTTGCAGTGCTGTTGTCCTAGTAGTTTGTTCCCTTAGTCGACTCTTACGACACCTACGGGGTGAATAGGGGTAGATGTTTTGATTATGTCTGTGAACTACTAGGAGATGCCAATACATCTTTAGGACGGGCCAGTTGGACAGATAAGTAAGAAGTCGGGGTTTCGATTCCCAACCAGGGCAAAATTAAGTGATGAGTACGATCGTTTGTTCTGTGTCTCGGTATAGATGAGTTAGTAACATTTAAGTATGTTTGTCAGTTTATTAACCGACTTCAAATAATACAAAATTTTAACAAAAAAAAAACCGACTTCAAGAACGACCAAATTGAAATGCCACACGGGAAGCACCAGCTTTCAAATAAAAAAAGAATCAGCAAAATCGGTTCACCCAGTAGAAAGTTATGAGGTAGCAAACATAAAAAAAAAACAGTCGAATGGAGAATCTCCTCCTTTTTTGAAGTCGGTTAAAAAGGAGGAATTTCTCAATTTGACTGTATTTTTTTACGTTTGTTACTTCAGAACTTTCGACTGGGTGAACCGATTTTGACGATTCTTTTTCTAATTGAAAGCTGGTGCCTTCCGTGTGGTCCCATTTCAATTTGGTCCAGTTCTTGAAGTCGTTTTTTTTTTGTTTTTTTTTATTTTTACTAGTCACTAATGACAGTGCAATCTTCCGACGGAATGAATGCCTGAAAACAAATTTTGCCACAAGAGCCAAAAACCAATCTTATTTATTCGATCTATATTGATTTGTAAAAAACACATCTATACCGAATACCTACTATTAAGAAACGACTATTCCCAACCCTTATCGAAATATTTGCATCGACAAAGACATTTTTTCTGGCGGGAATCAGAACCCTTTGAAAGCAGACCGTTCTCGTCTGTCAAACGTCAAGTGTCCATTTGTTTTCGATTACACGCGTCATATTGTTCTATTCTCTATTTGAGTATGCTAATACCTCTTTGCTTTTGTTTTTATTACAATAAAAGAATTGCGTTTCAAATGGTTTCAAATTTAAAATGGCTATTTTAGCTTGCATTTCTCTGTTCGTACTAAGTTGTGCAGTTTCGTGATGCAGTTTATTTGGACTTTAAAGGCATGCCAACATAATTAGACATGGATTTTAGCATCAATGAAGGTTGTACCTTAATTCTTGTCTTTGACAGTTCAAAGGCACTGAATATCTTGTTGGTATAAGCGTATCTAAATATTTTCGTCTTAAATAATAACAGTTACTTAAGTTAAATACTGTGACTCGCAGTATTTAACTTAATGGTAACTTGAGAATTATGAGTAAAGTGAGAAAGAAGGAGAGGCTGGAATGGGATTAATGCTTCAAGTATAGCCTCTATTCATTCCTTCCTTCCTACTTCAGAAAGTTAAACAAAAGGTATTGCTGCTGTTGCTACTGCTACAATAGTTTGATGTTTTGTGATAAGTGATAAGTAGTAAAAGCAAGCAGAAAAAAATAATAGGTAGTTCAAAGTTTCATCATATGGTATATTCTTGTAGGTACATTTAGTAGGTTTAAAGCTAATAGCCTACTCAATATTCACTCCGTATCGTTTAAGAAAGTTACAACTCAAATAAATGTCACCCAAAAACTTTTTAAACACGGAAATACGGTTTGTTCTGTCAAATACACTGCATTGTCAATTTGTAAGGTGAGTTCTTACTCCTAATAAGTCACGCTTGTTGCTAATGAATCGGATTTAAAAATCACCGTGGTTTTTCTAAGAAACCATTGTTGCAAGCCCGCCATGTTTCAAATACAGTTGTCAAAATATTTTGTCTTTGGTTTAAGGCACAAGCATCTGTTTATACAGCCGCAAATAGTAAGTTTGTTACTTACTTTGTAATAAGTGCGGTTTTAAAAACAGAAAATCTGTTGTATTTAGAAGGATTTTAGTCGATTTAAACTGCAAACGTTTAAGTTTGTTACGTATTTTGACGTAAATTTTCGCGGTAAATTGATTATTTCGTGTTTTGACTTTTTATTTTTTTTTGTTTGTTGATGTTGGCGACCGTGACTACGATGTTTGATTGTTGTTGTAGTGTACACGAGTTGGGTTTTAAAATTTTACGGCAAAGAATTGGATATGCAAGTAAGAAATAAAACTAAATATGCAGAGCAAGAAATCATGCGTCAGGTTAAGTCAGGTAAAGCTAAGAGATTAACGTACATGTTTATTTCAATATACCTAAGCATTTAGTGCTTTGGCATCTGTTTGTACGTTCATTTAATATTCTCTAAAGAAAGTCGTAGAAGAAATTAATTATACTAATTTCATTTCATGCTTTACTAGTCTAACTAGTTTAAAATATCACGTTTCTTTGTTGGAAATTCTTGGTTGATTGAGAATTCTGGTAGAAAATGCTCTGGGCATTAGGTTGGTCCGCCGATGTGTGAAATTGTAAAATAAAAATAAATACCTGATAAGTAAGAAGGTAGTATGTCAAACGCGGAATAAATAAGCGTAATAAATTAATTCTACTCGTCACCTTTCATATTACGGCATACAAGATAAAAATAGTCTGTAAAATACTCTCAAACTGTAAGTCCATCTCTTGATGGACATTTAGGACTATCCAAGTCTCTTATAGTGTAAGTCCCTTTTTATATAAAACTGATAGTATTTATCCATCATCAAGAGCCTTTTATAAGTCCACTGATAGATATAGGCCTCCCAAAGGAGGGTTTGGCCTACTATACAACACTGGCGCCAGACGGGTTGGTTTCTAACTTAATTCACTTCTTCCATAGTCCCTTTTAAAAACGTCTGTACTTCTTAGCATGGCTGGCGTCAGGCCGACGACAGGTTATAGGTACTCTAAAAATAAATTGCTGATTAATTTTTTCACCAAAAATATCTCTCAATAAGTTTATCACAAAAGAGAATGACAAAAATTTCGCACGCGTAACCCTCGCCCCGGTAGTTCAAACCCAAACAAAGATAAAACAAAAATACTGGAATAAAGATCATATTGTGTTTACCTCAAAACAACAACTTTTTTGCATTAAGCTTTCTAGTCAAAGGAGTTTCAAAAGCTAATTCGCAACGGTGTAAACACAACATTGTCAGTGCCAGGTGACATAGACAATTGTGTTTTTTTCACGACCTGTCAAATATAACGTCAATATTTTGGCGCGATTTGTAACGCTGTTGGAGGTTGGACTTTGGTCTTATGGCATAAGGTGCTGGACAACGGGATTTTTCGAATAATAAATTTACGTGCATGAAGCGTTTTGAACTGATTTTCATGGTCTGTCCTAATGGATGTAAGGATAAATTTCGGAGTAACAGGTAAAATATAAGATGTAGTTAAGAATCAAGTTATTTCGATATTTTTTAAAATTAAAATTGATGCTTAGGCTTGGTGATATTTATGGTATAGCTTCAATTGGTCTCGCGGTTGGCGTGTGCGACTGGTGATCATGAGGTCTCGCGTTCGATTCCCGGGTCGGACCAAATGTTTGTATGATCTACAAATATTTGTTTCGGAGTTTGGGTGTTTTCTATGTATAATATGTATTTACATAAAAAAAAGTATCTATGTATTTGTATCAGTTGTCTAGTACCCATAACACAAACTCTGCTTAGCTTGGGACTAGATGGCGTTGTGTGTTAGATGTCCGAAAATATTTATTATTATTATTATAATTTTTTTAAAAAAGAGTAGGTAGTTATAGAAGCTCGGGAAGAGAAAGAATAATTCTATTCGTGAAGAGAATAACAAGTATTTAAGAAATACATTAGTATTAGACATCTCAAAATCTTGTATCGCATCAACAGCCTATAATAGTCTACAGCTCGACATAATATATGTCTTTCGTTAGAGAGAAGGTTTTGGCCTATTATCTCCTCTTTAAACAAAAGCTAAACAGTCTTCAAAATTTAAACTGTGAAATCCAAATTTACCCATAAAAAACAAAGAATCATAGACAATTTCATTTCTTAAAATCCATATAAAATCGTATTGAGCAGAAAAACAAGCACAAAATTTCATAAAGCTATAACTCACAAAATTTGTTATGGCTCGAGTCCTAGGCGTTTCATTTCACTCTTGGTTTATTAATCTTGTGCCGATTGCCTCGACTGGATATGTACCCATCCGTGATATGTACTGTAATATTTGAACACAATAGAACTCGCTCGCCGTAATAATTAAGTATATCGAATGAGAATGTTGCCATACTGACGTTATATTCACAACTTGTGTTTCTTTTCGGTTTTACCCGTCGATGGTTGAATTTCAATTTTTGTTTGTTTCGTTAGTTAGCGTAAGCGACTGCCGATCAAGAGGTCTCGGTTTCGATCCCAGGGTCGGACTGTTGTTGGGTTTTTCAAACAAAAAAATCTTCATAGTAGACCGGAATATGGAAGATAGCGGTGTTTTCCGCCCGTGCCTCGGAGAGCTCGTTTAGCTGTCGGTCCCTGTTGTCATGAACATCTATGGCATTTGTTATTGAGAAGTCAGTGCCCTCAAATATACTGACAACTAGATCAAGCCTAAAATCCAGTTCTCCCTCAGGGTTGCGGTTTTTTTTATGAGATAGGTGGCATACGAGCAGACGTATCGCCTGATGGTAAGCGATTACTGCCGCCCATGGACACCCGCAACACCAGAGGCGTTACAAGTGCGTTGCCGGCCTTTTAAGAAGGAGTACGCTCTTTTTTTGAAGGTTTGAAGGTCATATTGGTCCGGGAATATTGCAGGCTACGGTTCATTCCACAGTTTTGTTGTGCGAGGCAGAAAGTTCCTGGAAAAGCGCTCAGTTGTGGACTGCCAACCATCTAGGTGATAGGCATGAAACTTCTGTCGCGTAGGACGGAGGCGGAAATAGGCGACAGGAATCAGTCCGAACAATTCCTCGGAGCACTCCCCATAGTAAATGCTGTAGAAGATGCAAAGCGAAGCCATGTGTCTACGCAGCGCCAAAGAGTCCAGCCGAATTGAAAATTCCTGGCAATCGACGATCCGAGTCGCTCTCCGTTGAATGCGGTCTAAAGCGAGGAGCTGGTATTGGGGTGCCCCCGCCCAAAGATGGGGACAGTATTCCATGTGAGGCGGAGGAGTAAATTGGACTAAATTAAGTAAGTCTGCCCCAATCTGAGCCCTTTTCCAAAGAGGTCTCAACTTCAGGCACAAGTTTGTTTTAGTCTCAATGACGTTTTTCCGAGAAATATTGGCGCGGCCGGTGTAGAGAGCATCGCCTGTGCTGTCATCTGTATAACAATGAATGCCGCTAATTTGCAACATGCTATTGATATGAAGGAGGAACAAAGTAGGCGATAGCACACACCATCATTCACTGATATGGAGTCAGAGCATTCACCGTTGACTACGACCTTTATGCTTCTATCTTGTAGAAAGCTAATCGCATAATTTCTCGGGAAGCCCATAGGAAGGGAGCTTCGAAAGAAGAGCTTTGTGCCAGATGATCCGACTCGATTACAGTGATTCCGAGGTCTTATATAAAAGGTAATTCTTTCGGTGTTTGTTACAGAGTGAATTAGGTTACTGGAGCCTTAGTCCTCCCTCCACTCAAAAGACGGACCCCTATGCCCTAAAAAACGCAAAAGTCACTACGCGACGGTAGACGGCGAGGTATACCTACCTTCTATTAACTTAAAACTTTGAACAACTCTAATACGAGTATCCTACATTGTTTGTGGTGACACTGGTGACGGATTAAGAATACAGAGGAACCAGAATGTCATCACCTCTATTTGTCCCACCACCACTATAGATCCCGTGGGTGTCGTTAGAGGCAAGTTGGACGGTTGGATCAAGGGTCTGATGCAGAAGGCAGTCCTTCTTGACACGGCTCGTATTGTGAGGAGGTTTTTAAAGTGATGATGTATAGTCCACATTTATAGTAGCTTGATGCATCTATTTATTCAAAAAATATCACGAGATTCCTAATTTTAAGCAACTACGAAAGCCAGCACGAACAGTCGACGAACAAACACGACCAGTGACATACTCGGATGACGTCATCGAAATTGTGCGCCGTTTGCGCCCGAAGTTCAAACTGCCAGCTTAAAACTTAATTTTTTGGCTAAAGTAAGTAAAGTAAATTAAAGTATTTTAATTTTTTATTATACTCGTGGTCTATTCTACATAAAATTTATTAAAATCAATGCAAAAATAAAAATATTTCATATTCCCTATTATGCAGGACATCACTGCTTAGAGAAGACCTAAAACTACATAGGTACAAACCGAAGAGTAGGAGATCCGAAGGGATTTTCCACCCCGTACACAAAAAAGGTGTAGCGCGCGAAACCAATCCCTATTTCATATTAAACGCAACACTATTAGCAATAGGTACGGTTAAAGGTATTTTCTACTGAAACTCATGAATTAAATGTCAAGTAGACGCTTTTTAATTTATAGTGTGTTCTAAAAACACTAACAAGTAATTAAGTACAAAACTCAATCGACCTAATTATAAATAGCGCGTGAAATAACCCGACCGCGTAATAAATTACACAACTATACGATTTTAAATATGGCGACCGCGCCAAATCAAAACAGTTTCATTATTCGCAAAACTCGCAACTCGAGAACGAACAGACCACACACGTTGCTCATTAAAACACGAATCATAACAATAATTATTTTCCCCTCCAGCATATAATTTTGCAAAAGCAAAAAAAAAGTTAATATTAAAACATAACCTTATTATCAAAGTGTCAACAACTCAATTTATGGCGGGAACCCGGCGACGCCCTGTGCGCGGGAAATATCAGCCAATGACGCGTAGCCTGTTTTTATTAATGCGTATTACAAGACTTGATGTCGTCTCTTTCGCTCTTATGGTTTATCCGTAAGTTACGTTTCGTTAACAATGCTTCGTTCTCTTTCTGAGGGGGAGATATCGTTCTATTTTTAAAGGTAATGAATTTTACAGGATGGCATTATTAATTTATGCGTGTGGATTTGTTTTTTTAATTGTCGGCTTTGGATAAATAGATTTTGATCGGGTTTTTGGGTTCGTTGGGTGATTTGTTTCTGAACTTTTATTTTTATTAGGGTGACGGTTACCTAGTGTCTAGGGATAATGAATAAATGTCTAATGGAAACTACCTAGGTAGGAGCTTTCTCCTACCTAGTAATCTCCAATAGACTCCTTTCAGTCTAAAATTGTTTTTTAAATAGTGTTATTGTAAAAAAAATACGAAGCTATATTGAGGTTATCAGTGCGTTATGTTTTTATGAAAAAAATGAGTTCAGCAATACTTAATGGGTATCTATTAAATAAGTAGGTATTATATTGTAATTACCTAGTATTACAGCTTTTTTTTTTTTTTTTTTTTTATGTTTGGCCCGCCAAAATGACTCTTGCAGCATGGTGACCCACACTATGGCGGCCTAGTGATGCTTGTGCATCTTTTAGTCTAGTCAACAAGTATGGAACTTGTTGACTAGACTAATTGGGCCTCCGGTCTCGCACTCACCAACGAAACACGACAGCACGAATGCTGTCATTTTACGTTGATTTTCTGTGCGAGGGTAGTACCGCCCCGGTCGAGCCGGCCCGTTCGTGCTGAAATCAGCGTGGCTCTACCTTTATATCTTTACCTTTATACCTTTATAGCTTATATCAGTTTATATCGTACTAAGTAAGATTTAATTATGTAACCTACCGAAGAAGAAATGAAATGAAATCATTTATTCTGCAATTAGGTTACATGAACACTTTTGCAAGTTAAACTTTTTTTGAGCAGATGAGTTCGGCCTTTCCTAACTGGACTAGCCCTGAGAAGAAAGGACGAAACAAACTCAGGGATCACCGTCTCTTTTAAAGTCCAGACAATATGCAAAAGATATTATTTCAATAAAATAAATACGATAATTACTATTTGAGTCACAATTACAATAATCAGTAAAGATAAAATTAAAAAATGTCAACAATAGCAATAATTTAAAATGAATTTGTTTCAAACTATAAATTATCGTCACATCAAAAGAGAAAAGGAGATACCTATTTTAGTAAGTAGAGTAGTATTGGAGTAGCCTAATCATATTCGTAAAAACATTTTTCTTTTACACTGTCATCTTTGGAGATGTATAGGTAGGTATTTTATTTGTTTTTAACTTCATGCATCTAACAGGCCACCGTCTGAACCCAAACGAGGCAGAGAGACTATGATAACTAGACTGCAGATAAAAATCAGCTAAGTGCGAGTCGGACTCGCGCAGGAAGGGTTCTGTACCATTATCTATACATTTAAAGAGTCTATCTGTTGTCGTTATCAATATCGAGCAAAAATGAGGAAAAAATCACATTTGTTATATGGGATAACAAACTTTAAATATTTATATTATTTCTTCTGTTATTTATATTTAATTTATATTATTTATTCTGTTTTTTAGTATTTGTTGTTATAGCGGCAACAGAAATACATCATCTCTGAAAATTTCTACTGTGTAACTATCACGGTTCATGAGATACAGCCTGGTGACAGACGGACGGACCGACAGCGAAGTTTTAGTAATAGGGTCTCGTTTTACCTTCTGGGTACGGAACTTTAAAAACTACTTTTAAACAATGAGTCGAAATTTGATAAAATTGTTTTAATTTTATAGAAATCAGTTTATATTACGACCTGACGCTGATAAATTTGGCGTCTAACACCAACGCGGAGAGCCATTGAAACTAGACAATTATCTACCTATTTTTACTAGATAAGAATACCAATTTTCTATATAAACACATAACAGTTCAAAGTTCAGATATTATAACCATTTGTATTAGAAACATCGTTACAATAATTTCGGTAACTGTTTTTTTTATTTCGACATGATTATAATCAGAATCACTAGTTCGAGATGCACGTACGGACAAACAAATTATTTTATATTAGGCTACGGAACCCTCGTAATATTCTTTGCACACACACATACACTTACAAGTTATGTGTCTAAAATCAGGGTTGTCAAAACATCTAAATTTATTGCTTAAGTTTTCATAAAAATGTTATTTTTACTTTTTTATTATCTAATAATGAAATGTTGTCTTAATATTATATTTTTTTATTTATTTTATGTATTTGTTTTGATTGCTAGTTTAGTTGTAACGTTGTCGGTATGTTATTACTATTCGTCGTGTGTTAATTTTTGATCCGCAGATTATTTATCCAATTTCTTAAAGATATCTTTATAGGAGTTTTAGTGATTTAGAAACTGTTAATTTTAGAAATATTAAAACGCATAATGATGCAAATATTGTCGTTTTTATAAAACTCTCTTAACTAGAAATCACTAAAACGTGAGTTTTGTTTTAATCGTCGTTCTAAACGCCGAAGATTGATTAAAATTAGATATGTCACACTTAATAAATTAAATTAAAAAGCTTTTTAAAAACAAGCTAACTAGAATGCCTCGAGACGAATCAAACGAGTCCAAACTTGATGATGTTGCGACGTTTCTTTACAGAGTTCCTATGGCCACCTTCCAGCTCCAGCATCAGATCAGCTCCATGTCATTATAATATTGTATTGTCACGCTGTATACATATGTTTGCAAAATTTTAGCAAAATCGGTTGAAGATATCTGCTTCAAACTTGAGTTGCAAGATTCCACCCGAACATACAAGCATACATACATAGGTACATTGCAAGTTAATAAAAAGCTTGTAAAATAGACGTCATCTACACGTATACTAGTTACTAGTTTAAAAGACAACTCCCGCACTAGGGATAAACCCTGTGTCCTGTGTGTGGGAATTTACAAACATACATGAAACGGACACAAAGAACACCCAAACTCAGAACAACAATTTGTGAATCACACAAAGTGTTGTCCTACGTGGGATTTGAACCCACGACACTTGGCGAAGTAGGAAACGGCGTGGTGACCGTTAAACCACTAGGCCAAACGTGCAGTCAAACGTATACATATACTTACCTACAAAAATAGCGTTTTGGAAATCGTTTTAATAAAATAAGAGTTATTTATAGAAGTTTTAATTTAGTTAAGTGACGTCACAACAGAATCAGTATGGAATCATCCATGTAGTGACGGGTCAAGAATACGTAGTATCACCACCCCTATTCGCCCCGTGGGTGTCGTAAGAGCCGTTGAGACAACAAACTACCAGGACAACAGCACTGCAAAGAGAAGGAACACTTGACACAAACCCTATACCAACCCGTCTGGTCAACTTGGTGTAGTAGACCTCCTTCCCAAGGAGAGGTTTATGTCCAGCAGTTGATTGTAAAAGCTGCTAATCATGAAAATGGAGAATAGAAGGAAAATATATAGATACGTATGGTACTATTATCATGGTCTCAAAGAATAATAATAGGTAGATAGGTATGTTGCTTTATTATATACAACATTAAAAGGGTAGATGTCTGTATAAATCGTAAATAAATACCGATGTCTCCTTCTTAAAACGAATGTTTCAAAACACCTCGGAAAATATACTTATTGCCGCTTTTCATTTCTATTACACATTTTAATAAAATAAACATTGAATTATATTGCTCAATTGAGTATTCTAAAACAGTGACGTCACAAGTATGTATTTAGTACATTTCTCATACTAAGTTTTGATAGATGATAGACGTAACTAATTTGACTGAAGTGTCATCTACCCTATATAACGATAACTTAAAATTAGAAGGTACAATGTCCGTTGCATTTTGAGAAGATTGTCTGGACTTTAAGAGACGATGACCACTGAGTTTGTTTCGTCCTTTCTTCTCAGGGCTAGTCCAGTGAGGAAAGACGAAATTCATCTGCTTAGAAAAAAAAGTTTCACTTGCAAAAGTGTTCATGTGACCTAATTGCAGAATAAATGATTTCATTACATTTTCACAAATGGCGGCCTTATCGCTCTAATGAAATCTCTACAGGCAACCATGAAAAATTGGTATTAATCATTTATTTCATTAATTTTCAATATATGAAGTTACAGGAGGCGTAAATGGCAGTAATATAGTTGTGACCCGTCAGGAGACTTCTCCGTGTGGTAACGGAGGTGGTGGTGTATATGAACCTACCAAAGCTACACCCCTCCCTGATGGAAAGCGTGAACAGAATCTAAGAGTCGCCAAACTCATTGTGAATGCAGACAATGCAACAATGCAGCATGGTGACCCATACTGGTGGCCTAGTGAGATGATTCGGTATCATTACGGGGTATCGCACTCACCAACGAAACACGAAAGTACGAATGCTGTTATGGGTCTTCTGCGGTCGGTGAAGCCAAACCCAAGCGTGACTCTCACCTTTCTCTGTGACACTCTTGTCATGGTCTAAAAGAGACAGTTTTTAAGACGAAATGAAGAGAAACTACAATAATTATCGTCATTTAATTCCTACTTCACACAAACAGAATAAAATTATGTGCAGTTCTTGAATAAGAATACCCATTCTCACGTATTAAATGCAATATAGAAAGTACTAATTACTTTTAATAATTAGTGTTGTAATGATAAAGAAAAAAATTATGAATTGTTTTATGAAAATAATACAATATTTAAATTTTTTGATGATAAAGTGTAAAACATATTCTTATGTACAAATAAATTGTTCATACAGAAATAAAAGCTAATTGTCAGTATATTTCAGGGCATTGACTTCCTAATAACGATCGTCATAAGTGTTCATGACAACCGGGACCGACGGCTTAACGTGCTCTTCGAATAACAGGGGTTTAGTTCCCAACTTCCAAGTTCCGGTCTGTTAAGAATTTTTCATAATCAGAAAGACTTTTTTTTGCTCCGACCCGAGAATGGGACCCGTGACCTTTGGATTGGCAGTCGTATACGCTAACCGCTAGACCAACGAGGCAGTTACAGGCAAGGAAACAAGCCTCTATGTAGACTGTTAATGAATTCACAACAGTAATACCTAAGTATAAAATTCCTAGGCAATTATTTAAAAAAAAAACAATATTTCATTTTCTAAAACATGTTTTTCATTATTCTGATTTAACATGACTCACGAGTGTCTAATCCAAGAAACATTAATTAACTTGATAAAATAATTCTCTATTACGTCTAAATGTATAAAATATTAACAAAAATTCACACCCTTGTAGCCCTCAGTCGTAACAAGCCCCACTATAATTATAGCGGGAACAAAAAACACAATTTCGGCGCGGCCATCTTGATTCGTTCAGAAACCTTAGAGTTAAAAACTTAATTTCGATCCTTCCATGTTTCGGTACTAAATGGCTTGGGAAGCAGCTATACGGCCTAGTTATAATATAGTTTTTATGTCTTACGTGGCATAGACATCTTTTTTTTCGCTAGTGTTGTTTTTACTCCTGTTTTGTAATAAAAAGTAGTTTATGTGTTAAGTTTCGCACACCTCTTAATTATTGTAATTGTTAATTAACAAATTAACTAAGCGCGAAAGAATAATTAGCAAATGTATGTACCTCGTATGAAAATGGCGTCATTTTAATTCTTTTGTTTATGCTGTTTTATAACGAATGGTGATTGCGGTTATCGTGTTCCGCTGATAAATGGTTGGTATTTTCTTTACACGCAAGTTCTATGCTTTTAAAGTAATATAGTAGTATCATACAGATAATTATATTAGTATGAATAAATTTATTATTCGTAACTTATAACCATACTAACGACACACTCCGGCTTCTCACTACTATAGTATGCATGTATTACGCATGTTACGCATTTTTTGCTTCCATATTACCAGTTTTTACTTAGTTTGGAGGCCAAGAAACAGATATAGATACCTAAGTACCATGTTGCTGTTCCAATAAAACATTTTTGATTTCTCTTGAATCACTTTTTTTATGTATGGCCCGCCCATATTGGCGGGCCATACTATACATACATTGGCTTCTCTGCCTGATGGAAAGCATAAGCAGAATCCAAGAGTGGTGGTCACCATACTCATTGCGAATGCAGATATGCAGCATGGTGACCCACACCTTGGCGGCCTAGTGATGCTTCTGCATCTTTTAGTCTAGTCAACAAGTATGGAACTTGTTAACTAGACTATTTGGGCCCCTGGTCTCAAACTCACCAACGAAACACGACAGCACGAACGCTGTCAGGGCAAGTTCAAATACGATTGACATGGCCTGTCATCGTGTCTTACTGTCAACTTGTTCAATGTCAATATAATTTTGAAATTTTTAAAATAAATATAAAAACGGTAATTTTATCATATTAAATGCCTACATAATTATGATTTGGCGAAATAATTTATTATGAGCATATAAATTTAAACGTCTTGCTATTTCTAAGTAAGTAGAATTATAATTACCTGTAGTTTGCTATTTGAGCGTTTTGACTCGCCTCTGCCCACCCCTTTTGAAATATACATAAGACGTAAGTGTTCGTTTGATATTAAGTATTAAATTCTCAAACAAAAAAGAGATAACTTACAGTAATTAATAAAACAATATTATTAATAACAGGTTTAATCATCGTTATTACCAAATTTAAAAAGCAATGTTCAATTTTCAGTAGATTAACAAAACCACAATATCCAACAAGTAACTTTTTTTACAAATGACAGGCAATAGAAACCATAGTGGAGCGATACATTTCATCGGCTTTTTTAATTAAAAATAAATAACTTGACATTTTAAACAAACTTGGAAAGCGTATTAGAGAACTATAAAACTGAAGATTTCTATCTATGCGTAGGGCGTTCGTCTTGAAACCAATTAATATCTGGTATCGTGGGGATAGCGGCACCAGAAAAAAATACAGAGCCCCATCTGCCGGCTGTCGGTAATACAAAAACTTAATAACAAAATTTTGGGGAAATAAGGATTTCTGAACGTCAGGTGGTAACATACAGGTTGATGTTGTTTAGAAAGAGATGTAGTATGTTTTCCGACAGCAATCTTTCTACAAAACTTTGATATTGAATAGTACTTAGGTTGTGGCGGTGTGATGGCAGTCGCTCGAAGTAGTCAATAATTTAAGTATGCATAAGTTCTGTGTCTGGTTGTAATTTATCTATAATATAATATATGAACATAGAAATGTATAATTATGTAACTGTTCTACGTTTATCAGCAGTCTACACAGCACAGAGGTCCTGGCCAGTTTGTGTTCAGATAATCGTTTGTGAGATAAGGTCGAATTATTTATCTTGTTCATTAAAGATTTGTGTATTTTGGAAGTTTTCTAGCTATTTTGTTTAAATACTAAGTATTATTTTACTAGAAATATAGAATTCTCTAACTCTTCCAGTGATCAGCGGTTTCTTTTTGCCGTCCTAACTAAAATAAGGAATTTTCGACATGGTTTTAGAAAAGGTAATTTTTAGTTTCTTATAAGACAAACACATAAGTACATTCTGAAATGATTGTTTTTAAATTTTATAAGGCTTTTTATAGTCAATAATTTTAATTAATTGAGATATTTCAAAGAAAAAAATGCTTTAAGAAATTAACTAAAAACAACAATGCTTTTGAAATTAACACGCCTCCTGTAGATATAAGTAATCAGCCCAAATGACACTACCGGCTAAACGATAAAATCCCAAAACGTATGTTTCGGAACGTAGGAAATTAAAAAAAAACCTCCAATATGGCGTCGTCCTTAAAAAAATATAAAATTTAAATCAAAGAAAGAGCGGTACTAATTTCATGCACTCGTGGTGTTCGAATTTCGAAAACGACCTTAGAAAGAGACCAACGCGTGTGTAAGACAAGGATAGACATGTCAATAATGTATTAATCGCCTCATATTTTTGGTTGAATAAATTGTTTATGCTTTTGTCCCAAGTACGTTTTTTATGTATTCCGTGCAGTTGAAAATTATAATATTATTTTTGTGTACAGCCATATATTTATATTTTGTCGTCGTATTTTGATTCAAGCTGTTTTTGAACTGAGGTGGATTCAAAAGTAATTAGTTCGCGTTCCCGGTAAAAATTGTGTAGTACTTTTAACGGTAAGGAATTTCGATTTACATTAACTTTTAAAATGAAGTCGCTTTTTGTTTTAGTACGCTTAACTTTTAAATAATTATGCAATGGATTTTTTTGCGGTTTTCAAAAAAAGATGAGAGTGGACATGTAGGTATGGCGTATAGGCATATTACAATAGAGAAAAACCAATAATTTAAACATTTCCGAGCGAAGCCTTGTCTTATATGAATAACCAGCGACTCAACGATTGACTCCATCCATATACCTAACTTTAAGTTGAATTTCAACTTTTTAACTTCTTTCTACTAACTTTAATAATGACTTTTAATTCTGAAAATTTTAAGCTGTTTTAAAAGTACTTAGTCCTGCTTAGAGTTTAATAAAAGGAAGCGGTTCTAAAATTTAACTGTATATAAAAAAATATTATGTTCATCAACTCAAATATTCATGAGGCGATTTGTAAAATTGTTTTTTTAATTTGAGAGAATAATAATAAAAAGATCGAAAAATGTTAAGACATGATGAAGTAAATCCTATTATGTATTATGATAAATGCGATAGTTAGTGAAGATATTTGGATGTTTTTACTATTTCACACAAAAACTACTGAACGGATTTGTATAAAATGGCGCACAGGGATAGATTCTGGTTTAGACTGTCATTGAAACGACTTTGTGTCCCGAAAAAGAAGCAATATTCCCGCAAGGTGACAGCGCAGGGCGCAGCTAGGAAGTATTTAGATAGATATGAGCGTTCACCCCTTAGGAAATGATGTTTGGACGTCAGGAAACATGGCTACAATATAATGATGGTTATTACAAACGCGCCCCGAAATCCGACGAAATAGATTAAGAAAAATGTTCTACAGATTACACAATGTGGGTACCCCATTTAGGGGTGATATAGGGTGACTATGATTGTGAGAATTTGGGTAGGACACTTTGAATGTTATTTTTATGTTTTAGCTGCCAGAATGGCTCCGTTCTACCTGATGGAAAGCATCAGCAGAATCCAAGAGTGGTGTGTCTGTGAGACTTGCTGTGGGAGTGAACATGATGGTGGCGTGCTGATACTGCTTCGAAGGCTGCTTCCAATCACGTCGGGGTCACCACTGTATAGGAACGCGTGTCATGTCCCTCCAAAACAAAGGGAGGATCCTCCGACCAGGCGAGGTGATCATGCCTGGCGGGCCGCGGCCCAACGATTGAAGTTGTATAAATGATAATGGGCGCGAGAACTACTATTGCGCGATTCAGGATTGGTAGTTTCTTAGTTTCCTTCGTTACTCCGTAGTTCGACATATCTTCGGTAGATGACGCTGTAGTATGTTTTTCTTGTTGCGCTGTATGTGGAAGTTACCACAGTCACCATCCTCAATGTAGATATGGACGATGCAGCATGGTGACCCACACTTTGGTAACCTAATGTGGTGACGGATAAGAATACAAAGTGTCACCACCACTATTCATCCCCTGGGTATCGTAGGAGCCGACTAAGGGAGCAAACTACCAGGACAACAGCGCTAAAAAGAGAAGGAACACTTGTCAAAAATCTTATACCAGGGAACCAGCGTGGTATAGTAGGCCCTGTAGGCCAAATCCTTCTTTCGAAGGAGAGGCCTATGTCCGGCAGTAAACCATTTACTTAAAGCTATTCCTGGCTATCTCCTGGTTCTTGTGGTGCTTTCCTGCTTCCTCCTCCTGCGTGTAAACAGTCTTAAACCCTCAAACATCATACATTATTCGTAACTTAGTACAGTTTGGCAAAACGTATGCCAGTGCTGTGTTTGTGGTCTCGTGTTCGATTCCCGGGTCGGAGCAAATCTTTGTATGACCTGCAAATATTTCTTTCAGAGTTTGGGTGCTTTCTATGTACCTATAATATGTATTCTTTACAAAAAAAAGTATCCACTTATGTATTTATATCAGTTGTCTAGTACCCATAACACAAGCTCTGCTTAGCTTGGGACTAGATGGCGTTGTGTGTTAGATGTATGGAATATTTTATTTTATTTATAGCTTTACCTTAAAAATGACCATTATTTCTTATTTCCATTATAATGGTCACCCTTTTCCAATGGGAGTAGCCAGGTGCGACCACAATAGCCCTAATGTAACGCCTCCCGGCGTTGTCCGACATCACAACGATTTATAGACTCTGTTCATATAAAATACATAAATGTATATAGATTAAGTAATAGACACGGGTTTGCTTGCTTTAATGTATGTTTTGTTGATTAATTTAGGTATTTTCTGAAAATCTTTGGTATCCAACTTTTTTATTTCATACTAGTTTCTGCCCGCCGCTCCGCCCGTGCGTATGTCGGTTATCGCGGTAAATAGTAACATATGTTCTTTCTAAAGAATCAAATAATGTCCATGCCGAATTTCATCAAAATCGGTTCAGCAGTTTAGCCATGAAAGTCTATGATAGACATACAGAGTTACTTTCGAATTTATAGTATTAGTATTAATGTACTAAAAATGACTGACAGCATCTCAAAGCACTCGTGACTTTTAACTTAAATTTATACATAGACGGTGGTGGCAAGAGTATAAATGGCCACAGGAAGGAGTGCTTTGAGATCCTGTCAGTCCCTTCCCCAGAATTAGATGGAGATACTATTTAAGTATTTTTTATTAAATTTGCTTATGAAAGAAAATTAAAATTTATTTATTCTAGAATTTAGGTCCTACCTGAGTACGTCCCTGTCTTTAACACACATTTATAAACAAGGCATAGGTAACCTTAAATCAACATGCGAATTTTTAAACTTAAAATAAATGAAACTAATGTTCAAATGAAATTCAACCTTTAGAAGTACTGTAAAAGGTATATTTTAGTATTATTACCGCATAATCACACTAATATTTAAAGGCGAAAGTTTGTGTGTATGTTTGTTACTTCTTAACGCAAAAACTACTGAACGGATTTGTATGAAACTTTACAGTAATATAGCTTATACATCAGAATAACACATAGGCTACTATTTGCCGCGATAAACGACATACATGCGGATGGAGCCGCGGGCAACAGCTAGAAATATTATATTTTTACTGAATAAAAATTTGTCGTATAAATCACTGTTTAGTAATTTAAAATATATCATAAGTCATCTAGTGAAAGTTGGTTTTAGATTGAAGTAATTTCGCTGTTTAAATTTGGAATCATATTTAAAAATGATACAAAAACATTGTAATTAAATGACTCAGTACTCTATGGAATTCGATAAAATAAGGGCGTGTATACACATGCGACTAAAACCATAAAATGACCTTACGTGGTCAGGGTCTAGTGAGCTCCGTTCAGCTCTAGAATGTAATAGAATTATTCGAAGGTGTTAAAATTGTACTTAACATGAAGATCATAAATAAAAATTAAAAACTCGTGAATCTATAAGGCACGAGTTATTACTAGTAAATAGCTGTTAGAAGTATGTAGAGTCACAGAATAACTAATAGTACTTACGTACAGAAGTGTCACTGTCGAACAAAAGTCAAGTTTAGGCATAAAACATTTTCAACTCTGCCACCTCGCAAGCGAAATTAAATCTTGTCGTGTGACCCGAGTGTTCAATTTCGTTAAACACCGCTCGATTAACAGCAAGAGCCCAGGGTGCCCGCTTGCTGTCGATTAGGTGAATATTAGAATAAATAATAAAGATAACACCTTTCGTAACAAAGTAAATAAAAACGTTTTAACAAACATATTAATCTTGTCTACTACTGGTCCTGTCCTGTCCTACCTGTCGTACTAGGTATTTACTTTATATATTATTTTGTTTATTTATTACACAGAGAATAAAAAAAAAATATATACGGTCGAATTGAGGAACCTCCTCCTTTTTTTGAAGTCGGTTAAAAACAAACTGAATTACAATCTTTGTCTCCCAAAACCTGGTTGATGGTTTGACTGAGAGATCGAGTCTCCGTACAATTATGAACTTATAAAATAGTATTATTAAAAAAAAAATAACAATTTAGAAAACAAAACTTACAACTATGGAATTAAGAAATTATTTTTAAACTTTTAAAGGTAGGTACAAAAATGTATTATGTATATTGAATCTAATGAATGCTTTTTTAGTTTCTTTCTAAAAGTATTTTAATTTGGTTCCTCCCTGATGTCCGTCAGCAGACGACATTAGATTGTAAGGATTTTTTAGAGTTTTGTCACCATGATAATTATGCGTTCTTCGCACAATTACCTAATTGCCGTCACTAAGCGATACATTTTTGTAATGCATCAATACATGTCTGTCTTAACATATTTTTAAACAACTAATTAAATAATTTTATTGCTAAGTAACTACAAACATAATAATTAGTTCGTTTTGTCCTAGTCATTTTTCGCAGTAAGTACACGTAATATTCAACTTGTTTACGCATGACGCGACGCGGCTAGCGTGCGCAGCGTGCGAGCCGAGCGCCGAGTGGCAACCATTGCCTAGTAGTCCTTCCCGGGAGGCGCTCGGCGGAACATAACTAAACTGAAAAGTGAAACCCCCCTGGTAGAGTTGACTGCCAAATGTTGTGAGTTCAAATCCCACATGTAACAATTATTTATATGATCCACAAATTATTGTTCTGAGTCTGTGAGTTCTTTGTGTCCGTTTCATAGATCTTTGTAAAGTCCCCCGCCACACATGATTTATATTCCTAATGCGGCAGTTTTATTTTGAAAAGAAAAGTAAAAAAAAAATTCGAAGAGACTGTAGAAAAATAAAAAAGTATCAAAAAATGTCCTGTATCATCGTTAGGTTAAAAACTTCTAAGACCACTCGCGTCTACTGTAATCTGGAATAGAACATACACTACAAGTAAGTATCCCATAAATTATTAACAAAATCGAAACTACGGTAGAAGCTAACGCTTAATAAATATTATAATTGCGTCATAACCGCTTCATCGTGCCGTCTCGATCAAACCACATACCTTATCGATTGAAATTTTGTTGTATGATTTAATAGTAACGATCCTATTCGTCAATTTAATACTTTTGGAGAGCTAAACACATGCCTGTGAGGAGCGGTGCTAAAGTGTGGGAGTGTGTGAGATTACTGGAGACTATAACCCTTATCTACATATTTTGTGGTAAACTCAAAGGATAGCGGCATAACTGTAATTGTGGAGATTCAGGTCAGGTGTCCATTGGTGACGGTACCAACTTTCCATCACGTGACTCGTCTGCTTGTTTGCTATCATCAACAACCCATAATGTCCCACTGCTGAGCTCGGGTCTCCTCTCAGGAGAGGGTTAAGGCCATACGTCCCCACGCTGGCCGAGTACGGGTTGGGGACTTGCAAGACAACGTTGTGGCTACGTAATCTTGTTTACTATCATCCGTACTACTTATACTAATATTATAAATTCGAAAGTAACTTTTGACTTGACTTGCCTGTCTGTCTATTACGCTTTCATGGCTAAAGCGCTAATCCAATTTAAATTGAATTTCGGTATAGAGATAGATTAGACATTGGAGAAAGACTACTTCTCGTCGCGACAACCGATATACACGTGGGCGTAACCGCGAGCTAAAGCTGTAATACCATAAAAAATAGCGATGCCCTTTCTCACGTTTAAAATAAAAATAATGAAGTAATGTTAATACTCTAATATTTAGGTACTTATTAGCGACTCGTCATTATCTGAAATCATTATTTCGGTCACGAATGGTTCCTACAAACTGTATGTAATCTATACTGATATTATAAAGCTGAAGAGTTTGTTTGTTTGTTTGAACGCGCTAATCTCAGGAACCGCTGGTCCGATATGAAAAATTATTTCAGTGTTGGATAGTATATTTATCGGGGAAGGCTATAGGCTATATATCATCACGCTAAGACCAATACGAGCGGAGCACCAATGAAGAATGTTTCAAAAACGGGGGAAAATTGTTACGGTACGGGTAATAGGAGACGCAAACGAGGTTGCGTGGGTCAGCTAGTTAATTTAATAAAATCATAACTATGATTAAATTTACTCGTTATTGCACCCCTATGTATGAAATGAAATTAAACCAACCCCATTTTATTAGCCGACAATCGCATGTGTGACTAATCGCAAGCGTGATGGCACAGTAATCTATTAAAAACTCGGGCGAGTCCAAAATTGAAAATGGCTACTTGCGCGGGAAATTTGACAGTTGTCAAGAACGGCCATGATGTAATTTAAAATTGTTTTGCTATACTTTTATTATGAAATATGAATTTTCGTTTAGATTGAATTTACGATTTCAATTTTCAGTTTTACTGTTTGAAGGCTGAAGATTTGCGTAGCCTCTACCTGAAGATATCTGGGGGCACCAACCCTAACTTCACAAACTCTACATCTCAGTAAAAATATATGGCTTGGCTGTTTCGTTACTTCAGAAACTAAATATTCGCATAACACATTACTTCAGAAACTAGATATTTGCAAACACAAAAGACGTTCTTTCTGACAGACAAGGGGGGAAACGGCAAAGCTATATATTTTTACAGAGAGTTTGTGATACAACCAGATACAGAACAATTGATCATGCTTTTCACACAATTATTTGTTCTCGATGGGAATCTAACTCCCGACCTCTGGATTAGCACTTAGATTCACTAATCACCAGAACAACAAGCCCATCGTAGTAAAAAACATTGACACATACTTTAAACATCTATTTTTGTCGATAATTAAAAGGCCGGCAACGCACTTGTGACGCTTCTGTTGTTGCGGGTGTCCATGTGCGGCGGTAATCGCTTACCATTAGGCGATACGTCAGCTCGCTTGAGCGCTATCACATAAAAAGTTTGAAAATTTCCATAAGGCTTATTAATGAGGAAGGTGACTGACTGACTGACATACCCAGAGATCAACGCACAGCCCAAACCGCTGAAGCTAGAATCCTGAAATTTTGCATGTAGGTTCTTTATTGTATAACGTAAGTGAGCACTAAGAAAGGAATTTTTGAAATTCCACCCCTAAGGGGGTAAATCAGGGGATAAAAATCTGCGTAAGCCAAGCCGCGTGTAAAAGCTAGTAATATATATATTGTACAATGTTGTTGTGTCGTTTGGTATAATAAGTGCCAGCTAGTTTTTCACATCCTGAGACAATGTGTTGTGCGGTCTCGTCTTTTTATATATCTATATACAAATAAATTCAATCTCTGGAATGGCCGGACCGATTTTCACGGGACTTTCACTGGTGGATCGCCGCTGAGATACGGAGTAACTTAGGCTACTTTCATTTTAAACTAGCTTCGCCCCGCGATGTTGACTGCCTCGTTAGCGCAGTGGCAGCGTACGCGACTGCTGTGCATGAGGTCTCGGGTTCGATTCTCGGGTCGGATCAAATGTTTGCATGATCTGCAAATATTTGTTTCATAGTGTTTTATATGTATAATATGACGTATGCATTTACAAAAAAAAAGTATATATAAGTATTCTATCAGTCAATCTAGCTCTCATAGTTACAAGCTCTGCTTAGTTTGAAGCTAGATTGCGTTGTGTGTCAGATGTCCGATCTATTTACTTAACTTTTACAATAAAAAATCGTATTATGTACAACAACGATCACAAGTAACACCGTCGGGTACAACTAGTTCTAATATATATAAAAAAAAAACAAATCTCTATGGTACTTATTCCTTGAATGTAAGTTGTCTGTCAGTTACACTGACACTTATAATTAGTATTTTCAACAAATATGAGGTCAAAATATCAAAAGCACGGCCTATGACTCGTTAAAAAGAGATAGCACAAAGTATGTATAGCTCTCTCTCTATTATGACAGCTTTGACAGTTAGGTGTCAAAAATGAGTTAGTAATTTAAAGTTTCGTACAGTTTCGTAATAATAACAGTTATTAAACTGTTAATTAACTAAAATATGAAAGTAATATGTACTTAGATGATATTGAAACTGTAAACATTTAAAATTATAACTTGAGACATTTTACACGGCCGCCTAATTACAAACGAGGCAGAACAGAACGAATTAAGAATTCAGAGTGTAGCCACTCTTATTCATCTCTCTCTCTCTCGTGGTATCGAAAGAGGTGACTGAGGGAGCAAACTACCAGGACAACGTCACTGCAGAAGGGAAGAATAACTTTTTGTTTTTTTTTTTATTGAATAAAGGGCAAACGAGCAGACGTATCACCTGATGGTAAGCGATTACCGCCGCCCATGGATACCCGCAACACCAGAGGCGTCACAAGTACGTTGCCGGCCTTTTAAGAAGGGGTACGCTCTTTTCTTGAAGGTTTGAAGGTGGTATTGGTCCGGAAATACCGCAGGCGACAGTTCATTCCACAGCTTTGTTGTGCGAGGCAGAAAGTTTCGGGGAGAAGCTCACAGTTGTGGACTGCCAACCATCTAGACTAGATGATGGGGATGAAATTTCTGTCGCGTAGGACGATGGCGGAAAGAGCCGGCAGGGGTAAGTCCGAAGTATTCCTCGGAGTACTCCCCAAACACAAACCCTATACCATTTTTAGGGTTCCGTACCTAAAAGAAAAAAAACGGAACCCTTATAGGATCACTTTGTTGTACGTCTGTCTGTCAAGACCCTTTTTCTCAGGGATGCGTGGAGATATCAAACTGAAATTCATATCAAATACTGAGGTCTACTGTCCCTTAGACCTGTGGAAAAACCAAATATCTAAGCAAAAGCAATCAAAAGATACAGGCGTTTATGCTGCAAATTTGAATGTTGAAGTTTGGTACGAAGCAACCTCTTATTGCACAGATAAAAGAAAAATTGCGAAAAGCAAAATTTTTTAGTTACACCATAAAATATACCTGCAGGGGTTGTACGGAACCCTCGGTGCACGACTCCGACTCGCACTTGGCCGGTATTCTTTTCTTGCGTGTGGAAACCTCCAACTTCTCCAAGGGCCTTCTCCCGACCAGGGTTTACGGCACGGCGCGGTATTGTGTCGGAATCGGACCGACTTAAATCACACGGTGTGCCACTCTGCGCCTGAGATAGGAGGCATCCGAGAGCTGCTGTTATTACGACATCTGGACCCCTCCCAACGCCTTTCCGCACTGACGCGGGCACCGTCTGCTGGTAGACTCAATTTAGGCGACGTACGGCACACGCGTACGTCACCTCTTCGCGGCTGGCCGCTGAAATGGATGGAGGGTTCTAAGGCCTATGTTAAGCATTGGTTTTATGAAACCTGTGAAGTGATGTGACGATAATGTGTGAACCGATCGTCATGAAATAAGCACTTTTACGGTTATGAGTTTTGAAGAGAAAACTCCTTTAGCCACGTTGAGCACTTTTTGGTAGGAGAAAATCTTATGAGTTCGCGTCACCGCGTCACCGACATGCTGACGTCACAAAACTTCTTTGGCTGCGTTTAACACTTTTTGGTTGGGGCAAAACTTATGGGTTCGCGTCACCGACATGCTAATGTTTGATGTTGATGATTTTAATTTAGACATAAAATTTCTAATTTTACACATTAATTTTACAAATAACATTCTAAGTTATAAGTTTTCACTTCTATCGGCAGTCCTTATAACTGTCTTTTTTTAGGTATCAAGTGATGGTAGTCGCTCTTAATAAGAAATTAGTTTTGCCACATCATAGTAGAGTTAAAGCTGACCCAATCCTAATCTCGTAAGGCTAGGAAGAACCCTTGCAAGATTAAGACACCAATCTGTATGTTCATTTACACGTTTAAAAATCCAAAATAACCCGAGTAAACTCGCCTGTTAAATCTAATAACGTATATTTCTACACTTGCTACAAATGGTTGTTACGCAAAACGCTGTTATCTTACATAATTGGCTGTAGTTTAACAAATTGTGCAGTATTAACTATTATTTATATTGTGGTGACTATGGTTCGGTGTTTTGACGGTCATATTGAAATATAGCTCTGAAGAGCCCAATGATGCAGAACTATCTCAATAGGAAGCCATAGTTAGCTCTGTACTCCTTACATGACATGGCGCAGCCAGTAGGAAATATTACAAAATTTTAACAGACAAACTTCAACGACAACAGACTTCAAGAACGAACAAATTGAAATGGGAAGCACCAGCTTTCAAATAAAAAAAGAATCATCGAAATTGGTTGGCGTGATGAATAACTAATTATTCGTCAATTTGTCGCACACATAAGTACCTACTTAATGCAAATTGAGGACTTATATGGTTTTCTCATGGATGACATGTCAAAACTAGACCAAATTGAAATGGGACCAGAAGGGAAGCACCTGCTTTCCAATAAAAAAAGAATCATCAAAATCGGTTCACCCAGTCGAAAGTTATGAGGTAACAAACATAAAAAAATACACTCCAATTGACAACCTCCTCCTTTTTTGAAGTCGGTTAAAAATAAAGAAGCAGTTTAAAATTTGCTCGACTCATAAAATTGTATTCCAGATTTCGCTATAAAGTTTACTGGTAGTTGATAAGACTAGCATAGCACTGGTCAGCAAAAATATTTGATATTATTGTTTGACATAATCAGATTAATGCTAAGTTACAGGATAAGAAAAAAAGTGCAGGAATTAATGCCCTCAACTTAGGTCTATGACCTATTCCCTTTCTCATCATCTTCCTAGCCTTTATCATTCCCTAGATTATTTGGGGTTGGCTTCTAGTTCAACTGGTTTTACCTGAATATCTGTTTTTCGACGGAGCGACTGCAATCGGACCTCCGCTACCTTGAGGGTGAACTGAATTCGAAAATAAAATTAGTTGTCAGTATATTTGAGGGAACTGACTTCCCAATAACGATTGCTATAGATGTTCATGACAACCAGGACCGACGGCTTAACGTGTTCTCCGAAAAACCTTCAAACTTCCAATTTCTCGTAAAAAAAAACCAACAATATCACTTTTGGAGGACCCGGGAATCGAACCAGAGACTTCTTGATTGGCAGTTGCATACGATAACCGCTTGACAAACGAGGCAGTCCCAACTTATTTATCTTCTATGTTCATATATTATTGTATCATGGCTACCCTAAGGGCCTTGTTGAGTCAACATCAACACATCTTTATTATTCATGGGAGCCATTACATGTATGACTAGAGTCTTCACAACTGCAAATTCACATGAATATTGAAAAACTAGCTGACCCGTGCTATTTCGTATGCGTATTTCAAAAGGAATACATTTTCCTAGTATTTGTAACATTGCTTGTCAATGCTCATTTGCGATTTATTGCGATAGTGCATAATTAGCGAGCTTTGTTTGGAATTTATTAACGGACTTCAAAAAAAGGAGGAAGTTCTATTTTCGACTGTATTTTTTTAAAAATGTTTGTTATGTCATAACTTTCGACTAGGTAAGCCGGTTTTGATGATTTTTTCTTGTTTAAAAGCTGGTGCTTCCCGTGTGGTCCCATTTAAATTTAGTCCAGATAGAAGTCAGTTTTATGATGATCAGACGATATGATTTAACTTTTGTGTGAATTTCTGAGGATATCACCTCATATTAACATTATATATATATATAAATGCTAGTACATGGATGACGGAGCTTTGCACGGTATTTTATTTGGTAAATTTTCTAAAAATGAATCCTAGCTAGATCGATTTATCGCCCCCGAAACCACCTGCATACTAAATTTCATTAAAATCGTTGGAGCCGTTTCCGAGATACATATTATATTTATACAAGAATATCTCGTTTAAATGTATTAGATGGTTATATTACCACTAATAATCGTAGCGTTCCGTATGCTTCCGCATGATGGGCCGGCTAGATCGGAGTGATACCTACCGAGGCCTCACAGAAAACCGGTGTGAAACAGCGCTTGCGCTGTGTTTCACCGAGTGAGTGAGGACACCGGAGGCTCATACCCCTCGCCCCATTCCGCTGGCAACGCCTCTGGTGTTGCGTGGTGCCCATGGGCGGTGGTAATCGCTTACCATCAGGCGATATGTCTGCTCGTTTGCCCCCTAATACATAAAAAAAGACGGCTCCAACGATTTTCATGAAATTGAATATGCAGAGGGTTTCGGGGCGATAAATCCATCTAGCTAGGATTCATTTTTAGAAAGTTTATCAAATAAAATACCATGCAAAGCTCCGTCATCCAGGTACTAGCATTTATATATATATATATATATATAATGTTAATATGAGGTGATATCCTCATCAATTCACACACAAGTTAAATCATATCGTCTGGCACTTGACCGGTCCGATGTCTGTCCGTTTAGTAGTTGCGAATGTTACAACAAAACGTTTGAGCGCCGTGAACGCCTACTGGCTTAAGGCGAATAGTCTAAAAACCTTCAAAGTTAACTAGATAAGCATAATCCAATCTACTACCAAATATAATTACAATGTAGTAGAGCCACGCTGATTTCAGCACGGTTGGACAGGCTCGACCGGGGCGGAACTACTCTCGCACAGAAGATTAACGTAAAATGACAGCGTTTGTGCTGTCGTGTTTCGTTAGTGAGTGCGAGAATGGAGGTCCAATGATGCAGAAGCATCACTAGGCCGCCATGGAGTGGGTCACCATGCTGCATTATCTGTATTCGCAATGTGTATGGTCACCACCACTCTTGGATTCTGTTTATGCTTTCCATCAGGCAGAGTAGAGTCATTTTGGCAGGCCCATACATAAAAAAAGCTAAGTCTCCGTAGTCCAATCTACTAAAAATTCACTCAGGGTTTGCTTAACTGCCCTATCTTAGGTACACTAGCAAAACACGCATTTAAAATCGTTTAGATAGTTCCCGAGTTCATCGTCACACGAGAATTATATAAAATAGATGTTTGTTAGCGCTTTTCTAGACCCTTGATCTCTTACCCATATACCTTCAACTTGGACGGCCAGCTCTGCGGTGTGCAATGCAACTTTCGAAACTAAATATGGTTTTGCTATCCATATCAGAGTCCATCGAAGGGAGAACCCTGGGTGAAAAGGAGTTATGCTTGCGAAGAAGATGGCAGAGCGGGATTGAGAAAGGTTTAGAACTCTTCGGGCGTCGGAGATCGCTAAATTATCTCTGTCCTCCATAAGCGCTAGCCTGGTGGTGACAGGTGAGGCCACCAGTCACCCTCACTCGCATACTTAACCAGTTATCACCACGCCAGTCACTTGCTTCAATCCTAAAATACAATCCCTTCAGTAGACTGTTTTACTGATTACTGGCCACGGCGGCCAGTCTTAACGGAGACCAGCCAACTACGCAGTAGATATTATAGTGCACAAGTGTGTGCGCAAACACAGGTGCACTCTCTGTTCCATCTCTCTCTTAATCCGATGGGACGGTTAACCGACACGATCGGGGAGACATTAGGCGCAGGACCGACAGCTTTACTGATTAGTCTATATGTGGACGCATGAAGTATCCTATCCTGACAGATCATACCTGGCTTCAGCTGCCGTTCCTCCTCCGAGCTTCTAACTAAAATACTGAATTTCATTAATAATAATCAATAAGACTAAAAGGTTCAGTATTGATTCAAAAGTTTTTCTGAACAAAGCTAGGTCTACAAGAAGTCCACGATAAAAATATCACTAAGAAAATACAGAATCAGTAGTGTCGTGGCCCCTTAACTGCGCCTGCGCATAAAACGCCGGCGCGGACCACACACGTCGTCACATAAATAGACGCGATACGTAACTGCATACACGGCGATATGCATTCAGCTTTTTTATCCCTTTAATAGGCTCCAAACAACGGCTACGTTTTTGTTGCGAAACTAAATTATTGTATGATTTAAGGTAACGATCTTCGTTCATTATTTTGCTTCGAAATCATTAAGCTAAATGAGCCTTTGAGTATTCCAGCCTTTCTCACTGAAATAGGAATAGTATTGAGAAAGATATTATGAGAAAATCTTATTTTAAATAGAATGGGAAAGCTATAAATATTGCTAGCTTATTATGAAGGTAGTCAGTTCTATAGTAAGAGGGAGTTATATCGGAATTGTCGGTAATAATTTCGTCTGGCCATTTGGTGTAATGGTTAATAATCCTGAATGCTAAGTGAAAGGTTAAATTTCAGAGTATTAAAAGCCTAAATTAGCCTAAATAATATTCCTAGCCTTTTAATTTCACAAGATTATTTGGGGTCGGCTACTAGTTCAATCGGATTTACCTGAATATCAGTTTTTACACGGAGCGACTGGCATCGGATCTCCGCAACCCTGAGGGCGAACTGGATTCGAAAGTTGAACTAGTTGTCTACTCTACACTTATGCAGTTTAAATAACACATATTTATTACACAATATAGAAACCTATGTACATAACCATAATTTAAAAAACAATAACAATATTTACATAACTAACAATGTTTAAATAACTCACATAGTAGATAAGGTTCCGACAATAAGTCAGATAAAGTTTAGATAATTGATTCCTTGTTTGACCTTAGTATGAAAGTTACTTGCACCCAGAATAATTCAGGCTAAACAGTATATACTTTCTGAAGTCTCAATGTATACCCTTGCCATGACAGGTAAAAGCTTGCCAAAGTGACTCTGCCTGGCGGAACGCATAACAGAATCCAAGAGTGGTGGTCACCATACTCGTTGCGTATGCAGACAATGCAACAACAACCACACTAAGGCGGCGTATTGAGATCCTTCTGCATAACTGGGCCTCCGGTACGCACTTACCAACGAAACTGATCAACATGAATGCTGTCATTTTAGATTGTACCCAGACATAGAACAAATATCGTCCTGGTCACACACACAGTGTGTGTCCTGCGTGGGAATCGAACCCATAATCTCCGTTTTAGCAGTCAGGGTCAGGCTAGTCATTGAAATCATCCAAACTCTTTCGCTTCTGCAAGTTTCTGGCTGTAATTAAAGCTGTTACCTTTTTATTTGACCATAGTGCATTACAAATTCATCGTTTCGAAATCGATAAGCCGTAGCATCGAACAAACAAATCGGTTACAATACTTACAATAGACAATAGAGTATTGACGCTGTTGGTTGTCAGATGTTTTGACAAGGTAAGGATCGGTCGCTTTGTTAGCGGAAATTTATGTTATTTTTTGTCTTTTTATCTATTCTAGTTGTGGACAAGTCAATAGTACCTGTTCATTATTGTTCTTAAATAAATGTTTCAGGATTAAATTAAGTAACCGTTGGGAATATACGAATCTAAGTGTTGTAAGTACCTACTGCAAAAATGTTAGCCGTAGAACTGATAACCATTGGGGTAAAGAAATTCTTGAGTGGAGGTCGTGTCTGAGTGGAGGTGGAGTAATGATCTACGCAAGATAGCTGACAGGAGCTAGACGCAATAAGCTGAAAATCCATTGAAGAGGATAGACCCATATCCAGCAATATAGAGCTACAGGCTGGTGGTGGTGATGAAGTACCTATACAACGATTGAATGATTTGATTTTATTGAATTCAAGATATTTCAGGAGACTTTTTAGAAGCTCTTGATCTTTTATACTGTCATTGTAAAATAAACTGGGCAAAGAATTTCTGATTTTCAAAAAAGAGCTAAAAATGTTTTTAAAAATTATGTCAGTATAATCTGGTACCTTGAAACTTGACCGGCATACCTTTTTTTATGCCTTTATTTTATTATCCTAGGTATAGTTATGTAAAAAGTAGTTTGTCCTTTTGACCTAATCAAAGGTACAAACACAGACCTGTTATTTTCGCCAGTTCATCACGAAGAATAAAAAAATCAAGTCTCTGACATTATGACCGCGTCCTTATTTGACATTTGACAGGTATTTAGGCGGGAAGCGACAGCTCGCCTCGTTAGCGACGCCATGTCTTTTTTTGCTTTGTTTTCGTTTACACTTTGTCTAGGAGGCGCTTACAAGCCGGTGTTAATATTGTTTTGATCGCTAACAGATATTAGAGGTTTTTTTTATTTTTTTTTTATTTTTTATTGCGAATTGTGTAGGTCATCATTATATCAACAGACTTTAATTGTTTAATGCAGGACATATCGCATACGACTCTTCACATTATACTTAGCTATTTATTATATTTCCAACTCCTCCAATTTTCTTCTGATTAATTACGTTGTGAGTTCCAAGACAGTTTAATTTTTTCCTGGGACTTCACAACCACGTTAACGAGTGTTATAACTCGGTGTGTTCGTGGGTCACTGCTGTTGATCCTGGTGTACGGGAGTTACAGTGGTGGCCCCATTTAAAGGTCTCTTAGAAAATAGGTTTGGCTTAGATACGCTGGCCTGACTGGTTGCTATAAAGTTTGTATCAAGTTTACTTTCTCTTTTCAGTGCTGTTTTTCATTTAATTGTCTTGCATAGTACTCCCTAGATCGTCTCTTACGACGCCCATTGGATAAACAGGAGTGGTGACACTCCATTTTTCTTAATTCGTCACCACATGGCAAACAGTTGATCTGAACAATTTTTTTAATGTTTAAGGCCTCCCACACATAATTGCGATGCGATGCGGCGTGATGTTCTTTGCGGTGCAGCTCGCACATATTTGCGATGCGTTACGAATTCGCAATTATGTGTGGGAGCCCTAATACCACTTTTGTTTAAACCATTCATATAAATTTGTGTTTTGAGTTTGAATTATTCTTACTTTTTATTAAGGTTCTTAATTAAAATTTAATTTTGTAATACCTGTTGTTAGTGTTTTTTGATTTTATTATTTTTGTTTTTGTCCGTGATCTCGTTAATTTCTGTAATCTCGTTGGTGTATAGAAGTTGTTTTTTTATGTGTGGCCCGCCAAAATGACTACTCTGCCTGATGGAAAGCATAAGCAAAATCCAAGAGTGGTGGTCACCATACTCATTGCGAATGCAGACAATGCATCATGATGACCCATACAACGGTCGTCTAGTGATGCTTCTGCATCTTTTAGTCTAGTCAACAAGTATGGAACTTGTTGACTAGACTATTTGGGCCTCCGGTCTCGCCCTCACGAACGAAACACGACAGCACGAACGCTGTCATTTTACGTTGATTTTCTGTGCGAGTGTAGTACCGCCCCGGTCGAGCTGGCCCAACCGTGCTGAAATCAGCGTGGCTCTACTACCTTTTTTCTCGTTTTATTAAGTTAGTTAGCTAAGCTGTTAGTTAAGCTGTTGTGTTGCTGTTTTTTTAAGTAATTTGTGCATATTTTTAAGTGGTTTGGTCTACTAAGTTGTTTGTAGTTGTTTTAAGTAAACGTTTGTGTTAACTCCGTAAGTAGGCCTTAAATAAATAAATAGTAGGGCAACCTATAAAATAATGATAGCTACATATGGATACGAAACCCTTTCAATGGCTGACAATGACACGAAATATGTTTTAAATACAATACATTCGAGTGGACAGATAGACACTCCCATAGTTGACAATATAATAAATATACTTTTGTATCTAGTTCATGTATCCTGTTTTCATACAAAGGGTTAAAAGGGATCCAACATATTATTATAAATTCGAAGGTAACTCTGTCTGTCTGCATTACGCTTTCAAGGCTAAACCGCTGCACCGATTTTGATGAAATTTGTCATGGAGATACTTTGATTCTTGAGGAAGAACATCGGCTACTTTTTACCGCGATACCAGATATACACGCGGGCAGAGAAAATGACTAAAGTTATAAATACATATCTATACTAATATTATAAAGCTGCAGAGTTTGTTTGTTTGTTTGTTTGAACGCGCTAATCTCAGGATCTACTGGTCCGATTTGAAAAATTCTTTCAGTGTTGGATAGTCCATCTATCGAGGAAGGCTATAGGGTATATTTTATTTTCATAAAAAATAGAGATCTGTAAGAAAATTGCTATTTTGTAACCCAAGGTGTGAAATCGAAAACCTATTTTTGCGTGCGCTGCAAAAAGTATTGACAATAGAACAAAATAATGTATTACGGGTTTGTAGGTCCCATTAAGATCTACAAAAAAGTCCGCGAGAGCATATATCTAACTATCATGGTTTGGTCACAATAACCGCTTTTGTGTTCAAAAAATTTATTAAATCGTCTGAAGAAAGAAACTACGTTAAATGTGTATCGTAATATTAATCCTTATCTAAATAAAGCATTATGTTATCAAGGGTATTTATGTAGAAGTAAAATACTTTTTGTTTCATCCCATTCGGACATTTCGTTTAGAAGTTATCACGAGTATAAGACGCTAAGAGTTGGTACCTAATATACACACATCAAAAGTGTCTAGGGATCAACATATGTGTCTAGGGATCAACATATATTTTTGCAATAACTTTTCTCCTGATTGATATTAATTAAAATTTTCTTTAAGGATTCATCAAATAAAGTGTTTTCGTTTGTCACAGTAACGATAAACCAAGTCACCTTTGCATTAATAAAGAAATTTGCCATTTTCCTAATAAAGGGAATTTTGTCATTTGAACCACTAACATTAAAGTTCGAAAAAAAGACTGAAATAACAGTTTTCTTTAAAATTTTATTAGGTAACTTAAACAATTAATAATCCGTGTTTCTACCGCGAACACTAACAACACAAGAATCGGTTTGGCATACTCAAAATGAGTTCATCCAAATCACGCTGTGGAATGGCCGCCCATGTTCGTTGCAACAACAAAAAAAGGTCTTCTTGCGACTGGATACCCTCCATATTCGGCAGAGCTCTTCTCTGTAGCATATCCCACGCATGCTCAATCGGGTTCAAGTCTGGCGACTGAGCAGGCCAGGGCCAAAGCCACATCTCAATCTCAAGAAATCCGCGTAAAAATGCTTGATCCCTAGACACTTTTGATGTGTGTATTATTGATTTATTTGCCAAAGAGTTTTCATCAACATAATACCTAATATTAGTCTTTATCCAAATAAATGTGTTGTTGATTATGAGTATTAGATCTTAGAAGAGTATAATAAATACATCTATACTAATATATACAGCTGAAGAGTTTTTGTTTTTTTGAACGCGCTAATCTCAGGAACTACTGGTCCAATTTGAAAAAGTTCTTTCAGTGTTAGATATCCCGTTTATCGAGGAAGTTTATCGAGTTTATCTGTATCATCACGCTATGACCAATAGGAGCGGAGTACCAATGAAGAATGTTTCAAAAACGGGGGGAAATTATTACGCTACGGGCAATAGGAGACGCAAACGACGTTGCGTGGGTCATCTATACTAATATATAAAGCTGAAGAGTTTTTGTTTGTTTGAACGCGCTAATCTCAGGAACTACTGGTCCAATTTGAAAAAGTTCTTTCAGTATTAGATAGCCCGTTTATCGAGGAAGTTTATCGAGTTTATCTATGTCATCACGTTATGACCAATAGGAGCGGAGTACCAATGAAGAATGTTTCAAAAACGGGGGGAAATTATTACGCTACGGGCAATAGGAGACGCAAACGACGTTGCGTGGGTCATCTATACTAATATATAAAGCTGAAGAGTTTTTGTTTGTTTGAACGCGCTAATCTCAGGAACTACTGGTCCAATTTCAAAAAGTTCTTTCAGTGTTAGATAGCCCGTTTATCGAGGAAGTTTATCGAGTTTATCTATATCATCACGATATGACCAATAGGAGCGGAGTACCAATGAAGAATGTTTCAAAACGGGGGGAAACTATAACGTTACGGGCAATAGGAGACGCAAACGACGTTGCGTGGGTCAGCTAGTAGGTAGATAAAATTATTTCGACAGCACTAATGGTGCAGTGGTTTAAGTGGTCGCTTCCTCTGCGCTAAGTGTTATAGGTTCGATTATGGGTCAACACTTGTGTTCACAAATTGTTGTTCTGAGTCTGGGTGTTCCTTTCTGTTTCCTAAATGTCTGCAAAGTTATTAGTGTAATAGGTTTCATTTAAAAAAGATGAGGTAGTCTCGATCAACTCGCTCATAGTCCAGTTGCACTCGGTGATTAGAAAGAATCACCGAGGGTAAGCAACGACGGTGCGTTCAGTACCTGGATGGGTGACCGCTTGTGGCATGTTACCATGAGCGTCTCCGTGACTCGGAGGTCACGTTAAGTAGTCGGTCCCGGTTGTTATCATATGATAGCTGTATTGCAGCTTAGTTTGGGCGGTTTAAAAACATTCAACGGCAAGATGACGTAGCCACAACGTTGTCTTGCCAGTCCCCAAACCGCACTTGGCCAGCGTGGGGACGTATGGCCTTAAGCCTCTCCTGAGAGGAGACCCGAGCCCAGCAGTGGGACGTTATGGGTTGTTGATGAGTTTCGATCAACACCTTCAAGGGCTCATGGTCATATTAGATAGATGGCTGGAACAAGAGTCTAATGCGAAAAACAGTCCTCCTTGCAGGTATAGTAAGAAGGTCTTTGGAGCCCTAATCACCGATTTCTTGATCCCTGTACCGCAAGTTGGTGCTCTACAATTTTATTATACTGTGGAGGAACGGGTGTGAATTCCCTCCAACACAAAGGGAGGATCGGCTGCCCAACGGTTCATGTTGGGATGTTGTATATATGTTAACTGGCGCGAGAACTTTCACTGCGCGATTCAGGATTGGTAATTGGTAGTTTCTAAGTTTCCTTCGTTACTCCGTAGTTCGATGTATCTTCGGTAGATGGCGCTGTAGTATGTTATGTTGTTGTTGCGCTGTATGTGGAGGTCGCCACAATACTAATACTAGCTGAACACCGCGGTGTTACCCGCGGTCATTGTCGTACTGCGGGTAACGCCGCGGGGCGAAGCTAGTCTAAAAAAAGTAGCCTAAGTTAGTCCTCATATCATCAGCTACCTTCCTAAAAACAAAAGTTGTAAAAAATGTTATTTCTGTTAATGTTTTTTTTTTATGTTTGGCCAGCCAAAATGACTCTACTCTACCTGATGGAAATCATAAGCAGAATCCAAGAGTGGTGGTCACCATACTCACTGCGAATACAACAATGCAGTATGGCGACCCACACCATGGCGGCCTAGTGATGCTGCTGCATCTTTTAGTCTAGTCAACAAGTATGGGACTTGTTGACTAGACTATTTGGGCCTCCGGTCTCGCACTCACCAAGGAAACACGACAGCACGAACGCTGTCATTTCACGTTGATTTTCTGTGCGAGGTTACCGTGTAGGTAAACATACATATGCGTTTAGTAAAAAGCGGTTATTTTAATATTACAAGCCAACACTCCAATTTTATTTATTTGTATAGATGTACCTATAGATAAGACGTGTAGAGTTTACCATGGGAGAGCCACGCTTCGGCATTAATGGTCCGGCTCGACCGGAGTGATACCACGGCCTCACAGAAAACTGGTGTGAAATAGTGCTTGCGCTGTGTTTCACCGAGTGAGTGAGGATACCGGAGGCCCATACCCCAAACCCCTTCCCCTATCTCCCCCATCCCTCAAAGGCCGGCAACGCACTTGTGACGCCTCTGGTGTTGCACCATGGGCGGCGGTGATCGCTTACCATCAGGCGATACGTCTGCTCGTTTGCCTGTATATACCATTATAAAAAAAGTTGTGTCAAGTGTTCCTTCTCTTTGCAGTGCTGTTGTCCTGGTAGTTTGCTCCCTTTAGCCGTCTCTTACGACACCCACGGGATGAAAAGGGGTGGTGACGATCCATGTTCTTAATACGTCACCACACGAAAGCCGCCTATCTGAATTCCTTGGCTAGGTAAATGGGGAGTAAATAATCTTATAAAACGATGCTATTAAAAATATTGTTAATTTTAAATTAGCAGTGGTTTAAACTTCATGGCTATTTGAACATTATTGCGTTAATTAAAAATAATGGTTACTATCGTATAATTATATTATTAATATTTCAAATTAATAGAAATCTTTAGAAACATGCTATTACCTACTAGCTGCGTCTCTCAATAGTAATAAGTTTTCCCCATTTTCAACCGACTTCAAAAAGGAGGAGGTTCTCAATTCGACGGTTTTTTTTTATGTTTGCTACCTCTAACTTTGGACTGGGTGAACCGATTTTAATGATTCTTTTTTTATTTGAAAGCTGGTGCTTCCCGAACGGTCCCATTTAAATTTGGTCCAGATTGAAGTCGGTTTTTTTTGTTGTTAAAATTTGTAATTATTACTACATTTTTCATCGATAGATACTGGAGCTACTACTTGCATCTCGCGGTATTTGGTTGCTTTGGAATTGGATATTGCCCATTTATTTCATTCATTTTTATTTTGATTTATTTTTTTATGGAATAGGGGACAAACGAGCAGATGTATCACCTAATGGTAAGCGATTACCACCGCCCATGACCATCCGCAACACCAGAGGCATCACAAGTACGTTGCCGACTTTTGGGTGATGTGGAGTGGGAAAGGTTCACTTGGTTAAACACGGTGCGAGCGCTGTTTCACACCGTTTTTAAGTAGACTAGAAAGTAGACTATTATTATTATCTATTGATTGTTGTTCTAGCCTAAAAACTATATTAATTCATGTAATAAAATCCCTGATCAAATTTAAACCGCATTAAAACAAACCTAGACACTCTTGAGAAACAATTCAAGTTAAATTCATACAATTATTAATTAGCTACAGTACCTACAAAGTAACCCGACGTTAGTCTAAAAAGTCTAAATGAACGTTCAAAAATTATCCCCAAAGCTTCATTACAATTTTAAATTAGTTTGCGTAACCCGCAAACGAATGTTTAATTGCTTTAATAAGATAAACAGATTAAAAACAACCAACCAATTGTGATTAAATTCACAAAATTTCACACTACTTTAAAAACTAATTCCATTCAGCACTAAAGGCCGACAATTGTAGATTTTATCGCATACACAATTTAATATTAACTACTACGGCTTAATTACAAAAGCTTATGTCATAATTTCGTAAAAAACTCCAACTACGACGATATCCGATCAATAATTCAACATGGCTGCCAAGTCTATCAATATAATAATTCTGTCAAACTTAAATTGAAATTCTGTACAAAGCACACCGCAGTATTATTGATACATTATGAGCGCGCAAAAGAGCCATAGAGGCTATTTACAACTGAATTACAAATCTCAACTTGGCCCCACTAAATACACACGCAGGTTAAATCAATTGTCGTACATCCATCTCTTTCTATCACAACAACATCATACTCGTCCAACAGAGACAAAACACATAAAAGATGTTGTCGAGCAATGAAAAGCGAACGGTTAACGCCTACTAAATGAACGGGGTAGGGTGAAAAGCTTGTTTGTTCGGGGGCGTGTCCCCCACACGAAGCGAGGGGCGCAGTCGCTCGGCCGCCGCCGCCGGGAGCAGTGCCCGTGTCAAACGCAACTGACGTTTCAATCTGACAGCTCTGGCTGTCCATCACGCGCCCTTTGCATAAAAAAGAAGTGTATTAAGAAATCATGGTAATAAATTCTGTTAAATATTAATGATGGCAACATTGTGACATTCGATTTCGAAAACATTATTTTGAATATACTGTTTGTGATTGTGATGTATTGAATTTTAAATCTGGAACTTTGTGAAGCAAAAAACATGGCGTTTGAAGACCGTTGCAGTCCTAATCAAGCGAACAGCCCCGGCCCTGTTACTGGCAGAGTTCCAGCTCCACACGCTGAAACCCCAATGAACTACAGTCCCCAGAACCAGTATACTTGTACAACGATTGATTCAAGGTACGAGAGATCTTCTCCAAACATGACTATAGTCAAAGTTCAGCCAAATTCTCCACCTCCCAGCCCTGAGCACCAAAACGAAATGGAGAATTTCCAAAACTATTACCTCCCAGAAACACCAGACATCAAACCGCAAATTAACCAAGAAGACCAGAGATTTGATTTAGACAAACTTAGAAACCAGAGACAACCGCCTTCTACGCCGATAGCTTTCTCAATTAGCAACATTTTACATCCTGAATTTGGTTTGAACGCCATTCGAAAGACCAACAAAATTGAGGGTCCAAAACCAGTTGGTCCGAACCACAGTATTTTGTATAAACCGTACGATTTATCGAAACAAAATGAATTTCAGAAGTACAGTTTTGATTATTTGAAGTCTAAAGAATCAGAATTTAGTTCGTTGCCGCCTTTAGGAGGGCTGAGGCAAACGGTATCACAGATTGGAGAGCAGGTTCATAAAGAAAGAGAGGTACCTAAGGTGCTTGAGGCCCAGAAGAGGCCGGATTCAGCTAGTTCCGTGGTGTCGTCAACATCTAGTGGGGCTCCGTCGACCTGTGGTAGCACAGACACAAATAGTCAGTCAGGAAATGGCGCATTATGGCCTGCATGGGTTTATTGTACAAGATATAGTGACAGACCCAGTTCTGGTAAGTTTCTTTTTAAATATTACAGTATACGAGTACCTAGCTTTTGACTGTTAATTTTTTTGTCCCAATTATCTTAGGCACCTGCTCTTTAGAGAACCATTAATTTTATTTAATTAGAAATCGTTCAAATAGCTTACAAGAAAGCTTCATTCCTTATATATATAGACATATTTTATTACACGAAAACGTATAATTTGATTGTACATAACTCTGAATTCTAGGCCAAATTTGATCAACTTTATAGGCGAATTTTGTATAAATTGTTGCTTTTATAGCGTCCATTTGCATTTGTAAAACATTGTACTAAAGTTTAAATGATATAATTATCTACTATTTGAGTAATAAAAACAGCGGTTGTTTAAGTATAATCGTAGTTTTAATGTCTAATACGGCTGGTTGGTTAAAAAACAAACCATAAAATACAGAATTTTGACATTGACGATAGAAAAATATTTCAAACTTTTTAATGAAAGGAAGAAACCTTCAAAATCGATCGTTTTCGTGTTTTCCTTCTGAATTACTTTAGAATGTCGATCAGCATAACTTCAACAGCGAGTTTTGAATAATTTAAAACATAAAAATAGGTTGTATGCATAAATATTTCGTCAATGAACATCGACGTGTGTTAGAATATATTTATCGACAAATGTTTCTTTAACTCCGCATAATAATGTTGACACATTCCTACAGATGTATTTTATATATTCAATTATTCAAAAGTTGTTTTTATTTTGAATTAAGTTGAGAATGAATGCGGCTTCCTTGTTTTGTATTACAATGAGGTACAACTGTATTAAGTGTATTTTTTTGTGGAAAATACTTTAAGATGAATTTAAAGTTATGCTACTAATATTATAAGCGCGAAAGTTTGTAAGTATGGAATGGAATGGATGGATGTTTGTTACTCTTTCACCCAAAAACTACTGAACGGATTTGGATGAAACTTTACAGTAATAGGTATAGCTCATACATTAGAATAAGTCATAGGCTACTATTTGCCGCGATAACCGAAATATACGCGGGCGAAGCCGCGGGCAACAACTAGTACCTAATAACTAGACACGTCCCACATACAGTTGTCTGATTTGATCCATCATCAACTTGCCAGATTCATCATTGTTCAATTTGTCCACTCATGGACATAGGCCTCTCCTTTGACATCAGGTTTTGACCTGCCATACCAAACTGTCCAGACGGGTTGGTATGGAGTTTGTGTCAAGTGTACCTTCTCTTTGCAGTGCTGTTGTCCTGGTAGTTTGCTCCCCTAGTCGTCTCTTACGACACCCACGGGGTGAATAGGGGTGAATACACTCTGTATTCTTAATATGTCACCAGACAGACACACTACACCTCTAGTCTGCTATATGTATTTTTATGATCTTTTAAGACAAAACGAGTTTTAATTTGAACCTATAAGTTTAACAGTTCCGACGGCGATGTTTGAAAGGCCTCTTTATATTATGGGGTTTTTAACCATGATACAAAGGTATGGATTCCTCTTGTGGCTATGGAAATATACACCTATTACCTATATTAAGTGGGGAGTGTTTTGAATGGAATTCAAACCTCAAACTTCTCGATGGAAAGACGGAAATTAAGATTTGATTATTTACGCTACCGTCGCTTTTTAGTTTTTGAGATTGGGTCTTTTGTATGGTATGAACACTTTTTAATTTTGTTTTTTATTAACACATAAGAAATAATAAATAATAAATAATAATCAATACCAAACATGACTATGTTTGGTATTGTTTTTTTATTACAAAAGGCAATTGTATAACTGCACATTTTACGACAGATTCAATTAGGGTTTTGGAAGCAGATCATTCTTGTAACCGGACTTCCAAAGGCATGAAATCTTTGATAATATGGTTGGTTAGTGACCCTAACTGCGAATTCAGAGGTCGTGGATTCGATTCCCAAACGGGATAAATATTTGTATAATGAGTACGATAATTTCTTATGTGTTAGGGTGTAATTTATCTATATTATATATGTATTTAGTTAGGTATATGTAAGTATGTTTATCAAAGAGATTATTATTATTTAATTCCTAGGTTCATGGGGTCCGAGTGCTCGGGCTATGTTTAAACAACTAGCTAAGCAACTGATTGACGCTTCTCGCGACCAGAAGGCCGGCTTTTTTCTAGCACAGAGAATCAGCATTGCCATTCAACGTGGTAATGCTGCCAGTCTTTTGGGAACGCTACCAGTAGGCGAAGATGTGGAGTTTTTTGTCGCTTGTATGTAAATATTGTTAGTTCAATTTAGATTAGTTTTATTCTATATAAATATAATTTAAATGTATGCCTACTTATATTGGGTTTGTATAAGGTAGTAGAGCCATTAGGATTTCAATACGAACGGACCGGCTCGACCGGGATGGTAGGTACTAACCATTCACCTGCATTCGTGCTGTCGTGTTTCGTTGGTGAGTGCGAGACCGGAGGCCCAACGATGCAGAAGCATCATTAGGCCGCCATAGTGTGGGTCACTATGCTGCATTGTTGCATAGTCTGCATTCGCAATGAGTATGGTGACTACCACTCTTGGATTCTGCTTATACTTTCCATCAGGCAGAGTAGAGTTTTCTCTTACCAAAATCTACCATCACCAAAACCTTCCCAGATATAAAACCCAATCCCATTTTCGATTAAAAAAAACCTTTTTCGGACTCCTGATTAAATTCGTCTCGGTGCCATAGACAATTTCAGTTTGTTACGCTTTTTTATGGGGTTTTTGTTTCATTTTGTCTATGCTGTAAAGTAATTGCCATGTCGAATTAAGAGGTCAATGTGACTAAGCCCTACCAGTATGCTACCATTGCCTTCTTGAAAGAAAAAGCAGAAAAGACAATGAATTAATGATGATCCCACTGGTTTAGTGGTTATTGACGCTGACAGCTAAGCTTATAGGTCGTGGTTTCAACAGGGCCGGATCTACCATATGGCTTTTTGGGCTTAAGCCCAGGGCCCCGTGAATTCCAGGGGCCCCCAGCTAAGTCAAGTGCAATTCAAAAATAGTCGATAATGCAAAAATAAAAAATAAATGATTAATCAAACCCATTCAATTCATTTCATTCTAGTCTACATTCAGGTTTTGGTACTTCGAACTGACAGTTAAAATGTTCGGCAACCATTACACATTCATTCGATCTCGTTCGTGCTCCGCTATTTCCCTCTCAGAGTATGTCCCTTTCTATCTTGCTAAAATCTATACTAATATATAAAGCTGAAGCTGTTTGTTTGTTTGAACGCGCTAATCTCAAGAACTACTGATCCGATTTGAAAAATTCTTTCAGTGTTAGATAGCCCATTTATCGAGGAAGCTATGGGCTATATATCATCACGCTAAGACCAATAAGAGCGGAGCACCAATGAAGAATGTTACAAAAACGGGGGAAAAATTCTACGCTACGGGCAATAGGAGACGTAAACGAGGTTGCGTGGGTCAGCTAGTTATTTATAAGTACATAATGGTATGTACCTTAACAGATTCTTGACTAATTTGGTTAAGAGAATGCGCAGCACACGGCACATAATTCGGAGTATTTTTTTTTTTTTTTGTAATACTTGTACACAATTGTAGCGACCACGATGCCATATTAGCAGCGTCGGCGTATGACTGTCCCTTACAGTTATCTAATAGTAATCCACTTTTTCCAAAAACTCCAAAAACTGATGCAAATCTTCAAGAAAAGAGCGTACTCTTTCTTAAAAGACCGGCAACGCACTTGTGACGCCTCTGGTGCTGCGGGTGTCCACCACGGCCTCACAGAAAACCGGTGTGAAACAGCACCTGCGCTGTGTGTCACCGAGTGAGTTAGGATACCGGAGGCCCATACCCCAACCCCTCCCCCATCCCCCAAAGGCCGGCAACGCACTTGTGACGCCTCTGGTGTTGCGGATGCTTTCCATCAGGCAGAGTAGAGTCATTTTGGCAGGGAAAAAAACATGATTTATCATGTTTATTTAGTTTTTTTAATTATGTGCCATCTGCTGCGCATTCTTTTAACCAAGTTGGTGAAGAAACTGTTAAGGTTGGAACCAAAATTGTAAACTTTTGGAGTAGTCCACAAAATATGTTTCCTTTTCTGCTTCAACCCAGAGATGGGAATTGTTAAATTGTGAAACAAAACTGAAATTTACGTTAAAAAGTTTAAGACAGACTAGATGGTCTTACCACTACGATATTGTTAAAGTTTTAAAAATAAATAAGATAACATTATGAAAAATTCGATAAGTTTCAGCGAAAATGCCTATGCGAAAGCAGATTTTCGAAAAGAAGCAAGAAATGTATTTTATAAACTGGCAATTTGGTTTTTTGTGGAGAAATTTGAAAGAATTAATTCAGTTAATAAAAAAATAAACAGCCCTGGTTATGTGGATATAAGTTAATTGTGTCCTTAAAAGAGTTTGTTAGCAACATAAAGCAAAAATCAGATCAGAAGCTAAAGGACTACGAAGAAAAAGCCAAAAAACTAAGTATTAATGTACTAACTAACTACAGTAATATAACTATGAGACACATTACATCAAAGTAATGTGTCTCTTAGTTATATCACTCGATCGTTTATCGATCATTTATTGTACATAGAAAGTCGCAGTACACGGCGCGGAAAAATATTAAATAGAAACGCTTAACGTTGCACTGGATAAACTGAATACGTATTTAAATCAAAGAAGTTATGTATATGAGACAGCAAAAAATAAATATTTTTAATGTATTTGCAAGAAAATAACAAGCAACACATTGATTTGGAAAGCGAAAGTAAGGTTATTGACTATTATCCCGAAGATTGTGTGGATGAATATTTTGTCAAAATGCATCCAATTAAAAACTTATTTGCTTCAGACGACAGAGGCCTACTCATCTTACGTAGACATTGTTATGATCATTTATGAAAAGAAGCTTGTTGACGTATGCCCAAACTGCTATACAATCTCGAGACTATATTTAGTCCTACCAATGACAAGCTGTGAAGCCGAGCGATGGCATAATAATCAAATATTTTATTGTCCTATTTTTTTTCCTATACTTTGAGTAACTGATTGGTTGATGTCTGCACGGTTGGCCTAGTGGTTTAAGCGGTCACCCGGGCTGGGTGTAATTTGTTACGCCAAAGACACATTGGTCACAGCCCGGGGGGCGAACTTCCAAGAGGTGGCGCGCCTGGCCACCAGGGGTGTTTCTCTGGTGGTCGGGCGCATCGAGGCGCTGGGCTTACGGGTGGCCATGGACAAGACGGAGGCCCTGTTATTTCATGGGCCCCGGCGTGGTCCGCCCCCCGGCGCCTCGATAGTGGTAAACTCGGTCCTCGTACCTCGACGGTAGGTGGCTCTTCGACGAGCACTTCCGACAGCTTGCCCCCAAGCTGGTCGACGTTGCCTCTGCCCTTGGGCGACTTTTGCACAATTTGGCTGGAGCCAGCGTCGCAACGCGACTCCTGTACACGGGGGTTGTCCGGTCGATGGCGCTGTATGGTGCACCGGTGTGGGTGGCGGCTCTGACTGCCCTGAATAAGGCCCGCCTCTGCCGGCCTCAGAGGGTATTGGTCAGAGCCATACGCGGATACCGCACGGTGTCGACCGAGGCGGCGTGCGCCCTGGCCGGAACACCCCCGTGGGATTTGGAGGCGGAAGTGCTCGCCGAAGTTTATCGACGGGTGGCTGAATATCGGGCGGAGTATGGCTATCGCCCTCCGGCCGAAGAGGTACGCGAGTGACGTGAAACCGCCCGTCGAGCCACGATGGCTCGCTGGTCGTTCCGGCTGGAGACTCCACGCGGTGGCTTTGCCGCCGTGGAGGCTCTCCAGTCCGTCATCCTCGAATGGGCAGGGCGGCAGCACGGGACCCTTTCTTTCCGACTGCCGCAGGTCCTTTCCGGGTACGGTTGCTTCGGGAAGTACCTGCACTCGGTCGCGAGGAAGGAATTGAGTCCCGCCTGCCACCACTGCAACTGCAGTGAGGACTCGGCCCAGCACACGCTGGCGATTTCCCCGGCTCCCACTGCAGTCATCGGAGAAAATCTCTCGCTACCGGCCGTCATACGCTCCATGGCCGGCAGCGACAGCAGTTTTACCGCGGTCGCAACCTTCTCCCGGCCAATCGGCCCGGGAGGATGATATCCACTTCGTCCCAATCCGCCGCCGGCGAACCGGGCGCCGGAGGCGCGCCTATCAGCGCCACATGCCCTCCCTGGGTGTGGCCGCGGATGGTGGGGACGTGTTCTCCCCTCCATCCGCTTTAGTAGCCACCCGCGAGGGGGCGACGTATGCGTGTGCCGTTCGTCACCTAAATCGAGAGTCTAAAAGCTGACGGTGCCCGCTTCAATGCGGGCAAGCGCTAGGAGGGGTTGCGGATGTGTTAATAACAGTAGTTCCCGGACCCCTGCCGTCTCAGGCGCAGAGTGGCACACCGTGTGGTTTTAGTCGGTTCGAGTCCGACACACCGCCCCGCCGCAAACACCGGTGGGGTGACGGTCCGAGGGGATTTCCACAGGTAAAAAAAAAGTGGTTTAAGCGGTCGCCACGCCACTTTTCTTTGCGCCGAGTGTTGTGGGTTGAAATCCCACATGGGACATCACTTGTGATCCACAAATTGTTGAGTCACCACAAGTCTGAGTGTTCTTTGTGTCCGTTAGATGTATGTTTACAAAGTTCCCCCTCGACACAGAATGTATATTCCTTAAACGGGAGTTGGCTTTAAAAAAAAAATTGTTGGGCCCCTAAGTAGTATTAGCCCAGGGCCCCCTAAACTCACGGTCCGGCCCTGGGTTTCAAACACCATATAGAATCCTATATGGTGTTTGAAACCACGAGCAGACGTATCGCCTGATGGTAAGCGATTACCGGGCCCATGGACACCTGCAACACTAACGAGTATAAAGTGAAGGATATTAAATGAAATTAAACATGCCTACAAATCGGTATGTTTTATTTCAGTTACAGATAATACAGAGTGCTACTACAGTATTCGCGGATAACTTCGTCTTTTATGAACCGATTTTGATGATTCTTTTTTTAATGGAAAAGAGATATCCCAACGGTGCGGTGGTACCATGATAAGGACACTAAGATCGGATGATGGCATCCAAGAGAAATCGAGTCGAACCTTGAATTCAGTTTTTGTTAAAATTTTACTTGTATTTTAAGTTTTAACGTAGTCGAGTGATAGTTTTTTTATGCGTTCGTTGTTACTAGGACAAGGTTTGTGTACAAGAAAAAATAAAAGATAACGGGAAAAGTCTTTTTTTTGTCCGCGACGGGAAGCTGAGACATATATTATGTAAATATGGCGGTACGAAGTTCGCCAGGTCAGCTAGTTATGTATACATTACAAACAGACACAGGACAACTGTAATAATAATATTCGAAACAAATTACAAAGCTATGTTCAGACGAGCACTAAGTATAGTCTATCCTGTAGGGTTGCCAGTGTACAAATTTTACGATCGTTTGTTAAGTGGCGCCAAACGCGATAAAGTAGGAAAAGGAAGTACCGTATACGTGCGGTTAGAATCGGAACTACATCTGACAGCGTCTTGTGTCGTCATTTTAGTGTATTACGCTTTTCCGTTTCTCCATGATTTGTTCCGCTATCCTGTTGAAGTATCTCTATTGTTCGGGTTTCATTCCCGGGTCGGATCAAATGTATGTATGATCTGCAAATATTTGTTTCGGAATTTGGGTGTTTTCTATGTATAGGTAATATGTATGTATTTACAAAAAAAAGTATGTAGGTATGTATTTATATCAGTTGTCTAGTACCCGTAATATAAGCTCTGCTTAGTTCGAGACTAGATGGCGTTAGTTGTTAGATGTCCGAAATATATTTTTAGTAATGTAATATCTTTGTTAATGTAATCGTTGTGTATTTTGTTAGTTTTGTATCGTGTAAATTTAATTGTTTGTATTTATTGTTGTAAGAAATATACAAATAATGAACTCAATGGTTAGTAATTCTAACTACTCAGCAGCCTAAGGTTCGATTGCCACTGAGGGCAAATAATAGTGAGATGAGCTCTATCTTGTCTGTGTGTTGTTCTTGTACAATATACCTATTTGTACCTATATCTTCACTTCTAGACACTTGATAAGCTTCAACGCACTTGCTTCTGTCACTTGAAGTGCAGGTGTCTACTTACCATCAAGTAACCGGCCTGCTTGTTTGCCTCCTGTATTACGAAAAAGAATACTCGAAACCCCAAGTTTTCGCTCAAGGTGAAACTTTTCAGAGTAAAAAAAGGTAAAATTTGGTTCTTATTGACATACAAACAAAATGGTCATGAATTATTTATTACCTACGTCTTTACTATCTCGAGAATTGATTAAATAGTTTTGAAATTCTTTCCGGACTATTCAAATGCTATGCTGATTTTCTACTAGCTTTTCGCCACGGCGCCGTTCGAGAGAGAAAACCACATTTAAATCCAATGTGTAGTTTAAATCTTCTAAATAAGCTACGGAAACAAAAAGTGACTTCATTTTACACTATATAAAGATACCAGCTACAAATATGATGAGGGATCATCTTGCTAGGCCGCCATAGTGTGGGTTACCATTACCATGCAGCATTGTCCACATTCGCAATAAGAATGGTGACTACCACTCTTGGTTTCATAATGGCAACTTATGTATTTAAAAAGAGGTTTATCTTCTACCGTATTCGCCTATAAATAGCAAAAAGATCATCGCAAATGTGTAGATGTATATTAATACATCTACACATTTGCGATCAAGAACAATAAACTTTAGATAAATACAAGAGAGATGTCAATTAAACAAATAATGCCCGGACGCCATTTTGATTTTCTCGTTTACGCGCCTTTTGTGAAGAACAATAAGTCTGAATAAAAACGTCACAGACTAAAAAAACACATTACAATAATAAGTGTTGATGTATTCAACAAAAGATGGTATATTTATTGTTTGTATTTGGTTAACACACGACAATTTTGTACTTATTGTATGTAAATTGTATGATTTTTTACAAAGCAAAGACTGCGGAGTACAAAGTCATGAGTTTTATCTTGGAAATCAAGTTACTAAGATTATTTAAGATGTTTTAAGTAAGTGTTATCTACAATCCTTGAAATATAGCTTAATCTCTGTGTAATGGCTATAGGTATGTGATGTGATAGGTATATGTGATGGCTATGAAACCGCTGAAGTAACTTTGAACAAGCATTTTTCTTTCGTATCACCTATATTTTCAGTCTTTACATGCTAGTTTTATGAGAAATGAAGTGCAATTAAAATTCAAAATAATTTAACTCAGTTCTAAAATGACACTAGTGACAGCTGTCGCAGAGATCAAGATATTTTAAGGACTACAGGCTGAAGACGTAATGGGCCGCTCCGTTGAAGGGATCGATACTTTCGCCGGATAGGGCCTGATCAGATGTGGTGTTGGTTCGGGGAGGACCTGAAATAACGTGGTCTAGATATTCCAAAAATAGGGTGCCTGAGGCCTGTCCTCGAAGTGGTTTTTAGGGATCTCAAACAAGATGGTTTCGGACTCCTCCAAGAGCAGGTGATTCGAAGCGATGTTTCTCCCCATCAACAAAAAAAGGGACTGTCATAGTCAATAGCTTTAGACAAAACGAGATTAGAACAAACTAGTAAAATTTAATTTAGTATCTATAATAACAAAGTGTTCATCAAATTAATTAATAATTTCCTTTAACTAACTTCAAAGAAACAACATTACATTATTCGCAGTAATAACAACAATTCTATACTCATAAATAACTGTTGACGTTTCACATTGCCAAGGTGACAGTGACAGCTGTCAACGTGACATACCAGGGACATGACGACACGCAATGTGAACTTTGCTTTTACTCTTTTCGTATTAACAATGAAGAATAATTACATTGTTATTGAATTTTTTATTGCAAAAAAGTTGTTGTTGAATATTGTTCATATTATTATTTAATAGATAGTGAAGAAGTGTCAAATCGGTAGGGTAAAATAAATAAAAAGTATTTGACACTTAATTTTTTATTTTATTTAAAAAAAAAACTTGAGAGGTGTGAAGGGACACCCGGATGGAACGAAGTTTATAAATATATATATAGGTATATATACTATTCAGCACTATGACGTCAACTCAATGTTAAAAGTGTCGTTACAACGAAAATTGTCGTTACAAGTGTCTTAATCCGTCTAGCCCCCTTTTGCAACGCGCCATGAGGAACTTCGTTCCATTATGTACTTGGGTATTCACTAAATAAAATGACCATTATTAATATAATTATTTACCAATAAAATCAATCACAATATTTAGACATTGAATAAATAAATAAATAAGAGAGGTCAGGCTTCGCGTATGTGGCATCTGGTAGCGACGGTATAATAAATGATCACAGAAGAAAATAAAACGGAGTGTCGTATGAGCCGAATATGGAACAAACTACGCCAAACCATAAGCACGGTAAAGAAAAGGAAACATTGAAACCAACCCGTTTGGCCAGCTTGACATTTTAGGCCGAAACCTCCTAGGTAGAGGCCGATGACCAGAACTGGACTGTTAAAAGCCAGTGATGATTATGATAACCAATTATTCGTGCAATAATTTTTTTTCGCGCGTCCGCCATTTTGTTACCGGTAATGGATGCACGCCCAGTAGCGTTTAAGGTGAAGCACTGTAAAATAATTATTTTTTTAATAGTAGTGAGCAGGTTTGATCAATTATCTGCTTGATATTAAGGGTGTGAAAAATGTAAGTGAATTATTCACTATAATATGAAGTAATTATTGTGTATTTTTTAATATTTACATTCTGGGACGTAATACAGACCAATATTCCAAAATTAACTAGGCAAGCTACTGGTATAGAATATGAATCAACAGTCACATTGACTTTTTTTTAAATTTATATGTGTATAGGTATGTATGTAAATGCATGATAGTCACATTCAGGCCCAAGAATAAAGTAATAATTAAGCGTATCGGAGTCCACTGTTGGACATATACCCACCTATGATAATGCTGGACATGTACCCATTGCACAGCTCTCTGATCGATTTTGGTCATATCATAAAAAAAACAACTTTAACTGATACAATTTTATCTCATTAATATCAAATTTTTAAACAGTTAAACAAGATCTTAAGGTATTTGACATCTATGGTTTGACATAACTTGTTATGTTTATTTTTTTATTACTCAGATAGCAAAGGTAACAACCGCATCAATCCTGTACAACGTAACAAAGCCAGTGAGCAATTAATCTATTAACCAAGCTAAATATTTTTTTGTGCGCCGCCATTACTGAGAAATCGTTGAACGAGTCTATTCGTATTGAGTATCGTGAGCTTTTGCGGCCAACGAACCGTGACCGTTGTAATGTGGTTCTGTATATTTGCTTTTAATTAAATTTTTGTTTTATAACTTTACCTTTCTATAAAATAACAACTTTAGGTATTACAACATGGTGGTGACTGTTGGGGTTTGCTAGTAACGCAGGTGACGCGATATTGCTATTAGCTTTAACTCTACATCACATCACCATCCTTTGACGTCTTTGACAGTTCACTGCTGGATATAGGCTTCTCTTCAGTAAAAAAAGGTTTTGGTATACTACGCTGACCAGAAGGGTTGCTATATGGTTTGTTCAACTTTTCTTTAGCATTAGCTCCGCGAGAGAAGTGATGTCAACATGCATACTTAGGTACAAGTCCTCGTCAAGTGCGCTGTATTAGTAAAGCAGTATGTGCCATAAGGAATCACCAGTTCGCGCCGTATTTGTTTTATATAACTGTTTTGATACTGTGTTTTAGCAGTGTAATTTCAAGTATTAGATATTTATTTTGATAGCCCTCTTTCAAATAGATTTGCTAACATAATAATTATCTCCTCTTTAGAATATATGGAACTCTCACACTTTTGTATAAAATGTACCGTAGTTGGGTTCCCCAAATTTCGTACGGATCTCTAAAATCATAAACCATTATAAATGAGTTAATTGCCAGCTGAACCGCAACCGACTATGACCAGAAATGGTCATAATACACATTCTACAAGAGTTACGCGTCAGCAAAGACTTGTGGATTCCACAGTAATTACACACATGCACACACTTAAACAACAGACAAACATTCTTTTTAAAAAGTTTGATGTTGCACCTTTGAATCATCATCATCATAAATTTTCTGAAGAACCCTTTCTTCATAAAATTTATGATGATGATGATTCAAAGAAATGATGATGATGCTGAGGGGGGAGGGGATTTGTCTTACTGGGCACTTACAACATGAAAAGCGTTCACTTATAATATTAGCTATCAAGTAGTGAAAGTCCCGTGGAAGTCCGTCATCTTGTTTCAGAGATTAGTGTCATTTTTTTTTTAAAAACAACTCCCTTTTTTGAAATATACATCCTGTGTCGCAGGGGACTTTACAAACATACATGAAACAACAAATAACACCCAGACTCAGAACAACCATTTGCGGATCACACAAAGTGTTGTCCCATGTGGGATTTGAACCCAAAAACAACACTTGGCGTAGTAGAAAGCGGCGTGCAACCGCTTGAACCCAACTAGGCCAACCGTGCAGTTGAACAAAATATAAAGACACAATAGATTAATTTATTTAGATTAATTAACGATTATGTATAGTACAGATTTAATACCGGAGGTACATCGCCTAACCCCTCCCCACATCCCTTTCCCCATCCCCCAAAGGTCGGCAATGCACTTGTGACGCCTCTGGTGTTGCGGGTGTCCATGGGCGGCGGTAATCGCTTACCATCAGGTGATACGTCTGCTCGTTTGCCATTTATACCATAATAAAAAAAGATAAATTGCACCCAGACACAACAAACGATCATGCTCATTATATTTTTGTTTTTTTTTTTATATTTCGGACAGAACACACAACGCCATCTAGTCCCAAGCTAAGCAGAGCTTGTGTTATGGGTACTAGAAAACTGATACAAATACATATATACTTTTTTTTGGAAATACATACATATTATATATAGAAGAAACCTAAACTCCAAAACAAATATTTGTAGATCATACAAACATTTGGTCCGACCCGGGAATCGAACCCGAGACCTCATGATCAGCAGTCGCACAGGCCAACCGCGAGACCAACGAGGCAGTATAGAATTTTTGGTGCTTGGCGGGAACAAAACCTACAACTTCTGGCTTACCAGTCAATCAGTAATCACTAGATCAATAGATTTGTTGTTTGTTTTTAAATCTTAGTCACCAATCAAATTTAAAGATTCAGTCATATCCTGTATCTTACTTATCAAGATTTAAAAAAACCTGTTGTAAATTGCAGTCAAAACTCTCAATCAGTCAAAATTACTATCGACTAGTTCATTTGTCCTGTGGCTAGTGGTCGTGGTGCTAATCTAGAGGTTGTCGTATTCTATTCCTCTTCAGGACGAATAAGGGTCCATTCACACAGACCGGCTCGGAGAGGAGAGCAGAATTTTATCACGTTAGAAACAGAGTTTTGAGTAATTGTAGTAAAGTTATGTTTGTCTGTGCACTTCTTTTATCATTTTGAATTCTTGAACGCGCTTCGTGTGAATTAATAGGAGGAGCCGACCGGCTCCGATTGCGTGCTGCTTTCTTGCTCGCGCTCACGCAAATCTCTTCTAGACCGTCTATGTGAAATAGTTACCGGCTCCGCTCTGGCCAATTCCAAGCGTATACGATCCAGTCTGTGTGAAAAGAAAAAAGCGGTCTGACACTCTCCGAGCCGGTCTGAGTGAACGGACCCTTAGTGTGTAGCACACGATCATTTTGTTCTATATATTATCTAGTTGTAACTTATTTACAATACGTTATCATCATCTATAGTTAGTGTTATATAAGATACCCCCGGTAATCCGGCCCCTGTCTAATCCGGCACCTGTGATCCGAAATAACTATCACTGTTGAGTGTAGGTACTGGTAAATATTATTTGGACAAATCTTTACTAATGCATGATTGAAGAGACAACTTTGTTTTTTTTTTTGGGAACCTTTACGCACAGTGTATTTTATCCAGCCATCCGTCATTCCATCGTGTCTTAAATTTATAGTTACACACATAACACAATTGACTTGAATTTGAAAAGTGTTTTAGCGTCATCGCTATTTCATTGCAACTTGTAGAGTTTGTAGTATGATTTGTAGTTCAGATAGAATCTCTGATTGATCTTTAGTTTGACAGATTACAATTACGATTGCCGGACGAGACAGGCGGTAGTTAGGCAGAACTCTACACATAATCCGATAAAATCCATAGTTCGACACTGCCCTGCAAAACGTTTATCGGATTATCAAGGGTCTACTGTATTTGGTTGCTGGACATAGGCCTCTCATTAGAAAGGTTTTGGACTACCATACCACGCTATATTGTTTCAGGTTTTCTTTCTCTTCTGGCAGTGCTGTTGTCCTGGTAGCTTGCTCCCTTAGTCGGCTCTTACGACACCCATGGAATTAACTATAGGCGAGACGACATTCTGTAATTTTTATCCGTCAACACACGGGCCATAATTACCTACTTGTATTTATTTTTGTTCAAATAGTCGATCTATAAATGACGCAAATATCGGTATACATACGTACCAACACAAATATACTTGTATACAGTCGAACATAGTTTCACCATCGTTTGAAAGTACTGTAAAAACGACTTTTGACCGATCAAGTGTTTTGACTGTAACATTTATTTTCTTGTACCAAAGACACGACAGTTTTTTTGTTTACATCAAATAATTCGCAAACAACTTAATGTTGGTTTAGTACGTTTTATAAATACCTCGTATATCCTTCATTAGTGTTGTAACTTCCCGCTACTGTGACAATTGATACAAAGAAGAACAGTGTTGTACTTAAAACATCGATATCGATATTTTTATATCAACAATAAAATCTATATAATCTATTCATATTAACTTATTTGCCCTGACTAACTGCTTCATGGATGGACACAAAAATGGATGAACGGTTGTCACGAAATAAGACATTTTCACTAAATGAAGCCATGTGTAAATGTTTTTCTTTTAAATATGGCCCTGCTACAATGTCTCTACTCTGCCTGAAACATAAGCAGAATTCAAGAGTGGTGGTCACCATACTCATTGCGAATGCAGACAATGCAACAATGCAGCATGGTGACCTAGTGATACTTCTGCATCATTGGGCCTCCGGTCTCGCACTCACCAACGAAAAACGACAGCACAAACGCTGTTATTTTACATAGATCTTCTGTGCAAAGGTGGTACAAGCCGGCCTGTTCGTGCTGAAATCAGCGTTTTTCTAGTACCTTGAAAAGTTGTTAGTAAATTATAAAGATATACAACAAAAAAGAGCAATCAGTGTCATTGATACTTAGTTTTAACTATATTTCATAGTTTCAGCAGTATTTTCTTTTCCCTATTCAGTTTTAAAAACCAAAATAACTAATTAATACCCTATAATTAAAAACAATACAATTCCAAAGGACATTACTTATTATAATAACATAATTGAACACAAACACTTATACTTACGAAGTAATACAGACAACAGTTGTTTAAATAACCGTTTATATTAAAAAACTAGTTGTAAAACAGTTATTATACATATCCAATAACTGTTTATAAAACAGTTATTAGGCATAACTGAGTTATTTTTCCTAATATTACCTTTAGAAATTATATGTGTGTGTTCATAATTGTTTCAATAAGTCGAGAACAGTCCGAAACCATATTGGGAGTTAAGAAGTCATTATATATTTATAAACTTTATTATTACCTCGGTTTTGTCTAATTGAAAGTAATATTTCAATTTCCTTCGAACGCTTTTGTGTCTATTGGTTTGAACAAACAAATAGATAGGGTAATTGTTGGTAAATGGCTACCACCGCTCATTTGTATCTGAAACTTAGGAGTCCCTCCAGTAGGATTAGGAGGAATAGGGCTCCAGTAATCTCACTCACTTGGTGGAAAGCGTTAGTGACTATATTTATAACCAGCATCCAACAGAATCAGAATGAGACAGAATTAGAAATTCGACATAGATAAACATACCCGCGTGTATGTCGAATTTTGTGGTAAAAAGTAGTCTATGTGTTATTTTGATGTATGAGCTATATTACAGTAAGTTTCATATCATTCATATCAAGCATACATATACGACTGCACGTTTGGCCTAGTGGTTTAACGGTCACCACGCCGTTCGCATCGCAGTATCGCATTAATAGTGTTAGTTAGAAGCAAGATAAGATGTGAAAAATGAAGAAAGAAAAAAGTTATTCTGACATTCACAGGACAGCTTATGTAAGGCGTTGCAATAATAAAATGAGATAATAATATAAAAACGGTGCGATAATTTTAACGCCAGAAAAGGTGGCAATCTCAGTAAATGTAATCTATACATAATTTACTAGTAATACGTTGAGAAAATATATTAAAATTAAATTAAAAAAATAGACAAAACTATCGATAAAATTATCGATAGATGAACAGCACATCTCTATTTATTACATTTTAACTTTGATGTCTTTTACGACATCCTCAAACCATTACAAATACCTACCAAAGAATGAGTATTGAACAGGTTCAATTGAAGAATTGCTGCGGTTTGTTTTTTAATCGATATTAAAGTTATTTGAACTTATTGCTGATCGATTAAGTTGTAAGTAAGCAATTTACTGGCGTGTTGGTCTTGTAGTTAGCGACTCTGGCTGTTGAACAAGAGATCGTGGATTGAAATACATGCGTCCAATAGTAAATAGCGTATGACAATCCATTAAATGTTTTTGGATTTAATCACGTTGAATAGACAGAGACAATGGTGATGAATTCAAGGTTCATTTAGGTATTTATGTCAATAATTTTATGTTAATATTGCAATTCAGATGTGATGAGTTGCTTAGTCATATTTTATTGGCTATATTTTAGATTTTTATTGTCATTTTCTAGCTTTATAAGGAAAAAACAATGGAACTTTTCATTACTCCTAATATATTGTGTAATTGACGTTTAACCAACATATCACTTGACATTTCCTGTCACATATTTTCCGAAAGCCAGAGGAAAGACGTCACAGATAAAAATTAAACAAAACTTTTTATCGATACATCGATATTTCACATTATCGCATCCTTATCTACCAAGAACAGGCCACCATGAGTACAAGTTTTTGTTCGACAAAGAATCTGCTTAATAACTGGATTTGGGCTATGTACTTAATTGCGGATTGTTCCAGATACAATCCGCCATTGAACTTAGCATCGATACTGGTTTGAATTGGCTGAACTGTGTCATTGTACCTTCTCAATAACCCATTATAAATACCTATTGAAGAATGAGCTTTTTTTTATATAGGGGCAAACGAGCAGACATATCGACTGATGGTAAGCGATTACCGCCGCCCATGGACACCCGCACCACCAGAGGCATCACAAGTACGTCCTTTGGGTAACTGGGTCCACTTCCAAAGTGGTAAAATGTGTCCCCCCACCTGTAACTTCTAAAATAAGAGCATGGTTAATCTAAAAAATATATATGATGTACATTATCATGCAAACTTCCACCAAAAAGGTTTGAACGAAATCTAGTAAGTAGTTTTTTTTTAATACGTCATATATCGTAAACTGCAAATTACCTTTCATTCAATCAACACAAATATAAAAATAAAATAAAAAAATATATTATGTTACTTGCTGCTGCGGAACCCTTCATGGGCGAGTCCGACCTGCACTTGGCCGCTTTTTTATGTATGGGCCTGACAATGTGGCTGTACTCTGCCTGATGGAAAGCATAAGCAGAATCCAAGAGTAGTGGTCACCATACTCATTGCGAATGCAGACAATGCAGCATGGTGTCCCTCACCATGGCGGCCTAGTGAGATGCTCCTGCATCATTGGGCCTCCGATTGATGCTTCTGGCCTATTTATATTAAGTTTAGTTTAGTTTAGTGAGTTACCTAAATTTATCAAACAACTATTACTAGTTCTTTAAATGTATTAAAAAAAAACAAATAAAAAAATTCAATACGTCAAAATTCCCGCCAAAATACCTACACCTTAAAAACATGTGTAAAAAAAAAGAACAAACTTTAATAACATTTTTTTAACGCCACCAATATCTTGTAACCTTTAAGAAGTAAACACGAGAATACGTAATAGGACCCACCCTTAAAGTACCCTTAGAAATCAAAGCGAAAGAAATCTATACGAAACATGAAAAAATACCATTACCAAGGAATATTGTACTTTAACGTGATAAAAATAAGATTGAAAATAGCATCAAAACAAATATTTGATTTCGGAATAATGTTCTGAATAGTACAAGCGATTGTGGACTCTATTTCTTATGTTGAAAGGTTATTTTATTAAATTTGATTGTGGGCACGTGAGTAGAATGTGTATTAGGACATGGATGTTCTAAAGTATGTGGATGGGTGGTAGAAATGGATGCGGTAATACAAAATTTATTCCATTAGTCTATGTGTGGTATATTTTGTTTTGTAATATGCGTAAATCATGATATCTTTTTTATCTAGATTTAATAGCATTTTTTTACTATGACTATAGTTATGGACGTTATGGTGAATGTTAGCAGTGTCATTAATGCAATTCTCGTTGTAACATACACTTTTAGCCGTACCTACTTCAAAAGTAAATTGATATCTAACTATTTAAGTACTATTAAAATTTTTACTTACCTACTGACCACAGACGGCAAAAACGACAACAACTCTAGGATATTGAAACCAAGAAACATTCTTTTCAAGCTGTTTTCAAAAGTTTAATGCGGTTTACTTGATTTTTACTTTTTTTTTCAATTTAATACTTAATTTGCTGCAGATTTTAATATCAAAATGGATTCATATGAATTAGACATAATTTGCAATTACCAATTTTTTTGGTTCAGTGTTTGACAAAAAACAAATATTTAAAATACCGTATCAAAATTGCCGAGCATCCATGAATTAATCAATCGTTTTCCAATCCACGGAGCCGTTAAACTCACTGTAATTCTTTATTTAAATCTTTTATTTCCAACTCATTCCGTGTTATTCGATGTCAACATTGCCTTAAAAATATCAAATGTGTCAAGAGAATTATTAAATTGTGATGTATTATTCTAACATTTTCTTAACTTTTTTTAGAACTATTAGTGTGGACTATTAAAAACTTGATGATTATTATTATTATATAAAACTAGCTGACCCGGCGAACTTCGTACCGCCATGTTTACATATCTATCTAAGCTTCCCACAACAGTAGTAAAGTCACGAACAAAAAAAACCCTTTTTCGTTAACTATTAATTATGGGGATCTTGTGTCAACTGCGGTGAATTTCCGTGCGTTTAAGCGATTCTGCCATACATACTATAGAAATCAAATATAGCTCACTTAGGACCCATAATATTTTTTATCCGTGGTGCTTCCCGGTTTGAAAAAGGCGTCTGCCTATTTTGACTCCATTTTGTCTCCCGCTTTGCTAAGGAGGGAAGTGGACTTATTATATTTCCAACTCCTCCAGTTTTCTTCTGATTAATTTCGTTGCGGATTCCAAGACAGTTAAATTTTTCCTGGGACTTCCCGAGTGTCATAACTCGGTATTTTCGTGGGTCACCGCTGTTGATCCTGGTGTACAGGAGTTACAGTGGTGGGCGTGTGGGCGGGATTAGTCCCTTTAAAACTATTAATTTTTTTTCTTGCACAAAAACCTTGTCCTAACAATAACAAACACATAAAAAAAGAATTATTTAATTTGGTGCAGCCGATCGGAAGTTATGCGCGTACATACATTTTTGCGATTCATTTTATATTTATATGAAGGCGTTCAACGCTATTATAAACGTGTAAAGTAATTTAAAACCTCATACTCAATACCACATAACCGCAGTAATTTATATCGTAAACATACGTTTTTATCGGTTTGTAAAGAGCATTGTTAGCATATAATATCGTTATTGTATTATTATAAGTAAGTAAGATAATTGTTCTTAACGATAAAAGAGGCTGCGAACATCTACAGACCTCTACTTCATTTGTACTAATGAGCAATTCTTGAAATGAATCGTCGAAATGTATGTGCGCGCATAACTTCCGATCGGCTGCACCAAATCAAATAATTCTTTTTTTATGTGTTCGTTATTGTTAGGACAAGGTTTGTGTACAAGAAAACTTAAAAGGTAACGGGAAACGTCAATTTATTTTGTCCGCGACGGGAAGATAAGACAGATATGTAAATATGGCGGTACGAAGTTCGCCAGGTCAGCTAGTATATATAATTTCATGATCTATTGGTGACGAGCAGATTCCCTAGCGGCAAGTCGCAGAACTAACGTATGACAGATAAAAATACGTATACACGTTAACATTCCACTTTTAAAATACTGATCACCCTCACGAAGTGGTCTTATAGTACTTTTTACTACTCCGTAGACGTCTATCAATGAAATCATTGTAGAAAGAATTTAAAATAACAATGCACTCGCTCTGTATATTAAACTGTCAGGTAGAAGTATCTGTCTTACGTTAGTTCCGCAAACGGCCACTAGGGAAATCTGCTCGTCACCAATACACGTTAACATTCCACTTTAAAAATACTGATCACCCTCACGAAGTGGTCTTAAAGTATTTTTAACTACTCCGTAGACGTCTATCAATGAAATCATTGTAGAAATTATTTAAAATAACAATGCACTCGCTCTGCATATTAAACTGTCAGGTAGAAGTATCTGTCTTACGTTAGTTCCGCAAACGGCCACTAGGGAAATCTGCTCGTCACCAATAAAATTTAGTATGCGGGAGACTTCGGGGGCGATAAAACGATCTAGCTAGGATTCATTTTTAGAAAATTATCCAAGAAAAAATACCAAAGCTCGCTTATCCAGGTACTATTATGAAACTAAAAAAATGATTATTTGGTTGAACATGCTAACTTCAGGAATGATTCGTCCAAATTTAAAAAACAATTACAGTTTTTTACCTATATCCCGGTTATCGAGAAAAGCTGTAAATTATAACGCTACGCCAAAAGGAGCGGAGTATAAAGGAAAAATGTTTCCAAAACAAGGGAAAAATATTTCTATTGAGAGCTTCCATTGCGTGCGTTGCGTAAACGGTTAAAGATATCGCTACGAGAAACGTTTAGCAGATGTGAACAATCTTTCCGTGTGTTGATTGATTAAGAATACGGAGTGTCACCACCCCTATCCGTCCTGTGGGTGTCGTAAGAACTGACTGAGGGAGCAAACTACCGGGACAACAGCACTGCAAAGAGAAGGAACACTTGACACAAACCATATACCAACCCGTCTGCTCAGCGTGGTATACCTAGTAGACCAAAACGTCCTTTAAGGAGATTCCTATGTCAAGCAGTGGACTGTTAAAGATGATGTGATGAAACAATTTCTAGTATGATCGTAAATTTATTTCCCAAGCTATGATTGTACCGCGCAATGTCCAAAGGGTAGGCAGGAATGTTAACGACCCCAACTTTGGGGTGAGTACATTCAAATTGTGTCTTTTAATAGCTTTATGTTCGTTTAATTTGTTTTGTTTATGGACCCGTCTCGTTAGCCGGTGATCTATGGTACGAAGTGGGTTAAACTCTGTTGTCTATGAGAAGGTTTGTTGAAGATATTGGTCTCAAAATTCTCAGTTTTTATCAGACTTTAAAAAAGGAGGTTCTCAATTCGACTGTACTTTTTTATGTTTGTAACCTCACAACTTTCGACTGGGTGAACCGATTTGAATGATTCTTTTTTTATCTGAAAGCTGGTTCCCTGTGTGGTCCATTTTAATGTTCCCAGTTCTTTAAGTTGTTGTTTTTGTTAAAATTTTATAGTTAGGTACTTTTAACATAACAACGATTTATAATTTTTGATGTCTACGATTTTTACGAAACTTTGACTGCTATCAGACCTCCATAACCCAAGTCGGTAATAGACTTTTTAGGGCACCGACAACCCATAACAATTGCCATAGAAATTCGTACGACAACCGGAACACGGCCTAACGTGCTCTACGAAGAGTCTCATTATGTTAAGACAGATCCCTTTTTTTCTGTGGAAATCCCCTCGGATACCACCGACTGATGGCAATGTCGGACTCGAACTGACTAAAACCGGGTACTAGGAGCCGCGGAACCAGGTGCACCCTCGAAAGGAATCAAAGGAAAAAAGGTCCCTCATCCATGGATTGACCCTAGCTAGAGTTGCTTAACTTTGCCTCCGTGGTAATCTACTAGATTCCCACTTAGCCTTATGCACTTAATACCTGTCGTTAGCATGTTAATTCACGTGAACTTAATTATACATTATTATTTTTCTTTAAAAAACGAATTAAAAAGCTTAAGAAAGGCATTCAAAACAGTTAAAACAAGCATTATTTATCATCAGGTTTTACAAACTATAAAACTTTATAGTAAACTATTATATGTAATGAAAATTCCAAGTAATTAAAAATAATTCGCGGCAAAATATACGACTCCATTTTTCTTTTCCTAATTCGAACATTTTCTAGAAATAAAATGGCCGCCCGTTCTTTAAAAGTGCCCGCCAATTACCGACACCTCGTTACTGAAACTGCCCCAAACGTTTTCGTCTTGTTTAATTAAAAACAGGAATAAAAACATTTTTTACTTACCGTTTTATCGAGGTGATATATGGCTCAGCGTTTAAACCTGCCAACAGAAAACAAACTTTATGCGCATACAGTTTAAACGCCTTTACATTCAGCACAGAAAGAGTAATTTTTTTCAAAAGTTCGTGTTTAACGACTTCCTGTCCTATTTTAGTAGTGATAAAATACAATTTTGATTGCGTTAGTTATTGTTCCGAGTTGAGCTTTTTCTTTTGATTTTCGAATGCGATTCGAATTTGATGGTTTGACCATGATATAAAAATGGTTTGACCAGAAACAAAACGCATTATTAGTTTTAAAATATGGCTACCTCAGTAGCAACGCTATCATTCGGAATAAAAAGCTTAAAGAAATAATACTCATAATTAATACCTACTTATAATATTTATATTATAATAATATTTTTTGATCTCAATAAATTAATGCTTGTTTATACAAAATCTGGTTCGATGCCAAAATACAAACATATCTAATAATATTTATGATTATTTATTTGTTTTAATGTTCAAAAGAAAATTCTTTCTAGTATTATTTATTTTATAAATGACTATGTTGTATAATAATATTAAATATGTTTGTGTAAACATCTTAAAATATGTTAAATAATATATGCTGTTATGAAAATATGACATTAGTAGGACCTGGCGGTCCTACTAATGTGTTACATTATTTTGTTTTTTTCGTAAAAGTAAGTACATATTAAAACACGCAAATATTGAAATTAATTATTGTCTGATAAACCATAGATTATTGCTGATTTTTAATATTTTCAACTGTCATGTATTCAAAATACCTAATCAAAACATAGATAATGGTACAATTAACGCCTCAATTTAAATACAGCTAAATGCCTAACAGAATTGTAACGAAAAAATGACCATTTCCTGGCATAATAAATTCGGTGCACAATTCAAAATGGCGTCGTACAGTTGCCGAGTAAAGTGTTAAGTGAGAATATTTTGCTAGTTTGCAAATGTCTCATGATTTATAGGATTGTTACATGCTATTGCTTTTGCCAGTAATTGCTTTCATGAGCGTCTTAATTGCTTTCCAAGGGTGTTAACTAATGTGTTAGTATTTTACACAGCAAGTTTTAGATATAAGTAGTTGTTCTCTGCCAGGATTCGTTGTGGCATAACATTTTAAGTAATGAGATACTACCTACTTGAATTGTGGAGATCTGATAGCAGTCGTTTCACGTTAAAAATCGAAGATCAGTCGTGTCGTAGAAGACCTAAACCCAACCTCAAACTTATATGGGAAAAGAAGAATCGCAAGAGTAATGAGGAATAAAATGTTGCATGAAGTTAACAGTTTTATAAATATGGATATCGATAGAATAAACAAATGAATTCCATAATAGCGACCTTAATAAGTTTATATTTGTACATACAAACGTACCTACATATGTATACATACTCCTGGTATTCCTGGAAGGGTAGTCAGAGGCGTATAAAATAATTTCAAATTTAATCCTACTTACGTAATAATAAGCCTAATACTATTAAGCAAGTAATGTAGAAAAGAAAGTAAAATAATGACTATAAGAAATAATGTTTTTCAGTTGAATAGGGATGGGTCGAATTCTTGTACCTCGAGTAACTGTTGTTGCAGAAAAACCAAGAAAGTCTTAAGAGCTTTATCATTATGTCTAATTGATCGTCAATTGTCTTTAGGGTATTGAATTATTAGAGGCATATATTGTATATTATATATTTATATTACTGTAATCGTTAAAACAGAATAGCATGAAGCATCTTATATAGCTCGTAAATTTTATTTAGTTACCTTTATTTTTTGTTTTATGTTCAAAACTATTAGATAAATAAAAATAAGCAAACACAACTGAAATGGCGGAAATAATGATTACTGCTATTACCCGAAGCAGTGTTATGTTCTTTGGACTTAATATATTAGAAGTTTAAAATGAAAAATGCAAAAGCAATTGAAAAGAAGAAATATTGTTTATTAGCTAGACCTTACTACGTAATATAATATATATACCTAGGTGCTACCAGATACAGTAGCAAATATATTTTAACTAGTTGTTGCCCGCGGCTCCGCCCGCATGTATGTCGGTTATCGCGGCAAATAGTAGCCTATGTGTTATTCTGATATATAAGCTATATTACTGTAAAGTTTCATCCAAATCCGTGCAGTTTTTGCGGTTTTTGCGTGAAAGAGTAACAAACATCCATCCATCCATACTTACAAACTTTCGCATTTATAATATTAGTAGGATTATTTGCTCAATCCCACGACAGTACTAAGCCTATGTAATTTTACAGGGTTATTCCACCGTACTAAATTTAATCATAATTGGTCCAGCCGTTTGAGCGTGACGAAATAACAAACACCCACACTCCCAAACTTTTGGCCTTATGATTTTAAAAAGATGGGTTAACAATATATTTTTAAAACGTTATTATTATTATTATAAATAGCTACTACTGTACTGTGTGTACTTACCAAGTAAATACTCTCTAGTAGTGCAAATACCATGCAAAATTAAAAGTCTACGAAAGTATGTGTTAAAGTAAATATTTCTTATACAGATAGATAAATAGACAAACAGATACGCGTGTAAGCAATATAGAGGATATAAAAGACAGCTTTCTTACCAGACAATGCGTACGTGTTCATTACGACTTCCCATAAACACAATAAACCGATACAAAATGTCACACCGAACCGACAACAATCAATACAGCGTCAGTTCATAAGCGTTTGAGAACAATATGCCATTTAAACAGCTATTCATTAATAAATATAGTTAACAATCTAGTCGATTCTTAATATTTACACTGTCAATAAATTTGACAGGCCTAGTGGTTAGTAGACTGACTGGTCTAGGGTTTGATTCTTACCCAGAATAAATATATAAATAGTTTGAAAATTATCTTAAAAATAGTCTATGCGATTTTGATAGTAAGAGCAAGTGAGCGTATTTTTCGTATGTGGGTAAATAAAGTTTATTTAAACAAGGTTTAATTTATACAAACAAATTAAACTGAAGTGTCTGTTTTGAATTTCAAATTAACAAATTTTCACTAAATGTACCTATATTAAAGTATATACGAAACTTACGCCGTAAATTAAATTTTTTAAATTATTGTGTGCTCATAGGTCCGTTTGTCGCGGCTGGATTCTGGAATAGCTAAACTAATTTTGACGGGAGTTTCACTTGCAGGTATCTGATGATTATATGAGTGACTTAGGCTTTTTTAAGACTAGGTTATTCACGGTACAACAATAACTGCTCAGCTAGTTTTTTATAAAACGACTAATCAATCACCTGTATATCCTTCCTTTACATACAGAAACAATTAAATTGTTTCTGAAACATAACCCGTCGTCGTAACCCGTAAAAATATACCACTTCGCCGTAATCGACTAACTCCATGGTAGATCAGTGGTTTTACAATTTATTCGAATATAAAACAGCCTATCTAGAAGATCTATGGGCGGACAATAAATCGACTACGTTTAGCACTATCGTACTCGCGGCAATAAACACTTCTGTGCTTTCCTGTACTCGATTTATTTTTTTCCTCGGCACAGGAATTTAGTGTACGGCCATGGGAATAATGGCGGGCTATGTAGTGTTTGCTTTTAAATGTGTTTGCAGTATTTTAGCTGTGGTATTGTCTTTGGGGTAATTGAGTCTAAATAAAAAAAGCAATTAGGACTCGTTAGTTATTTTTTTTTTGCTAAGTTTGCTTCGGTGTTGGTTTTTTCGGAATGTGAATTAAAAAGGCTTGCGTAACTGTCATTTATCAGTTAAATTATCTATATGCATTTTAGGTCTTATTAAGTTTGCTTAGTGTTACGTAATATTATGCCGTCCTTAGGGTCTCCCTACTCCAAACCAACGGAATGGAAATACTTGGTGCATTCAAGTATATTGAAAATACACAGCTTATACTGATCCACAACGGAAAAGAAATTAGTGTCTATCAGTTGAACACTTTTTTTTAACCATTCAATGACAAGATTTTTGACGCTTTACGAAAATAATTCTGTCATTTCTTTAATCAAATCTCGACGCTATTTTTTCTTTAAATATCTCATTGTCCTAAATGTCAATAATTACATACTCATGTAACAATACATCACATAATAATAGAGTGGAACCTAATTACGATAAACAGAAACGAAATACCGTATAAATAACTACATACATCGCTACCTATTTACCGTAAATACCGATTCGTAACGTTACTACAACGGTTATGGGCGCACCACTATCATTATACCTCATTAAATTATTTATTAAAGAAAATTACAAGTTCAAAAGGGTTAAGTAGACACGCCTACTTTAGTTATATTTACGTGTGGTTTTACAAAGGGTAGCTTTCATATAATGGGGTGGTTTATCAATATTTTTTTTTTTGGATTATAGTTTTCTCTAGAAATTGTAATGTAAAAATCATATTATATTCTGGTTTTTTTTATATGGGCCTAAAGAAGCGACTCTACTCTGGCTGATGGAAAACATAAGCAGAATTCAAGAGTCGTGGTCACCATACTCATTGCGAATGCAGACAATGCAATAATGCAGCATGGTGACCCAAACTATGGCGGCTTATTGAGTCCGATCTAACACTCACTACCGAAACAAGACAGTACGAATGCTGTCAGTATTGACAAATTACCTAATATTTCTTCTCTTTTGTTAACAGGTCCTAGAAGTAGAAGAGTTAAAAAGAAGATAACTTCAGAAGAAAAACGACCGAGGACTGCCTTCAGTGCGGCACAACTCAATAGATTGAAGGTACATAGTTCTATTCTAATATTATTAGTGCAAAATACCTCGTTCTGTACAAACTTTCTTTGGTACCTTGATGGCGCAAGTGGTAGCGTAAGCGATTGCTATACTTGGAGTCTCGGGTTCGATTCCCGGGTCAGATCAAATGTTTGTATGATCTGCAAACATTTTTTTCAGAGTTTGGGTGTTTTCTATGTATAATATGTATGTATTTATATCAGTTGTCTTGGCTTGGCACTGGATGGCGTTGTGTGTTAGATATCCGAAAATGATTATTTATTTATTTGCTGAACTATTCAACAGCCTACGCATATATTAGTAAAATTATATAAGCCTAGAGAAAGCTTTTTCCAGCACTAGACTATAAGATGGCCTGGCTGTTGATGATAATGACAGAAGTAACGGTAGAAAAGAAACGTTATCGTAAGCGTTACAATAACTATCTATTGATAAACCACTATGAATATTTAATTAGTTAGTACTATTATTCAATTTTTAAAACATTGAATGACACGTAGCGATCAATAAGTGATCTCATTTATTGCAGACTTAGTGTTTTTCAAACATGTGCTAAATTGTTTTTTCTTTCACAGCACGAATTCGCTGAAAATCGTTACTTAACGGAACGCCGGCGTCAATCGCTAGCTGCAGAGTTAGGGCTAGCCGAGGCTCAGATCAAGATATGGTTTCAGAATAAGCGGGCTAAGATCAAGAAGGCTAACGGACAACGAAACCCACTTGCGTTGCAGTTGATGGCTCAAGGGTTATATAATCACACAACGGCTAACGAAAGTGATGAAGAAGAAGAAATAAACGTTACGTAAAATAACGTTATCAGTAAAACAGTTGTACTTTGCTAAACTGATTTGGTTTTAAATTGGGAGTTTTTAATGGAACCGTAATTGTTTAAGATGTTTCTATTCATATATTACAGTAGAGTAGAGCACAGTACAACACAATTTATTACAGTACAGGTAGGGGGCGGACAATAAATACGTGAGATGATATTAGCGAGCCAATTGATGTGTGTTTTAATCTCAAACGTAAATAATGGATGCCCTTTTTTATATGTATATAAATAATGATTATTAATTCAAGAGATACATATTCAAATTTCATTGTATATTCAACGCAATATAATTCAATAACTTATTAAATTATGTTTCTAGTAAATGCCTCGCACTAACCAAATCTGTTTAAAAGTTTTATCTTCTTCAGCCATTTTGAGACTATAATAAATTTTACTAAATATTGAGATTTATTTGTACACTTTTCTGTTAAACAAAAATGTTCCTGATAGTGTAAATATAACAAAAAGTGTTATTTATTTTCTTTAACTACTAGGCACATTAATAGTGAAAATAATAAATTATATTGGGTTTCAAATTATTAATATTATTACGTAGATTTTGTAAGTTAATTTACAATGTTTTAGGATAATTTCTATGTAAGTATTATAGAATCGTCTTTATTGAGTTTGTTTTCTTGTAAATAACTAGTGATCTCTAAGACGGAATAGAAAACTGCTTTCTTCACTGGTATGGAAATATCAGTTTAATAACTATTTATTTTCGAACTACAATGACTTAGTTACAAAGTCACTGAATTTGAGTTGAATAAAGTTGAGTTGAGTTTAATAACTTAACCCCCTTCCTGTACCTATATTGAAAGAAGGCAAGAGAAGAAAGAGAACGGGGTAGATTTGTCACAACACATTTGCGTTTTCTGAGTTTAATGTCCATAGATGGCATTAATCACTTCCTCGATCCCAAATATCATAGAAAATTGACTATCAAAATTTTATATGTTCAAAAATATTCCAAATTTTGTTTATAAGATGCGATAAAGTAACCAACTAGTTGATAAGATATGTGTGTTAATTAATTATACAAAAAGGGTTTATATTAAAAGATCTCGATAATGCAATAACATATCTTAAATGTGTAATATTATTAAAAATGTGAGAGTCTTTTGACGTTTGAATTATTCTGAAATAGTTGCATTTAAATGGTGCCAGGTAGATTTTTCTTATTTGGGTTAAACGCCTACTGGTTTATAAATAAATTAGGCTAGAAAAGTATAAAAAAGTTGTTTCCTTGGTAAAAACAGCATTTTTAAATATTTATCGGTTGATAGAACGTATCCTTCTAAACTTCACTTGGCGCATGGTGGTTGCAAAAAATAGATAAAAACCATCTTTCAAGCGTACACAAACCTACGTAACAAATTTAAGCTATTATATTTAAGCTATAACTATAGCAATAGTTTGTACATCGTTACAAAATAAAATAAATGAAAATCAACTAGAAAAGCACACATTGTATAAAGTTTAAGTGTCAAAACGTTTTTTGTTCTAATTTAAACACCTTACAGTTGACGATATCGTTAATAGCTATCACGCTTAAGTTAATTAACCAGAACCGTTATGCCAGTAGCTGTTGTTCTTAATGCACCACAAATATTTGAGGCATTTATAATAATAAAATGAAAGCAACTTAATAGGTTGGTAACTTCCCAATATTACTAAAAAATGATGATGATGAAATGATTTTTTCGTAACGATAAAATTAATAACGGTAATCGTTATTTGTGTAACAATAAACGATATTAGTAACGATTTTGTAACTAGTTTCCACAAAAATATCTGTATTAAAAAACTGTATATATTTTGAAAGTTATATTATGTGTATCTTTTGTAAATAGTTATTAAAAATATATTATTCTTTAGTCATTTCTTTCTTCCATTTTTATGTTCGTATATTATTTGTAAATATATATTATTATTCGGGTAGATAAAGTGACTGTGCTAGATATTAGATGGATAGATATATAAAAATAAATTATATTACGTTTCTCAAATTATTTTGTTGTTTATTCTCAATTTTCCCTTTAATCCACTGCAAGACATATGCCTCTCTAGCAAGAAAGTTTAGGTCTACTACAGCACGCTGACCAGACGGGTTGGTATAGGGCTTGTGTCAAGTGTTCCTTCTCTTTGCAGTGCTGTTGTACTGGTAGTTTGCTCCCTTAGTCGTCTCTTACGACACCCACGGGGTGAATAGGGTGGTGAGTGTGGTGACACTTCATATTAAAAATCTACACGGTGTAAGAAACTTAAATAAAGCATTCTTCTATAAGATTATTCTTATAGTAATAAAAATCCGTATATCGTATATCTTACCGGTTACCAGAAACTGGATTTACAAACAAACAAATTACCTAAACAAAACTGGACAAGTACGAGTATAACTTACGCGGCACAAATACTAATTTGTACAGAACCCTCGCCTGAGTTAGCCTGGCACTTGTCCAGTTTTGTCTCTCTCACACTCACCATCTCAGTTGTAGGGACCAGAAATGGAACTGCTCCAAACTATGTTAGACTCCGCTTTAAGTTTACTACGATACAGCTGAACTAGGATTTGTTGCGTGGAGCGACTACCATCAGAATACGAGTTCTGTAGAAAGACTGTTGGCGGACTTATTAGGGCTCCAACTAGCCGTAACGAACGTAAAGAAATCACTCTACTAAATAGTAGTCTTAGGTAGTAGAGCTACGCTGATCTCACCTCGGTCGAGCCGGCCCAACAGTGGGCCGGCTCGACCGAGGCGGGCGGTACTAACCTCGCACAAAAGATCAATGTAAAATGACAGCGTTCGTGATGTCGTGTTTCGTTGGTGAGTGCGAGACCAGAGGCCCAATGATGCAAAAGCATCACTAGGCTGCCATGTTGTGGGTCACCATGCTGCATTGTTGCATTGTCTGTATTTGCAATGAGTATGGTGACCACCACTCTTGGATTCTGCTTATGCTTTCCATCAGGCAGAGTCACTTTGGCTGGCCCATACAAAAATCGAAAGTAATCAGGTATATCTGTTTGTTGTGTATTTTAGGCATAGAGATACTTTCATTCTTTTACCGCCAAACACGTATGCGGAGCCGAAGGCTGAAGCTAGTAGTATTATTTATACTCATTACACAAGTATTTATGCTGGGAATCGAACCCATAATTTCAGGCTTAGCAGTAAGACTTACTAACCCAAGACGTACTGACTCGTCGTACTCGTCTCATTTTTTTATGGTATAAGGGGTAAACGAGCAGACGTATCACCTGATGGTAAACGATTACCGCCGCCCATGGACACCCGTAACACCAGAGGCGTCACAAGTGCGTTGCCGGCCTTTGGGAGATTTAGATTTGGAGGGGGATTTAGGAGAGGTTGGGGTATGGGCCACCGGTATCCTCACTTATTCGCAAACACAGCGCAAGCGCTATTTCACACCGGTTTTCTGTGAGGCCGTGGTATCACTCCGGTCGAGCCCGCCCATTCATGCCGAATCGTGGCTCTCCCACGTATTTATTTGATATATAATCAAATACATATAATCTACACATATAGATAAAATTGAAGCGTCCGTTTGTAATTATAAATTAACAGCTTTTCACTAAATGCAAATGAAAGTACATATATAGTACGATAAGATACATCAAATTTTAATTTTCGTCTCTGTCTGTTTGTTCCTGCTAATCTCTGGAACGTCTGAACCGATTTTGACGTGGCTTTCTTTAATAGGTAGCTGATTATATATAAGGTGTAACTCTACTCTTATAATAGGCTTCTCTTTTTAGACTAGGTTCGCCCCGCGGCGTTATCCAAGATTATTGTCGTACCGCGGGTAACACTGCTGGGTTCGGCTAGTAGATATATATATTATAGATAAACTACACCCAGACCAGATAGGTCAGGGTAGTATAATAGGCCACGATCTTTTGCTAAGGAGTCCTTACCGTGGGAGACCTGCGCTTCGGCATGAATGGGTCGGCTAGACCGGAGTGATACCACGGCCTCACAGAAAACCGATGTGAAACAGCGCCTGCGCTGTGTTTCACCGAGTGAGTAAGGATAGCGGAGGCCCATACCCCAACCCCTTCCCCTATCCCTCTCCCCATCCCCCAAAGGCCGGCAACGCACTTGTGACACCTCTGATGTTGCTTGTGTACATGGGCGGCGGTAATCGCTTACCATCAGGCGATACGTCTGCTCGTTTGCCCCCTATAAAATAAAATAAAATAAAAAAAGTGGACTGGGTGATGATGACATCCAGATAGAGAACAATCAACCATTCTCATCATACAAATATTTACCCAGGGAATCGAACCCACGACTGTTAACTTAGCAGTCAGTATCTCTAACCACTGGCCACCAGCCACCACAACAGGTCCGGCAGAAAGGAAACAGGAAACAAGCTCTAAATCGGTAATAAACGAACACATTAAAATCAATCAGAATTTCATAACTAACAATGGTTTGATATTAGAGAAAGAAAAGAGACGCCTTTGTCCAACAGTGGACTATTAAAGCTGTATGATGTGATTGATATTAAAGAGGAATTCTGCGTTAAATTTATTATGTCACCCCATAAACACCCATCAAACTGTACCATGATGTATTTCATGGTAAGAAGTTTGATATACTTTGCTACATATCAAAGAAATCACAATAAGACTAAGCATAGAGGAATATGGGGTGAAATGGAAATTCACACGTCTATGCACAGTATACCTATATTGCATGCACTCAATGGACTGACCAAATCGTCTGCTCTCGCCAACGGCTCTCGCATTAGTAACGTGGTGCGTAAGGGACTGTATGAATGAATGAAGAATGAGTGAGTGAATGAATGAATGAGTGACCGAAGTGACCTTTTAATCTATACTAATATTATAAATAGGAAAGTACCTCTATCTGTCTGTTACGCTTTCTCGGCTAAACCGTTGCACCAATTTCAATGAAATTGGAAATACTTTGATTATTGAGAAAGGACATAGGTTACTCTTTACTGCTTTTTTACGATTATTATTATATAACTCCCACACAGCGCAGCGTTTTCTCGCCCAAAAAACCACAGCCTTTAAAGACAAAGGTCTTTAATCAGTGCGTGTTACCACTAATGAACTACGGTGCCAATACTTAGACTCTTACTATGGGTCTCATAAGGAAGCTCGGGGTCACACAGCGAGCTATGGAACGGGCTATGCTTGGCGTCTCTCTACGGGATCGAATCAGATATGAGGAGAACCGTAGACGAACTTAAGTTACCGACATAGCAGAGTGAATCAGCAAGCTGAAGTGGCAGTGGGCAGGGCACATAGCTCGGAGAACCGATGGCCGTTGGGGCAGAAAGGTTCTTGAGTGGAGACTACGTGACGGCAAATGCAGCGTAGGAAGACCTTCCGCAAGGTGAACGGACGACCTAGTTAAGATCGCAGGGACTCGTTGGATGCAGGCCGCTACCGACCGGTTTAAATGGAAATCAATAGAGGAGGCCTACTTTCAGCAGTGGGCTTCTTACGGCTGATATGATGATGAACTCCTACATTAAGAATAAATCCTGTATCTGTGGGTACTTTATAAACATACATGAAACGGACATAAAGGAACATCCAGACTCAGTACAACAATTTGTGAATCACACAAAGTGTTGTCCCATGTGGGGTCGAACCCACAATACTAAGTAAAATCAATCAAAAAATCGATTTCTAAAACTAAAAATATTCACATCCACTTCACCCCCTTATACTCTCAATAGTATAAATCACTCGTAAAATGAACAGTAAATACGCTTTTGATTTAAGCGTTCGCTACCAGGAATCGAACTGCGGATGTTTCGCTAATTGTTAACCTCGTAACTTTGAGCTTTGATGTTTTTTCCTCGAGTCTATGTTGTTTTAGTGTCGCCATATTGCTACGTTCAAAATGTCCCCTGAAATTGGCAGCATCCTTTTTAGGGAACATTTAGTTGGAGAAACAAGTAAAATTCTAACAAAAAAAGAAACCGACTTCAAGGTTCGGCTCGATTTCTCTTTGATGCCGTTATGAGTTCTTAGTGTCCTTATTATGGTACCACCGTTGTGATATCTCCTTTCCATTAAAAAAAGAATCATCAAAATCGGTTCATAAACGACGAAGTTAGCCGCGAACACACATAAAAATAAAGAAATTTATACGGTCGAATTGAGAACCTCCTCCTTTTTTGAAGTCAATTAAGAAGAAATGTTAAATGCGAGTGAAGTCAGATATAAAACCTAGTCACTACATATTATAAAACAAAGTCCTCCGCCTCCGCCGCGTCTGTCTGTTAGCGATAAACTCAAAAGATGATGCACTGATTTTTGTTCGATTTTTACCAATAGATAAAGTGATTCTTGAGGAAATATTTCGTATATAATTTGTTAAATTTTTGAGTATATTTATTGGCTAAAATATGGCGATATTTTTTGAAGACGTTGGAAAAATTAAGCCGCACATCTCAGAGTAACATAGGCTATATAATATTTTCCGTAAAAAACCCGTACGAAGCTGGGGCGGGATGCTAGTTAACAATAAAACTAAAAGTCAAGCGGTTATCCACTTCAACCAGGACTTAGAGGACATAACTTATGTTCGTATGACATCTGAAATAGGTTCCTAATTAGTAAGGTATTTGGTAATACATCATTCGCTCATATTTCTGCAGCAAATGTCGCGGCAAATACTTACTTAAATAGATTTAAGATAGAGTGTGTGCTGAGTGTAGCGGAGCGACGAGCGTAGCGTTTAATTTAAATAATTTATCATACACGGCCGTCTGATCTCTAAATAGATTATAGTCTATGCTATGGTATATAGACTGCTGATATACATCTAATATCTATTATTCTCGTGTCACGTTATTGCTCACAGTGAACTCTGAAACTATATAACCGAATTTCACGATTCTTTTAAATGTATGTTTTGCCGGCGTGCCCAAGATAGGACAGCTAACATCATGCTAAGACTAATATGAGACGAGCATGAATGAAAACAGAGGTAGATGAAGTTGCGTGGGTAAGCTAGTACTTATATTGTTGCTTTATCTGCGTTCGCAATGAGTATGGTGACCACCACTCTTGGATTCTGCTCATACTTTCCAACTAGCCGAGTAGAGTCACTCAGGCAGGCCCATATCTATAAGTATAATAAAAAACTACAATTCTCAGGAAGTAACGTAGCGATTTTAAACCGCTATGCTATCTGAGTCTCAGTCTTATATTAACTCCGCGTTAATTATCAGAACATTTACAATAATATGCCATCCGTTTTCTCTAAACGATCCAGAGACAAATTGGCGGGGACTCGAAACTTATTTTGAGTTGAAAAATTATTTTTATTCCGAAATGCTTTGATGTTGTTTAGTAAATTAACTTTGTACGCAATAAAAATTAACAATTTCTTTATGGTCGAATACGCTTTGGAACTAAAAGTAGAATTTAAAAAATAAATAAAAAAGACAACTCGAACACTAGAAATATTTTTTGTATCGCGGGGATTTTACCATATTGAACAGTCGTTCCCGGTTGCAATACTAACATGATTTCATAGGTTTAGATATTATATAAACAAAAAAAACAAACTATAATGTACAACAACCACATACATGTTTATTATACATACCATAAATAACAAACGCAACTGATTCAAACGAGAAACAGTAAAACATTTTTTTTTTTTTTTTTTTTTTTTTTTTCCTCCCATTTGGCAGGGAACTTGGCTCGCACTTCTGTGCATTTGCCAGCGTCAAGTTTTATTTTTGGCATTTGAACTTTGAATGACACAAAGTAAAGTTAGGGAAACAATTTATCGCGAAAAGGCAATTTCACGGAATTTGGAACAAAGTTAACAGGATCAGGAATGTGTATATATTATAATACTTACATACTTAACATTAAATATTTTGATTAAATAGCAGGCACGTAAATATTAATATTTATATAAATATTTATACAATTTAAAGGCGAATGTTATTATTATGAATAAAATTTGAAAGAACACTATATATGGAGGGGTTAGAAGAAAAAAGAAGAGACTTTATGGAAGTGGGGAAAGGAACACGGAGTGATATCAAGTCATTATAAAAGGAAGTACGGTCATGAATCGGACAGGAAAGGAATATGTGGTTCAGATCCCCAAAGTCATATCCACATTCACCTTGAGGACTATCTATAATATGAAATCGTGCCAGATGTGCTGGACACGTGGTGTGACCTAACCTCATTCTTATTAGAATGGTTGTCGCAATCTTGCCAAGTTTGAGGACAGAGAACCAAGGTTTACGAGGAATTTTCGGTTGTATACTAAAGTAGTATTTCCCTTTTGAACGGACACTTTCTTCCCAAACTCTATCCCAGGAATCCCCAAGATAAAGTCTAGGGAGAGTAGCCAAGTCCTGAGTATAATTTTTAAACGGAACAGTATCACCACACATCACAGCCTCATTGGCAAGTCTGTCAGCTCTTTCATTACCACTTATTCCACAATGGCTCGGAATCCAGATAAAAAGTACAGAAAAGCCCTTCACAACACAGTCAAAAAGTTTACTCCTAATATGCGCTATAAGAGGGAATGGTGGTTTAGACTTAAAAGGATATCTCAAGAGCGCCTGAAGGGCACTCATGGAGTCGGTTAAAATTAAACTATTTTTAAGTTTTAAAAGTAAGACATATTCCAGAGCCTTCAGGATGCCAAGACATTCCCCAGTGAAAACTGTTGCTTCAGGTGGACACTTTACTTTCTGAACGATATTATACTGAGCATGATATATTCCTACGCCCACAAAATTATCAGATTCATGCTTGGATGCATCAGTGAAAATACGGTGCCACTCAGGCCAATTTTGTTCAACAATGAAATTAAAATGGGGGTTAGCATTATTTTTATCAATATCTAAAATGTATTTAATAGATGGCTCATGGATTAAGGATTCGAATTTATTATTAAACAAATCAAGTTTTGAAGATCGATGTGTCGGGGCATTAAATGATTTAAATCGAATATAACTTTTAACTAAACAAGGAAGAGATTTGTGATTCCAGTAATTTGACGACTCAATAAGATCAGCAAGTATCTGAAGTTTTTGAATTAAATGGCTATTAGAAAACTGTAAAACACGGAAAAACAATCGATCAGCTAAAAATTGACGTCTCAGTCTAAGAGGAGGTTCACTGCATTCGGTTTGTAATGCATTAATAGGACTAGATTTCATAGCACCTGTGATTATTCTCAAGGACTTTGATTGGATGGAATCCAATCTCCTAAGGGCACTCACGTTACAAGGCTCCAATAAGAAGATTCCATAGTCAAGAACACTTCGAACTAGAGCATTGTAAAGAAGTTTTAAGGAAAACGGATGCGCACCCCACCAAACACCTGATAGGCATCTCATCAAATTGAGAAGTTTTTGACATTTATTTACCACATAATCACAGTGAGGAACACCTGTAAGTTTAGAGTCCAAAATAATACCCAAAAACTTGACCTGTTTTTTAACTGGTATTTCGTTATGATCGAAATCTATAGCTATTGGGATGGGAATACGTTGTCGAGTAAATAAGACTAATGAACTCTTACTCGCAGATACACTCAGGCCATTTTTGTCCATCCAGATTTTTAAATAATCAAGAGAGTTAGATAGCTGAGAACACAGAGAACTTGCTGAATTTCCAATAGCGTATAAAACTAAGTCATCTGCATATTGTAGGATATTTGATGTATTTTGAAGTGAAGAATCTAAATCAGACGTATACAAATTAAATAATATAGGGCTTAGAACTGAACCCTGCGGGAGACCTTTCCATACTAGTCTACTTTCATCCTGTGTTTGATCTAATTTTATTGTTCTACCTGAAAGGAGGTTAATTGTAAAGCAAACCAAAATTTCAGGGATGCGAAGTATATCTAGTTTTTGTTTAAGGACATTTAGAAGAACATTATCATATGCTGATTCTATATCTAAAAAAACTGCAATTACAGATTTGTTTTCTGAAAATGCAACTCTAATATCAGTTACCAAGGTAGCCACACTATCTAACGTACTCCTGCCTTTCCTAAATCCAAACTGAGATTCTGGTAAAATTCCACGGTGTTCAGCTATCCATTCAAGGCGATTTTTAACTAGGTTTTCAGCTACTTTTGCAATTACGGGTGACAAAGCTATTGGTCGATAAGATGAAGGTTCTGATGGTGATTTCCCCGGTTTCAGAATGGGAATAACAGTTTGGGACTTCCATGTTGGAGGAATATTACCCGACATCATAATCTTGTTAATTAAGTTCAAATAATATTCAAGTGAGGTTTGATTTAAATTAGCCAGGAATGAATACGGAATGCCGTCATCACCTGGAGCAGAGTCTTGAACCGATGATAATACGCCCTGTAATTCTTGCATTGTAAAGGGAGAATTTAGTAGAGTTTGGTTCTGAGAGATAGAAGAAGGAATGTTGTTATAAATAAGGTCATGTTCTGGAACAAATGGTGGAGCTAAACGATTAAGAAAAGAGTTCTTCAGAATAGGGGGAATGCCAGAAATATTAGAATTAGTAACACCGTTTCTAAACCTTCTTATGTTTTGCCAGACAATAGAAGGATTTACATTGGGGGTAATGGAAAGGCAAAATTTTTTCCATCCTTCAAATTTCTTTTCTTTGAATAATTTACGAGCTTTCGCTATAGCATCAGTTACAATTTCAAAATTATATACGGACATATTATTTTTATATTTTTTTTCAGCTTCCTTTCTAGCTTTTACCATTCGCGAGCATTCACTGTCCCACCATGGAGGGGAAGGAACTCTACCATTGGTTGAAGTTTTTACAGGGAAGGTTTCATCTGCAGCTTGTATAAGTACGTTTGTGAAAATATTATTACAATCGATAAGTTCGTGTGATAAATTATTTTGTAAATTAGAAAGTTTAAACTCTACAAGAGTTTTAAACTTATCCCATAACCCATCTTTATTAAGTTTGTACTTCATACGAGGTTGCCTTGAAGGATTAGGAGAACTGCTAGGACGAGTGGGCGTTATAAAAATTGGGAAATGGTCACTTCCATAAGAAGATGGTAAAGTGCACCACGCAAGAGATGAAGCGAAATTAGGGGTACATATGGAAAGGTCTATTGCACTAACATTTTCATTTGGCCCTGTACGACGAGTTGGGGACCCGGAGTTTAACACACAAAGGTTATGTTGGTCAAATATATCTAATAATATGTCACCACTATATGATGAAAGAGTACAACCCCAAGAAATATGGTGAGAGTTGAAATCACCTAAAATTATGAAAGGACGAGGAAGTAGAGAAACGAGATTGTTGAACTGTTGAAGAGTTGAAGAAGAGGGGGAAGGAATGTATATTGAAACAATACAAGTATTATTTATTTGTGCAGCTACTACGGAAAAATTATTAACTGTTGGAAGAGATAGGGGACAGTAAGAGACAGTGTTTCTAATGAGTAGAGCAGTCCCACCATACCCATCAGACCTGTCATCTCTTAGACAAGAAAAACCACTGATTTTGAAGATGGAACCTGGTTTTAACCAGGTTTCTGAGATTGCAAACAAAGAAGCTTTATATTTATTTATCAAGTAAATAATTTCGTTTTTTTTAGAAACTGCACTTCTACAGTTCCATTGTATTATGTTCTGAGTTTGTAGTAACATTATTAACAGGTTGAGGGTTTTTATACATATCGACTATAAGGGCAACGTTGGTCGGTATTTTTATATCAGATTGAGTTAGTGTTTGGATGAGAATTTGGATTATATCTGATGTTGACATCAATGTAGGATTTGCGGAATTGGTGTTAAAGGCACAGCCATTTTGTGACGTTGGTAACCTGTATTCGTTAACTAATTGTTGATGTTGTTCTCGGTCGTAGCCTTTACCTAATTTGGAGGGAGGGCGACGATTGATATACACTGTTTTTTTATGTGAAGTGTGTGAAGGAGAATTTTGTGTATGAGAAGACTGCGAATTTCGGTAAGCGTAAGTAGTAACCGGAGTACTAGCTACATTGGCATAAGAATTATAAATAGGTGCAATCATTTTAGAAACTTCGCCATATGAAATACATTTTTCTGCCATAACACTCTTAATTTCTTTTTGGCGCAAAAATTCAGGACACAATTTAGAAGTCGCAAAGTGTTTAGCAGAGCAGTAGCAGCAAGATATATTGTCCTCCTCAACATCACAAGTATCACCAGTATGTTCCTGACCACACTTGTAACATTTAGGTTTGGATCGACACTGAATTTTTGTATGTCCAAAGCGACAACAATTATAACATTGGATAGTGGGGTACACATACATCTCTACAGGTAATGAGTTGTAGCACATGAATATACGTGGAGGAAGAACTTGACCATCCAGCGTAATCACTATACTCTGCGTTGGTTTCCAAACAGGAGACCCTTCTACGATAGTCTTATAGTTTATTCTCCTAACTTTAATAATTTTGCCACAGTTATCGGGTACTGAAGCATTTTCGATGATTTCTTCGGGTGACCATTCCGATGGAACACCACGAACAAGTCCCATTCGTGTTAATTGAAATGTTGGTATAAATGCTTTTAAATTATTTTTTGATAACTCACTATTTAAAATAAATGAATTCGCATCATGAAAATTTGAGAACACTAAAGTAATTCTATTTCTACCAATTTTCTTAACGGATCCTTCCACAATGTTGTGAATGGCATTGGTCTTGAGAAACCTGCCAAATGTGACCGGGTGTAAGCTGATACTATCATTGGGCGACTTAACTTCTTTTTGGACGTGTATAACAAACGGGCCTATGTCATTGTCCTCATACTTGGTCCTACCAACTCCAGATACTGAACCCTGGGGGGCCGAACCACTACTCGGTGTGACTTTATGATTAATATGTTCAACCGGGCTAACAGTAGGAGTAGAATCACTATTCTCACTATTATCTGCACTAGCACAGCAGCAACCTTTGCTCCCATCAACAGCCTGACTGTGCTTCCTTTTCTTTTTATTGCATACTTTGCATAATTTATGTAGTCTGGTTCTTTTATGACCACGTTGTGCACTGGGACCATCCGTTTCCATCCCAGATTCATTCGATACTACTGTTACAAAATTAGCAGCCGGGGGTACAAAGACCCCCGGGTCCGCCAAGTCAGGCGGCTCGTTCATGAAAATTTTTAAAACAACTTACCAAATCAGGTAAACTATACACTAACACTAATATATATACACTAAATGTGAATAATATTTACAATATAATACAAAACTGATCCTTTTATAATGAAAAATCAAAATTAAAAATTTTATCCAGAAAAAATGCACCGGTACGCTTGAAGTTTCCCGCGCTTTTTCCCAACAGTAAAACTTATTTTTATAAACTTTTCCCGCCTTTTGATATTGTAATTTATTTTTATAATCTGGCAATGTAGAGTTATTTGTCTATGTCGGTTTTTGAAGATGGTCTATTAATATGGCTAAATTACGCGTAAGCATGGACCAATTAGGGGCAATTAATATTGGCGCTGTCAAATTGAAGATGGGTTATTATGGAAGATGTAGTTCTGGTATAATTTTAAAGAAAATAATTATTTTTCAGTTCGAAACAGTAGTTCTTGAATTTAGCGTGTTTTACCAAATAAATGCTTCAACTTTTTTTTATAGAACAGTTATACGGAATAATAGACTAAATATTCCTGTGTCGCGGATGACTTTTACAAACATACATGAAATGGTCACAAAGAACAACCAGACCCGGAACAACAATTTTGTTGATCATACAAAGTGTTGTCGCAGCGCAGTAGAGATCCGTGCAGTCGAGCAATGACGCGAGCGAAGACACGGGAATGGCTAGTATTGACGATAATGATTCTTCTGAATATTGACTGAAATCCTAGCCGATTTCGGCCACGGCGGCCAGTCTCAACGGAGACCAGCCAACTACGCATGAGATATTATAGTTCACAAATGTGTGCGCAAACACAGGTGCACTCTCTGTCCCCTCACTCTCATAATCCGATGGGACGGCTATCCGCCACGACCGAAGACAGGACCGACAACCCTCCTAATTCCAGGCTGTTATTAAGCATAAATAATCAGAAAACATCAAAGAACTCTTTGGCCCGACCCGGGAGTCGAACCCGAAACCATCTACGAATCAATGTATAGCTAGTATTAATATATTATGACGCTACTTAAATTCGAGCACACCTTTGTGTAACAGAACTTATAAATAAATCGGCCATTACTCATACCGCGTTGATTTTTCAGAAAGTGCCTGTCAATATATGCTTTAAAACGTTATTATAAATACATTCAAAGTTGTTAATGGTGTACATATTGAAAGAAATATGTTTGTATGTCTGTTTGTAGCTAAAAAAAAATATTTAATGTTCCTTAGAGTTCCTTAGAAAAATAAAAAATGTTTTACCAGGGAAGGTTTCTTTAGACATTTTGATCGGTATTTTTTGTCGTAAGATATAAATACGTAAACATATATTATGAGTTTAAGCTAATATTTAAACGTGTTCATTACATTACTATTCGTCCTGGGGTAGTAGGTCCCTACGGACCTACTACCCCTGGCGACGAAAGACAGATATCATAGAAGAAAAATCAAATTTATTTTTGCGCCAAATTACACACATCAAAAGTGTCTAGGGATCAACATATGTGTCTAGGGATCAACATATATTTTTGCAATAACTTTTCTCCTGATTGATATTAATTAAAATTTTCTTTAAGGATTCATCAAATAAAGTGTTTTCGTTTGTCACAGTAACGATAAACCAAGTCACCTTTGCATTAATAAAGAAATTTGCCATTTTCCTAATAAAAGGATTTTTGACATTTGAACCACTAACATTAAAGTTCGAAAAAAAGACTGAAATAACAGTTTTCTTTAAAATTTTATTAGGTAACTTAAACAATTAATAATCAGTGTTTCTACCGCGAACACTAACACAAGAACATCGGTTTGGCATACTCAAAATGAGTTCATACAAATCACGCTGTGGAATGGCCGCCCATGTTCGTTGCAACAACAAAAAAAGGTCTTCTTGCGACTGGATACCCTCCATATTCGGCAGAGCTCTTCTCTGTAGCATATCCCATGCATGCTCAATCGGGTTCAAGTCTGGCGACTGAGCAGGCCAGGGCCAAAGCCACATCTCAATCTCAAGAAATCCGCATAAAAATGCTTGATCCCTAGACACTTTTGATGTGTGTAATACTTTAAGATGATGTTAATGTCGTAACGTCGTCGTTTATAAACCGATTTTGACGATTCTTTTTGTAATGGAAAGGAGAAATCCCAACAGTGGTACCGTGGTTAGGACACTAAGATCTGATGATGACATCCAAGAGAAATCGAGTCGAACCTTCGAAATTCCTAGAGGCGACTTGTGCATTTGTTAATTTTTTGTTATTTGAAAACTGGTGCTTTCCGTGTGGTCCCATTTCAATTTGGTCGTTCTTGAAGTCGTTTTTTTTTGTTAAAATTTTACTTGTATAAGTTGACCGAAAAACGTTGCAACAAAAAAAAACTATTCTATCAAAAACATCGCGACGTTTCTTTCATAATTCCAAACAAAAAACAAACAAACCCACGGTAAATTACTAGTATTACGTTTAAAACACTCTGCTGATGTACTCGAGTCTGTAAATCTGTCAGTGCAGTACATTCGTCATACAGAGAGGGATGACTATTTATAGTCAAGACATCGGGTGCGCACGCGCAGCTAAACGAGAGACATTGTTGATAGATAATATAACACTTTGTTAGCTTTATAATTGGATTTTTAACACATTCTCACGGTGCACACCACTATTTTTGTAGGTTTTTTTTATTGAATCGCCTGATGGTAAGCGATTACCGCCGCCCATGGACACCCGCAACACCAGAGGCGTCACAAGTGCGTTAGGTACCGGCCTTTGGGGGCTTGGGAGGGGGTTGGGGTATGGACCTCCGGTATCCTCACTCACTCGGTGAAACACAGCCTAAGCGCTTTTTCACACTGGTTTTCTGTGAGCTCGTGGTATCACTTCGCTCAAGCCGGCCCGTGCATGACGGAGCGTGGTTCTCCCACGGTAATAAAAATAGTGTAATATTAAAATCATCCTCTAATCCTTAACTGTTGAAGAGTTTAACCTTCTATCATCAGCTCACCTGAATAACTTGAAAATATACGACTGAAGGTCTTTAGATACGTATGAAATTGAAAGAATTATCCTCCAACTCCTAACCACTGAGGAGTTGTACCTTCTACCTTTCATCATCAGCTTACCAAAATAATTTGAAAGAATACGACTAAAGGTAACATATATATATATGATATTGTATATAGCGATAGCTAAATAATAATTAGATGGTCTAATACTGGTAAAATAAATAAGTATATAAGGTTTGACATTAAGTACGACCATAGATATAGAAAGTACGACAAAGCTCGTAACAGCTGAGTGGCTAGTGCCATGCGATGACGGGCTGCGCGGGCGGTGCGCGATGACCGACCGAGCGTCTCGCTCTTGCTGCCGCCGCGTAGGTGTTGACAGGTCTCAACATACTCCCCCGGTTGAAGTATCTTCAACAGAAGACACCACGGGTAGAGGGCAAATGGTGTTGAAGGCGCGCCGAATGACACCCTTACGTGTCCGGATGTCGGCGACTCTGGTGATGCCATCTCGACCAGGAAGCACCTTTACAATTCGTCCTAGAAGCCAGAGTAAAGGCGGTGAGTTTTTGTCTATAATGACGACAAGCGTCCCTTCCTTCAGCTCTCCCGACGATCGACGCCATTTGGTTCGCTGTTGAAGCGATAAAATGTATTCATCTCGAACTCGTGTCTGACCTGACGAAGGATGCCTTTCTATCGTCTATGAACCGCTTTATTGCTCGAAGGGGGAAACCACGTAATATGTTCTCAGATAACGGCACAACGTTTGTCGGTGCCTTTAACGAGTTGGCCAAGCTTATCTCACAAGACCTTAACTGCAGTGCAATTGACCCTGGTATTAACTTCTCTTTCATACCTGCATACACTCCACATTTTGGTGGAATACGGGAATCCGGCTCGAAGGACCAATGTATATTGCGATAGCTAAATAATAATAATGCAAGTAGCAGACTGTATAATTAGATGGTCTAATACTGGTAAAATAAATAAGTATATAAGGTTTGACATTAAGTACGACCATAGATATAGAAAGTACGACAAAGCTCGTTACAGCTGAGTGGCTAGTGCCATGCGATGACGGGCTGCGCGGGCGGTGCGCGATGACCGACCGAGCGTCTCGCTCTTGCTGCCGCCGCGTAGGTGTTGACAGGTCTCAACAGATATTTAAAGATTTAGCCTCCAACTTCTAACCGTTAAGGAGTTGCGCCTTACATCATCAGCTCATCATCATAAAATGATGACTACCAGACGCAAATACCGGTGTAACTTCAGAAAATATAGTATGTGCCTATAAAAATTGAGGGTTTCTCTCGATTTCCCTGGGATCCCATCATCGGATCCTGAGATGGTGGCAATGGGACCTTCTCGGGAGCATACCCTTTCGAATACAAAAAAAAATTCAAAATCGGTCCACAATTGACAGAGTAATCGGTGAACATACATAAAAAAAAATAAAAAAAATACATACAGTGGAACATAGAACCTCCTCCTTTTTGGAAGTCGGTTAAAAAAATCGTGGGAGAGCCATGCTTCGGAATGCTTCGGGCCAGCTCAACCGGAGTGATACCACGGCCTCACAGAAAACTGGTGTGAATCAGCGTATGCGTTGTGTTTACCGGAGTATACCGGAGGCACATACCCCAACCCCTCTCCCCATTCCCCAAAAGCCGGTAACGCACTTGAGACGCATCTGGTGTTGCGGATGTCCATGGGCGGCGGTAATCATTTACCATCAGGTGATACGCCAACTAGTTTGCCCCCAATTACATAAAAAAGGTACCTATAATGAATTACCGTGTGGTTTCGGATTAAGAATACAGAGTATCACCACCGGTACTCATCACGTGGGTGTCGTAAGAGTAAGAGACGACGCAGGACGAAGAGACTAGAAAAAGAAGTAAAACTCGAAACAGACCCCATACAGAGTCATCTGGCTAGTATAGGATAGTAGGCTAAGGGTCCGTTCACACAGACCGGCTCGGAGAGGAGAGCACATTTTTATCACGTTGGAAACATAGTTTTGAACAATTGTTGTAAGGTTTATTTTTGCATGTGCACTTATATTGTCATTAAGAATGCTTGAACGCGCTTCGTGTGAAAATAATAAGAGGAGCCGATCGACTTCGATTGCGTGCTCTTTCTCGCTGACACTCGCGCAGATCTCTTCCAGCTGGTCTATGTGAAATAGTTGGCGGCTCCGCTCCGATCCGATTTGTGTGAAAAGAAAAAAGCGGGCCGATGCTCTCCGAGCCGGTCTGTGTGAACAGACCCTAAAACCTTCTTATAGCTATCTATACCTAGCAGTGGAGTAATAAAACCAGCTGACGATGATGAATGAAAACTCAACTTGTTGGTTTGAGTTTATTTCACTAAAAAGGGTAGTAAGAGTTACAGGGCTCATTACTACAGATTTAAGGATTCTGTTTAGTAGAACTTGGGATCCGAAAGCGTATAAAGAAGTTTCTTTGGAGGTTTTTAGTTCTCAGTGCTGTTTCTGGTATACTTATATGATGAATAGAACCAAATAATCGGTTCCAATCCAACTTACCATAAATCAACAGCCATTCACCATAAATGTAATAATAACCATAGAAATTTTATTTAAATTTCAAAAGCGTGTTTTACAAATCATCCCCTAGTTTATTTAAAACGTTATTCCACATTAGTCATAAGAATCATTAAACTAAATTTAAAACATTTCACCAATATTTGAGCACGTTTTCACCTCCTAAAAGGCTTTAATCACCTCCACAATACCTGGTCATCATAAACACCAATATTAGAACAGGAAAACCTAAAACCAACTTACATTTACCACTAACAAATTAAAAACTACCCACATTTTCTTCCAAAAAACTTTCAAAACAACTCCAAAAATAAATTTGTAACCGTCACTTCGAATTACAAATTTCAATTTTCCGTTAGAAAGTTATAAAACGGTTCGATTTGTTCCAAATTTAAAAGCAAATGTAAGTTTGTATGGTGTTACATGAAAAATGTCAATATTGTCTATGTTTCTTAAGTCGATCATGTTCGGCAAACATCGGGCGCGCTCGGCAAACATAGGGCTTTCGGCAAACATCGGCTCCTAGTAGTAAATAGTTTTAAATTGGTGATAATTTCGAAACTGTATCGGTTTGTTTTTAATATTATAAGGACTTTGGAACACGGTCTCAGAACATTTAGAAGACACCATTGAGGTTCCAGGGTAGCATTTGAGGAAGGCGGAGCGGGACCGGGAGAGTTTTAGGACCGCAGACAACTCAGGCGCTGCAGATCGCAAATTGATCTCCGTCCTCCATAAGCGCACACCTAAAGCTGATAGATGAGGCCATCTAGATAGTAACCGGTAGATCGGGGCTGCCACGCAGGAGGGGACCGTCTACAAACCGTAGGTAGCCCGAGGTAGTCGGGGTTCCAAGGTTTTCCTTTTTAGGGTGCACCTGGTTCCCCTCCTCCTCCACCTGAGACGGCATGCGGTTTTAGTCGGTTCGAGTCCGACCTGCCACCAGGAGGTGGTGTCCGAAAGGAATTCCGCACAGAAAAAAAAAGAGTGGCATCTAAGGGTCAATTCTACTAAAAATATTAATTCGAATTGTATTTTCGATCTCATTTCGATCTTATAAAAGTCATAAAAAGTATTTTCGTAGAAAATTAAGTATTGATATCCGAATACCTATAGATTTAATTTTAGGGCACGATCCATATCTACTAATATTAGAAAATTGAAAGTAACTCTGTCTGTCTATATGTTACGCTAATACAGCTAAACAGGTGGACTTTAATAAAATTTGTCATGGAGATACTTTGATTCTTGAGGAAGAACATAGGCTGTTTACCGCCATAACCGACAAACACGCGGGCCAAAGTTAGTCATATAAATAAACTAGCTTTTACACGCGGCTTCGCTCACGCAGACTTACATCCCCTGATTTAAAGGGTGGAATTTCAAAAATTCCTTTCTTAGTGCTCACTTAAGTTATATAAAGAACCTACATGCAAAATTTCAGGATTCTAACTTCAGCGGTTTGGGCTGTGCGTTGATCTCTGGGTATGTCAGTTACATTATTACTCTTTTATATATATAGAAGATGGATAAATATGTCTAAAAGTCTCTATATAAATGGTTCATATCATACACAATGTTCACTATTGTACACTCACGCCTAACATCACGCCTACGTATTAAAGGCGTGGGCAGTGGCGTAATTATTTATTAATTACAGCTTTAAGCCTTAGCTTCGCTTGTATTATGTAAATAAATTTTCCTTTGATCAAAAGTAGACTTATTTATTATACACACCTATATTCTTAAATATTTAAAACTTTCCAATCCAATCGTATCATCTAACTTTTCCCTTTTGTATTTTACTTTTTTATGTACAAGCTACCAAAATGACTCTACTCTGCCTGATGGAAAGTATGAGCAGAATCCAAGAGTGGTGGTCACCATTCTTAATGCGAACGTGGACAGTGCAGTATGGTGACCCACACTGTGGCGCCCTAGTGAGATGCTTTTTAACGCCCTGCTTAAAGGACCCGGGATCATAATGGGAGGGAAACACGTGCGGTGTTAGTGAGTTCCATGTTTTGATCGCTCGGCACAAGAAGGAACAACCAAACCGTGACTCCCAATTTCCCAAAACCCTTTCCCTATTCTCCAAAGGCCGGCAACGCACTTGTGACGCCTCAGGTGTTGCGGGTGTCCATGGGTGGCGGTAATCACTTACCATCAGGTGATACGCCTGCTCGTTTGCCCACTACTACATAAAAAAAACTATTTCTCATTTCTACATTACCTACCTACGAAACCACTGTCCTACGAAAGAAGGTCCCAAAATAAGTACCGCGATGGGTTTCAATTTACAGTATTCATTCTTAATCGGTGTTATTTCATGTAACATCACTCATTTTAAGCTATCAACTTTTAACACCACTGAGGATGCTTGCTTGATGATTTAGCAGTCACCTGCTGGATATAAGCAACTCCTTAAAAAGGAGGTTTGGGTCTATTATAGGTACCAAGCTGACCAGACGGGTTGGTATAGGGTTTGTGTCAAGTGTTCCTTCTCTTTGCAGTGCTGTTGTTCTGGTAGTTTGCTACCTTGGTTGGCTCTTATGAGACTTACGGGGTGAATAAGGGTGTCTACACTTTCTATTCACAATTACATAACTGGGGTTAAAATTACAGTCGTCATAATGTGAACATTAAATGTGTCTGCTCACTCCTTCTTGAGTACCTACAGCCGAGATATGTTTCACAAAATATTGAGATGTAGTACTATGTATGACGCATAACCATCTATATTAACATGTTGATCTTTTAAATATATTTAGTATATATCCAGCAGTCTGTTGTTATACTCATCTCTAAGTCAATCCTCTACAATATCTCTGGATATCCCGACGTTTTGACCTGATTCTACTCGCCGAGAGTACAGATTAAGTTGCAAGTTTCAGTCCTAAGTTACAGCCGTTCATGAATGTCGGTAGCTCCTTACCATCAGACTCTATCACTTATTTGCTTCTTATATCGTAAAAGTAAAAAAAACAACTGAATACTGTACTCTTGAATTCAATTCATGCTTTCCATCAGACTACGTAGAGTCACTTTGACTGCACATTTTGGAATAGTGGTTTAAGTGGTGGTTTTCTACTGCTGCCAAGTGTTGTGGGTTCAAATCCTAAATGAGAAACACTTTGTGTGATCCACAAATGGTTGTTCTGAGTCTGGGTGATCTTTGTGTCCGTTATATGTATGTTTGTAAAGTCCTCCGCGACACAGGATGAATATTCCTAATGCGGGAGTTGTCTTATAGTAGATGTTTACAAAAATTCATTGTTGAGACTAATCTATCTATATATATATATATATATATACTAGCTGACCCAAGCAAACTCGTTTGCGTCCATACTACCATCCTCCGTTTTAACCCCAAAAGGGGGTTGATTTCTAAAGATACATTATTAGTACACCTCCACACCGTCTATAATAATATATAATATATAAATATATATATATAATATATAAACTTCATCTCTTACTTCAAAAACATAGGACTTTCATACAAATGTCCAACCCCCGTTTTACCCCCTTAGGGGTGCAGTTTCGTAAAATCCGTTCTTAGCGGATGTCTATACCCTAAAAGGAACCTACCTGCTAAATTTCAAGTTTGTAGATACTATAGTTTCTGAGATTTCGTGATTATTAAGTGAGTGGTATTTCGCGTTTATATACATAGACTAGCTGACCCGGCGAACTTCGTACCGCCATATTTATATACAATAATTACACACATCAAAAGTGTCTAGGGATCAAGCATTTTTATGCGAATTTCTTGAGATTGAGATGTGGCTTTGGCCCTGGCCTGCTCAGTCGCCAGACTTGAACCCGATTGAGCATGCACGGGATATGCTACAGAGAAGAGCTCTGCCGAATATGGAGGGTATCCAGTCGCAAGAAGACCTTTTTTTGTTGTTGCAACGAACATGGGCGGCCATTCCACAGCGTGATTTGGATGAACTCATGTTGAGTATGCCAAACCGATGTTCTTGTGTTAGTGTTCGCGGTAGAAACACGGATTATTAATTGTTTAAGTTACCTAATAAAATTTTAAAGAAAACTGTTATTTCAGTCTTTTTTTCGAACTTTAATGTTAGTGGTTCAAATGTCAAAAATCCCTTTATTAGGAAAATGGCAAATTTCTTTATTAATGCAAAGGTGACTTGGTTTATCGTTACTGTGACAAACGAAAACACTTTATTTGATGAATCCTTAAAGAAAATTTTAATTAATATCAATCAGGAGAAAAGTTATTGCAAAAATATATGTTGATCCCTAGACACTTTTGATGTGTGTAGCAATAAATTAAAATTGCGACTATAATTTGAGATTTAAACTATCCTATCTCTCAATTTGGATCGAACTGCACATGGTGTGCAAATTTTATTATAATCGGTTAAGTGGTTTAGGAGTCCATTGAGGACAAACATTGTGACACGAGATTTATATATATATATATATTATTATATATATTTATATATAAATATAACCCGAAATTCAGCACGGTTTCCTGAAGAGGGGGGATAATATGTACTTAGTTGTAATTCAATAACACATAGTCCGATTTCATTCATTCTTTTTTTGTTAGAAAGAAAAAAAATAAAAGATAATGAGAAAAGTTTTTTTTTGTCCGCGACTGTACACTGCCTGTGGGAAGCTGAGACAGATCTGTAAATATGGCGGTACGAAGTTCGCCGGGTCAGCTAGTTCCTAACTAATATTATAAATACGAGCGAATATATGTTTGTTTGTTACGCCAATAGATATTTAGTTTGTTTGTTACGTTTCTACGCCTGTATCGATTTTAAAAAGTCTTTAACCAATAGGAAACTAAATTTTCAGCGTGTAATAAAGCCTCATACATACCGCTATATATTAGTCAGTAACAAATAAACTAACACTAAAACTATAATAATAAAAATATGAAAACATCCTAACAAGAATCTTATAAGAATAACACACAGAGGAAAAATTGCCCAAATATAGAATATTCTGTGAAACTCTAAGTGGAGCATACTACGAGCGTTTCACTGGACCACACACGATGCGCCCGCCGACGAGCCGCATGCGCGGGCGCACCGTAAGAATAATATAGATCTACCCAATTAAAGCCAACAGCCTTAGTCAAGTTGATATTCTACAACTGGAGGCTCAATGATGCAGAAGCATCTTAATAAGCCCCATAGTGCGGTTCACCATGTTGTATTGTTTGCATTCGCAGTAAGTATGTACTCTTGGATTCTGCTCTGGCTTCCAATAGAGCGGATTAGAGTGACTTTACCAGGATCATATATATATATATATATATATAATAAAAGAGTTCGTAAAAATAGGCCCGGCCGATCATACGCGATGTCATGACCAAGGGATACGAGATTTCATTTTATGTATGTATATAATATGTATTTATTTTTAAACATATAAGTGTGTTTATCTGCAATCTATTTACCATAGTACAGGCTCTGATTTGCGATTAGACAGTCCTGTATTAGATGTGTGAGGTTATTATTATTTATTGTCACTTGTAAGTATGTCATGTCCACATTACTCTTTACATAACAGTTATCGTCCAGAAGCAATAAACGAGCTTATATTAATAATAAAGTTTATATAGCGACGGAGCCGAGAACTAATCGTGCTGCGTCCATTCAACGAAGGGATACACTGAGAGGGGATGGGGGGAGTATTGAGAAGTGATCGATCAGAAGTGGCAAAGAAATGATGATTCCAGTTGACTCCAAGTGACTTTGGTCGTTTCACGTTACGAGGTATTTGTATTTTTTCCCGAATGGGATTGCACTCACTGATTTCAGAGCCGTCTCTAGCTCGTGAAGCGCCCGTGTGCAATCATTTCTTTAACGCCTTTTAGTAAGAATAACGCCCTTCAGTAAGCGCGCAGGTTCATTAAAAGTGCCGCAGCCGGCGTCTCTAACATCGCTGTGCCCGTGTGCACCGCACACCCTTCACTATAAGTAAAGCCGCCCCTGATGGGTTAATCGTTATAATAACTAAACCGTTGGAGATACAAACTTGAAATTTTCACAGCTAATGCTTTAATAATGTAAACATCCAATAACATCCACAACAGTAAGGATTTTTGGATATTTCTTCTTTAAGGTGGTAAAATAAGAAAAAACGGTTGTATGAAATATGGTCATTCAAGAAACGATTCGGAAAATTTATTTTGGGTAAATATAGTCACAAATTTCCTGTAGAACTCGTCGACCACTACATTTATCTGGGCCACAAAATCACTCTTGCGTTGGAGAATCAGGTGGCGGAAATTGACAGACGCATTGCACAGGCATGGGCATCCGTTGGAGCAAACAGCCATATTCTGCGGTCTAAGAAAATCGCCCAGCACCTCAGGACCAAGGTGTTTAACCAGTGTGTTCTGCCGGTCTTCTCGTACGGGATGGAGACCACGACATTGACAGAGAAGTCTGCCCAGAAACTCCTAGTTGCACAGCAAGTAATGGAGAGATCAAGGCTCGGAATATTCTTATTGGACCGCAAAAGAAACGAGTGAATTAGGGAAAAGACACAAGTCAGGGACGTGGTACAGAAAATAGAAGCCCGTAAATGGAGATGGGCTGGCTACATCCCCAGGATGGAACCCAGAAGATGGGCAAGGAGAACTCTGGAATGGAGACCCCGCGCTTACACCCGCGGACGGGGAAGACCGCCCAAGAGATGGACAGAAGACATCCGGCAACAAGCCGGTATAAATTGGATGAAAGTGGCCCGGGACAGGTGCCAGTGGAGGGATGGAGAGGAGGCCTTACCTTCGAAGACGAACATATAAGGGGTTATATGGATGGATGGATATATAGTTCTTATTTCGAACTTGATGTTTTCGCTGATATTTGTGCTGAGTTTGAATATGGATTAATACTAAGGGCTGGACTAATATGCCTATGTTGAGAAATGCACGGAAGCGTTGAATCTAATATCTTATAACGAACATTTCTTGTATACATCCTTGTATACATTTTTTGTTTTTTGACTTGATAACGACTTATAATTCATGAAAAAACATTACTCATGCGGCGTTACCTCGCTCTGAGGCGTTCCATTTAAGGCTTGAAGTCTACCGAGGTACTACCCTCGCACAGAAAATCAACGTAAAATGATAGCGTTCGTGCTGTCGTGTTTCGTTGGTGAGTGCGAGACCGGAGGCACAATGATGCAGAAGCAATGCTGCAATGTTGCATTGTCTGTATTTCCAATGAGTATGGTGACCACCACTCTTGGATTCTGCTTATGCTTTCCATCAGGCAGAGTAGGACTCTACTCTGCCGTATTTTGGTAACTTGTACATAAAAAAAAAGTTAAATACAAAAGGGAAAAGTTGGATGATACAGTTGGATTGGAAAGTCATAAAACTACTATAAGTATGTATAATAAGTCTACTTTTGATCAAAGGAAAGTTGATTTACATAATACTTAAAGCTAGTAATTAATAAATAATTAGGCCACTGCCCACGCCTCTAATACGTAGGCGTGATGTTAGGATGTTATACATAAAAAAAAAAACTACAAGGCCCCAAAATTATAATGTTTTTATATTGAACTACATCAGTGGCGCAGTGGTAGCGTATGCGACTGCTGTGCTTGAGGTCTCAGGTTCGATTCCCGTGCCGGACCAAATGTTTGAATGATCTGCATATCTGTTTCGGAGTTTGTATATATTTGTTTCGGAGTTTGGGTGTTTTCTGTGTATAATATGTATGTTTTTAAAAAAAAATGTGTATTTATTTATATCAGTTGTCTAGTACCCATAATACAAGCTCTGCTTAGCTTGGGACTAGATGACGTTGTGTGTTAGATGTCCAAAATATTTAATTATTATTATTTATTTATATTACTAAAAGTCTATACATTAAGAGCTCAAGTTACAATGGTCAACGAAAATAAATACACATTGAAATTAGTCCAAATTCAATCCACAGACGATCTTTAGTACCAAGAAAATTAGTCCCAACTCCCAAATACCTTTCTAATTAACGTTTTATGAGTCAAATGATAATTTTAATGCTCTATAGTTATACGGATGTATCCGGTCAAATCCGGAAATTAGACGCGTAGAGATTTTGTATTTATTACTTATTATATTATTTATATTAATTAAATGGGTTTTGTGATAATTTCTTTATATATTGAGTGAGCTATTTATGAGCTGTCTGTGTCAGATATATTAATTTTATTAAATTTTTCTCGTTTTTCTATGAACTTTTTTTTGGTTTAAATATTCATTAGGAATATACATCCTCACAAAGAACACACAGACTCAGAACAGTACTTTGTAGATCATAGAAAATGGTGTCCCATGTTGGGTTTATTGTTTCCTAATAGAAACATCAACATCAAATTTCCATACTGCGGGCTCCTATTATGAATATCCTCGGCGCGGTACTACCCTCGCACAGAAGATCAATGTAAAATGACAGCGTTCGTGATGTCGTGTTTCGTTGGTGAGTGCGAGACCGGAGGCCCAATGATGCAGAAGCATCACTAGGCCGCCATACTGTTGGTCACCATGCTGCATTGTTGCATTGTCTGCATTCGCAGTGAATATGGTGATCACCGCTCTGGGATTCTGCTTTTGCTTTCCATCAGGCAGAGTAGAGTCATTTTGCCCTTACATACAAAAAAAAGAATTGCTTAAAAAAATACCAACAACAGTTTTGGACGACGGGAATCGAACCCGAGACAAACTTAATCGGCAGTCGCGTACGCTAACTTCTTCCCACTACGAGCTACTGTTAATATATTTTATTGTTAATTTTATTTTCGTATTTTTTTAAAGAAAACTCCTACAGTAAGAATACATTCTCTCTTTCAAAAGAAGGTGTTGGTCTACTGCACCACGCTGACCAGACGGGTTGGTATAGGGTTTGTGTCAAGTGTTCCTTCTCTTTGCAGTGCTGTTGTCCTGGTAGTTTGCTCCCTTAGTCGTCTCTTACAACACCCACGGGATGAATAGAGGTGGTGACACTCTGTATTCTTAATCTAACACCACACGGACTACCAAACTAAGTAAATTTATACTAATACTAATCTCTACTCATATTATAAAGAAGAACTTGTTTGTTTGTTTGTTTGTTTGAACGCGCTAATCTCAGGAACCGCTGGTCCGATTTGAAAATTTATTTTCGTGTTGGATAGTACATTTATCGAGGAAGGCTATATATTATTACGCTAAGACCAATAGGAGCGGAGCATCAATGAAAAATGTTACAAAAACGGGGGAAAATTTTTACGCTATCGGCAATAGAAGACGTAAACGACGTTGCGTGGGTCGGCTAGTGATAGTATATTTTCATTTCAAACCAATTCCCATAACGTATTATTTATAATCTTAAACAAAAATACTAATTACAGTGTCACATCAAAACTTATATTATTAATTTTAACCGGAAATTCTGAAGATATCGTTACAGATAATAAAAAAAGGAATTCATTTCCTACGGGAATACGATATAGAGATAAATAAAACATAAAAGTAGTGTTTTTGACTGCATGGCTGGCCTAGTGGTTTCAGCGGTCGCCACGCCGCTTTCTGCTGCGCCAAGTGTTGTGGGTTCAATTCCCAAATGGGACAACATTTTGCGTGATCCCCAAACTGTTGCTCTGAGTCTGGGTGTTCCTTGTGTTCGTTTCACGTATGGTTGTAAAGTCCCCCGCGACACTGGATGTATATTCCTAATGCGGGAGTTGTCTTTAAAAAGAAAGAAAGAATTTATTAGCTTCTGAAATGACTCTACTCTGTCTAATGGAAAGCAGGAGTGGATTCCAAGAGTGGTGGTCGCCATACTCATTTACAATGCAGCATGGTGACGCCTAGTGAGATGCTGCTACACGTCTGTACACGAGAGTTGTCTTTAAAAAAAAAGAAAACTGATTGACCAGGTATAGTTGCTTATTAATTTCCTTCTTTTTTTTAAATTACCGAAATATATAAGTGCTTAAAACACTTATTACTCCAAAATAACACTTAGAAAAATCATTTGATGTTTGTAAAATTGTTAATGTGTTTATTTAATATGTAACTTTACCGCTCGTTACCGCTTTTACCACTCTTTACCGCTTTTACCGCTTTTTACCGCTACTTACTGTTCTAACCGATGTTTGTTTCAACGGCTACCATTGATTATGTTTGCTTTTTATTTAACCACATCAATCATAGCTTATCAATGGGATTTGTGATTAAAGGTGTACTAAAATTGTGTTAAATAAATATTATAGGTTTGGGTACTATACGGGTGCTAATTTTGATAACAGACTAAGGCGGATTATAATGTAATCTATACAAATAAATAAAATTGGAGTGTCTGTTTGTAATATTAAAATAACCGCTTTTTACTGAAGGCATATGTATGTACACGGTACATAATTATATCAAAATAACATTTTTTACAATTTTTGCCTGTCGGTCTGTATGTCTGCCTGTCTATCTGTCTGTCTGTTTGAACGGCTGCACCGATTTTGACGAGACTTTCACTGATAGGTAGCTGATGATATAAGAAGTAACTTAGGCTACTTTTTTTAGACTGGCTTCGCCCCGCGGTACGACAATAACCGCGGATAACATCGCGGGGTTCAGCTAGTAAAACATATACTTTGACTAATCTATTGACTTAGTGATTAGTAAACTTGACTGCTTAACCAGAGGTCATGGGTTCGATTCGCATCCAGAATAAGTCGGAAGTAACAAGCATACACACACTCACAAATGAAAACACTTTTTAAAAACACACACAGCGTTTAAGTACGTTTTAACGGCCCGTGAGTGCGTCAGAACCTCCTCTGCAACTACAATCATTGGTTGAGATCAAAAAATGTATTGGTGCAAACCTCTCTGACTATTACAACTGGTTTACAACGACGCACCGACTTGATACTTGCTATAGTTTCTTTTTTTTTCTTTAGAAAGACAACTCCCGCACTAGGGGTATATCGCGGGGACCTTACAAACGTATACGACACGGACACAAATTACATCCAGATACAGAACATCAATTTGTGGATCACATAATGTGTTGTCCCATGTAGGATTTGACCTCACAACACTTTGTGAAGTAGGAAGCGGGGTTGATGACCGCTTAAACCACTAGGCCATACGTGCAGGCCAACTTTGTATAAGGTGATCTTGACATTTTTGACGTTTCACATTATTTCATTTCACTTTTTTTTTTCTTAGATACTGATTTCGTGAAAAGAGACGGAAGTACTTAGATTATAATGGTATACGACTTTTGCCCGCCTTTGGCCACCCGTAATTCAAAGGACGCAAGTGTAATGCTGCTTTTTTCATTGCTCCACCCAGAATCAGGGAGTCTTTTCCCTCCCTGATTCTGGGCGGTTCCGGTAACCTACCTCATTTGATGGAAAATACGCAAGAACTTCTGAAAAACGCTTTTCTGTTAGGCCATGGTAACAGCAGTGTTACCATGGCCTAATAGAAAAGCGTTTTTCCTGGGCCAGGTTCGACTGCAGAGTCGAACCTGGCCCAGGTATTTTGGGTATACTTTGCATACGGCATATATGCCGCCAGCTGTACTGACCTAGCATTAAGTTATATATTTAGTTATCTGGTGTACAATAAAGCTATTTATTATTATTATGTTTTTACCACACAGGTGCTCTTATTCACACGCACATACCATTGCAACATATGGCTCTTATCTCTATGACTTATCTGCAGTCGATTGTCATCAGGAAATCTACTTAATACACCCCACATAAAAAAAACCATATAGTTCCTCAACTCACTCACCTATTAATTAATAACCTAGCGAAATTATAATTAAATACTCTTCAGAATACGCGAACATATATCAAAACTAAATTACATATTAATTATATTTGAAAATTAACAATTACTTGAATATAAATCATCTGAACATCAATAACCCGGAATCAAACCAGGAACTAAGTTTTTTGTTCATTCATTTAAATTGGCAAAATAAAATTCGCTTATTAAACAAAAAAGCATTCAAGTATCAAGATATTTATACCGCGACGAATAGTTTACCGAATGCCATACAACGACTTGGGTGGTCCAAACGGAATATCCCATCCTGTTCGCACTCCCACATTCTGTATTATCGCTGTCTCGCTCTGGAGAGAAGTTTGGCTGTCAAAGACTAAAACTTTTTGAGATTTGCCTAATTCGTATCTGATCGAATCTGATTCCGATTGGAGTTTCTTGATACTTAAATATAAGTGATTTTGAAAGTGAAAATATTCAGTACAGGTGATTTCCCAGCTCTAGTAGTGTTCAGCTAATATTTTATATGTATAGGAGGACAAACAGATATGCCCACTAATGGCAAGTGATCTCGTAATAATTGGCACAGAAGATCAACGTAAAATGAAAGCGTTCGTGCGAAAAAAAGGTGACTACGATCACCTCTGCATTTTTTTTTATGTTTGCGCCTGCCAATAGGTCTCTACTCTGCCTGATGGAAAGCATGTGCAGAATCCAACAGTGGTGGTTACCATACTCATTGCGAATGCAGACATGGCAACAATCCAGCATGGTACAAAAGACTTGATGGAAATAAAATTCTTAAATCAGTTCTGTCGCCAAATAATCTGTGTTTTAATCATTATCCTTTTCGCGACCTTTCATCCCTTTCACTCCTTAAGTTTCTGTATGCTACCATTTCATACATCCACCTATGACCTCTACAGCTCAGTCGATATCTCTTTCTAATTGCAAAGAAAGTTTTGCTATCTCATTCTTACATTCGAATTTGTATGTTTTGTTATGATGTTTGTAGGGTTTATTGAAAATTTGTATGTAAGATATAATGTTAGCGTTATAACAGGAATTATAAAAAATGCAATCATCTGAACTACAGTAGAGTGCAGTCGTACAGTGGGAAGTTTGCGCAACTAGAGGTTTTTGGATTGATTCTCAACCAGGACCAATAAATAAAATAAATATATCGGACATCTGACACAAAACGCCATCTAGTCCCAAGCTAGAGCTTGTGTTATGGGTACTAGACAACTGATATAAGTACATTTATACTTTTTTTGTAAATACATACATATTATACATAGAAAACACCCAAACTCCGAAACAAATATTTGCAGATCTTACAAACATTTGGTCCGACCCGTGAATCGCACCCGAGACCTCAAGCACAGGAGTCACATAGGCCACCACTACGCCACCGAGGCAGTCAAAGTGGCAGTCGCAAGTCGCAGTGGCAAAGTCGAGGTAGGCAAATAAACACACATATATATTTGATAAGTACATACATATATAATTATTTTGTCTAGTCGTTGCTCACGTTGAACTCCAAAACTATCTAACCGATTTTCACGTTTTTTTAAATGAGTGTTTTGCTAGCGTGCCGATAGGATAGTTAACATCACGCTTAGCCCAATAGGAGCTGGTCATGATTGAAAAGAACATGAAATTTCGTGAGTCAGCTAGTACTATATATAAATTATGTCTAAACACAGAACAAAATGATTATGCTCACTACACAAATATTTGTCTTGAGTCGGAATCGAACCCTCAACCTCCGGATTAACAGTGAAGATTTATTAACTACTAAAGCATCAGGGCATTCATTACAATACAAAAGTATCCCATAGCGAGATGGTCTAGGGGTCATGGAACAATTAACCGCTTTTATAGAATACTATGAACGCTAGCGGAAGAATTTTCATTCAAAACTGTAAAGATTGTATCCCACTACAAGATACAAAGCGATAAATATGTCATCATGATTATATAACTGCCTCTTTTTTCCAATTTTCGTAACATACTTAGTGACCTAAATCAAATTAAAAATCATTTGACTAAGACACTAATTGACATTTATGAACGATAAATTGAAGCTACAATTAAAAATGAAGATAGGAAGATCAGGAAAAATATGTGATCAGCGCTCTAGGAAGATCCTAAAGGGGAGGAACACAAACTGAACCACTACGTCGCCGAGTCAGTGAGGCCACTGGAGCACAAACCCTCTATCCATCTGATTTTAGGGGATGGGATTTAAGGGCAGCAAAGTACTTGTGATTCTTGAATTGCTTCCTATTTTATTAAAAAAAAAAGAAAAATATAACTGTTCTTAGACTTTCTCGACTTTCACACATTGTTTTTTTTTATGGAATTGAGGGCAAACGAGCAGACGTATTGTCTGATGGTAAGCGATTACCACCACCCATGGATACCCGCAACACCAGAGGCGTCACAAGTGATTTGCCGACCTTTGGGGGATGGGGAAGGGGATGGGGAGAGGGGTTGGGATATGGGCCTTCGGTATCCTCCGGTGAAACACAGTGCAAACGCTGTTTCACACCGGTTTTCTGTGAGGCCGTGGTATCAATCCGGTCGAGCCGGCCCATCCATGATCGGTTTTTGTAGTATACAGGACTTATTGGTGATTTAATATGTTGCGATACCTTCTATTTCCAGACGTTTCGAACGGGTTATACCGCTCATGGTCACGAGGAGACTGGTGTGAGCTTAGCTACGTCTTCGTGATGACTACTCGCACTCGATCGCGTTGATTGTTTTTACTGTCGAGTTCTACACTACGCTTGCGACGTCTCCGTACTTTGTTTCGTTGAAAAGTCCTACAGTTGAAAAATGTAGCATAGCTTTTAGTGTACAATCCCCTAATCTAAAAGATTTTATGTTCACTTCAGATCAATTAGACCGATACCTGCCAATAAGATACACGCTGTGTAATATCTATGACAGTTTTGACAACTTTGACAGATTTGACAAGTGTCGTGACAGGCGAGCGTGAGCGTGTAAGCAATTAGTGTATTACCTGCTTTGTTTGTGTGTTACGTCTTTATCTGATGGTAAGGCATAGGTTTAAGGATTAGAATTGGATTAGTAATTATGTCATCTTTTTTAAAGAATAGAAGGCACATATGTTAATAATGGAATTTAAAGGCGATTGTTAATACCAACTATTTGAGTAATACATCTTTTTGAAATTCAACTTATTCATGAAACTGGCGCAAAGTATATCCAGGCTTTGAATAACAATTTGTGCATCAAACTATGTTTTGTCCTATGTGGGTATTGAACCCACAATACTTGAGGTGACCGCTTAACTCACTAAGTCGAAGAAACGTTAACGTTAAAGTTTGTGAAACATGCATACGTCAGCTCCATTCAAAAACCTTCTTTATGGTAAACAAATTTGTTCACGCTTTATCATCACGCTACGGGCAATAGGAGATACAGATGAGGTGGCGTGGGTCAGCTGCTAGTGTGTATATAAATAAAAAATAAGAATTATAACCTCACATTAAAAGGGAAGGACATTTCGGAACCAGTAAAGCATTGTCTTACCCTGGGTAACATGAAATGATACCACGGCAACACAACATCATCACTAGCAGCAGACCAACAGGGCAGTCAGTATATTTATGTATTTTTCTCATTACACAATTCGGTAATGAATTAACATGAGTCACAATTCTTTCTCGGTGTGATGACGGATTAAGGGACTGACTAAGGGACCAAACTATGCATAACAACAGCACTGCAAAGAGAAGGTAATCTTAACACAAACCTTAAGACCATACACGTTATAGTCCATTCGTTTAGATAGTGTCGGTTTACCCACACGCAATTGTGGTTATTGTTGTGAAATACGAATATAGTAGTTCATACAACGGCGTATACTGACAAATCATACTTGCTTGTGGGTGTACGCCGCAGGCGGGCCCTTTGATTTTGTGGCGGCTTGCCGCACTTGCGACGGCAGCGCGATCAATGTGACCGCATCTAAGCGAATGGGCTATACAGTTTCTATGCTATACAGTAACGTGTATGCCAAGTGTAGTGTATGTGTCTATTGTCAGTCACTTTACTAGTAACGCATTCATTCATTCACTCACTCATTGTACTATGAATTAATGAGAAGGAAGCATTATGTCATCTCTAGGTCGCGGTCGCATACAGTTCAGTCAACTGTGAGCGACGGAGGTGAGCGGGCACATTGCGTCTCAGAGCCGACAGTATAGTATATGGATATGCTACACCAAGTATACTGTAGGAAGTGTTGGAAGATAATTGTGCAAATTTTTTACTTGCACAAGTTCTTTAAAAAGTTCGAAGTTTCATATCCCAATTTGCGTTTGAACAAGTTTACATGAACGTGTGTGGGAGCATTGCGCTCAAGTTTCAGTACTGTTCTAGCCACCTATACGTATGCATGTCGTTTTCGTATAAATATTTACACAAATGTGCCATGTCCTGGCAAATGAAAAGTAAAGGGTAACACTTTATTCAATTAAATTTTAGTTAATAGTTCCCTGCATGATGTTTTGACTGCACGTTTGGCCTAGTGGTTTCAGCGGTCGCCACGCCTCTTGCTACTGCGCCAAGTGTCGTGGGTTCAATTCCCACGCGGTACAAAACTTTGTGTGATCCACAAATTGATGTCCCGAGTCTGGGTGTTATTTGTGTCCGTTTCTTGTATGTTTGTAAAATCTCCCGCGGCACAGGATGTTTATTCCTAATGCGGGAGTTGTCTTTTTAAAAAATAAATAAATGTACGCACACTTGCACAAATATCAGTGATATGATATTTGTGCAAGTATCCTTCAGCCGTTTGTGGTCAACTCCGAACAAATACGTGTATTTGTACAAGTCTAAGCTTGCACAAGTATATCGTTTCGAGTATGGCCGGCTTTATATCAACCCGTCTGGCCAGCGTGGTACAGTCTCAGATCAAATAAGAAAAGGTAGATAAGGCACGGCCTTGTTCTTGTTGAAGCAAAAAAAGTAGCGTAGTTCCAATTACACACACGCGTTAACGCACACACATGCTAAGAAACTATGCTACTTTTCGTCAGTATCGTACAAGTTGTCGATACTTGTACAATACTGACGAAAAGTAGGAACTACGCTACTTTTTTTGCTTCAACAAGAACAAGACCGTGCGTTATCTATCTTTTTAAGCTATTGCATAGCTTTTATCGCTGGCTTTGAACGCAAGAAATTCCGTAACGAAAATAAAACCTAACACTCCGTCTACCACCTCGGCCGAGCGTTTGCTTAACGTGTATTTACTTTTATTCAATTTTAACGCCACGGCACAGTTTGTGCAGAGACGCAACAAAAAATTCAGTTTATCATTTCATAGACAAACTGGGACAAACGAGCAGACGAAAGAGACAGGCAATTGGTTTCTTATATAGTAGTGAGTGTAACGAAACCATATCGCGATCCAAGAAAATGGCACAGCGACATCTATCGAGCGCAAGGTTAAACAAAAGATACAATTGGTAAGACTATTTTTGTTCTGTTGCTTGACTTCATAGTTGACAGTTACCGCTGCTCCGAAATCTGACGAATATATAGGTGTATAGGTATCTATCATATCTTTATAATGCCACACTCACCGCATGTGCGGTGCGGAACATATACATGGTCAAAGAAAAAAATACTGCATAAATAAAAAAATAATTAATAATTATAATTGCATAAGTTGATTAAAATGCTATGCAATAGCTTTATCGAGGCAGTCCCCGAGTGCCACACGTTTTAAGGGTTCCGTGCCAAAGGCAAAAAACGTAACCCCTATATATTAGTCATGTTTGTCTTTCCGCCTGTCTGTCTGTCTGTCTGTCTGTCCGTATGTCACAGCCACTTTTTTCCGAAAGTATAATTCTGAAACTTGGTAAACGAACGGAACGGAACGGAAACGAACTACAAGAACTTTTATATTATGTTTCTTGCTGCTTCAGAACCCTTCATGGGCGAGTCCGACTCGCACTTGACCGCTTTTTTTTTGTTTTATCATTGTCTTATTTTAGAAGTTACATTTCACACACATTTTACCACTTTGTAAGTGTCTCTAGCGCAAACTATTCAGTTTAGAAAAAAATGATATTAGAAACCTCAATATCATTTTTGAAGACCTATCCATAGATACCCCGTATCGTACGGTTTTGATGAAAAAATTTTTTTTGAGTTTCAGTTCTAAGTATGGGGACACTAAAATTTATTGTTTTTTTTTTTGTTTGAAAACCTTACTGCGGTTCACAGAATACATCTACTTACCAAGTTTCAACAGTATAGTGCTCATAGATTCCGAATAAAGTGGCTGTGACATACAGACGGACAGACAGACAGTCAGACAGACAGACAGACGGACAGACAGACATGACGAATCTATAAGGGTTCCGTTTTTTGCCTTTGGCAAGGAACCCTAAAAATATATGATGTACATTACCATGCAAACTTCCACCGAAAATTGGTTTGAACGAAATCTAGTTAGTAGTTTTTTTTAATACGTCATAAATCGTAAACTGCAATTTATAGTTATATATAGTTAGCCCTTGGCAACATTCATTGCTATGCAGACGACAGTACAGTTCACGGACGATATTTTGGACATCCAACAGCCAAGCTTGCAAATATCGAGGAAAAACGACAGGACCTTGTCGTTCAACTCGACCATGTTCTGGGCCGCATTTCTCAATGGGGCTGTGAGAATCTGGTCGAGTTCAACGCCAAGAAAACACAGGGGTGCGCGTTGTCTGCCAAAAAGTCTCCATTCCTTCCCCTTCCCACTTTTCAGAACACTCAAATGGCATTACAAGGTAGGCTCGATATCCTGGGCATGGATATTTGCCGAGATCTCAACCCACGCGAATACGTTGAGAGTGTCACTAAAGCGGCCTCGCGGAAGCTAGGTGTTTTAAACAAGGTGAGACGGTTCTTCTCGCCCGAGCATCTGTGTCTTCTTTACAAGACCCAGGTTCGCTCGTGCGTAGAGTACTGTTCTCATCTTTGCGATGGTGCCGCACAGTACCTGTTTGACGCTCTCGACCGGTTGCAGCGGCGAGCAATCCGCATTGTCAACAGTCCTGAAGCCACCGAGTCCCTTGAGCCCCTGCAGTTGCGTAGAGATGTCGCCTCTATGGCAGTACTCTATCGCTTGTATCACGGAGAGTGTTCTGAGGAGCTCTTCCAACTGGTCCCCCCTTCCCCCTTCCTCCACAGGACAACACGTGCCGGCCTTGGAAGTCACCGCTTCAGAGTGGTAGACATACGATCTCGTACTCATCGCTTCGGTTCGTCCTTTCTGTGCCGAGCGGTCAAAACCTGGAACTCACTTCCAGCGCACGTGTTTCCCTCCCACTATGATCCCGGGTCCTTTAAGCGGGGCGTAAAAAAGCATCTCACTAGGCGGCCATAGTGTAGGTCACCATGCTGCAATGTGCTATTCGCATTGAGGATGGTGATCAACACTTTTAGAATCTGCTCATGCTTTCCATCAGGCAGAGCAGAGTCATTTTGGCGCAGCTAAAACATAAAAAAAAAAAAAAAAAAAAAAAATTACCTTTCATTCAATCAACACAAATATAAAAATAAAATAAAAATTATATTATGTTATTTGCTGCTACAGAACCCTTCATGCTCGAGTCCGACTCGCAGTTGGCCGTTTTTTTTTATTTGTTCTGAGGGTACAGTAGACGAAAACCTTATTTCTAGGAGAGACTTTTATCCAGTCGTGGACTGTTAAAGCTTGATGAAAGATCCTTATTACCATCCTCATTGGTGTGTTAAAAGTTTATAGGCTAAATGAGTAATGTTACATGAAATAACACTGATTAAGAATGAATATTGTAAATTGATATGCATGCGCGCGGCCACCCATCTCGGGTCTTGGTACTTGTTTTGTTGTAGCCACGGTGATAGATCGGCGCGGGCGCAGATTGGCTCAACGCTAGGGCTGTCAATATTCGTAATTTAATTGTAATAAATCTCTTTATTGTACACATGATTAATTACAGGGTTAAGTTAAGACTAGGCAAGTACCCACAAGTGTTGGCTTAATCGCCTGGAGTCAATTTTTATATACTTTTATTTATTATCTTGTTTGTCACTAATTACTGTGTTTCCATTGAATGTGTTGCCATTTTGAGGGTGCCATCTGAAAACCAGCGCTGCACGGACACCGTGAAGCATTTAGCTGAGAAGGTGACTCGTTCTGGCCCACATTTTTATGCAAATGTATAATAATATCGTCTTTACTGTTTATTTCTGTGTTTTGTATTGTTTCTATGGGCCATGAATAAATAAATTTTATTTTATAGCTTTCGCGTTACATGAAGGCCATGATATCAAAGTTCGGCCTCTATGCAGTATCGATCAACTGACATAAAAAGGTATTTGTGTAGGTAATTAATAATCATATAATAACTAGACATTGGATTATATGCACTATCAAAATGGCGAAATATGCACGCACAATCAAAATAACATTAATATTGGTTCCCACCGTGTTAAAGTTGGTTCTGGAGGTAGGGCTGCTGTTGGTAGTTGCTCTTTATATGCTTGTACTCGTATTGGTGCTTTTAAAACACTGTTTTGTAGAAGAAATCAATTTGACTATCCTGAACTCGTTTCTGGTATCTTCCGCAACATATGAAGCAATTTTGGGTAGAATACTTTCAGAGCTTGACCAGCTTTCACCATATGAGGCGCATCGTCAGAAACAAAAACACATATTTTCTCGTCTTTATACAAATCAGGAAATAATGTTCTGATGGAATCATTCATGAACCAGGCGATAGTTGAATGGTTTGTTTTTTCTAGGATCTTGCAAGCAACCAAATAGGGAGAAGAGGGCTTTTTAGATAATTTTCCAACAATTATAAATATAAATACAACACACCTTGCACGTATATAGGGACGATACGATAGGGAGGCGGATGGGGGAGGGATTAGGGTATGGGCCTCCGGTATCCTCACTCACTCGGTGAAACACAACGCAAGCGCTATTTCACGCCGGTTTTCTGTGAGGCCGTGGTATCACACCGGTCGAGCCAGCCCATTCATGCCGAAACGTGGCTCACCCACGGTAATTAAAGTATTTCCATGACAAATTTCATTGAAATCGGTGCAGCGGTTTAACCGTGAAAGCATAGTAGACAGACAGACAAAGTTACTTTTGAATTTATAATATTAAAGTATAAAATAGTATGGCTTTCAAATTTCCATACTATATATATAGAAATTGCAGCACTAACCGATTATATAATTAATCGATTATTGCTAAATTCGTTGTTGACAACCCTAAGATTAGCGGCGCTTGCGCATCCTACTCTACAGAAATTATTTTCATTAAATGACACTTCTTAATAAACCTTATTAAAAATATTATATTAGATGAATTATTAAAAATAAAAACGACAGTGGGTTATCTTGAATGTGACGAATTCACGCCTAAGCTGCAAAACCAATATTTATTGAAAAAATACATTTATTTAGAAGCACAAGAGAGATTGTGCATGTGGTGATGGATATTATGAATACAGAGTGTCACCACCCCTATTCACCCCGAGAGTGTCGTAAGAGTCGACCATGGGAGCAAACTACCAGGACAACAGCACTGCAAAGAGAAGGAACACTTGACACAAACCCTATACCAACCCGACTGGTCAGCGTGGTATAGTACACCAAAACCTCCTTTCTAAGGAGAGGCCCATGTCCTGCAGTGGACTGTTTAACGCCTGTTGATGATGATGAAGAACCTCATCTACTCAGTGAAAAGCAATGGAGGTTGTAAATATCCAAAATTAAAAGTAATATACAAATAACTCTCAAATAATGTTCGTTTAATTGACCCGTGTGTGGTCTAACCTTGCGTGAAAATGTTCATCACCTGCCAAATAACCATTTATACCAAACCCCTCCTATCTAACCTATTGTTTGAATGCAAGGTCCACTCTAAACTGGTAACTACAATCTTTATCATAGACCCGTACTTTCTAACTAGATTTTCTTAAGTACAGCTCACGTTATGTTGGATTATAAACCATTAGAACAGACCTCGTTTTATTAAATAAATGTTCTAAGCGACAGGTCAAGTAACACTTGAACGTGTTCGAATGAAATTCGAATTTCCTCAGACGCAACTTTCAAATTATTTCTATCTCTTTTTGTTAACACGCAGCCTACAGAATCGTGTTCTACTGTAGAAAGGGAAAGCGATATTCAATGTCGCAAAGTGGTTTAGTGCGTACGTCGTGGGTGGTCGGTAATTTTTATTCTGACGTCAACAGGTCATTCACCTCAGTTCGATAAGTTTTGACACCTGTTTTTTTTAATATGGTCGTTCTATGGTTTTGATAGATACGGCCTATTACATTTTTAAAAGAAATAAAGTTGATAATTAAGTTACGTAGTTTGGAATGTGATGTCTTAAGCTGTAATGTCTTGTAGTATTTTTAAATACTATTTTAATCATCAAGAGCTTTGCTGGACACAGGCCTCTTTTTAGAAAGGAGGTTTTGGTGTACTACACCACGCTGACCAGACGGGTTGGTATAGGGTTTGTGTCAAGTGTTCCTTCTCTTTGCAGTGCTGTTGTCCTGGTAGTTTGCTCCCTTAGTCGTCTCATACGACACCCACGGGGTGAATAGGGGTGCTGACACTCAGTATTCTTAATACGTCAACATACTAACAGATATTTTTCAGATATTCGACTCAAAAAGTAGCTTTAACCAAGTTTTTTGATTTGTTTATGTCTAATACTGGTTTATTATGATCTCTATGTTTTCTCAACACATTTGTTTACCATAAAAAACATGTTATTTACGTTACTTACGGTATTTTCGAAGAAGTATTAAAAAAATGTTGACTTCACGATTGGCCTAGTGGTTTAAAGGGTCGCCACGCCGCTCTCTACGGCGCCAAGTGTTGTGGGTTCAAATCGCATGTGGGACACGACTTTGTGTTATCCACAAATTGTTGTTCTGAGTCTGGGTGTTCTTTGTGGACGTATCATGAATGTTTGTAACGTCCCCCGCTACACAGGATAATTCCTAATGCGGGAGTTGTATTTTGAAAAAAAATACTGATGTCTTTGGTTAGAGATCCTGAGATCCTTTTAAACCGAAGGACGTGGGTTCGATTTCCATTTGAGACAAATAAATCTAGTGATATGAGCACGATCGATCATATATGGTGTTTGCATGCCTAGAGGTGGAATGTGGCTGTTCCATCATTATATTGTATCACCACTAACACCACATTGTACAAACCATATTTTGCAAATAAAGGTTGATTGATCTTTTTATTGTGGCGGAGTGTAGTGTATCTATATACAAATGAATAAAATTGGAGTGTCTGTTTGTAATATTAAAATAACCGGTTTTTCAAAATGTATATGTATATACACACGGTACATATACCAAATTAACATTTTTTACAAATTTTTATCTGTCTGTTTGTTCCGGCTAACCTATGGAACAGCTAGACCGATTTTACTCTCCACTGCACTCCTCATGTCATCAACTATCTACCAATGAAAATTCCATCAAAATCGGTTCAGCGATTCCAGAGATTAACCGGAACAAATAGACGAAAATTTAAAAATTGCTTTTTTGATGTAAGTACCGTTGATACTTTTATATGGATTTAGTGAAAAGCTGTTAATTTAAAATTACAAACAGACATTTTAATGACATTGTTTACATATATATAGGCATAAGGACATGGTTTGTTATGTATCAATACATAACTGCTACTATGGCTTAGTGGTTAAAGAGGGCCTCGCCTCTGCCTACGAAATGACTGCCTCGATGCCGCAGTGGTAGCGTATGCGAATGCTGTGCTTGAGGTCTCGGGTTCGATTCCCGGATCGACCAAATGTTTGTATGATCTGCAAACTTTTTTTTTTAAGATAACTCCCGCACTGGGAATAAATCCTGTGTCGCAGGGGACTTTACAAACATACATGAAACGGACACAAAGAACACCCAGACTCAGAACAACAATTTGTAGATCACACAAAGTTTTGTCCTACGTGGGATTTGAACCCACGACACTTGGCGAAGTAGGAAACGGGGTGGCGACCGTTAAACCACTAGGCCAAACGTTTGTTTCGGAGTTCGTGTGTTTTAATATGTATATATGATAAAAGTATAAAATAATATGTATTTATATCAGTTGTCTATTACCCATCACACAAGCTCTGCATTGTTTCGGACTGGATGTCATTGTGTGTCGGATATCCAATACATTTTACTGCTCTGAACATTGAGATATACCTATCAATGGCTCTGAATATTATAGGTTCAATCCCTACAAGGACAACACTTGCGTGATCCACAAATTGTTTTTCTGACTGTTTTTTGTGTCCGTTTGTCATTTATGTACTGAAATGATTGTTTTACTTTGTGTTTCAGATTTCTGTCAGGCCGTGGTAATTATTACTCTGGTCGAACCAGCCCATTCGTGTCGAAGCATGGCTCTACCAAGTTTTCATGACTAATGGTAGTCACTTTCCATCAGGTGACACGTTCTAAACAGCACGTTTTTACAAGCTTTTTATTAACTTGCAATGTATGTATGTATGCTTGTATGTTCGGGTGGAATCTTGCAACTTGATTTTGAACAGACATCTTCAACCGATTTTGCTATAATTATGCAAGCATATGTATACAGCGTGACAATACAATATTATAATGACATGGAGCTGATCTGATGCTGGAGCTGGAAGGTGGCCATAGGAACTTTGTAAAGAAACGTCGCAACATCATCGAGTTTGGACTCGTTTGATACGTCTCGAGGCATTCCAGTAAAAGCTTGTTTTTAAAAAGCTTTTTAATTTAATTTATTAAATAAAACATTGTTCTACATAAATTGCGAGTCTGCAACCCTAAATGTAACATACTGTACAATTTTTTTTATTACATTGTATAAAATGAAGTGGCTTCTGCTCCCTGTTCGCTTAGATCTTTAAAACTACTCAATTGATTTTAATGCAGTGTTTATCAATAGATAGAGTGATTCAAGAGGAAGGTTTATATGTATAACTAGCTGACCCGGTGAACTTCGTACCGCCATATTTACATATCTGTCTCAGCTTCCCACAGGCAGTGTACAGTCGCGGACGGCAAAAAAAGACTTTTCCCGTTATCTTTTTTTTTTCTTTCTAGCAATAAAAGAATGAATGATAAATCCATTCAGTAGTTTCGGCGTGATGCGCGGCCAAGATACAGACAGACAGACAAAAATGAAAAAAAATTACACTTTTGGCTTCAGTATCGATATTAGAGAGCCCTCCAAAAAATTTTTTTTTAAATATCTTTAATGTACAGAATTGGACCTGTTACATTTTTATTATAAGTATATATAGATATATGCATATTATATAGTAAAGAAACTCCAAAAATTTCAAAGACTTCCGGGCGTGGACGGTCTGGTTGCTAGTTTATACATTAATTACATTTTTACGCCATTTTACTTACAAAATAATTACCAAACCTTTTTGAATGTTAAATATCAAATATTTTACAGTCTCCATAAAATAGTTTCGTTATCTATTCAACTAATCTGGGGTTTTTGAACATTAATTTGAGCATATTTAATTAAATAAAGGGTGTTATGCGACCACTTCGCTGTGTGAAAATAAATCATAAAACAAAAAGGATTGGAGACGTTATTAGGTAAACATTTTTTTTTTTACTTTGGTGACTTGAACACTTGTCCATTTTGTTCAACTGTGTCAGTATTCATAATAGCAGCATTAATAACGTTCTTAAGTTGTTCAAAGGTGTTTAGACTTCTTACATCACCATTTCCATCAGTAAACCTCCAAATTTCTATATAGTACAAGGTTTAATATTAGAAAAACAAAATGTTAGTCATGCGCCACCAACCAACAGCCCTAATTTCACAGAAAATTTGACATTTATTAAAACTAACGCATTGATCAAAAATATTTGAGCCAATAATACCAGTTAGACAATTTGCAATTACTCGTACATTAATTTTATTCGAGTCCATGTGAGGATACCACCAGTTCCAAATTAAAACATGATTGCAGTTATTCAGCAACATCTAAATTAAATTTTTAGCTTCTATCTTGTATTGTGTAGGTAATCGATTTGCAACATTAAGGCTGGCGAAAAAACTAAGTTAATTTGTTCACAGTCCGTATTGCATGCCGACGTCTAATGCTTGGCTTACATGGATTATGTCGTACGTCGACATCGAATCTGATTCATCACAATAGAGTAGATGGCTGCATCGTAAATAAATCATCATCATTTTAGCCGTAAGACATCCACTGCTGGACATAGACCTCCCCCAAGGCTCCCACAACAATCGGTCCTGTGCTGCTAAATGCGTAAATAAATACCGATGTTCATTAAAACAAATATATCACAAAACATCTCGGAAAATATAATTATATTTTATTTCTATTACAAATTTTAATCAAATAAACACTTCAATTTAGCAAAATGTTCCATTGAGTAGTCTAAAATAGTAACGTCACAAGTAAGTATTTAGTCCATTTCTCATACAAAGTTATCGTTTTGACAGATGATAAAAAGTAACCAATTTGATTAAGGTGTCATCTACTCTAATAACAGCTTATGACAGTTCGCTGATAGACATATTATGTCTTTAAAAGTTTTTAAGTAGAGGTAAATGAACGTTTTGGCCACGCCGGCCGTACTGATATTATGTTTGTTAACCGACTTCAAAAAAGGAGGTGGTTTTCAATTCGACAGTTTTTTTTATGTTTGTTACCTCATAACTTTCGACTTGGTGAACCGATTTTGATGATTCTTTTTTTATTTGAAAGCTGGTGCTTCCAGTGTGGTCTTATTTTAGATGAATTCCAGATTGAAGTTTGTTAAAATTTGTGATTAGATTATTTCACTAGTGGTTGCCCGCGGCTCCGCCCACGTATATGTCGGTTATCGCGGCAAATAGTAGCCTATGTGTTATTCTGATGTATAAGCTATATTACTGTAAAGTTTCATCCAAATTCGTTCTGTAGTTTTTGCGTGAAAGAGTAACAAACATCCATCCATCCACACATACTTACAAACTTTCGCGTTTATAATATTAGTATAGATGTTTTCCTTCTCTTTGCCGTGATGTTGTCCTATGCCATTTGCTTGCTTAGTCGGCTGAGGTTAGGGGTAGCATTGCATCGGAGTGGGGCTCCTCTCGCTCGATAACATGATTGCAGCCATGTTACGGAGCGAGAGCGCATGGAACTCTGCCGTCTCTTTCTGCGAGCAAGTTATGCTTGCGAAGGGGATGGCGGAGCGGGACCGGGAGAGATTTAGAACTCTCCCTGTCCGCCAGGCCCGGAAACGGGCCAGGTACCGCAGACGACTCGGGCGTCGGAGATCGCTAATCGATCTTCGTCCTCCATAAGCGCAAGCCTGAGGGTGACAGGTGAGGCCACCAGCCACCCTAGCAGAAGCAGGCCGGGGCGGCGGCGCGAGCTCTATAACGTGCTCGCGCCTTATTCCGAATAGAAGTGTTATGGGGGCCTACACAGGAGGGGGCCACCTGCAAATAGGGGGTGGTCCGAGGTGCGTCGGGGTTCCAGGGATTTTCCTTTCGAGGGTGCACCTGGTTCCCCGGCTTCTAGTACCCGAGATGGTGTGCGGTTTTTAGTCGGTTCGAGTCCGACCAAACCACCAGCCGGTGCTATCCGAGGGGATTTCCGCACAAAAAAAAAAAATACAAAAAAAAGGGGTAGCATTGCAGTTATTAGCATGCCTTAGTCGCTAATCAAGCCCAATCGATTTTTATATTTTTAATAGCATATCACTGAAACCCAGTGTGAAAGAATTCTTTCTATGATTCGCTTTAAATTTTTATTTCCAAACATAATTAAGACAAATGCACGAAAATGATGCTGGCACATTTATTAGCTTCAAAAACTATCTGAACTATTGGCCTCGTCACGCCGTTTTCTATTGTGCCAACTATTGCGGGTTCAAACACAAACTGTTGTTCTGAGTCTGGGTGTTATTTGTTGTTGTCTTTGTTGCAACAGAAGATGTGCATTCCTAATCCGGAAAAACGAAAGAATTTAAGCAATGACAAGGTCAATAAAGCTAGTAAGGAGTTAAATTAAATCAGGTGCCATGTAAACCCTATCTTACAGTGAGACAGAGTGGCGACATCCTTGATACAATGCGAAGGGGAGGTCACACCCCATCGAACTGAATTGATTACTGTCGGCAGTTTATACTTTTTACACCCCTCGTGAGGGTAGCTGTACATTCTAAGACCTTTTTTATACTACTTAGTGATGTACTAATAATGAGTTTGTTTTGTGTTTTTAGTGTTTTAAAGTTTTTTGTTTTATTTGTAGAATGTGAACGACAAATGTAGTATGAAGATGTTTTAACGGGTTATGATTTTTTTAAAGTATTTTATTTGAACTATTCATTTTTTTTACTGCCTCGATGGCACGCTTGCTTGCAGCTTGAGGTCTCGGGTCCAATGCTCGTGTCGGTTCGGACCAAATGTTTGTATGATGTTGTTTCGTAGCATGTGTTTCTTATGTATGTAGTAAAAAATATTTATATTAGTTGTCTAGATCTATTAAAGTGAATCTACTCTGCCTTGTCAGCATACTCATTGCGAATGCAGACAATGCAACAATGCACCATGGTGACCCACAGTATAGCGGCCTATTGAGATGATTCTGCATCATTGAGCTTGTCAAATGTCCTAAGTACTATTATCATTCATTTATTTATTATTACACATCATGCACTTTAAGTGCATTGGTAGACTTCATGCCTAAGGCATTCTCTACCATTTAAAACGTAATATTGTCCAATGTGTTATCTATATAAAAGCGAAATACAACTCACTTATTAATCACGAAATGTCAGAAACTATAACACCTACAAACTTGAAATTTGGCAGGTAGGTTCCACATAGGGTGTAGACATCCGCTAAGAACGGATTTTACTAAACTCCACCCCTAAGGGGGTAAGTCAGGGGATGAAAGTCTGCGTGAGCGAAGCTGCGTGCAAAAGCTAGTCTCTTATATGGAGCTCACCTGTTTGGCCAGCGTGGAGTGGTAGACCAAAACTTCCATTCTAAGGAGAAGCCTATGTCCACCAGTGGACAACAGTCTATAAGGCTCGACGCATTTTGGAAACTGGAAGTTATGGCTCGACACAGGCAGGCAGTGGATTTTGGTGTTTTCACCTAATTTACCTTGACAACACAGTACTTGCTGTGGCGTCTGTTTGTGTCGATCTATGATTTTTACAAGCTTTTTATTAACTTGCAACGTATATATGTATGTATGTAGGTATGCTTGTATGTTCGGGTGGAATCTTGCAACTCAATTTTGAAGCAGATATCTTCAAACGATTTTGCTGAAATTTTGCAAGCATATGTATACAGCGTGATACAATTATAATGACATGGAGCTGATTTGATGCTGTAGCTGGAAGGTGGCCATAGGAACTCTGTAAAGAAACATCGTAACATAATCGAGTTTGGATTCGTTTGATTCGTCTCGAGGCATTCTAGTAAAAGCTTGTTTTTAAAAGGCTTTTTAATTTATTAACTGTAGCTTCAATTTAACGTTCATAAATGTCACTTAGTGTTATAACTGAATAAATTATTTAGAATTTGAATTTTGACTTACATCTGTATATACATACCCTCATGCCTCTAACAAGTCTGGGGTAAGCAGAGACGATAGAATACCCTTTTTGATGGTCTTGACATACATTTAATGTCTGTTTCATATTTATTAGAAATCCATGCTTGTTTTTAATAAGGTTGTGAAACTTTTAAATGATGTAAATTTACGCAAATAAAAGTTAAAATATTTTTGTAATTTTAAATTAACAGTTTTTTTTGTAAATGTATCCAAAATTCTAAAAGTATCAACAGTACTTGACTGTCTCAGTGAAGTAGTGGTTGAGTAAGCGACTGCTGTGTTTGAGGTCTCAGGTTCGATTCCCAGGTCGATTCAAATGTTTGGATGATCTGCAAATATTTGTTTCGTTGTTTGGGTGTTTTCTATGTATAATATGTATGTTTAGAGATAGACAGACAGACAAAAATTACAAAAAATGATATTTTGGTATATCTACCTTGTATACATAGATATGTTGTACATTATGTATTCAGTAAAATGCGTTTTTTTTATATTACATACAGATACTCTAATTTTATTTATTTGTATAGATTTGTATATCAAAAAATCCATTTTAAAATATTAGTCTGTCTGTTTGTTCCGGGTAATCTCTGAAACGACTAGACCGATTTTGAATCCTAAAATAAGATATTTGTTAAAGCTTCAATTAACAAAAAACGATATAATATAATTCATGGGGTTTGATTAACGACCCTTAAAATACCACCACACACGAATGTAACACTTTGTATTATAAAACAGCTGATAAAAAACCAAACCACCCCTGTCCGTTAATTCCATCTTCACCCCTTTAATTCAGCAAGTCTTGCTACAGACTGACAGCTTGGGGGTGGGAATTTTATTGAAATACTTGTGGCATTGCGAATCGGGAATGCGCGTTCGATTCCCGGTTGAAACTTTAATTTCGGGTGTTCTTTTATTACATTTTTTAACGAACGATCGATGTTAGCGGAAACGGATTAATTAAATGAATGTCTTTAGGGGTTACTGTACAATGTACATCCTTTAGATCTGGGCGCGAAAAAATTCTAAAAATTTTAGAATTAAATTCTTCTTATTTTTACCTTTGGTTTTGTGCGCGTGATATAGATTTATTCTAAGACGATATGTGTAATCTATCTCTATGAAAAATTCATCGAATTCCGTTCAGCTATTTTGGTGTAGTTGACTGAAATACATCTCTCTCTGTTCACATCTCACGCATGATTAGAATCCAAGAGTGGTGGTCACCATTCTTATACTCTAAACAGTTGTTGTAATGAGAATGGTGACCACTGAGACCATTGAGACCAATGAGAATGGTGACCACCACTGTTGGATTCTAATCATGCTTTACCTCAGACAGTGTAGAGTCACTATGTCAGTATTTTTTTTAAAAAACAACATCTTTTAAACTTTTTCATTTTCTAATTTTATTGTATTCTTTATAAATACCATAGTCTCATACTGTAAGTTAGGATCTGAGCCCCCGTGCCTCTGAGAGCACATAAAGCTGTCAGGCCTGCGTTTAATCCCTCCCCGATCCGTCCCATCGGATTATGATAGTGAGGGAACAGAGAGTGGACCTGTGTTTGCGTACACACTTGTGCACTATAATATCTCCTGCGTAGTTGGCAGGTCTTTGTTGAGACTGGCCGCCGTGGCCGTGATCGGCTCGGAGAACATCATCATCATCACACCATAGTCTAACTTAAAATGGATTTATGAGACTAGAAAAACATTTTAATATTGATACCTACTTACCTAGTGGATGTTGACGCTTGTTCACGGTTGTCATGAACATCTATGACAATCGTTATTGGGAAGTCAGTGCCCATAAATATACCGAAAATTAGTTCAACCTTCGAATTCAGTTCACTCTCGGGGTTGTGGAGGTCCGATACCAGTCGCTCGGTGGTAAGACTGATATTCAGGTAAAACCGGTTGAACTAGTAGCCGACCCCAAATTATTTTGGGAATAATAAAGCAAAGGCTAGGAAGATGGTTAAAAGCTACTTACAAAGTGCAAATATTTAGAAACGGGTGTTTATAGACACACATCCATTTTCTTTTTGACGAACTAACTAATAAGATAAATATAAGTGAGAAAAATGAAACACATACGAACTTCATTTAACTTCTTTTAATTAGATTTGTCTATAAATCACTACTTTCTCAATTTTTAAGTTGACAACATTTTGAGGAACTAAATAAAATTACAATATTTATATAATGAATTGCACAAAGAACATTTTAATTACAATTGTTTGACACATACTCGTATAAATTCCGCGCCGTTTCTAAAATAAAAATGGCGTTTTGCTATTTATTTACAGAAAATATTATGTAAGCAAAATTCATTTTGTTTTTAACATATTTAAATTTAAATTAGAATAAGCCTGTAAGGATAGCATGCGGGCTGGCAATTTTTTTTTTTTTGGAACATCTAATTTTTTGACCAATTGACAGATTTTGAATTCGAAATTCATTGAAAAGATGATAAAAATTACTTTTTAACCTTCACACATTAAGTTAAGAGGCTAAAAAACTGACTACTATTGTATATTCAGAACATTCGATAATAATATTGATAAATATACATAAATGTGTATTTATCAATATTATTATCGAATGTTCTGAAAAAAAAAACTACCTATTGTCACAGTTGTTCCATTTTCAAAATGTTGTCAAAATACAAAAATGACTAATACTGCTACATTGCACAATAAATAACTTAACGATAATTTGTTATTTAAATCTTACAAATACGTTTTATTTACACATTTTTTTATTTTACACAATTCGAGTGGGACAAAAATCGACTACCGTTTTTATACAAAGGTTAATTCTTTCTGTGATGCATTTTTGTTTTCAAACACATTGATTATTTTTAGGAAATGCAGTTAAATATTAGTCAGTAAAATGCTATGGTAATTGTCGATATGACCAGAAAATAGCACAAAGCTGCTATTTCGTGAAATACTGATAACTGTTATAATAACATTAATAACGTTATTTTTTATTTTACAGTAGGCAAGAGAACTGACCTCTTCTTTCTCCAGAACCTTCTGATGGCAAGTAACTGCTGCTGCCCATGGGCACCAACTAGATATCATAAGTACGTTATGTTCTTCGAGTCAAACCCCAGAATGTGCGGTTTGGGTTGCGGCAACCTTATTTACTCTATGAAAAGCAACATCACTAACAGTCTTTAATAGTCCACAGCTGGACATAGGCCTTTCCTTAAACATTAGGTTCAAAGCAATGAGTGTTACTGTGTTTTTTAAGATATAGAGAGCAAGTAAAAAGACCAATCCTAACCTGATTAGTTAATAACTACTGCTTTTAAGATAGGAGTATGCAAATATCAAGAACATACATAAAAAAACAGCTTCCGTCGAATATATAACCTCCTTCTTTTGAAGTCGGTTAAAAACATATTCTATAGATTAGTTTTTCGGGGTAACAACACTGTGTTATGAATAGCAACAACGTTAATAACGTATTTATAACAGTTATTAATAACGCTTCACGAAAATAACACTAACGAAGGAATATCGTAAGAAATTGGTAGAAACAAGGTACCAAATTGAGTTTGTGTCATTTTCTAACTGTTATTTAAGTCAGAAAACTACTAATGATGTACTTTTATAGTATTAGTTTTGTTTTAATGGTTTTGCCATGAATCTGTACTGAAACGTCAAAGGAACTTCTTGAAGAGACGGTCATTTGATATTTACTTCTAAATATTAAAAAAATATTAAAAAGAAATAAAATTGTTAGATATAATTTTTTTTGGAGATCCAATATTTTTAATTCTAACAAACTCTTCTATGAATCACAATATTTGACATGCTACTTGTATGAACGGTCCATGAAAATAAAGGAGTTAAAATATTTGACATTTCATAAAAAATAAAAACAATTAATTTTGAAAATGTATCATCTGGCTATTTGAATTTAGAATTTAGATCAGACATAAAGTGTTGCAAACATGTGATTTTATAAAATATTTTTATATTTATAATGTGTTGAACTTCATTTGTCATAAAACTGGCACATAGGTGATACAAAATAAAATCGCTTGTTCAAAGTTTTTTCGTCGGTTTCGAAACCATCTGTCACAGAGATCAAACTATATTTCAAAGAAATATTTGATGACATAATGGACAGCCTCTATAACTTTTCAATCAAAAAGGTCTTATGACAAAACCATCAAAACTCAATCTACCCTCTAAACTCTATTCAACTGCTGTTCTCTTTCTCTCGCCTTCATCTCTAATTCTTCTTCTTCTTTCGTAAGCGGCACCGTGCTATGGTTATACAACCCTTGGGCCATGAGCTGTAATGCAAGAGGGTTGCGTTGTCCTGATGCCTTCTTGATCTTCGCGCGTTTGTTCTGGAACCAGATTTTGATTTGTGCTTCTGCTAGCCCAAGTTCTGCAGCTAAGGCCTGGCGCCGGCGTTCTGTCAGGTAGCGGTTCTCGGCAAATTCGTGCTGTGGAAGAAATTGATCTAAAGGACTTTATATCAACAGCAGCAACTGTCGACTACTGGACATATGCCTCTTTTTAGAAAGAAGGTGTTGGTGTACTATACCACGCTGACCAGACGGGTTGGTATAGGGTTTGTGTCAAGTGTTCCTTCTCTTTGCAGTGCTGTTGTCCTGGTAGTTTGCTGTCTCAGTCGACTCTTACGACACTTATAGGATGAATAGGGGTTGTGATACTCCATATTCTTAATGTCAATACATGGATAACTTTTCTTCTGATTTAAAGCATTGCGGGGGATGAAGATCGATGGGGTCTCAATCTAATTGTATTAATAATTTGTTATGATATGTGATACCTTTAATCTTGCAAGCTGTGGTCCAGAGAAAGCAGTTCGAGGTCTCTTCTCATCATTAGTGGTCTCTCCAGGAGGTTTCTTCGGTCTTCGCGTACGTGGACCTGGTCAGAAATATAGCAGTTGGAGAATGATGGTTCAATCATTTCAAGATTATGATTACGCATTTAATAAGAAAGAAATGGTCGGTATAAACTTTGTGTTCTATAATTTATAGTATCGTCAACAGACTAACAGTCCAATGCTGGAAATAGCCCTCTCCGTAAAAAGGCTTGTAGTATTATTTCTTACAAAGAAGTATGGTCATTAGAGAAGAGTGTTAGCATACCCACTGTATTAGTTTTATCATATTCAGGAGGCCTAATATCTCGCCCTCCCAAAGCCTCACAGAAAAGTGTAATCTTATTAATGAGGACGAAGATGGAGATAGCAAATCCTCCAAATTAGATAACCCGTTAGTAATTTAAGGTTTAAATATATTATAATAATAGTTTCTGGGAATGTTATAAAATTATTGTATCGCTGATGGTTTTTAATAAATAAATAATCAATTATTGTTGCATAAAATTTTAAATGTTGCTTAAAAGAGCAAACTGACATGCTAAATCAGACCATAATGAAAGCCAAGTCAATTTTTATGTTTTATAAAAACTTCTTAAAAAATATAAATACATAACAAAGATAATTATTGCAATAAAGATAGCTTAGATAAATCATTATTTGATTAATGATTCATTTAAGAAAAAATAAAACAATCACAAAACATAAACACAAATATGCCCAAACAAAAACACAAACATGTACAAATAAAAAACTTAAAATGCAAAAATAAAAACACAAATAGCACAAATAAAAACACAAATGGCACAAACAAAACACAAATATGCACAAACAAAAACACAAATATGCACAAACAAAAACACAAATATGCACAAACATAAATACAAATAGCACAAAAAAAAGGTAGCAATGAGCGGTTGGTGAATAATCCCACGTCGATATCCCCGAATCAAGCGGACGATGCAATATCTTAACCAATTCAATTTCATGCCCAAACAGGCTACGAATATCACTTAAGTAAAATTGGTCAAAATATTTCACCGACCGCCTGACGGGCAGCTGATGATGATGACCTGGAAAATAGTTGCTTAGTCACCCTGCTAGTTGATTTAAAGCAAGAACATTTCGTAAACACCTAACTTATGTATATACATACATACATACATATCGTTGTTGCGCTTACAAAAGTAGCTATGTTTTATTTAGTCATTTTCGGTTTTTTATGCATTTTTATTCGTTATTTCAATACACACATACTGTAAAAACAGCTATGTGATAGAAAATTGAAAGAGTTATGGAATGTAGCTTATATAGCTATGTGACATTCATACATTGAAAGGTCCATTTAAAGACGCCAAGGATGTGCCAAAATTGCGCCCGATATGTGCTTCTTCACTGCACATAGCGAGATTTTTGGTCAAGTTCAGAGTCGCTCGATCACGAAACACTAAAATAAATAACTCTATGTGTCGAATTCACCTTTTATGTGAACTTTTAGCATGATTCAAAATCATATAATCTATCCAATAGTAATTTTAAACCACGTGAATTTGTTATATGTATCAAAGTAAGATTAAATTATTTAAATATTTGGAGCATTTTTCGAGAAAATCTATTTTTTGCGTCTCCTGTAAAGTGTGTAAAAAACACATAGCTACTTTTGTACGCGCAACGGCGATATGACATCAGCACATTCTCACACTCGCACAGCCTTTCACTATTGGACATGAGCCTCTCCTTAGAAAGAAGGTCTTGGCCTACTATAGGTACTTATATTATTTGTAAGAACTTGTTTTTGGACTATGTGAAATATAGACATTGAATAATTCATCCCATGGGTCCCGTAGTAATCGACTAAGAGAGCAAATTGCGGAGGTTGATCTCCGCAATTTGCCAAGTCTTTACCTATAGAGCAGAGTGTGCGGTGCACACGGAGACGGGAGACGCACGCTGAATCAATCTACGCACTAACTAAAGGGCCCTACGCTTACAAAAGGGCGCTAGAGTAATGATTGCACATGGGCGCTTCACAGGCTAGAGACAAAGGGCCCTACGCTTACTAAAGGGCGCTAGAGTAATGAGTGCACATGGGCGCTTCACAGGCTAGAGACGCCTCTGCAGCCAAGACAAAGAAAACTTGACGCAAACCAGCGTTGCCAGACGTCCCGATTTTCGCGGGATATCCCGCTTTTTAATCAAAATCGTAATGTCCCGCTATTTGGGGATATCTGGCCGGACGCCCAAAGTGAAGTTAGTTAGCTGTAGTGCTTTTTCGTCAATTTAATAGGCAGGCATTAAAAAAATAAAAATTCCATCATTACATTGCAAATAGGAAATGGCACTAGTTCTTTCACGAATTAGGGATGATGTCGTAGAAAAAGATAAATATTGCGAATGACCTTTTTGTTTTTTTGGTGACTCTTACTCATGTGTCGTATACATTTTTTTTGCTTTGTCCTGCTTTCGACGAAAGAATCCCGCTTTTTTACCCGTCTGCGAAAGGAGGGTTATGTTTTTCGAGTATATGTATGTATGTATATTTCTTTGGCACGCCCTAGAGCCTAAATGGCTTGTCGTATTTTTATGTGAGTGGAGTCAATAGATTCGTGTTAGCCGTGAGAGTGACACTGGGTATATCAAAAAAAAAAAAAAAGATTTTTGGCGCCAAAAAGTAATATAAAAAAAAAATATTCAAAATACATCGAGTGTGGTATCAAAATAAAGTTTTTTTTACGGTGATTACGAATTTAAATCAAACTTATATGTTTTTAATGTTAAATGTTGACGCAGTCGGGTTTTTTATTTTAAATAATTTGTACTTGTTCACAAAAAAGTCTCAAAATCCCGATTTGACTAAAAACAAATCTGACAACGCTGACGCTGGTCATCGTGGTGCAGTGGACCAAAACCTACTTTCTAAGGAGAGGCTTATGTCCAGCAGTGGGCTATTGAAGGCTCTTGATAATGATGAATTACTATGCAAATTGAATTATGCTATCAATTAAATAAAACTTGATATTTTATAAGTAAAAACAAAACTAGCTTTTACACGCGGCTTCGCTCACGCAAACTTTCATCCCCTGATTTACCCTCTTAGGGGTGGAATTTCAAAAATTCCTTTCCTAGTGCTCACTAACGTTATATAAAGAACCTACATGCCAAATTTCAGGATTCTAGCTTCAGCGGTTTGGGCTGTGCGTTGATCTCTGGGTCAGTCAGTCTGTCAGTCACCTTACTCTTTTATATACACACATCAAAAGTGTCTAGGGATCAACATATGTGTCTAGGGATCAACATATATTTTTGCAATAACTTTTCTCCTGATTGATATTAATTAAAATTTTCTTTAAGGATTCATCAAATAAAGTGTTTTCGTTTGTCACAGTAACGATAAACCAAGTCACCTTTGCATTAATAAAGAAATTTGCCATTTTCCTAATAAAGGGATTTTTGACATTTGAACCACTAACATTAAAGTTCGAAAAAAAGACTGAAATAACAGTTTTCTTTAAAGTTTTATTAGGTAACTTAAACAATTAATAATCCGTGTTTCTACCGCGAACACTAACAACACAAGAATCGGTTTGGCATACTCAAAATGAGTTCATCCAAATCACGCTGTGGAATGGCCGCCCATGTTCGTTGCAACAACAAAAAAAGGTCTTCTTGCGACTGGGTACCCCCCATATTCGGCAGAGCTCTTCTCTGTAGCATATCCCATGCATGCTCAATCGGGTTCAAGTCTGGCGACTGAGCAGGCCAGGGCCAAAGCCACATCTCAATCTCAAGAAATCCGCATAAAAATGCTTGATCCCTAGACATTTTTGATGTGTGTATATAGATAGATGTTGCACACACTATTTCTTCTGGTAGAGAATCAAACCCAAGATCTATAGTTTAGCAGTCAGAATCTCTAACCACTAGATTAGCAAGAGATTCATAATTTACTCATAAATAAAATATAGACTAAATTGGATCCAAAACTTAGTCACGACTTGGTTTTTATTGAAGTTTTTATCAAATAAATGAAATTGTTATTGAAATATCATAAGGTTTTTATAACTAACAAGCACACTTACAGTCTTTTTAGGGTTCCGTGACTTGTAACCTTGCGTTTCTTTTTTATATATAAACTAGCTGACCCACGCAACCTCGTTTACGGCTCTTATAGCCCGTAGCGGAATATTTTCCCCCGTTTTCGTAACATTATTCATTGGTGCTGCGCTCCTATTTGTCTTCGCGTGATATAGCCTATTGCCTTCCTCGATAAATGTACTATCCAACACTGAAAGATTTGTTCAAATCAGACCAGCGGTTCCTGAGATTAGCACGTTCAAACAAACAAACTCTTCAGCTTAGATATGAGTCGTCAAAGTGATTCTACTCTGGCTGATGGAAAGCACGAGCAGAATCCAAGAGTGGTCACCATCCTCATTTCACATGTGGACAATGCAGCATGGTGACCACACTATGGTGGTCTAATGAAATGTTTTTTCACGCCTGGCTAGGAAATGAACCTTAAAAATACAATCGAGATATTTTACTTTGACAATTACTATTGGAGTCCTTAAATACTTTGTAAACAAATTATGCCTAACATCATATTGAAAGTTGATAATATAAAGTTTTCGGTATTATGCCTATTATTTATTTATTTATTTAAACTTTATGCATAGATGTTGCAAAGGCGGACTTAATGCCGTTATTATGGAATAGTAGTATAATGGCGGACTTAATGCCTTAGGCATTTTCTACCAGTCTACTATAGGCTGTGAAAATTAATGAAAAGGTTCACGACACTTTGGTTTCCTAATAATTTCTATGCCCAAGAATGATAAACGGTTTCTTCACTATAGTTTTTTAATAGTTTATGCAACTTATGCTTGATATTTTCAATGTCATCGATAGAAAGTTAGTGACAAATTGATTCGTATTTTTAGATATATCGTCGACACTTTGAATGAAAATAAGATGATTTACGTTTATATCCTAGAAGGGGTAGATAGCCATTTAATTGATTATTTATTTATTTAGAACTTTCGATGTTAGAAAAGCAAATAGGGAGTTTGTTATGTGAAGTTAGTTAGATAAGAAGGGATAGCGATTGTAGGCAGCGGGTATTGCTTATGGGGCAGGTAAGGCAAGGACCCTTTAAATTTCGGAGGGGTTATCGGAACTTACCGGAATGGAATTATTATCGGAACGGCATTCTTCTACATTTAAACTTTAAATATTACAAATTTCAAGTTGCTAATTCATTCATCATTTTAAAAGATAAACACCAATTTGGCTCAGTCCACTAGGATTCCCTGATCCCTTCGAGGATTTGCCTAGATTTCTTTGTCCGCACTGATCCCGTAGAGGATCTTTTTAATGAATATATCAATAATGCAGAATATTTACTTCGGAAAAGTTTTAATTATATTTTCTTTTACAAGTAAAATTAAAATGGTTCCATATCAATGAATAACAAATCACATATTGTTTACCCTGAAATTAATTAACATAAAAAGCAAGGGATTTTAGTGGACGTTATATTTACAAAAAAAATCCAAATAAATCCCCTAGCGAAGGGATCAGTGTGGACAAAAATCCAGACAAATCCCCCTAGAGATCTAAGCAGGGGCTCCTAGCAGACGAAGCTACAAAATTGTAAACATGCTACAATGATAATTATGCATTCCACAAACGAATAGAATCGATAAAATTGTACAATACAGTAATATGCAAAATTTTTTTTTCTATTATTTTATAAATTTTATATTAAATTAGTTTGTTAAAACACAGAAATAAACACACATCCAAGAGTAATAAAAAAGAAACATCTAAATAAATAAAAAAATATAAGTGTTTTGTATCATATGAGTGGGATATATAAAAATAAATGGTATTATCTCACGTGGTTGCCGTGAGCGGGTCCCGTACTTACTTCTTCCTAAAACAAAGAAAAAACATAATTAATTACACAATAAAATAAGAACAATTAAAGTACACATTCAAAAAAACACTCATTTTAGAAACAAACTTAAAAATAATTCATGAATGAAAGAGGACTGTCAAGTTCAAACAGTACCTTCATACTGAACACCAAAACGATAGACATTTTTGTATGAATTACTAGCTTTTTCACGCGGCTCCGCGTGTATTTCGATTCGAATTGTAAAATTAAGATCCATTTTTTTTAATACGTTTGCAAACATTCTTCAGGCTGTAACCGGGGTTTGCGGTGACCCGGAAGAGAACTGACTAATATCAAACGATATGCAAATATAGGTTTGAAAATAAACTCTAGAAGCTGTAATTCAGCCACGCTGACTTCGGTACAAACGGGCAGACGCCACCGGGCGGTACTACCCTCTCATAGAATACCAACCTAAACTGACAGCATTCGTGCCGTTCGTGTCGTGTTTTGTAGGTAAGTGCGAGACCGAAGGCCCAATGATGTAGAAGATCTCAATATGCCGCCATTGTGTAGGTCACCATGCTGCATTGTATGCATTCGCAATAAGTATGTTGACCACTACTTTTGGATTCTGCTCATACTTTCCATCGGGCAGAGTACCGTCACTTCGTCAGGGTCAAATATATATGAAAAAAAAACCCTCCTAGCGAAAAATCTAACCTAAAATTTGAAAATAATTTCGTTTCTACACTATCATTCTCCAAAACACACGCAGTGAACCTCGCGTCGCTATAAAAAGATTACAAAATAAAAAGATAGAAAAAGAAAGATAAAGATAAACAAGCTACTAACATTGAATGACTTAATTAACGATGGCCGTGGGTGGTCTGTCTTATATCCGGTTTGTGTGCGCAGGAGTTTCTTGCTGGAGTTAGTTTACGATAACGTTCAAAATATCATTTGACATTTTTAGCTAAGCAACTGATCGACGCTTCTCGTGACCAGAAGACATGACTTTTTCTCGCACAGAGAATTGGCATTGCCATTCAACGTGGCAATGCTGCCAGTCTTTTGGTATCACTACCAGTAGGCGATGATACGGAGGAATTTTTTGAAGCTTGATGAAATATTGTAATTATTTTTGTTGGTTTTTTTAATTTAGTATTTTAATTTAATTTAAAAGTAGGACTGCCCCGGTGGCGTACCTAGTGGTAGCGTATGCGACTGCTGTGCTTGAGGTCTTGGGTTGGATTCCTGGGTCGGACCAAATGTTTGTATGATCTGCAAACATTTATTTCGGAGTTTGGGTATTTTCTATGTATAAAATGTATATATTTACAAAAAAATGTATATAATATGTATTTATATCAGTTGTCTAGTACCCATAACACAAGCTCTGCTTAGCTTGGGACTAGATGGCGTTGTGTGTTAGATGCCCATTTTTTTTATTATTATTAAATGGCGGCATATTGAGATGCTTCTGCATCATTGAGCCTCCGGTCTCGCAATCACCAATGAAACACGACAGCACGGAGGCAGTCACTGCTCTATTTTGTGTCAGTGCGAGATGATTAATAAAACCCTGCTTACGACTCGAAGATTAGTCGTGAGTATAAGTTGTAATCTCACGGAAATCCACCATAATGGCAGCAAAATATGTAAATGTGTTGATGAAATGTTTAAAATTACATATTAATTAGTGAATTTATTTGAGGTATGTAAGATAATAGGTGGACAGACTGATGTTGAAGGCAGTAAAATTTTAATTAATCTATGGGGTTCGAATGGACTTTATAATATGTAAAACGATATTTAAAGTGATATTGTGACATACGAGCGATTAAAATGACAAACAATAAAGTTAGATAGCGAACATAGTTTAATAAGGATATTAGTACAAAAAAATATCCTACTAATATTGCAAACACGAAAGTTTGTAAGTATGTATGGATGTTTATTACTCTTTCACGCAAAAACTACTGAACGGATTTTTATGAAACTTTACAGTAATATAGCTTAAGCATAAGAATAACACATAGGCTACTATTTGCCGCGATAACCCACATACACGCGGGCGGAGCCGCGGGCAACAACTTGTATAATTATATATATTTATATAAAACCTGAGGTATAACTGACGGACTGCCGACTAAGGTGGTGGTGGGTTCAATTCCTACCTAGGATAAATTATCGTGTAATGAGTTCTCGATTTATTCTGCATTTGGGTGTAATCTATCTATCAAATATACTAATATGTGTTTATCACCAGTCCAGGTTACCATAGTTAAGGCTCTATCTAGAATAAGTAAATGTCACTGTTTATATGGCTAAATGACTCTACTACCTTGAAAATTTACGATTACATTCCACCGTAGCGTCTAACTACTTTAACGATTTTTAACTTTTGCTTGAATAATATGTGATGGCAAGTTTCGTCTCTTCAACCATTAAGTTATCGCGACTCCCTTAATGGCGCTTATATAATCTTTTATTACATGCTAAGTGAGTTTGATGGTTTTATATTCAGGTAAATGTGAGTCTTATGGGCTTGTGTGATAAATGGAGGGTTTTAATTGCTTTATTGTAGATAAAAATTAACTTAAAAGTGGGATGTGTTAATTGAACATGGATTTTAGTAAGATATAAGAAGCAACGTACAGACAGATCATTTGATGGTAATTAACCACTACCACCCATGGAATTCTTAGGGAAACCTTTTAAAGTAAACGTTTTAGAGTGATTCTGCTCTTCCTTCCTGTGCAGTGCAGTCAAAACCAGGAAGTAATCTACTATCAGCACACATATTTTCCTGCCACTACGATCCCAGGGTCTTTAAGGGGGAGGGAGGAAAGGTTATCTTTCTCCATTTTGTGTAACATTTTTCATTAAAGCTTTGCTGACGTCTTCGTCTTTTCCTGCCCGTGCCTCGGAGAGCACGTTAAACCGTCGGCTTTAGTTGTCATGAATAACTGTGATCGTTATTTGGAAATCGATGCCCTTAAATATACTGACAACTAGTTCAACCTTCGAATTCAGTTCACCCACAGAGTTGCAAAGGTGCGCTGCCAGTCGCTCCGTAGGAAAGGAAGGTTTTGACTGCCAGACGGGTTGGTATAGAGTACGTTTTAAGTTTTCTTACTCTTTGCAGTGTTGTTGTTCTGGTAGTTTGCTTCCTTAGTCGGCTCTTACGATACCCACGGGATAAATAGGGGGGGAGGGGGGAGCGACATTCTGTATTCTCAATCTGTTCACCACACTGACAGTAGCGACGATCACTGACTCTCCATACGCCAACAAATCAACCAATCGGCTCGCCATTTTTCTTGACTATATTTCATATAATTTTAAGTCAACAAAACCAAATATATCTTATGCAAATTTTATAACATACCATATAAATAAATTAAATAATAATGACAGTTATAGCTTCATCTGTCGGCCATATTGGATAATATGTTTGAATGTACTAATTAATGATATTAATGGTTATAGCCGTAATTAATGAATATAAAATGTTACGTAACGATTTTTAACATTTTTTTTGGTAAAAATGTGATTAAGATTGAGGTTAAACTGGAATTAATTGCCATTTTTATTATTGTCCGTGTGTGACCACTCCTGTTCATCCCGTGGGTGTCGACTAAGGGAATAAACTACCAGGACAACAGCACTGCCAAGAGAAGGAACACTTGACACAAACCCTATACCAACCCGTCTGGTCAGCGTGCTGTAGTAGACCAAAACCTCCTTTCTAAGGAGAGGCCCATGTCCAGCAGTAGACTATTAAAAGCAGTCGATAATTGATGATGATGATTACTGAGGAAACATAACCCTCTTCTTTCGTAGTCGGTTGAAAATCAAGGTGAAAGTCAACTTTTGTGACCTACATTCCAAATAACAAATTAAGTAATATATTGTAAATTGCTTACTGCCGACATATTGACAATGAAGTTCGATAAATAAATTGTTTAATTAAGTTTATTATTGTTGGTATGACAGCTCTGTACTGCACCGACCCGGACGATAATTAGGTAAATCCATACATGCCATTTATAAATTCGAAAGTAGCTCTGTCAATTTGTTACGCATTATTGGCTGAACCGTTGCACCGATTTAAATTAAATTTAGCATGAAGCTACTTTGATTCTTGAGGAAGGGACGTAGGCCTACTCTTTCCGCGGGCGGAGCCGTGGGCATAAGCTAGCAATATCATAAATTTGAAAAGTAAAGTAAAGTCTTTAATTAATAAAGTCATTTTGGCGGGCCATACATAAAAAAAAGTAACGTTATCTGTCTGTTTGTTACGCTTTCACAGCTTAACCGCTGAACCGATTTCAATGAATTTTGGCATGGAGATAGTTTAATTTCTTTACCGCGATAACCGAAACACACTATTGGGCAAAAACTAGTGTTGACATTTTTTTTTTTTTTTTTTTTTATGTATGGCCCGCCAAAATGACTCTACTCTGCCTGATGGAAAGCATAAGCAGAATCCAAGAGAATTGGTCGCCATACTCACTGCGAATGCAGACAATGCAGTATGGCGACCCACACCATGGCGGCCTAGTGATGCTACTGCATCTTTTAGTCTAGTCAACAAGTATGGAACTTGTTGACTAGACTATTTGGGTCTCCGGTCTCGCACTCACCAACGAAACACGACAGCACGAACGTGGTCATTTTACGTTGATTTTCTGTGCGAATGGACATAAAGTAGTCATTAACTTACATTTGGTCATACATTAATAATATTAAGCTAATTTTTAAAATATTAATTGATAAACTGGAGATCTTAGATTCGATTCTTAGCTAGGGTAAAATACCTACCTATTCATAGGTATAAAATATAAGACAAGATAGCTCTTAAGTTCAAATTCACTGATCGGCACCCAGTTTATTTGATTGAATTAGTTAGCGAGAGTCGAGGGGTCCATTGTGTATTGTTATTTAAAATTTTCTTAAACTGCCGAACGGTGTTAATAATGCAGATCGTAAAAGCTGACTTTACCTTTATTTAAATCCGATTGTTAAAAAGGAGGGTTATGTTTCCTCAGTAATCATCATCATCAATTATCGAATGCTTTTAATGATCCACTACTGGACATAGAAAGGAGGTGTTGGTCTACTACAGCACGCTGACCAGACGGGTTGGTATACGGTTTGTGTCAAGTGTTCCTTCTCTTGCAGTGCTGTTGTCCTGGTAGTTTGCTCCCTTAGTCGTCTCTTACGACATCCATGGGACGAATAGGGGTGGTGACACTCCGTATTCTTAATCCCGCACTACACAAATCTATCTACCCCTTAATAAATATATTCTGAAAACTATATCTATACATAGTATAAGTAGTAATATTAAATATTTCGGACATCTAACACACAACGCCATCTAGTACTAAACTAAGCAGAGCTTGTGTTATGTTATGAGTACTAGACAACTGATATAGATTCTGATATATACTTTTATTTGCGTAAATACATAGTTACACATTATACATAAAAAACCCCCAAACTCTGAAACAAATATTTGCAGATCATACAAACATTTAGTCCGACCCGGGAATCGAACTCAAGACCTCAAGCACAGCAGTCGCATACGCTACAACTGCGCCACCGAGGCAGGTAATATTTTCTAACTTGAAATCCTTAATAAGTAAGTTAAGTTAAAGTTTCAAACCACAAAATAGTAGTATACCTACATCCAGTAAGTACAACTGGGTTGAGCATACAGAATTAGGAATTGAGAGCATACTGCCTAATTTGAGCACAAACACGTGAGTACTGGATGCTGGGTGGTCTGCCACCCACGATCTGAGGCAATGGAGACGACTTACTACTATTTATTTTTTATTTATTTTATTCTTTAGAGTATTGCACAATATGATTGTTATTCTTCTTTTATTTAATTATTTTTAAAAAGACAACTCCTGCACTAGGTGTATGTCATGTGTCGCGGGAGACATTACTAACATGCATAAAATGGAAACAAAGAACACACAGACCCAGAACAACAATTAGTGGATCACACAAGGTGTTGTCCCATGTCGGATTTGAACCTGCAATACTGGGCGCGGTAGGAAGCGGCACGGCGACCGCTTGAACCACCACTGGTTCGGATGGGTCAATTCTTTTAGTATTGATTAGCTCATTTATCGAGGAAGGCTAGACTACAAAACATCAATCAATGAAAAATGTTGCAAAAACAGGGATTTTTATAGTACAGTAATCATTAAATGTAAGGAAAGTAAGTACACTAAAAGTATATACATTTAAAGAAAATTTAATAAAACGATTTTAGGATAATGAAGTGACAATTACATCCTGAATAGCGTGTTATGTAAATTAAACCAAAACTAGTATTTGAAATCGTAAAATCGATTGTTTAACTTAAAACTTCTTACATAAAGAAACACAGTACGTATTCAGAACTTAGCGTTATATAATAACTTATTTGTTAATAGGTAATGGAAAGATAGAGTACTAGTTTAAACGGTCAACACTTTCTACTACTCTAAGTATTGTGGGTTCAAACCCCACATGGTACAACTTTATGTGATCTGAAAATTGTTGTTCAGAGTCTGGGTTTTCTGCGCCTCAGTTTCATATCTATTTGCACACTTATATTTTTAAATGTTTATGTAGTTATTTAGGCCTCTTTTACATAAAATCACATTTCAATGAATAATATACTAACACAAAACTATTAAAATAGATATAAATAAAACTATTAGACACGTGATAAAAAAAAATTAAAAATCTAGTATCAATTCGACTCCACAATCTTATTCTAAAGCCGTTCGCTCATGTCACCAAAACATTTCGAGCTCGACTGCCCATACATACAAGCACAACCGAAAACACATTTTATCTTTACGTCAATACGACTTTAATTACCATAACACTAATCTATAAATTCCTTATTGAAATATTTACAATAGAAATTGTACTTTAGAAGAATACAAATAAGGCAGAATATCAAAATTGAATACTTTTTAAAAGGATTTTATTACGGGTTTCGGAACTGAAATCTACGTGATCGATTTTAAACCGTATTTTCAGTGTTTAAGGTTCAATTTCAAATGTTTCATAATTATCTATTTGAAGATATTCTGACTAATTGAGACGTCTTCCGAACTTGTCTTTTTGTCTGTCTGCTTGTCTGTGGTTTATGGAGATAACCTGCTGTTGACCTTTTACGAGGATACTTAACCTCATCTCTTCGTAATTGGACTTTGGACAGAGCATTGGAGGCCTTTTACGCGTTTCCTTTGTGATTCCCACGTTTGGCCGTGGACATACTTAGGACAGTCTGGACAGTCCGGTTGGTAGTGAGTGACCCTAACTGGTAAACTAGAGGTCATGGATTCGACTCCTACCCAGAACAAATAGTTGAATGATTAGTACGATCATTTGTTATAAGTCTCAGTGTAATTTATCTATACATATATACAAATAAATAAATATGGAGTGTCTGTTTGTAATATTAAAATAACCGCTCAATGACACAATTAGTTATATTTCGTCAGTGGTATGTATACACGGTACATTTACCATTTTTTGTATAATTTTTGTCTGTCAATCTGTTTGTTCCAACTAATCTCTGGAACGGCTAGACCGATTTCAACGGGATTTTCACTGGCAGATAGCTGATGATATAAGGAGTAACTTAGGCTAGTCTTTTTAAACTAGCTTCATCTCGATTCGCATTCGATCTGAGTAATTTACCCCCGTTTTTGTGACATTCTTCATTAGTGCTCCGCTTCTACTGGTCTTAGCGTGATGATATATACCCTATAGGCTTCCTCGATAAATGGGCTATCTAACACTGATATATTTTTCATATTGGACCAGCAGTTTCTGCGATTAGCGCGTTCATGCAAACAAACAAACTTTTCAGCTTTATAAATAAGAAATCGAACCTCCAGCTTAAAAATTAGAATCACTAGCTCCTACACTAACAGACATTATCTTTCTGATATTATATAATTTCCTAAATCAATTAGTATGGTATATTAGCTTATAACTAAACATGGCGGCTAAACCAAAGTGCTTAAGTAACATTTAAGTTTTATGCTAAAGTACAAGAGAAATTGAGGAAAAACTGTAAAATAAATAAATGTTTTGCACCCAGCTTTTGGTTATTTAATTTATATATAACTCGACCGCGGCTTTGCTCGCATATAATAAAAAGTATCCTATATTACTTCTAATACCTCCAAGAATGTGTGTACAAAGTTTCATGTTCGCGTGAAAGCGTAACAAACAAACTTACATTCACATTAATCATAATTAAGTTTGTAGTTCGTGTGGTGACGCATTATGAATATGGAGTGTCACCACCCCTATTCATCCCGTGGGTGTCGTAAAACCCGGAACAATTTTTTTTTATGTTTGTCCCTGCCAAAATAACTCTACCGTGCCTGATGGAAAGCATAAGCAGAATCCAAGAGTGGTGGTCCATGACTCATTGCGAATGCAGACAATGCAGCATGGTGACCCACACCATGGCGGGCTAGTGATGCTTCTGCATCATTGCATCATCATTCTTATTTACAGATCATACAAACATTTTGTCCGACCCGGGAGTCGAACAAGAGACCTCAACCACAGCAGTCACATACTGAAAATATGCGCTTTTGAAAAAAAATTCGCCAAATTTTCTGAAATCTGTGGAAGATTGGATTAAATTCAACTATGGTACTAGACCTAAGATCATATACCTCTCATACCGGTTGGACCGGAGTACCAATAATGCAGAAGCATCTCAATAGGCCGTCATAGTGTGGGTCACCATGCTGCTTTGTTGCATTGTCTGCATTCGCAACGAGTATGGTGACCACCACTCTTGGATTCTGCTTATGCTTGCCATCAGGCAGAGTATAGTCACTGTAACAGGCTCATTTATATATATAAAAATACCCCTATTAAGAATACGAAAAACTCCCAGACAATTATTTCGGGCAACAGGTTTACATACAAACAAACAAAACATCTTAATTGCTTAATATCAAAATAACATTTATTAGTGACGCTCACACAGACGGACAAAAACTTCGCTAATTATATAAAGAGGTCAAGCGTGAAACGTTTTACATGAAGATGGTTTTGATAGATTAAAATATATGCTAATATTATAAAGTTTAAGGATTTGTTCGTTTAGTTGAACGTGCTATCTCAATAACAACACGTTCGGTTAGCGTGTGCGACTGGTGATCAAGAAGCCTTGGGTTCGATTCCTTGGTCGCGCCAAAAGTGTCATTGGGTTTTTTAACAAGAAATTCTTAATAACAGTCTGGAATATGGAAGTTGATGGTGTATCATGCCCGTGCTTCGGAGAACACTTAATCCGTCGCCGCCGCCGGTTGTTATGAACATCTATTGCAATCACAGAACAAAAGAATTGCAATCGTTATTGGAAATTCAGTGCCCACAAATATACTGACAACTGGTTCAATTTTCGAATTCAGTGTGTTGGATAGTACCTACATTTAGGAGCCAATAGGAGCGGAGCACCAGTAAAGAATGTTACAAAAACGGGGGAAAATTTTTACGCTACGGGCAATATGAGACGTAAACGACGTTGCGTGGGTCAGCTAGTTCGTAACATTAGTAGGAAGTAGGCTTGCCACAGAAAGTAAGAACAGTATTGTTCTAATCTTAGTAATACCACTAGAATATCTTTTATGATATTTATGAGGTCATGTCTCTCTCTTTGTAAAAGCTGCCAAAGTGACTCCACTCTGCCTGATAGAAAGCTTGAGCAGAAGCCAAGAGTGGTGGTCACCATACTCATTGCGAATGCAGACAATGCAACAATGCAGCATTGTGACCCACACTATGGCGGCCTATTGAGATGCTTCTGCACCATTGGGCCTACGGTCTCGCACTCACCAACAAAACACGACAGCATCAACGCTGTCACTATAGGGCTCCCGCACATAACTGCGATGCGATGCAATGCGGCGTGAATCTCTTGCGGTGCATTCGTGCGAGCTCGCAGATATTTGCGATGCGTTGCGAATTCGCAGTAATGTGTGGGAGCCCTTAGGTTGGTCTTCTGTGTGAGGATAGTACCGTCCGGGTTGAACTATCCCGTTCGTGCTGAGATCTACGTGGCTCTACTAACTTCTACCTTCTGAGTTCATTATTATTTCTATTCTAATATTTTTAAATATACATTGTACCCTAAAACGAACAAATTGACTCATCACAATCTAGCATGTACCGTGCTTAATCGCAATTAGTGTGCCGACTACCTATAGCATTCCTTTATTAATACGCCTCGGGCCTTGCTTACTGCCTTTATGCGAAAAAGATTGAAGATATTAATTTCAAAATGGCGAATAAAAGCAAAACTGCGAGGAATGCAAGACGATAATTACGGTACAATACCATGAAACTTGGTAATTAATGGTTTATGGTTAATTTATTTGTTGCTAATGTCTATAGTGGTATGCTAGTTTGAAGTTTTAATTGTTTAGGAGTGTATGAGTAATCTGAAATGGTGAAGTAATTTTACTATTGTTTATAATAATAACTTCAAACATGGTACTTATAGCAATTTTTTTTTTGTCTGTCTGTCCTTCTGTTTGTTTCGGCTAATCTCTGGAACGGCCGGAACGATTTTGACGAAACTTTCACTGATAGGTAGCTGAACATATAGGGAGTAACTTAGGCTACTTTTTAGGGTTATCGTGGCAAAGGAAGGAACCCTTATAGATTCGTCATGTCTGTCTGTCTGCCTGTCTGTCCCTCTGTCCGTCCGTATGTCACAGCCACTTTTTTCCGAAACTAAAAGACCAATAATGTTGAAACTTGGTAAGTAGATGTATTCTGTGAACCGCATTAAGATTTTCACACAAAAATAAGAAAAAAACAATAAATTTTGGCGGTCCCCATACATAGAACTGAAACTCAAAAAATTTTTTTTCATCAAACCCATGCGTGTGGGGTATCTATGGATAGGTCTTCAAAAATTATATTGAGGTTTCCAATATCATTTTTTTCTAAACTGAATAGATTGCGCGAGAGACACTTCCAAAGTGGTAAAATGTGTGTCCCCCCCCCCTGTAACTTCTAAAATAAGAGCATGATAAATCTAAAAAAAATATATGATGTACATTACCATGCAAACTTCCACTTAAAATTGGTTTGAACGATATCTAGTAAGTAGTTTTTTTTAATACGTCATAAATCGTAAACTGCAATTTACCTTTGATTCAATCAAAAAAAAAAAAAAAAATTTTACTTGCTGCTGCCCTTCATGGGCGAGTCCGACTAGCACTTGGCCGCTTTTTTTTGGACGGCTTCGCCCCGCGGCGTTACCCGCGGTACGACAATGACCGCTCTTGACTGTAATAGGCTTAATATACTTACAGATAGCCTATGTCCTTCTCCAAGGTTCTATCTTGACTGCACGGCTGGCCTAGTGGTTTAAGCGGTCACCACGCCGCTTTCTACTGCGCCAAGTGTTGTGAGTTCAAATCCTACACGGGACAACACTTTCTGTGCTCCACAAATTGTAGTCCTGAATCTGGATGTTCTTTGTGTCCGTCATAAGTACACACATCAAAAGTGTCTAGGGATCAAGCATTTTTATGCGGATTTCTTGAGATTCAGATGTGGCTTTGTAATAAATTTATGATTTTATAAATTTATATGGATCCTTTTTGGTGCATTTCATAATTTGAATCAGGAACTGTCAATCAAATTCGAGTAAAAGATGAAAATCAGCTGTCAATATTTTCACTATAAAAACATACAACGCATTGAAGACATTATTAGTGCTACTGTTTCCCTACTACTGATTAAAACCAACGTTATTATGGAGCGGCGACGTCATTTAAGCAGGGAAGAAATGCTCAGAGCCGTGGGAATGATAGAAGCTGGTTCCCGGCAACGTACTGTGGCTTTAGCTCTGAATACAAGTCAGAGTGTTATCAGTCGAATTTGGACACGTTACCGAAGCACTGGTACCGTGGCTGAGCGCCATGGAGGACGGTATCGCTGCACCACACGGAGACAAGACCGATACATTCAAATCTTAACTCGAAGAGCTCCAACAATAACCGCCATGATGTTAGCCGTGAGGCTTCATCACTCTTCAGAGAACTTCATTAGCGACCAAACAGTCAGAAACCGCTTGCATGAAGTGAACCTTCATTCCCGAAGACCGCTACGGGTACCACCTATAGCAATGCACAATCGTAGGATTCGATATCAATGGGCTCTTGAACACAGAAATTGGGCAGAAGAACAATGGCGTTTCGTGTGCTTTTCTGATGAGTCTCGTTTTGGTATGAGACCGGATACAAGACGTATACAACACTGAAGAACCCCTGGACGCCAACAGCGATTAAAATCCTGCCAGGAAGTCCATCCTTATAGTGGTGGAACCATCATGGTATGGGCGGGTATTTGGATCGGCGGAAGAACTGAGTTGATTTGGATCAGAGGCAACCTCAACGCTCAAATTTATGCTGAGACGATTGTATCAGACGTCATCGTTCCTCTACAAGTGCAAATCGGTCCCTTATTTCAGTTAATGCATGATAATGCACGACCGCACACCGCAAGAGTTGTAAGACAGACTCTCGCCGCAGCTAACATCAATGTCCTGCCCTGGCCTGCTCAGTCGCCAGACTTGAACCCGATTGAGCATGCATGGGATATGCTACAGAGAAGAGCTCTGCCGAATATGGAGGGTATCCAGTCGCAAGAAGACCTTTTTTTGTTGTTGCAACGAACATGGGCGGCCATTCCACAGCGTGATTTGGATGAACTCATTTTGAGTATGCCAAACCGATGTTCTTGTGTTGTTAGTGTTCGCGGTAGAAACACGGATTATTAATTGTTTAAGTTACCCAATAAAATTTTAAAGAAAACTGTTATTTCATTCTTTTTTTCGAACTTTAATGTTAGTGGTTCAAATGTCAAAAATCCCTTTATTAGGAAAATGGCAAATTTCTTTATTATTGCAAAGGTGACTTGGTTTATCGTTACTGTGACAAACGAAAACACTTTATTTGATGAATCCTTAAAGAAAATTTTAATTAATATCAATCAGGAGAAAAGTTATTGCAAAAATATATGTTGATCCCTAGACACTTTTGATGTGTGTATATTTGTAAAGTCCCCCGCGACACAGGATGTATACTCCTTATGCGGGAGTTGTCTTTAAAAAGAAAGAAATAATTTATAAGCTTCTGAATTGACTACTCTACCTGATGGAAAGCATGAGTGGTCACCATACTCATTGACAATGCAGCATGGTGACGCCTGTCGCCTAGTGAGATGCTTATTCACGCCCCGCTTAAAGGACCCGGGATCATAGTGGGAGGGAAACACGTACGCTGGTAGTGAGTTCCAGGTTTTGACCGCTCGTCACAGGAAGAAAGAGTATAACCATTTAGTTCTAGAGTGTATGTCTACCACTCTAAGGGTCCGTTCACACAGATCGGCTCGGAGAGCATCGGCTCGCATTTTTCTTTTTACAGAGCCGATCGGCTGCGCGAGCAAGAGAGAGATACGCAATCGGAGCCGGTCGGCTCCTCTTATTATTTCCCACTAAGTGCATTCAAGCATTCTTGATGACAAAAGAAGTGCACATGCAAAAATAAACCTTACTACAATTACTCAAACCTCTGTTTCTAACGTGATAAAAATCTGCTCTCCTCTCCGAGCCGGTCTGTGTGAACGGACCCTAAAACGGTGACTTCCGAGGCTGTTTTAAGTTTTCCTTCTCCTACAATTCTGTTGTCCAGCGAAGCTTGCTCCCTAGGTTTTCCCTTTAAGAAGCAGTCAAAATTGACGATGTTTTACTAGGGTTCTCCTGAGGCCCTAACTGTCAGAAGGAATAATAATTATTTATACGGGAATTAACGCGATCACTTATATAAAGGTATTTACATACCTCTAATTTGCCTGACATTTCGACCATTATATCATGGAACGCGAAAGTTTAAAAGTTAGTATCAGAAGGAAGACTTAATAACTGATTATAATCGCAACCTCATCTGCGTATTTTAATTTGGAACAAATTTGTTTTCCATGAAAAAGGTTATTGAACCTTAAAAGATAGACATACGCTTTTAACGGCAAATTTTTTTTTTTTAGTTTTTTTGCGAAACCTTTAATCGTTGACGTAACGCACGCAATGAAAGCTCTCAGAGCAATCTGAGCAATCCACTCCTAAATATTTCATGACTCTCATGGTGGCAAGTATTTTTACCTTGAAGAGATCGTTACTTCATCAGCTCTTCCTAGCTGGTATTCGCCATTCGAAATCTGATTTCAAGCTTCTTACTAACGATACATGAAAGGGACAAATAATTACAGAACTAAACTATCTCTAAACCTAAACTCTCAAATAAACAGAACAGGTCGTGTCACCATTTGATTAAGTATCTATCGGTTGTTTCTATCCGGGGAACTCCCAAAACACATCACGTCAAACATCATCTTTAATAAATACATCCCTATTTAGTGTCCAAACAGTAGGCAGTATAGAAAAAAAAAAACAAAATGGTTCCCGACAAAAACCGCAAATCAACATTCTCACATCAATTTTCACACCTCACTACAATCACTTAACCTAACAATATAATAATATTTATCCATTTTTTTTTTCACATCCAACCTTCTTGACCACTAAAAGATGACACTTACAGTAAAAAAAAAACAATTTTAATCCTCTATAGATCCTTTTACTATCGGCGCGTGAGTCAGAGTGCCACCCAGAGAGTGAGATAGCTGTGTCTCTGTTACACGTATAGCTGTGTCCCGCTCTCACACCGGTTTTTTTTCTCATTGAAGAGTTTGCTGTCAAAATAAGGATTATACGAAAGCTTGGATGGTATTATGCTAGTGTGTTGATGTTTGCAGGCATTTAAAAATTATTGTTCGATATAATAATAATATTATAATAATAATAATATAATCTCTTTATTGTACACCAGATTCATTCCAAGTTTAAAATAAAATTAGAGAAGTACAATTGGCGACCTTATCGCCCGGAGGCAATCTCTTACAGGCAACCCTTGGATGGAGAGAAAAACATGATTATAAGAAAGTGTGGGGTAGTGTCTGGTGTAAAACTATGTAAAGAGAAAAAAAAATTAGTAAAGATTATCATATACCGTTATATGGTCTAAGATCCGACCCTGCATCGACCCTCACCGAGCCGACAATAGAACAAAACCCAGTTTACAACAAATTTAGCACATTAGAAAACATATTAATATAATTACTTTAAAAGGGGGAAGGAAATTGTCAGTTGTTACCATCCATAGACTCCTGGTACTCAAGATATTCAGATGTGTCTGCATCTTCTCCCCCACATCAGATTAATAACCTTTAATCGTCGTAAGCCTCTCCTTAGAAAGGAGTTTAAGGGGCTACTATACCAAGCTCCTTCTTAAAATGCCGGTAACGCGCTTGTGACGCCTCTGGTGTTGTGGGTGTCCATGGGCGGCGGTAATCACTTACCATCAGGCGATACGTCTGCTCGTTTGCCCCCTATACAATAAGAAAAAGCTGGCCAGGCGGGTTGTTATAGAGTTTAAATAAATTTTTTCTTCACCTCTCCACCAAATTAAGTGCAGTAAGACAATCCAGTAATCGCATTTGCTAGATAAAAATCAACCAAAGAATTGGTTATTACCGGTTTCCTGGGGCCGTGGTACCCAGTTCGAGGGTGCCTGCCAAAGTATGGCTCTCATCTTTTTCATCAATTCTTCCCTAAAGAACGCCCTCTTACCTTGAGGTCGGAACGTACTTTTGACTTCTGAGATGCACTTGCAAGTTATTATAATAAATAAATAAACAAATATTTCGGACATCTAACACACAACGCCATCTAGTCATAACACAGCTTGTGTTATGGGTACTAGACAACTGATACAAATACACATATACTTTTTTTTTTGTAAATACATACATATTATATATAGAAAACACCCAAACTCCGAAACAAATATTTGTAGATCATACAAACATTTGGTCCGACCCAGGAATCGAACCCGAGACCTCATGATCAGCAGTCGCACACCCCAACCGCGAGACCAACGAGGCAGTTTTTATTCTTTCTATGAGCTGCAGTCACTTTCCACTAGAACTGTCTTCTAGTTTGCCGCTAATCCATGTGTAATTAAGAATCTTGTCACAAGAAGTGTTTCATACCGAATGGAGCTCGTAAACCCTGTAAAGCGTAACGAGTCAAGTGTCCCTTATTTATTTATTTTTATTTATTTATTAAGGCAATTACAAGAGGTAACAAACAAGGCATTATTTTTTAGGATAAATATAGGTTCAGTCTGGCATTCATAAGTCAAACACGGTAAGAGGCTGGAGTTCATGATTTTAGTCTTCAAACTTACAGGCATGTCGCTCTTAAAAATGTATTTTAAACCCCAGTACTTATTCCATGTTTGTTGTACTCTTCTTTCAACTTCTTTGTAGTTGTTTTCTTTATCAAAACTGATTGTTTTACCCAAATATATGTACTTATCTGTATATTTCAGTAGCTTTCCATTTATTTTTATTGGCACTTTATAGCTATTTGTCATGGTCATAGTCTTGTTGTGATTGATGTCTAGTCCTACATTTACGCTAGCTGCTTGTAAGGATTCTATCATGAACTGCAGCTGTGAGCCCGACTCAGATAGAATCACCATGTCGTCTGCGAATCTTAAGTGAGTCAAGAAGGTTCCTTGTATACATAGTCCTTTTTTGCTCCAATCTAGCCTTTTAATAATGACTTCAAGTATGGCTATAAATATTTTGGGAGACAATGGGTTCAGTACTGATTGGTACCCTTCCGTAATCACACAACATGATATTCAAAGTAAAATTAACAGGAAAATATTTTTTAGACAATTAGACCCAAATATAAGGATAAGGATATAATGATAAATGGTTTTACTACACTTTTAAAGCGATAGAGCGAGATTATATATAATATTTACTTTAACAGTAGCTCGTGAGATCAAAATTTCGACTTTGCCATCATTCATTTCCGTAATCTTATCTATATATATATAAAAGAAAGTCGTGTTAGTTACACTATTTATAACTCACGAACGGCTGAACCGATTTGGCTGAAAATTGATGGGGAGGTAGCTTAGAACCAGGAGACGGACATAGGATACATTTTACAAAGTTTTTTCTTTTTTTACTTTTCGCCACGGCGTTAATCGTAGTTGTTTTTGTACCACGGGTAACACCGCGTGGCTCAACTAGTATCATTATAAAGACGACATATCTTGACTATAGTAAGAGGTGTTGTTTTTGAAAATGTTTAGTGAGAAAGTTCTTGGTGATCTGGTATTATATCGACTGTTAATATTGATTAGGGAAAGCAAATTGTCAAGTCAAAAAGCAAAAAAGCGATAATTGTCACTTACCAGTAAGATTTAATATATAAAACTAACTGCAGGTTGCATAAACCCGTCCATGTTGGATGTATACAAAAAGAGCGAACCAAAAGATGTGAGTGATGACTTAATTTTTAGAACCACCGCGTGGTAACCGGACCTTGTACACACGCTGGAGAAACTGACTAGAGATAGCTAAAAAATCTATTCTAACATAATCCTCTTTGTAAAAAACTAAAATGAAGTTTATGTTATTAAGAATTTATTGTAAGAAAAACCCAAGAATGCTTTTGACCCGACCCGGGAATCGAACACGAGACCACTTGATTTGCAGTCGCATACGCTAACCGCTAGGTAGACAAAAGAGGCAGCTATTTAGGTATATAAAAATAGTCAGTTGTTAAAAAGTATATTATTGGCATTTAAGCAATTTATACGTACAAGTAAATAATATATGATAAAATAATAATTATAAGAAGTGCAAAAAATCTAGTGGCCAGCGCTCCTAATTACTAACCACCGGGACAACTATTGCGTGACGAACACAATCATTTTGTTCTGACTTTAGATGTCACTTATCGATAACTAGCAGAGCCCCGCGATATTATCCGCGGTAGAACACCAACGACGGGGCACGCCGCGGGGCAAACCTAGTCTAAAGAAAGTAGCCTTCGTTACTCCTTATATCATCAGCTATCTGTCAGTGAACTTCCCGTCAAAATAGGTCCTGCCGTTCCAGAGATTACCCGGAACAAATAGAGAGACAGACAAAAATTGTAAAATGTTATTTTGGTGGATGTACCGTGAATACCTACATGAAACGCATTTAATAAAAAGCGGTTAGTTTAATATTACAAACAGAGACTCTAATTTTATTTATTTGTATAGATTTGTCTGTAATTAGAAGAAAGAAGAAGTAAACATATGATCAAACTCTAAAATCTAATCATAATTATTAGAAACCACTTTGCCTTGCAGTTGTACTGTTCTGTAACCCAAGCAGTGATATATGGTGTCTTTACACCATCCTCACAGCCCCTTATTTTAATAGCGCAATGATAAATGCGAGTAGTTTGTTTGATGAATAATAATATCAACCTTATTTTAGATTGATGCTGTACGTTTGTAAGACAGATAAAGAATTTGGGTGGCTTGACTTATTGTGATCAAACTTTATAAAAAAAATAGTTTAGATCAGATTTCAATGTGTGAATATCGGTATTCCTTACGTATCAGTAGAAAGCTATCTTAACTAGATTTTGATGAACTCATGTCATTTAAAAGAATCTATGATCTATGGATCTTATTCCAAAAAATCAATTTTTGACTATAATCTATCTCTCTGCCAAATTTAATTCAAATCCATTCAGCCGTTCTGGCGTAATTGGCTTATAAACATTTATCCATTATGACTAACTTTTGCGTTTATAACATAAATAATGAACCTACAATTAGGTATCAATAGATATATATTCTTACAATTAAAAAGCTTAAACAACTCGCTAACAAACATATTTACTAAAAATCATTTCCACATCTATCAACGCACTTAAGCACTTACCATTGTATTGAACACATCTGCAAATGCTTCATATCTCTCATTATAGAAAGCATTTAGATTATCCCACTTCCTATAAACCCCTCAACCCTTTAATCGATAAAAAAGCAAATAAAACGGTAGCATTCCTCCAAATCGCCCATTAGAACTATCACACTCATCCGTCATAGACTAAATGCTATTTTGACAGCTGTCAAATTAGATCAAAATGGCCGTCTGAGCGCGCGCGTTTGGTAGCCACAATAGAAGATATTTAACAGGCTGGTTTTAATGGGTTGAGCTAATGTAAGTTGTGGGAATAATGTATATTATTATAGTTATTATATCAAGGAATAAATATGCTTTGTAAAGTCTAATTTTCATACTAATTAGTAATTAGTATTTTCATAAGTTCCTTATGACCGCTGGACGGAGCAGGGGCAGTTTTTAAGTACCAGGTCGAAACTACAAAAAAAGCTATTTAAACATGTGTAAAACCTATTTCGAGTTTGTATCTCATAATAATTATTGTATTTTTTTAAGAGCGTTATAACAAAACATCCAGATTTGCGGCAAGATGGTCATCACCCTTCGGAGAAACAGAATAGTTTTCATGTAATTCTGACAAAGGTCAAATAAGAAGTAGCTGAAACCAGAGGATATGTGTTAGAAGTTTAAAAATAGTGGAGTAATCTCGTTAGGTTAAACTCATTATTGTTTATTACACCTAACTATAACCTTATAAATGCATATAAAAGAAAAGTGTTTAATGAAAAAAGTATCACACAGGACTCTCCTTGGAAAAGACATTTGGACCACGCTGGCCAGACGGGTTGGGAAGCATAAGCAGAATCCAAGAGTGGTGGTCACCATACTCATTGCGAATACAGACAATGCAACAATGCAGAATGGTGACCCACACTATGGCGGCCTAGTGACCGCCACCAACGACACACAACAGCACGAACGCTGTCATTTTACGTTGATCTTCTGTGCGAGGATAGTAACGCCTCGGTCGAGCCGGCTCGTTCGTGCTGAAATCAGCGTGGCTCTACTTCCTAATATTTTTAATATTTGCTTCAAGTTTACCTTCTATTTGAACCACATTCGATACCCACAGGATAAAAAGTGGCGGTGATACTCCGTTACATACTTAATACCTCACCATACGGACTAATAACAATAACTTTAAAAGCTAACATCTTTAAAAGACATCAATAATATGACATATCAAATTCAATTGTGTGTCCAATTCAAGACTCTATTAATAACGACACCAAATGGTTAGGTTTTATTTTAGAAGTTCATTTAAATCGTGTGTGGTCGGCCATATTAAATTTTATTGACATAAAACATTTTTATTCGGTCGCGTATTAGGATATTGTCCAGTAAAAGATATAATATTTTTAAGTTAATTAACTGACGATTGGTCTAAGTCGAGTGCGCAGTAACGATAGAATGATTAAGTTATGTATTAATTAAGTAGCCATTGCGTTTTTTTTCGATTCAAAACCATAGAGTTATTACAGATAGAGTAGGGCAGATATATGGCTGCCTGTAAGTGGAAACGTCTAAAGGTTAGAAAGAAAGAGAAGATCGCGGTACCCCATCTATCTTTCTCTACTGACGTATGTGCAGTAAAGGACTAATAATGGTAATCCAATCACAACAATTATCTGCTTTTCTGCGCTAACTGCGCATGCGCGAGAAGAGAGAGATAGATTGGTACCGCAATCGTCTCTCTCTTTCTATCCGAGGGATGGCTGGAGGCCTGGCTCCCCTGCTCTATCTATAATAACTCTATATTCAAAACAGTCTGTCATTTGTTGCGTGTGAAATCTTCACACCTACACATTTTAGACTTACCTGTCACCTGTCACTTCGAACTCAGACATAACAATTAAAACAAATCATACACAATTACACGCACACATAAATACATTCTGTGTCTTAACAGTGTTACGCGTAGGCCCATTTGGGCTTATACTTTGACAGATTGGGACGCCTGTGTATGGCTACTCCTTACCGTGTTGCTCTATGATTATTTAAGTTCTATATTGATTCTCTACTAATAAAAACATTAAGTAAAAGCAGTATGAAAACAAAACAGGTTTTTTTTTTAACAAGAACAAAAACCGACCTCAATGTTCGACTCGATTTCTCTTGGATGCCATCATCAGATCTTAGTGTCCTTATCATGGTACCACCGTTGGAATATCTCCATTAAAAAAGAATCATCAAATTTGGTTCATAAACGACCAAGTTATCCGCGAACACACATAAAAAAAAAACGTACGGTCGAATTGAGAACCTCCTCCTTTTTTGAAGTTGGTTAATAAGCCTTCAAAAACGCAGTCAAATTTTGTCTTCTACACGAACCAATTATATTAATTACTAATTAAGAACATCTTAATTATTTTTATACATCATCGCTTCGCTTTTACTGGACGTTAAACTTAAATGTATATTTTTAGCAGGGTTGTCGCGTAATAAATCATATCAGTACATGTTCACTGCATTCGAGTGTTGAAACTGTAATGTTTGTACACTCGAGAATTTGTTTTCATTTATCCGTTAAGTTGGTGGTCCTGATTCCGGTGTCCACATCTGTTCAGGGTCGTGAATATTACATTAATTGTCATCTTAATTTTTTATTTATTTATATCACCGAAAGGTTGCGTGAAAATGTTTCTCTTGCTTTAGAGAAACAGACATATAACTGTCACTAAGGGTTGTTATTTAAACTTATTCTTTAAACAATAACGACGATGCCTCCTTGAAATTTAGTAATGCCATATTTGGGTTACCAGGGCTTTCAAAGCACTACAAGAAGTATAATAAATAAAATCTTTATTTAGGTAATTTTTCAACAATTTTGCTTACTGTCCAGTTGAAATACAAGGATTTACATTGTTCAAAGGGTGAGTCGCTTCTGACCCTCAAAATAGGTATAAACCTGGTGTGTTGAGACGTAAGTGGTTTATCGCTAACCACTGTCTGTTTGGCTTTATACAGTATAATATGATACCCCAGCAAGTCTAACGACCAGAAATGTCAAAAAAAATTGTTACCTCAGAACTTTCAACCGGGTGAACCGATCTCGGGGCTTCCCGAAGTCGTTATTTATTTGTTAAAATTTTAATTATGTTACTTGTTAAATTACTTAAGTCAGTACAAGTAATTCATGTCATTTGTGACAACCCTGAATGCGTTTAAATCAGTCACCGAGCCGATGTTCTTGAACTAATGAGGATAGTGATGTATTTATGAACAAATATTTGTTGAGTTTTAAAGGGAGTGGAGTGAGAATGAGTCTGTAACGATCCTAACAAGTAATGAATATTGACAAATTAAAATAATTAGCTGGAATGGAGAGTGACGTCCTCTGTTGGGTTGGTTTGGTGACAGAGAATGGTATTTTCGTCTATTTGTGCATAGAGAAGAACCATCCATCCATCAAAAAAAACCATCAAAATCGGTTCATAAACGACGAAGTTATTCGCGAACACACATAAAAAAAATATTTAAACGGTCGAATTGAGAACCTCCTCCTTTTTTGAAGTCGGTTAATTAATAAACCAAAATCTATTTTTTTACACCTTGCCGGCAGTCAGTAGGTATTCTATACAATCCCTAGGTATTATATTAAATACTCAGTTAAAGTATGTAATTTACAATAAAATTCATAATATTTCATACATTGCCTGCACTGGCCAGGTATTTTATACGTTGCCTAGGTATTGTATAGAATACCTGAATTATACAGATTGCCGGTAACATAGACAAGAATTTCTAATTTAAAGGTATTAGGTTTTTTTAAACTGACTATGCAAACATACATGAAACGGACATAAAGAACACCCAGACTCAGAACATCAATTTGTGGAACACACAAAGTGTTGTTCTATGTGGGATTTGAACCCACGACTCTTGGCGAAGTAGGAAACGGCGTGGTGACCGTTAAACCACTAGGCCAAACGTGCAGTCAAAGATGAAAGATGCAAGATTCATCAGCAAATTTTAATTCTTCAAAACACATTGCACCAATAACAACTACTGTCTCGCCGAAACATTTTGATCCATCCTAAGGTAAGAATTGAATGAACTAAGATTAAATACAACTAAAATATTTAGTTTTTCTTAATGTCCGTGTGGTGACGGAATAAGAATACGGAGTGTTACCACCCCTATTCACCCCGTGGGTGTCGTAAGAGTCGACTGAGACAGCAAACTACCAGGACAACAGCACTGCAAAGAGAAGGAACACTTGACACAAACCCTATACCAACCCGTCTGGTCAGCGTGCTGTAGTAGAACAAAACCATCTCGCTAATGAGAGGTTTATGTCTAGCAGAGGTCTGTTAAAAGCTTTCGATGATATTCCTTACTCCTCTATGTACGATGACTCTTTAAAAGATGACTAATGTATATTTCTACCTAAAAAACTATTAAACAATACCTATTATTCTCAATCGATCAACCCGCCACATTCCTTGGGCATAGACAATTGAGAATTCAAAAAAAGAACCGAGTCTACTTCAATTAACTTTTTAATTATGGCGAGACGGAGGCAAAAAATATTGTCAGCCTACTTAGTGCACCATAGACAAATTGGTCGATTCTTTTTTTAAAATTGACCAGTTAGTTAAAGATAAGTTGGGAACTGACGGATAAACGCTAATAGTGCAATTAATAACAGTCTAAGAAGACAAATGCAGTGGGAGGCGCTTCGGTCTTTTAGAGATCGGTGGGTGAATAGAAAGATTAAAATATTTATTTCAAAACATTGTTTTCTTAACTTTATCTATATTTCATTAAACCTTAGTCGTAAAATTTTTTAAGGATCACTAAACACTATAAATTTAAGAGTCATTTTAAGGGTCCCCAAAATTTTCAGTTCCGTGTGATCTCACGTACTCGTTGGAAATCAACGAAAAAATTACTTACTATATTAATCAATTCATCAACAGCTTTTAACAGTCTACTGCTGGACACAGGCTCCTGTATAGCAAGGAGGTTTCGGTGTACTATACCACGCTGACCAGACGGGTTGGTATAGGGTTTGTGTCAAGTGTTCCTTCTCTTTGCAGTGCTGTTGTCCTGGTAGTTTGCTCCCTTAGTCTGCTCTTACGACACCCGCGGGGTGTCATATGGGTGGTGACTATCCGTGTTTTAACGGACAGTTATTATACAGAACCCACATTCTTAAAATTAAATCACGTTCAAAATGTAAGTAATAAATAAAATTATCTAAAATATTTTAAGAGTTCGTATATTTTATCGTAGAATGCTTTCGAATTTATTCTTGACAAATGATCGAAATTCAGTATATTTCAAAATACTATAATCAAATCTTGGTTTGGAACTACGGTAGCAATATAAAGGTAGTGGATTCGAAACCATTTAACCTGATGGTGTAATGTTGGGCCTTGAGCCTGCCAGAGTGACTACTCTGCTTGATGGAAAGCATGAGCAGGATCCAAGAGTGGTGGTCACCATATTCATTGCGAATGAAGTGAGTTTCGGACACTTAAACAGACAGATAGACGGGAATATTTATGCCCTTATATATGTCGGTTATCGTGGTAAAGAAGAGCCTAGGCCCTTCCTCAAGAAGCAAAGTATTTACATGTCAAATTTTATTTGGTGCAGTGCAGCTTAGCATTCGAATTATTATTATGGAGGCATGGCATATGGATTTGAAAGCTGGACAGCTACTCGTTAAATCCTGGTAAATTGTAACCTGTACTAATGCTTGTTAAGAGAAGGCATTATGCAGTTTAAAAGTAACTAGTAAGTTAGTGGACAAGATGCCCACCAGTGGGCTCACAGCCCAGCCTAAAGGAGTGTGAATACACTATTAAGAAATGCTAATAAACCGTCTCTTCTTGTTGCAAAATCAATAAACAAGATAGCGTGGGTGTTTGTTGTTTTATGAGTTTTATATACAGAGTGTTGTCAAATAATAACTATAATAAAAATAACTTGAAGCATTTCACACTTGGCCGTCTGATCTCAAACTAGACAGAAACTGTACTATGGTAATCAGATTGCTTATATACATACTATATATTACTATCAATCAATCAATCAACAACCTATAATGTCCCACTGCTGGGCTCAGGTCTCCTCGCAGGAAAGGGTTAAGGCCATACGTCCCTACGCTGACCAAGTGCGGGTTAAGGACTGATAAGACAAAGTTGTGGCTTCGTCATCTTGCCATTGGATGTTTTTAAACCGCCCAAAAGCCTTCAACTAAGCTTCACGACTGTTATCCTATGATCACTGGGACCAACTGCTTAACGTGACCTCCGAATCACGGAGACGCTCATGGTATAGTGCCACTAGCGGTCACATATCTAGGTACTGACCGCGCCGTCGTTGCTTACCCTCGGCGATTGTTTCTAATCACCGAGTGCAACTGGGCTATGAGCGCTTCTATATTACTTAATACATACATATTATAGAAAATTAAGTAACAGAATACTACGACTTCTTCCCTACTTGCCCAGATTTCTATATTCCTAATTTACTAATCTAATACCTAAAGATCCGACAATACTATAATATGACTGCATAGATAGCGCAGTAATTTAAACGCTCAATGCTTAGTATTACGGGTTCAATTCCCATATATGGGACAATACTTAGTGTGATACAAAAAATTGTTGTTCTGAGTCTGGGTGTCCTTTGTGTCCGTTTCATGTAAGTTTGTAAAGTCCCCGCGATAGAGAAAATACCTATTTTAGTGCGAGAGTTATTTTTAAATAAGACATAGGATTTTTTCTATTGTCTGGACTTTAAAAGAGACGATGATCCCTGAGTTTGTTTCGTCCTTGCTTCTCAACGCTAGTCCAGTTAGGAAAGGCCGAACTCATCTGCTCAAAAAAAGTTTAACTTGCAAAAGTGTTCATGTAACCTAATTGCAAAAAAATGATTTAACATCAAATGTAGGTGAAATTTCTAACTCTATTCTAAGACGTCTAATCTTCATTATCTAAGACTCCTTTATTATTTTGCTTTCAAAAAACAGCACGCTGTATATTGTCCACTGACATCTATATCATCGACGTGTGAGGTCTATAAAGTCATTCGGCCGCTGCCCACGCCTCTACGGCGCAGTCGTGAACATATACTTGTACATCTGACAAATTGTAATAACACAATATGGGAAAATTTTATTGTTTATTTTTGCACTTTCGCTTTTAGCCGGTTTATGTGTTTTAAATCCTTTTGTTGTATTATGTCTCTTTAAAATAGCAAATAATACATAATAATATATTACTTGCTCTTCCCTGCTTCTGTGTTATATTTCAGTTAAACAAAGACTAATTTTAAGTGAAGTTGAAATAGGTTAGACTAATTCACACACTAATAAACAGACAAACATACTAAAAACTGTTGATTTGCGACCTGACACTTTAATACAGATATACTTAATTAAAACTTAATCCTGATTGGGAACCCCAGTGTTCCTTTTCTACCCTTAAAAGAGCGCTAGTGCTTTCGCGCCGCGCGGCACTGTTCATTTTGTTCTGAGAATACTCGTAAGCATGTGTCCATTTAAAATTCTTAATAGTACATTATATACTTAATAGAGCCATGCTTTGGCATGTTATGAATCTTCTCGATTGGAGTAACACCATGGCCTTACAGAAAACATATGTTAAAGAATTATTTCCCTATTTAAAATTAGATGACCCCCTGTGTGTTCACTGACATAGTAGCGCATGCTTTAACGCGAGTAGTACTTTGCACACCATATATCTAAACTCAGTTCCAAGAACGTTCTGGGGCTAGAGTCCTCCCTGCCATACCCTACGACTTAGGTACATCCTGGGATGACCAGAGCCGCCGACACTTGCAAATCAAGAGTCTAAAATGTATCTGCACGCTTTCAGTTTCCTGGAATCACGGTAAGGTTCGAACTCCACTAACTTAATTCTCTGGGTTATGACCAACGGAAAAGCTCTGAAGTCTTGGTAACAAAAACTAATATTTTACTAAAGACATTCCTTAAATAAAGATTTTTACTTTTTATGGGTAAGTTTAATTCACTGAACAACATTCATCAATCATCAACAGCTTTTAATAGTCCCACTACTGGACAAGAGGACATAGACCTGTCCTTAGAAAAGAGGTTTAGGTGTACTACACCACGCTGACCAGACGGGTTGGTATAGGGTTTGTGTCAAGTGTTCCTTCTCTTTGCAGTGCTGTTGTGCTGGTAGTTTGCTCCCTTAGTCGACTCTTACGACACCCACGGGGTGAATAGGGGTGGTGATACTTCATACTCTTAATCCGTCATCATACGAAGAACACAAAACAGCATTGTATGTATTGTATTTTATCTATTTCAAACATGGCGATTACTATTAAAAAACTCGTGCTGTCCAAATAATTATAATATCGAGATGACCTCCGCTAGCAATTTTATTCAGTTTTGTTAATATTAAACTGGACTTGTGTTTTGACAAATTAATTCTGCTCAGGAGTTTACCGATAATTATATTTCTTGGTAGGGTTGGCGCTTGAAAGACAGTGAACCACATATAATACCTTTAAACGAGTATGTATATATTATCTGGATCTCGGAAACGGCTCCAACGATTTTCATGAAATTTAATAAGGAAGGGGTTTCAGGAGGGATAAATCGATCTAGCTAGGATTCATTTATAGATAATTTACCTAGGTTATTTAGTTAGGATTCATTTTTAGATAATTTACCAAATAAAAAAATAACGAACACAGCTTGGTCCTCCAGGTGCTTTAAGATTGTTACCAAATGGAATAGTCTGTACAATCGATCTTTATATAGGAGCACCCAAGTAATGGATATTTCTCCTAGACAACTTCCTAGGAAGAGAGTCCCATATCGATTGCTATATTTCTTCTGATCGGCTTAACCACTTGGCATTACGTAAAGTTAATTGGTTTAGAACTTTAGACTAATACTAGCCACAGCGTTTTGCCTTTGCACACTCCAAAATGATGGGGCATTTGGATCATTGACACTTGTGTGCGCTTTTTAAAACAACTTTTTACCAGCAACATGAGCTTTAAGAATGATGATTTATACTCCTTAACATGAGAAAGATTTGAAAACGTTTAAAGGCAGTTGAAGAGATGAAAAGAAAATTATATAAGATTTTTTTTAAAGTTTTAGCTGCAAATGACTTTACTCTGCGTGGTTCAAAACATGAGTAGAAACCAAGAGTGGTGGTCCAAACTATGGTGGCAAATTGAGATGCTTTTTCACGCGCCGCCTAAAGGACCGGGATTAAAGTGATAGGGAAGCATATACTCTGGTATTGGAGTGAGATGAGAATTAATTGATATATTTTGTTGATCACATTAATAAAGAGAAAAACCAAAAAGGTGTCGAAATTTTTCAGCCCATCAGTCATCATGTTTGAAATTTTATGGACCATAATTAACAAATATGACCATCGAGGTTAACCCTGTTTATGTCCAACAGTGGACGTTTTGTATGACTAGCTTTTGCCCGTGGCTCCGCTTGCGCAATTTGTGTTATGGAATGAAGAACAGTCAATAATATACGTAACTAGCTTTTACACGCGGCTTGCTCACGCAGACTTTCATCCCCTGATTTACCCCCTTAGGGGTGGAATTTGAAAAATTCAGTTCTTAGTGCTCACTTACGTTATATAAATTTCAGGATTCTAGCTTCAGCGGTTTGGGCTGTGCGTTGATCTCTGGGTATGTCAGTCAGTCAGCCACATTACTCTTTTATATTTAAAGATAGATTAAATAATTGAATATGAAACTTAGTAGTTTCGACAACCCTAAGCTAGCATCTGGGTGGCCCTCGCGTCCGATACCGTGGCAGTCTAAAATAAAACGATACGGTGCGAGCTAGACGGAACATTTGACGTCACAGCTGCTGTCTCCCTCGCACATCACACAGCGAGTAATGAGTAGAAATCGTTCAATTGTTTTCTTCTTGGTTTCTTTGCAATTATATATTGATGTATTTTTAAACTGCATTAAACTATCAAGAGAAATTAATTATTTTCTTTTCAGTGCACGAATAGCGCGGTGATTAAAGCGGTGACCTCGACGTTTTCTGTTGCCCTTAGTGTTGTTGGTTCAAACCATTGGACAATTGGTCTACCAATTCACAAATTGTAGTTCAGAGTCTGGAAGTTCTTTGTGAACGTTTGATATAATTATGTTCGTTAAGTCCCTCGCGATACAGGAATATTCCTAGTGCGGGTCTTGTCTTTTTAAGAAGAAAAAAGTTATTAATCTATGTGCTATTTATCGGTTTCTTTTATACCATACCTGATATTCTTATCCTCATAGGGATGTACTTAGAATACCAGGATCTAGAACACTAAAGAATCTGGCTAGTTAGAGTTGTGTCAAGTGTTCCTTCTCTTTGCAGTGCTGTTGTCCTGGTAGTTTGCTCCCTTAGTCGACTCTTGCGACACCCACGGGGTGAATAATCCGTGTCCTTAATCCCTAACCAAACGGTCAATATTTTTTTTTATGTATGCCCTGCCAAAATGACTCTACTCTGGCTGACGGAAAGCGTAAGCAGAATCCAAGAGTGGTGGTCACCATACTCATTGCGAATGCAGATAATGCAACAATGCAGCATGGTGACCCACACCATGGCGGCCTAGTGATGCTTCTGCATCATTGGGCCTTCGGTCTCGCTCTCACCAACGAAACACGACAGCAAGAATGCTGTCATTTTAGGTTGGTCCTCTGTGCGAGGGTAGTACCGCCTCGGTCGAATCGGCCCGTTCGTGCAGAAATCAGCGGGGTTCTACTACCTTTTAAATCTTAATCTAAAATAAACTGATGACTGAGAATAATGATTCTTGAGAAAGATCTGCCTCTGTGGCGCAGTGGTAGCGTATGCGACTGCTGTGCTTGAGGTGTCGGGTTCGATTCCAGGGTCGGACCAAATGTTTGTATGATCTGCAAATATTTGTTTCGGAATTTGGGTGTTTTCTATGTATAATATGTATGTATTTACAAAACAAAACTTATATATGTATTTATATCAGTTATCTAGTACCCACATCACATTAATAATACCATAATTAACTATGTCACTAAGGATCTCCAGATACCAGCACCGTGGACACTTTTATATGCAGACGACATTGTTCTCATCGCGGAAACGATGCAAGAGGTGCAATCCGACCTTACTTTGTGGTGCAAAGCCTTGGAACGAAGAGAACTGAGAGTAAGCACATCCAAAACGGTATATATGCATTGCAAACTATCCGATTCGTCGACCTGTGTAACACAGCCACTGTGTATAGGAACCGCTCCTCTGAAAGCGGTCGGCCACTTCAGGTATCTGGGCTCGGTACTGTCATCCGATGCTTGCGTTGTTGGAGATATCGAAGCCGTATAATAATTCTTTATAATAATAATTCTTTATTTGGAATTAATAACAAATTTACATAGAAAATTTGTGACCGATGATACCTGCATAAGTAATAAAATTGTGTCACAAATAAACATCGGATGGCTGAAATGGAGATCTTTGACTGGAGTAATAATTTGCGATTCGAGGATGCCCGTGGAGGTCAAAGGCAACGTATACAAGAGGGCAGATAGACCTGCTTTACTGTACGGATCCGAGTGCTGGCCAATGCGTAAAAAGGAAGAACAAATACTTCACGACAAATACTTCACGTGACAGAGATGAAAATGCTGAGGTGGTCCGGGGGCGTTACACTGAAGGATAGAGTCAGAAACGAGCATATTCGGGGTACGTTGAAGGTTGCAAACATCGCTGACAAACTCATGGAAAATCGTCTGCGGTGGTACGGACATGTTTTGCGGCGCGGGAAAGAGCATTGACAAGTTACGCCATGGACATTGAGGAGCCTAAGCGAGGTCGAGGTAGACCGCCGACTACCTGGATGGGTACTATTAAAAACGACCTAAAGAGGACGGGACTGCAACCGGAAATGACACAGTTGCGCCTGGAGTGGCGCAGGAAGACTAGGAGGGGGACCCCAAAAGACATGGGAAATAACGGCACGGACAAAGAAGAAGATCTAGTACCCACATACACAGCTCTGCTTAGCTTGGGACTAGAAGGCGTTGTGTGTTAAACTGTCCGAAATATTTATTATTTATTTATTAAAAACTAAAAGTATTTTGCGAAACCGTGCGAAAGAATAATTTACCAATTCGTATGCACATATAAATAAATGTATTGCTCGATATTTTATTTAGTAGTTTTTTTATAAGAAAATTCAACTAATTAGTAATATCCTGTTAACTGTTGAAGAAATCCATTAAATACATCTTAATGTCACGTGATTAGTTATTCTAAAATGGCGGCTGAATTCCGATCGTTTTAAATATCTTATTTTATTGATTAATATACATAGGTAGACTGCCTCGTTGGTCTAGTGGTTAGCGTAAGCGACTGCAGGTCACGCGGTCTTGGGTTCGATTCCCGGGTCGGACTGCTGTTGGGTTTTTCTTACAAGAAATTCTTAATAGCAGCCCGGAGTATGGAAGATAGCGGTGTGGCGACTTCCACATACAGCGCAACAGAAATATACTACAGTGCCATCTACGGAAGTTACACTGAACTACGTAGTAACGAAGGAAACTAAGAAACTACCAATCCTGAATCGCGCAGTGAAAGTGCGCGCGCCAATTAAGATACATACAACATCCCAACATCAACCGTTGGGCAGTTGGCCCGCCAGGCATGATCACCTCGCCTGGCCGGAGGATCCTCCCTTTGTGTTGGAGGGACATGACACCTGTCCCCCACAGTGGTGACCCCGACGTGATTGGAAGCAGCCTTCAAAGCAGCATCAGCACGCCACCATCTTGTTCACTTCCACAGCAAGTCTCACAGCCAGCCAGCAACCTCGGCCTCAACAGGGAGACACCACACGCAGCAAGCGACCGCTCCAGCCTGGTTTACCGCTACGGCCTCATCAGCGTCTAGGCACAGCACACTGCAGCTACGGTCCATGTAAGCAGAGCATATCTCTCCCGTCTATGCAGCAGCCAGCCACTACGCAGCAACCGCCCCGACTCACTGGGGACCTCACCGCAGCACCGCGCACCGCACGCCATCCCGACTCACTGGGATCAGCGGACTTCAGCCCCGACTCACTGGGACTAGCGGCACTCAGTTCCGACTCACTGGAACTACTCACTCCTGGCACTGCCAAGCTCCACAACAGAGCACAGACAGCTGACTCAACATATATCAACCTCCGGTCTTGGAGGGGAGTGATGTGGCGACTTCCACATACAGCGCAACAGAAATATACTACAGCGCCATCTACCGAAGTTACACTGAACTACGGAGTAACGAAGGAAACTAAGAAACTACCAATCCTGAATCGCGCAGTGAAAGTTCGCGCGCCAATTAAGATACATACAACATCCCAACATCAACCGTTGGGCAGTTGGCCCGCCAGGCATGATCACCTCGCCTGGCCGGAGGATCCTCCCTTTGTGTTGGAGGGACATGACACCTGTCCCCCACAGCGGTATTTCCCGCCCGTGCCTCGGAGAGCACGTTAAGCCGTCGGTCCCGGTTGTCTTGAACATCTATGGCAATAGTTATTGGGCAGCCAGTGCACTCAAATATACTGATAACTAGTTCAATCTTCAAATTTAGTTCACCCTCAGGGTTGCGGAGGTCCGATTCCAGTCGCTCCGTGGAAAAACTGATATTAGGTAAAACCTGTTGAACTAGTAGCCGACCCCAAATCTTGGGAATAATAAAGGCTAGGAAGATTATGAATATACATAAATAGACTTATAAATTATGATTAATGATGAGATTATATTATAAACAGTAGTAGCGGTTTAACCGTGAAAGCGTAACAGATACAGTTACCCTGGGAGAGCCACGCTTCGGTATGAATGGGTCGGCTCGACCGGAGAGATACCACGGCCTCACAGAAAAGTGGTGTGAAACAGCGCTTGCGCTGTGTTTCAAAGAGTGAGTGATGAACAAATTTGAATCATGACCCACCATAAGCTTACTTTCTTACAGACATTCAAATACAATTTGTCGACCACCAACCAGTACCTACAAACCTACAAATTTCGTTCCATTAACAAATCAAATTCTTAGTCAACTAAGACTAAATTATCCCCCATCTGTTACAGCATAATAACCCTTAAATATACAACCATTTACTTACTCAAAATAGCTCGTAATCTTTATAAACTAATTCAGTTAGTGGGGAAGGGAAATGGCGCGAAACTTGTAAACGTCAAAATTGACAGGCCGCCATCTTGCGCTGCCAATAACCCGGGATAATTACGCGAACGATTAGTCAAAGCGTCTTAAAGATGGACTGCTTTTACTTTGTAATGTAACAAACAATGTAAACAATATTTTCCTTATTCTTCGTATATTTTTAAATAAACTATTGTATCATTAGATTGTTTTAAAAGATTGAGAATGGTATGTCAGGATATTTATAAAACATTGCACAACGCATCCTTTGATGAGGATGAGGCAAAATAATAATTATAGATTAAAAATAACGAGTATTATAAAATACATTATAATATAATTTTCTAAGCGCATAAGAAATACTTAGTTTAGTTGAAAGTGCTAATCTCAGAAATTAAAAGTAGTAGAGCCACGCTGATTTCAGCATTGTTGGGCACAGAAGATCAACCTAAAGTGACAGCATTTGAGCTGTCGTCTTTCGTTGGTGAGTGCGAGACCGGAGGCCCAATGATGCAGAAGCATCTCAATAGGCCGCCATAGTGTGGGTCACCATGCTGCATTGTTGCATTGTCTGCATTCACAGTGAGTATGGTGACCACCACTCTTGGATTCTGCTTATGCTCTCCATCAGTCAGAGTAGAGTCATTTTGGTAGGCCCAATCATAAAAAAATTCTAGGCCAAATTGAAAAATGATTTTAGTGTTGGATAGCCTATGCATTGAGAAAAGCTGTAGAGCCTTAAGCCATAGGCTTTATGCCGTCACGCTAAGACCAGTAGGAACGAAGTTTCAATAAAAAAAGTTGCAAAAACCGTGGAAAATTTATTCTATCTAGTGTAATTACTTATAGATAAACTTGTTTTTATCTATATGTATTTATAAAAGAGTGTGACTGACTGACTGACTGACATACCCAGAGCTCAACGCACAGCCCAAACCGCTGAACCTAGAATCCTGAAATTTTGTATGTAGGTTCTTTAAATAACGTAAGTGAGCACTAAGAAAGGAATTTTTGAAATTCCAGCCCTAAGGGGGTAAATAAGATGATGAAAGTCTGCGTGAGCAAAGCCGCGTGTAAAAGCTAGTTATAGCTTAACTAATTTTTACAATCAGCTGGGCCCGCATGTATATCGGTTATGGCGATAGAAAGAATCCTATGTCCTTCTCTAGGAATCAAAGTATCTTCATGCCAAATTTCAATAAAATAGTTTAGCCGTTTAATAGACAGAGATATTTTCAAATTTTTAATATTAGCATGAATTATATTATATCAATGAGCTTGATAACATCGGCATTAATTGTTAACACATACAATTAATATATAACTTATATACACACAACACCAATAATTTCTCACGGCAACCGATTTCTTATTATGATAAACTTCGCACATCCGTTTGATAGGATCGCTATCGCGTTACGCTACGGTGTAAATGCGGCGGGGTTAAGTCGGAGGTAACCGAACCAACCCACTGAGCTTAATTATGTTTAAAACGTTTGTTTACAACAGTTTCTTGGGACAAACGCGAAGACTATAAGGGACTAATATCCTGCCAAGACATCTTATGATTAATTGACCAACATTTTATTAGGTTTTATGCTTTATAACCGACTTCAAAAAAGGAGGAGGTTCTCAATTCGACTGTACTTTTTTTATGTTTGTTACCGCAGAACTTTCGACTGGGTAAACCTGTGGTTTTTTAAATTTAAAAGCTGGTGCTTCTCGTGTGGTCCATATCTTGAAGTTGGTTTGTTTGTTAAAATTTTACTTTTTATTTTTTTAGTTGGGACCAATCCCACCCACACGACCGCTACTGAAACTCCTGTACACCAGGATCAACAGCAGTGACCCACGAACTCACCGAGTTATTGTAACTCGAGAAGTCCCAGGAAAAACTAAACTGTCTTGGAACTTGCAACGAAATGAATCAGAAGAAAACTGAAGGAGTTGGAAATATAATAAGTTTTTAGTTTTTTTTAAAAACTCTTATACAGGGCCATTTGAAATTAGGCAGAGCCTGTATGTTTCTTTTTTCTGGAACACATATACTCGAAATCCTATTTTGTACTTCTGACTACACTTATTTAAAGTTTAATGATGGTCGGGTGAGCAGTTTAGGCATAAAAATGTGACAACAAACGTTTATGCGAACTGTAGCATGAGTCGTGACAGACAGTGGCACTTCTTGTTTGCATTGATGGGAAATTGAGAACAAAATTGATGCAATCTATACTAATATTATAAAGCTGAATAGTTCGTTTGTTTGTTTGTTTGAAAGCGATAATCTCATGAACCGCTGGCCCGATTTGAAAAATTATGTGCTAGTGCAGTGCTAGATAGCCCATTTATCGAGGAAGGCTATAAAATATATATCATCTCGCTAAGACCAATAGGAGCGGAGCTACAATGAAAAATGTTTAAAAAACGTGGGAAAATTATCACGCTACGGGCAATATGAGACGCAAACGAGGTTGCGTGGGTCCGCTAGTAAATAGATAAAAACCGTCTGTATACCTATATGTTGCATATTGTGTCAAATGTTGAGCTCAATCGTTGCTACTTTTTGAGTTCTTGAATTGTACACAAAACCAACTTAACAAATTTAAATAGGTAATTAAGTTAGTGTTAGTGGATAATAGCGGAGTTTTCTACACAATCTCTGAGATAAAAACTAAATGTTACGCTTACAGACTACACAGACATTTCAAGCCCCTCTCGGTTTTAATTGAAATAGTTTGAACAAATTCACGGCGTTTAGGTGACGTTGATTGACTCCGAACTCCGAAAACGCTTCGCTGATACTTTTTATGCAACTTTATTAGCTTTTGTAAGCAAAAACGCTATAAGTACCCTTTTAGGGTTCCGTGCCAAAGGCAAAAAACGGAACCCTTATAGATTCGTCTGTCTGCCTGTCCGTCCGTCTATCTGTCTGTCCGTCCGTATGTCACAGCCACTTTTTTCCGAGACTATAAGAACTATACTGTTGAAACTTGGTAAGTAGATGTATTCTGTGAACCGCATTAAGATTTTCACACAAAAATAAAAAAAACAATAAATTTTGGGGATCCCTTAGAACTGAAACTCAACATTTTTTTTTTCTTCAAACCCATACATGTATATGGATAGGTCTTCAAAAATGATATTGAGGTTTCTAATATCATTTTTTAGGGTTCCGTGCCAAAGGCAAAAAACGGAACCCTTATAGATTCGACATGTCTGTCTGTCTGTCTGTCCGTATGTCTGTCCGTCCGTATGTCACAGCCACTTTTTTCCGAAACTATAAAACCTATAATGTTGAAACTTGGTAAGTAGATGTAGGTGTTCTGTGAACCGCATTAAGATTTTCACACAAAAATAGAAAAAAAACAATAAATTTAGGGGGTCCCCATACTTAGAACTGAAACTCAAAATTTGTTTTTGCATCAAACCCTTTCCTGTGGATAGGTCTTCAAAAATGATATTGAGGTTTCTAATATATTTTTTTTCTAAAATGAATAGTTTGCACGAGAGACCCTTCCAAAGTGGTTAAATGTGTGCCCCCCCCATGAATGATAAAACTAAATAAAATATATGATGTACATTACCATGCAAACTTCCACCGAAAATTTGTTTGAACTAGATCTAGTAAGTAGTTTTTTTTTTTAATACGTCATAAATCGTAAACCGCAAAAAAGTACACTATTATTAAAACCTCAATCAAAGTTACAACGAACTACGAGAACTTTTATATTATGTTACTTGCTGCTTCGGAACCCTTCATGGGCGAGTCTGACTCGCACTTGGCCGCTTTTTTTTTAAAATTAATCGAACGGAAGGGTATGAAATGTAGCACAGTTAAAGTTTATATGGAGGAAGAATGCAGAAAGCTATAAAAAATATGGTCGAATTTCGACTATTGGGCGCCCACTAAATTGTTTTAAACGTGTGTTTTGCTGGCATGCCTGGATAAAATAGTTAACACCACGCTTACACCAATAGGAGCCGAGTATGATTGAAAACAAACATTTTTGTGTGGGTTAGCTAATAAGTTCGTTTATCAACTGTTTAAGAGTTGTAAGATTTTTTTTTAAAGACATCTCCCGCACTAGGAATAAATCGTGTGTCGCGGGGGACTTTACAAACATATATGAAACGGACACAAATAAATAACACCCAGACTCAGAACAACAATTTGTGGATCACCCAAAGTGTTGTCCTACGTGGGATTTGAACCCACGACACTTGGCGAAGTAGGAAACGGCGTGGTGAACGTTAAACCACTAGGCCAAACGTGCAGTCGTATAAGTAGGTACGTTATAAAATAAGAAGGTAGGTACCTAACTACTTATTGGAGGTTCAACACAATTATAAAAGCCTCTCAAAGCATTAAGACAACCTTACCTAATCAGGACTAACAATAAACCCAGTACAGTAATAACAATTCTAATTATTTCTATTACTTTATTAAACAGGGATGTCGACTACCCTTAATTGGCAAAGTTGCGCGAATTGAAATTTCAACGCGAGGGGCGGAAAGAGGGGGTTGGAACGTCCGAGGGGTGAATAAAGGATGAAAATTAATTGCATGATTTGTTTCAATAAATAATTGTTTTTTTTTATATAAATAAGTAGGTTTTCCACTATTCCTATGATATCACTTTTTTTTTATTTATAATGACAACTACCGCATTAGGAATATACATCCTGTATCACGGAGGACTGCACAAACATACATGAAATGGGCACAAATAACACCCAGATTCGGAACAACAATTTGTCGATCATTCATAAGGCTACAGAACCCAGAACACTTAAGTGACTACTTAAACCCCTATGCCATTTGAGCAGTCGTATTAATGTTCTGAGTTGGTTACACAACGCCATCTAGTCCCAAGCTAAGCAGAGCTTGTGTTATGTGTACTAGACAACTGATATAAATACATATAATACTTTTTTTTTGTAAATACATACACATACATAGAAAACACCCAAACTCCGAAACAAATATTTGCAGATCATACAAACATTTGGTCCGACTCGGGTATCTAACCCGAGACCTCAAGCACAGCAGTCGCATACGCTACCACTGCGCCACCGAGGCAGTCTTCAACTTTGTTTTCAATAAGTCTATTTATTTGAGTAGCAAGATATGATAGTGGAACAGCATCTATAAATTAATACGTGAAGCAATAACTTAGTAGGTACCCCTTATTATATACTATCTATACTTATAATAAAAATGTAGCAGGTCCAATTCTGTACATTAAAGATATTTAGAATTTTTTTTGGAGGGCTCTCTATAATCAATACTGAAGCCAAAACTGTAATTTTTTCAGTTTTGTCTGTCTGTCTGTCTATCTGCCTGTATCTTGGCCGCGCATCACGCCGAAACTACTGAACGGATTCAAATGAAACTTGGCATGATTTGAGTTCATACTACCAGGTAGGACATATGATACTTTTTATCCCGAAATTCAGTGTTTTTTTGTGTCCGCGACTGTACACTGCCTGTGGGAAGCTGAGACAGATATGTAAATATGGCGGTACGAAGTTCGCCGGGTCAGCTAGTATATTATAGACACGCTACATTATTTCGCACTCCATTTCATTCGACTAATTACGCGAAAAATTGCGTGATATTGCGTTTGCTAGATACTTACAATAAACAATTTAGTGATGTTGACATTTTCATCGGTACCAAGTATAATTTTTAAAAAAGAGTTTTGGCTATATTAGTTTCATCACGGGCTAGTTAAATTCTTTACATTGTCGGCACTGGGTGGCAGGTTTGATACGTTTTCCTGATGGTAAGTATAATCTTTTAATTGTATGTATGTAAGTCTTCAAATAATACTGTGTGTATTTAATTTTTATAATTTTATTTATATTATATTCTTATTTATTTACATATAATCATTGCTATATATTACATGTCATTTATATTATTAAATTTATTAAAATCCCTCTCCAAAGTCTATCAATCAAATTTCAACATCATGCATAATTATTTGTTTACCATGTTCATATCGTTCATCCACCTTATGTTCATCTACTGTGGATAACTACATATTATTGGCTACACATATATTTATAGTTTAGTGAGTGGCAGCTGTTGTTATCCCTATGAATAAATAAATAAATTACGAAAATGAAGTCGAGGAGTATGAAACTAGGCACAGTTACAGTTTATATGCAAGACATGATAAGTGCAGAAAGCTAAAAACACGGAATATTTTTTTTTAACAGAAACCGACTTCAAGTTTCGACTCGATTTCTCTTGGATGCCATTATCAGATCTTAATGTCCTTATCATGGTACCACCGTTAGGACATCTCCTTTCCATTAAATCATCAAAATCGGTTCATAAACGACGAAGTTATCCGCGAACACACATAAAAAAAACATATATACGGTCGAATTGAGAAACCTTCTCCTTTTTTGAAGTCGGTTAAAAATAAATAAAAAATGAATTATGATTGAATTTCAATAACTGGGCGACCTGGTATACGTAAATACCTAAATAGCAAAACTGGGATACTAAATATACTGTTTTTCTCTCATTATCAAGTTAGTTGATTACATACGAATGACAGAGCTGGTGATAATGATTAGGATCCGCCCACTTCACACCTAAGTAGCCATCTCAGTTATCATTAGCCGATAATTAGTAATATACCGTGTTATCATTAGGCGATAATTACTAATATAGGCGTGTTATTACGTAATAATTACTAGTTTAGGTGAAAAAGAATTTTGCTTATAAAGTATAACTTTGATTTATACTTTTGTTCGGTTCGTGTTTGAATTAGATATGTGGTTGTATTATTATGTAATTATTAGAACATTCCCGTATAATGTATTTGAAATATTTAATGTTTAATGAAGAAAACTGTCTCGTTGGTAAAGCTGGTAGCCTATGCAACTGCCGATGATCAAGTCTCGGGTTCGATTCTTTTTTAAAGCGTAGGAAATCCAATAACATGTCATTTTGGGTTGGTCTTCTGTGTAAGCTGATTGCGGAGTATCGAGCCGGTCCCTTCGTACTGAAATCAACGTAGCTCCACTGCCTATTAATGATAAAGATGAAACTGAAAGTATATTTACCCAAATAAAAAGAACCATTTCTCAAATCGTTTCATAAACTACGAAGTTATGAGGTAACAAACTTAAAAGAAAATACCAAAAAATTGAGAACCATCCTTTTCAAAAGTCGGTTAAACACAAATCAGAAAACAATAGTCTTGTTCTTACGTCTGTTCAATTCACACCTACATAACATATAATTATTCTATAATTAACAATATGGCTACCTATTCTTGTTACCACCTCTCATTATAGCGCTAATTAGCTCACTTATGTACGTTTATAATTATATGTCGGTAATAATGCGTTCTACCTGTTAGGTATTACATATATCTAACTATCTTTTGCTACGACTCCGTCCGCATGTATGACAGTTATCGCAGTACATAGTAAACTATAATTATGTTATTCAGATGTAATATAACATATCGAATAAATAAAAGTGTCTGTTTGTATAATTAAAATTACCGATTTTTATTATAAGCATAATATGCATGAATACACGGAGCATATAAAAAAATTGTCTGTCTGTCTCGGTCTGACTATCTGTTTGTTCCGGCTAATCTCTGGAACGTCTCGACTGATTTAGACGGTACTTTCACTCACAGATAGCTGATGTCATGAGGAGTAACTTAGGCTACTTTTTACCGGACTGCGAAAGGGTTATGTTTTTCGAGTGTATGTGTGTATGTATGTATGTATATTTCTTTAGCACGCCCTAGAGCCTAAACGGCTTGTCGTATTTTTATATGAGTGGTGTCAATAGATTCGTCTTAGTCGTGAGAGTGACACTGGGTATTTAAAAAAAAAACCTCAATTTAATAAAGATGGCAGATATTGACGCAGTTGGGTTTTAAAAAAATAATTGTTACTTGCTTTAGACTAGCTTTGCCCCGCGGTGTTATCCGCGGTTGTAAAGGTACAACAATAACCGCGAGTAATACCGCGGGACTCAGCTAGTATGCTATACGATAGTTTCATCTAAATCTGTTGGTACTTTTTGTGTGAAAGAGTAACAAACATCCATGGGTTTTAAGGGGTCACCGTCACCGGAGTGTAGTGGGTTCAAACCCCACATGAGACAACACTTTGTGTGATCCACAATTTGTTGTTCTGAGTCTAAGTGTATTTTCCATGTGTGTAAAGTCTCCCGTGACACAGGAATAGTCTTCATGCAGGTGCTGTCAGAAATATACAAACAGACATTCGTAAAACATAACCCTCTTTCTCACGCTGTCGGGATAAATAAAGAGAAATGTAAGGTATTTAATATTTATTTCACCGAAACATTAAAAGTAGATTAAAAGATTTTCCATTTTGAAACTGAAAAGCTATTTTCTAAACTATTTTCACGGCCATTTCATCTGAATCGTTGCGAAAAAATCGCAAGACATCCCCAACTAATGGTTTGGAAGAAAACGATTCTGCACAAGGCTGGGACTTAATCGATAAATAATATATCGATAAGTTGAGAAAAAACCTAGAGACCCTTGGAAACAAACTAGAGATCATCATGAATAAATAAATAACTAAATAAATACTTCGGATATCGGACACACAACGCCATCTGGCCTCAAACTAAGCAGAGCTTGTACTATGAAAGCTAGATTGACTGCTAGAATACTGTTTTTTTGCCAATAGCCTATATTAGTCCTCTGCTGGACAAAGGCTTCTGATTAGAAACTTGGCCTACGCCTACTATACTACACTAATCGAACTGGTTGGTTTACGGTTTCCTTCTTTTTGCAGATAAAGGAAGAGATATTGTACGTGTTTATGCATGGAGATGAAGCAAAACAGGTGTGTCAGGACCGACGTAAGTGGAGATCAATTGTCTACCTACCCCTGTCGGTAATAGGTGTGACTATATACATATATCTATGTATTGTATTTAAAAATCACCAACATCTTGGTTTCGCTCGTATGATTATTTCGTATTTGTAACTTGGAAAATTACAAACTTATAAACAACCGTTTATTCCTCTTAAAAAGTCTTAATTAATGGAACTGACAACACAAAAGCATCAGATATCAAAATTTCAAGTAAGTAGCCCATGTGGTTTATACTCTGCGTTAATGGATCAGTCAGTCTAGGCAATTAATTATATTTGTGTGGATTAAATTAGGGTACTAAAACCAAAACGTAATCTTCTATAATATATTCACACTTTCTTAAACACCATACGGCAAATGAAACTGACCCCACGTTTAAGAAAATTTTAAATAACAATACACAATGGACCCCTCGACTCTCGCTAACTAATTCAATCAAATAAACTGGGGTCCGATCAGTAACTTCATAAGTTAAGAGCTATCTTGACTTGGAGCGTGAAAACATATGTTTAAAGGATGGTATGAATAGGGTTGGGAAATATATCGATAAGTTGTGAAAAGAGTAATTCGGTTATAGGGTTCGGACTTTCGGGTAATTGATAATTCGACTCTGATCAGCGCCTTAAGCTCCCAGGAGCTTGGGTCCAGGTTAGAGCGATGGTAAAGCACTTGTGAATTTTAAGTTACAGATGTAAATCGATTGTGGTACCTAATTACTTATAAATTGTATTTTTTTCTGTAACTATAATTAGTTATCTAGTTACTTATACGACTCGATACAAGATTCGAAAATGAATAAAAGGTTAAAGATATTAGAATAAAGAGTCTTAGTCTTGTAAATCTACTGAAGTCTTTATGTATGTATGAATGGTCTTTATGTATGTATGTATGAATGGTAACAAAAAATATTAAACAACTATAACCCGAATACGTAGGTAACAACTTTTGATAAAATTTGTATCGCCAATATCACCCGGACCATTATTACGAATCTATTGATTCTTTCTCCTTCTTCATTAAATTCGGTTTAGTTGTTTAGACGCTATGGTGGAACATATAAACATACATAGGCTCCATCATAGTCGTGTAAAAAATTTAAGTCTTTTACAAAATTATCTTAGAAATTAATTAAATATACCTATTGAAAAACCTAATTCACTTCACACTGTTGTATAAAGTTATAACTATAGATTTAGCATGAATATTTAATGTTGTTTTAACTGAGCGACTTCATTATATACTATGTAAAGATCTAACATTTGCATGTTACCTGTCAAGCTTAAGATAAATGACGAAAGATAAAGATAATGATTCATATAAGAATTAAATAAGGCATAATTTTTGCCTTTAATAAAATAACTTGTATCTGTTCTATTTGTGTCTGTAAAGTCGATACAATTCAAATAATAAAAAAAGCTTTCCAGCGCTGTTTTTCTTAATAGTTTGTTAAACGACATAACTAATAACAAAACGCTGCAACTTAACGCCGTTTCACTTCCATACTGCAGGTTTATATAATTATTTTTTTGTTAAATTTGAAAAAAAAAACGAAAACTCCCGTCGAATCGACCCATTTATGCCTAAGTATGGTTCTAAGAGCGTTTTTTGATTTTTATCATGAAACGCTCTACTAATCTAACTAATATACTAGCCTTATAATTACCGAGATAATGATTACGAAAACATCGATAAAAACTGTTGTACAAGTGAGCAAAAACGAACAGTTCCAACTAACTGTTAACTAGTGAACATGATATAATGAGACGTTTAAACTAATTATGTGATTAATTATCGACGTTTTTAATTGACAAATTATCGACTCAGCGCAACTCTATACCGTTATTGAATAGTGCTGGGATATTAGAGTAAGTTGTGTGCTTATATTTCGAGAGTATATATTTTTTTAACTATTTAATAGCCCAATGCTGAACCCAGGCCTCTCCTTAGAAGGGAGGTTAAGGTCTACTACACCACGCTGACCAGACGGGTTGGTATAGGGTTTGTGTCAAGTGTTCATTCTCTTTGCAGTGCTGTTGTCCTGGTAGTTTGCTGTCTCAGTCGGTTCTTACGACACCCACGGGATGGATAGGGGTGACCCTCCGTATTCTTAATCCGTCACAACACGGACACTTCATGATAGAATATGAATGATTTTTAAAGAACGGGAAAGGTAATTTATTATTTAATTAAGTTTAGTAATATTTCCACTAGACCCTTCAATTTGAATATATTTATTCCAATATATCGGTTATTAAACAAAAGTAGCGTATATAGCGTGGCGGAGCCACGCTTCGGCATGAATGGGCCGGCTCGACCTGAGTGATACCACGGCCTCAGAGAAAACCGGTGTGAACAGCGCTGGCAATGTGTTTCACCAAGTGAGTGAGGATACCGGAGGCCAATACCTCAAACCCTCCCCCCATCCTCCTCCCCACCCTCCAAAGATCGACAACGCACTTGTGAGACCTCTGGTGTTGCGGGTGTCCATTGGCAGCGGTAATCGCTTACCTTCAGGCGATACGTAAGCTCGTTTGCCATAAAAAAATAAAAGAAAAAATATCCTTCTCTAAAGTCTAATCCAAATTTACACCGAAATTCGGTTCAGCGGTTTAGCCACGTAAGCGTGACAGACAAACAGAGTTACTTTTGAATATATATTATTAGTTCGGATTAATCATCTATAATTTCTTCTTCACTCTTCATCAGCCTATCGCATTCCACTGCTGGACATAGGCCTTTTCAATTGACCTCTCTTCACACTTGATTGCGTAAAATACTCAACAGTAGTAACACACTTCTGTTTATTCCATTAAAACATACAAGCGTGATTATATAAACTCCAGTGGCCAATTATCAAATATTCAACAATCTACGTTTGTACTCACATCACATAACTAAAACTTTTGATTAAATCATGCAACTACCGATTGAATAATAGTGTGGAGTCGATTGCTGTGTATAATCGATTATCCGATTCGATTCTTACTCGTAATCGATAACCGTGGTTAATGTGACATGTATTATTATTTCTTAACTAGTTGGTGTAGTTATACAGATTTACTTAATTCAATTTGAAATTAGCTTTTGTCCGCGGTTTCTTGTATGTCTGTTATCGCGGTAGAGACGGTACCTACCTATGTCGTCCTTCTCCGTCCGTCTCTAAATTCTTTCAAATCAGTTCATCAGTTTTGCCGTACAAGCATAAGAGACAGACAGGCAGAGTAATTTTCGTGTTTATAATATCTAATACCTTTAATCGAGCAATTCTTGTAGGATTTATATATAATCTGAATCTCGGAAACGGCTATAACGATTTTCAAGAAATTTAGTATTCAGGGGGTTTCAGAGGCGATAAATTGGTTCATTGCCCGTGGTCCTACTGCGTAGTCCTGATAGTAGTACCACGGGTGAAAAATATTGCCCGCGATCTAGCTAGGATTCATTTTTTGAAAGCTTTCCCGAAAAATAATACCAAGCACAGATCGGTCCATCCATCCAGGTACTTAGTAAGAATAATTATTTTAACTTTTTCTTTGGTAAAACTACTATCTGGCCTGTTGGTCTAGAGGCAAATGATCTTAGGCACTTTGCTAGAGGTCTAGATTCAATCTGGAACAATGTTTAATATGTAGGTACTAAAGAAATATAGAAGTATGTTTATCAGCACGTAATCAGCTCCACCAGAATGCTACAAAAACTAGCAAAGAGAAGGAAAACTTGAAAAAAAACCACCACTATTCATCCCGAGGGTGTCGTAAGAGTCGACTGAGACAGCAAACAACCAGGACAACAGCACTGCAAAGAGAAGGAACACTTGACACAAACCCTATACCAACCCGTCTGGTCAGCGTGGTATAGTAGACCAACACCTCCTTTCTAAGGAGAGGCCCATGTCCAGCAGTAGACTGTTGAAGACTGTTAATAATAATAATTACCGTTATATTATATCTATTACAGTATCAATGCTTAAGTCAAATAACTCCAAGTTTTTCCTCAACACTTGCGACAACTTGATAATGATAGTTAAAGAGTATTTGTTTGCAATTTGCAAGATGTCTGCTAAATTATATGATTATAGCAAATTATTGACATTTGTATTTACATTTGCGTGGCACGCAAATGGACAGTCGACGTGTCCTCTATAAACGTATACGATACTTTATTGGTGGAATATTTCTGTAGCTATGTTAGTAAGTTAAGTTAGGAAACTATGAACAGTTGCACGGTTGGCCTAGTGGTTAAAGCGGTCACCACGTCGCTTTCTACTGCGCCAAGTGTTGTATGTTCAAATCTCACATGAGACAACACTTAATGTGATCCACAAATTGTTGTTCCAAGTCTGGGTGTTCTTTGTGCCCGTTTCATTTATGTTTGAAAAGTCCCCTGCTACACAGGATTTGTTTCTAGTGCAGAAGTTGTCTTTTAAAACAAAACAAAGATTAAATGTAATATAAATATTGCTTATAAATTCTTATCGATATGTCATTTAAAATTCTATCGACACTATCCCAACACTAAAATCCAATTTTTTCGCCGCACCTTCGTCGTTCCGTATACATATTTATCAAACATTACACCACGGTTAATGATCTCTAATTCTATTAAATATCTGTCTGTTTGTTTTGATCTCGAAAACATTAGTTACATGTCTCGGTTTTATTTTTATTGTAGGGTATATTTGTATGTTTGTGAACATATTTTGTACTTTGATAAACAGAACCTGTACTATGATAACCAAACTGCTGATAAATAGACCTATTTATATACTTCTAAACATATTAAATGATCATTCACATCACTCATAATTATTACCAGGTGGGAATTGAATTCACAATCTCTCGTTCAGCGCGCACATAACCATCAGACCCGTGCTTTATCATTACATTATATAAATAGCCTTTAGTCCACAGCTACACATTGACCTCTTCTTAGCAAGGAGGCTTCGGCCTAGGGACCCGATCACATTTTTCATTCCTAAATTTTCCACGTGTTTTTCCAAGTCTACATCACCACTACCTCAAAAATGTTGATAATTTAAACAGCCTACATCACCCGGGCCTTTATTACGAATCTATTGACACCTCATTCATTAAGATCGGTTCAATAGTTTAGGTGTTACGGTGGAACATACAAACATACACCATGGAGAGCCACGCTTCGGCATGAATGGGCCGGCTCGAACGGAGTGGTATCACGGCCTCACAAAAAACCGGTTTGAATCAGCGCCTGCGCTGTGTTTCACCGAGTGAATGAGGATACCGGAGTCCCATACCCCAACCCCTCCCCCCTCCACCTCCAGATCACCAAAGGCCGGCAACGCACTTGTGACTCTGGTGTTGCGGGTGTTTATGGGCGGCGGCAGTCGCTTACCATCAGGCAATACGTCTGCTCATTTGCATGCTGTAGTCGGATAAAAAGTAGAATGCGTGAAAAATACTAATAACTTTCCGCTTCTGTCTACCCCTCGTATGAGAAGAGCCCATCATGAACCAAATATGTAGCATATTTACACCTCACTACAAAACCCCTCTCAAATAAGGGGTAATTCCCCAAATCTTGTGTAACATTCATCCCTAAACCACAACAAGCGATAATTTCATAACTACCCCCAAGCGTGTTGTGTTAGATAAGGGTGAATGAGGGTTGGTTTTATTAACTGAGTATAAAAATCTTTTACGCACAATGTTTTTACGCCCCATTGGTGGGGTATTGTTTGTAATGATATAGCAGTTTGTTTTCCGTGTTGGGTAAAAGAAATTGTTTATATTTATTACTGGCTGAACCCCGCCTCGGGGCGAAGATAGTCTTAAAAAAAGTAGTCTTAACTACATCTTATATCATCAGCTATCTGTCAGTGAAAGTATTGTTAAAATCAGTCCAGCTGTTCATTAGATAAGCCGGAACAAACAGACAGACGGACAGACAGACAAAAATTGTAAAAAATGTTGTTTTGGTATATTATATGTACCGTGTATACATACTGTATACATACATATGCATTTAGTAAAAGCGATTATTTTAATATTACAAACATACACTCCAATTTTATTTGTATATATGTAGGGGAAGAATGGCTTTTATGCCTATAATCCAGAAACCTCCGACCAGGGTTGGTATTAGATTAGTGCCTTTTTTGTGACTTGTTGAAACATCCCCTCAGATTTGTAGCCTTGAGACAGCCCTCTCACCCAAAATGCAAGTGTTTCACGTCGAATCTCTTTCTATAATCGCTATCGCCTCTATTTTCTTGTATTATTGGTTAATATTTTGTTTTGACCACGTGACTTAGCGTGGAGATGACGCCACTCCATGCATTTGTTAGTTTTTTTAGTTTTTTAATAACATTCAAGTTTGTAGAAAATCACAGGCCTATTGCAGTATTGTCGGTCCTCGGAAAGATCTTTGAATCCATTTTATAAATGGCTACATATTCAATCAAATCAGTACGTACTTAAGTGATTGTCAACATGGTTTCCGACCTGCGCGCTCTACACTAACCAATCATATTAAATTCATAGACTACTTGAGCACTAGGATGACTGCGGGCCGCCAAGTGGACGCAGCATATTTTGATTTCAAAAAGGCATTCGACCTTGTGGACAATGATGTGCTTGTGGGGTCGCGATGATGCAATACATTGTAATAATAAAATGCATGATCAGCTAATGTAGCACATCGCACCTCGGGCTCGACAGGGCTCCGCTGGAGTCTTTAGTCAGTCCGCACCTTCGAAATGTAACACACGTTTGGTTGGACTAGTCAGTCCGCACCTCCGATAGCTAACACACGTTAGTGTCAGGCAATCTCAGTCACTCAGCTCAAGTAATTAATGTATCCACTCCGCTCAACTAATTAATGTACAGATGAACGCGAAATATATTCGGTTTACATAAAGAACCTTTTATTTACAACTACAACAAATACAACATTACTATATTAGCAATATCTGCTAAATTGGTGACCCCGACCGAGAAGAATATGCAACCTTGGAGTGGAGAATGAAGCACTCGGTTCGCAGCACCGATACGAGTCGGTCTGCATGCATCGTCGATAAGGTACGTAACGTACATCAGATACGATATGGGCGTCTAATTAAGAAAAATGTAACCTTCAGATCACGTCGGGGAGTATAGACCTACTTATAGAGGCGACCACCGACGTGTATCATATGTAATTGGAATCAAGAGAGATTGCGGACTGCTCCCCATTGTTTAGAAATGGGTAATTAGTATTTATATATGCATTTTTGGATATAACGTTTAAAAAATGACACTAGTACTTCCGACAGATTAGTATCACAAGAACAGAGAGATATCACTACAGGTACGTCACCAGTACATTAAGAAGGCAGGAGAAAGGTCTCCGTCTTACTGGTGAGTGTATAAAAATGTGGCAAGAACGCCAAGAACATGTGAGTAACCGTGCAACTGGAACAAGGCAAGTACGTCATCAGTACAAAGAGGGCTGCAGAAATATGAAAACGCCTTACTGGTGAGTGTATTATGTGAAAGTATAGTGAGCGAATATAAATTATGTGCCGTGAATAATAGAGAAATGAAAATGTGCAGATTAAGGACATTAGAATTTAACTTAGGGTTGAGCAAGGTCATTTAAGTATACCATTAATCACGTGACGTCAAGGTAATTTTGGGCGCAGATTCGAAGAACTCGTCAATTACTCTATTTTAGCGAATTTACTAGCGAATTAAGTATATTGGCAGTTTGAGGTGTTATCTCGCTAATCGGAAAGGTCACAATCACTCTAAGTTAACACAAGGAACATAATATGAATTGTAAGCACATCGACATCGGTAACAAAGTAGTATAGTATATGCATTGTGAAGTTTCTACTAAGTACGCTAGACCCTATGTACCTGACAATTCAGGGAATTAGTTTGTCATAGCATTCATGAAATACTTACAATTGTGATAACGTTATTATTAAATGGATTTTTGCTACATGTCGGATTAAAATCAAAGTCTGGTTTAGGAAAGAAATGGTTAATTTTGTCAATCAAGCTCAAGGCCAAGTGTAAAATTGAAAAATGTAATCGATTATTATTATGTTGTGTAATATGTAAACATTTTTATCATGTATTTTATCAGAATATGTATTTTTTGAACTTATTCTATGTTATGTAAACTATTGTGAAACAGCGTATAATATTTTAAATGAAAACTGTAATTAATGTTAAAGTGTAAATGAAACCATAATGTAACTTTGTATTCAAATCATAATTTAATTGAGTAATTTTTATATAAACATTGTAATACCTGCGACATGCATAAGAGCATCAGGTTACGCGCGTGGGCAAGCGCTTATTCTACGAATCATTATTGTTGTGACCAAGGCTTAATCAGTGTCAGCGCTTTCATGTGTGCCTTGCGCGCCCTAAGTAAGTTTAAAATTTTATTGTAATGATATATGATATTGTAACTATTTGATAGAATAAAATTTTTCTTGTAAGAGAGGGATGACTGTGGGGTCGCGATGATGCAATACATTGTAATAATAAAATGCATGATCAGCTAATGTAGCACATCGCACCTCGGGCTCGACAGGGCTCCGCTGGAGTCTTTAGTCAGTCCGCACCTTCGAAATGTAACACACGTTTGGTTGGACTAGTCAGTCCGCACCTCCGATAGCTAACACACGTTAGTGTCAGGCAATCTCAGTCACTCAGCTCAAGTAATTAATGTATCCACTCCGCTCAACTAATTAATGTACAGATGAACGCGAAATATATTCGGTTTACATAAAGAACCTTTTATTTACAACTACAACAAATACAACATTACTACATTAGCTACATCTGCTAAATTGCTCTTGAGGAGACTTTCATTTGTGGGCTTTAGTACGCAGCTTTTGGGTTCCATGGCAGATTACCTTAGAGATCGCAGGCAGTATGTAAAGGTGGGAAATCATCGATCTCAAGAATACTATACTCGATCAGGAATAAGTAAAGGCAGTACCCTCGATCCCACACTGTTTCTCATTATGATCGATGACCTGCCCAGTGTCCTTTCTGGGACTGAGTGTCTGATGTTTGCTGATGATCTCAAGTTAGTCCTCCCTATTACTAACAATGAGGATTGCAAGGCGATGCAAAGAGATATTGATGCGGTCGTGTCATGGAGTGTGAAAAACAAACTGTCACTCAACACCTCCAAATGCAAAATTATTACCTTCACGCGATCTCGATCACCAATCATAACCACTTACGAACTGGAAGGTGAACCGCTCGAGCGTGTCACTGGTATGCTTGACCTAGGGGTAACTATGGATTCGACGGTAGGTGGCTCTTCGACGAGCACTTCCGACAGCTTGGTCCGAAGCTGGTCGACGCTGCCTCCGCCCTTGGGCGACTTTTGCCCAATTTGGGTGGAGCCAGCGTCGCAACGCGACTCCTGTACACGGGGGTTGTCCGGTCGATGGCGCTGTATGGGGCACCGGTGTGGGTGGCGGCTCTGACTGCCCTAAATAAGGCCCGCCTCTGGCGGCCTCAGAGGGTATTGGCAGTCAGAGCCATACGCGGATACCGCACGGTGTCGACCGAGGCGGCGTGCGCCTTGGCCGGAACACCCCCGTGGGATTTGGAGGCGGAAGTGCTCGCCGAAGTTTATCGACGGGTGGCTGAATATCGGGCGGAGTATGGCTATCGCCCTCCGCCCGAAGAGGTACGCGACTGGCGTGAAGCCGCCCGTCGAGCCACGATGGCTAGGTGGTCGTTCCGGCTGGAGACTCCACGCGCTGGCTTTGCCGCCGTGGTGGCTCTCCAGCCGGTCATCTTCGAGTGGGCAGGGCGGCAGCACGGGACCCTTTCCTTCCGACTGACGCAGGTCCTTTCCGGGCATGGTTGCTTCGGGAAGTACCTGCACTCGGTCGCTAGGAGGGAATTGAGTCCCGCCTGCCACCACTGCGACTGCAGTGAGGACTCGGCCCAGCATACTCTGGCGATTTGCCCCGCTTGGGCGTCGCAGCGCCGGGCCCTCACTGCAGTCATCGGAGGGGATCTCTCGCTACCGGCCGTCATACGCTCCATGGCCGGTAGCGATAGCAGTTTTACCGCGGTCGCAACCTTCTGCGAAGATGTAATCTCGCAGAAGGAGGTGGCGGAGAAGGCCCGGGAGGACGATGTCCACTCGGACCCAATCCGCCGCCGGCGAACCGGGCGGCGGAGGCGCGCCTATCAGCGCCTCATGCCGCCCTGAGTGTGGCCGCGGATGGTCGGGACGGGCTTTCCCCTCCATCCGCTCTAGTGGCCTCCCGCGAGGGGGCAACGTACGCGTGTGCCGTACGTCGCCTAATTGAGAGGATACCAGCAGACGGTACCCGCTTCTGTGCGGGCAGGCGCTGGGAGGGGTCCGGATGTGTTAATAACTGCAGTTCTCGGACTCCTCCCTTCACAGGCGCAGAGTGGCACACCGTGTGGTTTTAGTCGGTTCGAGTCCGACACACCGCCCCGCCGCAAGCCCCGGTGGGGTGACGGTCCGAGGGGATTTCCACACGTTAAAAAAAAAAAAAAAAAAAAAAAAAAAAGGGGTAACTATGGATGGTAAACTAAGTTTCCATGAACACGTTAAACAAGTATGTAAGGACGCAAATAGATCTTTAGGTTTCATTATTGGTACCTCGTATAAATTTAGTAATGTCCAGACCATAGGGCTGCTTTAAAACGCCTATGTACGAAGTCAGTTGGAGTACAACGCTGTTGTTTGGCATCCCAAGGAACAGCTGTATACACTCATGATTGAGAAAGTCCAGCGTAGGGTCGCCCGGTTTATTTATAAACGTGCCTATGGCTACTACCCGTTTTTGTATCCTTCGATGTTTGTGTCTGGGATGGTTGGTCTCGATACGTTACAAACTAGGAGAGAGTATATGCACGTGTTGCATTATTACTTGCTGCTGAACAATAGGGTAGACAATCCATCGGTACTTGAATACGTCCACCTTTATGTACCTAATAAGTATTTGAGTGGCACAGGACGACGGCAGCACCAATTGTTCACCTGCCCACCAACTTGGTGCACTCCTCAGGCACGTAATAGCCCTACTGCTAGAGGAATTGAATATTTAAATACTTTCCTACAAAATAGTCCAGATACAGACATATTTTTTGACAAACCTAGTGCTATTTTCTCTAATTATATACAGCTAAATAATAAATTTTAATTTAGGACATGAATAGTGACTGACCAATTCAGTGTATTAATTAATCATCTTTATTTTAATTTTAGTTTTCTTTGTTTTTTGATTGTTGCTGTTATTATTTTTTACTTGAAATTTTATTTTTTTGTCGAAATATCTGTAAGATTGACAGTTATTTGTGTATAAATTTTGACATTGCTAGGGACATGAAATTGTAAGAATTAATTTGTAATTTACGCATTGACATTGTTGCTTATTCTGTATTATATAATTGTGTATTATGTAATAAAATGTATTCTGTAAATCACAGCATGCAAACGTTTTGGTAATGTACTGTAAGTTTGTACTGCTAATTTGAAATAAATAAATAAATAAAAAAATAAAAAATAAACTTGGGTATGGTAGGAGTATTATTATGAGTCTGCTAAAGTGACTCTACTCTGCCTGATGGAAAGCATAAGCAGAATCCAAGAGTGGTGGTCACCATACTTATTGCGAATACAAACAATGCGACAATGCAGTATGGAGACCCACACACTATTGCTGTCTATTGAGATGCTTCTTCATCATTGAGCCTCCGGTCTCGCACTCACTCACAGCGCGAATGCTGTCACTTTAGGTTGGTCTTCTGTGCGAGGGTAGTGCCGCTCCGGTCGAGCCGGCTAATTCGTGCTGAAATCAGCGTGGCTCTACTACCTTGAAAATCTATCACTATGTACGGCTCAAGTTTTTATATCATCACGTCTGGGATATGGTGATCCCTTTCCTTTACCTATTACCTTTTAGAGTTCGAAATGTACAATCGAATTCAAGTGGGTTTCCTAAAACCAGAGAATTAAACCCAAATCTTAAAATAAGCTTAAAATGTTTAGAAATACATAGTATAGTAGTATCATTTTTGACGTTTATAGATTTTAGTGGAGACTTTCGGTGCACCCGGTGGTGCATTCATACAAAGCGGCGTAAACTGACTAATCATCTTCCTGGTGGGTGTATCCCGCAGGCGGCCCTTTCAGGCGGCGATCAAGGTGACCGTATCTAAGCGAATGGATTATACTAGACGGTTTGAAAAGGTTTCTCGAACCTCAACGTGACTCGTTAATATAAACTAGGGAATGTAGTTGTACATCTTTGCATTTGTATTGTGCATCGCTGGGAGAAGTGTGCACAGTTAAAGGAGACAAATGTCTTGTATCATCGTTAGGTCGGCAACTTTAGAGGCCATACACGTATAGTTTATAGAGACTTACCGGAACTGGGTCGGTCACTGTACCTGGTACAGTAGACCCACGCTGGCCAGACCATGGAGCCGTCAGCCGTTGTCGTACCTGAAGAATAACATACTAATTTTAATTCATACAATATTTCAAATATATCACACTAATATTATAAAGGTGAAAGTTTGTGAGTGTGTATGTTTGTTACTTCTTCACGCAAAAACTACTGAACGGATTTGGATAAAACTTTCCAGTAATACGAGTATAGCTTATACATCAGAATACACACAGAATACACAAACGACCATCTCATCCCAAGGCAGACCTTGCATCGTAACAGCAGATGGCCAAAAAAGCAAAATAGAAGGCATATACAACTCACCGCCAGTTGTAGAACTCTGGTTGCTGCCACTGTCTTCTCCTTTCGATAAGTCTATTGCTCCACTCTTCTCCCCAGGCTTCACTTCCGGGACTCTAGCCTCATCAGGTTTCGACGGTGAAGCCTCTTTCACAGGAGAAACTTTAGCCTCAACTCTACTTTTCATTTTTCTCTTATTAAGAGGATCTGTGATGCGTCTACCGAAATCGGCTTTTAAAATATTATCTATACTAAACTTCAAACAATTTTGGTTGATGAAGTCCCTACCAGACTCATTGTCAGGAGATTTAGGTGAAACATAGTTCATTCTTCTGTTTTCATCTGTTCTTCTGACTTCTTGATTCTGATTCTTCATTCTAAAGCCGAAATTCAGACCGAACGGTTGAGGATTTAGGTTTAAATTGTTTTGAGGTACCGGCAACCGGCTTTGGAGGCCAGATTTCAGATCTACCTGACTGATTAAAGGGTTCTGGAATAGTAGGGGTTGGTTTAGGAACATTAGGGGGTTTGGGGTGATTGGACTTGGCCGTAATAGGAGGGGTTGGTTCATGTTTATGTTTTGATTTAATTGTGATATGGCATTTAGATGAGTTTGTATATGTTTGAATGAGGTTAAGTTTTGAGAGGTTTCAGGGCCTTTGTGTTCGAATGTAGGTAATGCTTCATTGCCTACTGATAGAACTGTATCATCACTGCAGCAAGAATTATCATCTATACTGATTTCTGCTCTAGATTCATTCGTTCGATCATCATCATCGTCAATTATGTCAGAATGTCGTGAATTCTCGTTAATTTCTCGCAAGTCTTCGTAATTCGGTGTATTCTGAAGGAGTTTATCTGTTGAAAACACATTTTCGGGGCTATGACTGTCTCTTTCTTTTTTTAGTACGTTGTGTATAGCAAAAGAAGATGACAGTATTGGTCTGTCTTCAGCTTTTTCTTCGTCGTGATATTCAGGACTGGTAGTGTCTCTTGTGTTGGGAGAGTAAGCTTCATCATCGCTTTGGTCTTGGATCTTGATTCTGGAGTCCTGCAAATGGGCTGAAGAAACCGCAGCCATTTTGGGCGGAGGTATTTACGCCATCTGTGGAAGAAATTAAATTCATTAACCTTATGAATTGTTTCACGAAGTAATATATACATAAGGTACATAGTTATGTGTATAACATGTTAATAGCGTAATCAAAATGGTATAAGTGACAGTAATTGGTCGCGTAGGAAGTCCCTTATGTCTCTCATATCTCGTGGTTACACAATTCGAAACGAATCTATTAAATGTAAAGGTAACAGGTTCGATTTCCTGTTCGGATAACTGTTTTAGTAGTCTCTCGGGGATTCCAAAATTCTAAAATATATCTAGTGGTTATTGACTGTTAATCCAGAAGTTATGGGTTCAATTCCCACACAACCTAAACGGACGGACAGGACCTATATTTTATTTGTTAAAAAATAGATGAAACTTTGAAGAAAGGCATTGTCAAGATGTATTGAAATTAGGAATGAAGTTTCTTAAAAGAGGAACTCCATCAATTAACCAATTGGATGAGTTCATTGGTTTCATTGTCTGTTACAAGTTAACTCATTAACTACTCAACTAATTGAGACTATTTGCTGAGCTATAGATAATGATACAAAGAACTGATAGAAGTATTATTGCCCAACTTTTTAAAGAATACCGTCGACTTTCATTAACCTACTACATGACGACGATGTTACGCCTCTGGTGTTGCGGGTGTCCATGTGCGGCGGTAATTGCTTACCATCAGGTGATACGTCTGCTCATTTGCCCTCTATTTCATGAAAAGAAAAACCTTGAAACAAGACCCTCCCTTTTTTAAGTCGGCTAAAACGCGAGCAAAGCCGCGGCCAATGGCTAGTATACATAAGCTGATAAAAGATGTGTATAATATATTATGCAAATGGTATTATTTCTATAACGAAACTTTCTACAAACAGGTGTATTAAAATTCCATGTTGAGACATGTTTTATATTTACGCAAATAATTCGAACATGTTATAGGAGAAGGCGACGGGAGAAAACCGCACCAAGCCGGGTAATAAAACTAGTTCTAGGCAGTACCAATGGGAAGATGCTCTACTTTAGAGCTTTAAGTTTTGAATTTTAAGTATGATTGGACTTATTTTAAATGAGTTCAAATTCACAAAATCAGTCTAGAGCCTCACACAACAAAACTGTGGAATGAACGGCCTGCGGTATTCCTGGGCCAATACGACCTTCAAACCTTCAAGAAAAGAGCGCACTGCTTTTTAAAAGGCCGGCAACACTTGGGGACCTCTGGTGTTGCGGCCGTCCATGGGCGGCGGTAATCGCTTACCATCAGGCGATACGGTTTAGGTATAATATGTATGTATTTGAAAAAATAAAGTATATACATAACATTATGTATTTATATCAGTTTTCTAATACCCATGATATAAGCTCTGCTTAGTTTAGGAATGGATGGCGTTGTGTTAGATGGTCAAAATATTAAAATAAATAATACCTAAATTGGTCTGACAGATATAATTTACCAATAAAGCTAGCTTATTTCTTATCTCGCAGTCCTATCTATAGGCAACACCTATTTAAATTGTAGTGCGCCGAACCATGTGTTATTTATACGTATATATTTACATATATGTATATAAAATACCTATTTATCTTAGCAAAGTTAAGTAGCAATATGGTAGCCGTTACAACTGAACACAGTCTAGCCTCGGTGTAATATAACAGACTTGTCACATTAAAGCATTTATTGCCGTATATGTTACACGCTACTGACTTTATTGTGTCTATTTACATAATAATAACTTAAGAGTACACGAAAATAACTCAACAAACTAAAACCATCTCTAAATCATATTGCAATAGAGTTCAAAATGTAACGGTGACTCTAGATGTTGAAAGCGATATTTATGAATAGTTTATTGTTAACTGTAAAATTATATTTGGTATTGAAGTTTATATAGTTGTTAATCTTTGTTTGTGTAACTGTAGAGCCCTTTAAACCATGTATAACTTTAGACTGAATAGCGCTAACTGATAGCTGGCAAGTCAGTTGCAATAGCTTTGCGCTTACAGCTTAAACTCTGTTTTTCTTGTGTGTTTCATAGATGAATAAACTCGAGAACCAATCGACCTATTTGGTTATTTTTTTTATTAATTTTGTTAAGGCACAAATAAGGTTCTTATGGAACGAAAAAACGTTAAAATTGCCCGTAAAAATAGTAAAAACAACACTTATTCTTGTTCTATTGGCTACAGGCATCTAGTTGTATACATTTTAAGAATAAGTAACCTTTGATGATGCCATAAGGCGAAACCGGTCAGGGGTACAAAAATAAAATAGTGGAATAAGTACAAGTTCCATAAAGTGCCGACATTCGAGAGTATAAATTACATGAGCACTTATCCTTAGAACCTATAATATATTCCTTATATCTATGCTGGTTGTTATGTGTGAGTCAGTTTAAGACCTATTTGAATCTAGCGTCAGGCTTCGCCTGGCATATGCTAAACAACGTCCCGTTCTGACACGTTCACGAGGCAATCATCGCTCGATTGCTTATGTATTTTATGATATTACACTTTCTAAACTTTTCTGTGATGTAATGTATTTTTGTGTATGTTTCAAAATAAATTTTATTTACTTTCTTTCCGACAATACATTCATAAGGTAGACAAGTATGGAGTAGCAGTTAATGTGGTCACTAAGCTACTCTCTACTGCACTGAGTGTTGCGAGTTCCAACCCCACATAGGAGAACACTTTGTGTAATGAGATCGGTTGCTTTTTGTGTATGTTTCTAGTATGTTTGTAAAATCCCCCGCGATTTAGGATATATTTCTAATGTGGTATTGGTTACTCGAATTGTCGATGAGTACAAACTTAATATGTAGTAAATTAGTTTAGTTATTACCATATATTTTTCTACTTCTTAGACTACTGTTGGACAAACTTGGAGGAGGGCTATATCCAAGTTTTGCCACAACAACTGGTTCTGATAAATTCGGCCTAAGCAATTCAAGTGATTTTTACATTCGAAGGAACTCTATGTTAGATGACTCTGCACTGCCTAATAGAAAGCATGAATAGGATCCAAGAGTTTTGGGTACCATCCTTATTGCGAATGTGGGCAATACAGCATGGTGACCCACACTATGGTGGCTTAGGAATGTTGTACCGTAGCCCACTTAAAAGACCCGGGATAATAAAGGGAGGTAAACAAGTGCTATAGAATGGACTCTCTATCGCCAAATATATGCTAATATTTCTTTCTTCATATCTAACATCTTTAAACGAGTAATTCTTGTGTTTCTCGGCAACGGCTCACAAGAGTTTATTAAATTAAGTATGCAGGGGTGTTTCGGGGCGATAAATCGATCTAGCTAGGATTCATTTTTATAAATTTTATAAAACAAAAGGAAATCTCGGTCATTCAGGTTCTTTAACTAAATTTGTATCAGGCGTCATTAATAAAATTACGTAAATAACTTGAAAATTCAAAATTCTAATGAAAAAAGCACTTAGGTCACTTGCATTTTTTTACAAAATCTTTCAGAAACCTTATTACTACTATTTTTTAACAAAACTTGATTCCAACTTTCATGGTATTTAAACAAAATAATGGTAAATACATAGAAACCAATTCAAAATAAGACCTTAATTTTTTTTACAAAACTGAACGCATCATAATCAAACTTAATCAACCACTTAAAAAGTAATTTACAAAGAAAATAATAACTACAAAGAAGAGCCAATTTCCCAGCATTGCCACTACAAGACCACACACGTCGCGCACGCGTATTCTGATATTCCGTTTAATCCAATCACAAACTTACAGCTACCCTCATTAAAATCAAAATTCTTCGACATCTCCCTACATTATGCATTTTCCGAACCGCAAAGCATAACTTTGTAAAACACACAAGATACTTTCAGAGAACTTTATTCAAATGTATACCTTATTTGTATAAAGTTAAGATTTAAAACGGGTTTTTGGTGGTTTTATAGGTGATTACGAGTTTAAAGTGTAGCGAATTGAATAGTTTTTTTTATTTTTTATATCACGATTTCGCAATTTCAAAGGTGTTATACAGATGTTTGATAAGTTGGAAATTATATATTATGAAAAGGAAACTAACTATTTAATATCTAGTACCTGTTTGACTGAACTTTGCTCGGTATTATTTTTTTAATTTCCAAAAATAAATCCTAGCTAGATCGATGTATCGCCCCCGATATCCCCTGCATACTAAATTTCATGAAAATCGTTGGAGCCGTTTACGAGATTCAGATTATGTATATATATTTTTTTTTAATGGAATAGGGGCAAACGAGCAGACGTATTGCCTGATGGTAAGCGATTGCCGCCGCCCATGGACACCCGCAACCCCAGAGGCGTCACAAGTGCATTTCCTGCCTTTAGGTGATGGGGAGGGGGATGGGGTGAGGGGTTGGGGTATGGGTCCCGGTTATCCTCACTCACTCGGTGAAACACAGCGCAATCGCTATTTCACACAAGAATTTCTCGTTTAAAAGGTGATAGATATCTTGACATATGTCACACATTTCCTGTCTATTCCAAACTACGCAGGCCGCTGAACCTATGCTTAAACATCTACTCAATACAAATGAATATTTTTATATTAATTTTTATTTTTATTAATTTAATATATTTTTTAATGTAAGTAGCTATCGTTTACACTTTCACTAGCTTTTGCATGCGGCTCCGCCCGTGTTTTTATCGGTTATCGCAGCAAAGAGTAGCCTATGTCCTTCCTCAAGAATCAAAGTATCTCCATGCCAAATTTCATTGAAATCGGTGCAGCGGTTTAGCCGTGAAAGCAGGACAGACAGACAGACAGAGTTACTTTCGCATTTATAAGTATTGATTTGCATTTAGTGAAAACCTGTTAATTAGAGATTACAAGGAGACACCTCAATTTTATTTATTTTTATAGATAAACAATATCCAGACAGTATTGTTCATTGTCAGTGTTGCAATATGCCTAATGACTTATTTCTAAGTCATTAGACCCTAGGCACAGTTATACTGTGCCCTAGGCGTGAGCTGTCTATCCTACAGGATTTTTTGCACCTCTTTTAGATTTTTTAAATTTTTACCCAAAGGCTCCTTACTGATTACAGTGGGTTAATTACGTATTTATAGATGGCAACATCTTTTAACTATTTGTTTTATATAGTAGTTATGTAGTGGCTTGAGAGTGATAGACATACGTTCTCCGTTTACGGTTCGGATCTTTATTCCTGTCGAGCAATCAAGACCTGGAACTCACTACCAGCGCACGTGTTCCCCCCACACTTCGATCCCGGGCTCCTAGGTCCTTTAAGTGAGCGTGAAAAATCATCTCACTAGGCCGCCATAGTGTGGGTCGATATGCTCTATTGTCCACGTTCGCAATGAAGATGGTGATCAATACTCTTGGATTCTATTCATGCGAAAGAATGCCGCAATTACTCTACCATGGTAGAGTCATTGCGGCAGATAATATTAAGGTAATTACCTGATAGTAAGCGACCACCAACCTTCATACATAAGCATCCAGAGTTACAAATGATTTGCCTTCTCACAAGGTCCTCTAAAACCAGGGGGGAAGGTCTGGGTTCCGGTAAATTTTAATTTTAAGGAAGGCCGAAGTGACTCTTTACATCTGAATTCTGATGGCAATCAAGAGTGGGGGCTTGGGGCCCTTATTGTAAATGCAGACAATGCAACATGGTGACCCACACTATGGCGACCTAGTGAGATGCATTTTCATACCCCGCTTGAAGATCATAATGGGAGGGAAACACGTATTCTTAACCTATAACTATGACAAGCTGAACTAACATGCCCTTTATGTACAATATGATCATAACTTCTAAGTACCTATATCCTACCACCTTTATCATACTCGTTCGTGTAATGCGTTCCAATATACGTAATTAAATTTAATGTGCTACAAGTGTGAAACCAATGTATTTGACCTACACTACCCACATTTACACTGACATTAGCATGATACCGATCTTAAACTAACCATTAGACTCTTAAACTCAATTAATACGTAACTTAAAGCACTATATAAGGAAAAAACAAGAAAAATACAAGCGCCAATAAATTTTTATCACACTGAATACATATTAAGAATATTGGCAACACTTGAAATGGTCATTAACTGTTGCAGCTATTATCGCCATATTGCGTTTGATGCTAAAAGGCGGGAAAATGCAAACGTCACATTGACAGTTGACTTTTTGTTTGTCTATGGCCGCGTTGCGTCTAGTTAATGCTCAGTGGAAACTATACAAGCTCTTTATGGTACGGTAGGTCGTAGATGTAAGTTGATTGCAGCGAATATGGCTAGAATTATGAGCTGACATTATTTTTTATTAAATAATATGAAACAGTTGTAATAAACTGCATAATTAATAGACCTATTTCTTAGCGTTCCATGGATTCACCGTGCGGGTGCCGGGTCCATCGCGTTATAGATGGGGGCAACACATGGGACTTCGACAGTGCCTGGGAATTGCGACCCAGGTTTAGGTTTAAGGAGCACTCCTTACGACGCGTCAACGCTCACCTCCACTGTCCGCCGTGTTGCCTCCTCTACCTAACCATATTTGAAATGAGCCTAGCAATGCCGCTTTGGATATTCGTTCAAGAAAAGAGCTTACTGAAGCTCTTGGCAATCCAAGGTCTTTAAGCAGGTTATAGAGGGATTTGGCTGGTATACCCCTCGCACCCACTTCCACGGCATACAGCGCAACGACATAACCATTTTTAGTTATTTCGTTGGTTAAGTCAAAGTACTTGTTTCTTTTTAAGGCGTGGTCTTTAGGGATGTTCGTTTCCCACGGCACCGTGAGTTCTACTAGTACTACACGCTTAATTGACATTGCATAAAGAAATATGTTTGGTCTGGACGCCGAGGCACAGATATCCTCCGGTATTCTGTAGTGATTTTCATACGTGTCCACTAATAATGTCCAGTCACTGGCGGTATTTATAATTAAGTACGGCTTTTGTGTGAGTGAAGTCTTTTTTGTTGAGCCTTCCTTTACAAACGCGATGTTAGTTTTTATGTTTGTTGTTAAGGATACTTATAAGATATAAATGATATTTCATTGTGAATATAACGTTTATTTCATTGGGAATGGGAAAAAATAGTAGATAGGTAGATAATTTTTGATATTATGGCCCTTTTAGGCCTTCTTGTAGCCTTTAATATTCCAATGCTGGAGATAAGACTCTATTTAGAAAGGAGGTCTAGGCCTGTTATACCACGTAGTCCAGGCAAGTCGACTTGACGGTTGACTGCATGGTTGGCCTAGCGGCTTATAGCAGTTCCCGGATCCGTCCCATCTCATGTACAGTGGCACACCGAGTGGTTTTAGTCAGTTGGATTCCGACACACCACCCCGCTGCAAACGCCAGTGGGTAACTGCGCTTGGGGTTTCCACAGGAAACAAAAAAAATGGTTTAAGAAATCGCCACGCCTTTTTCTACTGCGCCAAGTGTTGTGCGTGCAAATCCCACTTGGGACAACACTTTGCGTGTTCCACAAATAATGTTGTTTTGATTCTAAATGAAGTGGTGTTTTCGCCTAACTTACCTCGACAATACAGCACATGCTGTGGCCTCTGTTTGTGTCGATCTATGATTTTTAACTATAGCTTCAATTTGACGTTCATAAGTGTCACTTGGTATCTTAGATGAATAAATGATTTTGATTTGATTTGATTTGATTTGATCTTTGTATCCATTTCATGTATGTTAGTAAAGTCCCCCACGATATACAACGCGGGAGTTGTCTTGTTAGAATAAAAAGAAAAAATTTGGTATAGGGTTTGTGTCAAGTGTTCCTTCTCTTTGCAGTGCTGTTGTCCTGGTAGTTTGCTCCCTTAGTCGACTCTTACGACACCCACAGGGCAGTGGCGAACCCAGGGGGGGGATATGGGGGATATATCCCCCCCCGAAATATTTATGTTCAATAAAAAAAATAACTTCACGATTGTTGACGAGCGACGACGCGAATTGGTGCCACGATTCCTGTAACAACTGCAACATGTAAGCGTTCGTTTTCAACTCTAAGAGGAGTGAAATCTTACTTGAAAAGCACCACAGGACACCGAGATGTTCCTCTAAACCCAAAAGACATCCTTAACAAGCTAGCGCACAATAAATAATGCGGCTTGATTTTATTTTTAATCATTTGTAAGAGTACAAAAATTCCATGAAAATTTCTTCATATTGAATTTACCACCAATAATTTTATAAAGTTATACTTTTTTTCCTTCAAATAAAAACATGTCATTTTCGGTTGTTCTCTGTGTTTACTTATTCGTTAACCTTTCTTCTTTACAATACCCTCCGTGGGGGGACACATGAACGCCGTGTGTGGCACTCCCGACGAATTGGTCTACTCACTAAACCCCGTGGCGGACTACCTCGGCTGTCGGGGGAGCTCCAGGAATGCATCAGTGGCTTCTGGAGTTCCCCCTGCCGTACCTCCCCGTACCACCTCCGGGGCAGGTCGCTATCGCGCCTCTCACCGCTCTACACAGTAAGAGTCGGGACACCGACCCGCCTTAGACGACACCCCGGTGTCACAGGTCTCGAGTCGTTTGCAGCGGCCCCATTTCCCCTAAATGTGGCCACAACGACCCTTAAGCGACGATTGGGGAGTTAACGGTCTCTATCGCGTCCCCTTCGTTGCCTCCTGCGAGCCGGATCTACCTTTTCTCGATCCCGCTCTGCGGACTCCTTCTGCAGCATAACATCTCTTCACAGAAGGAGACCGCGGCCTCCCATCCCACACTACTCGCCAGCATTGCCGCGATCAATGCTGCTCGGACTCCCACGCAGGGCAGCCCTCCAGCGTGTGCTGGGTGGACCCGCAGTGGTGGCATTGTGCCGGAGCCTCACGTCCGATTCTGTTCAGATACTCACATAAGCAACCGTGCCCGATAAGTATCTGAGTAAATCAGTAGGTGACACAGTCGGTTCTCTATCCGAGCTTCGAAGCTCGGCAGAACGGCTCCGACAGCGTGTTGGCTGGCACAGCCCTGGATTTCGAGCCGTACCCGACAAGCCCGTAGGGCTTGCGTATGTGCGTTCCGCCGAAGCATTCCGGGCTCATGATCCGGCGCTGTCTCGGGTGGCGGCGGCGGGTGGGGCTCGCGCCAGTATCGTCGCCGCCTCGTACGACTTATTCGTTTACCTGAGCAACGTTTCTTTCTATCTCTCTCTACATATATTTATATTTTACTGGCAATCTGTATAATCTGATATTCTACACAATGCCTAGGCAATGTATACAATACATAATACGTAACATTTACACTAAAATTGTTTATGCATTTCTAAGGTTTACAAAAGATGGTATCCCCCCCCGAAATAAATTCCTAGGTTCGCCACTGCCACAGGGTGAATAGGGGTGCTGACACTCCGTATTCTTAATCCATCACCACACGGTGAATGCTTCCATCATCTTCCCAAAACCGTTATTTCCCTAACGAGTTATAAAACTCCAATAAATAAATTACACGGCCTAATGTTATTATGTTCAATTAACAAGAAATTACCAAAACATCTCTCTTCAATAGCAGTATCATAAAACCTCTCAAATTATACAATAAAAGGATATGATTTTTATGTTTTAATTGAGATGCTTAATTACTATAAATGGTAGAAGACAGACTAATTTCCGTACTAGTATTATAAATTCGAAAGATCTCTGTCTGTTAAGCTTTCGCGGTTAAACCGTTACACACGTTACAGTTTTTTTAAGTATGGCCCTGCCAAAATGACTCTACTCTGCCTGATGGAAAGCATAAACAGAATCCAGAATGAAAATCGACAAAAGTTGGTTTCAGTTTTTAAACTTTACCCCATCCCTAGCTTTTTATACGTTCTGTGCGGGACGGGAAGCAATTTCCCGTAAAATGACCGGTTTTGAAAAACAATTATAACTCTTAGTCTATTGCGAAGATCCCCGTGCTACCGCAGCTGTATATAGGCAAGGATATAATATATCTATTAGTACTAAAAAAATGTAAAAATAACGATATTCCACGCCTGTAAGGACCTTAGAAGTCAGGTCCTGATACGGGAAAATACAGGTCGTACCGCACGATTGGCATTCTTCATACGGGAAGTATATGACTCGTATAGCACTGATAGTAAAACTAGGTTTAGAGACTGCCGCAGTGAATGTGTTAACTATTGTTATAAGTTGCAAGACGTCAAACAAACACACGTTAACACAAGTTCAAAGCCAGTAACAATTTAAAGTTGGGGGAGGTCGCATTCCACCCCTGTGATAACGCATTTTTCGTTACGCCATTTCTTTTAAATAAGTACAGTCAACTGTGAAATGTTTTAGAAACGTTCAAGGTTTAAAAGTTCACTGAGGCAAACGTAAGTAAAAAAAAAAACAATTTAAAAATTTAAACTTTGATCCAAATTTTAGAATATTTATAAGTTATAATATTATTATTAATTTATTTTAATATATATCAGATTACTGCTTAGTTTGAAGCTAGATGGCGTTGTATGTTAAATGTCCTAAATATTTATTTATTATTATTTATTACGTTCGTTTTCTAAGTTTATTTTTAAAATATGTTTAAAGTTACTTCACTTTAGTTGGTTTGTAACTTATATAGTTCTTAAAAATTATCGAGACCTATACTGCCTCGACCAGAGCAATACTATAGCCTCATAGAAAACTGCTGTTCAACAATTCCTTCATTATTTCTCACTAGTTGTTGCCCGCGGCTCCGCCCGCGTATATGTCGGTTATCGTGGCAAATAGTAGCCTATGTATTATTCTGATGTAAAAGCTATATTACTGTAAAGTTTCAACCAAATCCGTTCAGAAGTTTTTGCGTGAAAGAGTAACAAACATCCATCCATCCATACATCCATACTTACAATCTTTCGCGTTTATAATATTAGTATAGATATATATTTTTTTTGTATGTGACTAATCCCGCCCACACGCCCACCACTGTAACTCCTGTACACCAGGATCAACAGCGGTGACACACGAACACACCGAGTTATGACACTCGGGAAGTCCCAGGAAAAATTAAACTGTCTTGGAACCCGCAACGAAATTAATCAGAAGAAAACTGGAGGAGTTGGAAATATAATAAGTCCACTTCCCTCCTTAGCAAAGCGGGAGACAAAATGAAGTCAAAATAGGCAGACGCCTTTTTCAAACCGGGAAGCACCACGGATAAAATATTATGGGTCCTAAGTGAGCTATATTTGATTTCTATAGTATGTATGGCAGAATCGCTTAAACGCACGGAAATTCCCCGCAGTTGACACAAGATCCCCATAATATACTACCCCAGACGTCATTTGTAAGCTATTTAGCATCATATTACGTTCATTGTACCAAACACTACATTCCCAGAGGATATGATGAGCCAACTGTTCACAGCTAGAATCAGGTGTTGAGCATTGACACAATGGTGAATCGACTAATTTAAATGAGTATAGATTGCTCTTAAAGTTACCGTGGCCTGTAAGAAATTGAGCGACACAGTGATCTACCTCGAGCCATGTCCTTGACAACCGTTCGCGAACAGATGTAAAGAACTGGTAGAGGTGGCGCCCCTTAGATGATTCGTCCCATCGTTGCTGCCATTCATCCAAGAGGTCGTTATAGACATTGGATTGCTGTTGAAACAATCTTATGATTTCACCGCGGTCTCGTATGCCCAAAAAATCGCATTCCATGTTTTGTAGTGTGGATGGAATAGATATAGATTAACTTAGGTTAGTACCTAATCCTAGAAGGATTAAGGTTCTCAAGGTAGTAGCGCCACGCTGATTTCAGCACGGTTGGGCCGGCTCGACCGGGGCGGTACTACCCTCGCACAGAAGATCACAACGTAAAATGACAGCGTTCGTGCTGTTGTGTTTCGTTGGTGAGTAAATAAAAATAATAAATAAATATTTCGGACATCTAACACACAACGCCATCTAGTCCCAAGCTAAGCAGAACTTGTGTTATGGGTACTAGACAACTGATACGAATACATATATACTTTTTTTTCTGTAAATACGTACATATTATACATAGAAACACTCAAACTCCAAAACAAATATTTGCAGGTCATACAAACATTTGGTCCGACCCGGGAATAGAACCCGAGACCTCAAGCACAGCAGTCGCATGCGCCACTACTGCGCCACCGAGTGTGAGATCGGAGGCACACTGATCCAGAAGCATCACTAGGCCGCCATGGTGTGGGTCACCATCCTGCATTGTTGCACTGTCTGCATTAGCAATGAGTATAGTGACCACCACTCTTGGATCCTGCTTATGTTTTCCATCAGGCAGAGTAGACTGATTTTAGCTGTGGCTGGCGACTACGGCGAAGTCAAAAGGAAGGGTCATAATTTTGGCAGTCTTTGTATATGGCACCGTAGCTCCTAAACTACTGAACTGGTTTTGAGAAATGGCCCAGGTAAGCTAGGCTATATAAATTTTATCAAAACTTTTTTCGTAGTACGAATAGTTTATTAAAAAGATTCTTGTTTAATTAAAAGTATTAATTAAAAACTTACATAATTATTACTTAACTATTGTTAATCTCAACTTAATCGTGTAAATTTAACACATCAAATGAAAAGTGAAAGAAATAATAAAAACAAAAGAGACATTAGCTACATTCAAACGTACAACTTTTTTGTTAAGCACTTAGATCCCACGCATTTACTTAGGTCTTAAAAATAGACTATTACCAAATACAAATTATTTACTTCCTTAATTTTTGCTTTTAACTGTAAACATTTTTCTCATTTTTTAATAGCTGCCAAAGTGGCTCTACTGTGCCTGATGGAATGTATTAGCACTTTTCTTTTTGAGGTTCAAATCAAATCAAATCAAATCAAAATCATTTATTCATCTAACACACCAAGTGACACTTATGAACGTCAAATTGAAGCTATAGTTAAAAATCATAGATCGACACAAACAGAGGCCACAGCATGTGCTGTATTGTCGAGGTAAGTTAGGCGAAAACACCAAAATCTACTGCCTGCCTGTGTCGATCCATAACTTCCAGTTTCCAAAATGCGTAGAGCTCATGAGAAGAATACTGGCAAAGAAACTCATGGCTACTCTTTTTCAAAATCTGATTTTCAGGTACAATAGTGTTAGTATTACATGTTAGGTAAACAGTATGCAAGCTGTTGCCACCTGAAATTCCTTTTATTAAAAAGCTCAAAAATCTAACGCGCAAACAAAAAAAAAACACTCAGTGATAACGTTGAAGGTTTGAGTCTATTAAACATAGAACAAAATAGAAACAAGGTGCACATCCACTTACATTCAGTTGCAAAATCTACTGTTGAAAATAATTCGTGACTGGATTAAGAGGCTAGGGTTGCAGTTGAACGAACCAGAATAATAGTATTGTCTAAAGAATCGCTGACTAGGACGACCAGTCACCCCAAGCAGCACCCGTTCACGAGTATGACGCATGGACCAGCCATCATCTCCTTCGCCATATCAGAGGGAAGGAAACGACCCGCCCCACGACGACACCGCAAGCAATGACATTTTAGTGAGCATGACAAACCATAGTCGAGATACTGATAAAAATCACTACTAATTAAATTACCATAATAATCGCCACGCATTACTTTCAACTAACAATGGTTTGTTAATATTTAGCTTTATTAAAAGACAAAGAAGGTTTATAGGTTTATATCAAATATCATCATCACCAGCAGCATTTAATAGTCCACTGCTGAACATGGGCCTCTCAGGCAAGTCAGGGTTGTATAGTTTGCCTTAGTTCCAAGGTAGTAGAGACACGCTGATTTCAGCACGGTTGGGCCGGCTCGACCGGGGTGGTACTAAACGCGCACAGAAAATTCGTTCGTGCTGTAGTGTTTCGTTGGCGAGTGCGAGACCGGAGGCCCAATAATGCAGAAACATCACTAGGCCGCCATGGTGTGGGTCGCCATGCTGCATTCACAGTGAGTAGGGTGACCACCACTCTTGAATTCTGCTTATACTTTCCATCAGGCAGAGTAGAGTCATTTAGGTCATAGCCATACATCATGGCATACATTAAAGAAAAGTTTTGCAAAAAAGGCTCGGAAGAAAAATAAGCTTATCCAAGAAAAAAAACAGTCAAATTGAGACCCTCCTTTATTTGAAATTGATTAAAAATAGTTCCATTCATATAATAAAGTATTATGGAAACAGTTTAAACCCTAAAAAAGCAGTCGAACGATTTAAACAACATAAATTACTCAATCTGTAAACAATTGTGAGCAAATGTAAACAAAACGCTGTAAATTTTTTACAACATCTTATAAAAGTCACAAATGTTTGTCTTTGATTTAATTTATGGATTTATTTTCTTTAATTTTACGGCCTGTGTTTTGGCTGTTTCGGTAATTTAATTGTTATTTAATAAATATAGCTTTAGAGGTGTTCATTTGTTCTGGTTAGGAGTGAACCAGGTGCTGGAAAGTGTTAAAAAGACTCTGAACTTCATCAGTGCTCATCGTTTTTAACAGTGTGGTGACGGATTAAGAACTCGGTGTATCACCACCCCTATTCACCCCGTGGGTGTCGTAAGAGTCGACTAAGGGAGCTAACTACCAGGACAACAGCACTGCAAAGAGAAGGAACACTTGACACAAACTCTACCAACCCGTCTGGTCAGCGTGGTGTAGTAGACCAACACATCCTTTCTAAGGAGAGGCCTTTGTCCAGCAGTGGACTGTTAAAGACTGCTTCGTTAATTAATCCGTGTTTTAAAACCCACCGTCTGTCAAGCAATGCTTATTATTACATAAAATACGATGTATACTATGTAATAGAATATTTAAAACAGAGTGATGTTAACGTGATTTAAATGTAAAATTGTTGTCTATTAGAAACTTGGCGCCATTATAATGATCATTTGTAAACAATAGCAGCAATATTTAGTTAACAAACAGCGAAATCACGATTTAATTTATCACTGCAATCGGACAATACAATGTGCGCTTGCGAGTTGAGGAATGTAACGCCATCTAGTGGAGGAAATTAGAATTAGAGAACAAGATCGATTTTGTTAGTTTACCTGACTTATTTTATTTTTAATACAAATAGTTATTTCATTATTTTTATATAAATAAAAATATGAGTTTGTTTAATTGTTTATGATTTTTTGGTCAAACTAATTCGTCAAACATCATGAATGCCTACCTGATTAACCTGATTTAGCGGTACAAAAAATATATACATCGGTTATCTTTCATCTATCTACCTATATTTATGAGAATTTCACGATAATTATGAGGTCGGAGGAACATGAAATTTGGCACAGTTAAAGTTTATATGGAGGTGGAGTGCAGAAAGGTAACCAGGTACTGTCATAGGCAAAACGCTTCAGTAGAAGCAAAATAAAATATAAATGACGAAGGCAAATAGCCTTCAGCCAATGACGAAGAGAATTCAACAAAAAATCTTTGGTTTAATCTAAAACCAGCTGACCCGACGAACTTCGTCATATTTACATATTTCCTGTTATCTTTTAATTTTTGTTGTACACAAACCTTGTCCTAACAATAACGAACACATAAAAAAAGAATTATTTAATTTGGCGCAGCTGATCGGAGGTTATGCGCGTAGGTACATACATTTCGGCGTTTCATTTTTATATATAGATAGATAGATAGATAGATAGATAAACATATCCTGAGCTACTCCTCATAACACCATGTATCTACCAGTGAAATTCCTGTCAAAATCGGTCCAGCCGTTCCAGATTAGCCGGAACAAACATACAGACATATAAAAAATGTCTCTTTATGTAAGGGCCGTAATATACTTCCATATGCATTTAGTGAAAAGCTGTTATAATTTGAAATTACAAACAAACACTTCCATGTTATTAACCGACTTCAAAAAAAGGAGGAGGTTCTCAATTCGACTGTATATATTTTTTTTATATTTGTTATCTCATAACTTTTTACTGGGTGAACCGATTTTGATAATTCTTTTTTTATTTGAATGCTGGTGCTTCCCGAATGGTCCCATTTAAATTTGGTCCAGATTGAAGTCGGTTTTTTTCTGTTAAAATTTGTAGGTAATAGGCTATTTGACTGATTTTTGGAAATCGTTTTAAATTATTTTTTATTACGTAATAAGCACACTGCGTTAATATTTTGCGGAATTTCTACTGTATTATGAATTAAAATTTAAGATAAAGTTCAAGTTTGACAACCGCGTCAAAAAACGACATTTCTTTAATGGCGCTGGTCACATGACACGTGTGACGTCACACGCTAGTAAACAAATTCACAAAACGCGAACAATACTCAGTCGAGGAATCTTTCGTTTACTAGCGTGTGACGTCACCAGAGTTGCAACAAATCACAAGGCGTTCATGTCGCAGAAAATATTTCAAAAAATTGTTACAATTTATTTCGTGCAATCTGCGAAAAAATCACATTATTTTGTTTAATTCATAGTGAAATATGTCTTTTTAGGCTATTATCTGATAGGATGACCACAATCCATAGTTTATTTTCAATATTGTCAAATAGCCTATTATTTAATTGTATATATATGTTACAGTACGCGTGTTACGCGTTCTTGAGTGGAGACCGCATCTCGGCAAACGTAGTGTAGGACGTCCACAGGCCAGGTGGAGTAATGATCTGCGCAAGACGGCTGGCAGAAGCTGGATGCGAGAAGCCGAGGATCGAAACAAGTGGCACGCAATTGGAGAGGCCTATGTCCAGCAGTGGACTGCGATAGGCTGATGATGATGATATGTTACAGTTAAAACTAGTTTTTAGATAGAACGCGTTTTTCCTAGTAAAAACTAGTTTTTAATGCATGCCTTTGTTTAATACTAGAATTAACTAATGCTCAAATCGAATATCAGTTAGGTAAAACTAGTTCTTACTAGACAAAACGCGTTAGGGTAGGTTTTTTATAAATAAATAGGTAAATAATATGGAATAAAAACAAATAAGTAAAAACACAGCGCAGGCGCTGTTTCACTACGGTTTTCTGTGAGGTCGTGGTATCACTCCGGTCGAGCCATTCAGGTCGAAGCGTAGCTCTCCCACGTTAATAGTAATATATAGTTCCACTATATATTACTATTATTTTAGAAAAATAAAAGAATAATTAATTAAAATGGTGACTGATAAGGTTCCTTAACTCAATCTTTTCTTTTTAAAGCAACGCACTTGTGACGCCGCTGGTGTTGCGGCTGTCCATGGGCTGCGGTAATCGCTTACCATCAGGCGATACGTCTGCTCGTTTACCCCCTAGTCCATTAAAAAATATATAAAGGACATAAAGAACTCAGAGTCTGAATCTCAAATCAACAATTTGTGGATCATACGGAAAAGAGAAACACTTGACATAAACTCTATACCAACCCGTCTGGTCCGCGTGGTGTAGTACACCAACACCTCCTTTCTAAGGAGAGACCTATATCCGACAGTGGACTGTTAAAAGCAGTCGATAATTGATGATGATGCATTTTTTGGATGACCGGCAACTGGTGAATACACCTCTTTATACTACTACTACTACTACAAGAAAGTTAAGAACTGTCATAAATGAATAAGCTGCATATTACAATAAGTGACTAATTGCTTAATATTTAAACAATGGTTCTTTACTTATTTGTAACTTGATAAGTTAATATATGCTGCCGCCTTTTACCCGAATAGTGTGAAAAGCCACGCTGATTTCAGCAAGGGCCGACCGGGGCGGTAATACCCTCTCACAGAAAACCAACCTAAAATGACTATGGAAACACGACAACATTTGTGCTGTCGTGTTTCGTTGGTGAGTGCGAGACCGGAGGCCCAATGATGCAGAAACATCACTAGCGCGCCATAGTGTGGGTCGCCATGCTGCATAAATGCATTGTCTGCATTTGCAATGAGTATGGTAACCACCACTTTTGGATTCCATCAAGCAGAGTAGAATCACATTGGCAGGCCCATTATAAAAAAAAACTAGTACTAAATACATACCTACTAATTATAATGAAACTATTAATAAATCATGTTTATCATTAAAACTAAATTTTAAAACAACCACGACCACGTACATTATGATTCCCTTGCTACTGATATAAATTTCAAACAGACAACGCCATCTATACTCCGAAACTGTCAACTAAATAAAGGGCAGAAAAATATGGACAACTGTTTTCTTTCTATCTGTTGAAAATCTATACCTTTAAACAAGTAATTCTAGTATATCAACTAATATCGTAGTAGTCGTCTCTTATGACACCCATGGGGTGAATAGGGGTGGTGACACTCTGTATTATTAATCCAACACCACGCAGATACATTGTATTTGTGTATTTATATAGCAATCCAATATGTTGCTTGGAAAAAATTGCTCTGATAAATAAGTCCGCCATTTGTACATTATTAGAAATAATACTTCATATTTTATCATACGTGCAAAACTCTGGTACCTACATAAATTATTATCAGCCACCACCCAAACTAAAAAAATATAAATTTAAAAGTATCTTTGAATTCAAATATTTCCTAAAATATTCTCGTTAGTGTCTTCCACGTCCTTTAAAGAAAAGAAAAAACCAAAATATTTATAATAAGCTTATTTTTTACGCCAATTAACACCTCTTTGGAATATATCTCTCAATTATATAGTTTTGCAACAATAAAACTTGATTTACATTCATTAATTATGTATACATAGGCAAACGAACCGCTTAAAATATAAATATAATATACAATTCTGCCTTCGTCAGAAACCAAAAACAATTCATTAGCATTAATGTGGTGACAGGTTAAGAATACAGAGTATCACCACCACTATTCACCCCGTGAGTGTCATAAGAGCCGACTAAGGGAGCAAACTACCAGGACAAGCACTGCAAAGAGAAGGAACACTTGACACAAACCCTTTTTTTATTTTTTTACGTGTGGAAACCGCCTTGGGCCGTCACCCCGTCCGTCAAATCCAATAGGTACCCTGTATCTCGCTAGACTGTCAAATCAAGTATTACGTAAAAATGGTACTACTATTCTGGATGAAAGCCATCTTAGATATAGACAGAAGGCAAGGTGAAGCCTGAAATAACACAGTGCAGGTCCTCCATGGAGCATCTGAGATTGGCCGTCGGGGTGCTTTTTAGTTGAAACACCACTGAGTTAAAGGTCATGTGGTGACGGATTAAGAATACGGAGTGTCACCACCACTCTCTTATCTCTGAGATGACTAAGGGAGCAAACTACCAGGACAACAGCAAAGAGAAGGTACACTTGACACAAACCCTATACCAACCCGTCTGGTCCAAAACCTCCTTTCTAAGAAGAGGCCTATGTCCAGCAGTAGACTGTTAAGGCTGTTGATGATGGGATGGGATTTGTATGATCTACAAACCCTATAGGTATATATATACCCATACATCTCACTAGACTTTCAACTCAGTTATTACGCAAAAATGGTACTACTTTTCGCGATGAAAGCCATCTTAGATATAGACAGATAGGCTCCCCCTAGGATAGAGCCTGGCTAGGCGCGGAGTCTAACCTGATTGAGACCTGAAATAACATGGTCCAGGTCCTCCTCAGGGCAGGGCGCCTAAGACCGCCCGTCGGAACTTTTAGTTGAAACACCACAAACTCAGTATTTAACAAGTAAATTTTTTCTTCCGTAAATATTTTCTAAATTTCTGAAAAACTTGTTTTCGTTATTATGGCACACCTCGGTTTTCCACATTCGCGGACAAAAAAAAAACTTTGCCTACTTACTTTGCTTAAATTAAATTAACTTAACCGGTAATCTTTTAATTTTCTTCTATACAAACCTTGTCCTAACAATCGAACACATAAAAAAGTAATTATCCAATTTGGTGCAGTTGGTCCGAAATTAATGTTTGCGCGAATATTTCGGCGATTCATTTTTATTTATACCTACCCAAAGATTTTCGAACCTTTAACGCACAACGCCATCTAGTCCCAAACTAAGCAGAGCTTTTAATAAGGGTACTTGACAACTTTTATAAATACACATTTACTTCTTTGATGTGAAACATCTATAGGCGAGGGGTAAACCTGATTTTTGGCGTGGCGAGATTTGGCGTGGCGACGCTCACCGCTTCGCCTTACCGAAGTCTATGATGAAAATAATTGAGTTGACGCGATATGAAATAAATTTTGTATTTAATAAAAATGAATATTAATGCAATAAAGTCATTTCATTTTATGTAAAAAATGTGGAACAGACTGCACATTTTTTTTTCTTTTTTATTATATAACTTATACAAAACAATTTCGATGTTTCACACCTGCCAGGCGGGCGTCCCGTGACGGCACACTTTTTGTGCTGGCAAAAGACCTAATTAACAGAGGCTAATGGTCGCCCAGAGGTTTAATAAATTCTAATAATTATTCGACAATAATTATTTTTTATTCCGTATAATTTTCGTAAAAAGGGGTACAAAGTCTTTGCTTCACGTATTAATATACCTATAGGTAACCGCTTGTCACCAGTGACCCTGTAGGTAACTTCAGTGGTAAAAAAATAATTTATGACATTACAAGCAATAAACGGCAAAGTTTTATTAAACAGTTTTCGTTTTGTGATTTCGTAATTAATTTTCCTACAAAAATTATTTAATTTTACTTCTTTGCATTAAAAAAAATACACATTGGTTTTTTATTATCTGTACATAATTAGTCATAGACAAAACTGTACTTTTTTATCTTCTCTGTTTGAAAATTAATTTTCTTTTTTTTTATTCTTTTGTAACTGTTCACAAGTGTTAGTGTTACCAACGAAAATATTAGAAAAGCTTTTTACGCTTTTATTTTAATCTTTTATTATCTACCTATGTATTTTGACCGGAAATTGTTAAGCAAATACTAAGTTATATGATATCTAGGTACTACTGGTTCCGAAAATAATAACTAAAACTATTTTAATTCTACAGAAATTTAACTATGCATATAGTTATGTATTTCTATATTTTAAACATTCTCAAAAGAATGTATACCTAATTTAAAAAAGAGTATTTTTTTAAAGTCTTATCTTGAAAAGATAATTATATCTTTTTTACACAATGATACAGTTTGATAAATAAATATTTTCAATATTTCACACACAACGCCATCTAGCTTCAAAGTAAGCAAACTTGTACTACTATGATAGCTAGATTAACTGACAGAATAGGTACTTATATACTTTTTGCAAATACGTTTATTTCATACAAAAAAAAAACAGCCTAACTCCGAAACAGATATCGCGGTAATCATTTTTCTGGTTAAAATATGCGTAAGCTTCCTATTGGTGAAAGAATTTTCATAATCGGTTCAGTAGATCCAGAAATTACCCTACAAACTCCCAAATTTTACCTCTTTAAAATATTAATACTTAAGTATAGATATACCTATCATCCTCCTAGCTTTTAATATTCCCAATATTGTTTGGGGTACTAGTTTTTGTTTTTTTTTTTTAAAGACAACTCCCGCACTAGGAATAAATCCTGTGTCATGGGGGACCTTACAAACATACATGAAACGGACACAAAGAACATCCAGACTCAGAACAACAATTTGTGGATCACACAAAGTCTTGTCCTACGTGGGATTTGAACCCACGACACTTGGCGAAGTAGGAAACGGCGTGGTGACCGTTAAACCACTAGGCCAAACGTGCAGTCAACCGGTTTCAACCGGTTTCACCTGAATAGCAGTTTTTCCTCGAAGCAACTGGCATTGGACCTCCGCAACCCTAAGGACCAACTGAATTCGAAAGTTGAACTAATTGTCAGTATATTTGAGGGCACTGACTTCCCAATAACGATTGTCATAGATGTTCATGAGAACCGGCACCGACTGCTTAGCGTGCCGTATCATCAACAACCCATGACTTCCGAATGCTGGGCTCGGGTCTCCCCTCAGAAGAGGGTTAAGGCCATACGTCCCCACGCTGGCCAGGTGTGGGTTGGGTCTCGCAAGACAATGTTGTGGCTACGTAATCTTGCCGTTGGATGTTTTTAAGCCGCCCAAAGACCTCCAACTAAGCTTCACGACTGCTATCCTATGATAACAACCGGGACCGACTGCTTAACGTCACCTCCGAATCACGGAGACACTGATAGTATTGTGGAGGATCCTCCGACCAGGCGAGGTGATCATACCTGGCGGGCCACTGCCCAACGTGCCGTATAGATAGGTATAATAGGTCCCTTTTATTAGGTTTAATTGTTAAGTTACCTTTAAAGAGGTAAAATGAAACACCTAATTAAATCTAATAAAAAAAAACCTTAAAACGAGAAATTCTTGTATATTTATATAATCTGAAACTCAGAAACGGCTCCAACGATTTTCAAGAATTTAGTATGCAGAGGGTTTCGGGGCGATTAATCGATCTAGCTAGCTAGGATTTTTTTTTAATTTACCAAAAAGACAATACCGAGCATAGCACAGTCATTCAGGTACTAGATATCAAGCATAAAACTTTTCTGCTTTAATTTATGGAAAAGTGTGTTTAAGTGTGTTTTAACTGCCTCGGTGGCGCAGTGGAAGCGTATGCGACTGCTGTGCTTGAGGTCTCAGGTTCGATACCCGGGTCGGACCAAATGTTTGTATGATCTGCAAATATTTGTTTCGGAGTTTGGGTGTTTTCTATGTATAATATGTATGTATTTACAAAAAAAAAAGTATATATATATATTTATATCCGTTGTCTAGTACCCATAACACAAGCTCTGCTTAGCTTGGGACTAGATGGCGTTGTGTTAGATGTCCATGAACTTATAGTATGCTACTATAGTATAGTATAGTTGCGTGAAAAATGCATCAAAAATATTATAGTAAAATAAGTAACTTTTAAAATATATAGCCAAGTATTTAAACGCTTCCATTTATATTTTTATATGTGTTTTTTTTTATTTTTACACGTTACAGCGCCTCATTAAAAAAGCTCCAAAATTCGTGTACCTACACTATTGTTTTTCAAATGGCATATTAAAACGCGGCACTGCAAGTTTGTTTTGTTTTACTAAAGTTCCAAGACATTCATATGCAAATATTAAAGTTTAACAACGCTCAATAATAAATCGATGATAATATTTCTTAAAATTACTTATTGAAAACTGTCATTTACGAGCGACTTACGTTAACAAACAGGCTTGCGGTCGCGTGTAAAAACGCCCACGGCTTTTCCGTAACCGCATTCAAACTTACAATTGGCCGTAGTACCTATCGAAGGAATAGTCAACGCTTCTCTTTTTTATACTGACATAGGACTCTAATGTAAAGTCTATTTATTTTTCTTTTTAGACAAGAAATATTATGCAAAAGGTATGCATTACAAAGTCATCCGGTAAATAACTGTATAAATATAAATAAACCATAAAAGAAGCAAAAGGAATTTGTCTAAAGTTTAACAGTTATAACAAAACTAATAAATTTTCATTTCAGAACTCTATAGTTTCACAGTTCATATTATTTACGACCTTATTATTACCGAGCTATTTAGTTTATGGTTATAAATCTTGTCATTTAAATAAGACAGATTAATTGATTAGGTACGCTTAACGAATTTCATAAAAGACTGGTACTACGAAGCCGGCTTTTTCTTATTTTAAATTTAAATAAAGCTAAAAGCTGTAGATAGGTACTTAATACTTGTGTGTTGTATTAAAAAAGGTACATACTAAGACTGTTTATAAGTTAATTATAAATAAGAACACTTACATTTTACAAAATCCAGACGAATACAGCACAAAAATCCTTCATATTAAATTTTTTTTTTCAAAAAACCTTAACAAACAGTCCATACACTCACTCAACACACTGGCCACTTAAACGAACGCGCTTAGAGTGAAATGAAAAATAAACTATAAACCAAATGTCTTGCGCGGGAAAATCTATGGAAAAATGACAATTTTATATAATTTTGACAGCAAAAAGGATTTTCAGAAAAGTGGTTTTATAACATCTAGAGCGCTAACTCTATACGCGAATCAGCGGAGACTGGCGAAAGAGCCGTCGCCCCCCCACTCGAGGCGGGGCTTTACCATGCCCACAACTGGGCGGGGCGGGCCTTTTTTTCCTATTTATGCTGCTTAGTTTTATTATATTCGTTCGGCAGTTTATTATATTGTAATGTCTATCTGTTTGTTTGTACGTTATTGTATTGGGCCCGTGATTTTTCCGTCTTAATTGAGTGACTTTTTTTGATAAGCCGCCATGTTGCTTAGCAATGCAATGGGTGGCATAATTAGTGGCGTGGTGGTTTTCTTGCGCGCGCTTTCGAAAAATTTTTGATTTCGATGTTTCGGGGAAATGGATTTGTAAGGATTGTGAATTCAATAGTTATTCTGTGGTAATTATTTTGTTTGCTTTTTGTACTTTTGTTGTGTGATAAAGTTGTAGCTAATTGAAATAATTAAAAAATATTACTTACAGTAAGTAAGTAGGTTTATACGTTAATAAAATCATTGTACCACTTTTTAAGAAAATTATGCGATCGGAGGAGTATTAAATTTGGAACAGTGAATATATATATTTAGAAGGGGTGCAGAGAGTTAAAACATTAAGTTTAATTAAACGAATTAATGTCGAATTTCGACTATTATGCGACCACTGCTTTATTTTAAAGAACAATGATATACCTAGGTGCCTAAAGACCGTTCATATAGATATTAATAAGGTCGTGTTAAATGCTATGAAATATATTTAGCTTTAGGTCGTGTTATCAAATGGTGCTTAGGTATAGCATTCTATTAACTGAAATGAAATGATATTTAAGTAAATCTTTTCAGATATTTTTACACGTCGGACTTTACAGCTAGAAGAGGCCAGCATTTCCTAACGAATTTCCTGCCGAAACAAACGACAGATAGATGTCCTTTTTATTAAGTCCGAGAACATTACAAAACAAAAAAAAAAAAAAACTATGCGAGTACAGTATAGAATCTGGGTTGGCCTTTTGCATTAATTTCAATGCGTTTCAGATTTGCTATTATATGCATACTAAATATCATGAAAATCGTTGAAGCCGTTTCCGAGATTCAGATATAGGTAGGCATAGGTACAAGAATTGCTCGTTTAAAGGTATATTATAAGATAGATATGTACCTACTTAAATCAATAATTACTAAATGTTTAATGCTTGTCATAATTTTTACTTCCTTCTGTTGTTTCTTTTTCCTTTTTTGTATGGCCCTCCCAAAATAAATAATAAATAAATATTTTTGACATCTTAGACACAACGCCATCTAGTCCCAAGCAAAGCAGAGCTTGTGTTATGGGCACTAGACAACTGATACAAATACATATATACTTTTTTTGTAAATAAATACATACCTATTATACCTACATAGAAAACACCCAAAACCCGAAACAAAAAGTTGTAGATCATACAAACATTTGGTCCGACCCAGGAATCGAACCCGAGACCTCATGATCAGCACTTGCACACACCAACCGCGAGACCAACGAGGCAGTTTAATTTAAAATGACTCTACTCTGCTCTGCCTGATGGAAAGCATAAGCAGAATCCAAGCCAAGAATGGTAGTCGCCAAATTACCACATCATGGCGGCCAAGGAATGCTTCTGCATCTTTGGGCCTCCTGTCCCGCACTCACCACTCGCACGAAACACAACAGCACAAATGCTGTCATTTTACATTTTTTAGGGTAGTACTTACCGTCCCGGTCGAGACAACCCGTTCGTGCTGAAATCAGCGTGGCTCTACTACCTTGATTACCGTGGTTCTGATTACTTGGAGTTCGATTCCCGTACATATCACTATGATATACCTAAACTTTCATGATTCATTATCATTTACTGTAAGTACATATTCTCCTTCTCAAAAGGAATAATTTTCCCACGTTTTTGCAATATTTTTTATTGATACTCCACGCCTTTCGTTCGTAGCGTAATGATATAAAGCCTGTAGCCTTCCTGGATAACTGCTGAAAATGAAAATGCTTATTACATCAAATGTGAAACTCTTGTCATCGTCACCGAACGCTTTCCATAAGCTATATGTATACCTACTGTGTATACATAGGTATATGTACACATAGATGTACCTCCGTGAATTATTAGTATATGTACTTATAATAAAAATGTAACAGGTCCAATTCTGTACATTAAAGATATTTTGAAAATTGTTTTTGGAGGGCTCTCTATAATCGATAGGTACTGAAGCCAATTTTTTTTCTGACTCTGACTGTACCTTGGCCGCGCATCACGCTGAAACTACTGAATGGACTCAAATGAAACTTGGCATGATTTGAGTTCATACTACAAGGTTTCTTGGAGACAGGGAATGAAAGTCAAAATATGTACTTAGTTGTAATTCAATAACACCTAGTCCGATTTCTTTCATAATTTTTTTGCTAGAAAGAAAAAAATAAAAGATAACGGGATAAGTCTTTTTTTTTTGTCCGCGACTGTACACTGCCAGTGGGAAGCTGAGACAGATATGTAAATATGGCGGTACGAAGTTCTCCGGGTCAGCTAGTTCTATATATATCTATACCTATATATAAAGTTACCTTTACCATATAACTTATCTTTTAATTTTTTCTTTCTAGCAAAAAAAGAATGAAAGAAATCGGACTATGTGTTATTGAATTGTAACTTAGTTGTAAAACTAAGTACATATTTTAACTTTCATCCCCTCTCTCCAAGAAACCGTGCTGAATTACGGGATAAAAAGTGTCCCATGTCCTACCTCGTAGTATGAACTCAAATCATGCCAAGTTTCATTTGAATCCATTCAGTAGTTTCAGCGTGATGCGCGGCCAAGATACAGACAGACAGACAGACGACGGACAGACAGACAGACAAAAATGAAAAAAAATACAGTTTTGGCTTTAGTATCGATTATAGAGAGCCCTCCAAAATTTTTTTCCAAAATGTCTTTAATGTACAGAATTGGACCTTTTTTATTATAGTAGGTATAAATTAAATATTTTTGTTTTAAAATGAGTTCAATCAAGGCCATTACGCAGATATTTTTTCTATAATAATAAACTTTATTTGATACACACAGAATACGAACTTTGTTTGGAAAATTTAGATTAAGTTTTAATCTAAATTTTCCAAACAAAAAATCAATAAACGAACATTTAAGAGGCTTGCAGCAATACGTCAAAGTCGAATGACGTGGCATTGATGACGTTAACATGTATTTAAAATTCAAATTCTTCGGTCGAAATCGAATCCAGGGCTTAGCAGTAAGTACCTATCACCACTAAACCAACGCCAATCAAAAATGAGTAAAATGATAAACAATACACAATATTTTCTTAAAAAAACATCTCTTTCACAGATACAAATTTACAATTTGAAACACAATATTGGCTCTACAAGTCATTCCTTTGCACCCTCCGAAGGAGGTTGAAGAAAAAAATAAAAGAAGGGGCGCTTTAAGAAGGAACTTTTTAATTAGTCACCTTTTTTAAGTGTTTTTAAAACGTCGTGCTGCGTTCACATCGAAAATCTTATTAATTTAAACGCGCAATTGTATATCTTTACATCTATACTCTAACTTTTAAACTTTCGCGTTCCATGTTAAAATAACTATTACTTGTACGGGAATTAAAGCGATCACTTATTTAAAGGTATACATGGGTCTTGTCGTACCGCGGGTAAGGCCGCGGGGCGAAGCTAGTCTAAAAAAAGTAGCCGAAGTTACTCCCTATATTATCAGCTACTGGCCATTGAAAGTCCCGTCAAAATCAATCCAGCCGTTCCAGAGAATAGCCGGAACAAACAGACAGATGGGCGGAAAGACAGACAAACTTTTTAAAAATGTTCTTTTGTTTATGTAACGTGTGTAGATACATATAGATATATGTATTTAGTAATAAGCTGTTATTTAACTATTATAAACAGACAATCAAATTTTATTTATTTGTATAAAAGATGTACCCATTGATAAATTTGACTCTCGGAAAAGGCTCCAACAAATCGATCTAGCTAGGATTCATTTTTAGATAGTTTACCAACGGAAAATCCTAATGCGGGAGTTGTCTTTATTATGAAAATGTTAGCAAGTGACTTGGTTCATTCAAACGCAGCATCCCTAAACGTATCTCCATCCCGGGAGCAAGTATTACGCGCCACTAAAACAAAGATAATGTTTCTACTCTCCGGTCATAGACTAGCGACTTCTTTTTTTTAATTAAAACTTCCTTGCTTTGGTATATTTGAGAGTTGCAAATGAAAAAGACGAATTTAACTAATATTGGTTGCTTGTTTCTGCCCGCGGCTCTGTCCGCCTAGCCATGTCATTCCTCAAGAATCAAAGTATCTCTATACCAAATTTCATTAAAATAGGTGCAGCGATTTAGCCATGAAATCGTAACAGAGTACTTTCGAATTTGTATAAATAAATAATACAGATTGTGTGATGTGTAACCTCTTAAGTTAACACATTTCAAAGTTAAGCAATCCTAGTCAGGTCAGTATAAGGATGTTTTTTATTATGTATGGCCCTGCCAAAAGGACTCTACTCTGCCTGATGGAAAGCATAAGCAGAATCCAAGAGTGCTGGTCACCATACTCGTTAAGAATTCAGACAATGCAACAATGCAGCATGGTGACCCATGCTATGGCGGCCTAGTGATGCTTCTGCATTGTGGGGTCGCGATGATGCAATACATTGAAATAATAAATGCGTGATCAGCTAATGTAGCACATCGCACCTCGGGCTCGACAGGGCTCCGTTGGAGTCTTCAGTCAGTCCGCACCTTCGATATGTAACACACGTTTGGTTGGACTAGTCAGTCCGCACCTCCGACAGCTAACACACGTTGGGACTAGTCAGTCCGCATCGTCCGTTAGTGTCAGTCACTCGGCTCAACTAATTAATGTATAAGCAAGAACGCGAAATATATTCGGTTTACATAAAGAACTTTTTATTTACAACTACAACATAACTACTTTAGCTATATCTGCTAAATGCATAACTGTGTTCCTTTATCGCCGATTTAACTTGCAATGTATGCATGTATGCTTGGAATTGCAATCTGCGGTTGGAATCTTGCAACTCAATTTTGAAGCAGATATCTTCAAACGATTTTGCTGAAATTTTGTAAGCATATGTATACAGCGTTACAATACAATATTATAATGACATACAGCTGATCTGATGCTGGAGCTGGAAGGTGGCCATAGGAACTCTGTAAAGAAACGTCGCAACATCATCGAGTTTGGACTCGTTTGATTCGTCTCGAGACATTCCAGTAAAAGCTTGTTTTTAAGAAGCTTTTTACTTGAAAAAATAATTGATTGCACGGATGGCATAGTGGTTTTAGTGCTTAGCTTGGCGCTGTCTACTGCACTAAGTGTTGTGGGTTCAATTGTTGTTCTGAGTCTGGGTGTTCTTTGTGTCCGTTTCATATAGGTATGTTAGTAAAGTTCTCTGCGATTTCTAATGCCAAAGTTGTCTTTGATATAAAGAAAAAAAATTAAATAACAGAGTAATAACAAATCGTATCGATTTAAAGACTTCTAAGTGAAAGCACTCTTTTGTTCAACACCAATTTGAGCAGAAATCTTTCGTGCCCAGTAACTTCCGTTCCATAAACATTGAAATAATTATAACATAAAGTATATATAATTATAATTCTCACGAATGTCTGTCTGTATAGGTGTTGTATTAAGTTTATATCTAGCCTACAATTAAACATTAGTACCGTATTTTGAAACTACCGCCATTTTGAACGACCACAGATGCAGAAATGAATTGTTTTAAATCATGGATTGTTATAGTACAGGAGATGGTGGCAGATTATTTAAATCAAAATAAATTATTTTAAACTTAGACATATTTAAAACAAAATGAAACAGATAATTAGCGTTTGATGTTTTGATGCTTTTGTTTAATCGATATTTTTAATCTAATGTCAATATCTTTAATAGACGGGCAGTTATGTACTTTTCAAGTGTAAATGTAAATACTAGCTGTTGCCAGCGGCTCCGCCCGCGTATATGTTGGTTATCACGGCAAACAGTAGCCTATGTGTTATTCTGATGTATACCTAAGCTATATTACTGTAAAGTTCCATCCACAAACATACACACAAACTTTCGCCTTTATGTATTAGTGTAATGTGACTAACTTTTGCACGCGGCTTCGTACTTAACTTTTAAAAATCTCTATAAATTTTAAGTTGTTATGTTATTCCGGTGTCTAAGCTATATTACTGCAAAGTCTCATGAAAATCCGTTCTGTAGTTTTTGCGTGAAAGAGCAACAAACACACATCCTTACAAACTTTCGCATTTGTAATATTAGTAGGATAGGATTAGTAGGATGTACTTATATATCATTAGAATTTGGAGTCTATCGTTACATAAGTAGGTAAATCTTAATTGTGAGAATAACACTAGATATTTGAAAATTTGAAATATAAAATCTTCAGTTTGTCAATTTTATGTAGTGTAATATGTATTTTGTTGGATCTTTTGGTTTAGAGACAGAATATGAATACGGAGTGTCACCCCGTGGGTGACGTAAGAGCCGTTGAGACAACAAACTACCAGGACAACAGCACTGCAAAGAGAAGGAACACTTGACACAAACCTTATACAACCCGTCTGGTCAGCGTCGTGTAGTAGACCTAAACCTCGACTTTTTTTTTTAATGTATATTTTAGCTGCCAAAATGACTCTGCTCTGCCTAATGGAAAGCATGAGCACAATCCAGGAGTGGTGGTCACCATCCTCATACCAAGTAAGGACAATACAGCATGGTGACTCGTACTATGGCGGCCTAGTGAGATGCTTCTTCACGCTCCGCTTAAAGGACCCGGGATCAAAGTGGGAGAGAAACACGTGCAATAGTAGTGAGTTCCAGGTATTTACCGCTCGGCACAGGAAGGAAGAATCGAAGCGGTGAGTACGAGAGCGTATGTCTACCAATCTGAAGCGGTAACTTCCAAGACCGGCACGTGTTGTCCTGTAGAGGAAGGGAGAAGGGGGACCAGTTGGAAGAGCTTTTCAGAACACTCTCCGTGATAAAGGCGATAGAGGACTGCCATAGAGGCGATATCTCTACGCAACTGCAGAGACTCAAGGGACTCGGTGGCTTCGGGACTGTCAATAATGCGCGTTGCTCGCCGCTGCAACCGGTCGAGAGCGTCAAATAGACACTGCGCGGCTCCATCGCAAAGATGAGAACAGTACTCCAAGCACGAACGAACCTGGGTCTTGTAAAGAAGACAACAGAGGCCTTGTTTAAAACACCTAGCTTCCGTGAGACCGCTTTAGTGACACTCGCAACGTATTCGAAGGAGAGGTATATGTCCAGCAGTGGACTATTAAAGGCTGTTGATGATGAAGTATGGTACATTGTTGAGCAGATGAGTCTTCAATAATAGTTACCTAGCTTATTTATGCCAATTTAAGCTACTAATTAAGGACTATAACTAATGCTTCATTATTACATTTAGTCTTAGATATAATATTATCTCCATTTTACACTTAAAGATAATCTTTGATTAATAAGGTAAGGTAGTAGAGGCACGCTGATTGCAGCACGGTTGGGCCGACCGGGGCGGAGTATCGCCACGGTCGGCCTGCGCGTGGTTAGTAACCCAGAAGATCAGCGTAAAATGACAGTGTTCGTGCTGTCGTATTTCGTTGGTGAGTGCAAAACCGGAGGCTCAATGGTGCAGAAGAATCACTAGGCCGCTATGGTGTGGGTCGCTAGTCTGCATTGTCTGCATGCGCAATGAGTATGGTGACCAACACTCTTGGATTCTGCTTATGCTTCCGATCAGGCAGAGTGGAGTCTTTTTGGAAGGGCCATACATAAAAAAACAACTTGCAGGTTTCTTTTTAATATTATTTTTATTCGTGTAAACTAAAGTTTAATTAGAAGCGATATCAAAGTGCCGTCACCGCCGCGACTGTAAAATCTTCATAGAACAACAGTAACATAAAATAAATGTAAGAAAATCATAAATTCTCAAGGGTTATTACTAAATAAATGACTGCTTTCTCATTACGGTGCTTTTTAAACACAAAACGCCTATAATAAGCGTCAATTAGTCAGTAATTGGCGTTCACAGACCGCAATTGCCGATGAAACACAAAAGTCGAAATAAAAAAGTTGTAATAAAGATCGTATAGTGAACATAATGATACATCTCGGTATAAATAATGAGTTTCAATGAAACGTTTCGCCGACTCGCTTAGATACTCATCTTTCGCAGCCAATTTCATTGATAAAAATCACGAACTAGGCTTAACTTAATACCAATCGTTACTCGTGTAGTCATCTATCGTCCAATAGAAGAACTAATGATTTTTAAAAACTCCAATGTTGAGTGTAACGTCATCTAGTGGTGAGTAGTGGTACTAAATTGTGTTGTTGAATGCAAGCTTTATTTGTGACATCTGTTTTACTGTTTTACGCTAGATGTCACTTCTACATTTCTTTCAATTTTATTTTTGTGTTAGTAAGAGAAAAGTAAAATAGGTTTAGAACTTTAGATAATTCTCTTTGAAAACAAATTAACTAGTAATTTACTATTCCTTACCAGTATGTTCTAATAATAGTACTTAGTCTTATCGGTGTATTAAGACAAGTATTAATTGAAATATTGTTGTGTATCCTTTTTTTCCCGACTGAGAAAGAAGGAGAGTTATGTTTTCCAAGTGTATGTATGTATGTATATTTCTTTGGCACGCCCTAGAGCCTAAATGGCTTGTCGTATTTTTATGTGAGTGTGAAAGTGAAACTGGGTAGGTACATAAAATAAAATAAAATGTCGATAGTGAGGATGGAAAGTCAATTGGTCATCAAAGAGCACACCTAGATCTTTAACCACATCTTTTCTCTCTAGGGTTTGATCTTCTATAAAGTACTAGCTGACCCACACAACCTCGTTTGCGTCTCCTACTGCCCGTAGCGTGATTAATTTCCCCCATTTTTGAAACATTTTTCATTAGTGCTCCACTCCTATTAGTCGTAGCGTGATGATGCCTATAGCCTTCCTCGATAAATGTTCTATTCAACACTTAAAGAATTTTTCAAATCGGACCAGCGGTTCCTGAGATTAGCGCGTTCAAACAAACAAACAAAATCTTCAGCTTTATAATATTATAGTATAGATTTAAACTCGTATATATTTCGTTTCCTCGTAAATGAGATAAGGCAGCACTTTTTAACCGACTTCCAAAAGGAGGAGGTTCTCAATTTCATCGGTTTTTTTTTTTTTTTTTTTATGTATGTACATTGATTACTCCGTCAATTGTGGACCGATTTTGAAAATTATTTTTGTATTCGAAAGGGTATGCTCCCCATGTGGTCCAATGGCCACCATATCAGGATCTGAGGATGGGATCCCAAGGAAATTGAAAGAAACCCTCAAATTTACGTGAGCGCCTGCAATAAAGTTAAGGCAATTGTCTGCATGCTTTCATATTCTGTAAACATCATGTCCGAAATATTTATTTATTATTCTATACAGTATGTTGTATGTTACCTTTAGTCGTATTCTTTCAAGTTATTTAGGTGAAATGATGATAAGAGACTTGAGAAAGACTAAAAAGCGAAAAATAAAAAAAAACTTCGTTTAAAAAAACCGACTTCAAAACTGAAAAGTATAAAATAACTTAATTTGTATGTGCTACCTATTCATAGGTTTGAAGTTGGTGCCGAGCCAAAATGTAATAGTAGGACTCGCCGCGCGTGACCTTGAGCGGGATAGCTGCTCTTCGCGTAGGACAAAACAACTGAAGCGTCGGCGTCGGTGTCGTGTTACTCTTTCACGCAAAAACTACTGAACGGATTTGAATGAAACTTTACAGTAATATAGCTTATACATCAGAATAACACATAGGCTACTATTTGCCGCGATAACCGACATACACGCGGGTGGAGCCGCGGGCAACAACTAGTAAATAAATAAATTATACAATGACGACTAACTGTTGATACATATATTATGATCAAACACGTTTACACATTAGTTTATTGGAAAAATAAACATTTGAATTTTTGAGAATACCTACAGATACATAATGAAACTTGATAATTTAAATTTGTCTATGTAAATGTTAGATAATACGCGAAGAGAATTTCTTTATTTTAAGTAATCGCGCTCATACAAGGATATGATCATATGAAGGACAGGGCTATGTCTCTGTCTGTGTAATACATTTAGTACCCACACTAATATGACAGCATTCCTGCTATCGTGTTTCGTTGGTAATTGCGAGACCGGAGGCCCAATGATGCAGAAGCATCACTAGGCCGCCATAGTGTGGATCACCATGCTGCATCGTTGCATTGTCTGCTTTGGCAATGAGTATGGTGACCACTACTATTGGATTCTGCTCATGCTTACCATCAGGAAGAGTAGACTTTAGCGGGCTATAAGCTATAAGCTATATAAAATAGAGGGGAGGAGGGACATATAAAAAAACTAGCTGACCCACGCAACGTCGTTTACGTATCCTATTGCCCGTAGCGTAAAAAAATTCCCCTGTTTTTGTAACATTCTTCATTGGTGCTCCGCTCCTATTGGTCTTATCATGATGATATATAGCCCATAGCATTCCTCAATAAATGTACTATCCAACACTGAAATAATTTTTCATATTGGACCAGCGGTTCCTGAGATTAGCGCGTTTAAACAAACAAACTCTTCAGCTTTATAATATTACTAGCTTTTGCACGCAGCTTTGCTCACGCAGACTTTCATCCCCTGATTTACCCTCTTAGGGGTGGAGTTTCGTAAAATCCGTTCTTAGCGGATGTCTACACCCTATAAGGAACATACCTGCCAAATTTCAAGTTTGTTGGTGTTATAGTTTCTGAGATTTCGTGATTAATAAGTGAGTGGTATTTCGCTTTTATATAAATAGAAGATTATACTAGCTGACCCACGCAATCACGTTTGCGTCTCCTATTGCCCGTAGCGTAAAAAAACGTTTTTGTAACATTCTTCATTGGTGCTCCGCTCCTATTGGTCTTAGCGTAATGATATATATCCTATAGCCTTCCTTCATAAATGTACTATCCAACACTGAAAGAATTTTTCAAATCAGACCAGCGGTTCCTGAGATTAGCGCGTTCAAACAAACAAACAAACAAACTCTTCAGCTTTATAATATTATAGCTGACCCACGCAACGTCGTTTGCGTCTCCTATTGCCCGTAGCGTGATAATTTTCCCCCGTTTTTGAAACATTCTTCATTGTGCTCCGCTCCTATTGGTCTTAGCGTGATGATATACAGCCTATAGCCTTCCTCGATAAACGGGCTATCTAACACTAAAAGAATTTCAAATTAGACCGGTAGTTCCTGAGATTAGTGCATTCAAACAAACAAACAAACTCTTCAGCTTTATATATTTGTATAGATGTATTGATTATACTCTTCTAAGATCTAATACTCATAATCAACAACACATTTATTTGGATAAAGATTAATAATAGGTCTTTACCTATGAAATTACTGTTTTGCATGCAATAAGTGAAAGTACTTATTTTTTCAAACTTTTTTATTTCTGTTATTCGAAGTAATCACCCATGCAATCGACGCATCTTTGCCAACGCATTGGCAGTTTATTGATGCCCTTCTTGTAAAAATCAGCTGGACGGGAGGCAACAAACTCTTCAAAGGCATTTTGTACTGCCTCTCGGGAATTGAAATTTTTACCCACTAAAAAGTTGTCTAAATTTTGGAAAAAGTAATAGTCGGTAGGTGCAAGGTCTGGTGAGTATGGCGGATGAGGGAGAGCTTCCATCCCCGGCTCTTGCAGCTTGGAGACTATCTGTTGCGCAGTATGGGGTTGTCGTGAACGCTGTTCAGCGTAGTTTGCCTCCGTAGTTGCCTCTTATGACTCTCATAATTATAAATATGACCTTGGGTTTGTTTGTTCGATTTTTCTTAAGTCTTAATTAAAATTTCGAAACGTAAATTGTAAACGTGTAATTGACACAGACAGATATAGATATCATCTGTTTTCTATTCAAAAATTGACAATGATATCTGTTTTTGCGTTGATGTTGTGTGTGTTCATTTATAATTTAAAATACCTAAGTATATTTAATGCTAAGTACTCACATACGGTTTTACTCGAAGGAGCAAAAATGTCGAGTAAAAACCGCGGCACGGCCTTTCGTCCACACATTCAGCATTGATAAATCGAGTGACGCATCTTTTGGCTCGCCGTTCAGTATTCACAGAACCGTTCGAGCCAAATGATGTCTGTTCAACAAAGGAGACGGTGGCAACATTTAGCAAATCTAGGAATTCTTAATTAAAAAAGAATTAAAGAAAATGAAAAGGAGAAACGTAAAAGGAGATCGAGCCATCGAGCTGGCTCGATGTGAGCCTTCGAGTTGTGAAATTTGCGGTCGACACGCTAATTTTTACTCGTTTTGGAGTAAAACTATCGAGTAACACTGTATGTGAGTACGGATACGGATCATAAAAAGACAATTGAATCGTTGTCATACAAGTTTTTGTTACAGAAATATAATTATGTGACTAGCTTTGGCCTACTCTGCCCGCGTGTATGTCGGTTATGACTGTAAATAGTAGCCTTCTAGTCCTTCCTCAAGAATCAAAGTATCTTCATGCTTAATTTCATTGAAATCGGCGCAGCGGTTTAGGCGTGAAAACTAACAGACGTACATACAGAGTGACTTTCGAATTTATAATATTACCAGCTGTTGGCCGTGGCTCCCCCCGCGTTTATGTCGGTTATGGCGTCAAAAAGTAGCGATGTCCTTCTCCAAGGATAAATCTATCTTTATACAGAAATTCATACAATTGGTTTAGCCTTGAAAGCGTAGCAGACAGAGTTATTATAACTAGCTAACCTCCGCAGTGTTACCCGCGGTACAACAATAACCGCGGTAACGCCACGGCGCGAAGTAAAAGAAAATCCTATGTAAAAAGTATCCTATGTCCGTCTCCTAGTTCTAAGCTACTTCCCCACCAGTTTTCAGCCAAATCGGTTCAGCCGTTCTAGAATTATAAATAGTGTAACTAACACGACTTTCTTTTATATATATATATATATATATATATAGATATAAATGGATCGTATCGTTTGGATTGTCAGAACTCTAAAGTATTTGTGTCAGGCGTTCTTAGCTATTATTTTATAATTATTTAAAGCTAAAAATATCTAAAGCAGTCTATAGACATATACAATTTAAGCGTGATGTGTGTCTAAATGCTAATAATGCGAATTCCAATTGTTGCACGCAAAGAATACTAATTTATTTTTTCACCTAATTATTTATACACGCTAAGATACTAAATATTTTATCTATTAAATAGCTCAATTCTCCGGGAGTAAAAAGGAAGGTACCACTATTCCTACGGTATGAGAATCTACGAACTAATCGAAATCTCTGAATTATACGAACGAATCTTTTTACTTTATGGTAGGTATAGGATACCCCCTCCAGAATACAATCCAGAGGAATGGGGGAGATCTTGGACTATGGTAACCACACTTTCTCGATTTCTCGATGAAAAACAAAGAAATATTTTTTCAACTTAGGTTTTCTGTGAGGTCGTAGTGTTGCTCCGGTCGACCGTTGACCATCCACGTACCAGTCATTCGTTAAGTCAAGATACTTTCAACTTTCCACCTCTGTGATTACTTTGTGATGAGCCACAATCATGAGCCACATTTAGTTTGCACCATAAGTATTTAGTACAGTCACTTTAATTTATCTAATCATCATCTATTGCCTTTTTAGAATGGAGGTTTCAGCCTACTCTACCCATAGAGGTATTATAGAGAGAGTAGGGGAGCCAGGCCTCCAGCCGTCCCTGGGTTAGAAAGAGAGAGACGATCGCGATACCTATCTGTCTCTCTCTACTCGCGTATGCGCAGTTAGCGCGGCAAAGCAGCATAGCAGAACAATTCGGCGGTTAATTGTTGTGATTAGATTATTATTAGTACTTTACTGCGCATGCGTCAGTAGAGAAAACAGATGGGGTACCGCGATCTTCTCTCTCTTTTTAACCGTTGGACGTTACCGCTTACAGGCAGCTGATGTCTTCCCTACTCTATCTATAATATATATAGCTATCTATAATATAGCTCTATCACTAGGTATACCACGTTAGCTAGAAGGGTTGATGTTAGCTTGTGTCAAGTTGTCCTTCTCTTTCCTAAATCCTATGCTGTTAATCTTGAGAATTTGTTCTCTCAGACAACTCATACCACGAGATGAATAGGGGTGGTCGTGTGTCGTTTTCTTATTCAAATGGACAGACCCGTTTATGAAACGCTTTTGTCTATAACCGTCCATTCTGAGTAATATCCATAGAGTTATTACAGATAGAGTGGGGCAGACATATGGTTGCCTGTAAGCGGAAACGTCCAACGGTTAGAAATAGAGATAGGATCACGGTACCCTGTCTGTCTTTTTAACCGTTTTCAAAAAAAGGAGGAGGTTCTCAATTCGACTGTTTTTTTTTTATGTTTGTTACCTCAGAACTTTTGACTGGGAGAACCGATTTTGATAATTAAAGGACTAATAATGGTAATCCAATCACAACAATTAACGGTTGAATTGTTCTGCTATGCGCATGCGCGAGTAGAGAGAGACAGATGGGTACCGCGATCGTGTCACTTTCTAACCGAGGAACGGCTGGAGGCTATCTATAATAACTCTATGACAATATCGCGTTCCATAGATAATACCGCTATATAGTCAGCTTACGTCATTGGCGTACTTAATATAATCTGTGGTTGATTGTTTTTTTACTCTAAACTGTGTGGGACGCCAAAACCCAAGCCAGTGCGCTCCTGTCAGTCGTGGCCGAATCTCTCGCTACGCTCGCGTCGGCGACTACATAATTTTGTATTTGTGAATCGTTTGTAAAGAAAACACACAAGAATGTCTCAAGTAAGTACCGGTTTTAGGATATTTATTTTACTTTCAAACGCTTTTATATCACATTGATGTGTTTAACATCAAATTATGTATTTTTGAGGTATTAAAAGATTTGATTGTCCGGTAGGTAATCTATGATATAGCTGCTTTAAAGTTAGGGACTTATCAAAAAACAAACTGTTACATAATGAAATCAATCTGTTTATTAGCGTTTTTATACACTATTCGTATGTACTACGAATATTTGTCTATCAATCTATAAAAAAATAAAATTGGAGTGTCTGTTTGTAATATTACAATAACAGCTTTTCACTAAATGCATATGTATTTACACATGACACATGTACCAAAATAACACTTTTTACAGTTTTTGTATGTCTGTCTTTTTGTTCCGGTTAATCTCTGGAACGGCTAGACCGATTTTGACGGAACTTTCACTGGTAGATAGCTGATGATAATTATAAGGAGTATGCTACTTTTTTTAAACTGACTTTGTCCCGCGGCGTTCACCACGGGTAAAACTGCGGGGCTCAGCTAGTTATAAATTATTCTAGTGTCACATCCTTGCTCACGATGAACTCCGGAACTATTTCTATATTATTTTGCTGGCGTGCCTAAGATAGGATAGTTCACATCACGCTGAGACCAGTAGGAGCCGAGCAGGATTGAATAGAGACAGAGGAAGTTGCGTGAGTCAGCTAGTTTCTCATAAGGAAAATAATATTGCATAATTATATATTATTTATTTTATAACCTGTTATTATTACTCAAGTGTTTTCATGAACGCTGCAGTACTTACGTATTTCTTTGCTAGTACGAGTACCTCATTAAAAATTTGTTATGGCAGTTAACGTGTTAAATCTTATTCCATGAATAAAATTATTGTTTACATTAAGTATTGTCTGATTTTTAACGACCTCAATGAAAACCGGTGCTTCTGGGCTCGGTGTTTTTCTCTTTATATTTGTTAAGGAAAATTATTATTTATATAATATACTAGTGGTTGCCCGCGGCTCCGCCCGCGTATATGTCGGTTATCGCGGCAAATAGTAGCCTGTGTTATTTTGAAGAAGCTATATTACTGTAAAGTTTCATCCAAATCCGTTCAGTATTAGTTTTTGCGTGAAAGAGTAACAAACATCTATCCATCCATCCATCCATACTTACAAACTTTCGCCTTTATATATTAGTGTGATATAGATATAGATAAATGGCCCTGCCAAAATGACTACTCTGCCTGATGGAAACCATAAGCATAATCCAGGAGTGGTGGTCACCATACTCATTGCTCGTGCAGACAATGCAACAATGCAGCATGGTGACCCACACTACGCCTTTTTATTTTGACGAGGTGGAAAATCCCTTCGGATCTCCGGCTCCTCGGGGACTGAGGAGCCAGGTATGTGGTGATTCCACTAAAAACACCCCAGCGGCCGGTCTCGGCCCTGCTTTGGGGAAGACCCGGACCAAGTTATTTCAGGTCCCCCCCAGTAACGACGCCGCGTCTTGAGAGACTATCCTGGGGAAGCCTCGACTTCCCCCTGCCTGTCGGCCCAACCGTTATATGTTGCGGCCTGACCGCAGTTTTGCGACCAGGCCGCCCACACATCGCTGACCGCATTAATTAATCAGCTACCAGAGGTCCCCACTCTCTGGCAGCTTGCGGTCCTATCGGCGGCTGGTGTCGCCGGCGACGTCGCCTACGCTCGGGATCGGGCCTCTCCCGATCCCGTTCAGCGGTCTCTTTCTGGAGCATTACGGCCTCACAGAAATAGACCACTGCGTCCCAGCCCTCCTCACCCGCCAGCATGGCAGCAATCATTGCTGGCGGGGGCAAAATCCGGGACAATCTCATTCCCGGCCATCTGGCAACTCTAATGGTGACCCCCACTATGGCGGCCTAGTGATGCTTCTGCATCATCATGAGGCCTCCGGTTTCGCACTCATCAACGAAACACGACAACACGAACGCTGTCATTTTACGTTGATTCTGTGCGAGGGTAGTACCGCCGCCAGCCCAACCGTGCTGAAATCAGCGTGGTTCAACTACCTTGAGTGATGCCTAATAGTGACCACGACCTTGGAAAGCTTTGTCTATATCTAAATAATAAAATAGCTAATATCGAATATTCTATAATACAGATGTAATATATTATGATAGTTAGATAAAATTTTTGCGCACGAAGACATACGTCAATCCGTAAATAAATATTCACGTATCTACAAGTGTTTGGATTTAAGGCTTCTATGTTGTGGCTTCCAAGGAGCAGTGGTTTTGGGGCGGAGGGGTTGGGGTACGGGCCTCCGGTATACTCACTCACTGAGTGAAACACAGCCCAAGCGCTATTTCACACCGGTTTTCTGTGAGCCCGTGGTATCATTCCGGTCGAGCCGGCCCGTGCGTTTCATTTTTGCCGAAGCGTGGCTTTCCAACGTCTTTCTCAAATCATCACTCTACCTGGCCTGTGGACATCCTGTGGACAAAATGACTCTACTCTGCCTTATCGAACGCACGAGCAGAATCCAAGAGTGGTAGCCACCATACTTATTGCGAATGCAGACAATGCAACAATTCAGCAAGGTGACTCACACTATGGCTAATAAAATCCGTTCCGATCCGATCTGGTGCGAGATGTTTAGTTAAAATTTTCCTTTGACAGTTCCCAAAACAAGGGCTTTTAAATACGTGTATGTTTGTGTTTGTATGTAAATAAATATAGCCGATTGATTAAATGCCTTTAATTATATCTGTTGTATGTTTTTCTTATCAGATAAAACTATCGAATGCAGTTTGGATTATAGCTGATTACATTAATTATATATAAGTAGGTAGATAAGAAATACCTGGCCTTATCATTGTTACGTCAACACGTGCTAGTCATATCAATATCCTACTAATATTATAAACGCCAAAATTTGTAAGTATGGATGGATGTTTGTTACTCTTTCACGCAAAAACTACTGAACGGATTTGGATGAAATTTTACAGTAATATAGCTTATACATCAGAATAACACATAGGCTACTATTTGCAGCGATAACTGATATACACGCGGGTGGAGCCGCGGGCAACACCTAGTAAAAGTATATAGGTAACTTTATATGTAATTATTATACTGTAAAGAAATTATTAATATCATTAAAAAAGTAGAACACACAAACAGAAAGCCAACCTAAAATTTCGTTTGTGTTTTGTTGGTGATTGTGAAACCGGGGACGGAGGCCCGATGATGTACTGTAAAAACATCTCAATAAGCCGCCTTAGTGTGGGTCACCATTAAGCCGGACATACACGTTCAAGTATACTTGCGCAAATCCAGTCTGTTTTCACACAGTCACACACGTCGACAGACAGACTTGCGCAAGTATGCTTGAACGTGTATGCCCACCTTTAGGGTTGCCAGATGGCCGGGAATGAGATTGTCCCGTGTTTTCGGACGGAACGGAAACGGAATTTTGCCTCTTGTCGCGTGTCCAGTAATTAGACCTTATTATCCCGAATTCTGAAAACCTACTTTGCTTTGTAACAACATAAACTAACAACGAAGTAAACGGTTGGCCTACCTGTGAGTGATGGGAAAATGCTTCCCGAATTTCCAAAGATGCAAAGATTTGACGGAGAAAAACTAAAAAATTACAATATTCAGTAATAAACATTAAAAAAATAACCTGTCCACAGTTTTATTTTAGTAAAACAGAGTTTTTTTTTAACTTAAATTGATGTTCTATCAAAGCGTATAAAATCATTATAAGGAGGTGCTCAATTTGGTTTATTTTATGTAGCACCAAAAGTTAATCCTTTGAAATAAAAAAAAAAGTAAGACACTATTATAACATTTTTGCTCGTAAAGGGTCTCTTATTTCACCAATTTCAATATCGTAATGTATCTCATTACGTACTTGTGCGTTATTGTAATGTAAATGGCACGTTTTTTTTAATAAAGTAAAACTTACGGTTTATCAAGATGCTCGAACAATACTCTTTTAAATATTAGCAAAGAGTTTTTATGTCAGAAAAGTGGTCAACATTTTATGAGTGAAAGTAGGAGAAACGAGACCAGAGAGTTCCGCAGCCGCATCCGCCGCTGCCGCCGACTGCTAAACTCTGTGGTCTCGTTTCTCCTACTTTCACTCAAGAGAGTGAGAGAGAGACTGGTGAAATTTAATTAATAATAATAACTTGACAAGCTTAAAAATGCCAACGTCAACGTATTAATCAATTTTACAAATTGTTCAAATTTTTATAACTGCTTTAACAAGTAATTAAAGATTTATTCGATCAAGAAAGTCCGAGTTTTATTTATTTCCTCGCAAATATGTTATAAAATGTCGTATGACATACGTGCGCTTTGATAATTACAGCCTCAGCTTTCTTGTAGCAATATCGCCTCGGTTGTCATTTTCAACTTACCGCACTTATATCATAATCATAATGTACTATTACTATGGCCACGACTCGAGACCGTTGCCCTTTTTGAGTATTTTCCCGGATTTGATAAGTTTCTAGCAACCCTAGTCAGCATGCTGCGTTGTTGCATTGTCTGAATTCACAATGAGTATGGTGACCACTACTCTTGGATTCTGCTAATGCTTTGCATCAGGCAGAGTTCAGTCACTTTGGCAGGCTCCTATATATAAAAAAAAGGATGACCGTGTATTACCGACGAGAAAGAAATACCAAATTACAGATAGATTTTGACAAGATTTGTTAGTTTGGCAGTTTTATCGTGTTTTTACGTGCCAAGGTCGACAAGTTATCAGTGTTAATCTCATAGCTGTGTTTATTTTAATTCATTATTATATAGAAACAAACAATAGGTTGGAGACCCCACCTTTATTTACTAAATTAAATAAAAATTAATTAATTTAAATCTTTATTTAAGTAATTATACAATATAAAGTTAAATAAAAATATATGATATCTTTACAAATAAATTAACTTTGGGTGTATTTTTGTTGTAACTTCAAATTTACAGCTCGTTCCGGCTGATCTCTGGAACGGATAGACCAATTTTGACAAAGCTTTCAGTGGCAGACAGTTGGCGTTATAAGGAGTAACTTAGGCTACTTCTATTACAGAATAAATAAAAAATTAACAAGAAAATCAATGAAATAGTGAATGATATCCGATTCGATAGCAGCAAACACTGTGGGTACTACCGCGGGGCGCAGCTATTAAATTAATAAGAATGCAACAATAACTTCAGTGTTGCGCATCTATAGACGCTTGATAACATAAAATTAAAAAAAATGTTTTGTTTGGTTGAACGCGCTAATCTCGGGAACTACAGGACCAATTGGAAAAAATAATCCAGTGTTAAATAGCTTGATAGATTATCGAGTATGATATAGTATAGGCTATTTATCATTACGATTAAGACCAATAGGAGCCGGAATATCAATGAAAAATGTTGTGAAAATGGGCAAACCTTATTCCAGCGCTTGCTACTGCTCAATGGGTAGTAGGTTTCATCGCCACATGTGCCTGATGGAAAGCAAAAGCAGAATCCAAGAGTGGTGGTCACCATACTCATTGCGAATGTAGACAATGCATCAATACAGCATGGTGACCCACACCATGGCGGCCTTGTGATGCTTCTGCATCGTTTGGCCTCCGGTCTCGCACTTACAAACGAAACACGACAGCACGAAAGCTGTCATTTTACGTTGATCTTTTGTGCGAGGATAGTACTGCCCCCGTCGACCCGTTCGTGCTAAAATCAGAGTGGTTCTACTACCTATAATGTTGTTGTGAGTTTCGATGTTCTTTGTGTTCTTTTCATGTAGGTATGCCTGTAAAATCAAAGACACGGAATAAGTCCATAGTGCGTTTTTAAGTAAAACTTTTTTACGCACGCGTCACTTGGGGAGTAAGCTGGTGAATGCGTGACGAGAGCTTTACGAAAAGTGTGATCGGGCGAGGCGAACGGAAGAATGAGAGAGCGAGGTGCAAGCACACGTTTTCTTTATCTCTTTCTCTCATAGCCAGTTACGTTCATAGAGCTATTATAATAGACTAGGGAAGACATACGGCTGCCTGTAAGCGGTAACGTCCAACGGTTAAAAAGAGAGAGAAGATCGCGGTACCCCATCTGTCTTTCTCTACTGACGCATGCGAGTAAAGGACTAATAATGTTAATCTAATCACAACAATGAATTGCTTTTTCACGCTAACTGCGCATACGCGAGTAAAGATAGACAGATAGGTACCACGATCGTCTCTCTCTTTCTAACCGAGGGACGGCTGGAGGCCTGGCTCTCCTGCTCTATCTATAATAGCTCTATGGTCACGTTTCGTATATCTAAGACACAGTGCGGGCCTTGTACCCCTTGTAGTTTTACTTCAGTCGTGTGGTCGTTTTTTTTTAATAATTCGATTTTCTTCAATTCCAGGTCCAGATTCCTACCTTTAAATTGAACAATGGAAAGGATATGCCAGCGCTGGGATACGGTACTTGGTTGGGATTGAACGAAAAAGTAAGATAATTTTACTTAGATCATAAAAAACTGTGGAAACTACCAGAGACGTGAAAACGTCGAAAACAGTATCCAACTTTTGGCCACTAAGTTTGTTTTGCTAGTCGCTGTGTCAAGTATGTTATTACTGTCACTACGCGCAGCATCATCATAAACTAAAGACTTTAACAATCCACTGTTGGTCATAGCCTCTCCTCAAAATAGAAAAAAAATAACAAAAAACCGACTTCAAGAACTGTACCAAATTGAAATAGGACCACACGGAAAGCACCAGATTTAAAATAAAAGAGAATCATCAAAATCGATTCACCCAGTCGAAAGTTCTGAGGTAACAAAGATAAAAAATTGAGAACCTCCTCCTTTTTTTAAGTCGGTTATAACCAAAAACAAGTACAAATTATTAAAAATATAAACCCGACTGCGTCAATATTTAACAATAAAAATATATAAGTTATATATAAATTCGTAATCACCGTAAAAAAATCTTTATTTTGATACCACACTCGATGTATTTTGAAAACATTATTATTTTTTATATTACTTTTTGGCGCCAAAAATCCATTTTTTTTATTTTGATGTACCCAGTATCACTCTCACGACTAAGACGAATCTATTGACACCACTCACATAAAAATACGACAAGCCGTTTAAGCTCTAGGGCGTGCCAAAGAAATATACATACATACACTCGAAAAACATAACCCTCCTTTCGCAGTCGGGTAAAAAAGAACGACTTCAAGAACTGGACCAAATTGAAATGGAAGCAAGTTTTTAAATAAAAAAGAATCATCTAAATCGGTTCACCCAGTCGAAAGTTCTGAGGTAATAAACGTAAATAAACATACAGTCGATGTTGGATTACTCATAATAAACACTCAAAAGTTTACTGATATTTAATATGAAATAAAATAGCACACGGTCGACATTGTGTATTCTTATGTCATACTCGCTACTACAAGATTGGCAGTGTTGCCACTGTACAACATCCTTTCTTGTCTATTTAAAAAAAAGCTAACTTCGCTACATTCACAATAACAATCACATGAAAACTCTGAACTTTATAATAATTTAGAGATCGGAAACTTTTACAATTTTACATTTTCAAATACAAAAAAAATCAAACGAAAACTCGGAACTTAAAACTATTTACAGATCAAGCTTTATTGGCTTGTTAATCTTTCTTCCAAACCTACTAACGTGGCCCTCTTCATTTGCCATACCTCTTTCCAGGGCCGTTTGCTGACTTTGTTCTGCTGTATTTTCCTGTTGTTGCTTTTCTACATTACACCTCTTCTCTGTCTGGTCTGGTTTATTTTCATCTAGCGTCCAATCTTCATATGGTTCTTCATACTTAGCACTGCCTATCTCTGTCTTTCTCTGTTTCAAGTGGATTCTATTTCGGCGATATCTTCTCCCATCTACTTCCAGCAAGTAAGAGCGTGAATCTAAACGCTTCAAAACCACTCCTGGTTTCCATATTGGATCATTTATCCCACTGGGATTTAATAACACTCTAACAGATTCACCCACTCTAAGTGATGGCAAATCTTTTGCTGAACTGTCGTATGTCTTTTTATATCTTTGCATTTTTCTATTTAGCTGTTCATGAATTGTATCATAGCTAACTTCCTGCTTCAATCCTTCCTTAGTGCTGCATAATGTAGTTCTTAAACTCCTACCAAAAAGCCTTTGTGCTGGACTTGTTGTCATACCTGCTGTAGGTGTGTTTCTCCATACCATTAATGTTGCTTCCACATCTTCCCCTTTTTCTTTCAGCTTTAATAGCCTCTTTACTTGCTTGACTGCAGACTCGGCCTTTCCATTGGATTGATGATGGTGTGGTGATGATGTTTTCAATGTAAAATTCCACTCTCTCGCAAATAATTTAAATTCTTTAGAGCTATAATTAGTACCTTCATCTGAATAAACTACCTGTGGTACACCATATCTCGCAAAAATATGTTTTAGTGCTGATATTGTGCTCTGAGATGAGACATCATGTAATCTTTTAAATTCAAAGAATGATGAAAAATAGTCTACCACCACCAAATATTTATGTTTATCATACTCAAGAATGTCTGTGGCCACTTCCATCCATGGCCCTTCTGGAGCTTTCCTTAAATGCAGTGTCTCCTTCTGATTCCTTTTGACATCCAGATGTTCACAAATTTCACATTTTTGTACTGTGTCTTTTATGTCTCTTGCCATATGTATCCAAAAAACTCTTAACCTCGCATACCTTAGACAGGCTTCCAACCCTTGGTGTCCTTTGTGAATTTTTTCTAAAATATCACCTCTCATTTTTTTCGGAATATACACCTGTTGGTTCTTTAAAATGATCCCGTCACATATAGTTAATTGCTCTCTAACTTTCCACCAATCTTTTATCAATGCTGGTATCATCTTCTCTTGATCAGGCCAGCCATTCTCTATAAACGATTTTAATCTCACAGCAACTTCTTCCTCATTTAAATGCTCCCTAATTTCATGTAATGTTGTTGCACTAATTCCCGTTTCGGTTAGGCCACCACTTTCTTCTATAATTTTAGCTACTATAATATCCTTTTTTTCCATATCTGTAGCAGGTAGTAGTCAGCAATGTTTACATTAACCCCTTTTATAAAATTGACAACAATATCATAGCCAACCAGCTGAAGCAACATTCTCTGTATTCGCTTAGGTGCATCACATAAACTTTTTTTAAATATTATTTCTAACGGTTTGTGATCGGATTGAATATGGATTGTTTTTCCAAACACATATTTTTCAAATCTTTTAACACCAAACAAAATCGCCAACGTTTCCTTCTCTATCTGAGCATATTTCTTTTCACAATTAGTCAATGTCCTTGACGCATAAGCTACTGGATGTCCATCCTGCATCAATGCTGCACCCAAACCATATCCACTTGCATCAACTTGAATTTCAACTTTTTTTTTCTCATCAAAGTATTGTAAAATTGGGGCCTCTTTCAACTTACATTTGATAGTTTTCCATGCTCTCTCTTGCCTAACACCCCATGTGCTAAAAGATTCTCGCAGCGGAGCTGCAATAGTTGATAAATTCGGTACAAATTTTGCCATGTAATTAACTAGACCTAAGAACGAGCGTATCTGGGACTCGCTCTCTGGTCTTCCCATGTCTTCTACTGCTTTAACCTTCCTTTGATCTGGCTTAATACCTTTATTTGTAAATAAGTGTCCCATATATTCTATTTCTGTTTTCCTTATTTTGCATTTTTTCTTGTTCAATTTCAAATTTCTCTGTTCTGCCTTCTGTAACACTTTCTCCAATTTTATGTCATGGTCTCTTAAGGCTTCCTCCATGGTATTTCCTTCTCCAAACACCATGATGTCATCAGCAATTGCAATAACACCTTCTATATCCTCCATAATTTGAAACATTCTTCTTTGGAATTCTTCAGGTGCTACAGACAGGCCAAACGGGCAACGCTTAAAGCAGTATCTCCCATATGGTGTCCAAAAAGTGGTCAGTTCTTGAGAATCAGGATGTAACTTCATTTGATGGAATCCATTTTTTGCATCAAGCACACTAAAAATTTTTGCTTTTGATAACATAGGAATAATTTCTTCTACTGTTGGTGTGATGAAACGGTTTCGTATCAGATTTTCATTTAACTTCTTAGGTGCAATGCATACTCTGTTTCTTTTAGGTGTTACAACAAATACCATGTTTGTGGTCCATTCAGTTGGATGTTCCACTTTACGTATCACATTTAATTTTTCCAGTCTCTGTAGCTCTTGTTTAATTTGTTTTCTCACTCCGACAGGAAACCTTCTGGGTGATTCACATACTGGGACTGCACCTTTGCGAACCTCCAACTTCAAAGTACCTATGTCCCCAATCTCACTTTCCTCAAATATTTGCGGGAAGTCCTCAATATCTATCTTATTAATAATAACCTCCTTTGCTGGGTTGATTAATCCCATTTTCAGAGAAGCATTTAATCCTAACATAATTCCGTTTTGCCGAGTTACATAAAACTTTACGTTGTATATCTTACTATTTACTTCCATTTCTAAGACGCACTCACCATCAACCATCTCCTTCTCACCATTGTAGCATGTTAGTACTTGACTAGAATTACTAACTTTTGACTCACAATCCCATTTACTTATGTCTTTCCAACCAATTACATTACATGTCGCACCTGTATCTATTTGAGCTTTAAAAATCGTACCGTTAACCTTCACATCTGCTAACAATTTTTGTGCTTTCCTTGAAGAAGCAATACTAAGCACACTGTCAGTTTCACTGGAACTGTCAGGCTCTTTTCCTAATTGCTTTACATACATTTTACACATATTTTTTAAAATGATTGAATTTTGAACATTTTAAACACTTTTTACCATACGCTGGACACTTTTCTTTTTCAAATGGGTGTTTTCCCCCACAATATCTACAAGTTCCCATGTTGCCTCCACTTCTGGTTTTAGTCATTTTTGTCGATTTAAATTTCTCAAATTTATTAACAATCTCATCTTCACATTTAAAATCCGATTTAGAATCCGGTTTCATTTTTAGCAATTGTTTCTCTGTTTCTTGAACTGTCATCGCTTCATCAATTACTTTTTGAAGAGTCAAATCTCTCTGTCTTAAAAGTCGTTTTCTAAAATCATTGTCTTTCATACCTACTACAAATCGATCTCTTATCATTTCATCTTTCAAATCTTTGAACTCGCAACTAATAGATCTTTCTTTTAATATTCGAATAAAATGAATATAATCCATTTGTTCATCTTGTACAGTAGAAAAAAAAACATACCTTTCATATATGATGTTTTTCTGGGGTATAATCTCAGCATCTAATCGTTTTATTATGTCATCTACTGAGGTTATTTCATCTGCTCCTATTTGCCGTAACAATCTCACCCCTTCAGCTCCAATTACTGTTTTGAAAATTGCTGCTCTTTTCTTGTCTTCCTTCTTGTCAAGATCAGTCGCCAATTCATAATTCTTCCAAGTTTGTTTCCACAAAACCCAGTTTTCCACAATATCTCCTTTGAACACGAACGGAACCGGGGCCGGTAAATTCATTTTGTATCTCGTCACCGTCTATTTTTCTTCTGACACCATGTTGGATTACTCATAATAAACACTCAAAAGTTTACTGATATTTAATATGAAATAAAATAGCATACGGTCGACATTGTGTATTCTTATGTCATACTCGCTACTACAAGATTGGCAGTGTTGCCACTGTACAACAGTCGAATTGAGAACTCCTTTTTTGAGAACCCACGGGATGAATAGGGGTGGTGACCATAGAGCTATTATAGATAGAGTAGGGAAGACATAGGGCTCAGAATCGAGAAGAAAAGAATATCGACGGTTAATTGTTCTGATTGGATGTACAAATGTGGTACCACGATTCTCTTTTTTTCTAACTGAGGGACAGCTGGAGGCCTGGCTCTCCGGTTCTATGTAAAATAGCTTTATGAGCGTATGCGACTGCTGTGCTGACAAATAATTTAATTTTTATTGTTTTCTTTTCAGTTTGAAATATATATAGACGATATACCAAAAATGGTGGAAGCATTGTCATATGCTATCGATATAGGATACCGGCACGTAGACACAGCACATCTCTATAGGGTCGAACCACAAGTGGGACAAGTAGTCAACCAGAAAGTCCAAGATGGAGTCGTGAAAAGAGAAGACCTTTTCGTTACTACCAAGGTATTTATACTTCACGCGACTCCAGCCGCGTGTATATCCGTTATCATGGTTTTACTTCAAGAATCAAAGAATCTCTATGCCAATTTTTTTGTTTATTTTTAGCTTTCAGCACTCTCATCCATATAAACTTTAACTGTGCCATATTTCATATTTTTTCTAAAAAAGGGGTACAAAGTTTTTGCTTCACGTGTTAACTTATAGATTGTTTTTACTCTTTCAAGGTGTGGCAGAATTACCATCGCGAGGCGGATGTAGAGGTGTCAGTCCGTGGTTCCTTGAAGCGCAGTAACCTGGAGTACTTCGACCTGGTACTGATGCACTGGCCTATGTCGAGTTCGGTAAGTTATCAATATCAATAACGGAAGTTTCTGGAAAAACCATTATCAATCTTCAACACGGGGCGCTCATAGCCGTAAACAACGACGGCGCGGTCAATACCTGGATGGGTGACCGCTGGTGGCCCGATACCAAGAGCGTCTCCGTGATTCGGAGGTCACGTTAAGCAGTCGGTCCCGGCTGTTATCGTAGGATAACAGTCGTGATGCTTAGTTGGAAGCCTTTGGGCAGCTTAAAAACATCCAACGGCAAGATTACGTAGCCACAACGTTGTCTTGCCAGTTCGCAACCTGCACTCGGCCAGCGTGGGGACGTATGGCCTTAACCCTCTCCTGAGAAGACACCCGAATTAAGGGTTGTTAATGATTGATGAATCTTTAACAGCCTCTAGCAGTTCATAACTGGATATATCCTTCTTCTTAGAAAGCAGGTTTTGGTCTACTAAAGTTACTAAACTACGCTGGCCAGACGGGTTGGTATACGGTTTATTTCAAGGTTTCCTTCTCCATTTTTGAAGTGGAAACTTCTTTAGCCGCGATGAGCACTTTTTGGTAGGAGAAAATCTTATGAGTTCGCGTCACCGCGTCACCGACATGCTGACGTCACAAAACATTTTTGGCCGCGTTGAGCACTTTTTGGTAGGGGAAAATCTTATGGGTTCGCGTCACCGACATGCTAATGTTTGATGTTGATAATTTTAATTTAAACATTATGAAATTTATAATTTTACACATTAATTATACAAATAACATTCTAAGCTATAAGTTTTCACTTCTATAAGCAGTCCTGTTTTAATTATCTTCTAACTTCTAAGTCTTGTTGTTAGTGGTTCTGATAGCAAAACCGGAGTTCGTGTCCTCGATTCCAACCTAAAACAAATAAGTATCTTTAACCGACTTCAAAAAATTTCGGCGATTAATTTTTATATATATGTACATATATAGATGTTATACGTCAAAAAGCGTTAATTATTCTTCTTTCCAGATCGACGAGGAAGATGAGAAAATCGACTATTTAGAAACTTGGCGTGGGTTCGAGAAGGTTCTGGAGAAAGGTCTGACGAAGTCCATCGGAGTGTCGAACTTTAACCTGGAACAAATGAAGAGATTATTGGATAACTGCAAAGTACTGCCAGTTTGCAATCAAATAGAGGTAAGTTGCTCAGTACACACTAATACAAGAAAAGTTTAAAAAACGCGACTAGGTAAAAGTGTGGAAAATAGGTGTGTCATGTCCCTCCAACATAAAGGGAGGATCTTCCGACTAGGTGATCATGTCTGGCGAGCCACGGCTCAACGGTTGCTGTTGGGATTTTATATGTATATTAATCGGCGCGAGAACTTCTATTGCGCGATTCAGGATTGGTAGTTTCTTCGTTTACTTCGTAACGTATCTTCGGTAGATGGCGCTATAGTGTGTTTTCTTGTTGCGCTGTATGTGGAAGTCGCCACAAAAGCTTTTGATAAATTTTATATGGTCTATCAGCATTATTATGAATCTAGTGATATCTCATTCATTAAAATCTGTTCAGTGATTTAGGCGCTATGGTAGAACAATTAATCAAAATAAACCTATAATTTTGACTTTGCCGTAGTCGAGTAAACACTGAAGCGTTTGTTTTGTTAAATTTGATAAGCTAAGAACTTTCTGGCTCGAATTGAAAATTACTTTCAGTATTCCATAACCCATTAATTTGTTGTTTTGAGCCTAGGTGTTCTTTATGTCTCATGTTATGAGTTATGTTTATGTTTCATGTATATTTGTGAAGTCCCCAGCGACACAGGATTTATTCTTAGTGCGGGAGTTATATTTATTTAAAATGAAAAAAAAAGGCGGCTATTAATGACTAAGAACTAATACTAGCTATACTCTTTACGCTGTAGCATGGTGTGGGTGATAGTTGTCTGTACGACGATTCTGGTCTGATTAATTTAATTTACTACAGTTATTAATGATTTAATATATTGCGAAAGTGGTACAGCTGAAATACTTAGTCATAATTTGTAAATCGCGGCAGTTTGCCAGAGTGAAACAACCGAAACGACGAAAGTCACCCGCACCATGCTACAGCGCAGCTACTTTCAAAAGTAAAAAGAAATAATTGCCAAAGTATTCATAAGTACTTTTTATTTAATTCAAACTATACTCTAAGTCTTGATAAGTTTAGTATTATGTAAATCACAATAAATATTTTTTCTTCAGATAAACTTAAACTTGGGTCAAAAAGAGTTGGTGGATTACTGTCAGTCCAAAAACATAATGGTAGTGGCGTACTCCCCGTTTGGGACCATGGTACCATCGCGAGCTCCCCCAGGTAGTCCCGAGCCGAAGTTGAACAACCCCACTATGCTGGCTATAGGGAAGAAGTATGGGAAAAGTGTCACACAAATTACTTTGAGATATTTGGTAAGTGGTACTATTTATTAGAATATCGGTTAGCGTAAGCGACTGCCGATCGAGAGGTCTCGGATTCGATTTCCGGGTCGGGCCAAAAGTATTGTTAATTTTTCTTTCAAAAAAATCTTAATAAAAGCACAGAGTGTGGAAATTTGGTGGTGTTTACGCCTGTGTCTCGGAGAGCACGGTAAACAGTCGGTCCCGGTTGTCATGAACATCTATGGCAATCTTTATTGGGAAGTCAGTGCCCTCAAATATACTGACAACTAGTTCAACCTTCGAATTCAGTTTGCCCTCATGCAGGTCCGATGCAAGTCGATTCATGGCTAAACTGATATTCAGGTAAAACCGGTTAAACTAGTAGCCGACCCCAAATAATCTTGGGTTTTTTTTTTATGTATGGCCCTGCCTGATGAAATAACTACTCTGCCTGATGTAAAGCATAAGCAGAATCCAAGAGTGGTGGTCACCATACTCGTTGCGAATAAAAAAAAGTTCCATAAAAAAAAACACAGATAACCCGACTGGACGGTTGCCTAGTGGTTTAAGCGGTCGCCACGCCGCTTCCTACTGCGCCAAGTGTTGTGGGTTCAAATCCCACATGGGACAACACTTTGTGGGATCCACAAATTGTTGTTCTGAGTCTGGATGTTCTTTGTGTCCGTTTCATGTATGTTTGTAAAAGTCCCTATATTCCTAATGCGGGCGTAAAAAAAAAAACTAATGTTAATATTCCATCTTTTCAGTTTCAACGCGGGATTGTCAGCATACCAAAGACAATAACAAAATCCCGCGTTTTAGAGAACGCTTCTATTTTCGATTTTGAATTAGATGAAACTGACGTGGCGTCTTTGGCCGCATTCGACAACGGTTATAGAACAGTGAGGCCGGTGTTTTGGCAAGACCTTGAGAATTATCCGTTTGATAAAGTGGATATGAAAATGGAGACGCCATTTGGACTTCGCGCTTCTCAACTGTTAAGCTAAACAGATTATTGTTATTAACATTATTATATTATTTCAAACATTTGTTTTATTTTTTAACCGACTTCAAAAAAAGGAGGAGGTTTCTCAATTCGACCGTATATATATATTTTTTTATGTGTGTTCGGGGATAACTTCGTCGTTTATGAACCGATTTTGATGATTCTTTTTTTAATGGAAAGTAGATGTCCCGACGGTGGTACCATGATAAGGAAATGAGGATCTGATGATGGCATCCCAGAGAAATCGAGGGTAACCCTCATTTTTTTCAGGCACGTACTATGTTTTTCGTATATTTTCTGAAGCTACGCCGGTATTTGCGTCTGGTAGTCATTTAAGTTATTTAGGTTAGCTGATGTCACAGGCGCTATGATGACTAACCCCTTAATGTATTTTGCTTTGAGTAACTCGCCTGCTTCTATTTCATCACGACATTTAAGCTTGGACACGATTCCTATTGCCCCGTAGACCACGTTCTCGGTAACAGAAATCTTGCATCTCAGCATCATTTTGGAAACTGATCATACTCAGTTTTAATACGTGTTCATACCACTAAAGTTATTCGCATCAGCAGTAATTATATGAAATAGTTCAACTTACTGATAACCTATGATTGTTTGCAATAAAAATGGAAAAATAAAAACTTTTTATAAAAAAAAAACGACTTCCAAAAAACCATACGACGAAAACTCCCTGCCAAAAAACACTCAAAAGCGTAAATAATAATTCATAAATTGCTATGTGCCAATTCTTGTCTATACCTAATTCTTTATTCATTTAAATAGTAGTATTATTGTGTATGCTAGGTACCTAAAATCTGTTTGAAGTCGGCGCCAAGCCAAAATGTAATAGGAGGTACCTCACTCGCTTTATTTCGAGACGACCATCAACGACGTCGCCATCGTCGACATCGATAAAAAGTTTTTTGACAGTTCTATAGATAAAAAATTGAAAGAAGTGTTTATGATTTTGTTTATTTTTGTGTATTCTACCAGTGGGGTTGCTCAAGTTCGGGTCGGGACTACCAGCCGGAATTCAAGATGGGACCAAGGTCTCAAAAGTCAAAATACGACAAAAAAAAAGTGTAACTTCTGTTCACATAAGTTCTCTTGTCAGTGTCACTATATTGTTTATTTCATGCCCACATCAGCACACTCTAGAGTAAACTCGTTTGTTTAGTTTTTTAGAACGACACTTATTTTCATCTGGACTTAATATTAATTTTAGATTTGTAGATAAACTACATATCTATCATAATCATATATTTCTAAAAATCATACTAATATTGAACATTATTTTCATAGTAACTCTGTCTGTAAGCCGCTGCACCGATTTCAATGACATTTGACATGGAGACACTTGAGGAAGGATAAAGGCCACTCTTTACCGCGATAACCGACATACTTATACGCTGGCGGCGCCGCGGGCAAAAGCTAGTACAGTTATAATTATTACTTATAAGCACACTAGTAGATTAGGAATTAACAATGCATTAGGTTCAGGACTTAGTTGCTAGTATGGTATAGACTTGGTATTTAGGTAATTGTTATACAAAGATATCCTAGTAAGCCTATGTCCAGCAGTGGACTACGATAGGCTGATGATGATGATCACGGGCGTAGCCAGGTTTTAGTATCTGGGGATTTCAAAGTAATAAAATAACTAGGTATGTCCCTTTCACCGTAATATTAATATGAAAAAAATTACAGGTATAAAAATATCAAGTGTAATAACATTTGGGGGGGGGGGGGCGATGTTTTAAACTACTGCGGACGGAGCAATGCCACAGATTACTGAATAGTTACTACGTAACAGATACTTCACTCAGTAGAAAATTTCCAATACCTATTACGATAATTGCCTACTCCCTCGCGTCAACAACCACTGTATGCTAAAATGCGCCTCAATGCTCAAGCGTACAGCAGTGATTGCTTCGCACCGCGCGATTCCACAGTAATCGCAGGGCTGCCTCTTCGATAAAATTAAAAAAACGGTGAAAACCGCATCTATATCGGTTTGTTATAAAGGACGGAAAAGGATTTGTTACATTTAGGAGAACGTTTTAAAATAAGTATAATACTTCTTAGTTTGATGATGATCTTCGGAGATGTTCACTAGAAATGAAAAAAAAGCCTTAAAAAAGAGAACCGACTTCAAATAAAGCACTAAGCCGTAAGAAATAATTTGTTTTTTTTTTTATGTTAGTACTAATAGCTGGTAATTACGAATCGAAAAAGCACCGACATCAAAGAAGAAATTATTAAACCTTTCTTCATTCATTCATTGACAGGTAAATGGAAAAATGTTAGGTGTTTATCCCTTCTTTTGCTTGATTTACACCCATCTACAGCACATAAGGCATCGTAATACGCGTACGAACGAACAGCACTATTAAAATTGAACGGCGTGCGCGCGCTTCGCTTGCGTAAACCGCACTTTTCTATATTAACAATGTACTCTGTGACCGCACTGAATTTGTTCCGCCGGCGGACCGAGACCGCTCGGCTGGGCGGTAGGCACTTATAGCGCGCAAGTACATGGAGTGACGGAGGCCTGGCAATGCCTTCCAACCATGTAAGACTGGTCTATATTGGCGTTAAATATTGTGTGCTATTGCGTAGGTGTATGTGTTAGGGCCTCGTTAAAATTGGCTTCGGCTGAGTAATTCGCGGTGCCTTCTTGGATGGTGTTGCCGTCATATGCTACGTGGATGACATGCTCATAACGGCGCGCGTGCGTTAAGGCGCTCTGCGAGGCAACCTAAGAGCCACGGTAGTTACCGGTAACTCGTATATACAATAGGATATTTGACAATATTGAAAATAAACTATGGACTGTGGTCATCCTATCAGATAATAGCCTAAAAAGACATATTTCACTATGAATTAAACAAAATAATGTGATTTTTTCGCAGATTGCACGAAATAAATTGTAACAATTTTTTCAAATATTTTCTGCGACGTGAACGCCTTGTGATTTGTTGCAACTCTGGTGACGTCACACACTAGTAAACGAATGATTCCTCGACAGAGTATTGTTCGCGTTTTGTGAATTTGTTTACTAGCGTGTGACGTCACACGTATCATGTGACCAGCGCCACTAAAGAAATGTCGTTTTTTGACGCGGTTGTCAAACTTGAACTTTATCTTAAATTTTAATTCTTATTACAGTAGAAATACCGCAAAATATTAACGCAGTGTGCTTATTACGTAATAAAGAATAATTTAAAACGATTTCCAAAAATCAGTCAAATAGCCTATTGTACATTATAATCTATGGGTAACTCTAAAATAAATACTTGCCACACCCTAGTTCCCTAAGTGCTGTCTACTGAGTGCCTACCATATCTAGTCTTAGAGCATATATATCTGAAGGGGCAGCCGAACGGGCGGAAAGCGTGATCGGAGTTGAGTTGATTCATGACTACTCGTAGTTTATGTAATAAACGACATAAAAATAAACTGGTTGTTGAAGTGACTATACTATTTCCATTTCTTTATTTTCTCGATGACAGCTCTTTGTGGAAACTTGAACGAGCGTCTTTTTTACATTATGTATAAATTATTTAAAAAAAATATGACGCTTACGCACGTAGGTACAAGATCATAGCAGATGGATGGAAACTCATAGGGATGGAGCTATCGATAAACGTAATACGATAACAGACCCGATATTTTTTTAACAAAGTGTAAGAAACTAAACTATTGCCGGATAATTTTGTACAAATTTATTAAAATTACATTTCATTACAAGATGTAATTATATTATGTTGATTCTTTATTTATTTAAATCTGATGAATCGTCACTGTCACTCAATGAGCTCTCCCTAACATATATTATAAGTTCCTGTACTTCTATATTATCGAATGCCACATGAATTTCCCAATCCGACGCGATAATGTTTTACTTCCGCACATGCATTTTTTTTAAATCTAACATCTTGTTTGCCGTAAAAGAGGGATGGGTATTGTTTCGAGCGGCGTGTCCTTTGATTTGTGCCCATATTAGTTCTATAGCATTGTACTGGCAATGATACGGCGGAAGTCGAAGAACCCAATGACCACATTCGGCAGCTATTTCGTCGATAATATATCTTTTAGAGAGGTTTTTTTTCGATTTAAAAATATTCACTAATTGTACTTTTAATAAAATATTATCCACATCTTCGCCATGACGTTAGAGCCAGTCAATAATCTCTTGTTTTTTATTGGCCTGCGTCGGCATTTTATCAACTTGTCTGGAGTGATATGTAACATTGTCCATAATAATTATCGACGGTTCTTCCAGAGATTGCACCATTTCTTAGATTGCATAATTTCTTTAAACCATCCTTCGTAAATCTCTGCTTTCATTTCTTAGTGGTAGTCCACTGTTTTCTTGGATTTAAAGGCCAGTAAAGCATCTGACACGAATCCTTTCGTAGACCCTGCATGGCATACCTATAATAAGGCGTTCACCTTTTCCCATTGGCACTGAACTAGTGGAAGTGGCGGTTTCGTCAGTCCAGTTCTTAGATACTATGTGGTTTGCATTTAACCAAGTCTCGTAAGATTGTCGTGAAAATAACATTTGACCAATCTGATATCTTTTTGGCTTCGCTCAAAAATTCGCAGCGAGCCATAGCAACGTCGTGACGCTCCATCAATATTTTACGTTTGTTCGATTTTTTATAAGAAAATCCAATTTCTTTCAAAACCAAGCTAAATGACGATTTTTAGCCATGGAACAAGCCACATTCACGTTAAGAAACAACAAGTTTTTTAAGTGTTGGAATTTCTTTGCACAAGTAATAGCCATATAACAAGAACAAAACGTACACACACAAAAAAAAGTATATTATGTATTTATATCAGTTGTCTGTACTAGACAACTGTATATGACATAACACAAGCTCTGCTTAGCTTGGGACTAGATGGCGTTATGTATTAGATGTCCAAAAATATATATAATATATATATATGACGGCGAATTGTCAACCGATGTCACACGACGTGGTTGGCGTTTTTTCTTCGGCGTACGAAGCTTATTGTCCTGTGTGCCGCTTGTACCGGTAGTCATTTTTGAAATTGTAGGCCCACTAATTCCTAATGCGGCCTAAACACGCTCTCGCACTTGCGACAGTGGTAATAGCGGGCCACCATTTTGATACTCTGCTTCTAAGTAATTACGAACCTTGATCACCAGTTCTCTCGCCTGCCTTTTCAGAACAGATCCTTTAGGCATTTTGACATTTGACAGCTGGGATAGCAGTCAACACGGAGGAACACAAAATACACGACATAAGTATGGTTAATGTGAAAAATCTTAGCGAACAGAAATGTAGTGACTTTAAAGCACGACCGTCTTATTGCGAGTGACAGATTAAATCAAACACAAAATGGTGGTGGGTCATTGAGTGTTCCCAGCTTGCAAAAATATATTTGAATGTTTTTGTTGTATTTGTCTTTGTTCAAAACATAATAAATATATGCCATCGATATCATTACTTATTTGGTCACAACACTACAACTATCAAATTAGAATTGTCATCGAGTCAATTGTGTCAAAACAGAGATTGTAAACAATAAAAATATATATAATCTCATCATAATTTTGATTACATTACATTATTATCATGCTCAATTTAGTGTAGAATTATTAAAGTGAAACATTTGCCTAGAGGGTAATAAGTAAACAAACCCAAAATGTCGGACGCCGAAGTTGAGGTCCCGCCAACTTTTAAGAAACGCAATTTTAAAAATAGAGGCGGCAGAAAGCGAAAAGCTTCTAGTTCAGAGGGTAATAATAATTTTAAATATTAATAAGAACTGTATTAATTACTAGTTAGAATGTGATAAACTAAATATTTTGAGGTTATGTTATGACGAGTCATAAGTTTTCAAAACATAGTTTCCTAGTAAAAGAATGATAAATTACATAAATTCACGTATAAGTCAAGCTTATTATTGTATTAATGGTTGACTTTGCTACATATCTAAGATATCATAAGGCTCAACAGTTTGTTTAGTTGAACGCACTAATCTCACTAACTACTGGTTCAAAGAAGGCTATATTATATCATGCTACAAACCAATAAGAATCGAGCATTAATGAAAGAAAAGTGTTACAAAAAAGGACCACTTACTCCTTTTCAAAGACAGTTAACACAACTTTGAGTCATGCAGCTTTGTTAAAGTTGCATGAGTCAAGTGGTTTGTTATATTGAGAATAAAAGATATGAAGACTTAAGACTATAAGACCAACTATCTTGATTAATTTGTCTATTCAGTATTTACTTACATGTGGCAATTAATTTCTATTTGTATAAAATGTTTATAAGTTATGGTGTTCACTTTCTACCAAGCCGGTTATTAATTTGTTGTTCTTAATACCTGGATAACCGTGCTTTGCTTGGATAAAAATGAATTCTAAATTGCATGAAAATTCTTGAAGACGTTTCCGAGATTCAGACTATATTTATATAGACATACAAGAATTGCTTATTTACTTTTCTTCTCCTCATTCCAGAGAAGAGTAACTCCAGTTCAGATGATCAAACTGTTGTCATACCTCAGAAGAGACCACAGAAGAACAATCCTAACATACAGAGTACCTCGGCAGGAGGTGCGAGGAAAACTAAAACTAAAGTTGACAATGATGAGAGTGGCCCTAGTGATGAAGAGACAGTAAGTATATTTTTATGTAGTAACTAGCTGTCCCACCAACAACCTCGTTTGCGTCTCCCATTACCCGTAATGTGAAAATTTGCCCCCATTTTTTAAACATTCTTCATTGGTGCTCTGCTCCAATTGGTCTTAGCGTAATGATATATAGCCTATAGCCTTCGTCGATAAATATACTATCCAACACTGAAAGAATTTTTCAAATCGGACCATTGGTTCCTGAGATTAGCGCGTTCAAACAAACAAACTCTTCAGCTTTATAATCGTACTAGCTGACCCACGCAACGTCGTTTGCGTCTCCTATTGCCCATAGCGTGATAATTTTCCCCCGTTTTTGAAACATTCTTCATTGGTGCTCCGCTCCTATTGGTCTTAGCGTGATGCTATATAGCCTTCCTCGATAAATGGGCTAACTAATCTAACAGTGAAAGAAATTTCAAATTGGACCAGTAGTTTCTGAGATTAGCGCGTTCAAACAAACAAAAAAACTCTTCAGCTTTATATATAAGTATAGATGTATTTATTATACTCTTCTAAGGTCTAATACTCATAATCAACAACACATTTATTTAGATAAAGATTAATATTAATAAAAACTCTTTGGCAAATAACTCATTAGTAGGTACCAACTCTTAGCTTCTTATACTCGTGATAACTTCTAAACGAAATGTCCGAATGGGATGAAACAAAAAGTATTTTACTTCTACATAAATACCCTTGATAATAACATAATGCTTTATTTGGATAAGGATTAATATTACGATACACTTTTAACGTAGTTTCTTTCTTCAGACGATTTAATAATTTTTTTGAACACAAAAGCGGTTATTGTGACTAAACCATGAAAGATAGATATATGCTCTGGCGGACTTTTTTGTAGATCTTAATGGGACCTACAAACCCGTAATACATTATTTTGTTCTATTATCAATACTTTTTGCAGCGCACGCAAAAAAAAGGTTTTCGATTTCACACCTTGGGTTACGAAATAGCAATTTTCTAACGGATCTCTAATTTTTTTGAAAATAAAATATAGCCTATAGCCTTCCTCGATAAATGGACTATCCAACACTGAAAGAATTTTTCAAATCGGACCAGTACTTCCTGAGATTAGCGCGTTTAAACAAACAAACAAACTCTGCAGCTTTATAATATTAACTAGCTGTTGCCCGCGGCTTCGCCCGCGTGTATGTCGGTTATCGCTGCAAATAGTAGCTTATGTGTTATTCTGATGTATAAGCTATATTACTGTAAAGTTTTATCCAAATCCGTTAGTAGTTTTTGCGTGAAAAAGTAACAAACATCCATCCATCCATACTAACAAACTTTCGCGTTATTAATATAAGTAGGATTTTTATCGATATAAAATCATGATACAAAATGTATTGGTACCTGAATAGTTTTATTTTCTTTACCTCGCATAGAACTTTTATATATTTTTATAAATCAGTTTAAATAAAATAAAGGGGTTAAGACAATTTTGTGAAAACTAAAAATTTAGTATAGCGCCATCTGTATTTTTGATATGGAACTCATTCCTATCTGATGTATTTACTTATTTAAGTATTTATATATGTACATAAAATATAGTGTTTATATGAGTTTATTTCGACATTTGACATCGACCGGGTCTGGCACCGCTCGCTTCTCTCCAAGCTCTCGGCATTCGGTCCGCCTCCTAGACCCTGTCACTGGATTGACGCTTTTCTTCATCAGCGCCGCATTATGGGCCTTTGCGACGGCAAGGCCTCTGATGTTCTGGATGTAAACGCTGGCGTACCTCAGGGTTCAGTCCTGTCGCCCACACTATTTCTTCTGCATATCAATGACATGTTAGCTCTTGGCAACATACATTGCTATGCAGACGATAGCACAGTTCATGGGCGATATTTTTGACACCGTTCAGCCAAGCTGGCAGACGTTGAGGAAAATCGACAGAAGCTTGTCGCTGAGCTCGACCGGGTTTTGAACCGCATTTTACAATGGGGTGATAAGAATCTAGTCGAGTTCAACGCTACGAAAACACAGTTGTGCGCGTTCTCTACCAAAAAGTCTCCATTCCTTTCCCTCCCCACTTTTCAGAGCACTCAACTGCCACTACGGGGTAAGCTCGGTGTCCTGGGCATGGATATTTGCCGGGAACTCGAGTACTGTTCTCATCTTTGTGATGGATCCGCGCAGTATTTGCTTGATGCTTTCGATCGGTTGCAATGGCGAACAGTCCGCTTTACCAACAGTCCCGAAGCCACCGAGTTCCTTGAACCTCTGCAGCTGCGTAGAGATATCGCCTCTATAGCAGTCCACTACCATCTGTATCATTGGAAGTATTCTGAGGAGCTCTTCCAACTGGTCCCCCTTCTCCCTTCCTCTGCAGAATAACATGTTCACTCTCAAACCAAACGGTTTGGTTCATCCTTCCTGTGCCGAGCAGCTAAAAACTGGAACTCACTACCAGCGCACGTGTTTCTCTCCCACTATGATCCCGGGGCCTTTAAGTGGGGCGTGAAAAAGCATCTCACTAAGCCGTCATAGTGTGGGACGCAATACTGCATTGTCTGCTTTCCCAGTGAGTATGGTTGCCCCCACTGTTGGATTCTGCTTGAGTTTTCCATCAGGTTGACCATAGTCACTTTGGCAGCTTCAAATAAAAAAAGTACAATTTTAATAACTACGTTTTTTCTTTTGCCATATTTTGCCAAAATGTGGAGATTTTGTGGATTTGATATACGTGAGTATGCTGCCCATGAGAAAAAAAACTGTATCTTTAAGCATCTGTCCTTGGGTTTTGATAATATTGTTATTGGAAATGCTGTTTTCAGCGGAAACTGCATTCTTTTAAATTAAAATGTCAAATAAGTTGGAATTATTGGAATACGGGGAATAAAACATTATCTTCTTCTGCCATTCCATGCGTCATGATTGTAGCTTTTACAATGTTGTACCCCAGTTGTGTAATATTTAGCCATGTACTATTAGTACAGTCAGTCATAATACTTTTAAGACAAAAGTGAGGATGCTGTTATTGACATTGCAGAAATCCGGTGCCTTGTCGTGATTGTAGTGCTAAATATGTCCCTCTTACATTAGTTTTATTCTATTATTTTATCTTATATATATAGCTTATGTGGTAAATGCATGCTTTCAAATTCTAAAGATTCGATTTCTAAGGATTAAATTGTTAAAACTGTGCACGCGTCCGTGAGATGTCATGTTGGGCTGCAGCTGAAAATCAGCGCTATGGTCACCTTCAGGACCGTAGCATAAGCTGAGCTGTGGCCTTTTAGTCACTATCTCACTATTGTTATTTTGGTTGTTTTGTATTATGTTGTTTAGTCTTAGTGTCTTAGTTTAATATATTTTTATTTTTTTCTCTTTTATGTCTATTTCGTGGAGTGTGACTAATTAATGTATTTCTTTCTTTCTTTCTTTCTTTTTTATTACATTGCTTTGGCGCTCAAGATACCTAATTTAATAGTACTGGAACATTAACTTGCAGCCTCAACTTATGGGTAGGCACTCCTGATATTTCTAAAGACTTTAAGTATTCGACAACATCTCCCTCCACGCCTAACATGATCCGTTCGTTTAATTGATAACTATCTCATTAGTCAGCTGTTTAGGATCGATATTATTTACATTTTTATGCATATCTAACCAACAGCTAGCTTATAATGATGATACTTCTGTAGAGAATTTTGAAGTTAAGAAACGCTGTTAATTAATTATATTAATTTGGCTTATTTATTTCTATTAATATAATGAACATACAAATCAGATTGACGAATATATACTTAATATCTTAATATTTAATTTTTATATATATAATATCATTGCTATCATTGTTAAGTCTTCATTGAAAAAGTGAAATATTTTTTATGATTGTGACAGCCTTGTTTATTAGTTGTCAAGACGCCCGACGTAAGTAACGCGCAGGCGTGTGGCGAGTGAACTCCCAGAACAACCTTTCATCCCCCTTTTAAACCCCTTACAACCCCTTTTTCGCATTAAAAAGTAGCCTATGTCCTTTCTCAGGCTCTAGACTATCTGTGTACCAAATTTCATTCAAATCGGTGCAGCGGTTTGGCCGTGAAAGCAAGACAGACAGACAGACAGAGTTACTTTCGCATTTATAATAATCAAATTTTTCAAATTGGACCAGTAGTTCCTGAGATTAGCGCGTTCAAACAAACAAACAAACTCTTCAGCTTTATATATTAGTATAGCTGACCCACGCAACGTCGTTTGCGTCTCCTATTGCCCGTAGCGTGATAATTTTCCCCCGTTTTTGAAACATTCTTCATTGGTGCTCCGCTCCTATTGGTCTTAGCGTGATGATATATAACCTATAGCCTTCCTCGATAAATGGGCTATCTAACATTGAAAGAATTTTTCAAATTGGACCAGTAGTTCCTGAGATTAGCGCGATTAGCTGACCCACGCAACGTCGTTTGCGTCTCCTATTGCCCGTAGCGTAATAATTTCCACCCGTTTTAGAAACATTCTTCATTGGTACTCAGCTCCTATTGGTCATAGCGTGATGAAATATATATATATATATCATCACGCCTATAGCCTTCCTCGATAAACGGGCTATCTAACACTGAAAGAACTTTTTCAAATTGGACCAGTAGTTCCTGAGATTAGCGCGTTCAAACAAACAAAAACTCTTCAGTTTTATATATTAGTATAGATGTATTTATTATACTCTTCTAAGATCTAATACTCATAATCAACAACACATTTATTTGGATAAAGTCTAATATTAGGTATTATGTTGATAAAAACTCTTTGACAAATAACTCAATAATAGGTACCAACTCTTAGCGTCTTATACTCGTGATAACTTCTAAACGGAATGTCCGAATGGGGTGAAACAAAAAGTATTTTACTTCTACATAAATACCCTTGATAACATAATGCTTTATTTGGATAAGGATTAATATTACGATACACATTTAATGTAGTTTCTTTCTTCAGACGATTTAATAATTTTTTTGAGCACAAAAGCGGTTATTGTGACTAAACCATGATAGTTAGATATATGCTCTCGCGGACTTTTTTGTAGATCTTAATGGGACCTACAAATCCGTAATACATGACTTTGTTCTATTGTCAATACTTTTTGCAGCGCACGCAAAAATAGGTTTTCGAGTTCACACCTTGGGTTACAAAATAGCAATTTTCTTACGGATCTCAAATTTTTTGAAAATAAAATATAGCCTATAGCCTTCCTCGATAAATGGACTATCCAACACTGAAAGAATTTTTCAAATCGGACCAGTAGATCCTGAGATTAGCGCGTTCAAACAAACAAACAAACAAACAAACTCTGCAGCTTTATAATATTATAGTATAGATATAGATATATAAAATTCTCGTGTCACAATGTTAGTTACCATACTCCTCTGAAACGGCTGAACCGATTTTTATGAAATTTGGTGTGCATATCGGGTAGGTCCGAGAATCGACCAACATCTATTTTTTATACCCCAATTTTTTTTATGGCAAAACATTGTTTGCCCAATCAGCTAGTATTAGTATAGATTACTCTCCCCGATGAAAAGCATGAGTAGAATGCAAGAGTGGTGACCACTATCCTCATTGTGAATGTGGACAGTGTACTATGGTGACCCACACTCGTGGCTTAGTGAAATGCTTTGCTTTGAAACTGATATGCTGGTAGTGAGGATCAGGTTTTTTTTATATATCTAGCCTGCCAAAATGACTCTACTCTGACTGATGGAAAGCATAAGCCGAATCCAAGAGTGGTGGTCACCAAACTCACTGCGAATGCAGATAATGCAACAATGCAGCATGGTGACCATGGCGGGCTAGTGATGCTTATGCATCATTGGGCCTCCGGTCTCGCACTCACCAACGAAACACGACAGCACAGACAGGTTTAAAGTAAGTTAAGTTTCCAAGGTAGTACTATGTAAGTAGTACAAGTAAGTACACACATCAAAAGTGTCTAGGGATCAAGCATTTTTATGCGGATTTCTTGAGATTGAGATGTGGCTTTGGCCCTGGCCTGCTCAGTCGCCAGACTTGAACCCGATTGAGCATGCATGGGATATGCTACAGAGAAGAGCTCTGCCGAATATGGAGGGTATCCAGTCGCAAGAAGACCTTTTTTTGTTGTTGCAACGGACATGGGCGGCCATTCCACAGCGTGTTTGGATGAACTCATTTTGAGTATGCCAAACCGATGTTCTTGTGTTGTTAGTGTTCGCGGTAGAAACACGGATTATTAATTGTTTAAGTTACCTAATAAAATTTTAAAGAAAACTGTTATTTCAGTCTTTTTTTCGAACTTTAATGTTAGTGGTGCAAATGTCAAAAATCCCTTTATTAGGAAAATGGCAAATTTCTTTATTAATGCAAAGGTGACTTGGTTTATCGTTACTGTGACAAACGAAAACACTTTATTTGATGAATCCTTAAAGAAAATTTTAATTAATATCAATCAGGAGAAAAGTTTTTGCAAAAATATATGTTGATGCCTAGACACATATGTTGATCCTTAGACACTTTTGATGTGTGTAGTACTATGTTGATTACAGCACGCACTGGCTGGTTCGACAATGGGTGTTATTGCCCTCTCACAGAAGACCAAGCTAAAATGACAGCATTAAAATTATTGCTCTCATATTTCGTTGGTGAGTGTAAGACCAGAGGCCCAATGATGCAGAATCATCTATATTACATCTTTGTTACTGGAAAGCTTGATTTAAAAGGCATACACATTACCCCATACAACAGTTACTTAGACTTGCTAAAACTTATTAATAACAAGAAACTTTAATCTATCAACTTGCAGGTTAAGCAACGGACCACATTATCGGTACAACAGCAGAGAGAGAACGCTACAGCTACGTACCAACTGGACACGGAACATGACAAAGATGCACAGGCCATATTCGAGAAAGCACAGAAGATTAATGAAGGGTTACACGGACAAGCCGACGATAAGGTACGTATATAATAACAAAAACCATAAATACATTATATAACTGCCTCGGTGGCATAGTGGTAACGTTTTGCGACTGCTGTGCTTGAGGTCTCGGGTTCGATTCCCGGGTCGAACCAAATGTTTGTATGATCTGCAAATATTTGTATCGGAGTTGGATGTTTATTGTTTTCTATGTATAATATGTTTGTAATTACAAAAAAAAGTAAATACATAGACATGTATTTATATCAGTTGTCTAGAACACATAATACAAACTCTGGTTAGTTTGGGACTAGATGACATTGTGTGTCAAATGTCCGAAATATGTATGTCCAGCTCTTATGTTAATGTCCTCTTATCCCCTATCAGGGACATAGGGCTTTCAGAAGGGACCTCTATTTCTCCCGGTCTTGTGCAGCAAGCTCAATGCAATACATGACCAATCCAATGGCACTTCCTAATCAGAATCTCCTCTCCTATTGGTTTCTGGTCGGTTAACTCCCACTTTCTTGTATTAGTGATGGTTCGTGGCCACCATATACCCAGTATACGCCTTAGGCATTTGTTGATGAATACCTGTAGCCTGGCCTGGTGACCTCCTTGACTAACCATGTCTCGCATCCGTACAGGAGAACCGCCTTTACGTTCTAATTGAAGATTCTGATTATGTCTAGCTGTGGAAGTGTTAAAACCAGTTCATGATGATGAGCAATTTTGAGGGGTCTATTGCTTTAATTGATAGGAATCCTGATTGCTCAGATTGAAGTCATAGGTTCGAGTTTGGGATAAACATTCCTTTGTGTTTTTAAAAGACGTAACATTAAATATATATATATATTATCCTGTTCTGGAGAAGACGTTAAAAACATTTTAACCCTTCTTCTGTCCCCATGGAATCAGTTGTTGAAACCAGCAGGGTTGACAAAGCACTTGTGCCTCTTAAATTGCAAGTATCAGGTATCCATGTGTGGTGATAAACCTTCAGGTGATCCGTGTGTTACCTTCTATTAACATGAAATGATCAAATCTATCACTGTTTCAGGTATACCGAGGTATAAATAATTATGCTCAATATTACAAGAAGAGAGATACCGCAGCAGGGAATGCCAGTTCGGGGCTGGTCAGAAAAGGCCCCATCAGAGCACCTGCTAACCTAAGAGCTACTGTCAGGTATGCATGGCTTGAATGGTTACTTTTTAACCGACCTCTAAAAAGGAGGAGGTTCTCAATTCGATGGTATATATATTTTATGTGTGTTCGCGGAAAGTTTCGTCGTTTATGAACCGATTTGGATGATTCTTTTTTAATGGAAAGGAGATATCCCAACGGTGGTACCATGATAAGGACACTAGGATCTGATGATGGCATCCAAGAGAAATCGAGTCGAACCTTGAAGTCGGTTTTTAAAAAAAAAAAACTATAGTATGGGGGCAAGGGGGGTTCCCTGGTGGTATGCTACTGCTGCACTTGAAGTTTCGGGTCGATTCCTAGGTCGGACCATATATGATCTACAAATGTTTGTTTCGGGGTGTAAGTGTTTTCTATGTTCCAGTGGTCATCAGTGGTCGACATTGAACACAATTATGTTTTTTTTTTTTGCATTCCGCACACCTCCTAAAAGAAACTTTAACGTTGACCAATGAAATGAAATGAAATCAATTATTCTGCAATTAGGTTACTTGAACACTTTAAACACAATTGCATACTCTTCCTTCGTTCGCATAATTTTTTTAAGTAAAAGGTACACAAAGTTTTTGCTTCCCATATTACAGATTAGTACATGGATGACGGATCTTTGCTCGGTATTTTTATTTGGTAAATTATATTAAAATGAATCCTTGCTAGATTGATTTATCGCCCGCGAAAACCCCTGCATACTAAATTTCATGAAAATCGTTGGAGCCGTTTCATAGATTAAGATATATGAAAACAATAATTACTCATTGAAAGGTATTAAATTAGTTATACCATAACAAAAGTAATGTTATTGTTACAGATGGGATTATCAGCCAGATATTTGTAAAGATTATAAGGAAACAGGATTTTGTGGATTTGGAGGTGAGAACAGAAATTTTATTATTCAAATCAATCTTTATTTGTGATCATAGATGTACAATATGTTACATTATAATAAATGTAGTTATTTACCGACTTCAAAAAAAGGAGGGGTTCTCAAATCGACTGTATTTTTTTTATGTTTGTTACCTCATAACTTTCGACTGGGTGAACCGATTTTGATGTTTTTTTTTATTTGAAAGCTGGTGCTTCCCGAATGGTCCCATTTAAATTTGGTCCAGATTGAAGTCGGTTTTTTTTTTGTTAAAATGTTAATTATTTATTTGAAAGCTGGTGATTCCCGTGTGGTCCCATTTAAGGTCCAGATTGAAGTCGTATTTTTTTTTTTATTTATTATTTTTGTAATTTTTTTTTGTATTATTTTTAACGGTCGACTTTCAAAAAAGGAGAACGATGTTTGTTACCTCATAACTTTCGACTGGGTGAACCGATTTTGATGATTCTGTTTTTATTTGAAAGCTGGTGTTTCCCATGTGGTCCATTTCAATTGGTCCATTTCTTGAAGTCGGTTTTTTTTTGTTAAAATTCTACTTGTTTTTTTCAGACTCTTGCAAGTTCCTCCACGATCGTTCAGACTACAAACATGGGTGGCAGTTAGAAAGAGAAGAGGCAGAAGCCAAGGCTGCGGGAGGAGATTCAGACTATGAGGTCTCCAGCGATGATGACCTGCCTTTCAGATGTTTCATATGCAGAAATAGTTTTACAGATCCTGTTGTTACGAGGTAAGTAATACGTGATGGCGTAGTCGTACCAAAGGTCGCGGGTTCGAATCCAATTCACACACATGTGTATGAACATTATTATTTTTTCTTTTTTTAAATTCTTATATGAATTCAATAAAGATGGCAGATATTGACGCAGTCGGGTTTTTATTTAATACGAATTTTTACTTGTTTTTTACAGATGTAAACATTATTTCTGTGAGAAATGTGCTTTGGAGAATTATAAAAAGTCGACGAGGTGTTTTATATGTAATGCGCAAACCAGTGGTGTCTTCAATCCAGCGAAGGAGCTGGAAGTCAAGTTGAAGAGGAAAGGCAGTGATGATGAAGATGATGACGATGATGATGGAAATGATGATGATTAAATCATTTGTTTGAAACTATTTTGTTTTATTTTCTGGCCTTCGTGATACAAAAATTATTGGTTCTAACTTTGTTTTCGTATAACGCTATTTGTTCAATCCTTTCGCCAATGTAGCGTTCACCGTGTGAAGTTTGCAATGCCAATAGGGCCCATATGTACAGGCATTCAATCGCTAAGCTATTTCACTGGCAAAAGTATTCAACCTCAGGGCGCTTCACCCTGTTCTTATTCTAAGCTAATGTAATATCAAGCGCTTACTGGAGATATGTGAATTCCTTGATATCGGCGTTCTGAGGGGCCCCTCTGGTGCGCCCTCTGCTTCTTCACACATTCACCACTCCTAGTGGTAGTACAGGTTCCAAAGTATTCTAATTTATAATACACCCGTTTTAGCTGTCGCGGATCGCGCCTAATTGACGCGACTACTAATCTCGCGTGTCCAAACCAGACCAATCATAACGGTAAACAACGAAAAAACCGAGTCTGATGGACAATTAGCTAAATTTCAATTAAACGGCACTCAACAACCACACTGGTCGACCGTAACACAAAGCCTCTCGTAAGTTCTATATTTTAACTTCAAACGTCAAACAAAAAACATGACAATCAAAATGTTACCATTATAATGACGTTCGATTTCTAACACTATTTATTCTTAAATAAAAGTAACCAAATTACTTCTAATAACATCAGTTATTGGTCAGTCTAAGTCCCTTCAAAATCGGTCCAGTCGTTCCAGAGATTAGCCAGAGCAAACATACAAAAATTCGAAACAAAGCTTTTTTTACTTTTTCATTTGCATTTAGTGTAAACATGATAAATGAATAATAATAATAAGTCTTATTGATTCTCTCGCATGGTAGAGTAGTTAAGAATAACAAAACAAACTTACATTAGACATAATGCTATGCTCTTATCTGAGAAACTGGTATCAGTACCAGAACAAGCCTATATGACAAACTGACAGCCTCTCCCAACTCTGAATTTATGCAGTAGTAGTTATTACACCAGTGTTATTATTAAAAGTAAAAAAAAACCGACCAAGTGAGAGTCGGTCGCACACCGAGGGTTCCTTACAAACCTGTAGGTATATAACTGTAGGTGTATTTAATGAAGCTGTGTTATTTGTTACATCACTTTAAAAAAAAAATCGTACATCTAACACACAACGCCATCTAGTCCCAAGCTAAGCAGAGCTTGTGTTATGGGTACTAGACAACTGATACAAATACATGTATACTTTTTTTTTGTAAATACATATTACACATAGAAAACAGCCAAACTCAGAAACAAATATTTGTAGATCATACAAACATTTGGTCCGACCCGGGAATCGAACCCGAGACCTAATGATCAGCAGTCGCACACGCCAACCTCGAGACCAACGAGGCAGTCAATCTGCTTCGTAGCTTCTGCTAAAACAAACAACACATCAATCATGAGGTGTTTTAATTGCGTCTTGTTATGTTCAGATGTTTGTCTAAGATACTATTGTATTGTTTGATAATATATAAATGTTGTTATTCAATTTACCTAGTAGGTACATTGTCCTTGCTAATGTGTTATTTACGTATATTTACGCTTATATAGCTGAAGGGGTAAGCATAAGTGTACGTAATGAACGTAGAATCCATACCTATAAGTATTATAAAAGCGAAAGTAACTCTGACTGTCTGTCTGTCCTGCTTTGACTCTTGACTTTGATTCTTGAGGAAGTAGGCACATAGGCTACTCTTTGCTGCGATAACCGACAAACATGCGGGCGGAGATGCGCGCAAAAGCTAGTAGAAAAATAGGTAATCTTGATTGTACACTACTACACATTATCTATACTTATAATAAAAATGTAACAGGTCCAATTCTGTACATTAAAGATATTTAGAAAAAATTTTTTGGAGGGCTCTCTATAATCGATACTGAACCCGAAAATGTAATTTTTTTCATTTTTGTCTGTCTGTCTGTCTGTCTGTCTGTCCGTCTGTCTGTCTGTCTGTCTGTCTGTCTGTCTGTATCTTGGCCGCGCATCACGTCGAAACTACTGAACGGATTGAAATGAAACTTGGCATGATTTGAGTTCATACTACGAGGTAGGACATAGGCTACTTTTTATCCCGAAATTCAGCACGGTTTCCTGGAGAGAGGGGATGAAGGTCAAAATATGTCCATAGTTGTAATTCAATAACGCATGCTCCGATTTCATTCATTCTTTTTTTGCTAGAAAGAAAAAAAATAAAAGATAACGGGAAATGTCTTTTTTTGGTCCGCGACTGTACACTGCCTGTGGGAAGCTGAGACAGATATGTAAATATGGCGGTACGAAGTTCGCCGGGTCAGCTAGTTATTTATATAATAATACAGTTTACATGTACCTACGAATGAACTATTAAAGTTTAAAACATTAATACACATTTTGAAAATCTATACTAATATTATAAACGCGAAAGTTTGTAAGTATGGATGGATGGATGTTTGTTACTCTTTCACGCAAATACTACTGAACGGATTTGGATGAAACTTCACAGTAATATAGCTTATACATCAGAATAACACATAGGCTACTATTTGCCGCGATAACCGACATATACGCCGGCGAAGCCGCGGGCAACCACTAGTTCTAAATAATGTGGAAATCTGACACTAAACGCCATCTAGCTTCAAACTAAGCAGAACTTGTACCTACTATGACGGCTAGATTGGTTGATATACATAATGTTGGCACATGGAAAACATACAAACTTAGAATCAAATATTTGCAGAGCGTACAAACATTTGTTCTCTCTAGAAATCGAACCTGAGACCTTAGTACAGCAGTCGCATACGCTACCACTGCACCACCGAGGCAGTCAATATATTTATAACTTGAGTCCTATTTTTTTGTGCATCAATGCATAAGAAAGTGACTCAAACAAAACTCTAAAAATTGTCAAAAAGACGAGATACGAACGTAATAAATATACAGATTTTCTCAAATGTTATTTTGAAACCTAATAGTCTTTGCGCTGTAGCATGGTGTGGCATTTATTTGTAGACTAGAACATTCTGGTTGGTTAAATTTAATTTACTACAGTTATTAATGATTTAATATATTGCGAATGTGGTATAGCTGAAATATTAAGCTGAAACATAATTTGTAAATCGCGGCAACTTTCAAGAGTGAAACGAAATGTTACTGAAACTGTCACGCATCATGCTACAGCGTAAGTAGGTAGGTATAACTCATGTAGTAATTAATGGTAAGCCGGCAAATGGTTTGAAAACAAGGTTACATAACATGTATAACTGCCTCGGTGGCGCAGTGGTTGGTAGCGTATGCTACTGCTGTGCTTGAAGCTTTGGAAGTTATGGATCGACACAGGCAGGCAGTAGATTTTGGTGTTTTCGCCTAACTTACCTCGACAATACAGCACATGCGTGGCCTCTGTTTGTGTCGATCTATGATTTTTAACTATAGCTTCAATTTGACGTTCATAAGTGTCACTTGGTGTCTTAGATGAATAAATGATTTTGATTTGATTTGATTTGATTTGAGGTCTCGGGTTCGATACCCGGGTCGGACCAAATGTTTGTATGACCTGCAAATATTTGTTTCGGAGTTTGAGTGTTTTCTGTATACAATATGTATTTAGTAGAAAAAAAGTGAATATGCAATAGGTCTTTAAATATGAAATTGCCGTTTTGTATGCAATAAGTGAAAGTACTTATTTTTTGAAACTTTTTATTTTTGTTATTCGAAGTAATCACCAGGGATCGGAATTGGGTGTGTGAAAATGCCTAAAGTTTGCAGCGGGACATAATATGGAGCTGTTAAAACCACTTAAGTTAAACCGGTTTTGGATTTTACCGGTTTAGTTTCGTTTTTTTTTTTGTTTTACATGTTCCTTACCTTTGAAACACCGAACTATAAACATTTACAAGCTGCTAATACAGGTCTAAATTAATTTTTGTTTTGTACTTTTCCGGTTAAAATTCGGTTTTTTAGTCCCAATTGTTCTTTGTCGGCCAAACACAGAATTTTACATATCTGCAAAATGCTAATGTGGTTTTAATTTCTTTTTTTATCTGTATCTTAACTTAAAAAGTTTTGCTACAGATTGATGCAAGTAAAACGAACATTTTCGCGCATGTAGAACTGTATTAGCAGCTTGTAAATGTTTATAGTTCGGTGTTTCAAAGGTAAGGAACATGTAAAAAAAAACTGAAACTAAACCGTTAAAATCCAAAACCAGTTTAACTTAAGTGGTTGTAACAGCTCCATATTATGTCCCGCTGCAAACTTTAGGCATTTTCACACACCCCATTCCGATCCCTGGTAATCACCCATGCAATCGACGCATCTTTGCCAACGCATTGGCAGTTTATTGATGCCCTTCTTGTAAAAATGAGCTGGACGGGAGGCAACAAACTCTTCAAAAGCATTTTGTACTGCCTCTCGGGAATTGAATTTTTTACCCACTAAAAAGTTGTCTACATTTTGGAAAAAGTAATAGTCGGTAGGTGCAAGGTCTGGTGAGTATGGCGGATGAGGGAGAGCTTCCAACCCCAGCTCTTGCAGCTTGGAGACTGTCTGTTGCGCAGTATGGGGTCGCGCGTTGTCGTGAAGGAGCAGTGGGGACGACCGATTGACCAAAGCTGGTTGCAGATGTGCAAGCTTCTCCATCATTCTCTCCAGTTCTTCACAGTACACATCTGCATTAATGCTCATGCCGTTTTGTAAAAAGCTGTGGTGAATCACACCCGCACTAGACCACCAAACAGTGACCATCACCTTTTTAGGGGTCATTTTTGGTTTAGGGCATTGCTTTGGTGCTGAACCAGGGTCTAACCAACTTGCTGAGCGCTTTCGATTGTCGAACAGAATCCATTTTTCGTCGCACGTAACAATTCGTTTCAAAATTCCTTCATTTCTTTTCCTGTTGAGCAGCGCAAGGCAGGTCTCGACGCGTACGTTGCGCTGGCGATCGTTAAGGTCGTGGGACACCCATTTTTTTTTTGTTTTTTACCTGTGGAAATCCCATCGGACCGTCACCCCACCGGAGTTTACGGCGGGGCGGTGTATCGGACTCGAACCGACTAAAACCACACGGTGTGCCACTCTGTGCCTGTGAAGGGAGGAATCCGGAACTGCAGTTATTAACACATCCGGACCCCTCCCAGCGCTTGCCCGCACTGAAGCGGGCACCGTCTGCTGTTAAACTCTCAATTTAGGCTACGTACGGCACACGCGTACGTCGCCCCCTTGGGACGATACCCATCTATCAAGCTTTTTTACCTTGCCAATTTGTCGCAAATGGATCAATATTGTTTTGATGCTTACATTAAAAGCTGCTGCTAGCTCAGCTGTAGATTGAGTTTCGTCAGCTTCCACAATCGCCTTTAATTCATTATTGTTAACCAAAGTCTCCGGACGACCACGAGCTTAATTTTTCAAGTCAAAATTTCCAGAACGGAACCGGGAAAACCAATAACGGGTTGTGCGTTTGTTTGTACAGTTCTCTCCGTAAACGTTTTTGATGTTACGTGCCGTTTGTGTCGCGTTGGTGCCACGACGGAACTCATATTCCATAATTGCAGGAATTTTTAAAGTATCCATTATGAAGAAAAATGTTCAAATGTAATAAAAATACAACACTAATCCAAAAACAAAAGACTAAGTTTGTAAATAGAATGTCATGGTTTAAAAAAAAAATTGAATTTAGAATACAGAGCCATTACAAAATTTTTTTATTTGAAATGACCAGTACTGAAGAAAGGCAATTTCATAGGTAAAGACCTAATATTTATATAAGTTGTCTAGTACCCATAACACAAACTATGCTTAGCTTGGCAAAAATAATTATATTATTAATTAATTTGTGGGTGTCCTAAGATCGACTAAGGGAACAAACCTAATTGGTAAGCTGGTAGTTAAAAACCTATTTTGCGAAGAGAGTCTTATGTCCACTGTCCAACAGTGGACTATTAAAGGCTATTGATGATAACGAACTCAAGCTGGATATAACCTTGAAGTCCGGAAGATGTCATGGTCTTCCGATTGTTGTCAGTTCGATTAACAGATAAAACAACGTGACGTACTAATGCGTTGTTTTGTTAAACTAAACGCGAATTGTTTTCTTCGTAACACACTGATAATAGTTAATTTATGACGCTTAAAATTATTAGCAAAGTAACGAATAAATAAGGTAGGTATGTATCTGACGTGTTCTTCGCAAATATTTGTTGGGTTTTTTTCTCGATATAGGGTGCAAAGGCGCATATACGTCATCTATATCTATACTTATAATAAAAATGTAACAGGTCCAATTCTGTACATTTAAGATATGAAAAAAATATGTTTGGAGGGCTCTCTATAATCGATACTGAAGCCAAAACTGTATTTTTTTTCATTTTTGTCTGTCTGTCTGTATGTTGGCCGCGCATCACGCCGAAACTACTGAACGGATTCAAATGAAACTTGGCATGATTTGAGTTCATACTACGAGGTAGGACAAAGATACTTTTTATCCCGAAATTCAGCATGGTTTCCTGGAGAGAGGGGATGAAGTCAAAATATGTAGGTACTTAGTTATAATTCTGACTGCACGGTTGGCCTAGTGGTTTAGGCGGTAGCCACGCCGCTTGCCAATTCACCAAGTGTTGTGGGTTCAAATCCTACACGGGACAACACTTTGTGTAATCCACAAATTGTTGTTCTGAGTTTGGGTGTCAATTGTGTCCGTTTCATGTATGTCTGTAAAGTCCCCCGCGACACAGGATGTTTATTCCTAATGCGGGAGTTGTCTTTAAAAAAAAAAAAAAAAACAATAACACATAGTCCGATATCATTCATTCTTTTTTGCTAGAAAGAAAAAAAAATAAAGATAACGCGAAAAATATTGTTTTGGCCGCGACTGTACACTGCCTGTGGGAAGCTGAGACAGATATATGTAAATATGGCGGTACGAAGTTCGCCGAGTCAGCTAGTAGGTACTTATAATAAAAATGTAACAGGTCCAATTCTGTACATTAAAGATATTTTGAAATATTTTTGGAGGGCTCTCTATAATCGATACTGAAGCCAAAACTGTATTTTTTTTCATTTTTGTCTGTCTGTCCGTCTGTCTGTATCTTGGCCGCGCATCACGCTGAAACTACTGAATGGATTCAAATGAAACTTGGCATGATTTGAGTTCATACTACGAGGTAGGACATGGGATACTTTTATCCCGAAATCCAGCACGGTTTCTTGGAGAGAGGGGATGAAAGTCAAAATATGTAAGTACTTAGTTACAATTCAATAACACATAGTCCAATTTCTTTCATTCTTTTTTTGCTAGAAAGAAAAAAATAAAAGATAACGGGCAATTTTTTTTTGTCCGCGACTGTACCTACACTGCCTGTGGGAAGCTGAGACAGATATGTAAATATGGCGGTAAACTCCATTTCACGAAAGAAGTCCCGCAGACGCAGCGCTGTATTCGCGCAACATAATGTTGCCAGGATTAAATATGGGGAAATCAGTGGAAATAATTTATCGTTCATTTACTTTCATTTTATTAACTACTACGACTCGAATATTTAGATTTTTTTTTAATGTAATGCATTTTTAATATGGGTACCTATTTAATGTCCATACTGCTAAGGTCACATTAGTGAAAAATAAATCTTCCTGTAATTTCTAAAATATGACAAGGAGATGTTCGACCAACTTTAAATTAGAAAATTAAAATAACATTTAAAGGTTTTATTCAAAGTTTTATTGAATAATTATGATCGGTCATACTATGATCACTGTCAGAAGAGTGAATAGAAACAGAATCAGATTCTGTTTCACTATCACTAGCCGAGGATAAAATAAATCGATCCATTTCTTCATCCATAAATTTTTATTGATTTGTGCGCTATACGGCAAAAAAGTCACAGTTTTTACTGTGAATTTTTTGCCGTATAGCGCACAAATCAAATCCATTCAAGTCGAACTTTTTGGTATGCGGGCGACTCTTCCCTGGGGTGACGATAACTTTAGAAGTACTCGCCGCTGTTGCGCCTTCTTTTGTAACTCTCGTTAGAGTTTTCTCTGACACACCTGCAGTAAAATGAACAACTTTGAATGATTATTTGACAATAACTTTACAATTTTTTGTTGTGTTGTGTTAATTCCTTTTAAAATTTTCCTTAATAAAAATCATGCATTAAAAAAACTGAATTCCAATATGTAAGAAATCAATCGGGAAAAAATCTGTATATGGCAGCCCCAAAATTTACCTGTCATGGCGGCGACTCTCTTGCGAACATTGTTTATTGGTATTAAAACACCGTGATTCTTGTGTTCCGCTTCACAGAACTCCTTCACTTTTAATATCATTTCTCGACCTGCACTTTTTACAAATTTTGCGTAAATTAACCTTATAACGCACTAATCCAATAATAAACTCACAAAATATCTACCACAACAAATGCACCTTGTTAACATCAACAAGACAACAAACGACAACACGGCCGATCTCCCCATCTGTCAAAATTAGTTCCACAATTGTCCGCGGGACTTCTTTCGTGAAATGGAGTTTACGAAGTTCGCCGGGTCAGCTAGTTTTATAATAAGTCACCTACATATAATTTTTGACATGCGCAAGTTAAGGGTCATAACTTTAGTCATAAGTGACTCTAGTTTTTTATTATTTATTTATTATTATTTAAAAAAATATTAGGACTGCTATCGACCCCTTCTTTTTATCGTTGAATGCTACAAAACTTCATCAGAATTTTTTCATCATTGGTAATACTATTGTGCGCTTTTCAACAATTTTTTTTAAATATTACTCCGACAAAATGACTAGGTACTCTGCTTATTGGAAAGGATGAGTAGAATTCAAGAGTGATGGTCACCATCCTTATTGCGGATGCTGACATGGTGACCCACACTATCACGGCCTAGTGAGATGCTTTCCTCACACCCCGCTTAAAGGACCCGGGATCATAGTGGGTACGTACGCTGGTAGTGACTTCTAGGTTTTGACCGCTCAGTACAGGAATATCTTAAACAAAAGAAAAATAAATGTAAAAAAAATCCTCAACTTTATTGCATTTAAGCATAGATAAGTAATAAAAATATTTTTTAGAACATAAACAACAGGATTTATGAGTAATTGCGTCTTATGTACCCTAGTGAGATAAATTACATGTATTTTGTTTGATAAACTAGAGATAACAGAACATTCTACTACTAACACGACCATAAATATTATTATATATAGTTTTAAAATAACTTGCGGTATCTTTCTGGTTAAAACCTATTTGGAACTGGAATATTATCATAATATTATATATCAACATAATTATATGTATGTACGTCATATAAAACGCCCACATTTTAAACATTCTAATTATGGTCCAACTGACGTCAGAGGGGGCATGACTATTGATGCTAACCACAGACTATGGACATAGCTTGATCTCTGTGACAATTGTCACTACTGTCAGTTTAGAACGTATGGTGCATTTATGGTGTGAATTTTATGTTTTAATGTATTCGCTTTTGCCTGCAGCTCCACCCGCGTGTATGTTTTGTAAGGTGAATGGTGGGCTCATCAAAATGAAGCCACTCACGAAAAATTAGCTTGATAACTTGACCTGTTGGGCCAACTGTAACTTACTGTAAGTGCAGTGAGCAAAAAAAAACTAAATACATACCTACATTTTCCTGTTTTTAAAGTCAATAAAAAGAAAACTATTCCTATGTTCTTAAAAATAAAACATATAATGGTACCTACATAAATTACCTAGTTTTCTTTTAAGTGGCAAAACCCGAACATTTTGGGTTTAAAAACTTTTGTCGATATCGCTGGTTTAAATATTTATTTTTATTATCTGACATTGATGAATACATATGCACCAGCCCCAAACACAATGTACAATTTAATCGTATTCTATTCCGTGTGGTGACGGATTAAGAATACACAGTGTCACTTTCACCACCCCTATTCCATTTCCATTGTGTCACACACACTTTTGTTTAAATTGTGTCTATACCGAGTCGCCAACAATTTGAAAAACATTCGAACTAAAGCGTCTCCACAGAGCCAATAAAAAACTGCAACAAGCGTATTCTTTTGATGTTTACCGCCAAAAACAGAAACACGGTTGCCAACATTTGTTGACAATTTTTGTTGCCAACACAAGGAATTTACAGAAACTTTTGTCACCAACACGTGTTGACGACACAAAAATTGACATCTTTTGTTCGGTGGAGACCCGGTTTAAGAGCCGACTAAGGGAGCAAACTACCAGGACAACATCACTGCAAAGAGAAGGAACACTTGACACAAACCCTATGTATACCTATCTACCAGCGTTGCCAATTGAAACTTTTTAGTAAAAAATACCAATCGACAATCAAAAAATGGACGTGCGTCGGTTTAAAAGCGGGATTCTTTCGTCGAAAGCGGGACAATGTAAAAACCTATATATTTAGAAGTTTTAAAACATATATCTTTTTACTAGCTGACCCACGCAACCTCGTTTAGGTACGTCTCCTATTGCCCGTAGCGTAATAATTTTCCCCCGTTTTTGACACATTTATCATTAGTGCTCCGCTCCTATTGGTCGTAGCGTGATGATATATAGCCTTCCTCGATAAATTATGTACTATCCAACACTGAAAGTTTTTTCAAATCGGACCAGGCGGTTCCTGAGATTAGCGCGTTCAGACAAACAAACAAACTCTTCAGCTTTATAATATTAAGTATAGATAAGTATAGATTATTACGACTTATGAGTGAGTGATTTAAAAAAATGGTCGTTCTCAATATTTTTGTTTTTCTGCTAAACATCATCTCTAATTCCTGGTATCTATTTTTGACAGTTGAAAGAGCTGATGCCATAACTTCACATTCGTCGTCCGGCCAGTTATCCCCAAAAAGCGGGACTGAGCCTGTCCCGTACGGGATATTCAAATATTGATTTAAAAATCGGGATGTCCCGCCAAAATCGGGACGTCTGGCAATGATGCTACCAACCAACCCGTCTGGCAAATGTGTTGATCAAAACCTCATTTCTAAGAAGCAGACCTTTGTTCTGAATTTGATTATTATTGGCTGTTGATGATTGACAAATTGTTTTTTTTTTGTAAAAGATATTTGCTAACTTTGTCCTCACTTGTCTTATTCTTTATTCTGATTGAGTAAATAGTTCTAAATATCTCAATTGCAAGAAAGTTTAAATTACCGTTTTCAAACCGACTTTTCCCTTAAATTCTGTTACACCTTAATAAAATATAAAAAAGCAAAACGGCAACTTTGGCGCTAATTTCCTTTAAACATACGCCATTTTGGAACTATTGACAATCCTCGCTAAAAGTAGTATACCATTTTTGAAACCAGAACGAAATCTTTTTAAATCTAAAACATCTTATCCTTTTGCTAAAATCGTATGCACATAATACCTTTTGTAACTTTGCTAGGATCGTTCAAAAGTGGTATACTATATTCTCGTGCGAAATTTTAAAATGTAGTAAGTACACTTTTAATGGAGTAACTTGTGTCGTTTTAGAATTGGAAGGCCGTGAATTGAATTTAAGTATTCAAGTTTCGTACAAGTTAAATAGGTGAGCATGTGAATTTGTTCGTGCAATGAATAAATTCATTTTGTTGGGAATGTTTTTATGTATTTAGATGACTTCCTAAGTCATTACAAAACTATGTGTTACCTACTGAGATTTTAAGTTTGATAATGAACTCGATAATTCATTTTTCGTCAGTCACCCATCATAGATCTTGGTGATATGTTTGTATATTTTTTTTCCTATATATGGCCCTGCCAAAATGACTCTACTCTGCTTGATGGAAAGCATAAGCAGAATCCAAGAGTGGTGGTCACCATACTCATTGCGAATGCAGACAGTGGCGGCCTGGTGATGCTTCTGCATCATTGGGCCTCCAGTCTCGCACTCACCAATAAAACACGACAGCACGAACGCTGCCATTTTATGTTGATTTTCTGTGCGAGGGTAGTATCTACCGCCCCGGTCGAGCCGGCCCGTTCGTGCTGAAATCAGCGTGGCTCTACTACCTGTAGTTCCACCGATTTTAATAAATATCAATAGATTTGTAACAATTTCCAGGATGACACAGACTATAAAAAAAATTAACAAAATATTTTACGTAGTTGTGTTATAGTTTTTTAAACTTTTCCTTGTTTTGATGAGAAGATGTGACGTATATTAATGTAATAGTTGTTATATTGACTGACGAAATAGCAAAACAAAGCGATAAATCAGCCATAATCTAAGTTTATAATATTTTAAAACTATGGCAGCTGTAAAATATTTAGTTTCGTTCGTATCAAAACATCGCGTGGGGTTTGATAACTTTTATCTGTATTAATCAACTAGACATTGTTATCTGACAGCCATTTATAATCATCACGTAATTATTAAGTCGTGCGATATTTTTCTTTGTATTTTCTTATGTTATGTTTCAAGTTGTATGTTTCTTTGTAGATTCTTATCCGAGAAAATGAAGGTTGCTTTTGATGGTATTTTTAATCGACTTCAAAAAAGGAGGAGATTATCAATTCGACTGTCTTTTTTTTATTTTGTTACCTCATAACTTTCGACTGGGTGAACCGATTTTGATGATTCTTTTGATGTTTGAAAGCTGGTGCTTCCCGTGCATGCCTGCATGGGACCCCCATTTCAATTTGGTCGTAGGATTTTTTTTTTAAATTTGTGATTATTTTTAAATGAACTACGTACTACTACTAAAGGACGGCAACGCATTTGTGATGCCACTGGTGCTGCGGGTGTCCATGGGCGGCGGTAATCGCTTACCATCAGGCGATACGTCTGATCGTTTGTCCCCTATTCCATAAAAAACTCTATTGATCTGCATAGTTTGCTCCCTTGGTCAGCTCTTACGATTGGCAAGGAAGCAGCTCATCAATCGGGGTACCCCTCGCCAGCATCGAAGGTGAACTGCCATCAGACATAAGGTCAGTCAAGCGTATTCTTTATGGAAAAACGGGTGTAAGTGCCCTAAGTTGAAATCCTTCCACCAGGTGATCGGCTTGCTATTGTCTGGCTAAACTATGGGTCCTATAGACTAGTATAAGGGTTCCAAACGGGGAACGCAGTGCCTGGTGATTGGACTTAACAACACCCATGGGATGAATAGTGGAGCTGGTGACACTCCGTATTTTAAATATTTTAATACGTCGCCAGGAGAAAAAGAAACATACATCCATAGTAATATTTTAAATTCTAAAGTATCTGTGCTGTCTGTCTGTTACGCTTTCGCGGCTAAACCTGCACTGATTTTAATTAAATTCAGCATGGAGATAGTTTGATACTTGAGGAAGAACATAGCTGACATAGGCTACCGCGATAACCGACATACACGCAGGCGGGGCCACAAGCAAATAAAGGCTAGTACACTATAAATAAATAAATATTTTCGTTTAACACAACGCCATCTAGTCCCAAGCTAAGCAGAGCTTGTGATATGGGTACTAGACAACTGATACAAATACATATATACTTTTTTATGTAAATACATACATATTATACATAGAAAACACCTAAACTCCGAAACAAATATTTGCAGATCATACAAACATTTGGTCCGACCCAGGAATCGAACCCGAGACCTCGAGAACAGCAGTCGCATACGCTACTACTGCGCTACCGAGGCAGCAAATGTAAAAAACACCTAAAATTTACCTCTTAAGTTCTAAAATGCCATTAGTGACAACTGCCACAGAGATCAAGCTATTTTTTGAGGACTATAGTTCAAGTAACTTCGATATTAAAAACCAACTACGCTTAAGTTGCATCTATAGATCATTACTCTAAGGTGAAATAAAAATTCAAAATGGCGACCTAAAACCTGTTCTATAAATTAGTACAGCTACTAGAACAAGTTTTGACCTACAACAACTTGAAATACATTGACCTATTCGAATGTTTATAATATTACAAGAAAATATAGGTACACTTACCGTTGGAGAGCCACGCTTCGGCATGCCTGGGCCGGCTCGACCGGAGTGATACCACGGCCTCACAGACAACCGGTGTGAAATCGGCAACGGTTTAACCGTGACAGCGTAACAAACAGAGTTACTTACTTAAAGACCCGGCCCTGCTTTGCACGGAAGTCTTTCAAATTCTCTTTGAAGTATTGTTGTGATACATATCGATCGTATACACTGATAGAAATTTCACGACCTTATGCAGCTTAGGGTCAAACAGTAGTTTCATCATACAGTAAACAAGCAAGTTTTGAACCTAAACATGTTGTTTGCATGTTATCCGTTAATGCATTGGCAGATAGTATGAATATCTGAAGGTTATTTTAATTAATGTATAAATAGTTTTTGCAAGAGACTCTGCTCCACCGCATTTGGTATATCCATGATGATGATGTTCTCTCAGCCGATTTCGGCCCCGGCGGCCAGTCTCAACGGAGACCAACCAACTAAGCGGGAGATATTATAGGATGCAATTGTGTGTGCAAACACAGGTGTACTTTCATACTCCGATGGGACGTTTAACCGACAGGACCGGTGAGAGATCAGGCAGAGGACCGACGTCTTTACGTAGTTTCGAGGCACGGGAGCTAAGACCCCAACTTCCAAACTCCGAGCTGTTATTATGCATTTTTATAATCAGAAAAAACTCAATAACACTTTTTGGCCCGACCTGAGAACAGGCCGGCTCGACCTCGGCGGTACTACCCTCTCACAAAATGCCAACATAAAATGACAACATTTGTGTTGTCGTGTTTCGTTGGTGAGTGCGAGACCGGAGGGCCAATGATGCGGAAACATCTCAATAGGTCGCCATAGTGTAGGTCACCATGCTGCATTGTTGCATTGTCTGTATTCAAAGGGAGTATGGTGACCGCTACTCTCAAATTCCTCTTATGCTTTCCATCAGGTAGAGTACTTTAGCAAGCCCATGTTTAGATGGATAGAAAAGTCTTTATTTGTGCACATGGATATAAATAAATAAAATTGAAGTGTCTTTATACTAATTGCCAGTGAATATCCCGTCAAAATCGGTCCAGTCTTTCCAGAGTTTAGCCAGAACAAACAGATAAAAATTGTAAAAAATGATATTTTGGGAACTGTACCGTGTAAGTATACATAGTTTAGCTACATATGCATTTAGTAAAAAGCGGTTATTTTAATATTACAAACAGAGACTTCAGTTTTTATTTCTTTGTATAGATTTTGGCTGACTATACCATTCTGGCCAGACGGGTTGGTATTGGATTTGCATCGAAGTTTTCCTTCTCTTTGCAGTGCTGTTGTCCTGGCAGTTAGCTCCCTTAGTCGGCTCTTACGACAGCCACGGGGTGAATAGTGGTGGTGACACTCCGTATTTATAAACCACTAGTTGTTGCCCGCGGCTGTCCCCGCTTGTATGTCAGTTATCGCGTATGTAGTAGCCTATATGTTACTCTGATGTAAAAGCTTAATTACTGTAAAGTTTCATCCAAATCCGTTCAATAATTTTTGCGTGAAAGATTAACAAACAACCATCCATACTTACAAACTTTCGCGTTTATAATATTAGTAGGATTATTGTAAATAAATTTACATTAGACCCCCTGGTGATTTCGCTGCTTGTAAAGACGAAAAGATAGACTAAATCGCTGGCACGCCATATCTTATTTATCCAATCGCTATTAATCTCTAGTAATACATAATAAATAAATTAATTTATCTACCTAATGGATTAATACGTACCAGTAAATCCAGATAATTTGGTCACATTATAGGTATTGTTAGTTTAACCTACAAAAATAATGAAAATGTACTATATGTTCGAAACCGATCGTAATATAAACAATATTGTTGTAATTGTAATGGCAATACTGTGTGATTGTCTTTGGCAAATGTCAAAGTGTCACAATTGTCAAATCTAACCTCGCGAATTCAGGGAATTCGGTCGATAATGACGGGCGTCGTGATTTGGAATCGGCCCAATTAATAGTTTAAAGTCCTCTCAAAGCGTGTTCGGTAATGTTAATAATTCACTTTAGGACTTGTTGATTGATTGTTGATAGTTTGTGCCTATCGTGGACTTGGGAAATATATTTTGCTAGAACAAGGTGAACGGCGGTCGGTACCGGTTTAATTATTGTATTGAAATTCATTGTATTTAGCTCTCGATGAGGATTAGAATGGCCATCGAGGTTTGACGGTACGGCCATTGTATAAACTTAGTGTAATTGTCGGTCGGCGAGGCCGCGATCGTGTGTAGTAGGATTTCGGGAATCCGTCTGGACCTAGTAGGAGTGTTTGTATTTGTAAACGGATGGTGGTGTGCGATATGAACCTGCGTGTTGAACGTCAAGAGGTGCACCTCTCATCAGTGAAGAAAGAAGAGTTCTCCACGACCCCATCCGTGATTAATTTTCTTTACTATTTATTAATGTAAGAGAGGTGACACGCCTCTAATTTGAATTCTTTCACCAGGAGGATAGTTCTTCGATTGACTAGCTTTTAACTGATGGGCCCTTACAGGCTGGTACAAGGTTTCCTTCCTCCTAACGATCTATATCTAACCTATATACTATCAGTACTGACGCTTCTGGTGTTGCAGATATCCATGGGCGGCGGTAATCGCTTACCATCAAGCGATACGTCTGCTGGTTGGTTTATAAAATAAAAAATGACAGCGTTCGTACTGTCGTGTTTGGTCGGTGAGAGTGAGACCGGAGGCCCAATGTTGACTACCGCCATCTACCATTCTCCGGACTGCTATGAAGAATTTCTTCTAAGAAAAACCCAACAGCAGTCTGACCCGGGAATTGAACTCAAGACCTCTTGATCGGCAGTCGCTTACGCTAACCACTAGACCAACGAAGCAGTTCTGAAACCACACCTACATACTAAATATTATAAAATGGTTGGAGTCATTTCCGAGATTCAAATTATATATACCTATGCAAGAACTTTTCGCGTAAAGGTATTTGTGCATCTTTTTTTGCTTCTTTCACCATAATGTCGGTATATACTTAACATTTTTTTGAGAACCTAGGTGATTAATCACCTAAGAAGTGATTGCAAGGTTTTATGAGAAAATGATGCAATAATAACACTGCAAGAAGGTAGCAAAATGCGATGTTATAATATACCTAACTATCTTTTGCCCTCGGCTCCGCTCGCGTGCATGTCGATAATCGCGGTAACCGTACCCCATGTGTTATTTTGATACATAAGCTACAATACTGTAAAGTTACATCTAAATTCGTTCAGTCATCTGAAAGAGTAGGTAACTAACATTCAAAGATTCTGATAAACTTTCGCGTTTATAATAGATATTAGTAGGACTAATTATAGCCCGCGGGTCCGCCCGCCCGGAATAATATGGGATAGACCTAGTATGGCACTAACAACTCTAGAGACAAGTGAGTTTCCGCCATTTGAAACCTCCCCAATTCAGGCTCCGGTAATCTCGGTATCTCTGTGAGGTTTATAGGTATATCCTGTTTACTAACATTATAAATCTAAAGAGTTCATTTGTTTGGTTGAACGCGCTAATCTCCGGAAGCATTGATCCGATTTGGAAAACTCTTTCAATGTTAGTTAAATCATCGAAGAAGGCTAGATATCATCTCGCTACGACCAAAAGGAGTATTAAAAATTCTTTAGAGGGCGACAATTGCGTGAACTGAGTCAACATTGGGCCTCCGGTCTCACTCTCACCAACGAAACACGACAGTACGAATGCCGTCATTTTACGTAGATTTTCTGTGCGAGGGTAGTACCGCCCCGGTCGAGCCGGTCCATTCGTGCTGAAATCAGCGTGGCTCTACTACTGGAGCAAGAGCCCGTGAACCCAGACCTCCGTTATTTTATAAAAGCTGAAAGTTTGTCAGCGCATGCTCCCAACACAGGTAAAATCAATGGACCATTATGAAGTTTGGGTTACAGTGGCTTTGGCAGGTAAACGATATCACAGGTGTGTAAAATATCGATCTAAATTCGTCAAATAATAAAGCGCGATTTTTTGGTAGTACCTTCAGAATATTATTAAAAATCACGTTATTCATTGCCAGACACTTAACATAGTGGCAACCCCTTGCCAGACACCCTTAATGTTCATGAAATTATAATTTTACTTATGTTATAGCATAAAAGCTGACTTTTAACCGAGTTCCAAAAACTTTTTATAAAAAAAAAAACCGACTTCCAAAAAAACATCCAACGAAAACTCTCTGCCAAAAAAACACTTAAAAGCGTAAAATAAACTGGTTCTTCATAAATTGCGTATACCTAATTCTTTATTCATTTAAATAGTAGTATTATAATGTGTGCTAGGTACCTAGAATCTGTTTGAAGTCGGTGCCAAGTGACTATCGCTTAGACTTTTGCAATTGTTCGTTTGTATTCTTTTTGGCTTAGCACCGACTTCAAACAGATTTTAGGTACCTAGCACACATTATAATACTACTATTTAAATGAATAAAGAATTAGGTATACGCAATTTATGAAGAACCAGTTTATTTTACGCTTTTAAGTGTTTTTTTGGCAGAGAGTTTTCGTTGGGTGTTTTTTTGGAAGTCGGTTTTTTTTTTTATAAAAAGTTTTTATTTTTCAGTTTTTAGTGCAATCAATCGTAGGCCAATAGTAAGTTGAACTATTTCATCAAATTTCATCATCAAGAATACAAATTAAGGTCTATCCGTACGTGTAATATTAAAATAATCCTCTAATCCCTAACTGTTGAAGAGTTTAACCTTCTATCATCAGCTCATCTAAATAACTTGAAAGTATACGACTGAAGGTCTTTAGATACGTATGAAATTGAAAGAATTATCCTCCAACTCCTAACCGTTGAGGAGTTGTACCTTCCACATTCCATCATCAGCTTACCTAAATAATTTGAAAGAATACGACTAAAGGTAATTTAGGTACAGAGGTGCTAGGTTAAGGTGTCGATAATTCAAAGAGCTTTAGCAGTATGTGTGTCTTTATTATAATGCACTGATATTTATAGTTTTTACATAAATGTACATAATAAAATAGTTCGGGTAGGTCCGAATCATACGATGAGCGAGTGAGAGGTGCCATCGCTATCTCGCTCGCGCGCCGCGGACAGGTAGGCAGGACGGCGACGAAGCCCTAGCTCTGCGGTGCCGTCGCGCCGCGCGCCTCCGTCGGCTGTTGTCATTATGAACGTCACAGTACAACGCTTTGACAATAGGTTAAGTGCGCGCCGCTACAGTAACATATATACATATGATATTTAAAGATTTATCCTCCAACTCCTAACCGTTAAGGAGTTGTACCTTACATCATCAGCTCATCATCATAAAATGATGACTACCAGACGCAAATACCGGTGTACCTTCAGAAAATATACGAAAAACATAGTATGTGCCTATAAAAAATGAGGGTTTCCCTCGATTTCCCTGGGATCCCATCATCAGATCCTGATATGCTGGCAATGGGACCACCTCGGAAGCATACCCTTTCGAATACAAAAAAAATATTCAAAATCGGTCCACAACTGACGGAGTAATCGGTGAACATACATAAAAAAAATAGAACCTCCTCCTTTTTGGAAGTCGGTTAAAAAGGAGGAGGTTCTATGTTCTGTGTATGTTTTTTAACCGACTTTTTTTTATGTATGTTCACTGATTACTCCGACAATTGTGGACCGATTTTGGCAACAAAAATTTGTCAACAAATTTTGGGAACCGTGTTTCTTTTTTTCGCGGTAAACATCAAAAGAATAAGCTTAATGCAGATATTTATTGGCTCTGTGGAGACGTTTAGTTGGAATGTTTTTCAAAATTGTGTACGACGACTCGGTGTAGACACAATGGAAACAAAAGTTGGCGATTTTCTGTTGCAAACAGTTGGAAACACTGAAATTGCCAACAATTTCGGTGGTTACGCGCCTTTAGTTTAGAGATCACAGATTTCAATTTCAGCAGTCTTAGATTGACATATTGTGCCTGCACAATTTCAATGTAATTTGGCAAGGGGATGCTTTCCTTCTTGAGGAAGAATAAACGCTACTCTTTACTGCGATAATCAACAAAAAGCGGCCAAGTGCGAGTCGGACTCGCCCATGAAGGGTTCCGCAGCAGCAAGTAACTTTTTTTTTTTTTATATTTGTGTTGATTGAATGAAAGGAAAATTGCAGTTTATGATTTATGACGTAAAAAACTACTAGATTTCGTTCAAACCAATTTCCGGAGGAAGTTTACATGGTAATGTATATCATATATTTTTTTAGTTTTATCATTCTCCTATTTTAGAAGTTACAGGGACACATTTTACCACTTTGAAAGTGTCTCTCGCTCAAACTATTCAGTTTAGAAAAAAAATTTATTAGAAACCTCAATATCATTTTTAAAGACCTATCCATAGATGACCCACACCCATGCGTTTGATGAAAAAATAATATTTTTAAGTTTCAGTTCTAAGCATGGGGAATTGGGGACCCCCAAAATTTATTGTTTTTTTTTTATTTTTGTGTGTACATCTACTTACCAAGTTTCAACATTATAGGTCTTATAGTTTCGGAAAACAGTGGCTGTGACATACGGACGGACAGACAGACGAACAGACAGACAGACAGACAGACATGATGAATCTATAAGGGTTCCGTTTTTTGCCTTTGGCACGGAACCCTAAAAACGCGTGGGCAAGAGCTAATAGGTACTGTTAGGTATTATGGCAGATAACTATCTGGAACTTTATCAGGTACTGGTGAAACTGGCGTATCAGTATTTTAGAGAAACTACACCCTTCTCCAAATATAACCAATAGGTATACTTTTCCAAGTCGATTCACAAGTGACAGTATAATATAATAATAGCCTCCTCTTTTCGAAGTCGGTTAAATAATCTATACTAATATTATAAAGCTGCAGAGTTTGTTTGTTTGTTTGTTTGAACGCGCTAATCTCAGGATCTACTGGTCCGATTTGAAAAATTCTTTCAGTGTTGGATAGTCCATCTATCGAGGAAGGCTATAGGCTATATTTTATTTTCATAAAAAATAGAGATCCGTAAGATAATTGCTATTTTGTAACCCAAGGTGTGAATTAGAAAACCTATTTTTGCGTGCGCTGCAAAAAGTATTGACAATAGAACAAAATAATGTATTACGGGTTTGTAGGTCCCATTAAGATCTACAAAAAAGTCCGCGAGAGCATATATCTACCTATCATGGTTTAGTCACAATAACCGCTTTTGTGTTCCAAAAAATTATTAAATCGTCTGAAGAAAGAAACTACGTTAAATGTGCATCGTAATATTAATCCTTATCTAAATAAAGCATTATGTTATCAAGGGTATTTATGTAGAAGTAAAATACTTTTTGTTTCACCCCATTCGGACATTTCGTTTAGAAGTTATCACGAGTATAAGACGCTAAGAGTTGGTACCTATTATTGAGTAATTTGTCAAAGAGTTTTTATCAACATAATACCTAATATTAGTCTTTATCCAAATAAATGTGTTGTTGATTATGAGTATTAGATCTTAGAAGAGTATAATAAATACATCTATACTAATATATAAAGCTGAAGAGTTTTTGTTTGTTTGAACGCGTTAATCTCAGGAACTACTGGCACAATTTGAAAAAGTTCTTTCAGTGTTAGATAGCCCGTTTATCGAGGAAGTTTATCGAGTTTATCTATATCATCACGCTATGACCAATTGGAGCGGAGTATCAAAGAAGAATGTTTCAAAAACGGGGGGAAATTATTACGCTACGGGCAATGGGAGACGCAAACGACGTTGCGTGGGTTATCTATACTAATATATAAAGCTGAAGAGTTTTTGTTTGTTTGAACGCGCTAATCTCAGGAACTACTGGTCCAATTTGAAAAAGTTCTTTCAGTGTTAGATAGCCCGTTTATCGAGGAAGTTTATCGAGTTTATCTATATCATCACGCTATGACCAATAGGAGCGGAGTACCAATGAAGAATGTTTCAAAAACGGGGGGAAACTATTACGCTACGGGCAATAGGAGACGCAAACGACGTTGCGTGGGTCAGCTAGTCAAATATAACCTTGACTCGCAGTTATTACAAATAACCGTTATTAGTTCTCGTATCGTGAAACGGAACGTATTTATGTACTCACGCGCACGTTCTCACAACACTGCTTTCCTTAGAAATGTGCGAACAACGGATCGTAACTTCCTAGAGATATTGTCTATTAGAGGGACTTTACATAAGCCAGTAAGCAATCCTATCCTACAAATATTATAGGTAAATGCTAAAGTTTGAGAGAATGTATAGATGTTTGTTACTTTTTCACGCAAAAATACTTATTTTTTGGATTTAGATGAATCTTTACAGTATTGTAGCTTATCATCATATATTGTGTCAGAGTGACATATATAATATAAACGACATATATAAAATAATAACTCGCAGAAAAAGTTCAAACTCAGAGGATCCATGATAGATCCAATAAGAATGTTTGTTTTATTAGATTTATTTTTATATACAAGTAAAAGATCTTACTAGATTTTTTATGTAAAAACATCATTGCCATGAAAACACATGAATTACTAATTGAAACAAATGGCTATCATGAGATTGAATGACAGAAAACCAGGGCTAAGCGTTTTTTTGTTTGTTTTATAGGTCAAACCGCTCTTTCCCTGATTCTACCCTCTAAGGGCTGTTTAGCTAACTTTTATTTAGTCTATGATAGTCTATGCTACTGTTATATTTACTTTAGTATATTCTTGTCTATATGTGGAATATTCAATAAAAGAGTTCAATTTAAGTATACCGGATATATTTCGCTTGTTCTTCAAATAAACGTACAATTGCGTATCGGTGACGAGTCGCGACCTGTTACATCAGCTTACATTAACTGATCATGCATTTACTATTTTCACCGTATTGCATCATCGCGACCCCACAGGCTGCAACCCTATTATGACTCTTGGGTTGTAGGTAACCATGAGCGCAGAACTACGGTAGGGAGTAGCTACACGCAGGTGTTTTCCTCTGTCAAAGTATAAGCCCAAATGGACCTACGCGTTACTTGAACTCGCGGGCTGGGTTTCCGCAGCTCGACGACTTTGTTGCGCCTATTTTGCGTAGTGGGTCGGCATTATACATGCCAACCCAGTTCCTCCAGGAAGCCTAGCAGACCCTTTGTGTTGCCGACGACTTCTTAAACGTGACCTCGGCGATCCGAGGTATCTCGCCCAGTATTCTGGCACCCCAGGACATGCCATGATGACATGGGCGGCCGTTTCATCTTCTTCCATGCATGCTCTGCATAGAGGGCTGTCTGTTACACCTAGAGTAAAAATATTCTTGTTTAGTAGTGCATGACCAGTTATTGCTCCGATCAGAAGACGAAGCGGCGGCCTCTTAAGTTGCTTCAGTTTCCGTGACAATCGTTGGGAGGGCCTCCGCGTTACACTGTTATGACATAAAATTTCCTTTATCGCGGGGACTTTGTGTCGACTTTGAAAACCTACATGAAACAGACACAAAGAACATCCAGACTCGAAACAACATCCAGACAAGAAACAACATCCAGACTCGAAACAACACCCAGACTCGAAACAACATCCGGACTTGAACCAACACCCAGACTCGACACAACATCCAGACTCGAAACAACATCCAGACTCGAAACAACATCCAGACTCGAAACAACACCCAGAATCGAAACAACATCCAGACTCGAAACAACAATTTGTGGATCACACAAAATGTTGTCCCATGTGACGACTGAACCCACAATACTCTGCGCAGTAGAAAGTAGCGTGGCGACCGCTAGAACCGCTACTCCATTCATGCAGTCTACCTTGCTACATCAGGTCGGTGATTGCTGACAGCCTGGTACCTATTACAACTCAAATTTAAAAGCTCTTCCAGCATCATTAATAGCCTTTAATAGTCCACTGCTGGACATAACCTTCTTCTTAGGAGGTTTTGGCATACTATACCTCACTATCAAGACGGGTTGTTTTTTTCATTTATAGCCATGCCAAAATGACTCTTATCTGCCTGATGGAAAGCATATGCAGAATCCAAGAGTGATGGTCACCATACTCATTGCGAATGCAGACAATGCAGCATGGTGACCCACGCTTCTGCATCATTGGGCCTCTGGTCTCGCACTCATCTACGAGGCTACGAAGCACGAATGCTGTCATTTTACGTTGATCTTCTGTACGAGGGTAGTACCGCCCCGGTCGAATCGGCCCGTTCGTGCTGAAATCTACTAACCTTATAATTGTTTCTATGTATAGTTGCCGATATATATATCGACGCTTGAAAGGCAATCCTTACTAACCGACATAAATCCGTAAAATGAGTTATATATACCATTCGAACCGCCAGATTTTTCTGCGTCGTTTGGTCTAGGTGTCATTGTTCTGCGGCGAGTTTTATTGTCGCTTAGATATTGCGTAATTTCGGTAAAAAAGTAAACTAAACGACCAAAAAAAAGTGATTTTAAGAATATCCTGCAGTTACGACATTCTAACAATCAAAAATATGAACTTAGTCGGTTTTTCATGTATTGACTTTTTCATTTATTTGTATTTACGTATTTTTACTTGTTATGACATTTTCCTATGAACCCACATAGTAGATTTTACCTACACAAAGCAATGTTATTTTTTTTGGTTATGTATTTTAACTTGTTAGTATATTTTGTGGCAGTGTCATTTGTATAAGTTAACCTGAAATAAAGTGGAAGAATATTAGAGCTTAGATATTTTTACTCGTTTATCATAATATGTCTTTTTTATCCATTGATATTTTTATTTGTTATCGGTTAATATTTATGATGTACTATGTTGGCAATGTTGCATTTAGTCAAACTTTGCGTAGACAAAGTTATTCCTAAGTGCTTCAAACATGAATTTTTGAATATTCCACGTGCAACAAATGTTAAAGATTGTCTACCTGAATCTGATATTGAAGATTGTGATATTTACATTGAGATTGGGTAACACTAACTAGCAAGATCTCACGTTGCAATTCGTACCAAAGATTATTTTTTAAGGGTACAATATTAGTTTAAGGATTTTTATATTGCTATATTTTTGGTATGACAAACATCTTGATTGTTTCTACAGACTGATGATTATGCTGTGAAAATAATATAAGTATTGTTATTATAATAATTACAGCGATATGATAATAATTGTGTCACAAAATTTCACACTGCACAGTAGGATAGTCTTGCTATTATTTTGTAAGAATGTTATTTGGTTTGTTTACTTATTAAAATAATAATTGATTTCATTTATTTTCGTGCATGATAGTAATTAGGTACATATACAGTTCATCGTAACTGACATTTAGTCAGTTACGATGGTTGGTTTGGGATAATTTTAATAACTAAGATACAATTTCCACAATCACAAAAATCATTAAATAACGCTAAGGTAAATTTACTTGATTTATTTTAAGCTATCAGCTCTTTTAAGATCAATCTTTCTGTATCAAAGTTCTAAACTAACTAAGTTTACCTATTTTTACATGTTACAGCACCTACCACAGTGATGACTTAAATAACTTTACCTGTTTATCAAATCAGGTAAATTTTATCTAACCGACACAAACCAGTGTTTGTAAAAATGTCAGGTGTCTTATTGTGACAATGTAGATAGCTATAAAAAAATGATTTCTACGTGTGTTAAAATCATTTTAATCGAACTATTAAGTGAATTTTTATGATTTTTTTTTGTAAATATTTGAACTTTAAATCACTCTCCTGTGAAGTTTACTCAATGTCGCTCAATTAGATAGGGTTACCTTTCAAGCGTCGATATTATTTAACGTATCACTATGTAAATTAGAATGCGTTTACAGCGGCAATGCAAAATGTTCCACCTTCGTTGTTAATTGCTAAAGGTTTTATACGAATGATAGCTGCATCTAAGTCCATATTTATTTAAAGGATTTAATATTTATATATGTAGGTATAGTCCATTCTTTTAGATAGATAGTGTCTGTAGGTACACTTGCACACAGTTGTGGTTATTGTTCTGAAATACGAAAACTGAAAAATAATACTTACTTGTGGGCTGTGGGTGAACCTGGTAGGCGGGTTCTTTGATGTCATCGCGGCGTCCCTTTGACAATAATCCACACGTGGGACGGTGGTGCGATCAAAGTGACCGTATTAATGAATGGACTATACAGTCGTCAAGAAGATAAGTGCATATTTTGACAGGCATTTAACCGCATTTAGGTGTAGTGGTTATTGACACTTACTGCGAAGTCAGAGATTGTGGGTTTTTACCGAACTATGGAGAAGGCAAAGGGGTAATATTTTTTGAAAGTCTATGCATATATTTATGTTCTACAGTAGCGCCTAAAACTACTGAACTGGTTTTTAACCGACTTCAAAAAAGGAGGAGGTTTCTCAATTCGACCGTTTTTTTTTTTTTTTTTTTATGTGTGTTCGGGGATAACTTCGTCGTTTATAAACCGATTTTGATGATTCTTCTTTTGTTGGAAAGGAGATGTTCTGACGGTGGTACCATGACAAGTAAACTAGGATCAGATGATGGCATCCCAGAGAAATCGAGGGGAGCCCTCATTTTTTTCAGGCATGTACTATGTTTTTCGTATATTTTCTGAAGCTACTCCGCTGTTTGCGTCTGGTAGTCATCATTTAATGATGATGAGCTGCTGATGAAAGGTACAACTCCTTAACGGTTAGGAGTTGGAGGATAAATCTTTAAATGTCATATGTATGTATGTTACCTTTAGTCGTATTCTTTCAAGTTATTTAGGTAAGCTGATGATGGAAGGTACAACTCCTCAACGGTTAGGAGTTGGAGGATAGTTCTTTCAATTTCATACGTATCTATAGACCTTTAGTTGTATACTTTTAAGTTATTTAGGTGAGCTGATGACACAGGCGCTATGATGACTAACCCCTTAATGTATTTTGCTTTAAGTAACTCGCCTGCTTCTATTTCATCACGAAATTTAAGCTTCAACACGATTCCTATTGCCCCGTAGATCATGTTCTCGGTAACAGAAATCTTGCATCTCAACAAAATTTTGGAAACTGAGCATACTTAGTTTTAATACGTGTTCAAACCACTAAAGTTATTCGCATCAGCAGAAATCATATGAAATAGTTCTACTTACTGATAACCTATGATTGTTTGCACTAAAAATGGAAAAAAAAAACTACTTCCAAAAACCATCCAACGAAAACTCTCTGCCAAAAAATACTAAAAATCGTAAAATAAACTGGCTCTTCATAAATTGCTATGTGCCAATTCTTGTCTATACCTAATTCTTTATTCATTGAAATAGTAGTATTATTATGTGTGCTAGGTACCTAAAATCTGTTTGAAGTGAACAATTACAAAAGTCTAAGCGAAAGTCACTTGGCACCGACTTCAAACAGATTCTAGGTACCTAGCACACATTATAATACTACACACATCAAAAGTGTCTAGGGATCAACATATATTTTTGCAATAACTTTTCTCCTGATTGATATTAATTAAAATTTTCTTTAAGGATTCATCAAATAAAGTGTTTTCGTTTGTCACAGTAACGATAAACCAAGTCACCTTTGCATTAATAAAGAAATTTTCCATTTTCCTAATAAAGGGATTTTTGACATTTGAACCACTAACATTAAAGTTCGAAAAAAAGACTGAAATAACAGTTTTCTTTAAAATTTTATTAGGTAACTTAAACAATTAATAATCCGTGTTTCTACCGCGAACACTAACAACACAAGAACATCGGTTTGGCATACTCAAAATGAGTTCATCCAAATCACGCTGTGGAATGGCCGCCCATGTTCGTTGCAACAACAAAAAAAGGTCTTCTTGCGACTGGATGCCCTCCATATTCGGCAGAGCTCTTCTCTGTAGCATATCCCATGCATGCTCAATCGGGTTCAAGTCTGGCGACTGAGCAGGCCAGGGCAGGACATTGATGTTAGCTGCGGCGAGAGTCTGTCTTACAACTCTTGCGGTGTGCGGTCGTGCATTATCATGCATTAACTGAAATAAGGGACCGATTTGCACTTGTAGAGGAACGATGACGTCTGATACAATCGTCTCAGCATAAATTTGAGCGTTGAGGTTGCCTCTGATCCAAATCAACTCAGTTCTTCCGCCGATCCAAATACCCGCCCATACCATGATGGTTCCACCACTATAAGGATGGGCTTCCTGGCAGGATTTTAATCGCTGTTGGCGTCCAGGGGTTCTCCAGTGTCGTATACGTCTTGTATCCGGTCTCATACCAAAACGAGACTCATCAGAAAAGCACACGAAACGCCATTGTTCTTCTGCCCAATTTCTGTGTTCAAGAGCCCATTGATATCGAATCCTACGAGTGTGCATTGCTATAGGTGGTACCCGTAGCGGTCTTCGGGAATGAAGGTTCACTTCATGCAAGCGGTTTCTGACAGTTTGGTCGCTAATTAAGTTCCCTGAAGAGTGATGAAGCCTCACGGCTAACATCATGGCGGTTATTGTTGGAGCTCTTCGAGTTAAGATTTGAATGTATCGGTCTTGTCTCCGTGTGGTGCAGCGATACCGTCCTCCATGGCGCTCAGCCACGGTACCAGTGCTTCGGTAACGTGTCCAAAGTCGACTGATAACACTCTGACTTTTATTCAGAGCTAAAGCCACAGTACGTTGCCGGGAACCAGCTTCTATCATTCCCACGGCTCTGAGCATTTCTTCCCTGCTTAAATGACGTCGCCGCTCCATAATAACGTTGGTTTTTATCAGTAGTAGGGAAACAGTAGCACTAATAATGTCTTCAATGCGTTGTATGTTTTTGGAAAATATTGACAGCTGATTTTCATTTTTTACTCGAATTTGATTGACAGTTCCTGATTCAAATTATGAAATGCACCAAAAAGGATCCATATAAATTTATAAAATCATGAATTTATTACAAAGCCACATCTCAATCTCAAGAAATCCGCATAAAAATGCTTGGTCCCCAGACACTTTTGATGTGTGTACTATTTAAAAGAATAAAGAATTAGGGATAGGCAATTTATGAAGAACCAGTTTATTTTACGCTTTTAAGTGTTTTTTTGGCAGAGAGTTTTCGTTGGATGTTTTTTGGAAGTCGGTTTTTTTTTATAATAAGTTTTTTATGTGAGTGGTGTCAATAGATTCGTCGTAGTAGGGAGAGTGACACTGGGTACATCAAAATTAAAAAAATAAATAAATAAGGATTTTTGGCGCCAAAAAGTAATATAAAAAAAAGTTTTCAAAATACATCGAGTGTGGTATCAAAATAAAGAATGTTTTACGGTGATTAGGAATATATATAAAACTTATATGTTTTATTGTTAAATATTGACGCAGTCAGGTTTTTTATTTTTAATCATTTGTTTAGAAAAGCAATTTTTTTTAAATTCTAAATACAAATTTTCTGAGTTTAAAAACAATATTGCAAAAATCGGCACAACCATCTTTGAGCCATTAAAAAACACACAAAATTAATAACGTCATTTTATCAAATCGGTCAAAAAACAACCATTCGTCTTATTGAACAAACACGCGCCGTAGAAACAAGTGACGTACAGAAAAAAATTCCAATACTTTATCATTGAAATTTATTATACTTAAGTTTCAACGAAGCATTCATGATATCAGTTAAAATGGCGCCCAACGTGGCACCCAGATAAAAATACCGCACAATTGCTATGCGATATACTGTCAGTGTACTTAAGTATGTTAAATTTGTTTATTAAGTGATTAAAAAATATTCGAGATAAGTCTTTGTTTGATTATTGTGCTAAATATTTGCTTTTTTGTCTATACATGTTATACATACCTACTAGTTTAAAATGTGTTATTTGTTCTAGAACGCGAATAAACGCAAATTTACTGTATTTTATTTTTAAATATGATCTTTGCCTATTTTTATGAGCATCTCAAAGTGGCTCTACGCTGCCTGATGGAAAGCATGAGCATAATTAAAGGGTAGTGGTCATCATACTCATTGCGAATGCAACAATGCATCATAATTGGACCTCTGGTCTCGGACTCACTAACGATACACGACAGTACGAATGATGTCATTTTAGGTTGGTTTTCTGTAAGAGGGTCGCCGCTCGAGTCGAGCCGGTCCATTCGTGCTGAAATGAGCGTTGTATGACATTTTTTCAAATACACACATCAAAAGTGTCTAGGGATCAAGCATTTTTATGCGGATTTCTTGAGATTGAGATGTGGCTTTGGCCCTGGCCTGCTCAGTCGCCAGACTTGAACCCGATTGAGCATGCATGGGATATGCTACAGAGAAGAGCTCTGCCGAATATGGAGGGTATCCAGTCACAAGAAGACCTTTTTGTGTTGTTGCAACGAACATGGGCGGCCATTCCACAGCGTGATTTGGATGAACTCATTTTGAGTATGCCAAACCGATTCTTGTGTTGTTAGTGTTCACGGTAGAAACACGGATTATTAATTGTTTAAGTTACCTAATAAAATTTTAAAGAAAACTGTTATTTCAGTCTTTTTTTCGAACTTTAATGTTAGTGGTTCAAATGTCAAAATTCCCTTTATTAGGAAAATGGCAAATTTCTTTATTAATGCAAAGGTGACTTGGTTTATCGTTACTGTGACAAACGAAAATACTTTATTTGATGAATCCTTAAAGAAAATTTTAATTAATATCAATCAGGAGAAAAGTTATTGCAAAAATATATGTTGATCCCTAGACACATATGTTGATCCCTAGACACTTTTGATGTGTGTATTTCAACAATAGACGTTGTAAGAAAAAGTCAATCTTTCAATAAACTGTTACACCTTATGATTGTTGTAGAAAGTTAATTTAATCTAGAAAGATTGATCATCAATAAAATATACCAATAAGGTTTAATGAACAATACTTTTACAAACAACTATGGTGTTGGTATGACAACGTGTGCCAAAGGATTTTTCTTTGTCCTTTTTTAAGGTTCCGTACCCAAAGTGTAAAAACGGGACCCTATTACTAAGACTCCGCTGTCTGTCCGTCCGTCAGTCCGTCCGTCAGTCCGTCTGGCTGTCACCAGCTAGACAGATTAATTTTACAGACTATGTATTTCTGTTGCCACTATACCAAAAAATACTAAAAACAAAATTAAATAAATATTTAAGCGGGCTCCCGCACAACTAACAATTTTTTGACATTTTTTGCTTGAAATGTATTGACTCCGACACGCACGTGGTCGATTTTCGTTCTTTTCTTTAAAAATATCAATTCTTGCACAAGGAATACTCCTGTGTCGCGGGGGACTTTAGAAACATATTACATGAAACGGACACAAAGAACACCCAGACTCAGAACAACAGTTTGTGGACCACATAAAGTGGTATTCCATATGTTTGAACCTACGCCATCAGTGCAATCAGATTCCTTCCTAGGTTTAATTTAGAAACTGATCGCATCAAGAAGCGATTACCCTGTCTCTTGCACTCAGGCAAAGGGGTATAGAGGCCGCAACCATCCGATGCATCTTCCTACTTGCACCTTGACATGACACCCGTTCCTCCACATTAGTATTGATTTTGTTTTTGACTGCCTCGTAAGGATCAAGAGGTCTCTCAAATGTGTTATGTGCTTTTTCTTACGAGAAATCCTTAATAGCAACACAGAGTATGGAAGTTTGAGATCTTGTTGTTAGTAATAGCTGCTCAAACTTCCAGTAAAAATCTTTCTAGAATGGCTGATATCAAACACCACGCGGACGAAATCGCGAGCAAAAGCTAGTTATAAGTAAACCCAGGTTAGTTACTGACCTAACATCATTGAACAAATCACTCAAATACATAAGACAGTGATAACCATTGTCATTGAGCTTCTGTTCGTATCAATGCATTATTGTATTATTAAGTACACAACAATATCTCAACTCTAAAAAAACACAAGCATTCATGAGGACTGCAGAGGGAAGTGAAAACTTAAAACTATAAAAATAGCTCATGGGAAGCGTGCGGTGACGATGGTGCGCGTTCCATGATTTTTTTCAAAAAAGTGCTCAACGCGCCTAAAGAAGTTTTCACTTCAATTAATTAACTGCCTCGGTTGCGTAGTGGAAGCGTATGCGACTGCTGTGCTTGAGGTCTAGGGTTCGATTCAAGGGTCGGACCAAATGTTTGTATGATCTGCAAATATTTGCCTTTTTTATGGAATAGGCGGGCAAACGAGCAGACGTATCGCCTGATGGTACGCGATTACCGCCGCCCATGGACACCTGCAACACCAAAAGCGTCACAAGTGCGTTGCCGGCTTTTTGGGGATGGGGGGGGGGGGAGAGAGGTAGGTGATTGGGGTATGGGCCGCCGGTATCCTCACTCACTCGGTGAAACACAGCGCCAGCACTATTTCACACCGGTTTTCAGTGAGGCCGTGGTATCACTCCGGTCGAGCCGGCCCATACATGCCGAAGCGTGGCTCTCCCATGGTGAAATTTGTTACGGAGTTTGGGTGTTTTCTATGTGTAAAATGTATATATTTACAAAAAAAAACTATATATGTATTTATATCAGATGTCTAGTACCTATAACACAAGCTCTGCTTAGCTTGGGACTAGATGGCGTGTGTTAGATTAGATGTCCGAAATATTTATTTATTTATTCATTAAGCGTAAGGCTGTATTGTCGTCGACAATCTTAAAAGATGATCTTAGTATATATTACAAAAGTTTTTAACGTGTGTTCATGGCCTTACCTTACTTATCACTAAAATACTATGAAAATAAATTTTGCAAAGTACCTACTGTTAATCTTCTCCTAACTGACCTATAAAAATCTGTATTTTTCTATAGAAACTTAGGTACCAAAATGACTACTCTGTCTGATGCAAATAAGGAGAAGAATCCAATAGTGGTGACCACCATCGTTATTGCAAATATGAACAATGTAACATGGTGAACTACACTATTGTGGCTTAGTGAAATCCTTTTTCACGCCCTGCTTAAGGGCCTACCTCCCTTCAGATGCGTAAAAATGGTTGCATTCTAAAGAATATATGTTTACTGCAGATTCATGTGCAAGAATATGTAGATTTAATTTTTTACATACGATAAATAGTATTGCCATAAAAAAAAATTTAACAACACTCTATTTTGTTCGCTTTTTTGCCTAAAGCTTTTAAACGGCTTTGAAGCAAAAAAATATTTTTTCCCAGAAATATTGGTGGTTGAATTAGCTATAAACTAGGCATACTCATATTTAAATCAATCAATATTTTGTAAAGAAAATGATCAATATTGCGATTCCCAAAATTAAAAGTACAGCGGGTCTCTGTGCGGGCGCAGGCGGCAGTCGTGCGTTGGCATTCAGACGGGAAGGCTGTGTCGCTCGCTGCTCTGCTCACGCTTACGACTAACTATGCTTAGACGTTTGTGTTTGTGTAAGTATTTAGGTACTTTCTGAGTTAGTGTGTATTAGAGACTAACTCGCTGCAAAGGACTCAAAGTGATCGTGCGCTTGGATGATTTTTGGTGTTTTGACTGCCTCGATGGCGCAGTGGTAGCGTATGCGACTGCAGGCTATGCTTGAATACCCGGGATTGAATACCCGGGAATCGAACCCGAGACCTCAAGGTCTCGGGTTCGATTCCCGGGTCGGATTAAATATTTGTATGATTTGAAAATATTTATTTCGGTATTTGACTGTTTTCTATGCATAATATGTATCTACTTACATATTTACAAAAAAGTAATATATTAGTAGAGAATACGATTAGGAACGCCCTTCACCCATCTGTTTATTAGATGAAAAGTATTTTAATATATCATATTTAATATTATATCGCGGGTGGGTTGGCTAAAAATCCCTGTCTGTACTATTATAATATGTTTATATATCTAATATTTATATAATTATCATTTATTTATTATCATATTTAAATATTAATACGTGTATCCGTGTATGCATTTTACATAGCATTAATATTATTATTGTTACTTATAAACCGATAAATTAAAGTTTTTCTTCCCTTATCTCTTTTTCTTATTACAATTGTATGATAGGATAGGCACCTGCCTTGTCCCTTACTGAACCAACTCAAGGTTGACTGAGAGATAATACCATGTGGCATAAAGTCTATAAGTCTTATAAAGGCGGACTTATCGGTTTATAAGTAACAATAATAATATTAATCACTACATAGTATAAAACAGAGTCGCTTTCTCTGTCCCTATATACCTTTGTTTGCTTAAATCTTTAAAACTACGCAACGGATTTTGATGCGGATTTCTTTGATAGATAGAATGATTCAAGAGGAAGGTTTTTATGTATAATAAATGCATAATATAGTGTGGAAACGCTGTTAATTTTCGAGGTTTCTAATGTGATGTAGCAAATAAACACATTTTTTTGCGCTTACATTGCAAACGCTGGTTGCACCCTACGAGATAGATCAAAATAATGTACTACAGTATTATACACCTTAAAAAGATCTACAAAAAAGTCCGCGACGGTATATGTCTATCTCTTAGGGATAATCCACAACAACCATTTTTTATTCCTTTCTTTTTACGAGAAATAATGGCTTATTTACGAAGCGATTTTAAGCAATACAGAATAAATCCTTATACAATTAAGTAAATTAAATACATTGTGCATTTAATATAGATCAAAATAGCCCTTTACAGTATCTAATTTAAATGAATATATTCGAAGATATTACAGATTTAAAATGCACGAATCGTGTCGTCGGCGGGGGCATCTGAAATCCACCCGAGCGAAGCCGGGGCGGGTCGCTAGTGCTATATAAAATGCATACACGGATATACATATTAATATTTAAACATGATAATTATATAAATATTTGATATATAAACATATTATAATAGTTCAGACAGGGATTTTTAGCCAACCCACCCGCGATATAATATTAAAGATGGTACAAGAGTATAGAGGTCTAACTTGTAAAATACACACACTCACATTCAAAGCTTTGAAAATAATAATCAATATATATTTCGGACATCTGACACACAACGTCTATTAGTTTCAAACTAAGTGGAGCTTGTACTATGAAAGCTAGATTGACTGATAGAACAATTATATGCTTTTATTTGTAAATACAAATATATCATACATAGAGAACACCCAAACGAACCTGAGACCTCATGGACAATAGTCGCGTAAGCTATCACTGCACCAACGTACATGTAAAATCTCTACAAATAAAAAAAATGGAGTGTCTGTTTGTAATATTAAAAAAACCGCTTTTAATAAAAGCATATGTATGTATACACGATACATGTACCATTTTTTTTTTTACAATTTTTGTCTGACTGTTTGTTACGGGTAATCTCTGCAACGGCTGGACCGATTTTGACGGGACTTTCAGTGATAGGTCGTTACCCGCGGCAAGACGATAGCCGCGGGTAACACCGCGGGGTTCAGCTAGTTAAAAATAAATTCATGATAATTATCTGTTCGACACGATTTTATTTCAATTTGTAGACATTGCAGGTGACTTCGGAACCTTATTCTATGGGTGACCTGACACGTAACGCATTTACCTGTTTTTAACCGACTTAAAAAAAGGAGGTTTCTCAATTCGACCGTATATATTTTTTTTTTTATGTGTGTTCGGGGATAACTACGATTTTGATGATTCCTTTTTTAATGGAAAGGAGATATCCCAACGGTGGTACCATGATAATATATATAATATATATATACACTAAGATCTGATTATGGCATCCAAGATAAATCGAGTTGAACCTTGAAGTCGGTTTTATTTTGTTAAAATTTTACTTGTTAATTTATTTAAACATGCTAGAAGTTTTCAGAAATATGATAATTTTTACTTTTTTCTACAAAGGGTAAAATGAATTAATTTATTTTATCAGATTTCTTACCTAATTTAACATACTTTTTCGTATTTAGTACCTACCTATGATAAAATGTGTTACTTTTAAATCTTACTAAACTTTTAGAAATACCCCTTTCTTATGTTAACATTTTAACCATTTATAATTATGTTTTGAAGTTAAGGCAAAAACGTCAGACAAGCGCGCATGTCTGTCTCGCTCCCTAGTCTTTGATCATCGTTTTGAAGTAACGCGTAAGGTACGGAGATATGAATGTGTGCGGTGCAGATATGATACTATGCGTTTAGCTCCGCCCAGACGCTCAAGGTCATTGAGGCTACTATACGCCTTAAAGGACCCGGGATCATAGTGCGAGGGAAACACATACACTAGTAATGAGTTCCAGGTTTAACTGCTCGGCCAGGAAGGAAGAACCGAATCGTTTAGATCGAGAGCGTATGTGATATGTCAACTACTCTCAAACGGTGACTTCCAAAAGCAGCCCGTGTTGTCGTGTAGAGGAAGGGAGAAAGTGGCAGTAGGAAGAACTCGTCAGAACGCTCTCTGTAATAAAGACAATAGAGGAATGCTATAATAATAAAATAAATATTATATAACATTTAACACACAACGCCATTTAGTCCGAAGCTAGGCAGAGCTTGTGTTTTTTTTTTTTAAAGACAACTCCCGCACTAGGAATAAATCCTGTGTCGCGGGGGACTTTACAAACATACATGAAACGGACACAATGAATACCCAGACTCAGAACAACAATTTGTGGATCACACAAAGTGTTGTCCTACGTGGGATTTGAACCCACGACACTTGGCGAAGTAGGAAACGGCGTGGTGACCGTTAAACCACTAGGCCAAACATGCAGTCATGGGTACTTAAGGGTAGTTATGGGTACTACCTATCAGTGAAAGTCCCGTCAAAATCGGTCCACCCGTTCCAGAGATTAGCCGGAAGAAACAGACAGACAAAAATTGTCACACGAGAATTTATGCGTTAACGATTGAAGAAAGAAGAACGGTTGCAACTTGGCTAGGGGGGCTGGGCTAAAGTTGTGTATCCAAGCTCTGCTTAGTTTGGGACTAGATGGCGTTGTGTTTTAAGATGTCTGAAAATATTACTTCATTTTTTATCTATTAATTATATTGTTTTACTAATATAAAGCTACGTTATTCAAAGTGAGTAAGAACATATATCAGTTATATCAAACACGAGTGCGATACTAATTTTAAAAGACGTATTATTAAAATTCTGGTATATACGGACACATTTTAAATTAAATTTTATTTTACAATTAAATATTTTAAGCTAGATTGACTGATATAATTATATTACACTTACTTATATACTTTTTTGTATATACATACTTATTTAACATAGAAATCACCTTAACTCCGAATCAAATATTTGCAGATCATACAAACTTTTGATCCGACCCGGGAATCGAATCTTTTCGTTCTCATCGTCTGACTTTGAGCGCCACCGAGGCAGTGAAGGCAGATATGTTAACCTAGCTTTACCTGCATTCCTATCAACAGGTGCTTAAACCTGCTGGGATTTCTAAGGTTTACCTTCTTAGATCATATCTGGTTTTATCTTAAAGTTACAACCAATAAGGGTTCGGAAACTCCACAAAAAAGGGGTTGGCAAGTATGTTTTTTTTATAACTTTTTCTATATAAATCAATATGACGTAAACATGTGTTATCATAAATGTATTTGTTTCGTAATAAGAGGATTACACACTGTACAATTTACTTGCCTTGCTTCTTGCTTGCTTGAGTAAGAGAAACAAGAAAAAAGTTGCAAGATACCAAGATCAGGGGATCAGTATTTGTAATGATTGAATGTATTTTATATCGAAAGTCACTAGTCTTAGCTAGTCCTAGCGGTTGGTCACTTAATGTATTTATATAATGTTTGTTACCTGATGTAATTATCTTAATAAATAAATGATGTTTGATAGTTATATTGTGGTCACCATGCTGCATTGTCTGTATTCGTAATAAGTATGGCAACCACTACTCTTGGATTCTGGATTCTGCTTATGCTTTCCATCAGGCAGAGTAGAGTCACTTTGGCAGGCTAAAAAAGTGAAATGTTAAGCTTGTTCTACGGAGTAAGCATAACACACGATGGATGGCTGTTTTATTTTACTGATCAAGAGTCAGAGACGAGAGATAAATGTGTGTAATCCATTACTAAAAAATTTGCCTGAAAAATAAAATCAGATGTTAGTGATCTTAACCAACATTAGAAAATAATATTTGAAGTTTCATTATTATAATAGTTATAGATAAAACTAAACTAAAAAAATAGATAGTGCGTAATTAATAGCGATAATACATTTTTTATATAAGAGATACTAGTTATACTTATACTGTTATATAGATAATAATAAACACATCTCACAGACTAATTTCTAATTTTAAACAAGGCAGTGTCTGTAGGTACCATGATAACCAGACTGCTGATAAACACACTTATATTTCTAAACTAGCTGACCCACGCAACCTCGTTTACGTCTCCTATTGCCCGTAGCTAGAAATTTTCCCCCGTTTTTGTAACGTTCTTCATTGATGCGCCGCCCCTATTGGTTTTAGCGTGATAATATATAGCCCATAGCCTTCCTCGACAAATGGGCTATCTAACACTGAAATAATTTTTCAAATTGTACCGGTAGTTCGTGAGATTAGCGCGTTCAAACAAACAAACAAACTCTTCAGCTTTATAATATTAGTATAGCAGAGCATACGATCATGCCTAGCACTCAATTTTTTGGCGGTGGGGGAGCTTCGAATCCGAACTCTGATTAAGCAAAACAGCATTACTATCCACTATACGTACAGGCATGTCAAATAATTTTTTTTTTACTATTGATTCAATACGAAAGTAAACGCTACGCTGGTCCTAAAGAAATTTGGCACAAAATACTTTGATTGTTGAGGAAAGACATAGGCTACTCCGTACCTCTATAACCGACACAAGTGCGGCTAAAGCTAGTAATACTATAAAATAAATACCTTTTGTTGAGTAATAGTGAGTGATTTCTTCAAATTAAAGTAACAGCATCATCATCAGCATATCGCAGTCCACTGCTAGATATAGGCTGCTCCAATTGCAACAGCAGTTCACGATAAAATGTAGTGATGAATACATTTTTTTATTTCACGATTCTATGCTTGCAGAAAAATATAATATGGAATAATAATTTACTTTACCCAGAAATAGGCTCAAATATAGATGATCGCTCATTAAAATAAAGTCACTAAGATTATAATCGACAAAGCAGAAATGTAGTTAGACCCAATCCTGCTTTATCGTATGAAGATAAGACAGATCAGTGATGTTCCACGCATCGGACAAAACGCACGTATAATAGTAATTTAATTAGGTTGGTAATGATAGGTAAGGAAGCGTAAGCAATCAGTTTATGGTAAATTTTTATGTCAAATTGTTTTGCCGCCGCTTGCCGCACTCACCCCTTAACTTTGGTCCTTTGGGTTAAAAATGAAACCAAAATTTAGAATAGTCACTCACAAATCACGAAGTGTAATTTTATAGAAATTACTTAACTCTAAAAAATAAATAACAACACGTCACTTTCAGGTGATTAATAATAATTCGATTCATTAAGGTGTTTATATTTTCAAAGGATATCTAAAAATAAAGATGCTCCTATACTGAGAGATAACAGTTTGATGACAGAAGGAGAGACAGTATCAAGGTGAATTTGAAAAAGGAACAGGCAAGAAGATTGATGAAGATGATATCAATACAAACAAAATGCAACCTTCGGAATCGACGGAAATAGCATATAGTTTTGCCCGTTTTCTTATGAATCTCATGCTTCTTCTGTTAGCATTAAAACTTTCATGCAATTCTGCTAGTTATAGTTTCCTCTGATTTGTCAACAATGGTAACGTTACCATTTGCATACGTATGCAAGTTCTATGTTCAGGTCTAGAGTTCGACTGCCGGGAAACCAAATGTTCTTTTGAGTGTTTTCTATTTAAAATAGATAAATATGAAAGTTTAAAAGTATTCTATCAGTCAATCTAGTTATCTAAGTACAAGCTCTGCTTTGTTTAAAACTAGATGGCGTTGTGTCAGTGGCAGATTTACATATTTGCCGCCAGTAGGCTATTAAAATTTTGCCGCCCCTTCTCACTTCTGCAATTCAATAACCTTTTTTACATGTGGAAACAATTGCAAGCCATCATTCTACAGGAGTTTTCATGGGTGTCTCGCAATCGAACCGAGTAATGCTATACGGTGTTTAGGGGGAGGGGGAATGAATCTCAGTTGCGTCTCAGTCACCGTAATCGCCCTAAATGCACGGACTTACAATTATCGTCATCCGCTTCATTAGGCCCATATTTTGGAGACTCTTCAGAGTTTGCCTTCAATCAACTTCTGCAGGAGCAGAAAAGTTTCCCTACAATACAGGTGGAACTCACGTCCCCGTTTACGGCCTCTACGATGGGAAGAACGTGAATGATGTTCCACCCGTCACGGATGCGGCGATTTAAACAACTCTGTCTTTGGTACTAGTAGCCGAGGAACAAGAATAGAATATAATAGAATAAACTTTATTGTACACAAGATATTACAGTTTACATAAAAATAACAAATTAATTAAATTACCATGTACAAATGGCGGCCTTATCGCTCAAAAGCAATTTCTTCCAGGCAACCTTGGGATGGAAAAAAAAGATTGTAAAAAAATTTAAATAGTCGAATTCATGGGCAGTTTTAGCAAAAAAAATTCAAAAGGTAGTAGAGCCACGCTGATTTCAGCATGAACGGGCCGGCTCGACCGGGGCGGTACTACCCTCGCACAGAAAATCAACGTAAAATGACAGCGTTCGTGCTGTCGTGTTTCGTTGGTGAGTGCGAGACCGGAGGCCCAAATAGTCTAGTCAACAAGTTCCATACTTGTTGACTAGACTAAAAGGTGCAGCAGCATCACTAGGCCGCCATGGTGTGGGTCGCCATACTGCATTGCCTGCATTCGCAGTGAGTATGGTGACCGCCACTCTTGGATTCTGCTTGTGCTTTCCATCAGGCAGAGTAGAATCATTTTGGCGGGCATACATAAAAAAAATAAAAAAAAAAATGTAAAGGAATTTAAGTGAATTCGATAAAAGTAAATGACAAAATAAATATTATTATAGATACTAATACAAGTAAATAAAATAAATACATATACACAAATAAAATTTCTACATTTCCAAAACAAAATAAAAATAAATAAACAATAGGTATTTCAGGTAAAATATGTTTTAGGCACTTAACATGCACTAGATGTAACTTAGATAGGAAACTTCTGGTACCCTGACAGATTTCGAGCCATCTACGGTTTACAGATGGTCTCCTAGTATATGGTGACCACAATGTCTCCTTCCAGGTTCTAAAGATCAAACCCTGGCCTGCTTCTGCTATCGTCACAAAAAATATCGCCTCAATCGTGTTCAATTCGGTCCTCGTACCGGTCCAATCCCAAACAATGTATCTATACTGTTTGGCATGTAGCATGGTGCGGGTGACAGTTTCAGTAACATTTCGTTTCACTCTTGAAAGTTGCCGCGATTTACAAATTATGACTTAGTACATATTTCAGCTGTACCACATTCGCAATATATCAAATCATTAATAACTGTAGTAAATTAAATTAAACCAACCAGAATGTTCTAGTCAACGTCGTACAGGCAACTGTCACCAGCACCGTGCTACAGCGCAAAGAGTATAGGCCCGTTCTTTAGTGCGGTGTTACTATCTATGTCCCTCTACGGAGCGCCAATATGGGCTAAGCGTCTATTGGCCTCCTCCTGCTGTCGAGCCAAGCTCAATCAAGAGATCGGGTAGCGGCCATTCGGATCGTACGAGGATACCGCACCAACTCATCAGAGGCGGGGCGACAGTCCTGGTTCGTTTCCCGCCTTTTGATATCCTGGTGGACATGGACGCGAAGGTCTATGACCAGACTCGTGCTGCCCGCCGGGGTAAGAACAGGGAAGACCAGGACGAGCTTGAAATGCGGTCAAAACGCTCACTAATAGGCCTTGGCACAATGGCGCGCGTGGCTGGAGCAGCCACAAAATGGGCGTCAACGAATTGTTGGTGCCTATCTGCCTAACCTCAAAGCTTAGGTAGGCAGGGAGGCCGGTCGGATTACCTACCAGATGACGCAGATGGGCATGGTTGCTTAGTTGAGTATCTGAATCTGAATCTGAACTGCATTACTGATTGGGACTCCACTGGGCGTCTGAACAACAAAGTCGACCATATCGGACGAGACCTGTTCCCACCAGCAACCAATGCTGATTGAAGGGCTGGGTCGCAGTGGCCTCTATTTGTGAAGATGGAATGCACCAGAAAGAGACCGCTGAACGAGATCGGAACAGGGCTGATCACCAGCATAGACGACGTTGACGGCGAATCCAATCGTTGACAGAGCCGCAAGCTGCCAGAGAGTGGGGACCTCTGAAAGGCACGTTCCTAAAAGGTAGTTGGCTCTTTGACGAGCACTTTCGACAGCTTGCTCAAAAGCTGGTTTCCTCTGCGACTTTTTCCCAATTTGGGTAAACCGAGCATCGTGAGAAGGCTGTACGCGGAATTCTCCGGTCGATAACGCTATACGGTACCCTGGTGTGGACGCTAGCTCTGACCGCCCAGAGTAGGGCGCGCCTTTGTCACCCTTGGAGAGTATTGTTGGTCAGAGAGATACGCGGACATCACATCGTGTATACGCATGCGGTGTGCGCGTTGGCTAAAATATACATTTGGGATTCTTTCCGGGAAAGCAGGTTCTTTCCGAGCACGGATGCATTGGGAATTATCTAGGAGTTAGTTGAATCCCGCCTGTCCGATGTATTTAGCCGATTCGGTGTGCCAGTACTTGGGCATCGCAGCGTTGAATAATCAATGCAGTTATCGGAGAACAACTCTCGCTGCCAACTGTGGTACTCACCATGGTCCGCACCATGGTCGGTAGCGGTAGATGTTTTCCCTCCTTCTGCGAAGATGATATCGCGCAGAAAGAGGCGGCAAAAAGGACCAGGTATGAAAATGTCTATTCGAACTTAATTCTCCGCCGCCCAGTGAAACTGGCGGTGCGGTGCATTCTAGGACCCCATGCCGCCCTCAATAGTGATTAAGGACCAGGAAGTTAATCAAAATTTGTAATTTTAATTGAAATATTAAACTGCTATGGAGATGTTTTAAAAACCCTTTATTTCAAAGATTTTTTTTTACAAAGCGTTTGGTAATTTTTAAAATAGTATTAAAGTTGAGAGTATTTGGTACACTGCATAATACAGTGTCTCTTTTATTAAATTGTCAAAACTTTTTTTCTCCGTTTGTAATATAATAATTATTATTTCTGTATAAAAAAATTCGTTAAAATTTGCCGCCCCCTAAAATTCGCCGCCCTAGGCTCCAGCCTACTCAGCCTAGTGGTAAATCCACCACTGCGTTGTGTGACACCGAAAATATTTTTATTATTTAATAAGGCGTGTAATTGCATGGCATATATATATGCAATGGCAATTTAAGTTTTCTTCACACCTGTTTTGTCATTCGTTCCGTATTCATTCTTTAGACTGTACCAAAAACCTCATGAATGCAATAACAAAATTATAACGGGCCTGTTACTCTAATGGTTAGATCCTAATTTCTAGTAGTTTGCTTTAGCAGAGGTCCTTCGTTTGATTCTCTTTCACGATAAACAATTGTTTGATGAGTACAATTTTTTATTCTGTCTGCACACGAGCAGCCGTATCGCCTGATGATAAGCGATTACCGCCACCCGCAACACCAGAGGCGTCACAAGTGCATTGCTGGCCTTTGGGGGATGAGGAGGGGGCTAGAGGAGAGGTTAGGGTGGTAAGTGAGAATACCGGAGGCCCATGCCTCCGGTATCCTCACGATCATTCATGCCGAAGCGTGGCTCTCCCACGAAAAAAAAATCTCCAACATGCATATTTCTATTATATTTAAGTATGTTATTTAGCTGTCTGGTTACCATAGTACATACAGGCTCTACCCATTTTGAGATCAAATGATTTAAGTTTTCATTATAATTATATCATTGCAAATTTCGTTATTAAATTATTTTGTAAACCACACAGCTTTTGAACATATTTACCGAATTTAAAATAAAAACACCTGCACTCATGTTGAGATCAATGCAAGAAAATAATTGCATTCTTGCCTCCGGTTGGTGTAAACGCCCTCTTATGTTGTACTTTCGCTGTAAATAAAAACGAGTATTGTCGGTTAGCTTGCCATTGCAACTGCGACCGCCTGCTCAGACAGTTGTGTGTATAGACTTTCTAAACGCAAGAAACAGTTCTTTTCTTTTAATTGTTCTTTATTCTGTGTTGTTGTAGTGGTTGTTTGTTGTGTGTGTTTTATTGGTGTTTATTTTCGTGCACAGATTTGCACAGGTACGTACTTTTTTTCTTAGCAGTAATGTACTGACTTTTAAACACAAGTTTTTTCGCGTTATAGTTTTTTTATGTGTTGGACAGGGTGTTTTTTGTGATTTTTTAAGGAAATGAAAACATGACCCCTTTAACCGACTTCAATAAAGAGGAGGTCCTTAATTCGTCGGAATCTTATTTTGTTCCTTTAGTATTTTACGTAGATTCTCTTTCTACAATCGCTAACGCCTCTATCATATTCTATTGTTATCTAATAGTTTGTTTACACCATGTGACTTAGCATTAAGATGATGTCATTCTTAAACATTTGTTAGTTTTCTATTAACGTTTACGTTTGTAGAATGCAAGTTGGCTAAGGAAACTGATGTAACCTGTAAAGGAAATCTCTGGAACAACCTCTGTACTGAACAACTTCTGCGCATGTTTATATCATGATAGTAGGTTGTGTAATATTGGAGTCAAAACGTAACAGACAAACTTACATATATGTTAAAACATATTGATTAGGACGTTATCGTAAATTAACTGCCTCTCGTTTTAATACCTCGTTACTGTAGTGGTAGTGTACGTGACTACTGTGCATGAGGTCTCGGGTTCGAATCCTGGGTTTTTGATTGTTTCGGAGTTTGGTGTTTTCTTTTATAAAAAAAAGTACCTAAATATGTATTTATATCAGTTGTCTAGTACCCATAATCCAAGCTCTGCTTAGTTTGGGACTACAACACGTTGTGATTTAGTTGACGAAAATATTAATTAATTTATTTATTAAATTGCCTGTTTTGGTATAAAGGTTAGTGATCTTGACTGCCAAGCCAGAGGTAGTTGATTCGAATCCCGTCTAGGACAAAAAAATCTGTGATGAGCACCATCATTGCAGTTCTGTGTCTGGCTTTAATATATCTATAATATGTATGTATTTAGTAATATATAAGTATGTATGTATGTGTCTAGTTACCATAGTACAGGCACTGTCTAGTTTGAGATCAGACGGTCAGTTTGTTGATGAGTACGAGACCGGAGGACCAATGTTGCAAAAGCATCGCTAGGCCGCCATAGTGTGAGTCACCATGCTGCATTATTGCATTGTCTGTATTCGCAATGAGTATGGTGACCACCACTGTTGGATTCTGCTTATACTTTCCATCAGGCAGAGTAGCGTCATTTTGGCAGTGCCAAACATAAAAAAAAAAATCAACTGTGCCTCACGCTTCTTCGTTCCCATAATTTCGTAAAACGGGTATAAAGTGTATTTCACGTAATAATATATAGATAGATATGTAGATTTATATTACAATAATTAAATATATAAAATAAGCTGTCGCAGATACCAAACACACAATAATTTATAGGCATACCTTTTTAAGTAAAGCACTTGAAGATTGCAAGGATAACTTGAGGTTGTAACAAGTAACTTGCCAGGAAATGCATTCTTAAACGAATAAATAACAGACATTGCGATACATTGACTCTTTGAAAGATAAAAACTGGTTAAAAATAAAACATACAATTCTAGTACAGCTCACAGAGTCGTTTCATTAAATAAATAAATGCTTAATATTTATTATTTTACCGTGGGTGAGCCACGCTTCGCCATGAATAGGCCGGCTCGACCGGAGTGATACCACGGCCTCACAGAAAACCGGTTTGAAACAGCGCTGGCACTGTGTTTCACCGAGTGAGGTAGGATACCGGAGGACGCTAGTGATCGCGAGGGATACTGTCTGCTGACCTCCAAACTTAATTTTGAAGATGGCACCCTATGACGATTCATCAACATTTTTTTTGTATTTATGGACCCGTTCAATTTCGTTTGTATCTTTCAATACATAAAAAAATACATACAGTTGAACATAGAACCTCCTCCTTTTTTGGAGTTGCTTAAAAATGAAAAAGATCACCTTTCTTGCAACATTTTTCATGAATGCTTGGCTGATGGCTCCTATTGGTTGCAGTGGGATGCTTATGATGCTATGTTATATAGCCTATAACCTTCCTCGATAAATAGGATAGCCAAAACTAAAAGAATTTAAACTAGATCCTGTAGTTCCCGAGATTAGCCAACAAACATACTTCAGCATTAGCTTTTTATTATAGCTTTATGTACCTACTATTTGACTGAGGCTCCAACCGCGTGTATGCGGTATATGTCGGTTATCGTGGTATAGAGGAGCATATGTCCTTCTTCAACAACCAAAGTATCTCCATGTTAAATTTCATGTAGGTAGTAGAGCCACGCTGATTTCAGCATGAATGGGCCGGCTCGACCGGGGCGGTACTACCCTCGCACAGAAAATCAACGTAAAATGACAGCGATCGTGCTGTTGTGTTTCGATGGTGTATACTTTTCGATTGGTCCCATTTAAATTTGAAGGAAAAATACGACCTCAAGGGTTACAAATTAAGAAATTATCAATATAGTTTATTATAATTTGTTACAAATTAGGCGCTGGCTTATAACTGGCTGAATTTTAGGCCTATATTTTGCACAAATTACTTGATAATGACTGTTGCTTTAAGTATGACCGAGTAATTATTAAAAACTGGATTATGACACAAAATCAGCCTTACTGGTCTAACTACTTTCCGGTTTTCACAACTAACCTGCCCCCGTAGCCAAGTTGCAAGCGTTTTTCTTTCTGTAATCGTTAACGCCTAAATTCTTGTGTGGCATTGGCTAATCTTAGACAAAGTATTACCCAATGACACACGAGAATTTAGACGTTAACGATTGCAGAAAGAAAAACGCTTGCAACTTGGCTAGGGGACTGGAGCACAAACGAACCAGTGTACAGATGTCTAACTCATGTATGGAAATTAAAAAAAGGCACGCTCTTTTATTGAAAGTTGAAAATGGTCGTCAATCCCGGTCGTATTGGTCCGGGAATACCGAATTTCACCGTTTTGTTGTGCGAGGCAGAAAGCTTCTAGAAAAGCGCACAATTGTGGACTGCCGTCTAAATGATGGGGATGAAACTGCTGTCGCGTAGGACGATGGCGGAAAGTGGCGGCAGGTATCAGTTTGAAAAGTGCCGTGAAAGATTAGATATTTCTTAAAACTCTGGTGCTGATACATGCTTATGTTTACCTAACGTGTTTATATATATATTGTTTCAGGTTCCAACATGGACGTTGAGAATGGCAATTGCAAGAAAAAAATATCCCAATGCACAGATATGGAGATTTTGCCCATCGAAAAGCCATTGAAAGTTGATGTGTAAGTTAAATTTCAAAAACTGTTTTTCATATCTATAAGCCTGTCAAAGCGACTCTACTCTGCCTGATGGAAAGCATGAGCGGAATCCAAAAGTGCTGGTCATCATATTGAGTTGTTTCTGCCACTGCTCACCAACGAAACACAACAATGCAGTCATTTTAGGTTGGTCTTCTGTGAGAGGGTAGCCCCGCCCTGGTCGAGCCGTCCCGTTTGGGCTGAAATCAGCATAGCTCTACTACCTTTGAGAACTTATGGTCGAAGAGCCATGCCAATGTAACACCACGTCCCCATAGAAAACCCTTGCTAAGCCACACGCTTTTATATTCTCCACCTTTATGTTTATTTGTTTTTAACGTACTTTTGTAAGCATATTTTTAGTTTGTCTGAACTATATTTTATGATTATTTATTTATGTTGCTTTTCACGGATTAACTGAGGTTACTGGAGGTCGAATCCCCTTCCGTGATTCTGAGGGACTCAGAGGATTGTAACACGTTTATAACTCTAGGTCGAAGCATCTATGGGTGAAGGTAGCCATTTATCACTAAATTGCTGGTCTAGCTGGTCTTATGCGCATACGCAAGTATGACCACCTATTGAGTCCCAGCTACATAATGGGAGAGAAGGGTAGGTATAACGGTAACTTCACTGACTACATTAAAAGAACTGAAACTATTTTTCAACATCGGTTTTCTGTGAGGCTGTCCCATCACTTCGGTTCAGTTGAAGCATGGTTCTTAAAAGGATAACTAAGGTGTATATTTTACACTATGTACTTATCTTTTCCAGAGAAATCAAGGGTCTACAGAGGCTGATTGAGGAACTGCACGTAATGTTTTCGAGAGACTATGTCAACGTTCAAGAGGTACAGCGGCTCATGTGTGGATACAAATCGAACCCAAAAGACTGGATGAAATTCGCCAAATTTGATCGTTTTCGGTAAGTACGATTCTATTTGTGATGTGACGGGTTAAGAATACAGAGTGTCACCCCTATTCACACCGTGGGTGTCGTAAGAGACGACTAAGGGAGCAAACTACCAGGACAACATCACTGCAAAGAGAAGGAACACTTGACACAAACCCTATACCAACCCGTCTGGTCAGCGTGGTGTAGTAGACCAACACCTCCTTTCTAAGGAGAGGCCTATGTCCAGCAGTGGACTATTAAAGATGGGTGATGATGAATAACGATGAAAATTTTGGGAGTAAATAGGTCAGTGTAGGTATATATCTGCATATTTTACAATAGGTATGTATTTATAAATATATAAGTATGTTTGAAAGTGCGTCTCCACCAAAATTATTGGCAATTTCAGTGTTTCCAACTGTTTGTAAGTCTTCAGAAAATCGCCAACATTTGTTTCCATTGTCTCTACACCGAGTCGCCAACAAATTGACTGCACGTTTGGCCTAGTGGTTTAACGGTCACCACGCCGTTTCCTACTTCGCCAAGTGTCGTGGGTTCAAATCCCACGTATGACAACACTTTGTGTGATCCGCAAATTGTTGTTCTGAGTCTGGGTGTTATTTGTGTCCGTTTCATGTATGTTTGTAAAGTCCCCCGCGACACAGGATTTATTCCTAGTGCGGGAGTTGTCTTTAAAAAAAAAAATAAAAAAAAAAACTTGAAAAACATTCCTACTAAACGTCACCACAGAGCCAATTAATATTTGCAACAAGCGTATTCTTTTGACATTTACCGCCATAAACGGAAACACTGTGCTCAACATATGTTGTCAATTTTTGTTGCCAACATAAGGAAATTACAGAAACTTTTGTCACCAACACGTGATGACAACACTCGGCATAACAGTGATCTGGTAACTATAGTATTGACTCTGTCTAGTTTGGATTCAGGCGGCGGTTTGTGAGGTGTGTGTTGTCATAATTTTACTAATTTTACCGTGGGAGAGTAACATAGGCTATATTATATTTTCCGTAAAGAGCCCGTGCAAAGCCGGGGTTGCTAGTATATTTATAATATCTGTCTGAATGTCAGTATGGAGACAGATTAGGAATACGGAGTGTCACCACCCCTATGTATCCCGTGGGTGTCATAGAGGAACACGGGCCACCGGACGGAGGGGAGGGGAGTGGGAGAGCCACGCTTTAGCATGAATGGGCCCGGCTCGATCGGAGTTATACCACGGCCTCACAGAAAACCGGTGTGAAACAGCGCTTGCGCTGTGTTTCACCGAGTGAGTGAGGATACCGGAGGCCTATACCCCAAGCCCTCCCCACATCCTCTCCATCCCCCAAAGACCGGCAACGCACTTGTGACACCTCTGGTGTTGGGGTTGCGGGTGTCCATGGGCGGCGGTAATCGCTTACCATCAAGCGATACATCTGCTGGTTTGCCCACTATTCTATAAAAAAATATATGCAATAACATCTAAATTTGTACATAATGGCGATCACAAAATGATATGTCAATCATTTTACCTCACAATGAGAGGCAAAGATGTAACAATAAGAAGAATATATGTTTGTCTGCACGTCGCTTGTCTGATTACAAAAGCCATTGAGCAGTTTCTTAAACAAACTCATTTCTGGAGTTTTGTGAACGAAAAAAATAGGTGAACAAAAGAAATAAGTAGATACTTCAGTGATATTAATTCTTAGAATTATACTAGCTGACCCGGCGAACTTCGTATCATATCTGTCTCAGCTTCCCGTCGCGGAAATAAAATACTTTTCCCGTTATCTTTTAATTTTTCCTATACACAAATGTTAACTAGTTCTGGACACAAACCTTGTCCTAACAATAATGAACACATCAAAAGTCACTCACGAAAAATTTGCTTAATAGTATAACTTGTAAAAATTGTTCCGGGGATCCCGGACTATATATCGTAGATCGCTTTTTGTGACAAATATATTATAACTTAATAGTTAATACCGTTAATACACACATATAACATACATAATAGATATTTATATAATATAACAAAAAAAAGAAACAATAACAATATTTACAGTAGGTACTGTTTTTAGGGTTCCGTGCCAAAGGCAAAAAACGGAACCCTTATAGATTCGTCATGTCTGTCTGTCTGTCCGTCCGTATGTCACAGCCAGTTTATTCCGAAACTTTAAGAACTATACTATTGAAACTTGTTAAGTAGATGTATTCTGTGAACCGCACCAAGATTTTCCCACAAAAATAAAAAAAAACAATAAATTTTGGGGGTCCCCATACTTAGAACTGAAACTCAACATTTTTTTTTCATATAACCCATACGTATCTATGGATAGGTTTTCAAAAATGACATTGAGGTTTCTAATATATATTTTTTCTAAACTGAATAGTTTGAGCGAAAGACACTTCCAAAGTGGTAAAATGTGTGTCCGTGCCCCCTGTAACTTCTAAAATAAGAGAATGATAAAACTAAAAGAAATATATGATGTACATTACTATGCAAACTTCCACCGAAAATTGGTTTGAACGAGATCTAGTAAGTAGTTTTTTTAATACGTCATAAAACCGCAAAAAAATACACAATTATTAAAACATCGATCAAAGTTACAACGAACTACAAGAACGTTTTTATATTATGTTACTTGCTGCTTCGGAACCCTTCATGGGCGAGTCCGACTCGCACTTTTTTTTTGTATTATGTAAATATTGCTATTGTTTTTTTTTATTGTTATTATCTTAATTTAATTTCTTACAAAAAAATTGTCCTTTATCGACTCGACGAATCGAATCCGAGACCTCTTGATCGGCAGTCGCTTACGCTTACCACTGGATCAATGAGGCAGTCGTGAATGTCGTCATGAATTTTAAAAATCATTTAAATAAATATTTTCTTGGGGAAAATAGCTCAGAACGACGACGGTCTAAAGCCATGGTTTCGCTTATTATCTTTGCTGGAGGCCCACCATAAATGAAATCGATAGTGAAAATTAATTTCGATCAATTTTACAAAGATTAACCTTCAATTCAATTCGGTGTCAGATAAGCCATTGTCATACCTAGTAACAAATCAGTCTGTTACATTGTTGCTAGTATTATCAGAGCCATACGTCACTTGACACGATACCTCTCTACAGCCTTAAATCTTGTCATATCAAATATAATTATGAATTAACAACATTGGCTTGGCGCCTGATAACGTCAGGTCGCTTAACCCTAAGATAAAGGGCTTTGTCGGATCTTAAATCGGTCCGGTAACCCCGAAACCAAACGTCATATAATCAGGTGTCTATGTTTGAGAAAAAATAATTAACATACTTTTAAATAGGAACAAGCTGAGCCCCGCAGTGTTGCCTGCGGTACAACAACAACCGCGGGTAAAGCCGCGGGGCGAAGCTAGTCTAAAAATAAATAAAGGCCTGTGACCACGGCCGGTGCAACCTGGTCGAAACGTCAGGCAAATCAGAGGTATGTAATACCTTTGAATAAGTGATCGCGTTAATTCCCGTAAAAATAATTATTATTAAATAAATAAAAGTTTAAAAAACTTAAAAAACACGCTTTTATAAATAAACAACTAAAAGTAGAAAATAATTTTAATGTAAAAAAGCGTGTAGCGAAATTACTAAATTATATTCAGAAAGCACCCCACGCTTTTTTACATCAAATTTATTTTTAACTTTCAACGTTGTTTATTTATAAAAGCGTGTTTTTTAAACTTTTTTTTTTCAAATTATTGTATTGTCATCGACCCTTGACCCCTGTGCAAGTTTTCTAGTCTATCAGACTCCTAAAAGTAGGTGAAAATGAAGTTAAAAGATTCCGTTACATATATAATAATATACATACAGGTCAAGCTCATAAAAGCGTGTTATAAAAGTTACTTCTTATAATATCATCTGCTGCATCTGCTAGTGAAAGTCCCGTCAAAATCTGCTAATGGCTGTATTGTTACCTCAGAAACTAAATATTCGCTTATTACATTACTTCAGAAACTAGATATTTCCAAACACAAAAGGTGTTCGTTTCACCTTCGTGACTGTAGCGAAACAGCGAAGCCATACATTTTTGTTACTGAGATCAGAGTTTGTGAAGTTAGGGTTGGTAGAGTTAGGGCCTGTAGATTCAGAAGCTTGGCTCTACATGAGATCTGATAACTTTTTCACAGGGAAAGCCATATGCATTCGTCTTGGCAAAATTTTACATGAAAATGTTTTTGGTGGGATATGTATCTACAAGTATATAATGCATGTATACAATGTACATACAAGAATACAATGCAATGTATGCAAGAGCTGGGGTTGGAAGCTCTCCCTCATCCGCCATACTCACCAGACCTTGCACCTACCGACTATTACTTTTTCCAAAATTTAGACAACTTTTTAGTGGGTAAAAAATTCAATTCCCGAGAGGCAGTACCAAATGCCTTTGAAGAGTTTTTTGCCTCCCGTCCAGCTGATTTTTACAAGAAGGGCATCAATAAACTGTCAATGCGTTGGCAAAGATGCGTCGATTGCATGGGTGATTACTTCGAATAACAGAAATAAAAAAGTTTGAAAAAATAAGTACTTTCACTTATTGCATACAAAACGGCAATTTCATAGGTAAAGACCTAATATATATAAAAATGAATGGCCGTACGTCTAAATGAGCATAACTTCCGATCGGCTGCTCAATTTTGTTTATGTCTTCGTTATTGTTAGGACAAGGTTTCTGTACAAGAAAGAGTATACATAAGTCTTTTTTTTCGTCCGCGACTGTACACTGCCTGTGATATGATGAGACAGATATGTAAATATGGCAGTATGAAGTTCGCCGGGTTAGCTAGTATGTATATAAAATCTGAATCTCGGAAACAGTTCCAAGGATTGTCATGAAATTTAGTATCCAGAGGGGTCCGGGGGGATCAAGCTAGGATTCGTTTTTAGAAAATTTACCAGAAAAAAAAAATCATCCAGTTCATCCAGGTACTTGATTTCATTTGACAAAGCGACTTATTGTTGCAATATCTTTGTGTATGTATATCAGTATTGTTAAATATAGCAGATAAAAAAGAACACGAGAGTCACAAGGACTACTTGTCATTACTGCCTTCTGGTGAACATTAAGTTTAGGCTTTCATCATCATCATCAACTGGACATAGGCTTCTCCATTGTATATCACTCTCATCGATTTTAGGTTTCTCCTATCCAGTTCCTTCCAGCTATCAAGAATAGGTAGTAGAGCCACGCTGATTTCAGCACGACCGGGGCGGTACTACCCTCGCACAGAAGATCAACGTAAAATGACAGCGTTCGTGCTGTCTTGTTTCGTTGGTGAGTGCGAGACCGGAAGCGCAATGATGCAGAAGCATCACTAGGCGCCATGGTGTGCAGCTCTTGCAGCATTGTCTGCATTCGCAATGTGTATGGTGACCACCACTCGTGGATTCTGCTTATGCTTACCATCAGGCATTAGAGTCATTTTGGCAGGGCCATACATAAAAAAGCCGTTACGACACACTAATCTCACGAATAGAAAGAGAAGGTATCTCAAATAAATCCTCCTTCTATTCCAGATACACTCGCAACCTGGTTGACGCTGGTAATGGTGCATTTAACATCATGATCTTATGCTGGGGACCTGGCCACGTATCTTCCATCCACGACCACGCTGACTCACACTGCTTCATGAAGCTCCTCAGTGGGAACCTCGAAGAAGTCATGTAAGTTTTTTTTTTTTTTAAAGGCTACTCCCGCACTAGGAATAAATCCTGTGTCGCGGGGGACTTTACAAACATACAGGAAACGGACGCAAAGAACATACAGGCTCAGGACAACAATTTGTGGATCACAGAATACTTTCTGTGAATGGTTTTCACAAATGGTGGTTAGACATACTTGTCTAACCACCATTTCTAGTCAGATAAATTGTTTGCAAGAAACACTTTGGAGCGAAAGTAGAACTTGAGATACTCTCTTCATGACGTACAATAGTAAACTACTCTTCTAAAGATATAGATTGTCATAGAGAGAAGGATGAATCGTTGATACAGCCATGCTTATTTAGTAAGAGCCACCTCGACGTGAACCACCTCGGAGTGACTCCATGACCTTTTGTAAGTGTTTAACATTTCTTTCATTGTATTTCAACGAATGAATTTGCGAGATCCTTTTGCTTTCCATCAGGAAAAGTAGAGTTACTTTGGCAGGTCCATACGAAAAAAAATCACTTGGTTAGTCTTGGCTTGGCGAGGAGAGGCGACGGACGCCTTTGAATGAAAGGCGTCCAAGCACTTGGTTAGGGGCGGAGGGATATTCAAAAGAGGTTGTAGGTGACTAGTGGTTAGATGGTAACTAATCATCTGGTGTGGTTCTAGTTGTAATTTATTCATTTATCAGATATAATAGTACATATTCTACTGCACGAATGTTGTGGTGGTTTGAGTTGAGAGTTGAGTGGTCAACTCGCCGCTTTCTACTGCGTTTAGGGGTTTGGGGGTACAAATGCACTTGGGGCAACATTTTATTTGTTCCACAAATTATTCGTCTGAGTCTAGGTGTTCTTTGTGTCCGTTTCGTTTTATCCAAGGGAATACTCCTAGTGCGTAGTAGTCTTGAAAAAAATTGTCTTTATTTTCACACAAAATTAGTATAAAATAAAAATAATGTTTATTTACTGAAGAAAATATCTGAATTATGATAAGTACAGTATCTTTTTATGTAGAACATATGTTTATTACCTACTCTGTTTAATAAGTACGTTTCAAGCAAAGTGTAATTACTGGGTCATTGAAACATGCAATACACGCAAACACATTTAAACCACTAACGTAATATCACTACATATTATAAAACAAAGTCCTCCGCCGCGTTTGTTCGCGATAAACTCAAAAGCTACTGCACTGATTTTGATGCAGTTTTTAAAAGACTTAAAAAAAAGGAGGAGGTTATCAATTCGACTGCATTTTGTTTTTTTTATGTTTGCTACCTCATAACTTCTGACTGGGTGAACCGATTTTGATGATTCTTTTTTGAAAGCTGGTGCTTACCGTGTGGTCCCATTTCAATTTGGTTCAGTTATTGAAGTCGGTTCTTTTTTTGTTAAAATTTGTGATTATTACCAATAGATAGAGTGATTCCTATAATTTATTAAACTTTTGAGTATATTGGCTAAAATATAACGATATTTGAAGACGTCAGAAAAAATTAAGCCGCATACCCTATCGGGGTAACATAGGCTATATTATATTTTCCGTAAAGAGCCCGTGCGAAGCCGGGGTGGGTTGAGAAAATACAGGCGCGGTTCCAGCCTGAAATTTTGCGGGGGGGTCACTAATCAAATAAGTCGAGTAAATTAGACTTTATTGCACAATACACAATTTTATTTCACACATTAAAAACAAATGGATATCTTTTGTTTTTATTGGTAAATCTATTGGGATCATAATATTTGAGACATCTGTGACTATCTCTGGATGAATATTTAGAGGATCTAGCTCCGTTTGGGGACCAAGGGCGTGTATGGAACTCCCGATAAATCGGTCCAACCACTAAACCCCGGCGGCGGCCTACATCTGCAGTCAAGAGGAGCTCCAGGAACGCATCAGCGGCTTCTGGAGTTCCCCCTTGCCTTACCTCATCACTGAGGTACATCCCGGGGTAACCAGATTCAAACCCGGGGCATGTTGCTCTCACCGCTCTACACAGTAAGAGAGTCGGAACACCGACCCGCCTGAGACGACACCCCCGGGCGCACCGAGGTGTCGGGTCGTTTCCAGTGGCCACATCTCCTCAGCATGTGGCTACAACGACGCTTAACTGACGATTGGGGAGCTAGCGGCCTCTAGCGCGCACTCTTCGGACTCCTTCTGGAGCAGAACGTCTTCACACTACTCGCCAGCATTGCCGCGATCAATGCTGGTGGTGACAGGTTTCGTCCGATCTGTCCGACCGGGCGAAGTCACCGAAGCAACCATGCCCGGTGCGCATCTAAGTGAATCGGTAGGTTATAAGTTGGTTCTTTCTATGCAAGCTTCGAAGCTCGGCAGAAAGGCTCCGACAGCGCGTTGGCTGGCACAAGCCTGGGTGTGGACCCGTGCCCGCCAAGCCCGTAGGACTTGCGTATGTGTGTTCTGACGAAGCATTCCGAGCTCATGATACGGCGCTATCTCTTCGTCATTCCGACCGACAGATCGAATTTCGTCGCAGACCATTGTGTTTATGTCGGCTAGAATGTCGAAGGGTGGAGATCGTGCCAGGATCGTCGCCGCCTCGTACGGTGGTTTCGTACGATCCGTATGGACATCAACAGCTGCAGACTCCCGAGTTGAGCATCACAGCGGGAAGATCCCGCCAGTGACCCATAGAGGACCATGGATCGCACGACGCCCATACGCAAGCCCACGCACGTAGAGGCAGCGAACTTCTTCCCACGGTCCCCCGAGATTAAGCAGCACACAATGTGCCACCCCTGCTACTCATCGTACTGGGGACTAGTCGCCCGAAATTCTTTTCGAAGCTCTGCCGATTGTCCATGATGAGGTACTGACCCACTTGGACTTCGGTGTCATCAACCCGAAGATATGAGCTGGGTGGTTCCTGGCGCTTACGTAGGCCATAGAACCATATCGCCTCAGTTTTCCGAGGTGCCACCCTCAGGCTCAGCTTATGAATCTTATCCACGACACAAGCCACCCCTTGTGAGCAGAAGCACCTCCCCGAAGCGTGACCCAGCCTGTATTAGGGTATCGTCTGCATAGCAGGCGACACTGATGCCCGAAGTCAGACTAGTGCAAAGGCCCGCATCGTATGCGAGGTTCCATAACAATGGGGCCAATACAGAGCCCTGGGGACCCCCACAACACACCTCCCTTCAATTTTCCACTCCGTTCCGATCGACAAACTTCACTGTCCCGTCGCGCTGATAGACCTCTATAACGGCACGCAGGTAAGTCGGCACCGTCGGTCGTGATATTCAAGGGCCGCCCTAATCGAGCCCCATTGAAGGGTGCCGAAAGCGTTAACGATCTCAAGGCTAACTACCAACACCACTCCCCCGATCGGACTGCCGACCCCGACAGGAAGCGAATACACCTATATATTAGCGTCCACTGTCGAGCGTCCCCGTTGGAATCCAAATTGGCAGTCCGATTGAGGCGACAGATCAGGGCCCACTCGCGACAGGTGCTCGCTGATACGGCCAGAGATACCTCTCTCAAAGAGTTCTCTCCCTCCGATACCTCACATGCACACACGGTCCGATTGCGTGGGAGGGATCGGGGGACTGTCCTGGACCCTTGGACAAAGCGTGTCTGTCTAGCACTCTTCCTAGAAACTGCGGTCCAGACTAGTACCTAGTGTCATCTGAGTTTTTATGGCAGAGCAGGCCGAATCACGAAAGCCTTGGAGGGCAAAGTTTTGCTATCCAGATTATATTCCAGTTTTCATTTATAGATGTTAAACAATTCTTATCCTTTGATTTCTTATCTCGATTGAACAATTATGGAAAATGATAAGATTAAGAAAATCTGGTTCTAGTAGCATATTTTGGGGGGGGGTCATGTCCCCTGTGACCCCCCCCCCTGGAACCGCGCCTGAGAAAATATCACCTTAAGTATTTATTAAGCGCCTGCGAAAATTATATCTATATCTCTATCTAACTTTTTGTTTTTTTTTGTCAGGCAATATTTAGTAGATACTTGAGAAATCAATAAATTACAGACAATCCACCAAATTAAGGCTATAAACAGCCCTACATAGTTCACTGCAGGACATAGGCCTCTCTGTGGAAAGGAGGTTCGATGTGGAGTTTTTATTATTTAAAATTTATTTGCAAGGATTTCGAATAAGGCCCGATGTACCCAGGGGCGTCTTTACCCCCGACCCGTGCAGGGTGTGCGGTTCACACGGCCGCAGCAGTGTTAGGGGACGCCGGTCTCGGGTTCGAATCCCGGGCCGGGCTAAAAATGTTATTAAGTTTTTCTGATTATAAAAATACTTAATAACAGCTCGGAGTTTGGAAAGTTCGGGTCTGAACCCCCGCGCCTCGGAGATCACGTAAAGCTGTCGGTCCTACGCCTGATCTCTACCCGTTCGTGTCTGTTAACCGTCCCATCGGATTATGAGAGTGCACCTGTGTTTGCGCACACACTTGTGCACTATAATATCTTCTGCGTTGTTGGCTGGTCTCCGTTGAGACTGGCCGCCGTGGCCGTTATCGGCTAGGATAACATTATTATTATTTGTCCTTGGTGGGAGTTTAACCCTCGTCCTCCGGCGAACCATTCACTATATCTGTGTGTGTGTAAAATGTGTGTATATATACAATACTGTTTTGTCAACAAAAGATAGTTGAAAGCGAATAATATATATATCAATGAATTAGTTCATTTTAGGGTCAGCATAGATATACTATAAGGTCTTATTGTCAGATGGTTTTATTCCTAAGTTAATAGCTTATTATCTATAATAATATATAAAGCTGAACAGTCATTTGAACGCGCTAATCTCAGGAACCGCTGGTCCGATTTGAAAAATTCTTTCAGTGTTGGATAGTAAATTTATCGAGGAAGGCTATATATCATCACGCCTAGACCAAAACGAACGGAGCACCAAAGGTTTAAAAACGGGAGAAAATTATCACGCTACGGGCAATAGAAGACGCAAAAGAGGTTCTGTGGGTCAGCTGTCTCAAATATACACATTTAAGGTGTCCGTGAATGCAAGTCGATTCTAACCCGTTTTGAAAGACAATAGAGGCGACCTTTCGAGTGGTCAGAACCTGAAACTTACTACCAGCGCACGCGTTTTTCTCCCATTATGCTCCCGAGTCCTTTATGCGGGGCATGTAAAAGCATCTCACTAGGCCGCTATAGGGTGGGTCACCATGTTGCACTGTCCGCGTTCGCATTGAGGATAGTGACCACCACTCTTGTAAACCAAGACTTATGCTTTCTTTCAGGCAGAGTAGTCATTTTGACAGCTAAAATATAAAAAGGGAGAACTTTCTGCACACTGTTGTTTTAGAAATCGAAATAGGTTTGACTGCACAGTTGGCTAAGTGGTTTAAGCGGTCGCCACACCGCTACCTACTGAGCCTAGTAATGTGGGTTCATATTTCACAACAACACTTTGTGTGATCCATAAATTGTTGTTCTGAGTCTAGGTGTACTTTGTGTCCGTTTCATTCATGTTTTTAAAGACACAGTATGTTTATTCCTAATGCGGGAGTTGTATATGTTGTTTTTAAATAATAATATCGAAATAATAAAAAAGAGGCGGAGCCGCGGGCAACCACTAGTGTAGTATATTTGTAGAAAAGTTATGTAAATAAATTAATTTCAATGAACTTTATTTTGTATTCCAGATACGAATGGCCTGACAACGTACAACCAGAAGTTTATAAAGTGTTAGAAAACAACAACAAAGACAGAAGGAAAACTTGTTCAGAAAGTGAAGAAGAAATCACAGACACACTATCCAATCTAAACGTCAAATGTGACAGTGACAGCTGTCAAAACGGTGATTGCAAAAATGAGAGATGTCAAAATGGGAGCTGTCACAATGGCAATGGGAAAGCTCAAAATGGTGGATACCAGAATGGTAATGGAGAGAATGGGGATGGATACCACACTGATGATGAGGATTACGATGTTCGTGATATGAAGGTCCGAAAAAAAACCAGAATGGAAGTTAATGATGTTTGTTATATTAATGGTGGGTATCAGAAATTTGCAAAATTAAGCCATATGTGAGTCATCAATACTGTTTTTACTTAATCTACAATGTGTGTCTTTTCAGATGCCATTGGTCTCCACCGTGTAGAAAACCCATCGCACGTCGATGGTGCTGTCTCCTTACATCTCTACTGCCCACCGTTCGACAGATGCCGTGTGTTCGATGCTCGTACAGGAAAACCAGCTGAAGTTAAAGTCACCTTCTGGTCCATGTATGGAAAGAAGATTAAGAGAGTATGTACCTTCTTGTTTTTCTGAGAAGCTATCATCATTATCATCTTAGCCTCTATTATTCCCAATATTCATTGGAGTCGGCTACTAGTTCAACTGGTTTTACCTGAATATCAGTTTTTCTATGGAGCGAATGACATTGGATCTCCGCAACCCTGAGGGTGAACTAAATTTGAAGGTTGAAAAAGTTGCGAGTATTTTGAGGGTACTGAGTTCCCAATAACAATTGCCACATTTGTGTTTAATTATATGTCATCACTCATCATCATTGTAGCATCCTCCCTTTGGAGATTTATTTTACGTAGACTTGCACACACGTCAACCCTCGCCGACAATCATCATCGTTATCTCCTTTATGGAAGTGAAAGGGAGAGAATTCAATTATGGAGGGTCCACACAAACAGGGTTACTTTGGAGTTGCATGTATCTATGGGTGGTAATAATCAGACTTTGGGTGGGCCCCATACAAGGTGGTCAGTTCTTGTGGAGAGCCTTGGCTTATGTTCAGCAGTGGCGTCTTCCGGCTGAGATAATGACGCTGATGATGGGCATAAAAAGAAGCAGGTCCAAGTTTAAGGTTGCGCTAAGTCCTTAGACCTCAAATTCAAGTTTGATATTCATTCAAAACTTTTTATTTTCAGGTAATGGAAGCGAATACTGTACCTGATGTCGACAAGGATTAACATGCAAACCCAGTAATGAATGAAATACAATGTTCCACACTATGGTGAATGGTGCAAACACGATGTATTTTAACCGACTTCAAAAAAAGGAGGAGGTTTCTCAATTCGACCGTATATATGTTTTTTTTTAATGTGTGTTCGCGGATAACTTCATCGTTTATGAAACGATTTTGATGATTCTTCTTTTAATGAAAAGGAGATATCCCAACGGTGGTACCATGATAAAGACAAAGATCTGATGATGGAATCCAAGAGAAATCAAGTCGAACCTTGAAGTCGGTTTTTATTTTGTTAAAATTTTATAAAGTGTATATAGTAACCAAACTTTTTGGACGATTCCCACCGAATGGCTCACGTCGGAAAGAATTTTTAAATATTTAAATGATAAACCGTGTACTGAGTCTTAAAGTCTCAATTACCAAGTATAGCTACGATCGCTCGAAGCAATCGAAGGCGCCTGCTGTCCACTGACTCGATAATATAGACTTTAAGTAATGCCTACACGATTCAAAATCGTTTAAAGATTGTAAAATTCTTACCGATGTGAGCCATTCAGTGGACATCGTTCTTTATCGAACTGAAAACAAATGTTTCAAGAACATTCCATTGTGGATCAAAGTTAATTCAATTTATTTATATTTATCGTTTATACATATTGTTATTGTTTTATGTTTTTTTTTGTTAAAAATGCTATGGATAAAAAATAATGTGCCTACGTTGGTGAAAAATATAAAATTTAAGATTTTACAATTAGTTTTTTTTAAGGAAATTGAAGTAAATAAGGTTCTCAAATAATAAATAAATAAATATTTCGAACATTAAACACACAACGCCGTCCAGTCCCAAGCTAAGCAGAGCTTGTGTTATGGGTACTAGACAACTGATATTTAATACATGTATACTTATTCTTTTGTAAATACATACATATTATACACCGAAAACACTCAAACTCCGAAGCATTTGCAAGTATTTGCAATCATACAAACATTTGGTCCGACCTGGAGAACAATTCGCATACGCTACCACTGCGCCACCGAGGCATTTAACAATTAGTGTTTTGATGAATAAATTGCAAAATTGTAGTATTATTACACTGTGTGCGACTATAAAGTTTGACCATACCCAATAGTATAAGGCCTAAACTTTCTGATCCAAATTGTTACTCTTGAGTTTATTACCAAGGAAATTGCACAGGCGTTTTAATTCTATTAGTCACTTATTTAGTTACCATTTCTTTAAAAAAATATAACTATTATGATTGTTGGCGTAACGGGTAACACTGCCAAAGAGTTTAATTGATTTCAGTCATTTATCTATTTTATTAGGATCTATATTACTCGTATAGTCTTAAGGAGGAAAGGCGTTAAGAGAATGGAATATTACGTCTACCTGCTCACATGATACAAAACACTTTTTAGAAGGTCACTTAAATTACAAAATACAATCAACAGCAGAAGGAAGTACACTTGTGAATAATCAGGAAAAGATATAACGTCTTAGAACCCGAGGTACTGCTCCCATCTTACTCTTCTGATGAAAAGCTAAAAAGAAATGTCTAAACCTAAAGCGCCTACGTAAATTGTTACATTTATGTTTAACTGATCCCCAGGTACATACAACATTTGTCTGACTCATCATGGAACCAATATGTAACCAATATAATGGGTCCAAATCTTGTCCCCAGTGTTTAATTTTGATAAGAATACCAAGGAAAATACTTTAACTGCTCTTCTACCTTTCCTTCTCACCCATTCGTCAAAAAAAACATTAATAAAAGATACAAAAGAAAAACAATCGCGTGAAAATTTAAAGTACTAGAATAGGTACTCAAAAATAAACAGGCGGTTTTTTAAATGTTCAAACCATCTAAGCAAAGTGACTGTTTGGCTAGGTTGGTATTTTAGGCTGAAATAAACTGTTAGATTCTGTTGTTGATGTATGAAAAGGGATTGAGGACACCCAATGTCATGATGTCATCAGTTCTATTTATTATAGATGTCGACTGATAGAGAAACCTACGCACGACCTCGACATCAACAGATAGAGGAAGAAAACTTAACATAAGTCTTATACCAACTCGTCAGGGAAAGTAGACTAAAACCTCATTTCTAAGGAGAGACCTTTGTCGGGCAGTGGACTGTTAAAAGCCATTGATGATGATGACGATGATGCTAATGATGGTGTTTTCCTAACCGAATTTGGCCACAGCGGTCAGTCTCAACGGAGACCAGCCAATATTATAGTGCACAAGTGTGTGTGCAAACAATTCGACGGAACGGGTATTCGACACGACCGGTGAGAAATCAGGACCGACGACTGTACGTGCTCCCCGAGACACTGGGGCTGAGACCCGCTAGTGATGACAATGATGATAATGATGAATCCTCATCAATCTATATTTCAACTTAGTTAAGACATGATAACAATTTTCACCACGAACATTACAGAAAATGTTAGATTCGAAATAAAAACCGGTATCTTTAATGTCTGGTTTTGAATATTCGTTCAGTACAGTTGATCACGATATACAACATGATAAAGGTTGAGTCACTTACTTATCTTTGTAAATAATTAATGAGATTCATAATTATTTGTGTTGCCATTGCCTACTTATTTTCCTCGAAAATTTTCTACATACTTGGATAAAAACACCAATTGGTGTGCTTCAGGGAGGCGTTCTATGCCCTTTACTATTTAAAACTTTATCGACCTCTGACTCAAACCAATTTCTTTTTTCACCTTTAAGAAGACCACCACCAAAAAAATTTATATTTATATCATGAATAAGCATTTGGACAAAGATTGTGTTTCGAACATGATTTTAATTATGTTCTCTGTCTGGGTTTAGTTTTGTAAGATTTGTCTATGAATATGTTTATCAGCAGTCTGGTTACCATAGTATATTTTCTCTATAAGGCGACAAGTAAGAAATGTATTAATGCTTGATATTGTATTTATTGAAAATTTTCAATAATTTACTATCATATTGGTAACAATTCAATACTATTCAATACTGATCTCACAGAAAATGATCAAATATTTTTAACTTCAATTTGATATAAATAAATAAAATACTCTCGTAAATAAATAAAAAAAACGAATACAGTATTTTCTTAAAAATAAACTATAATATATTAGTCATTTGTGTATAAAATAAATAAGTATAACAATTTTAGTTCTCCTTAATCAACTTTAACAACTGTTTGGCCTGGTTGTCGAGTTTATGCCATGGGATGTACATCTGCAGTCCCTCGTTGTGAGGAGAGATGCGGACTTTTAAGCTGACACAGTCAACGTTGCAAGCGAAGTCACAACTGTTGATGGCAGGATTGAAGTAAAGACCGTTTGAGCAGGTAATTAATCTAGCCTTGTTGTCATAGCACACCCAGAATTTGTCACAATCCTCATGAGCCCAAGGAAGAACGTGGCATTCTTCTTCACACTTCCTGTCTTCGACAGTTCTGTCGGGGCAATCGTCCCCATCATCTGGGTCATTTACGATCGGGTCTTGAGTGGTGGGTGCGGCGGTTGGGGGCAAAGTAGTCATAGGAGCTGGTGCAGGTTGAGTGGCGTTTGTCACCGGCAATGGTACAGGGGTCGTGATCGGAACTGGTGCAGGTTGAGTGGCGTTTGTCACCGGCACTGGTACAGGGGTCGTGATCGGAACTGGTGCAGGGGTAGTGATCGGAACTGGTGCAGGGGTAGTGACCGGAACTGGTGCAGCGGTAGTGCCGACGGTGACTGTAACTGGTGGCAAGGTTTGGGGAGCACCGGTACTGGTGCACACTTGATTGGGAGCGCAAGGACCGCTAGCGCAACCGGCCGTGGCTGGGTTGTCGCAGATCTAGAATAATAAAGAAATGAGTGTCTTAAACACAAGTATACAGAGACGAAGATTCATCTTCATTTAATTAGTTATTACATAAAGTAGATTATGTAAAACATAATCGATTTTACAGTTTCAAAGTTTATCGAAAACCGAACTAAGCAAATCTCTCCAGTTACTAATATTATTCCTGTCGCAGCTGTACACATCATCATCATCACATTAATTATTTGCGAAGAACCTAAGTTATCATTAAGCGCCTCATCTGATCGTTTGCCATAAGGAGATATTTGCTCCAACTCTTTCACCTCTTCCATCTCTTCCTCTATCATCCCAAAAAATATTTACCTGCAAATTGGGGTTGAAGTGTAATCCACTGGGGCATTGCTGCAGTACCAGGCTACCATGGTCACAAATGTAGAACCAGTTGCAATTTTCATGGGGTACAAGCCAGTGGATGCTTGAGTCTACGGGACATCCGTTGGGGCGAAGTGGCGGGCGAATAGTGCTCGGTGTAGGGACTGGCGCAACGGTAGTTAACACGTAGTCGCCACCAGGGAGTCGGCAGTTAACGTTGTGGATGTGATCACATTGCTGTTGGAAATAAGTGAATTATCAATAAAAGTAGGAAAACATCCAATTATCGTTGTTATTATATTTTTATATATTATTTAGGTATGCGAATAACTTGATACATCTTTCACATAGCCTTCTGATCTCTAACTAGACAAAGCTCTTATGAACCTACTAATCAAACGCATGATATACATGCTTATATATTGGTAAATATTGACAATTTATTGATTTCCAAGATTGTTCATTTAGTTATATTTCTCAATTAGCTATTAATGCAGTTCCACGGAAAACAATCAACATCAGGCAATCAATGTCATAGCATTTTCAGAGATAGTTTTTCATTCAGATTCATGTGCAATTAAAGAGCGGGTATATATTTAGGGAAGTGATCATATTTTTATCTTTCTTTAAATCACGATGAAAATCTTGTAATTTTAATAAAAGGAGTTGATAGGCGATGATAAATTACTAAGATAGCTTTATCGGTTTCAAGTTCAAAGATATTTACGTTCAAAAGATTGAAAGATTATGATAAACAATTAATTGATATAAATATTAATTTGATAGGAACCCATGATGTGACTGCGAGATAAATTAAACTATTCAGTCTTAGATCCTGTTCAGGGCTTTGAAGTATAGGAATGCGTGGTTTAATACCATTTCAATTCGTCATTTCACAGAGCTTACATAAGTTCAATGGGATATACTTTATATTTCCGTATGAACCATTAATAACATGAATCCAAGATGCAAAAGAAATAAAAATTGTCTTGCATTAAATGAATTCACGTCATGCATGACTTCATTTAGATGAAAGCAAATCGTATTTTATTGGGCAACTTGGTGAAATATTTCATTATAAGGCTATGAATCTACTCCATTAGTGTAATCTCAGACAAATCTGAAATTCATTGACGTATACGATTATTTATTTATCGATGCCATTAATCACGTTTGTTTATCTAAAAATCTAAATGCAAATAATTTTACTAGCGTATTTTTTATCATTTTCAGCAAATCTAATTCTGAAGGTTCTCTGTTTTAAGCGTGGAGGATCCTACGTATCATCAGCTCTCTGAAGCTAGTGAAGATATTTTGGAATCGAACCGATTAAACCATTAAATTATATATAAAATTTATTTTTCCTCAAACTTCTTATCATTTCCTTCACCTTGTGGCGTGTTTCAAATTTGATTAGGATGTTTTTTTTATATTTCACTATTTATATTTTTTTATTTTATAGTTACATTTCAAATTTTCTTTGATAAAACCTAGCCTATTATGTATTTCTTTGGCAAATATTACCAAGGCTTGATTATTAGGTATTCGTTAAGTCATCCTCACAATCTTTCGCTTTTCTAATTTTGCATATTTATGAATTTCATACTTCAAAACCTTTGTGATTTGTTGTGTTATATAATCCCAAAAATCATATGGCGACAAATAGTCAGCAAAGTTTAAATTATTGGACTAAAAATTTAGTTCTAAATGATCAACTTACCCGAGAAACAGGGTTGAAATGGGTTCCAGCAGCACAGATACTCCATAATGTCTCGCCATTAATGCACTGGTAGAAAACGTTGCAGTATCTATTATGGGGGAGGAACCAGACACGGTGATCGGCGGGGCAACCGTTGGGCAAGAATATTATATTCTCAGAAACTGGAGCATCATCCTCCTCGGAGTCTTCGTCGAAACAAACGCGGTCAATACTGCCAGGGTGGTCGCAACCCTATGTTAAAAAATATAATTAATAAACACGTCAATTTTTTTCTTAGTCTTTCATTCGTCTGGGAAAATGAGAGAAGGCATTTCTGATGATTCTAGCTTCTGGTTTTCTTGTTCGATTTGATCCTAGTGTATAGGAAGTCCTGGAGATCAAATGGGGATTTGTATGACTGTTAGGACCAGCGATGTACACTCAGTTATCCTTAATAACGTACGCATAGATTTTTTGTTGATTCAATATATAGTATTTAAAAGCTGATTTACTCACTGGAATATTGATGTTAAAGACGGTACCACGGCCGCATCGTTGTTGAACTCTTTCACCAAAGACGCAACGGTAGAAGCTTCTGCAGGAAGTTTCGTGTTCAATGTATTGGTCAATGGTGAAGTCTACGGGGCAACCATTTTCGAACCTCTCGCAGTCAGTGGTGCCTTGTGAGGGAGGTTGGGTTGGAGGTTGAGTAGGGGCTTGGGTTGGAGGTTGAGTGGGAGGCTGGGTGACAGGCGCTTGGGTGGTAGGTGGTTGGGTGGTAGGTGCTTGGGTAGTAGGTGCTTGGGTGGTAGGTGCTTGGGTAGTGGGTGCTTGGGTAGTAGGAGGCTGAGTTGTAGGGGGTTGAGTAGTAGGAGGTTGAGTGGTAGGTGGTTGGGTAGTAGGTGCTTGGGTGGTGGTGGTAGGTGGTTGAGTAGGGGCTTCAGTTGGTGGAGCGTCACTAGGTGGAAATCCTGGTAATGTGCAGTTAGCCAAGAACGGGAAGATGCAAACCTGTAAAAAAGATATGAAAACGATTAATTTTTAATAGGATGTAAACTGGTGGACAAAGTTCTCATTCAAAGATTAGACCTCTAGTTATTTAATTCTAAATTGTTTTTAATGACTCCTTAGTAATATAATTAAAATTGAAAATGTGTTTATTTTAATATAATTTACTTGGTAATAAAAATAATAATTGACATCATTTTTAAGTATATTTAATGTACTTTAAAAATTCTTACCTGCATCTCGAAGGAGAACTCGGTACCTGCAGCACATGATCTTGGTTCTATGAACCTCTCTCCTCTTTCGCAGTAGTAGAATTTTGTACATAAGTACTCGTGAGGTAAAAGAAAGTGGCCATCTGCAGGACAGTCGGGATGTGGTTTTGTCAACGGATCACTCAGAGCCACAGCTGCAAGAGCTGCTAAGAATAAAAGGGATTCTGGAAACAAAAAAGTCATTATGGAAAATTGTTCTTAGGATATTGCCATAATTGAGGGGGAAAGTAGGCATCAGGAGAAAGGGTTGTACAAACCAATACGTCTCGGTACAGCACGTATTTCAAGGATTTTTTTTATCTCTGAAACCCTTATTAGTGTCTTAGTCCCTGTACTTGATACCGGTAGGACACTATTAATTTAAACTCAAAAAAAAAGAATCTGACTTAGGTCATCACATAAGTCATCAAGTCAGATTTAGATCTCAGGCTAGGTCCAGTTTGTACTACAGTAACCAGACTGCTGAAGAACCAGACGCACTCAGATGCAGAAGAAATAATCATGCTCATCACAGAAATACATGTCAAGGATGGGAATCTAACCCATGTTTTTTAGCAGACAGAATGACTAAGCATGAGATCAGGTTAGATATTATTAAGTTTATCATTGTAGTAAAAAAAATCATTATCAATTCCGAAAAAATCACTTCTAAGAACAATTATCAGGCTTCTGGACTTTTTTTATTAAAATCTGAATACTATAAATAATATAAGTACTGACATGATTAGATAATGCATTTGAAAACAACAAATATACTCGTGATTCATATTTTTCAATATTTTTTTGCCAATTCATAGTTAGATAAGTTAGTTGATAAATTAGTTGATATAACACACGCTCATATGCAACTTAGAAATGTAAAGTTTCAAAGCCGTGAATATCAGGTCCATCTAACTTTGATCTAAATGAGACTACGCATTTTATCTAGCTTTAGTTGTCACAACAAAACAATCAATTATGTATATTTTTGACATAACTTAGTTCCTGGGAAGAAACTAACACCTAACACAGGATCAATTTAGTTTAGATGTTAGGAATCGTAGATGTTTAGTAAATTATCTACTCATAGCCTAAAAAAGAACATTCTTACTATTTCATACATTCAATATGTTTTATCAATTCATTTCTATCGTCATCCCTTTCTTCCCCTGTTCTTTTAATCTACAATGATAATATATACATCATCTTATAGTTTTGAATATGTATATAGACTAATGTTTTGTTACTTAAAGCTCTTTATCACCCAAATGTTGAATGAAAAAATATTTAAGCCTTTTGAATCCCTGCATGCAATGTGCTTACAGGAAACATTACAAAAAACAAATTATGTAATTTATGATAAGTTTTTGACTTTTCCAAATTTATAATCTCTAGTTTTTGTAGGTCCCAAATTGATTTGATTTAAATGACCCTGAGCCGAATACGACGAAATACTGTTAAACTAAAACTTTTGTCAAAGTCAAGTCAAAAAAAAAGATGTCAAATATAGATGCCAGAACCAGAAAGTCAGACAAGAGATTCATATTTTGCTAACACTTAAAGTATGTAAATTCTTGCGGTACTTATTTTCACAAAGTTAGTAATGAAATGGAAAGCAGTTTAAGTTATAAAAATACAAATAATTATTAAGACTTGATTACATAACAATTAAATACGCAATTTGTTCAGCAGTATAACACAAACTTGTTAAGATGAAAAAATAAATATTAATTAAGCTATCATTTCAAATCTGCTTTGTTCTTTATGAAACTTGCACCAAAATAGTACTCACTGTGGAAATTGATTTAAAATAACGAATTTCACAGAAACTGTTAGGTAAATAGTTTTTGAAATCAAAAGTATTAACAACACTTCAGATTTTAAGACAAACTTTAACACTTTTGAATAAAGCGAAGAAAAGAACGAACGAACAAATGATGCTTTATAATAAATTACACACAAAAATGATTAAATAAATGTGATATCGATGAGCTTGAGTTCAATAAAGAAAAAGCAGAATGAGTTAAAGAAAGAAATGTCACTAATGAAACAGAAGAGAAGATTTGATCAATTTGAAAACTATTGATGAAGTTAAAAGCCTATTAAAAAGCTGTTGATGGTATTAAAAGACTTACTTATCATTATCAGTTCACTCTCAATGAGATTTTTTTTACTTTCCAAATGAATATAAAACTCCTTTATTCACAAGTTATGATTTGTGAATTCTGAATCAATTATATTATATACTAGCTTCATTACGATAAAAATTTGATAAACACTTGATTAATCAAATTCTTGTGAATGCGATATACGATTAGGGTTCTGGAAAAGTTCCTAAAAACCCCCTTTTTGTATCTTTATAGCTATTGGACAATCATAATACGTTGATTGAAGTAATAAACGCAGTGTTTATAATTGTGTCAGGTTTACAGTATCTTCTGGAGTTTTTAGTGTACTCCTCTTGCTAAGTTGCATTCTACAAACGCAAACGTTAATAGAATAAACTAATTAATATATGGCCATGAATCTCTCAACGCTAAGTCACGTGGTCAATATGAAATATTAGCCAATAATTTAAGAGAATAGAGAGGTTAGCGATTGTAGAGAAAGAATTGACGCAAAACACTTGCAATTTGACTAAGGGGGCAGGAAATAGGAGTTATTAAATGTTAAGTGGTCATAAATAAAGTTGTTGGGTTAAGTAGTTCAGTTGTTGAAGATTAAGTAGGTACACTATATTGATAATAGTCGTGCAATTACGATGCGTATCTCTGAAAAGCTTTATTTTTACCCAACTACGGCAAAGCCAAAGGAGGGTTATGATTTTGATTTATTGTGTATGGGGCCAACAATCAGACGGGTTTCCTGACAGTAATGGACACAAGTACCTACCTACTGTTGATCTCTGGCAATATCATTCACTTAGTGAAGACCAAAGTAAGAATTGCTTAAGATGAGTTTTCTGTAAGGTCGTGCTATTATTCAGATCAGGCCGGCCCATATGTGCCGCCATATTTAAATTTATTTAATTTCTCACTTAATGCAATCGTCTCCTTTCAATGTGTTATTGCATGTATTGAAAAATTGTATACAATGTCAAGATCAATTATGTAAATAGCATTTAATTAGATACTTAGTTATGTCAAATCAAATTTATTAAATTAACTAAGTCACATTATAATAGGCTTTTCCAACAAGAAACGATTTGACTTTTTGCTTATATGATTGGCTACCCAGATTATTCCAACAATTTGGAAGTTAAACCATTGGAACCACGCAAATAACACTTCTGCGCATAAATGAAGTCCTAGGTATATGCAAACAAAGTTTATTTTTATCGCGCCTATTTCGAGAAACAACATCTGCCATACGCGGAAATAGGTTTGCATTCGTTTCTAATATGTAAAGAGATGGTAGTGTGAGAATTTTATATACGAAATACAAACGAAATACGGCATACGAAATACGGTTTACAAGAATCTTTGATGTCTAATCTAAACATTGACTGTCAACATCGCTTTTGGGCTTTAAAAGCGATTTCCTTGTTGGTTGAGTTGCCCAAAAGATTACCCCGTATCTCAAAATAGATTCAGTTAATCCATAATACGCTGTTAGCAAAGCATCTATATTTTATTATATTTTACCGTGGGAGAGCCACGCTTCGGCATGAATGGGCCGGCTCGACCGGGGTGATATCACGGCCTCACAGAAAACCGGTGTGAAACAGCGCTTGCGCTGTGTTTCACCGAGTGAGTGAGGATACCGGAGGCCCATACCCCTCCCCCAAAGGCCGGCAACGCACTTGTGACACCTCTGGTGTTGTGGGTGTCCATAGGCGGCAGTAATCGCTTAACATCAGGCGATACGTCTGCTCGTTTGCCCTCTATTCCATAAAAAAAATTATTAACGTCGACGACATGGTGTATAAAGCAAATGCATTGCTAGTTATTTTTTTAGAAATAGTTTCAATGTGTCTCTTCCAATTTAAGTTATACTCAATCATTAAACCTAGAAACTTTGTTGTATTCATCATCTTCCTAGACTTTATTATTCCCAAGATTTGGGGTCACCTACTAGTTCAACCGGTTTTACATGAATATCAGTTTTTACACGTAGCGACTGGCATCGAACCTCCTTTTGTATTAAGTGTCAATATTATTATTATTATGACATTCTATGTCAAATTTAGTATATTATGTCAATGCGCGTTGTCTAATTTTTTTTTTGTCTAATATTTTTTTAATTTATTGTTATCTAGCCGTTTGATTGTTATACATACTTAAAGCGTTATTTATATCTCCTGCAATTGTGCTGTCATCTGTGAATTGAAATGAAATACATAGAATAGTGGAATAAGTACAAGTGAGTTTAAGTCTAGAATATATTTAACAAGTACCATCAAATGCCGACAATCGAGAGTGTAGCGAAATCATCACATCATAATTAAATCATTTATCATTTCTCGGTTCAAACAAGAAATACCAACAGATCCCCAAAGCAATATCTAGGAATTTTTAATAATATTAGTTGTTTGTTATATTATAATCTATGATTTTATCTTTTCATATGAGCGGAAGTTAGTTGCGGCTTAAATTTATTCATGTAAACGTCGCCCGAAATGATAGCAAATGAGTTTATCAAGGAGTCCGTGAAACACATATCGTGTTTAATATCTGTCTTCTTATCAGTAGCCATTGCAATGTCGCCTTTGCATTGTTTTAATACATAACTCGTATGTTGAGGTCATTCTTGTACTTTTGTATCTCTTAAGTAATCGAAAGAAATACTAGTCGTTTATTTTTTGCGTGTGGAAAGTTATAGAAGCTGTAACTGTCATTAACTTTTCTGTGCAGCGATGTGGTGGAATCAAATGGAATAAGATTTACTGGATCGATACACAGGAGACCTTAAGGGACATTTGACATTGAAGAGAATTTTACTACAGAATATAACGGACTAGGAACGTGTGGTCGGGATTTGGGCCTTATTCCGGCCACTTGCGCGACACTGTAACTCCTGAATACTAGAATCAACAGCAGTGATCCACGACATACCAAGTTATGGCTATTCAAAGCGACCCAGGAAATATTAAACTTTATGTCCATGGTGCTTCCCTATTTTAACAAAGGTGTTTGCTTATTTTCTATTCAAATTCAAGATCATTTATTCAATTATGAAGTGATATTTATAAACGTTCAATTGAAGCTACAGTTAAAAATTATAGATCGACAGAAGCAGACGCCCATTTCAATTTGTCTCCCGCTTTGCTAAGGAGGGAAGTGGACTTATTATATTCCCAACTCCACCGGGTATCTTCTGATTAATTTCGTTTCGGGTTCCAAGATAGTTTCATTTTTCCTGGGTCGCTGTATTTTATTTTTTATTTTATTTGGAATAATAAACAGTTGTACAATGTGTGTAATAGCAATAAAGTACATAACATATAAATTAGTGCACAACCAACCTAATTATCCACGTTTTACAAACTAATCTTAAATACACCTGTGCGTTACTGTGCAAGTCTTATTCTAAGTTGACATAGTTTTCACAATATTGAGAATGGTACGCTTAAACTCAGCGGCGGACAGTGCAAAGACGTCAACATTTTCGAAATAGGTGTTATAGGCATTAACCAGTTGGAATATAGGGGCGCGTTGCCCAGCGTTACTTCGACACGACGTAGTACTGAACAAGCGACCCGCCCTTACCGCGCGTCTCTGCACTGTGCGCGGTACACTATAGCACAATTTATTAGTAAGGTCAATACAATCATACTTGTTATGACACAGATTGTATAAAGTCACTGCTCCCAAAAGCAAGCGTCTCTGCTGCAGTGTTAGAATCTTATAATTGTTAAGAATTTGTGTATACGAAGAGTAGCAAGTATGGGTTCTAATTCCCTATTTGATTATGTATATATGACACATTTGATGACAGTATTTATGGCAGAATTGAAAAGGGGTAAGGAGTACCAGTACCTCACAGAAACCAGCTATTAAATATTTTTTTCGGTTCTAGTAGTACTTAGGTTGTAGAGGTCTGGTGGCAGTCGATCCACGGAACAAATCCAAGGTCACCTAAGTCGTAGAAGACTTAAAGCCTTTTGGATGGTTGGAATAAATATAATGGTTTAGTTAAATGAATATTGACAATTCAAAATAATTTTTGTATTTTGTTTTTTAGTATTCCTTTGGACTTCTTAGCACAATCAAATTTATTTAAAGAAATATCCAATGATTTGATGACTATTCTCATTATTCTGACATATCTGGGGGCACGGTAGTGCCCCCGCCAAGACAAGCCTAGCGAAGCGCAAGGGCACTACCTACCTTTTCTCGAAGGGTTTCGTCGTTTTTTTGAACCCTCATAACTTTGGTTCCCGATATACCAGATCGTTAAAATTTTCAGGATATGATGTTACCAATAGACTTATGAAACATACAAAGTTTTAATTGCATAGCTCTTACAAAAAGAAATGAAATCCCACTAAAAACATTTTCATGTAAAATGTTGCCAAGACGACTGCTTACCCTGTGAAAAAGATATCAGATCTCGTGTAGAGCCAAGGTTCTGAATCTACACGCCCTAACTCTACCAACCTTAACTTCATAAACTCTAAATCTCAGTAAAAATGTATGGCTTGGCTGTTTCGTTACTTCAGAAACTAAATATTCGTATAACACATTACTTCAGAAACTAGATATTTGCAAACACAAAAGGCATTCGTTTTCCCTTCGCACGGGTAGCAGTTCCAGTAGCCAAACGGTGAAGCCATACATTTTTACTGAGATGTAGAGTTTTTGAAGTTAGGGTTGGTAGAGTTTTTCACAGGGTAAGCAGTCGTCTTGGCAACATTTTACATGAAAATGTTTTTGGTGGGATAATATAATACCTTTAAACGAGAATGTTTATAATCAGAATTTTCATGAAATTAAGTATGCAAGGGGCGATAAATCGACCTAACTAGGGTTCATTTTAGAAAATTTGGCAATAAATACCAAGCAGCCCGGTCAAATCCAAATTCAAAATCATTTATTCAATTAAGACACTAAGTGACATTTATGAACGGTTAATTGAAGCTACAGTTATAAATCATAGATCAACACAAACAGACGCCACAGCAAGTACTGTGTTGTCAAGGTAAATTAGGTGAAAACACCAAAAGCCTGCTTGTGTCGATCCCTCCATGTCGGTCGTCCAGGTACTTGCACTTGTAAGATTTTTTTCAATCAGAAAATCTAAAACCTCAAATACCTACGCATTCTAACATATTCTTCTATCACATCATCATCAAGGGCCTTGGTAGTCCACTACTCAATACAGATCTCACCTAAAAATGGAGGTTTTGGCCTGGCCAGAAGGGTTTTTTTTTATGGAATAGGTAGACAAACGAGCAGACGTATCGCCTGATGGTAAGCGATAACCGTCGCCCATGGACACACGCAACACCAGAGGCGTCATATGTACGTTGCCGGCCTTTGGGGGGTGGGAAGGGCGATGGGGGAGGGGGGTTGGGGTATGGGCCTCCAGTATCCTCACTCACTCGCTAGCGCTATTTCACATCGGTTTTCTGTGAGGCCGTGGTATCACTCCGGTCGAGCCGGCCCATTCATGCCGAAGCGTGGCTCTCCCACGGTTAGTAGGTATAGTGTCTGTTTCAAGTTTTCCTTCTCTTAGCAGTGCCGTTGTTTCGTGTAGTCACTTATTAGGATCTTTTCACACCCACGGTATGAACAGGGGTGGTGTCACTTCGTATTCTTAATCCTTCGATAAACGGTTTTTTTAATGTATGTCCCGCCAAAATGACTCTACTCTGCCTGATGGAAAGCACAAGCAGAATCCAAGAGTGGTGGTCACCATACTCATTGCGAATGCCGACAATGCAGCTTAGCGACCCACACCATGGCGGCCTAGTGATGCTTCTGCATCTTTTAGCCTAGTCAACAAGTATGGAACTTGTTGACTAGACTATTTGGGCCTCCGGTCTTGCACTCACCAACGAAACACGACAGCACGATCGCTGCCATTTTACGTTGATTTTCTGTGCGAGGTTAGTACCGCCCCGGTCGAGCCGGCCCGTTCGTGCTGAAATCAGCGTGGCTCTACTACCTTTAGTCAGCGTGGCTCTACTACCTTTATTGGTGGTATTCTCTTAGATATCCTTTATAATAATTACTGACTCGTTGGTCTAGTGGTTAGCGTAAGCGACTGCAGATCAAGAGGTCTCGGGTTCGATTCTCGGGTCGGTCTGCTGTTGGGTTTTTATTACAAGAAATTCTTAATAGTAGCCCGGAGTATGGAAGATAGCGGTGTTTCCCGCTCGTGCCTCGGAAAGCACGTTAAGCCGTCGGCACCGGTTGTCATGAACATCTATGGCAATTGTTATTGGGAAGTCAGTGCCCTCAAATATACTGACAACTAGTTCAACCTTCGAATTCAGTTCACCCTCAGAGTTGCGGAGGTCCGATGCCAGTCGCTCCGTGTAAAAACTGATATTCAGGTAAAACCGGTTGACCTGGTAACCGACCCCAAATCTTGGGAATAATAGAGGCTAGGAAGATATAGATCCTTTGCAACAATTACAATTGATCTGTAGAATGCACTATCTATGAAGTTCAGAGAAATTCCTACGCCAGCTTAATTGTCTATTCTCGCCTGCTTCCGTCCAAAGCACGTGGTAAATACTTTTATCTCCAAAATCTACTTATGATAATAGGAAATATATGTAATCAGCTTATTTTTGATTTCACTTTGAATAATTATACCTAAACAAGTTTTTTCGCCCGCGTGTATGTTGGTTATCGTGGTAAAGAAGAGCCTATATCCTTCCTCAAGAATCCAAGTATCTTCATGACAAGCATTGAAATCGGTGCAGGTTAATTCATTAGGTTTAATCTTAACCCTAAATGTTTAAACACCTACTTTTGACTTGATAACGTCTAATAAATTGATGAACGCCGGCTCCATGCACGTAAAAGGATGATCCATTGTCCTGTTACGCTCATTTTCCCGTTACGGCTCATTGTACGCCGTTGTATGAGAGATAGACATTTCATCAATAATAATAATAATCTTTATTTTTCTCATCACAGATGTATGCAGTACAGTGTAGATGCTTAATCCAAAAATACATTCACAACAAACATTTGTGAGAGACTAGTGCCCGAGATAGGTATTCAAATACCTGTGTTACGGGTCACTAGGCCCCCAACGAAATTATAGAACAGGCTTATTATGAGATCAAGTGAAACACAATGTCACAATCAATAAATGATGAGATAGGATTCTAGCGTAATCATAGGATATATATTTGAGCCATATATGTGTATTGCATGAGGGTGTGTGTGTGTGTGTGTGTGTGTGTGTGTGTGTGTGTGTGTGTGTGTGTGTAAGTGTGAGTGTGTGTGTATGCGTATGTGTCTATGTTATAAACGTGTGCTAGGTCTACTAGAGCATCGGAACCAACAGATTCTCTGCTGCATCATAATCAAGACTTTTGAGCCATTTACATAAAGTCAGTCTACAGCCTGTTTTCAGCATTGGGTATAATCCTAGCGATGTGTTTATTTTATTATAGAGGTATCCCCCAAGAAAGTAATAGTGTTTTTGTGCAAGTCTGGTGTTAACTGTTTAAATCGGACAGACGTTACCCTTCCTACGTTTGTTCTTATTGAGGTTTGGGTCGTATTGCAGTTCTGTGTGTACTTTATGACTAGTGATAGAATAAAGGTCTGTCTTACCGTAAGGACATCCCATCGTTTGAATAAAGCAGTGGTTGAAAAACGAAAAGGAAGACCCGCAGCCACCTTAAGTACCGCTCTCTGAGCCCTTTCAAGTTCCAAGAGGTGCACCCTACTCGCCCCACCCCAGGAACTTATGCAATAGTTTACTATTGATTGGCATAGAGCAGAGTACACCATTTTAACAGTTCCAGTTTCCGCTACATGTCTGAGAATTTTAAAAATGTATATCATTTTGCGTACTCTAGTCACAAGCACATTAATGTGGGCCCTAAAAGATAGTGTTTGGTCAATGTATACGCCAAGATACTTAATGGTGTCTGATCTGTCTATAGGCGGGCACTGACACGTTGTGTTAGTAATCTGTGTGCAGGTGTGCGCTGTGATGTTTAGGGTCAATGCTGGTAGAAGATTGGTCCTGGGCGCAAAAGTAATATATTTGATTTTATCTCTATTAAGTGTTAATACATTAGATTTTAACCATAAGCGTGCCGGTTGGTGACCGGACGGTGGGACCAGGCGACCACTTCCGGGAGGGTACGGGAGCCCTTCCGTCCGACGGCTCGGTCACCATCATGCCTCACCGTTATGACGAAACAGCATTCCGAGTCTCAGTATTACACTGCCGCGATGACTGTCACGCCTTTTACGTTCCCATCCCCCTCCTCCTATTTTTTTCATGGCAGCACAGAAAAAGCACAAACGATGCACAGCGGCACTCCACTCTCCCACCAACTCGCTTTTTGAGGTGGAGTTCAATAACATCCGTGGACTCCATGCAAACCTCAACGCCGTCCACCAGCATCTAGAGACGGCACGGCCCGCCATGCTTTTTCTAACGGAGACTCAAATACGCCGCCCTGCCGACACGACATATCTTCACTACCCCGGTTACGTGCTTGAGGAGTGCTTCCTCGCGAAGGCTGGGGTATGTCTTTTCGTCAGGGCGGATGTTTGTTGTCGCCGATTGCGCTGCCTTGAGGACCCATCCTTCTCCACCCTTTGGCTCCACGTAGATATTGACTCTACGAGCCGAATCTACGTATGCCTATACCGATCCCACTCTGGAGATTCTGAGACAACTCGACTTTTCGAATATCTCAGTCACGCAGCGGACAAAGCGCAGGAGCAGTTTCCGACCGCCGAACTGGTGTTTCTGGGAGACTTTAACGCCCACCATGAGTCCTGGTTGGGATCTTCCAGAACTGACCACGCAGGCCGGACTGTCCACACATTCGCTCTCACGCATGACCTCACCCAGCTGGTACTCCAGCCCACCAGGATACCAGACATACCGAGTCAAGCGCCTTCCTTGCTGGACCTACTGCTGACGAGTCACCCAGCGCAGTATAGTGTATCGGTGCTGGCCCCTCTGGGATCCTCCGATCACTGCCTGGTTTCCACCACGGTGCCTCTTGCTGCCCCCCCACGACCAGTGGCAGCAAAAAGACGTTTATGGCACTACTCGTCGGCAGACTGGGATGGAATGCGGGATTATTTTGCATCCATCCCGTGGGCTCAACGCTGCTTCAGAGATAGAGATCTGTCGCAAAGTGCAGCCGCCGTGGCTGGCAAAATCACTGTCGGAATGGAATACTACATTCCCTACAGTGAGGTCGCCAACCCGACGACCCGTCCCTGGTTCAATCGCGAGTGCGCCCATGCTGTTTCACTAAAGCAATCGGCGTATCGCGCATGGACCAGGGCCCGCGCTCACGGCTCGCCTGACATTGATCAACTAAAAGCAGCGTTTAACAAAGCCACTAGGGAATGCAATAAGGCTTACATCAGAGCGGATGCCCAGCGCATCGCGCGGCTTGGTCAAGAACTCGTTGCATACCCTACGGGTAGCCGAAAGTTCTGGCGATTGGCTAAAGCCGTGCAGTCCAACTTCTGTCAGCCTTCGCTACCACCGCTGAAATATCCGGACGGATCACTTGCCCTTGAGCCGCAGGAGAAAGCGAAACTGCTGGTTGATCTCTTTGCGGCTAACTCGCGAATCGATGACCACGGCAAGCACCCGCCTACTATTCCGACCTGCGACACTACAATGCGGGACATTCGCGTCCGGCTGAGTGAAGTCCGTGCGGAGCTTCGGTCACTCGACGTCCGGAAAGCCAGTGGACCCGACGGTATCCCAGCGGTGGTTCTTAAGAACTGTGCACCAGAGTTGTCTCCGATATTGACGCGTCTGTATCGCCTGTCATATTCCTCGGGAACTGTACCGGAGGTTTGGAGAGAGGCGAATGTTCAACCCATCCCCAAAAAAAGCGACCGCTCCGACCCGGCCAATTACCGTCCGATAGCCGTCACCTCCATTATCTGCAAAGTGTTTGAGCGGATAATAAACAAACAACTGGTCCACTACCTGGAAGATCACTCCCTACTAAATGATCGTCAGTATGGTTTTAGACCGAACCGATCCACGGGTGATCTTCTAGCGTACGTCACACACCTTTGGGGTGAGGCTATTGACAGGCATGGGGAATCCCTGGCCATTAGCCTTGATATGGCCAAGGCCTTTGATAGGGTTTGGCATCGTTCGCTTCTCTCCAAGCTACCGGCTTTCGGTTTGCCCCCCAAACTCTGCAACTGGGCTGCCGCATTCCTGCACCAGCGCCGCATCAGAGTCCTTTGCGACGGTGCGGCCTCCGATTTTCAGTCGATTAATGCCGGAGTACCGCAGGGCTCCGTCCTGTCGCCCACACTGTTTCTTCTGCATATCAATGACATGTTAGCCCTTGGCAACATTCATTGCTATGCAGACGACAGTACAGTTCACGGACGATATTTTGGACATCCAACAGCCAAGCTTGCAGATATCGAGGAAAAACGACAGGAGCTTGTCGTTCAACTCGACCATGTTCTGGGCCGCATTTCTCAATGGGGCTGTGAGAATCTGGTCGAGTTCAACGCCAAGAAAACACAGGGGTGCGCGTTCTCTGCCAAAAAGTCTCCATTCCTTCCCCTTCCCACTTTTCAGAACACTCAAATGGCATTACAAGGTAGGCTCGATATCCTGGGCATGGATATCTGCCGAGATCTCAACCCACGCGAATACGTTGAGAGTGTCACTAAAGCGGCCTCGCGGAAGCTAGGTGTTTTAAACAAGGTGAGACGGTTCTTCTCGCCCGAGCATCTGTGTCTTCTTTACAAGACCCAGGTTCGCTCGTGCGTAGAGTACTGTTCTCATCTTTGCGATGGTGCCGCACAGTACCTGTTTGACGCTGTCGACCGGTTGCAGCGGCGAGCAATCCGCATTGTCAACAGTCCTGAAGCCACCGAGTCCCTTGAGCCCCTAAAGTTGCGTAGAGATGTCGCCTCTATGGCAGTACTCTATCGCTTGTATCACGGAGAGTGTTCTGAGGAGCTCTTCCAACTGGTCCCCCCTTCCCCCTTCCTCTACAGGACAACACGTGCCGGCCTTGGAAGTCACCGCTTCAGAGTGGTAGACATACGATCTCGTACTCATCGCTTCGGTTCGTCCTTTCTGTGCCGAGCGGTCAAAACCTGGAACTCACTTCCAGCGCACGTGTTTCCCTCCCACTATGATCCCGGGTCCTTTAAGCGGGGCGTAAAAAAGCATCTCACTAGGCGGCCATGGTGTAGGTCACCATGCTGCAATGTCCTTATTCGCATTGAGGATGGTGATCACCACTTTTAGAATCTGCTCGTGCTTTCCATCAGGCAGAGCAGAGTCATTATGGCGCAGCCAAAACTTAAAAAAAAAAAAAAAAAAAAAAAAGCAGACCTGGTCAAAACCATTTTGGGCACTATGAAAGGCTTCTTCCCAGGAATCACCACTAAACAAGAGTGCTGTGTCATCTGCGAATGATAGTATTTTGCCATGTTTCAGCTCCAGTTGACACAGGTCATTAATATATACAAGGAATAGACTGGGACCGAGCACACTGCCCTGTGGTACGCCGTAATGCACAGATAGTAGAACACTAACCCAATCAACTATCCTCACGCATTGTCTTCTATTACTCAAATAGTCCCCGAGGAGCCTCAACGGCAGACCCCTGACACCAATCTTTTCCAACTTATTTAAAAGCAACGGGACAGAGACCGTATCGAAGGCCTTAGCCAAATCGAGAAAAACAGTGATGCACTTCCTCTTATTGTCCATTTGTGAAACTATATAGTTTGTGAGTTGATGTACGGCGTCATCCGTTGATTTACCAGAGCGAAAACCAAATTGAGCAGGCGAGAGAAGTGCATTAGCCTCCAGGAAGCCCACCAGGCGTACATTAATCAACCTTTCTAAGATTTTAGACAGCGTTGGCAAAATTGAGATTGGTCTGTAATTGGATACGTTGTCCTTGTCGCCACCTCTGTGGATTGGTTTGACTAGTGCAATCTTAAAAGCCTGAGGAAAAGTACCAGTAGCAAAAGATAGATTACAAATATGAGTCAACGGACGACAAAGAGCACCAATATGGCGTTTCAAAATTTTAGCAGATATCTGGTCTATACCCGCTGCCGCATCCTCCCTGAGAATCAATGTTTTGTTATGACGTTGTCACGTTAAACCATCGTCCGTAAACCGACTTTACAGACAACCAATTTTTTGGTCCAAAATACTGCAGTTTACTGTCTACTGGACAACCTAAGGGCAAAACTGGACTTTTAGTTTGATGGACGGTAGGAGACCAGTGATTCGACATTCAAATGGGCAGCGTCGACCTAAGTAATATTGGGTGTGCGGCCGTAATCGCTGTGAAGCTTTTCTTTTGATTTATTCCAGCAACTTTACCGGAACTCTCTTTCCCTTGATCTGAACGGTTGACTCTCATAGGGCAGCAGCGTACATGCGTCGCTTGAGTCGTATAATTTATTTTTTCGGACATCTGACACAACGCCATCTAGTTTCAAACTAAGCAGAACTTGTACTATGACAGCTAGATTGAATGATAGATTAGACATAATATACATAGAAAGCACCCAAATTCCGAAACAAACATTAGCAGATCATACAACCATTTGATCCGATCGAGGCTTAACACCCGAGACCTAGCACAAAAGTCGCACACGGCGCTAGTGCGCCACCGAGGCTGTCAGATGTCGACCGTCTGGTTTCCATTCAACTCCTTTGCCCCGATGCCACAAAAAAACTTTTCAGGAAAGTTTTGGTACGAAATCCTTCCATTCCAATATTTATAAATGTATGAATATACACACATCAAAAGTGTCTAGGGATCAAGCATTTTTATGCGGATTTCTTGAGATTGAGATGTGGCTTTGGCCCTGGCCTGCTCAGTCGCCAGACTTGAACCCGATTGAGCATGCATGGGATATGCTACAGAGAAGAGCTCTGCCGAATATGGAGGGTATCCAGTCGCAAGAAGACCTTTTTTTGTTGTTGCAACGAACATGGGCGGCCATTCCACAGCGTGATTTGGATGAACTCATTTTGAGTATGCCAAACCGTTGTTCTTGTGTTAGTGTTCGCGGTACAAAAAACACGGATTATTAATTGTTTAAGTTACCTAATAAAATTTTAAAGAAAACTGTTATTTCAGTCTTTTTTTCGAACTTTAATGTTAGTGGTTCAAATGTCAAAAATCCTTTTATTAGGAAAATGGCAAATTTCTTTATTAATGCAAAGGTGACTTGGTTTATCGTTACTGTGACAAACGAAAACACTTTATTTGATGAATCCTTAAAGAAAATTTTAATTAATATCAATCAGGAGAAAAGTTATTGCAAAAATATATGTTGATCCCTAGACACATATGTTGATCCCTAGACACTTTTGATGTGTGTAACAAACTTGTCAAAGATATCGTCCATCCCTCCACCCTCTCACAAGTCGTAGTCATCATTATCAGTCTTCCACTACTGGACATAAGCCTCTCCCATTGCCCTCCCAACTGATATATTTTGGGCTTCTTGCATTCATATCCTGCCAGTTATCTTGCGCAAATCATCACTCTACTTTGCCTGAAGATGTCCTACACTACTAGGTTTTAGTCTCGTAGTACCCACCTATCATGTCTGAATGATACTAACTGATGCTCATTTGATTTTCTTTTTATAATTGTGTTCTTGTTAACTTTTTTGTTTTGTTTTTAAATATATGTAAACGGATATTCATGTCTAATATCAATATTTGTCACATGCTATAACTTTGTTTTCCCTAAATGCAGACGTTTTGAGTTGCAATTAAAATCTAAACTCCCGGGTTGATTCCGCACTTAGGCTCTTGATTGGGCCATTGTACGTGAGTTTTGTCATCTTCTTACTCCAACCCTCCTAGATCATCCCAAAGCTCAGCAGCCTTTTCAGGTCGCTACATTTTTCCGGGAGTGATGTTGATTGGAGGATGTCCGCCCGTTGATCTGCCACACTTTTACATTATGTGAGAACGTGCTACGGCGTTTCTTCTTTTTTTTTTTTTTTTTTTTTTTATTATTATGGACAAAGCATTACAGTATACAATTTTATACAGATCACAACCACTCGCTTAAACCGTGTAGGTTTTTATGCGAGAGGGGTTCGTTTACTCTACATACTATTGTTATTTATTACACTATTATATATACATTTGTAGATTACAATCTATTCCAGGATGTGCTTGTAGTCTACCTGTGTCAAGAAATATTGTTTAACATTTTTTAGGTGAGTTTGGCCTGCGACGCACGCACACACAATCTCATTCGGCAGCTCGTTAAGAATTTTGGGCAGGATATATTTGTACATTCTAGTGCCATATGTGTTGTTATAATGAGGCATTATATAGCGCTTTATGTATGACAGCTTTCTCAGATTACCTTTTCGCTGGTATTTAGTTAGTTGTGCAATGTGCAAATACTCCGCCCGCACAACGGCCATTCTTGTTTTGTTCTGTATAGGCAGTACCTTACAGTAATTAAATAGTTTGTTATAGTACCCATTACAGCTAGCTCTTACATGTTTAGGTACGATAGTTTTTAATAATCTGATTTGCAAAGTATATATTTTATTCAAGTAAGTGCTATAGGTGCGACCATAGGTACATAGACCATATCCTATGACAGAATCCGCCATTGCCAGATATAGTAGGCGGAGTGCTTTAAATGTCATCTTATATTTTAGTGTATATAATTTACTGAGTATAGCTCGTAATTTGTTACAAACATGATCAATGTGAGGTTTCCAGTTAAAGCGGTTGTCTATTATGAGACCTAGGTACATGTGTTCTGTTACTATTTCTAGTTTATTACAGCTATCATTAGGCATGCAGATAAGACTGTCATGCAAACATCGGTGGTCATGGGCTATTATACTAGGTGTGTAGTCCGACCTATTATGTGATGATTCTATACACATTAATTTAGTTTTTTGGGAGTTAATTAGTAGTCCGACGTCATGTGACCACTTGCACATTATATTGAAATTTTCCTGCAGTTTTCTTTCAGCAGTTTTTAAATCTTTGTCTGCCACCATTAGACAAGTATCGTCTGCAAACTGGTACACAGAGCCATGTTCAAAAATATTACACATTTGGTTGACATATATAATATATTCATATGGGCCTATTATGGAGCCTTGAGCGGTGCCTTGGTCTGTGTTTCTGCTAGCACTGTACATATTTCCCACTTTTACTTTAGTGTTTCTATTTGTGTGGTAATTTTTGAGGAGCCGTAGAAATGGGCCTTGAATACCAGTCTGCTCAAGACGTTCATACAACACTTTATATTGTAGCATATCAAATGCTTTGCTAAAATCAACGAACATAACGAGCACGTGTCGTTTTTCATTCAGGTGCTCGTTAATCTCGTTGCTAAATTGACACAATAGTTGAGAGGTACTCTTCCCTTTTTGAAAACCGTATTGTTTGTTATTTATTATTTTGTTAGAGTGTAGAAATATACTTAATTTGTCACCTATGTACCTCTCAATTATCTTATCAACGCAGGACAATATGGTGATGGGACGGTAGTTGTTACAGTCTCCATGACTACCTTTTTTGTAAATAGGTCGGACCACGCCCACCTTCAACTCCTCCGGGTAACTAGATGTGTCAATGCAGCTGTTAATCAAATGAGTAATTGTGGGTGTGATTTCTTTGTTAATATATTTTATATCACTAGCTCTTATTCCGTCTATGCCTGGGCTTTTATTAGTGTGTAATTTATTTATAATTTTGTACGTATCGTTGTTATTTATCTTCGCCATCCGCATTGTCACATCTATCCCGTCACTAGCAGCAGATGAGAGCTCAGTTAGCATTTTCCTGTTACAGTTTTTGATATTTATGTTTTGGTTACTTTTAAAATGGTCTGCGAACAAATCTGCCGCCTTCTGATCTGATACACAAAAATACTTTCTAATCGTTTCATCCACTGAGCTCACAACCACGCCACACAACTCATTGATAAACTGCCATAACTTTTTCGAATTATTAAAATTTTTAGCAATTTCCTCTTTGTAAAATTTATTTTTTGTATAATTGATGTACTTATTGGTCTTATTTCTATATTTGTTATAAATTATTCTGTTTTCTATATTTGGCGTTTTTTGAAATATTTTATATAGCTTATTTCGTTGTTTACACATATTTATTACCCTTTCATTTATCCATTTACATGAATTCGGTCTATATTTATTCAGTACTTTTTCTCGTTTACATTTATTATATATGTCTGAGAAGGTACTACATATATTTTTATAGATGTCGTTAGGCGAATCATAACACAGAGGTGTAGTCCAGTCCACACGACGTAACTCGGCGCGCAGCTGATCGTTATCGAATGTATAGATAACCGGTTTCTTAGATACGCTTGAAGCTGGGTGTTTATACACTATTGTACATGCCGTTATATAGTGATCCGCCGGCGACTCACTCACAACCGCAGAATAGATCGTGTTCGCTGTCACAGACGTGCTTCGCATGAAGACATGGTCGATACATGATTTTGTAATTATGCTACCCTTTTTTTCGACTCTTGTGTACTGATTAATACAGCTGGTTAGGCCCATCTCGCACAGTGTGTTAAGGTACTCAGTTTTACTAGTACTTTCCTTTAATATATTAATATTCATATCACCTATAAGCAAGAGGTTACATCTGTCTACTCTGTTTTTAATAATATAGCTAATCTCTTTAGTAAAATTAGTTACTGACATCTGCCTCCATGCATCCACTGCACAGAGGTTTGTCTGTTGCACCTATAGTGAATAGGTGCTTGTATAGAGGAAAATGTCCAGCTAGAATACCTATGAAATTTCTGATATCGTCCCTTTTCATACTGATCAGGTTTACCTACAAGCTTTGTTTGCTCAATACTTTAAGAATTGTAACTTGTTTTGTGCAATATACAAATATATAATAATAATAATAATAAATATTTCGGACATCTAACACACAATGCTATCTAGTCCCAAGCTAAGCAGAGCTTGTGTTATGGGTACTAGACAACTGATAGAAATACATATATACTTTTTTTTTTTGTAAATACATACATATTATACATAGAAAACACCCAAACTCCGAAACAAATATTTGTAGATCATACAAGCATTTGGTCCGACCCGGGAATCGAACCCGAGACCTCATGATCATCAGTCGCACACGCCAACCGCGAGACCAACGAGGCAGTTGTGCAAAATATATAAAGTATGACTTAGTTTTTTTCCTTTACGTTCATTTTTAGATATTTCTGTGAATAGTTCCGAAGTTAAGATATTGATTAATTGCGATAAGTAACTGAATAAAGAACTAAGTTAGGGCCTTGTACTCGTATCAACTCAAAACAACAATGTGAATCACTTTGATGTTTTGTGATATTATTGTTTATGTTTATGCTTGCAGGCCCATTATCAAAAGTCGAGTCCTTTGATAATATTTTTATTGTTCTTTGATTACTTTTATTGAGATATATACCTGAATTCACCTACTTTTTAACCCAAGGTGTACAAGAAGTGTACAATGCTAAAACTTTTATATAAATACGTGTAAAACCATAGAGCAACTCAGGCAACCGAACGGAGGGCCATAGCCATCGAGATACGTAATATCTCGGTGGCCATGGCATCTTTATCCGATACAAAACAGTCTGTAAATTTTTGCGGAGGAAATTCTTCCCACATACACATTTCATACTCACATATAAATAAAGATACTAGATAAAGATAGATAAAAACAATCGCCTGTAACTACGAACTTACACATACCAATTAAAACAAAACATTCACAATTTCACGCACACGTTACACTGCGTAGGCCCATTTGGGCTTATACTTTGACAGAGGGAAACACCTGGGTATGGCTACACCCTACCTCCGTGTTGCTGTGTGTGTAAATCTATAAAGGTCCCGTATATTCCCAGAACGGAACGGATGTCTACACTATGGCAGTCCAAGTTATACTGGGCATTAACTGCCTTGGTGTAGCGATTAGCATTCGCATAGACTGCCAATCAAGAGGTCTCAGGTACGATTCCCGGGTCGGGCCATATAAAGTGTTAAGTTTTTCTGATTATAGAAATGCACTCCGCGGTTTGGGAGTTGGAGTTTTAAGACCCGTGCCTATAGGAGAGCACGTAAAGCCGTCGTTCCCGTACCTGCTTTCTCCCCGGTCGCGTCGGATAGCTTAGCCGTCCCATCGGATTGTAACAGCGAGGGAACACACACCTGTGCACTATAATGTCTCCTACATAATTAACTTGTCTCCATTCAGACAGGCCGCCGTGGCCAGTCTGAGTCGTTTCATGCATGTTTGTAAAGTCCCCCCCAACACAGGATATATTCTTAATGCGGGAGTTGCCTTTTTAATACTAGGCAAAAATTAAGTCCACCATTTTACAATATTCTTTTCTACATATAGAATGAATAAACACTTAAAAGTTATCGATTTCTTATCAAGTTACTTAGATTTACTTCTAATTATTTAAAAATCAAAATATTTGGATTATGATTATGTTGTATCAATGCCTTAAAGATATGCCAGTTTCAAAGTATCATGCTATCGGAAATATAATCTGTCACCTATCAGTCAACAGGAAATACGTTTTAATCAAAACATTTCTTAGGCAATTCTCATATCCTCCATCCTCCATATCCATGTACAATTCGCGGCGGTGGTAACTAAACCAGACTAAATGTAGCTAGGGTTGGTTGTATGGGCATTCAAACTACATCAGCCTGTATTAGTTCACTGCCGAACATGGACCTCTCCTGAGAAGGGATGTTTAGCCTACCATACCACACTAGTTGCCTGGGTTGGTATTTCTTCTCTTTTCAGTGCTGTTAATCTACGGAGTTCGCTCTCTTGGTATGGGCGCCTCGACGACGACACTACACATACGTATAAAGTTTGTTTTTAATGTTTTTCACCGTGAGAGAGCCACGCTTCGGCATGAATGGGCCGGCTCGACCGGAGTGATACCACGGCCTCACAGAAAACCGGTGTGAAATAGTGCTTGCGCTGTGTTTCACCGAGAGAGTGAGGATACCGGAGGCCCATACCCCAACCCCTCCCACTATCTCCCCCCCGCCCTCAAAGGCCGGCAACGCACTTGTGACGCCTCGGTGTTGCGGGTGTCCATGGGCGACGATAATCGCTTACCATCGGGCGATACGTCTGCTCGTTTGCCGGCGTATTTTAAAAAAAAAGGTCTAAAGGAATGGCACTGCACTTGTACCTCTTAAGTGCAACTCATTGTCCATTGGAGTTTACTTTTCATCAGGTGAACTGCACATTTGCCACTATATTAAAAATCCACATAAATAAAAGTTCTGAGGCTCCTATCCAATGGAACAAACATTAAACAAGTCCCCTTCATACTCTTTTACAAATAATATTTTTCCTGACAAAACCTGGATTCTACGGATGCTCTCCTTCAAGTAGAATAGTCATATCACACATAACGATCACCAACACACTTTTCAGTAAGTTAACTTTCAAATATTTATTTTATAGTAACTTTATGCACCTTTGTTACATTTAATGGATTTGTTATAGGTATGTTTATACATATAACAAGCGCCAATCCCGCCTACAAACTGTTATGCAATTTGGTGGGTTAAAGTCTGTAATTTTAAACTTGTTCAGAATAAATTATTTATTTAAATACTTAATTTTGGAAATTGACCAACTGAGATTCATCATCAACTATCAGCCTACTACACCAGGCTTGCCAGAGTTTATTGTCTCTTCAGAGTTTATTGTCTCTTCTTCAGCCTATTGCCGTCCACTGCTGAACGAAGGCCTCCCCCAAAGATCGCCAACCATACCATCCCGGTCTTGGGCAATCCGCATCCATCCGCCGCCAGCCACTTTCCTCATGTCGTCGGTCCATCGTGCCGCAGGGCGCCCTACACTGCGTTTGCCTAATCGTGGTATCCACTCTAGCACTTGTCGGCTCCAGCGACCATCAGTCCGCCTGGAGACATGACCGGCCCACTTCCACTTCAGCGTGCTGATCCTCCGTGCGATATCGGTTACACCAGTTCTCTTTCGAATTGTATTATTATGAATTATGTCGACAAGAGAAACACCCAGCATCGCACGCTGAGCTACTTTAAACTTGTGGACCAGTCCAACGGTGAGTGTCCACGTCTTGGCTCATTAAGTCATTACCGGCAGGACGCACTGGTTGAAAACCTTGGTTTTCATTGATTGCGGGATCGACGACTCGAAGATATGACGAAGCTTCCCATATGCCGCCCAGCCTAGACGAATTTTATTCTTCTATCGGCCTCCCGATCGAAGTTGTGTCGGCTGAGTTGAATAGTTTGGCCAAGATAGACGTATTCCTGCACAACCTCGATAGTAACGCCATTAACGGCTACGGGACTCGGAGATGCATGCATATTATGCACTATTTTGGACTTGTCAATGTTCATCCGGAGTTTATTGCCTGATTTATACAAAAAAAAATGACTACTTTAAAAATATGTTACAATTTTCTAACCGCTAATTTATGTAAATTGCAATCGTTCAACATTTTATCTTGAGCTTCTGATAGTAGCGGAAGTCCTGTTCCACTATTGCCGATTAGATAGAGAATCACATCGAATCACAAAAAAACTTTCGCCAATAACTTGATTTTAATGGTTTGTTTGTCTGCGCACTAATCCTTAGAATTGGCAGCCAGATTTCAATCATTATTTTTGCATTGGGTAGATAGATAAGGAAGGTATAGGCTATGAAGCACGCTACCACACTTAGGAGCTTAGCAGTAGTATAGCCATCATCGTCATCGACTACCTCGATGACGCAGTGGTAGCGTATGCGACTGCTGTGCTTGAGGTTTCGGGTTTCATTCCCGGGTCGGACCAAATGTTTATATGATCTTCAAATATTTGTTTCGGAGTTTGGATGTTTTCTATGTATATTGTATGTTTATACAAAAAAAAGTATAGATGTATTTATAAAAGTTGTCTAGTATCCATACTACAATCCCTGCATAGCTTGGGACTAAATGGCGTTGTGTGTTAGATGTCCGAAATATAAATATAATATCACTAGCTGTGCCCGCTACTTCGTACACGTGACATTTGGATTTTCAAGTTATTTTTAATTTTTCACCGTTTAACACGTTCAGTGCGAAACGAGGCTTGAAACACCTCGTCCGTGTCTCGTCGTTATAGCGGTAAGGAAAAACTTAAACTTCTCTGTCGTGCGAGAGGCGTAACTTCCGTCTGGTTCAGTCTAGGAAAGAGTTAACTATATATCTGAGATGTGCTATTGATGCCGAGTTTTTTGGTATACCTACCTTAATACCGGGTTTTTTAGGCCTCGTACCGTACTGAATAAATAAAAGTTTAATACAGTGCGTTACGAGGTTGCGAACACCTCGTACCCCCGCACTAGCTTCACGCGGTTAGTGTTGTGCAAAACGTTGAACGCTGTGCCCGTGACTATATAATAGGAGTCGAAACGTTGCCGAAGAAAGTTAATTAATAATATTATTGATGATAAAGAGGAATTGGGTGGTAAATCTTATTCAAAATTATTACCGATATTTGAAAAACAGGTAAGTTTCCAATCAGTATTTACAAATTATACTCAGTCTAAGTGAAATAATTATGTGGAAACAATAAATGATTTTCAGTTATGTATATTTAAAATATGGTGTATAAATACAATATATAATATAATAAATTATACACTGTAATGTATTGTATGTATAGTTAGAGATTACAATATAATAACGCTTTCTATCCTTGTTCCTTGTGTTAAGTATTTTGATATTATTTCATTATTTAAACTGCTGTACCTGAGGTCCCGGGTTCGATTCCCGGGTCAGGCAAAGTGTTATTGGGTTTTTCTGTAAGGAAATTCCTAATAGCAGCACGGAGACTGGTAAATACGTGCCCAGTAAACGGCAATTGGCTCGCCACTTATTACGTGGGACTTAAAAATAATTGGCGAAATGAGGGTGTATCTATAATACACCTCTGCCTACCCCTTCGGGGATACAGGCGTGAGACTATTTTATGTTATGTAACATAATTGATATGTTTATAAGGTAATTGTCACTAGGCTAGACGAGTACGTGTTTGTCAATCGGAATTAAAGAAGAGGAGATGTGTAAGATGCTACGAAAAACTTCGCACCTTCTTATCAAGTCGTGAGGCTGACAAAAAAGTAAAGAAAATTCTCACAGAATGTATCGGTTGCAATAAAAAAATATTATTGTTTGACCTGTTTTAATAAAAAGCATCCACAAGTAACTACAATTAAATAAAATCGATATTTTTATATCCTATCACTAAACAATACGAAAAAATGCCCTTTTTCAGTGCGGTATGGGGTACATAAGACCCCACATTTTATTTAACCTATAGAATCTAAACTAAATAATCTGCCCACAGGCGGCGGCAGATTTAGGTTAATCAACTCATTGATAATAATAATCGCGACAAAAATCGTAAAATTCGCCTTATTTGGCGCCAAAAAAAGGATTTTTGTCTCCTGTGGGCGGTGGGATTTATTAAGCCTCGTGCCGCTACAACGTCTGGTTCAGAACGAGGTTTCAAAAGCCTCGTAACACACTAATGGAAAATACATATAAATCAGTGCCGCTGCGAACGTTTTAACCTTCCCTGCTCTACGACAAACATTTCAAAACCAAAATCAGCTAAATCGGCCCAGCCGTTCTCGTATTTTAGCGAGACCAACGAACAGCAATTCATTTTTAAATATAAAAAAAAATCTATAAGAAGATCAACAGCTTTTAGATTCAAATGCAGCTTGGACATAGGCCTATCTATAGAAAGTAGGTTTTGACCTTCTGTACCACGCTGATCAGGCGGGTTGTTTTAGTTTGTGTCAAGTTTTCCTTCTCTTTGCATTTCTGTTGTCCTCTATAGTATGCTCCCTTTGTTGGTCCATGCGACACCCACGCACACCATGAATAAGGGCGGTAACATTGCATATTCTCAATCCGTCAACACCAATACTTAATTATCATACAGGAGATAGGACACAAAACAAGTCACACAAGGTTATAGAGACAAAAACAAATAAACAATAATAACTTTTAACTAAATTTTAACGATATAGATCAATGACTGTTTAACGTTTCGCGACTTTTACACATAGTTTTTGTTGTACAGCGAGACTTATTCGCTAAAAAAATCGACTTCCAAAAACAACCAACGAAAACTCTCTGTCAAAAAACACTTAAAAGCGTAAAATAAACTGGTTCTTCATAAATTGCCTATACCTAATTCTTTATTCATTTAAATAGTAGTATTATAATGGGTGCTAGGTACCTACAATCTGTTTGAAGTCGGTGCCAAGTGACTATCGCTTAGACTTTTGTAATTGTTCGTTTGTATTCTTTTTGGCTTAGCACCGACTTCAAACAGATTTTAGGTACCTAGCACCCATTATAATACTACTATTTAAATGAATAAAGAATTAGGTATAGGCAATTTATGAAGAACCAGTTTATTTTACGCTTTTAAGTGTTTTTTGACAGAGAGTTTTCGTTGGATGTTTTTGGAAGTCGGTTTTTTTTTTTATAAAAAGTTTTTATTTTACAGTTTTTAAGTTTTTAGTGCAAACAATCGTAGGTAAGTAGTAAATTGAACTATTTCATCAAATTTCATCATCAAGAATACAAATTAAGGTACGTGTAATATTAAAATCATCCTCTAATCCCTAACTGTTTAAGAGTTTAATCTTCTATCATCAGCTCACCTAAATAGCTTGAAAGTATACGACTGAAGGTCTTTAGATACGTATGAAATTGAAAGAATTATTCTCCAACTCCTAACCGTTGAGGAGTTGTACCTTCCACCTTCCATCATCAGCTTACCTAAATAATTTTTAAGAATACGACTAAAGGTAACTTATATACATATGATATTTAAAGATTTATCCTCCAACTCCTAACCGTTAAGGAGTGGTACCTTACATCATCAGCTCATCATCATAAAATGATGACTACCAGACGCAAATACCGGTGTAACTTCAGAAAATATACGAAAAACATAGTATGTGCCTATAAAAAATGAGGGTTTCCCTCGATTTCCCTGGGATCCCATCGTCAGATCCTGATATGCTGGCAATGGGACCACCACGGAAGCATACCCTGCCGAATACAAAAAAAAAATTTCAAAATCGGTCCACAACTGACGGAGTAATCGGGTAACATACATAAAAAAAAAAAAAAAAAACATATAGTGGAACATAGAACCTCCTCCTTTTTGGAAGTCGGTTAATAAAATAATTTAAAAGGTTACGATATCTTCTATATCCCTACGTTTTGCGGTTATACCGCTCATGGTCACAGGCGATATAACCCGGTATTGTAACTTTTTAAATAATTTAAAAGGCTACAATACCGCCATTACCATACAACAAAACCTATAGATCATTGATTCCCAACCAGTGGTCCGGAGGTCAACATATTTTCTTAATAAGTTATTTATGCAAACAAGGGGTTTCTTGCCTTATTGGTAATTGAAAACAAACCCCGTAATCAATGAAAGTACGGGATAATATTCACATATAGCTTTGAGGAGTGTAATATTAGTCCTAGAATGGCTGAATTTGTACAGGAGATACAAGAAAAAATAACCTCTTTAGTTTCTTAAAAATTAAAAGTTGAGTTTTTAATTAATAAAAAGTAGGTAAAGTTTATAAGTCTATTCCTTGCTAACAAAAAAAAAAACAAATCCCTGGTAAATAAAAGATTAGGAACCACTGCTATAGACCATGAGCTGCAGGCAGATTTAAATCGTTTATTGCACTCCATAATGTATACATAAAGGTATTAACAACTCCTTAGAGGACACAAATATAAAACCCTTTTGGGCACGGCAAAGTCTGGAAGAGAAGACGACCTATCTACTATCAATGAAGCACATAATAAAATTGTTATTTGAGTCCATCTATATACGCCAGATCTACATAATGAAGTCGGGAACGCTTTAACATCAAATTTACATAATACGAACATGGAAAGATCTATTAGATCTAACATGCCACAAATGAATAAAAGTGTCCAACAAGGCTTTATGTTAGTTCTAGTTCATTTCATAAACTTTGCTAATGATTTTATTAATTGTGCAACACAAATGCAATCAGCATTTATATAAATGGTTATTTTCACCTACGATATAAGCAAGTGAGCAAGCAAGAAATGTGTTTAAGTTTTCAATGAAATGAAATAAAATCGTCAACTCAGCAAATAGTTAAAAATGTTGTATTTACGGTAATAATAGTAATGATCCAATTATAGTAGTCCACTTCACTTTTAAAGTGTGTTTGTTTACTTATTAAATCCAGTTTTCTATATAAAAATGTTTAATTGTTTGTGTTCGCTTCGAAAACTCAAAAATTTCTCCATCTCAGATTTTGACTCGATGTACAACTCGATCAAAAACAATTTTTATCTACTTTTAGCGTCAGTTTTCTTTCTAATCTATATATATAAAAATAATAAATACCACTCACTTATTAATCACGAAATCTCAGAAACTATAACACCTACAAACTTGAAATTTGGCAGGTAGGTTCCTTATAGGGTGTAAACATCCGCTAAGAAAGGATTTTACGAAACTCCACCCCTTAGGGGGTAAAACGGGGGTTGGAAGTTTTTATGAAAGTTCTATGTTATTGAAGTAAAAGTAATTATGGCAGAAGGACTTTAAATGGTATTTAAGTATAAAAAAATGCGCTAATAACTAACTCCACACGTACGAAGTCGCAAGCGGTCGCTAGTGCTTCATAAATGCACACACAGCAGAAATTAGCAGGTGACAGCTATCTATAGTTGATTTCTATTTTTATAACGGAAATATTAAAAACAAAATACTTGATAACGAAACGTATGTGATTGCTGTAAAAAAAAATATTTCCAATCTATTACTGGGCATGACGTAGGTTTTGCAAACATTTCCTAAAATTAATCAAAGTGTTTGATCATAATAATCTACGGAATTGATTTCGATCATAATCAACGTTGTTTATCAACTGATATCGAAAACAATTACTGTATGTATGTATTCAATTAAACTTGTTTTCAGATATTTTTATAGTACCAGGCAGGATGACCAATACCTTTGCTCGGTATTTGGTTTTGGTAAATTTTCTAAAAATGAATCCTGGCTAGCTCATTGTATCAAGTCGTTTTCTACAAATTATATTTAAACAAGAATTGCTCGTCTACGGTTTTAGGTTTTTAGAACCTAAGCTCACTTGTCCCAAATGAGTAGGTTTCAAGGTAGGAGAGCCACGCTGATTTCAACACAAACGGGCCGGCTCGACCGGAGCGGTACAACCCTCGCACAGAAGATCAAAGTAAAATGAAAGCAATCGTGCTGTCGTGTTTCGTTGGTGAGTGCGAGACCGGAGGCCCAATGATGGAGAAGCATCACTAGCCCGCCATGGTGTGGGTCACTATGCTGCAACGGCTGCATTCGCAGTATGGTGACCACCACTCTTGGATTCTGCTTATGATTTCCATCAGGCAGAGTAGTCATTTGGGAAGAGACAAAAAAAAAGAGATAAAACCTGTGAAATGGTGGTTATAATGCTAAATAATTTGGAAAGCTATAAGTTATGATCGATATCTACATCAGGTTCTCACACAATAGGGGGCTAACTGCGAACCGTAAGCGGCTCGAGGTACGTCTGGGTTCCAGGGTTTTTCTTGCTAGGGTGCACCTAGTTCCCCGGCTTTTAGTACCCGAGACGGCGCGGGCGTGCGGTTTTAGTCGGTTCGAGTGCGACTTACCACCAGGAGGTGGTACCCTATGGGATTTCCGCAAGAGGAAGAGAAAAAGGTCCTTTAAGCGGGGCATGAAAAAGGCCTCACTAGGCCGCCATAGCGTGGGTCACCATACTGCATTGTCCGCATGTACAATGAAGATGGTGACAACCACTCTTGGATTCTTCACATTCTTCTGATGCTTTCCATCAGGCAGAGTAGTCTTATTGGCAGGCTCCATATACAAAAAAAACAACAGGATTTAAATTATATACGCCAAAGTGGACATTTAATACGATTACGCCTTCGTTTGATCTTTTATGAATAATGAACGTGAGCTCATGTATGACGCTTCAAAATTATTTGCAAATTCTGATAAGTTTGATATGCATACGATTTTTGTTAATCGATTAAATTTCTTATCCTGTAAACATGTCTTTTTTATGCATTATTGCTGTTTTTGATATCAAATTCTAATAGTATTTAAATACCTTTTCTAAAAAAAAAACTACTGTAAATAAAACGTTATCTACATCGAAGTTTCGGGAAATGAATTCAAACATCGGTAACAGTTACTTAGAGCTACAAGAAAACAACCCCGATAAACTCAAATTATTGCTTGTTGCTATTCCACCTTTCATTGTCTTTTCTTTGGTTCTCTACAGTTTCCATCGACTCGAAACATCTAGACGAAATGAGAGCACTTCTTCAGTGTGAGAAACAATTGAATTGTTTATCTTTATTACTCTAGTAATTCTAGTAATTTTGTGATGATACCGGTCTGCTTTCTTCCCAATATTATTGTCGGCGCAATATGTATTACCTACTGCTGAGTTTGGTTTTATCTCTTTTATATCCTGCTACTCCGTGTCTCGGAGAGCACGTTTAGCCGTCGGTCGTCGGTCGGTTATCATGAACAGCTATGGCACTCGTTATTGGGAAGTCAGTGCCCTCAAATATACTGACAACTAGTTCAACCTTCGAAATCAGTTCACCCTCAGGGTTGCGGAGGTCCGATGCCAATCGCTGCGTGTAAAAACTGACATTCAGGTAAACCGGTTTACCTAGTAGCCGACTCCAATTCTTGGGAATAATAAAGGCTAGGAAGATGATGAATATCCTGCTACGACATTTTCAAGGAAAGTTGTTTCCTCGAAAATGTAATCTTTTTCAAACGAGACAAGAGATAAAAGTTAATTGGTTTAAGGAAAGGTTATAGATTAAAAGAGCTAGAGTAAGAAAAATTTTAGTTGTGGAAGCTTACGTTAAGTTGCAACGATATTTCTACGTCACTTTGAGTGTATGTTTTTGTTTGTATATTCGTTTAGATTATGTTTAGATAACGAGCGTTGATTCCGCATCAAGGGGGAAAAGAAGATAATAATAATGATCTTTGCTTTCTTTTTGAGACTCAACATCTTTTTAGCATATTTGATAGTGTCATGTCTCAAGCGTTAGAACGTATACGCCATGGCATTTCATTAAAGTAATGGGAACATATTGCTATAGCTTTAATTATACACAATTATTTCAAAGAAGTCAAATAATATAACCGCAATAATAAAATTAAAAAAAAAGACCCTCGGTCCTTGTCAAGATGAAGTGATGATGATGGAGTGCCACAAGGAAGCATTATAGATCTAATACTATGAACATTAATCAATTAACATAATTCTCTACTAGTGAAAGTAAGAGAATTTTGTATAGATTATAATGAACACAAAATGAATAATGCAAAAAAATAACAAAAAAAACGACTGGTCCAGTTCTTGAGAACTAGACCAAATTGAAATGGGATCACACGGAAAGCACCAGCATTCAAATAAAAAAAGAAGCATCAAAATTGGTTCACCCAGTCGAAAGTTCTGAGGTAACAAAAATACAAAAATACTGTCTAATGAGAACCTCCTCCTTTTGTGAAGTCGGTTAAAAACAATTTAAATACTATTAAATTTAGGTATTATTATTTTTATTGAATAGGGGGCAAACGAGCAGACGTATCGCCTGATGGAAAGTGATTACCACCACCCATGGACACCCGCAGCACCAGAGGCGTCACAATTGCGTTACCGGCCCTTGGGGGATGGGGACGGGGATGGGGGGAGGGGTTAGGGTATGGGCCACCGGTATCCTCACTCACTCGGTGAAACACAGCGCAAGCGCTGTTTCACACCGGTTTTCTGTGAGGCCGTGATGTCACTCCGGTCGAGCTGGCCCTTGCATGCCGAAGCGTGGCTCTCCCATGGTTGAGGAGTCTGAAACTTACTATAATTGAGAATGTGAAATAATGTATAAATCATGTGATCGGGCTGCATATTTGCCTCTTTCCAGCTTCTTCTTTACGTGTACAGGTAGGCTTGAGCTGAGTAGAGGATATGACTGCAGCGCTGTGCAACATAGACACTCCAGTTTACCTGTAAAGTTCCACTGTACAGGCAAACCTGTCAGGTATAGCTCAAGTCTAAGGCTACCTTTAGTTGAAGCTATGCCTCCAGCAGCAGATCTCGTAGCTCTCTGTTTCTTAATGCAATAACCGTGCAACTGACGCCTGAATACACGCGCTCAGTTTTCCCTACGCAGCTAAACTGTCGAAGGATAAAACGGCAAAAACATCAAAATTCGGGCAAAAATGTTTTCAGTTGCCCAAACAGGTGTGGAAATCTGCACTGTTGTGCAACATACAAGTTCCAGTTTACCTGCAAAATTAAACTGTACAGGCAAAACTGTCAGGTAAACCTATCGTACATAGCTTTTACGGATGTAAAGCTAATAATAATTGTAACAAAAATTTATTATCATCTTTATAAATTACGATTAGAAATTGTTTTTATAACTTCAATGAATAGGTACTACTACTGATCTTAGATAAATCTAATACGCAATGTGATAAAATATATAAACAACTTATAATATGACATGTAAATTGTTTTGTACATGCATGCTCTGCACAGAGGGCTGTCTGTTACACCTAGAGTAAAAAAAAAAAAAAAAAAAAATACATCCAGTGGAACATAGAACCTCCTCCTTTTTGGAAGTCGGTTAAAAAGATGTTTGTTTAATAGTGCATGACCAGTCATTGCTCCGATCAGAAGTCGAAGCGGCGGCCTCTTAAGTTGTTTCAGCTTCCGTGACGTGACAATCCGGGGTTGATCGTCGGGAGGGCTCCTTGGTCTGCCTGCAGGTACAAAGGTTGGACCAATATAACTGGTGTTCTACCTTGGTGTTCTGTTGCAGTGTCCGTCGCAGCCAAGCAGCTGGCAAGGGCAATATTGGTTCTGGGCCGACTGCCCTTGTCTCCGATCCGCTCCTTGCAAGTGCATCAGCTGCGTCGTTTCCGTGTGAGTTGCTATGTCCTTTGATCCACTGGAGAGTTATACTATTTGTAGTACTTACCTCTGTCAGGGCTCTGTGGCATTCGTAGATCAGCCCTGAGGTAGTCGTGTGACTTTGTAGAGCTTGTAAGAGACGTGTTACAAAAAGAGAAACTAAACACAAACCCAATACCGACTTGTCTCGGCCACGTAGTTTAGTATTTTTATCTATGGTCCTGCCAAAATGACTACTCTGTCTATGGAAAGCATAAGCAGAATCCAAGAGTGGTGGTCACCATACTCATTGTGAATGCAGACAACGCAACAATGCAGCATGGTTTTACACCATGGCGGCCTAGTTATGCTACTGCATCACAGAGCCTCCGATCTTGCACTCACCAACGAAACACGAAAGCATGAACGCTGTCATTTTACGTCGATCTTCTGTGCGAGGGTAGTACCGCCCCGGTCAAGCCGGCCGGTCCGTGCCGAAATCAGCGTGGCTCTACTACCTAGAGATTGTAATCGTATAGTCTATGGTAAACCAAAACCTTTTTACAAGGTAGTAGAGCCACGCTGATTTCAGCACGAACGGGCCGGCTCGACCGGGGCGGTACTACCCTCGCACAGAAAATCAACGTAAAATGACAGCGTGCTGTCGTGTTTCGTTGGTGAGTGCGAGACCGGAGGCCCAATTGGTCTAGTCAATAAGTTCCAAACTTGTTGACTAGACTAAAAGATGCAGCAGCATCACTAGGCCGCCATGGTGTGGGTCGCCATGCTGCATTGTCTGCATTCGCAGTGAGCATGGTGACCATCACTCTTGGATTCTGCTTATACTTTCCATCAGGCAGAGTAGAGTCATTTTGGCGGGCCAAACATAAAAAAAAAAAAAAAAAAAAAAACCTCCTTTCTAAGGTCCAGCAATGGACTATAAAAGGCGGTTGATCTGAAAGATATTTGAAATAACAAATATGATGCAAGTTAATCGGTTCTGAGATCATGAGTTCGAAGATTTGCAAATTGTGAATTATAGCAATATCAACGGAAAAGGAATATTTTCGTCGATAAGATAACGGATAAAGTTAATGAATATAAAAATATTGTTGATTATAAATCAAATAAATTGTTTAGCAATAAATGATTGATTATATCAAAAGCTTTTACCGGTGTTTGTAATTATATATTATCGTAATGATATAGATGCTTCAATTTGCTAAAGTCCGGGGGAACTGATTTCAGCTGGCGATAAAATTATCAAAGAGAGAATAACCAACACGAAAGCAATTCATTATCGTTACTTCTATTCCCATAGATTTGTCAGTTTTCAAATAGCGTTTATGCTAGTAGAAAGTCAACTTTTTTTGGGGCTGATTTATGACTGGACTTGATCCTTGCCTCCTCACATATATTGTAACTGTCTGCTGTTCTGGTAAATACTATGGTTAAAATCAAAAGACGGGCGAGTTTGAATTACCTATCTTCGGTATGACTTCAAGTTGATTAGATATTCCACAGATTATTGTTATTTGTGTCCGTTTCATATATATATTTGTAAAGTCCTCCGTGACAGGAAATATTCCTAGTAGGAAAATTATCTTTAAAAAAATATACACATTCCAGTACTCCGTAATACCAAGCGCGGAAGTACAAAGATCATGTAAACTTATATTTCAACCTTGGTGGATTAAAAAAGTCAGTCAACGTTATGTATTTCCCCACCGGTATCTAATGAACTAATGAAAAAATAAATAGTGATATATAAATAGAGTGTGTATTATTTATTTTTACAGTTATTATTCATTTTAACATTGGTTTTTGACGGCAAACGAGCCGGTGTCTCAGTTGGCGGAAAATGTCTGCCAATGCTCATGAACTCCTTTAAATAACTAGTCATATAGCGCAAATGGACCTTCGAAGTAGTCAAGGAGCCATCAACATAAAAGGTGAAGGTATCAAGAACCCCTTTGATGCGGGCAGCACAGAACTGTCATAAATGATTTTTTTTTTAAATAATTTATTTATTATATATATATTTATTATTTTTAATTGAATAAATTTTGTAAGTTTTTTTTTTAGTTTTGGATAGCCCATTTATAGAGGAAGACTGCAGACTACATAATGTCGCGCTTCAGCCAATAGGTGTTAAAACGACTTGGACTGCACGGTTGGCCTAGTGGTTTAAGCGGTCGCCACGCCGCTTTCTACTGCCCCAAGTGTTGTGGGTTCAAACCCCACATGGGACAAACTTTGTGTGATCCACAAATTGTTGTTCTGAGTCTGGGTGTTATTTGTGTCCGTTTCATGTATGTTTGTAAAGTCCCCCGCGACACAGGATGTATATTACTTGTCGGATTACTTTTAAAAAGAACAAAAAAAAGGAAAAGAAAAATGTGGCAAAAACAAAGGTAAAATTATTACTTTTGAGAGTTTTCAACGTCTGGTTCGAATCGATAAATAGTTTAAGTGTTGAATAGCTTATTTATTTAAGAAGGCAACATACAGAAAGGAACCGGGTATCAACAGGGGCATCTTTACCTATAGTGCATGGTGTGCGGTGCACACGGGCGCAGTAGTGTTAGGGACGCCGCGCCGGGCCCGGCACTAATGAATCTGCTTGCTTACTAAAGAGCGCTACGCTTATTAAGGGGCGCTAGAGGTGTGCATCAGGACTGAGGGCCCTTTTTTAAATTTTTTGCGAAACGATATAAAATTCAAATAGGAATTAGTTAAAAATAGTAAAAATCTAAAGCAATGGGTCATAAATTTCTTAAACGTGAAATAAAGCTGTTATGATCAAATAACTTCGGCCCTCAGTTAAGTGCTTGCAAAAAATGACATAGCCTAGATCTCAGGAAGTACTGCTTCTAGGTCGATGCTTTTTATTTAAGAATTTAGTTAAGAATTTCTTAAAACTTTTAAGAAAATCCCAAAACTGTACAATATGACATTACGGATTTACGGCGGCATAATATAGGGCCCTCAGTTCAGTAACGTCTATACGGAGGAATCTGCAAAAAATGCAATTATCTTAACAAATATGTAACTGAGACTTTACAATATTTTAGTTAAATACCTCAGTGAATTAGTTAAAAAAAATTGAGACAGAAGTCAATTGTTAAGAAGTAATTGAAGGTTGAATTTTACTAAAACGTTTGAACTGAGGGCCCAATGTTTTTCGCCTTGACTGACTAAAGTCTACCTCATAGATAAATGCAAACTGTACTAAGTTTTTTAACTATTTTTTAAATAAAACTTAACATTTCATCCGTTGTCCTCAATGTTATATTTTAAGAGAAAATGGGCCCTCAGTCCAGATGCACACGCGCTAGAGTAATGATTGGTCAAGGACACTTCACGGGCCAGAGAGCATCAATGAAAAATTATGCAAAACGTTTTAATTTTATACTTTTTGAAAGACGTAGACGAAATTGCGTGTGTCGGCAAGTACAACAATCTTAATCTAATTTGTTGTCCAACTCAGGAACTACGTCATCATTAATTATCAAATACTGAGTATTGATAGCCATGATTCATTACTAAAATAGTTTCTATCATCGATTGAACATAATTTTGCAATTAGCACTTGCCGATAAATCTCTTAATTGACTTTTTAAAGTGTCATCGACTTTCAAGAGCCTTTTACTACGGATATCAGGGAATCGCACTTTTCGCACCATACCCTTCGTAGGGAAGATGAAGAGCATGTGTGGGACTCCCGGAGAACCGGTCTACCCACTAAACCCCGCGGCGGGTTATCTGAACAGACGGGAGAAGCTCCAGGAACGCATCAACCGCTTCTGAAGTCCTCCTTGCTGTACCTCGCGACTGAGGTACATCCTGGGATGACCGCAGTCACTCCAGGGCAGGACACTATTGCATCTCTCACCGTTCTACACAGTAAGAGGTGGCATAGCGCCCCGCCATAGATGGACTGCATGGATGCCTACTACACTGATCGTTATAGGTATGTTTTATAACTACATGTGCCAACAATAAACGCTCTCAAATTAAACGGTTCGGCTCTTCCTGCCTGTTTATTGAGAGTTCCAGGTTTTGACTGATTGGAGTCAAAACCTGGAACTCACTACCAGCGCACGTGTTTTCCTCCCTATATGATTCCGGCTCCTTTAAGCGGGGCGTGAAAAAGCACCTCACTAGGCGGCCACAGTGTAGGTCACCATACTGGATTGTTGCATTGTCTACATTCGCAATAAGTATGGTGACACTACTCTTTTATTCTGGTCATTCATTCTATCAGGTAGAGAGTCATATTGTAATATAAAAAATTATATCTACCTTAGCGAACCAAAATAATAAATTCTTCAGATTTTCATTATGAATATAGCTATGCATATTATTAAGTACTAGCAACCGGCCCCGGCTTCGCACGGTTTCTTTACGGAAAATATACTCGTAATATAGTCTACGTTACTCTAAGAAGATGTGCGGCTTAATTATTTCCGACGTCTTCAACAAATATCGTTAAATTTTAGCCAATATACTTAAAATTGAACAAATTATATATAAAAACCTTCCTCGAGAATCGCTCTATCTATTAGAAGAAAGCGCATAAAAACCGTGCAAGTAGCTTTTGAGTTTATCGCGAACAGACAGAGAGACATACGCGAAGGAGGACTTTGTTTTATAATATGTAGAGATAATGATATTGCAGAAATTGGATTATTTAAATTATGATCACTTTTATCTTATATCAATAAATATAACTTTTATGATATTTTTATATACTTTGATAAAAAAATAGGACAAGAAAGTCCCGTCGTTTGAACAAGTACAAATTATTAAAAATAAAAAACCCGACTGCGTCAATATTTAACAAGAAAAACATATAAGTTTTATCTATATTCGTAATCACCGTAAAAAAATATTTATTTTGATACCACACTCGATGTATTTTGAAAACATTTTTTTTTTTACTTTTGGCGCCAAAAATCCTTATTTTTAATTTTTTTTTAATTTTGATGTTGTCACTCTCACGACCAAGACGAATCTATTGACACCACTCACATAAAAATAGGACAAGCCGTTAAGGCTCTAGGGCGTGCCAAAAAAATTTACATGCATACATACATACATACACTCGAAAAACATAACCCTCCTTTCGCAGTCGGGTAATAAAACAGGTAGCAAACTGGTTATAAAGGACTTATCACCATCATTGACAGCCTTAAAAGTCCACTGCTGGACTGATCTCTCCTTTGTTAGTTTTGGTGTACTACACCACGCTGACCAGACGGGTTGGTATAGGGTTTGTGTCAAGTGTTCCTTCTCTTTGCAGTGCTGTTGTCATGGTAGTTTGCTCCCTCAGTCGACTCTTACGATAGCCACGGTTTGAATAGGGATGGTGACACTCTGTATTCTTAATCAACAAGATAAGTAAAGTTACTACCACCGCTGATGTGCAGCTGCAATTCAAGAGACTTCTAGTCCATTGTTGGCTTTGATGCTCCCGCCAGAATTAAGCACAAGGAGTTATGGTAACCTCACACTTGCGGAGAACAACGAATGTATTGCTTAATACCGATTTTCTGTGAGGCCGAGGTATCACCGGTCGATTCAAACAATTTTTCTTAAAGCATGGCTCTTACATTCTTCTACAATATTGTGAGTTCTAGACATGACGCGTGGTTTGGAGAGCACGCTAAGCCGTGCGTCATCGCCAAAACGGTCCCGGTTGTCATTCATACGAACATCTTTGCTTATCGTTACAGGTAGATTTATTTATTTATTTTTTATTTTACTTTATTAGGGAAACAAACAGATACAAAATATATAACAATAATATACAAGTAATTTACACATAATACAGAACAGTTGCCACAAATTAATTAAAGATTTTGAGCCAAACCAAAAAAAGAAAGTTAACGGAAATTGAAACAAGTTAAAATGTTGTTTTTAAATAGGTACAATTTTGAGTCCTGCAAAAAGATAAATTTCACAAAAACAACAAAAAACAAATAAAATCAATCAGTCAAATCAATATTTAAGTTAGTCCTTTTGACTCAGTCGTCGTTTAGGAGCCAGATTGTGATTGTGTGTATTGCCAGCCACACGGTGTGCCACTCTGCGCCTGTGAAGGGAGGAATCCGGGAACTGCAGTTATTAACACATCCGGACCCCTCCCAGCGCCTGCCCGCACAGAAGCGGGCACCGTCACCTTATGGACTCTCAATGTAGGCGACTTTATTTTTTTAATTTAGTCGTGAAGTAGATATACCCCTTAAAAAGTAAAACAAGGGTCTTCCTACAGCACTTCGAAATCGCTTAGAACATATTTTTTTATGTGCCTGCCAAAGTATCTCTACTCTGCCTGATGGAAAGCATGAGCAAAATCCAAGAGTGGTCACTTTACTTGTAGCATCCTCTCTTTGGAGATGTACGTTATGTAGTCTTGCCCACACATGACTCGCCGGCTTTCGCAATAATACTCCCCTGCGTATGAGACATTGAGACTATACGTCTATATATAAGTGAGCTAGTGAGTGAGTGCATGAATGAGTAAACTAGTGATGTGATTGAATAGACGCACACACTACAATACTCATAACTAGTCATAACAAATGCAGCATGGTGATCCACTATTGAGCGGCCTATTGAGATGCTTCTGTATCATTGGGCGTCCGGTCTCGCACTGAAACACGACAGCACGAATGCTGTCATTTCGGTTGATCTTTTGTGAGAGGGTAGCACTGCCCCGGTCGAGACGGCCCGTTAGTGTTGAAATAAGCGTGGCTCTACTACCTATGTTGTATAGGTCAGATGTTATGGTATTAGTTCAGCCGTATCGTAATAAACTTGAAGCCGACCCCAAACTTGTTTCGGAAAAAAGGCTCAAAGGAAAAGATATGGCGCGATAATCAACTAAGCATCAATATGCAGAGTTCTACCAGTTTTATTAAATACCGCTTCAGGAAATATACTTTGTTATCACATAATTGGTCATTACACATGATAATCATTTTAAACGATGCAAATTGCACGAGATCTTATCGCAAAAAATATTTCATGAAAATTAGTGCATACACATACACCTGCTATATCTAAAATTTAATTGTTACTGAGGTAAAACCGGTTAAAACAGTAGCCGACCACAAATAATCTTGGGAATGAGTGATAAAAATACTAATATATTAATATTCAATCTAATATTTGTTAAGTACACAGTACCCTGGATATTGGAAGCCACAGTGAATAGGTGCATGGTATTGGTGTTGTTAAGCACACATTACACCGGGTAAGCCTGAAATGAGAGACCGTGGGAGAGCCACACTTCGGCGTGCATGGGCCGGCTCGACCGGAGTGATACCACGGCCTCACAGAAAACCAGTGTGAAAGAGCGCGTGCACTGTGTTTCACCGAGTGAGTGAGGATACCGGAGGCCCATTTTTTTTTTTTTACCTGTGGAAATCCCCTCGGACCGTCACCCCACCGGGGTTTGCGGCGGGGCGGTGTGTCGGACTCGAACCGACTAAAACCACACGGTGTGCCACTCTGCGCCTGTGAAGGGAGGAATCCGGGAACTGCAGTTATTAACACATCCGGACCCCTCCCAGCGCCTGCCCGCACAGAAGCGGGCACCGTCACCTTATGGACTCTCAACTTAGGAGACGTTTTTTTTTTATTTAGGCCTGAATTTTTTTTTTTTACGGTATATGGGGCAAATGAGTCCATTTAAGCCGAAGTTTAGTGGCCCGAAGGCTCCAAATTCATGGCAGGCGAATACAGAGCAAGACGAGCTACCGAACGGAGGGGAGTAATCATAACTTCTTTTTTCGATACAAAATGGTCTGTCATTGTTTGCATGAGCAAATCTTCACACACACATTTTAAACTCACATACAAAACATATGCCTGTCACTACGAACAATTTCTAAGCTATTGCATTTTTAAGCTTTTATCGCGGGCTTTGAGCGCGGCGTAAACGTTTATGTGTCAGTAGTAAAGTCTTGGTAGTTTGTGGAGATATCAATATTAATTTATTAGTAAAGTGTCCTATCAGTATAAGATTAGTGAGCCTATTTGAGTCATTTGACCTGAATTATTTATTTTCTGAGCCTACAAGAATTACATCTCATTCAGCAACTTGCTTGATAACATATTTTGCAATGGGGAATATTTAAATAGGTCAATTTTAAGTGATTTAATATCTGATCACTGTGGGCAATTTGTTACATTTCCTTGTATAAAAGAAAATAGAACAAACAAAATTATATGCAGGCCCATGACCAGTAACCGATTATTGAATTTTGGTAATAACATTAGAGATAAGGTTTCCAATTTAGATTGGACTCAAAGGGATCCGGATAAGCTTTACGGCTGCTTATTCGGTATGATAGAATTCGAATTTAACAGTATATTTAAGTCAAAAACAATTATGCAAAGGCCAAAAATGACGTTGTGTGATTGGGCGACGGCAGGAATATACAGAAGTAGAGAAAGGCTTTATGGTTTGTATGCCTTGAGGCAGAGTAATTTTGACCCAAAATTTCATGATTATGTTTGTTGCGGCTTGGGAACAGTCCTTGTTATTATTCCTATCCAAATATCGTTACCTAACTTCCCACTTCCAACTCCCCTTGCACATGAAGCGAATTCTAATCAGCGCCATCTAGTGCGCGAACACTCAAAAAGAGCGCTAATGGCCGCGTAGCGCGTTCACGTTGTCGCTCGTGAAAATATCTAAAATCAATGGAAATAGACTGATCTCAGTTGTGAAAACCGTGTACATTTCATGTGGAGTGTGATCCCCTGCCTGTGCTGTGTGGGACTCTTGTCTGAACCAACCAAACGTGCTCTGATGAACCGGGTTCGTGGATGTGCTTCCGATTTGGTGAGTCCTCCCAACCTTTTCCCGTTTCTGAAGCTGTTCGTTTGTTCCTGCTTGATATCACTGTATTTAGACATACGCTAGAAAGGTGCCCTAGGTTACCGCCCGCTGTGAACCAGCCAGCAATAGCTCATTCATCAACATACAATGTTAGAAATTACTCATGGATTTTTAGGAGGACGTGTCGCGTGGCGAAGTCTTTGTGCATAGGTGATAAAATTAAGTCTTCAAATACGTACGTGGACCATTATTAACAATGAAACTGGATGTAGTAAACCTCGAGACAATGATTTAAAATTAAATATTAATAATAGGTTTTTAACAAACAACTTAGACATAGCTGAATCTTTTAATACCTTTTTCACAAATATACCAGTTAGTACAACTAGTACCTTGAATTCTTGTGCGTCCGGGTCTGAACTGTTGTTAAAGGCCAATGTAAATGAATGTAAGAATTTCTTTGCATTTGAATACATAAACCCTACAGATATTATGAAAACATTTAAGTCTCTTAATTCTAATAAAACAGGGGACTTATGGGAGATTTCTGTTAAATTAATAGAAACTATTATAATTGAAATAGCACCATTTTTAGCTGTAACTTTCAATAGACGTGTTGATTCTGGTGTTTTTCCTAACCTCGTGAAGTATAGCAAAGTAATACCTTTATTCAAGAAGGGTTGTACAACTGAACCAAGTAACTTTAGGCCAATCTCAATCTTATCGGCTATTAGTAAAAAAAAATTAAAAGTCATTTTGCAACAACTAGAAAGCCATTTTAATCTAAATAATTTATTTCACAAAGAACAATATGGCTTTACAAAGGGTCGTTCAACAATTGATGCTGGTGCAACTCTTTTGAGACATATATTTAATGCGTGGGAGAATTTGCAGGATGCAATAGGTGTATTTTGCGATCTTTCAAAAGCTTTTGAATGTGTAGAACATAGCACGCTTTTTCTTAAACTTAGACATTATGGCGTTAATGGTATTGCTTTGGAAGTGTCTCCTAGTTGAAAGATAGAATTCAACACGTAGATGTCAATGGTGCGAGGTCTTCTGGACTACCTGTTACTATTGGCGTTCCGCAGGGCTCTATACTGGGTCCTCTACTTTTTCTCATATTTATAAATGATTTACCATATTATTTAAAAGATATCTGTGATATAGTTCTATTTGCTGATGATACGTCACTTCTTTTTACAGTCGATAGTAAGCAAACAGTTTTTGTGAATGTGAATAGGGCACTAAATGATGTATTGATTTGGTTTACAACAAATAATCTCCTACTTAACTCAAATAAAACAAAGTGTGTGTGATTTACTATGCCAAATGTAAAACAGCAACGCAATAATCTAACTCTAAATAGTGAAATCATAAGTATTGTAGACTCAACAGTATTCTTGGGAATTACATTAGACAGCAAACTACAGTGGGGAGCCCAGATAGATAGCCTTGCAGGTAGACTTAGTTCGGCAGCTTATGCAGTATGGAAGATACGTCAGCTCACTGATACGGACACAGCTAGATTCGTTTATTTTAGCTACTTTCACAGCGTCATGTCCTATGGTATACTAATTTGGGGCAAGGCAGCTGATATTGAAACGATTTTTATTCTACAAAAACGAGCCATCCGCTCAATATACAATTTAGGTGCTAGAGTCTCTCTTCGAGAGTTGTTTAAAGATATAGGTATATTAACTGTTGCATCACAGTACATATTTGCAAATGTTATGTTTGTTAGGCAAAACATTAATGACTATAAGAAAAACAGTGATATACACAATATTAATACAAGAAACAAGTCTTAACTCGTTGGTACCTATCATCGTTTACATAAGGTACACAACTCGTTTGAAGGTCTTGGTATACGTCTTTATAATAAAATTCCTACAGATGTAATTGACCTTCCTATGGATAAATTCAAGTGTACTGTAAAAAACCACCTTATTATTAAAGCCTACTATACGATTGGCGATTATCTGAACGACAAAGAGTCATGGGCTTAAGGTGTTATTATATACACACTAACTTCTTCATCTTGAAATTGAGCTAAAAAAAATATATATATATATTTGAATAATGTATTAAAATTTGACATGTTGGTACTCCGGTATGAATATTGTTTATATACTCTAACCTAACGACATCTAATTCTGACAAATAATTAAGTTAAGATTTTGTTTGGGACTATTTTCTGTATAATTTTCTTTAATAATTTCCTTTTTCTCTTATTTAGTTTGTTCTTGTTTAAATTTTCCTTTATTTTACCTTTTTCTTGTATCAATTCTACTTCATTTTCATCTTTCTTTTTTTCTTAAAAATACAAATTGTTGATTGTTTTAGTTGCAACTTATAAATGAAAACATACACACATACTTGTATAATGTAAATGAATACATGATGATACTTTGGTACTTATCTAACAATATGTTTCCCCATTTATTAAATACGCACTTGTTATTGTATGAGCACCTTGTCGACTATGATTATTATTAATTATTAATTTCTTTGATATTGACCTGATAATTTGCTGTGCGGCCTGAGTACGCAGCTCAACTATGGTTGAATAGGTCGATGGCTGATCCATGCGTCTTACTTTATTTTACATTTGTGACATTTATTGATTATTTTATATTTGGACATATTACATCCTTTTAAATTTGACTGTGAGTGAAAGTGCTATTTGGATTTTATTTTCCATAAGTGGACCTCACAATATAACAATACAATGTCACAATATAACAATCTAAAAATCTTGCAGCTATCAGTAAGAACGGCGCATGATTGGTTAGCTCATGGCTGTGCAGCAATGACTCCAAACCTTTTATTTTGTTTTCTTTGGTCGACTTCGTTCTCATTCAAGTCTTTTAGTGAAAAAAAATATTGTTAACCATATTATTTTTTTTTTAAAGGAGCAACAATGGAGTTTCTTGCCAGATTCTTCTCCATGAAGGGTAGGCTGCACTTGGAACTGGCGACTAGAATCCCTCGATTTTTTAATATTAAATATTGCCTATTCATAAGAGCCTGTAAAATAAGTGCCTATATGAATAAAATCTTTTTGAGTTTGAGTTTGAGCGACCGAATCAAGAAATTCCGTAACGAAAATAAAACCTAGCACCCGAAGCTCGCACGGATCGAGACGAGCTGCTCCGAAATCGGACGAATACGTGAGCAGTTGTTTGTGAGAAAGTATATAGGTGTATAGATATCTATCATATCTTTATTATGCCACACTCACCGCATGTGCGCCCCGTAAGTATACATGTTAAAAAAAACTGCATAAATAAACAATAAATAAATTATTATAATTGCATAAGTTGATAAAAAATGCTATGCAATAGCTTTACCGCGGCAGTCCCCGAGTGCCACACGTTTATTTTTTTGAATAGGCCGGCAAACGAGCAGACGTATCGCCTGATGGTAAGCGATTACCGCCGCCTATGGACACCCGCAACACCAGAGGCGTCACAAGTGCATTGCCGGCCTTTGGGGGATGGGGAGGGGTTGGGGGTATGGGCCTCCGGTATCCTCACTCACAAAACAAAACGTTCAGATTTTCACCGATACAAAAATACATTCTGTGTCCTAACAGTTTAACGCGTAGGCCCATTTGGGCTTATACTTTGACAGAGTGGAAAGTCTTCATATGGCTACTCCCTAACATGTAGGGAGGTCCCATTTGTAGGGGGGTATTAATATGATCACAGGTTTATGAAAAAAAACACAAGTTGTACATTTTTCTAATGATATATTTATTAGAAACATAGCAACAATACCTTATTTTAATCTACATAATTACAAATGGCGGCTTAGCTACTGGCCCTTAAGCATGTCTGAAGATGCAACTCAGTACTCCGGGTGTGTGGCATGGTACGGGTGTTAAAGTACACAGTACACCGGGGGTGTTTAAATGTTGCATGTTAGCCTACACTGAACGAGTGCATGTCATGGGCGTTATTAAGTACACAGTTCACCGGGTGTTGGAACCCACAGTGAATAGGTGCATAGCATGGGTGTTGTTAAGCACACAGCACACCCTGTGTATGACTGAAATTCAACCGGGTGCATTACGAATCTACTGATAGTACTGATTTGCGTTTTTAATTATTGTAAATTATATAGACTGTTCTATTTAAATTTAACATTATTTCATAATTTCTTTGTCAGTAAAACTGTTTTCCTCTAACAAGCCAAGCCATTTAATAAAATAGACAGCTTAAATAAAATTTTCATTCACATTTATACTAACAGTCCTTAAGATATAGTTTCATTTGTGTGACAGATAGCGACGAAACTGACGAGGTAACTTAAATCAAGCGATTTTATTGTGCATCAACCTATATTTTCATTCTTCAAGTGCCAGTTTTATCACAAATGAAGTACAACCATAAGAGTTATTATTGATAGATTAGGGCAGACATATGGCTGCCTGTAAGTGGAAACGTCTAACGGTTAGAAAGAGAGATCACGGTACCCCATCTGTCTTTCTCTACTGATGCATGCGCAGTAAAGGATAAAAAATGGTAATCCAATCACAACAATTATCTGCTATTCCGCGTTAACTGCGATTCGCGATTCGCGCGAGTAGAGAGAGACAGATAGGTACCGCGATGGTCTCTCTCTTTCTAATCGAGGGACGGCTGGAGGCCTGGCTCCCCTGCTCTATCTATAATAACCATAGATCGGAGTAGGTAGATTGATTTGGGGTCAATGAGCTGGCACGTATATATAAATATGGATATGCCTCCGGGATTTTGATATTAATATGATTTTTTTTCGAATTTCAAATGTTGAAATGTGTAGGATGAAGAATATGTCAATATGAATAAGAAATATTTAACCCTTTTGCTGTCTTTTTAATAGTATATAGGTGATCGGCCTTCTATTGTAAAAATACTAAGGCATGTTATCTATGCCACTTGAGTAAAAATTTAGAAAATGTAAAGTGGACCATTTTGAAGATTATTCTTATGGATTCGCGTATGCTTTAAATGCATTTTTCTTGGCAACGTAAAGTATTTATTGTTCTATTCAGTAATTTTTTATATATTATTTATTTATTTTACAATTGAAAAACAATACGTGGTTTTCATGTACTTTACATAAATACGAATCATGATGTTACATATATATAAATATATATATATTCTAATAAAAATCTGTACCATTTTTCGATCGAGTCGCGAATCTCACATAATCAATATAATCGGTAGTAGACTTTTATATAATTAATTTATAGATTGTTTTTAAATCGCAATAAACTTAATTAAATAAAAATGAGTATTAAGTTATTATATCAAGGCTGAAACAGTCGAAAAGTGGATATCAGGTTATCCTGAATCCCGAACTACTTTACGATCATTCTAGCAGTATAATATACTGTACAAGGTGTGAAAGCCAAGTGAAAACTATAAACAAAGATTTTTTTTTAAAAAAAGGTTGTGTTTAAAAAAAAATCAAAAGACACATTGAAGGAGCAGTACATAAAGAAACTTTTAAGAAGCCGCAAGAAGAATTTTATTTTGATTAAATTAAGTTTAAATTAAGTTTAAAAAGGCGTATCCATGTTATGATTTCTATGACTATTCATGGTGCGAGTACGTAAAATCAATCTACCTACTCCGATCACTAATAATAACACTATGAGTGCAACACATTATAAATTTAAAAATTCACACCTACAATGTACCTTGTCTAAAAAGACACTAGTGACAACTGCCACAGAGATCAAGCTATATTCTATGGACTGTAGTCCATGCTTTCAAGGCATGAAATAAAATAACAATCGACTGTGATTAATCACATGATTTTTCATACGCAGTTTAGGTTTGCTATATACTTAAGCGTTGTTAACAATGAGCTGTTTTCAGACGATGTATAAAGACCCTATTTTACCTATTTAAGAGCAAGATCCAGTTTCAGTAGTTCCTGATAAACTTATAGTATAGTTAACTGCCATTATTACTTAGTGGATAAAGCGTCACCCCTTTCTGCTCGCTGACTGTTGTGGGTTTAAACCCCACATGGGAAAACACTTTGTGTAATCCAAAAATTTTTGTTTGAGTCTGGATGTTCGTTTGTCCGTTTCATGCATCTTTGTAAAGTCCCCCTGAGACACAGGCTATATTCTTAGCGCGGGAAATGTCTTTTAAAATAACCAAATAAAATAACGCTTGAGTAAATAGCGTCGTTAGGTGTACGTATAAAAAATCACGTGATTAATCACAGCGACTGTGATTTTATTCCATGCCCAATGCTTACCTCACAACAAATCAACTTTTTCAAACAAAAATATTAAATTGTACTACCTATATTAATTTGTATCAATACTGATTCGTCCATTTTCACTAGCTAATTTACACACACTTTTCTGTTTTTTTTTTATTTTCTATTTTATAAATAACAATAACAAATTAAAATAATTACATATAAATGCATGTTATATTATAATTTCCATGTTGTTTCTAACAGCACAGTGTATTTTGATGATTTGACGAGAATAACTCATTATATAACAGGTGTATTACATATATATACAGTGCCCTCCAAAAGTTAGTTGAAATTAATTCACCTTAACAATGATGTCACATAATTTCTAAACTAAGCAGTTTCAATAAATGAATTGTTTACTACTTATGTTCGGATACACTATTCTAATACGTACCAAAGAGAATTCCCAAAAATTTATTTTGTTTTTTTTTTATAATCCACGTTCATGTGCACAACTACTTAAATTGAGTGCGCCAAAAGTTAGTTGAAGTAGAAGTTATTAGTTATTTTTTAACAATTTCTGATACTCTCGCGGTTTTAAATTCATTTATTAATATTGTTAGGGTAGTGTGGGTAGTTTAAACTTAATAATAAGATATTGTTAGGTGATTTGATTGGGTTTGAATTAAAAATGGCTTCGAGGCGAAAATTAACAATTGAAGAAAGAACAAAGATTGTGTGTGAATACAAAAAATCGAAAAACTTTATTGCTGTGGGAAAATAATTTAAAGTTAGTCCTGAACGTGTGCGAAAAATAATTAAGAAGAGTTTAGATTATCCTAGTCTTGCAGGTAGGCCACATTCTAGGCGTCCTAAGGCTACTACTTCTGTTGATGATCGACAAATAGTGCGGCAGTGTAACATTAATCCCAAGATTGTGATACGAGAAATCAAAGATCAGTTACAGGAAGCAGAAACATCGGTTTCTGAAACTACTATCAGGCGACGCCTGCATGATGCTAATTTACGAGGTCACTAGTGACAACTGCCACAGAGATCAAGCTATATTCTATGGACTGTAGTCCATGCTTTCAAGGCATGAAATAAAATAACAATCGACTGTGATTAATCACATGATTTTTCATACGCAGTTTAGGTTTGCTATATACTTAAGCGTTGTTAACAATGAGCTGTTTTCAGACGATGTATAAAGACCCTATTTTACCTATTTAAGAGCAAGATCCAGTTTCAGTAGTTCCTGATAAACTTATAGTATAGTTAACTGCCATTATTACTTAGTGGATAAAGCGTCACCCCTTTCTGCTCGCTGACTGTTGTGGGTTTAAACCCCACATGGGAAAACACTTTGTGTAATCCAAAAATTTTTGTTTGAGTCTGGATGTTCGTTTGTCCGTTTCATGCATCTTTGTAAAGTCCCCCTGAGACACAGGCTATATTCTTAGCGCGGGAAATGTCTTTTAAAATAACCAAATAAAATAACGCTTGAGTAAATAGCGTCGTTAGGTGTACGTATAAAAAATCACGTGATTAATCACAGCGACTGTGATTTTATTCCATGCCCAATGCTTACCTCACAACAAATCAACTTTTTCAAACAAAAATATTAAATTGTACTACCTATATTAATTTGTATCAATACTGATTCGTCCATTTTCACTAGCTAATTTACACACACTTTTCTGTTTTTTTTTTATTTTCTATTTTATAAATAACAATAACAAATTAAAATAATTACATATAAATGCATGTTATATTATAATTTCCATGTTGTTTCTAACAGCACAGTGTATTTTGATGATTTGACGAGAATAACTCATTATATAACAGGTGTATTACATATATATACAGTGCCCTCCAAAAGTTAGTTGAAATTAATTCACCTTAACAATGATGTCACATAATTTCTAAACTAAGCAGTTTCAATAAATGAATTGTTTACTACTTATGTTCGGATACACTATTCTAATACGTACCAAAGAGAATTCCCAAAAATTTATTTTGTTTTTTTTTTATAATCCACGTTCATGTGCACAACTACTTAAATTGAGTGCGCCAAAAGTTAGTTGAAGTAGAAGTTATTAGTTATTTTTTAACAATTTCTGATACTCTCGCGGTTTTAAATTCATTTATTAATATTGTTAGGGTAGTGTGGGTAGTTTAAACTTAATAATAAGATATTGTTAGGTGATTTGATTGGGTTTGAATTAAAAATGGCTTCGAGGCGAAAATTAACAATTGAAGAAAGAACAAAGATTGTGTGTGAATACAAAAAATCGAAAAACTTTATTGCTGTGGGAAAATAATTTAAAGTTAGTCCTGAACGTGTGCGAAAAATAATTAAGAAGAGTTTAGATTATCCTAGTCTTGCAGGTAGGCCACATTCTAGGCGTCCTAAGGCTACTACTTCTGTTGATGATCGACAAATAGTGCGGCAGTGTAACATTAATCCCAAGATTGTGATACGAGAAATCAAAGATCAGTTACAGGAAGCAGAAACATCGGTTTCTGAAACTACTATCAGGCGACGCCTGCATGATGCTAATTTACGAGGTCACGTTGCTAGAAAGAAACCTCTTTTAACATCGATCCATTAAAACGAAGGTTAGAATTCTCCCATAAATATTCAGATAAGCCAATGGACTTTTGGAAGAGAGTAGTTTTTAGGGATGAATCAAAGTTCGAACTATTTGGAAATAGACGTCGGCAAAAGTAATGTTAACGCTTACGACGACAAATACTTGTAGCCCGCTGTGAAACACGGCGGTGAGAGTGTGATAGTTTAGGGGTGTTTTTCTTGGTATGGTGTGGGCCGACTGCAAATAATTGAAGGCAGGATAACAGCACAAATCTATTGTAATATGCTGCGTGACAATTTAAAACAATCTGCTGAAACAATGGGGTTGGGTCGGATTTTCAAGTTCCAACAAGATAACGATCCAAAGCATACAGCAAGGATAACCAAAGAATTTTTTGAAGATAACAAAGTGGACTTACTGGAATAAACTTCAATATCACCCAACTTTAACCCCATTGAAAATTTGTAGGAAGAATTAGACTGCAGAATCCCTGTTTCCATAAGACGCAACAGGATTTTGTTTGAAAATAATATTTTTTAAACATGATCGACTATACCGATCAAAACATTACAAAATCTTGTAGAATCGATGCATAAACGACTTAAAGCAGTTCTACAGAATATTGGCGGTCATACAAAATATTAAAAGTTAAGACATTGTCAAATACACTCCATCATCCACATCCTTAAAATAATTTTTCAACAATTTCAACTAACTTTTGGCACCGTAAATTCACTGTTAATCGACGTAAATTTTAATTATTAAAGTTGTTACGGTTCTCTTAATAATAGAAATATTCAAAATTGATTATATCTTAATTAATAGTTCTAGAAACCATGATGTTATTTGGTTTTATTATAATTTCCTTACATTAATTACGTTATTGATCATTTCAACTAACTTTTGGAGGGCACCGTATATATTATATAAGCAATTTATAGACGTAACCATAGAACAACCCGGTAGAGAGTAGCCATCATAGAGCTATTAAAGATAGATCATGGAAGACATACGACTGCCTACGGTTAGAAAGAGAGAGAAGATCGTGGTACCCCATCGTCTTTCTCTACTGACGCATGCGCAGTAAAGGGTTGTTTGTTATTATGACAACCTCGAATAAATAAAATCAAATTAAATCTACACTTACAATAAAAATGTAACAGGTCTAATTCAGTACATTAAAGATATTTTGAAAATTTTTTTTTTGGAGGGCTCTCTCCAAGAAACGGTGCTCGAAATTCAGCACGGTTTCTTGGCGAGAGGGGATGAAAGTCTAAATATGTACTTAATTGTAATTCAATAACACATAGTCTGATTTCTTTCATTCTTTTTTTGCTGGAAAGAAAAAGAATAATAGATAACGGGAAAAGTCTTTTTTTGTCCGCGGCTGTACACTGCCTGTGGGAAGCTGAGACATATGTAAATATGGCAATACGAAGTTCGCCGGCTCAGCTAGTACCTTATAAAGTTGTTTGAAGTATTGAAATATATATAACAAACAGATGGGTACCGCGATAGTCTCTCTCTTTCCAACCGAGGGACATTGGAGGCCCTGCTCTATCTATAATACCTCTATGGTAGCCATACGCAGACGTTCTGTCAAAGTATAAGCACAAATGGGCCTACGCGTTATACTGTTATGACACAGAATGTATTTGTGTGCGTGAAATTGTGAATGTTTTGTTTTAACTGTTATGTGTGAGTTCGTAGTGACAGTGGGTTGTTTTTTATGTGAGTCTAAAATGTGTATGTGTGAAGATTTTCCCTCACAACAAATGACAGACTGTTTTGTATGAGGCGCTATGGCTACTACCCTCCTGCCTGTGCTGTTCTATGGCGTGGTGTAACCACAATATATTTATCCAACGGGTGCATTATGCATTCGTGTGCTTATAATAACAAAAGTAATCCAATCTAACGAATGCATTACACACATATATATTACGCACGCATTTAACAAAATAATCAAATTAATTGAATGAGTGAATTATGCACCCGCCATGAAAGATTTATAAAAATGACTACTATTACTGTTCATTTAAGGTTCTAGATATCTGTAAAAAACAGGTACCATTCGTGTATCCGTCTGTCTGTCAAAGTCAATTCGACACGAAATAACTTCAGAAAATATACGAAAAACATAGTACGTGCCTAAAAAAATTGAAAAAAAAAAAATTGAGGGTTTCCTTCGATTTCCCTGGGATCCCATCATCGGATCCTGATATGGTGGCAATGGGACCACCTCGGGAGTATACCCTTTCCAATACAAAAAGAGTTTTCAAAATCGGTCCACATATACATACATAAAAAAAATACATACAGTGGAACATAGAACCTCCTTTTTTGAAGTCGATTAAAATTTAAGTACACATTTTAATTTTTGTGACCCAAACACAATAAGACAGCGTAATTATATTAAATTTTGAATACGTAAATAAATGTTGTTCATTATTAAAACCTGAAATATAAACCCTTGTTGCTTTTAAGATACTCCTGAATGTTGACATGCACAAGATGGCTGGCTGTTCTTAAGCCGAGTCTCAACAGAACAAAAGTCGTCAACTTTTGTGTTGTCAACACGTGTTGGTGATAAAAGTCGGTAAAGCCGAATAAAAGTTAGCAACTTTCGTGTTGTAACCTTTTTTTGTGTTGTCAAATTTCGGTGGAGACGCGCCTTTAGATCCGAGAGGCCTGAAACCGTGCAATGGGAGAGGTCTATGTCCAGCAGTGGCCTGCAAGAGGCTGATGATGATAACTCTTAAGATGTTGGGATGAGAAGAAATCCCTTGCTAGAGTTTCGCATAACCCAAGCTAGATATCTCTAGGTGTTTCAACTTCGCATAACCCAAGCTAGATATCTCTAGGTGGTTCAATTTTGCATAACCCAAGCTAGATATCACTAGGTGGTTCAATTTCGCATAACCCAAGCTAGATATCTCTAGGTGGTTCAATTTCGCATAAGCCAAGCTAGATATCTCTAGGTGGTTCAATTTCGCATAACCCACGCTAGATATCTCTGAGTGGTTCAAGACCTACTTACTGGTCCTAAAGGATTTTAGTTATGAGTACAAAAAGTAAAAGACAGTGTTGTCTGTTTGTTTCACGTTATATACATATTAATTTATCTTTTATTATACAAATCTAACCGCCAATACTACGAAATGTCCAAACATATATGCATAATACAATTTTTAGGCCAATTTTGATATGGTATTGTGGAAAAGATACATTTTTGGTGGGTTTTTATGGGACTTTTATAAGGACTTGTTTGGACGCTTTATAGTTTTAATAAATATACATGTCAAAACAATTAAGATGGGTTTTAAATTAAAATAAAACTTTTAATCTTGTATATGATACCCATCATATCACGATATGTATGGGGATAGTTACGTATGGGATAGTTACGTATGGGATAGTTACGTATGGGATAGTTACGTATGGGTTAGTCACATTTGGGATAGTCACGTTTGGAATACTTATGTGTGGGATAGTTAGAAGTTAGGTAGTGGAGACTACGTGTGGGATTATTACGTATGTGATAGTTACGTATGAGATAGTTATATGCGGGATATTTACTTTCTCCTTCGGTTATGATTGTTTAGCCTTATTTCTACTATATTTTGATACTAAATACGAAAACACTTTTCTGGCACACATTAGGAATTTTAGCTTAGAAATTCAAGTCAATATGTCATTGTTTTCTATATATTTTTATGATAGCGTTGGCAAACGAAAAGACGGGTCACATAATATGAAGTAACTGAAACCGTCTATGAACGCCTGCAACTTAGGCCCCTACACAAAATGTGTTTCATGTGAATCTTTTTCTACAATCGCTAACGCCTGTATTATTTTGTTTTGAACACGTAACTTAACGTTGAGATGACGTCATACCCATACATTTGTTAGTTTTCTTATCAAGTATACGTTAGTAGAATGTCAACTTGCCTAGGTGGCTGTAATCACAAGCGCATTGTCGGCCCTTAGGAAGGAAGGAGTACGCTCTATTCTAGAAGTTTTTAAGTAACTATATAAATACAATACCTTTTCCACAAAAGGCGAAACCATATAACAATACCAACGCCTCTCTATAAGTGCACATTTTATCTACAGTTAAAACACTTTCATAACTTTTTACATTTCGGTAACATTTTCACATCACTATGGTGGTTGGAGCTTCCGAATTATAGTTGCAGTTGGAATTTGCACTCTCACACTATATATTTATGAACTAAAATCGAAAACAAAACTAAAGCTTTAAGTTTTTTTTTACTGGGGCTCCAGGTACTAAAATTATAATTAGAAAAATGTGGACATTTAATTCACTTCATTTTCGCCTTTAGGGTTGAAAGCGTATTAAAAGCGTACAACATCTCCTATTTATTCGCGGAGCCCCAATACATCAGGCAAAGGTACATGGGGCCCCAATAAATCACGTAAGGACTACAGCGGGGGCCCCCATGAAGAAGAAATTTCAGCTGCAAATATAATTTCTTCAGGCGGATATTTTCATTAGCATCACTAAAACGGAACACTACTAAGCCTCTTAAGCAATTATAAGACGTTACAGTTCATTAAAGCTGTTTAAGCTTAAGTATTTTATTGATTTCGAATGTCGACAACGTAAATGGATGCATATTGTTGAAATATTATAATAATAACAATAATATTCTACCACATTCATACAACGCCATCTAGTTCCAAAATAAACAGGTTGTACTATAGGCACTAAGCAACTGATGTGAATACATTTTTTTTTAAATACGTAAATACTTTACATAGAAAACACTCAAACTCCGAATCAAATATTTGCAGATCACACAAACATTTGGTCCGACCCGGGAATCGACCCCGAGACCTCAAGCACAGTAGTCGCATGCGCCACCACTGTGCCACTAACGCAGTCGGTAGAGCATGCTCTACTACCTTTAAAAAAAGTATTTAGTATAGTAAGTATGAGTTAATCTAGCTATCATAGTACAAGCTCTGCTTAATTTGAAGCTAGATGGCGTTGTGTGTCACTTGTCTGAAAATATTTATGCATAGCTATGACGTCATCAACATTATTAAAAAAACATAATTTGTTCAACACTACCCATTCATTTTTGCTGTTCAATTTTGCATTTATCGTACAATTCACCAACCGACATTATTTTAACATAAAGCAACCATTTCTACACTAATAACACCGCAATTTATTTGCGTGGCAACTGCAGGATACAGCGTGACAACTGCGGGACACTGCGGGGCAACTGCGTGTCAACTGCGTGGCAACTAATATTTACGGTACCAATGTATATTGTAATTGTACTTTGTAAAAAATAACTTATATGGCGCCACTTAAACTAAAACAATTTCGTTTTATTTTTCATTTAAATTTATATTTAAAAATGAAAATATTTAACAACTATCATTCGCGTTAGTAGCACCAACTAGAAACACGTTTTATATTTAATTCTACCATATCTTAGCAACTGCTATGCGACTATTACACATCACTATCAGGCAACTATCAAGCAACAATCCGGCAACTGTCACGCAACTATCCCGCAACAATTTCATCGTTTAAAATTATTGTTCTGATACATTATATGCTAGTATCTATAGTAGTTGGGTTTAAAGGGTCCTACTTTGTTGAGGCCTAGGTACTTCGCTTGTTCGTCCGTTAGTTCCGTGAGGTGGGCATCGAACGTGGGAAGGTGCAGACTGGCTACATATTCATCCATTTTCTTTGGTAAAAGGTATACGTCAGCCTGGAACAAAATAAAATAAAAATAAAAATTTTGTTCCACGGGACGCCATTTTATTCTACGGGACGCCATTTTGTTCTACGGGACGCCATTTTGTTTTACAGGAAGAGCCTATCAATAGGATATATGTTGGACTTACCTTATATCGATGGTGTGGCGCGTTGTATAGTTCGATGAGTGCCAATGCCTGGGTGGCAGCTGTGACAGACACCACGAAGGAAGGTAGTGATGAACAGCACAGGTTGGCCAGACGACCTTCCGCCAGAAGTACGATCCGCTTGCCACTCGACCAGATTATGTGGTCCACCTGGATGTAGATCATCATATATATTTGGTTCAGTATGCCCTATATCACACGCCATAAAGCGTATTAATGTTATATCAAAACATGTGGATATCTGATTTCAGCTCGGTTGGGCCGGCTCTACCGGGGCGGTACTACCCTCGCACAGAAAATCAACAAAAATGACAGCAGCAGTGTTGTTGTGTTTCGTTGGTGAGTGCGAGACCGGAGGCCCAATGATGCAGAAGCATCCCTTGCATTCGCAGTGAGTATGGAGACCACCACTCTTGGATTCTGCTATGCTTTCCATTAGGCAGAGTAGAGTCATTTTGGCAATGCCAAACATAAAAAAACTACAGCTGTAACCTACAGAGCTTGGTATATTTCAGCAAATTATATTTTGATGCAAAATAATAATTGTAACCATTTTAACTTACAGTGTCATTTTGGGATATTGGTTCAGTCAAGACACTAGATGTATTGATAAAATAAATAAATGTATAGAGCCTGTAGGTACTATGGTTACCCGACTCCTAATGAACATCCATACTGATATCATAAATTCGAAAGTAATTCTGTCTGTCTGTTACGCTGTCTAAACCGCTAAACTTCGGTATAGTGATCGTTTTTTTTGTTGTTGAATGGGGCAAGCGATTACCGCCGCCCATGTTCACCCGCAACACCAGAGGCATCACAAGTGCGTTGCCGACCTTTGGGGGATGGGGAGGGGTTGGGGTTATGGGCCTCCGGTATCCTCACTCACTCGGTAAAACACAGCGCTGTGGCTGTATCACACCGGTTTTCTGTGAGGCCGTCGTATCACTCCGGTCGGCCCAGCCGTTGCATGCCGAAGCGTGGCTCTGCCAGGGTGGCGTTGCCCGGACTTGATTGGATTGGACTTTTCAGAAGGTCATATTCTACTTTTTGTCCCGATAACCGACATTTACGAAGGCGGAGCCGCGGGAAAAATATAGTAATATACATAAAACAATTTACGTCTAAATGACCTTTCGTTATCAATAGAAAGTCGTAGTTTAATCAAATTCAAGTCAAGAAATTCATCGCTTTATTAAGCTGATTGTCTGTCTGTCTGTCTGTCTGAAGAGCAGACAGGTACCTTTAGTCTCCACTAACCTGACTCCTAACCCTCTCCCACAGCAGGTCCGGGGTACGAAGAGCGTGGACATCAATCTCCGTGTTGCTGTGTCCCATGTTGCAGACCACGCAGCCGTTCTTCATCCGCTCCATGTGCTCCCTGGTCACCACGCCCTTGTTGCCTGTTGCTGTTATCACTATATCCACTTGTCTGATCACCTGTGATAATTGAGTCGAGTGATGAAAAGATAAAACAGAAAATCAACCGAATTCAAAGTAAAAGTATTTGTGCTTTGAATTCGGTTGATTTTTGTTTTTTAAACAAACAAAAAGAACCGAATTCAAAGCTTTCAAATCGTGGCTTTAATATTTTATTATCAAAACAAATAAATAAAATTTAAGTGTCTGTTTGTAATTTCAAATTAACAGCTTTTCACTAAACGCATTTGAATTTTTATTTTTTTATTTTTGTCGGTTTGTTTCGGGCTGGAATCTCTAGAATGGCTGGATCGATTTTGACGGGACTTTTACTTCCAGATTGATTATATGAGAAGTCACTTGGGCTACTTTTTGAGACTAACTTCATCCCCCGGCGCTTAAGACCGCAGGGCTCAGCTAGTATTAAATAAGCGACCTCGGAAAAAAATATCAACCGAAACCAAATCAACACGCAGTCGCCTGTAAAAGTTAGTAAATTAAACAAGAAAAATAGCACTTAGATAGCCCAACCTTTAGAGACAGCTAGAAGTTGCCTAACTTCACGCTACTTAGCATAAGGAGCTCAACAGTGGCTACAGACTCGAGGTAAACTACAAATAATGATTAATATATTATTGACTTTACCTCATTTAGTTTGACGACTCTGAAGCCATCCATGGCTGCCTGTAACGCACATATGGGATCGATTTCTGTTACATACACCTGAAAACATGAAACATACATATATAATAATAATAAATAATAATAAATATTTCGGAGATCTAACACACAACGCTATCTAGTCCCAAGTTAAGCAGAGCTTGTGTTATGGGAACTAGACAACTGATACAAATACATATATACTTTTTTTTGTAAATACATACATATTATAAATAGAAAACACCCAAGCTCCGAAACAAATATTTGTAGATTATACAAACATTTGGTCCGACCCGGGAATCGAACCCGAGACCTCATGATCAGCAGTCGCACACGCCAACCGCGAGACCAACGAGGCAGTTAAGTGTATATAATACGTGTAAGAAAGAGTAGCCATGAGTTTCTTTGCTTGCCAGTATTCTTCTCATGAGGCTCTACGCATTTTGGAAACTGGAAGTTATGCATCATCACAGGCAGTAGATTTTTGGTGTTTTCGCCTAATTTACCTCGACAATACAGCACATGCTGTGGCCTCTGTTTGTATCGATCTATGATTTTTAACTATAGCTTCAATTTGACGTTCACGAGTGTCACTCGGTGTTTTTTTTTTTTTTTTTTTGTATGGTACTCGTTGCGAATGCAGACAATGCAACAATGCAGCAAGGTGACCCACGCTATAGCGGCATATTGAAATGCTTCTACATCAATAGGCCTAAAGTCTTATGTAATTGAGAAATATGATGCAAGTCTGTCGGCTCTAACGAGAGGTCTATTTCCAGCAGTGGACTGTTAAAGTTGATGATGATGATATGAAAGCCACTTACAACACAGCCCAGAGCTTTCAGCGCTTGACAGCACCCCTTCCCAACTTCTCCGTATCCACACACGACTGATTGCTTCCCACCAAACATTAAATCTGTGCTCCGCTTTAAAGCATCTATTATACTTTCCCTGAAACATACATAATAATTCAAACATTACAAGTGAGAAAATAATGAGAATGTTTTCTCTCTCTCTTTCGCAAAAGACACTTTTCGCAAAATATCTCTTTTGCAAAATACACTTTTCGCAAAATATGCGTTTTGCAATAGACACCTTTCGCAAAATATCTCTTTCGCAAAAGACACCCTTCGCAAATTATATCTTTTGCAAAAGACACATTTCGCACAAACAACTATAAAATAAACGAATTAGTATATTCAATTATTAAATGTACTTATCCTACCCTTATCATAAATCCTATCTTACTCTAAGTGACGGTCACAACATTAAATAGGAAAAGACATTCTGCGAAAAAGATGTTTGCAAAATTATGCGAAAGAGATTTTTTGGAGAAAAGAAATTATGCGAAAGAGATATTTTGAGAAACAAACTTTAGTGAAATTGCGAACAAAGCAATATACAGTCTTATTGCTAAAACAGTTTTAACAGGAAATCATTACTATAGGTATGTAACTCACCGACAGGAATAAAGATTATCGAACTTAGTTTTAGTGACGGAATCGTTGACGTTCATAGCTGGCACGCACAACTTGCCCGCCTTGCTGAGCTGGTATAGCCTGTGTACACCTGTCACGCTCTCTTCTACGATACCTGAGAGAGATACAGAATAAGTTTAGTTGATTTCGGTGCCTTATTTTTATTTTTTATGTAATAGCGGGCAAACGAGCAGACGTATCGCCTGATGGTAAGCGATTACCGCCCCCCATGGACACCCCGCAACACACGGGTCACAAGTGCGTTGCTGGCCTTTGGGGGATGGGGAAGGGGTTGGGGTATGGGCCTCCGGTATCCTCGGTGAAAACAGCGCAGGCGCTGTTTCACACCGGTTTTCTGTGAGGCCGTGGTATCACTCCGGTCGAGCCGGCCCATGCATGCCGAAGCGTGGCTCTCCCATGGTAATATATATCTTCTAAAGAAATTTGGCTATTTTATAAAAAAAAACAACGCTATCGGTCAAAGTTGTCATGTGACCACATGAGTCAATCGTTACGGCTAGTTGGTGCTATAGAAGTCCTACAATAGTCTTTCTACAGAACTTCGAAATCGCCTTGTACTTGGGTTTTGGAGGTTTCATGCTTTAAAAAATCAAATTTGAGCCGTATCTTAATAGACTTAAAGCCGTCCCCAAACAGATTTTAGGAATGAGGCCCGGTAGAAATCTTTAAGATGTCACATTTAATGATGCAGGCGAAATTATTTATTTTGGACGCTTGGAATCTAGCCTAGTCTAGTCGTTGGATGTGGACAGCACAGCATCAATTGTCAATAGTTTTGAGGGGAAGCCTATGTCCAGCAATGGTCGTCTTTCAGTCCTGTTCTCCTACAATTTCTTTACCTTGGGGTTGCAAGAGCCACTAAAACTGGACTGGAGATGGAACCCACCTTTAATATGTTTGAAGGCAGCTGCATGTTTCTTCAGCATGAGATGAGTGGCGTCACCCCCATCATCCAGGATCATGTTCGGTTGCCACGTGGGCGTCGGAGTGCAGCACTGGTCTATACACCACCAGAAAGCTTCTTCACTTTCACCTCGCCAGGCGAAAATAGCGAATCCTGGAAAAAAAATATCAATAATGAACTTAATTTCAGACACATTTGTTCCAAAGTGTTATCTTCATCATTAGCCTTTAATAATCCACTTCTGGACTTAGGAATCCTTTTTTATGTTTGGGCCTACCAAAGTTGACTGCACGTTTGGCCTAGTGGTTTAACGGTCACCACGCCGTTTCCTACTTCGCCAAGTGTCGTGGGTCCAAACCCCACGTAGGACAACACTTTATGTGATCCACAAATTGGTGATCTGACTCTGGGTGTTCTTTTCGTCCGTTTCATGTATGTTTGTAAAGTCCCCCGCGACACAGGATTTATTCCTAGTGCGGGAGTTGTCTTTAAAAAATGAAAATTGACTCTACTCTGCCTAATGGGAAGCATAAGCAGAATCCAAGAGTTGTCCTTTAGTCGGCTCTTACGATATCTACACTCATTAGTTATTTGTATTTTGGAGAGAGTACATTTTAGAGAGATGGCTATTATTCGTATTTTCGTCGATAGTACTGAGGTATACTAGTAGAGACCCATAGTAAGAGAACTATTTGTAACAATTGGGTAGTTGACACCTTAGTCAAATTAGTTACTTTTTATCATCTGTCAAAACGATCACTTTGTATGAAAAATGTACCTACTAAATACAACGTTGTGACGTCACTGTTTTCGACTACTCAATTGAGCAATATATTACAATGTTTATTTGATTAAAATTTGTAATAGAAATAAAAAGCTGTAATAATTTTTAGAGATGTTTCGTAATATTCGTTTTAAGGAAGGAGACAGGTATTTATTTACAATACAGTCAACTACCCTCTGCTCAGGCTATTTTTAACCGACTTCAAAAAAAGGAAGAGGTTCTCAATTCGACTGTAATTTTTTTGTTTTCTGTTTGTTACCTCATAACTCTCGACATTCGAGTTTGATGATTCTTTTTTTATTTGAAAGCTGGTACTTCCAGTGTGGTCCCGATTAAATTTGGTCCAGATTGAAGTCGGTTTTTTTTTGTTAAAATTTGTGATTATTTTATACAGGGTGCGATGTTGGGTATTTCCCTAGTTTACACAATTCGTAACGAAACAATTCGCCAGAGAATTGGAAATAACCAATATCGCACAGAGAATCAGCACGCCGATATAGAAATGGGCCGGTCATGTCTTCAGTCGGACTGATGATCGTTGGAGGCAACACGTGTGGAGACCGTGATTTGGCAATCATAGTGTACGGCGCCCTACGGGACGATGGACCAACGACTTAAGGCAAATAGCTGGCAGCAAATGGATGTGTTCTTTCCAAGATTAGGATGGTTGGCGCTTCAGCAGTAGACATGAATATGCTGAAGTAGTAATAGTAACGCATATAACAACTTACCAGCATGTGCTAAAGCCGCTGCCACTTCGTTTTGTGTGCTGTATATGTTGCAAGCTGCCCAACGCACAGTGGCTCCTAAAGCCGCTAACGTTTCGATGAGGACTGCTGTCTGTGCGTTTATGTGTGTGCAGCCAACGATCTGGAAGGTTAAACAATATTTATATAACCTCACTTCTTCTCCCTTGCCTTTATTATTCCCAAGATTTGGGGTCGGCTACTAGTTCAACCGGTTTTACCTGAATATCAGTTTTTACACGGAGCAACTGGCATCGAACCTCCGCAACCCTAAGGGTGAACTGAATTCGAAGGCTGAACTAGTTGTCAGTATATTTGAGGGCACTGACTTCCCAATAACGGTTGCCATAGATGTTCATGACAACCGGAACCGACAGCTTAACGTGCTCTCCGAGGCACGGACGGGAAACACCGCCATCTTCCATACTCCAGGCTGCTATTAAGAATTTCTTGGAAGAAAAACCCAACAGCAGTCCGACTCGGATTTATATAACCTCACATTTTTTTAAAAAGAAATATCACTTACTGAAGTATATCTGCATCTGAAAGAGAAGCCTATGTCCATCAGTGGACTGTTAAAAGCTGTTGATGAAGTCCATCTGATACCAAAAAGAGCACAGGCTCTGGATACCAAAGTTACCAAAAAAAAAACATCGTTAGGTCGGAAACTTCTCACGCACAACACAACAATAGACTAATAAATAAAATTGGAGTGTCTATTTGTAATATTAAAATAATTACTTTTTACTAAACGCATACACACGGTACATATACCAAAGTTAGTTTTTACAATTTTTGTCTCTCTGTGTGTCTTTCTGTCCGTTTGTTTTTTCCGGCTTATCTCTGGTACGGCTGGACCGATTATAACGGGAATTTCACTGTCAGATAGCTGATGCTATAAGGTTACGAAGCTACTTTTTTAAGACTAGCTTTAATCTGTAAGAAATTGCTTTTTAGCGATAAGGCCGCCATTTGTACATGGTTTTTAAGTTGATAAGGTTCTGAATGCAAACTATTTTAACTGGTGTACAATAAAGTTTATTCTATTCTATTCTAATCGGGCGTTACACCGCGGGGTTCAGCTAGTAGTATATTATATTCTTAATGCGCGTACATTTTGTATTTACTATTGCGGGAGATGTCTTTTAAAAGAAGGAATGTCATATATGCATACCTACGTCTTTTTTCTCAGCAGTCAAGTTCACTAACCCCGCCAATAGGCCAGTCATTAGTTACCGTAAAACCATTACTTATTCAGAAAAGCTTAAACAGTTTTTCACGGTCCTTAAACACTAATGAAGTCTACGCTAACGACCTCAGAGGCCCCGGCCCAGAGGTCGTTAAGCTGTCTCGGAATTAAAGTAATCATTGTGTTGAAAAAGTTATAAAATTTAATAGAAACTCGTAATTAGAGTAAAACTTTCGTAAGTATGTACGGTTTAGCGTTGTATTATGCAGTAGATCGCTCTAAACATTGTTAAAGGAGGGTTGCTAATCCCGTATGACCCGTACTAATATATTATATACAAGCTGTGCCCGCTACTTCGTTCACGTGACATTTGGATTTTCAAGTTATTTAACATGTTTCACCGTGTAAACCTTCCCTGGACTACGACAAACATTTCAAAACCAAAATCAGCTAAATCAGCAAAGCGGTTCTCGGGTTTTAGCGAGACAAACGAACAGCAATTGATTTTATTATTTACTAGCTGTCCCGGCGAATTTCGTACCGCCATATTTACATACATATATATCTCAGCTTTCCACAGGCAGTGTACAGTCGCGGACAAAAAAAGATTTTTCCCGTTTTCTTATAATTTATCTTGTACACAAACCTTGTCCCAACAATAACAAACACATTAAAAAAAGAATTATTTAATTTGATGCAGCCGATCGGAAGTTATGCGCGTACATACATTTCGACGATTCATTTTTATATATATAGATTTATTTAATAACCCTTATTATCTGAACCTTCTTCACGACAATACAATTAATTATCTATTTCATAATACAATTAAGTCGGTCTACAAATAAGAAAATGGCTACCGATGTCGGTGTAATTTTGTTGGGTTTCTACTTCCGCAATTAAAACTGTTTTGGGTCAATTCGGGTTGAGGTCAACGCTGCCTAAATTCTTTACTTAAAAAAAGACGACTCTCGCACTAGGAAAATATTCTGTTTCGCAGGGGACTTTACTAACATTCATGAAACAGACATACACAAAGAGCACATTAAGGCGCTATCCAGTGCGACGCGGACCGTCCGTGTGTGGATTAGCATTAGTGCGTGCGTCTGTCGCGGATGAATTCGTCTTTCAGTGCTGTGCGGACCGTGATTGAGAGTTGTATAGTCAAGGATAAAAAAAATATGACGACGACGATAGTACTTCACATCCGCCCCACCCGACCGTCCGTCGAGCACTGAACAACAAGGTTTTCCGCACGCCGTTCGCGGTGCGGAAAACCTTGTTGTTCAGTGCCGCAGTGAGGAGGAGTGGCGCAGATAGGAATGGGTTCCGCGCGCTGAGCTGTCCGCGCCGCGGAGAGCTCCACGTAGCACTAAACGCGCTGTATAGGCTTAATACATTGTACCGTCCGTCACGGACATCCGCGTAGGTCATCCGTATCGCGGAAAGCTTCGCATAGCACATCTCCTTCCCATTAAAAGATTTTCAAGGTAGTAGAGCCACGCGGATTTCAGCACGAACCACCCTGGGGCGTTACTACCCTCTCAAAGAAAAGCAATCTAAAATGACAGCATTCGTGCTGTCGTGTATTGTGAATACGTGTGAGAACAAACAGACAGAGAGACAAAAAAATGATTTTTTGAAAAGCTGTCAATTTGAAATTACAAACAAATACATGTTTGTGTATAGATTTAAGTCTTATTTACATTTAATTCATTTAAGTGTAATCCATAACACCTATATTAGATGAAACTATGGTAAAATATTATTTAAAACTGTATTTTCATAGAGTTATATGTTCATTGACCCATATAATTAAATTACACAAACTAATAAGATATTCTATACAGCTATCCTATCCACTCAACTGTAAACACTTTCGGATCACCTTTGAGAAATGGGTCTTCCGTATTTTACCTGCGATGGATTAGGAATACGGAGTGCCACCACCCTCATTCATCTCGTGGGTGTCGTAAGACAGCACTGCACAGAAAAGGGCAATTTGAAATAACACCAACCCATGGTCACCATTTACTAAGGTAGTAGAGCCACGTTGAATACAGCACGAATGAGACGGCTCGACCGGGGCGGTACTACCCTCTCACAGAAGACTAACCTAAAATGACAGCATTCGTGCTGGCGTGTTTCATTGGTGAGTGCGAGACCGGAGAACCAATAATGCAGGAACATCTCAATAACCCGCCTCACCATGCTGCATGGCTACATTGTCTACATTCGCAATGAGTATGGTGACCACAACTCTTGCATTCTGCGTATGCTATTCGGTTTATATAAAAGAACGTGGTAGAGTCAAAACGATGGTCAAAACCTAGTTTCTAAAGCCAAGCCTCCACCGAACAAAAGTAGGCAACTTTTGTGTTGTGCACACGTGTTGGTGACAAAAGTTTCTGTAATTTCCTTGTGTTGGCAACAAAATTGACAACAAAAGTTGAGAACCGTGTTTCTGTTTTTGGCGGTAAACATCAAAAGAATAAGCTAATAGCAGATTATTGGCTCTGGGGAGACGCTTAGTTGGAACGTTTTTCAAATTGTTGACGACTCGGTATAGCTACAATGGCAACAAAAGTTGGCGATTTTCTGAAGAATTGCAAACAGTTGGAAACACTGAAATTGCATAATCGGCTCTAACGACACCCACGGGATGCATACGAATAGTGACACACCGTATTCTTAATCTGTCAAAAGAATAAGAAGATATCATAACTTACCTTGGCATCTTTTAATGGCTTATCATCCTTAGCTCTGGCCCTCAACGCCATGATTCCCGGCATCTCTTGTTCAGCAATCTCAATCTCCCTCCGCCCGAAGGCATGCTGTTCAATATTACGGACACAGTACGCTGGGTTCGGCTGCCCACTGGCAATGGCTTTCTCATGAGGCTGGACCCCTTCATCCTCGTCTGATGACGAGCCTGAAACAAGGAGATTCAGAATTTACAATAATTGAAGTTTAAGGTTAAGTTTTCCTGTTCAGTTAGTTTTAAAGGCACAACCGAATAAGTAAACCAATTAATGATGTAGATATTAAATTCTAATTCCTTCAGCTGATGTAGGAATATGATGCATATGCATCATATTCCTACATCAGCTGAAGGTTGAGTATGCCCTATGGCATTAAGTCCGTCTTTGTACGTCTTGTGCAATAACTTTTAAATAAATAAATATCCTGAGTATTACTAAACCAAGGAGATACGGTTTGTCGAAGATTAAGGTATAGAGAATTTTGAGGCTCTTTCATAAAGATGGCCTCAAAGGACTGCACGGTTGGCCTAGTGGTTTAATTAAGTGGTCGCCAAGCCGCTTTCTACTGTGCCAAGTGTTGCGGGTTCAGATCCCACATGGGACAACACTTTGTGTGATCCACAATTCGTTGTTCTGAGTTTGGGTGTTCTTTGTGTCCGTTTCATGTATGTATATAAAGTTCCCCGCGACACAGGATTATATTCCAAAGGCGGGAGTTGTCTTTTTTTTTAAAGGAGAACTGTGGCCTCAAAACTACTTTTCAAGACTTGTCTACGGATTTTTCCTCATCTAGGATAAATAGGTAACAAAATTCATACTTCAAGCTTAGTATATATTTATATAGGGTAGTAAAGTATTTGTGTCACGCGTGTCAAAGATCCGAGGGGAACCGAAAAGTCCCCCTCGCCCCTGAGTCCTTCTCAACTGGGATTACATCAAGCCGTCGGAAATAGAAGATTTTCTATTCTGATATTTGTTTTATCTATAGCTTCAGTGAATTTAAGAGACGTGGATGTAATAGAAAATGTACATACACTCACGTCTATATGCTTAAAGGGGTAGACAGATGAGAATTTATCAAGAATAATATGGCGGCTGTAAGTCTAGTCCCATATTTACGTAATATGGAGCAAATCAGTCTTCAACCAGTCACACAATGGCTTTTTTTAAACTTCCGTACTAGTTAAATATCCTTTGTTGCAGGGAATTTTAGAGAGAGTTATGAAGCGGACATTTTTTTATGGACATCTGACATAGAACGCCATCTAGCCTTAAATTAAGCAGAGATTGTTGGGCAGGGCTGTAGCAAGTGAAGTGACCACTCAAACCACTACCGCACCATTCGTGCAGTCAAGAAGTATAGTAGTGTCAATAAGAAGTATATGAACTGAATTGGGAAATACAATCAATATCCCAAGTATATCATGGTCATGGTGGACGAAGACTGGCGATTTGAAGCTGCCCAAGACCGGGATAGTTGGCTCCTTGCGGGAGACCTTCGTTCAGTAGTGGACGGCGATTGGTTGATATGATATCAGGGTCGCGTACCGATAAATAACATGTTCTTAATCGCGAGGGTAAGTTCTTGAAATTACTTTTTAGCAATTTCGAGGACGTGAAGGTTTTTTACCGTACATACTTACTGCTCTTTATCTAACAAGAAAATGCACTCCTAACTTACGTAGGTACAAGTATGAAACGAAGATATGAAAAACTTCTTTTCACAAAACTATAAACATTTATTACCGCCTGAAATGAACCTCTTTGCTATTTAAATAAAATGCGCGATATAAAGAAGTAAAAAAATCTAGCTCATGGAAAGCGGTGACGATGACGCAAGTTCCATGATTTATGTTCACCCAAAAAGTGCTCAACGCGCCTAAAGAAGTTTTCACTTCAAAAATGGCCGACTTACTGCCCTAAGTCTTCTGGCCTGTTAAAAAACAGTCATAAGACTTTAGGCTAATGGTATACATTTATACTTACAAAATTCACTTTGCCGCGACTGAATGGAGTCTCGCTTCTTCAGTTTTCCCTTTTCCCTTGTCCTGTTCCCTCCTTCTTGAGTTAACATTTTCTTTGAGTTCATTGTAAAACAGTTATTTCAATCACTTTTTATTTTACAAATAGAATGTATCTTTTACTACTATCTAACTTAAGGTTCTCATTTCAGTTTTTACACCGATTTATAAAACACTTATATGGGAATTTTTGGATTGTATCATTGAAAAACACTACCTCTACAGCTAGGAAGTTAGTTAATAAGAATTTATAATAGGAGATTCGTTACTCTTCCTATAAATTATACTAAAACCTTTTCTAGCAATATCAATATCTATAAACTGGTTAAACCCGTGCCGTGGCATCAGTCTTTTCACTTATCGGAAACCCCTTCGGACCGTTACCCCAATGGGATTTGCGACGGGTGCTGTGTGTGAATCAGACTAGCTTTTTCCCGCAGCTCCGTCGTCCGCGTGTCTGTCGGTTAGACATGTCTCTCCTCAAGAATCAAAGTAACTGAGAGACAGCGACCTTGAAAGCGTAACAGACAGACAGAAATACTTTCAAATTTATAATATTAATTATGACGTTTTCTTTCGTGTCAAGCCAGCCATATGTCGCATAGGGAATCGTATCCAATACAAACATACTATCAAAGATAGCAGAGAAATAACTGGTTACGAATCAATATTATAGCTATTTTTGTCGATTGTACATTATTGGTGTAACGTCGCTTTACTGCTGTTGTAAAAAGTCAATACTATTGTATCGTGTGGTTTTGACGACCCAAATGTCATTCTTTTTTGCAATCAAATTAAGTTAAAAAAGCGTTTATTACCTACATTTATTTGTCAGGCTAACGTAAATTTAACTTTTATTTAGGACTTTTGCATCGAATATTATTCATCATTGGTTTTAATTTTATTTTCGCGTAACCCTAATTTTTTATTAAATAAAATTTGCCTAAGTAACTCCTTATAACATCAGCTATTTGCCAGTAAAGGTCTCGTCAAAATCGGTTTAGTCGTCATTAACAACCCATAACACCCCACTGCTGGGCTCGGGTCTCCTCTTAGGAGAGGGTTAAGGCCATACGTCCCCACGCTGGTCGAGTGCGGGTTGGGGATTGGCAACACATCGTTGTGGCTACGTAATCTTGCCGTTGGGTGTTTTAAGCCACTCAAAGGCCTCCAACTAAGCTTCACGACTGTTATCATATTATGATAACAACCGGGACCGACTGCTTAACGTAACCTCCGAATCACGGAGACAGACGCTCATGCCACTAGCGGTCACCCAGCCAGGTACTGACCGCGCCGTAGTTGCTTACCCTCGTTGATTGTTTCTAATCACCGAGTGCAACAGGGCAATGAGCACCTCAAAGTTGAAACAGACAGGTTATTTTTCTTTTGATATAAATACCATATATACTTCAATACGCATTTAATGAAAAGCTGTTAATTTATAATACAAAATTTTAACAAGACAAACCAAAAGAACTGGACCAAATTGGAATTGGACTACACGGGAAGCATCAGCTTTCAAATAAAAAAAGTATCATCAAAAAAGGTTCACCCAGTCTAAAGCCCTGAGGTAACAAACATAAAAAAATACAGTTGAGTTGATAACCTCCTCCTTTTTTTTTGAGTCGGTTTAAAATTACAAACAGATACTTAAATTTTATTTAAGTATTTGTATAGACATTGACGGGTCAGTTGGTCTATCTGTCTATCTAACCCTTCGATTCCGATTCTCATGAACAGATTTGGCAATCGTTATTGGGAAGTCAGAGCCCTCAAATATACAGACAACTTTTTTTACGTGTGTAAACCCCCACGAGCCGTCACCCTATCGGGGCTTGCGGCTGGGTGGTGTGTCGGAATCGGACCGACTAAAACCACACGGTGTGCCACTCTGCGCCTGAGATGTGAGGAATCCGGGAACTGCTGTTATTAACACATCCGGCACACCCGGAAAATAAAATGACAAATAGTTCAACCTTCGAATTCAGATCACCCTCAGGGTAGCGGATGTATGATTCCTGTCGCTCCATGGAAAAACTGATATTCAGGTAAAACCGGTTGAACTAGTAGCCGACCCCAAATAATCTTGGGATTAATAAAGGCTATAGGAAGAAGATCTGTCGGCCCCTGCTAAGCCCACTACTATAAAAAATAAGAAATCGGTATTGAATAAATTTTTAGTACTGAGTCCATAAATTTCCAATTTAAGTTTTTCAGAATCTCTTCAGTTCTGTTTAAGCTTTGTCATTTATTTCGGGACAACAAAACAATAAACTTAACATACTTGCGTAGTAAAGTTTGGATCTAAGTGGAACCAGCCATAACTTTAAATATAATAACGGTACTAATATAAACTTTTTACTTTTCTTCATATTATAGTCGTAACAAAAGTTTGAAAAAGAAAAAAAAAGTAGGCGTCTCGGGACGCCCGACAGAAGATAAAATTGGCGTTCGGGACGGTCGGTACGGCATTTTCTGCGTTCTACGCAGTCTGCTCTCTGTTTTAAAAGGGAAACCATACTGGCGTCGTAACGCGTTACGTAACGAAGCGGTTTACCCTCCCATAAGAAGTTGTCACTTCAATAAACATAATTATTATTTTGATAAAGACTTATTGATAAACCCGAGCAGCAGGTGGGGATATGCGGACGGTGCCAACCGGGCTGTTTGTGTGGTGCAATTCAAACAAAATCGACGAACCTGAAGCCGACCTCAAGTCGGTTAAATCTACCACGATACGGCTGAACTACGGCTTTTTCGGTGGACTGACTGCTATCACAAGTACTAGGTACTTGGGTTGTGGAGGTTTGATAGCAGTCGCTCCACGTAACTATCGATATCGAATGTCACCGTGGGAGAGCCACGCTTCGATATGAATGGGCCGGCTCGACCGGAGTGATACCACGGCCTCACAGAAAACCGGTGTGAAATAGTGCTTGCGCTGTGTGTCACCGAGTGAGTGAGGATACCGGAGGCCCATACCTCAACCCCTTCCCCTATCTCCCTCATCCCCCAAAGGCCGGTAACGCACTTGTGACGCCTCTGGTGTTGCAGGTGTCCATGGGCGGCGGTAATCGCTCACCATCAGCACCACGAGCAGACGTATCCCCGTCTGCTCGTTTGCCAGCCTCCATAAAAATAACAAGTTCTGTAGACAGAGTGTTTTCGGACTTTTCAAGGCTATTATATACTTGACGTAACGATTGCCAATGATGTATGTACGGTAACCCAGGCGGCTAAACATGGTCTCCGAAGAGTTTCAATCATTTCAATGTTAAGAATCGTCCCCCATCCATAGACAGACCTGGTATACATACATATAATACACGCACACAAACAGTAATCAAACAATAAACTGAACTCATAACATTCATTGACCTATCCACTTAAGCATGCGGTTTAATGTTACGGGATGATATTATGCAACATGCGTTCATCGTTCAGCCATGTCTAACATACCTAATGTAGTGTATACGTCTATACAGTCACCTTACTCGGTTACTCATTCATGCACTGACTCATTCGACGTACAGTCCCGTACGCACCAAGTTAGTAATATGCGAGAGTCGTTGGCCAGAACAGACGCGTTGGTAAGTCTGTCCATTAAGTGCCTGTGTAATGCACATCCCTAAATAGAGTAAGATCCCAGAGCCGTAAGACACAACTTATTTTCTAAAGCATATAACTTTCGGTTCTCAGTAGTCTCTTGTGTACTTTTTAATACCTGAATGTTTGTGGAGCTTGCCCGGTGCCACCTACGCAGGTACCGGTGAGAAAGGTAACTAAAAATCAGAGTTACTTTACTTAAATTTTTATGACTGATTTTTATATATGTTTTGTAGTATATTACTCTGAAGTCATAAAAAAAAATCAGACGCTTTCCATGGGCCAAAACTTTTATCAGACGCTTTAAAGCTCTAAGAAAACTACATGAACTTCATTTATTATGTTTTGTATCGAAAAATGACCCTCCGTTCGGAATCCCGTGTTCCTCTATAGTCTTTAAAGCTTTTTCTTCTTGCCTGTTTTGTTCTTCTCACCAATGTGCTATGCAATGTGTTATCTTATAAATTGGTACCCTTGCCAACAGCTGACAACACACTGCATAACACCATCCATACACAAACCCATGACGTTTATAGGTCGCACAGATTATTTACACATAACTGTATACATATAGCTACAACGAACGCGACCGGTTTACCGATAGCAAATCGATAAGTTTTTTGCCGACTGTGACAGCCAACATGCAATATTTTTTGTACAAAATGTATTTGAACTCTCTAGCACAGTAATAACCTAACACATGTCAGACCTCCTACCTAACGTAGACAGTGTCTGTATAATCTCTTTACTAATATAATTCACAAAACCGATGTAAAATCTCACTTACAATAGATAGATAATGATAAACATCATAATATTGCTTCCGATTTAGATCTACTAGATGTGAATCTAATCTAACATGTATTTAAAACTAAAGCTAATTAACGTATTTGGTAGTTAGAAGACGTATTCAAAATCTAAATTTATACAAATAAGTAAATTGAAGTGTGTTTATAATTTCAAATAAACAACTTTTCACTAAATGCAACTTTGCAAGACCCGTGCAACTTTGTACGTGCCTCTTAAAATACCTTAAAAGTAATAAAATTTTCCAGTTTTCGCAATATTCTTCATTGGTGATCAGCTCCTATTGGTTGTATCGTGACATTATAATACAGTCCAAACAGTCCAAAACCTTCCTCGATAATAGTGCAATCCAATACTGGGTATTCTTATTAACGGTTACAGCAATGTTTGTAAGGTTCCCCACACAAGACATATTCCTGGAGCGGGAAGTAGTCTTTTTAAAAATGAAACGAAAATATCACTAATACAATCTTTCAATTCAAACTTGAAACACTTGCAAGTTGCACCAAGGAGCTGCATTTGCAATAAGGATAGCCCTCTTAACCAAGAATAGGGTAGATGAATGTGCGGTCAGCGATGGGGGGGCCTGGTCGTAAAACTGCGGTCAGGCCACAACATATAACAGTTGGGCTGAACCGGCTGAACCGTGAAGGCGGGGGGGAAGCATAGGCTTCCCCCAGGATAGAGTCTCTATAGACTCGGCGTCGTTCCTGGGGGGGACCTGAAATAATATGGTCCGGGTCCTCCTCAAAGCAGGGCGCCTGAGACCGGCTGCCGGGGTCCCTGGTCACATACCTGGCTCCTCAGTCCCCGAGGAGCCGGAGATCCGAAGGGATTTTCCACACCGTCAACAAAAAAAAGAGTAAGTTGATGACTGTATCATAAATAAATCCCGATGTCTATTTCATTAAAACGAAATTACAAACATCCCGGAAAATATAATTACCTATTACAACTTTTCATTTCTATTACAAACTAGCTGACCCGGCGAACTTCATACCGCCATATTTACACATGTCTCAGCTTCCCACAGGCAGTGTACAGTCGCGGACAAAAAGAAATTACTATTCCCATTATCTTTTAATTATTTTTGTACACAAACCTTGTCCTAACAATAACGAACACATAGAAAGAAGTATTTAATTTGGTGCTGCCCATCGGAAGTTATGCGCGTATATACATTTTAGCGTTTCATTTTTTATATAAATATTAATCAAGTAAACATTGAATTAAATTGCTCAATTGAGTAGTCTAAAACAGTGACGTCACAAGTTTGTATTTAGTACATTTTTCATACAAACTTATCGTTTTGACAGATGATAAAAAGTAACTAATTTGACTAAGGTGTCATCTATTATCAAAGAGAGAATAACCAACACGACTGCAATTCATTATAACATCGATGGATCTACCTTATAGCCAAGTTGAAAGTGTTTCACGTCGATTCTCTTTCTACAATCGCTAACGCCTCTATTCTCTTATATTATTGGCTAATATTTTGTTATGACCCCGTGATACATTGAGCTGACGACATTCTCATACATTTGTTAATTTCCTAATAACGTTTACGTTTTGTGGAATGCCAACTTGGCTAGGGATAATAGTTTCTAAGGTTAGCGCTAGATTAACCAAACTAACAAACTCTTCAGCGTACACGGTAATTGTTTTATTGATTGCCATTATCCGCCTTCATTCGTCTATAATAAGAAAGGAGAATGTTACGGCATGAATGACGTCATCTGAGCTTACGTCATTGCAATCGCCATAACGGGGATAATATTGATGAGATTTTACGAGGTATTATCATTTAAGCTTGGTAATATGCATCTCATCAACAGCCTTTACCAGTCCACTGCTGGACCTTATAGGCCTTAGAAAGAAGGTTTTGTTCTACCATGCCACGCTGGCCAGACGAATAGATAGGTATAGGGCCTTCAGTTTGTGATGTTGTAAGGGGAAATAAACTAAACTGAACCGATATTTAATCGACTTAAATAAAATGGAGGAGGTTCTCAATTCGACTATTTTTTTTTTAATGTTTGTTACCTCATAACTTCGACTGGGTGAACCGATTTTGATGATTCTTTTTTTATTTGAAAGCGGGTGCTTCCCATGTGCATTTAAATTTGGTCGACTTTTTGATTATTTATGAAAAAAAAAAAAAAACGACGACGAAGTGGGCACAGGTCAGTTTTTTTTTAAAGACGGCTCCCGCATTTAGAATATACATCCTGTGTCGCGGGGGATTTTAAAAACATACATGAAACGGACACAAAGAACACCCAGACTCACAACAACAATTTGTGGATTACACAAAGTGTTGTCGCATGTGAGATTTGAACCCTTGGCGCAGTAGAATGTGGCGGGGCGACCGCTCTAACCACTAGGCCAGCCGTGCAGTCAAAAAATTAGTACATTATACAAGTATGTTTATCAGCAGCCTGGTTACCATATCACAGGTTGTGTCTAGTTTGGGATAAGAGAAGACGGGTTTTGTATGAGATGTATAAAGTTATTATGTACTAGTTGTTGCCCGCGGCTCCGCCCGCGTATATGTCGGTTATCGCGGCAAATAGTAGCCTATGTGTTATTCTTATGTATAAGCTATATTACTGTAAAGTTTCATCCAAATCCGTTTAGCAGTTTTTGCGTGAAAGAGTAACAAACATCCATCCATCCATCTATCCATAACTACAAACTTTCGCGTTTATAATATTAGTAAGATTATATTAGCCCTGTACGGTACACGACCCTAATATCCCTTTAATCGTAAAACCCTTTCTGTAATGGACCCTTAATTAATCGGTGTATTATTTTGCTAACGGACTTTAATCGATCTACGATCTATACAAATAAATAGAATTTAAATATCTGTTTGTAATTTCAAATTAACGGCTTTTCACTAAATGCAAATGAAAGTAAATACGATTCTTACATCGAAAAATTAAATTTATAATTTTTTGTACGTTTGTTTGTTCTGGCTAACCTCTGAAACGGCTGAACCAACTTTGACGGAACTTTCACTGGCAGATAGCTGATGATATAAAGATTAACTAGGGCTATTTATTTTTTAGACTAACTTCGCCTTGTATCGTTACCCGCGGTACGACGATAACCGCAGGTAACACCGCGGGGTTCAGCTAGTTTAAAACATATCCTGATCTCCGTAATCTTATCGCAAGATCAGGTATACTATTTCTCTTCAGGCGAGAATTAAAAAAAATATAAATAATAGACTGCTCAAATGAGCTATATATTTTAATGTTTATTTCATTAAAATTTATGATAGAAATGAAAAGCTGTAATAATTATATTTCCCGTGATGTTTTGTAATATTCGCTTTAATGAAGGAGACATCGGGATTTATTTACGACTAGCTGAACCCCGCGGTGTTACTTGCGGTTATTGTCGTACCGCGGGTAACGCCGCGGGACAAAGCTAGTCTAAAAAACTAATTTAGTTAGTTAAGTTACTCCTTAGATCATCAGCTATCTGCCAATGAAAGACCCGTTAAAATCGGTCCAACCGTTCCAGAGATTAGCCGGAACAAACAGACAGACAAAAATTTAAAAAAAATGCTATTTTGGTATATGTACCGTGTATACAACATATGCACATAATAAAAAGCGGTTATTTTTATATTATAAACAGACACTCTAATTTTATTTATTTGTATAGATACAGTCATATACCCTATTAAATTTGCCTAACAATCTCAGTAAGTTGCAAACTATAACTAAGTGAACTGCCTTGATAGCATTACACCAAATAAGGTGCAAACAAGTTCCTACGAGAGACTATTAGTCGAATAGCTCGCCCCAGTTTCGCAGACTTCCTCAAAGATTACGGCCAGGGTTTGGTTGTTTATACTTATATTTGTATTAAAAGGTAGTAGAGCCACGCTAATTGCAGCACGGTTGGGCCGGCTCGACCGGGGCGGTACTACCCTCGCACAGAAAATCTACGTAAAATGACGGCGATCGTGCTGTCGTGTTTCGTTGGTGAGTCCGAGACCGGAGGCCCAATGATGCAGAAGCACCACCAGGCCGCCATAGTGTGGGTCACCATGGTGCATTGTTGCACTGTCTGCATTCACAATAAGTATGGTGACCATCACTCTTGGATTCTGCTTATGCTTTCCATCAGGCAGAGTAGAGTCATTTTAGCAGAGCCATACATAAAAAAAAAGTATCTACTAGCTCAGCGCCGCGGTGGTACCCGAGGAGCGAAGCTAGTCTAAAAAAGAGTAGCCTAAGTTACGCCTTATATCATCAGCTATCTACCACTGAAGGTCGCGACAAAATCGGTCTAGCCGTTCCAGAAATTAACCGGCACAAACATAATTAGACATACAAATATTTAACACTTTATTTTGCTCTTCTATGTGCATTTAGTGAAAAGCTGTTAATTTGAAATAACAAACAGACACTTTAATTTTATTTATGTTTATAGATGTAGAAATACTAAGAAATTATTTATCTCATAACCCATCGCCATGACAAAATGCATTATATTTGTTCCTAGAAGGTCGTTATAAAACAAACCTCATGTTTTATTGCATACTCAGAACTCAAAGTACAACCACGTTTTGTTTATTCAAAAAATAAAATTCAATGTTAATCTCAGCAGTAAAACAGCTCGTAAATAGTTTACGCATGTGGTAACAGATTAAGAATACAGAGTGTCACCACCCCTATTCATCCCGTGGGTGTCGGAAGAGCGACTAAAGGCCGACACACACGTTGAAGTATACTTGCGCAAGTCCTGTTTTGTCTGTCTCAAGACTTGCGTGAAAGAGACAGACAGATAAAACCACAGAACACATGACAAAACAGTCTGGACTTAAGCAAGTATACTTGAACGTGTGTGTCGGCCTTAAAGCCGGACATACACGTTCAAGTATTGTCGGCGACGAAGACCCCACTCAGGCAACGTAGCGCAAGTAGCGACAGCTCTAACGAGCTTTCAGCTTTTAATGTAAATAAGGTAGAAATTTTAAGATTGAATCATACAGTAATACTTAGTTCTTATATACATATTTTGACTTATATTTGGTACTAAACATGTCCTTAGTATAGAGTGATAAGTTGTTTAGGTAACATTTTAATATTTCTATAAGATTCTAATAAGAACGTAATATTGCTTTTACTTATTACTTAAGAAAAAGAATTGCTAGTAAATCTAGTAGAGTGATAACAATTAAGTCCTATTGTGTACGGTTTCGTAATTACGTAATTCTTTGTTAGTAAATTTTATGTGATAAATACTAATTAAAACTAATCTAAATGGATAGAAATAACATAAAAACTCGTAATATCATAATAAGAAACTATTTTATACTATATTTAAGAACTATTAATAGGAATAGCAAAACTGTCTTGAGAATTTTTGTTGTTTTCGCTCTAAAAAACACAATTTGAATTGTAGTAATTATAAAAATTGTTATACCATTATATAGAATAAGTCATAACGAGTAATTTGATGTATATATTGTAATAGTTTTTATAAGGGTTTTTTAAGTAAACGCTTTTAAAGGGTTCGGCTCAAGTGAAAAAGGTTCAAAAAAGCGATCAATTTTACGTGGTCGCCTATAAGGGCGGACCGGCCGCCTTATAAAGCGAGCCGTTTGACGGTTCGAGTCAGTCGCAGCGTAGCCACCGAAGAGGCAACAACACCTAGATAGAAGCCGAACCCTGAAGCAATAAAAGAAAAAGCATTCTTTTATTTTATCCCTTATCCCTTAGTATCAAGATTAGTATCAAGATTAATATCAAGATTAGTATCAAGATTAGTATCAAGATTAATATCAAGATTAGTATCAAGATTGGTATCAAGATTAGCATCAAGATTAGTATTCAAGTTTCCTCTAAACAAGTCCCTTCGAAATACGCATTCAGGGGTGCGTGGGACGTACGTTACCAGCGCTAAATTAAACGTACGTCAATCAAGTGGGAGAAGTCCCAGACTGCTAGGGAGTAGCCCGACAGTCGCAACAGTTGGTCCTTCGAGCCGGATCCCTGCCAGAAGATGCCAGTAACTAGGTCACATAAGGATGCCCCCTCACACCCCCCGTCTCGTCCTTCAGATAAGGACGCGACAGAAGAGAGTTCTGGGTCAGAAGGGGTCACTACGGCAACTTCTTCAGGAACCGAAGGGACTTCCGCAACGGAAACTACGACTACGACTGCGACCACGGCGGCAACCAGTGACGCCGCACGAAAGGGAACGACCAAGAAGACTCCAGAAGATGTTCCGGAAAAGGGTGCTGATGGTTCTGCCGCCACCCTGAAACCGAAGGAGGTCGGTCGTCGCGCCAGGTCCACGAAGACCACGAGTTCCTCAGCCAGAAGACGCGAGCTGGAAGCCAGAGAAGAATTGGCACGCCTGGAGCTAGAACAAGCACAGGCTGCGGCAAGACTGGCTCGTGTCAGATTGGAGCTGGCACAGTGTGCAGATGAAGACTCCGTGGATGAAGACCTGGAAGATAGAACAGCACAGGTGCAGAACTGGATTCAATCTTCAGTACTAGAAGACTGTCATACAGAAAGACCAGAGCCACGAGGTCAACGCCCATTGAAAGAGCCACAAGAGATGAAACCTGAAGAGAACTCCTCAACGAAAGGTGCTACGATTGAAATTCAAGCATTAACGACTGCGTTGAAAGAGGCCTTTGCCACACGAGGAGGATCAGGAGGAGGATCAGCAGAGCAGCCGAAGTACATTCACGAGTTACCTTACTTCGACGGCAACAGCAGCGAGTGGTTGGCGTTCAAGGTTGTCTACGAAGACACTGCACCAATGTTCAGCGAAGTTCAGAATATGGCTCGACTAAGAAGAGCACTGAAAGGAAATGCAAGAGAAGCTATCAAGAGTTTGCTGTACTCCGAAGCCTCTCCGTTAGAAGTAATGCAAGCCCTCAAAAGAAGATACGGAAGACCTGATGCGCTGGTGCTGGCAGAATTAGAAAAGGTCAAGGCGTTACCAAGGATTACACAAAACCCAAGGGACATATGCATATTCGCAAGCCAGATCAACAACAGCGTAGCAGCGATAAAAGGGTTGAAGAAACCACAATATCTATATTCACCTGAGATGGTGAAACAAATTATAGAGAAGATGCCAACGATACTCAAATTCCGATGGTACGACTTCACAGCAGCAGCAAAAGAAGGCGAGTTCTCCGACCTGACACTTGTGTCGAGGTTTTTAAATACGGAAGCAGACAAGTGTGGAGCCTTCGCAACGACGGAAGACAAAAGCGGATACAGGAAGACTCTTCGACAAACAACGCATTGTGCAAAGGAAGGGGACTTCAAAGGAAAAGGAACAAAGCCAGCAGAAAGGACCTGTCCTGCATGCCAGGGTGAACACTTTCTCGTCGACTGTCAGAAGTTTCTGAAGGCGTCTGTACAAGATCGGTGGACGACGGTCAAGAAGAGTCGCGTCTGCTTCAAATTTTTACAAGGAAGACACCGGAAGGAGAGCTGTAGGAAACCGCCGTGTAAAGAATGCAAACGGTGGCACCATCATCTGTTGCACGTCGACCCAGAAGAAAGAACCTCGGAAAGGAAAACAGAAACACAACCAGAGGTGACAAGCATCATGGCATCGGTAAATTCAGTTAACAATGCAAGGGCGTACCTGAAGATAATTCCAGTAGAAGTCTCCGGTTCGCGAGGATCAAAGAGGATACTGGCCCTTATGGATGAAGGGTCAACGGTGTCACTAATCGATGAAAAGGTGGCAAACGAAATCGGCGCCAAAGGAAAGGCCGAGGAACTGATCATCGAGACCGTCGGGGGTAGGCTCATGCGAAAGAAAGACTCTCAAACAATGGACCTTGCAGTAAAAGGGGTTCATCAACCAGAGGAAACAAGGAAGATTCTCAGAAGAGTCCGGACAATAGACGAATTGAAGCTTACACCACAGTTCCTCAACAGAAGAAGAATCGAAGAGTGTGAACATTTGAAGAACTTAGCCGACACTCTACTTTACCAAGGAGAGTCACCACGACTGCTCATCGGTCAAGATAACTGGGAGCTGATCGTGACTCAAGAAGTAAGAAGAGGGAAACCAGGACAACCAGTTGCCTCCAGAACAGAACTTGGCTGGGTGCTGCACGGGTCGGATATGGGAAACATAAGACAAACACACTTTGTAAATAGATGTCTTCATGTTAGCACACCAGAAGAAGATATGCATCAGACTATAAAGGAGCACTTCGCCATCGAAGCACTTGGTGTACAGCCACGCAGACCCACCACCGACTCGGAAGGAAAAGCACTCGCCATCTTAGAAAAGACCTGCAGAAGATTAGAAGATGGTCGATTTGAGGTTGGACTTCTGTGGAAGAAAGAAAATGAAGAAATGCCAGAAAGTTACACTTCTGCCAAGAACCGACTGACGAACATCGAAAAGAAGATGGACAAAGATCCTCAGTTGAAGGCGGAATACGGCAAGCAAGTCCAACACTTAATCGACAATAAGTATGCAGAAGAGGCAGCTGAGGGAAAGGAAGATTCAACGAAGTTATGGTATCTCCCTCACTTCTCCGTAGTTCATCCGTTGAAGAAAAAGATAAGGATTGTTTTCGACGCTGCAGCCAAGTCAAAGGGAAGAAGCCTCAACGATGCTCTCCTGCCGGGACCAGACCTATTGCAATCGCTTTTTGGAGTGTTGCTGAGGTTTCGGCAAGGACCGTTAGCAGTAGCAGCAGATATCAAGGAAATGTTCCTTCAAGTTCGCATACGACCAGAAGATAGAGACAGCCTAAGGTTTCTGTGGCGCGGAGATCTTAGAGACGTGCCGCCGAAGGAATACAGGATGACATCAGTGATCTTCGGTGCTACATCATCTCCGAGCACGGCAATCTATGTGAAGAACCGAAACGCGGCGGACTTCAAGGAACAGTATCCGGAGGCTGCGAGAGCCATCGAGCTGAATCACTACATGGACGATTATCTACATAGCTTCCATTCAGAAGAAGACTTTAGAAGAGTGACAGCACAGGTGAACTCTATTCACAAAAAGGCAGGCTTCGAACTAAGGGGATGGGCATCAAATCAACCTGAGCTGTTGCAAGACATAAGCATCGAAGACACAGAGAAGACTGAAGTAGAACTTGGAGAAAAAGAAGAGAAGACGCTGGGCCTTCGCTGGTTTACAAAAAGGGACTCCATAGGGTTTAGGGCGAATCTTCGAAACACATCAGAAGAAATAGTCAAAGGTTTCAAGGTGCCCACCAAGAGGGAAGTCACCAGTGCAGTAATGTCCACGTTCGATCCACTGGGATTAGTGTCACCGGTCCTCATCCAAGGAAAGAAGCTGCTCCAGAACATATGGCGAAGCGGCGTAGGTTGGGATCAAGAAATAGAAAAGGAAGAGTACGAAGCTTGGAAAACTTACCTTGAGAAGATGAAGCTGCTCCAAGACCTTCAGATACCGAGATGCCTAGCACCACATCGCACCGAGGGGGAGCTACACACGTTCACTGATGCAAGCGAGTCGGCGTACGCAGCCACAGTATATTGGAGAACAGAAGAACAAGATGTGACTTACTACGTAAGCTTGGTTGCGGCAAAAGTAAGAGTCGCGCCATTACAGCCGGTTTCAATCCCTAGACTCGAACTACAGGCTGCTCTATTAGGCAGTAGACTAGCACACTCGGTGGAAGAAGAAATGGATCTGAAGGTGCAGAGAAAGATCTTCTGGACAGACTCCAGCATCGTACTCTCATGGATCAAAACAGACCCGAGAACATTCAAGACATTTGTAGCTCATCGCTTGGCGGAGATAGAAGACCTCACTAAACCACAGGATTGGAGGTGGGTGCCCTCTGCTAAGAACCCCGCGGACGACGCAACACGTAACGTGCCAGAGCAATTCGACCATAACCACCGATGGTACACCGGTCCAGACTTCCTGAAGAAAGAAGAAATGCACTGGCCTGAGGCAAGAAGCTTTAAGAAAGAAGCCACTGGGGAAGAAAGGATACACAGCATAGACGCCACAGCAGCAATGAGCACCACCAAGCCATTTCCAGAACCAGAAAGATTTTCATCATGGCTGAGACTCTGTAGAGCCACAGCACGAGTACTGCAGTTCATACGACGCTGCAGAAACAAAGAAAGGGTCCACATAGGAAGACAAGATCCCGCCTGGAAGATGACGCAACCAAAGAAGCTGAAGACCATAGAAAAGATTAATCGGCCTTCTAGAAAACCAGAAACGAAGTACCTACCGATAGATGCAGACCTACTAGAACAAGCGGAAACTCTGTTGCTGAAAGGGAGCCAAGAAAGAAGCTTCAAAGAAGACATCAGGCACATACAACAAGGGAAGCAATTAGAGGGCAATAGCAAATTAAAGAGGCTCGACGTAGTACTAGAAGGAGGTCTTCTGCGTCTAAAGGGACGGATCGACGCGATACAGGGTGTGACTAGAGACTACAAGCGCCCCGTCGTGCTGGACAACAAGGACAAGATTACAAGACTCATCCTAGAACATTTCCACTGCCGTTTCAATCATGGGAATCATGCGACAGTGATGAATGAAGTAAGACAACGCTTCTGGATATTAGGATTAAGATCAGCAATCAAAGCGGTCCAGCATCAATGTCAGTGGTGTAAGACAAAAAGGGCAAGGCCGCAAGAACTACCGACGGGAAACTTACCAGTTGAGAGGCTGATGCACAGTACCCCTCCGTTCACATGCACCGGCATAGACTACTTCGGCCCGATGACAATCACCGTAGCGAGAAGACACGAGAAGCGATGGGGAGCACTCTTCACCTGTTTAACCACCAGAGCGGTACACATCGAGCTTGCTCCGACACTCTCCGCCGACTCCATGATAAATGCGCTACGACGATTCGCCGCAAGAAGAGGAATGCCTAAGACGATCTACACAGACAACGGAACTAACTTCGTCGGTACAAGTAAGGAATTAAAAGAAGCACTCGACAAAATGAACCAAGAAGACCTCGTCTCGGAAGCGGAAAAGATTGGTGTGCAGTGGAAGTTCATACCACCCGGTGCACCCAACATGGGCGGTGCATGGGAGCGTCTGGTGCGATCTATCAAAACCGCATTAAACGCCACGCTCAAACTCAAACTCAAACTCAAAAATATTTTATTCATATAGGCACTTATTTTACAGGCACTTATGAATAGTCAATATTTAATATTAAAAAAATCGAGTGATTCTAGTCGCCAGTTCCAAGTGCAGCCTACCCTTCATGGAGAAGAATCTGGCAAGAAACTCCATTGTTGCTCCTTTTAAAAAATAATAATACGGTTTACAATATTTTTTTCACTAAGAGACTTGAATGAGAACGAAGTCGACCAAAGAAAACAATATAAAAGGTTTGGAGTCATTGCTGCACAGCCATGAGCTAACCAATCATGCGCCGTTCTTACTGATAGCTGCAAGATTTTTACATTGTTATATTGTGACATTGTATTGTTATATTGTGAGGTCCACTTATGGAAAATAAAATCCAAATAGCACTTTCACTCACAGTCAAATTTAAAAAGATGTAATATGTCCAAATATAAAATAATCAATAAATGTCACAAATGTAAAATAGAGTAAGACGCATGGATCAGCCATCGACCTATTCAACCATAGTTGAGCTGCGTACTCAGGCCGCACGGCAAATCATCAGGTCAATATCAAAGAAATTAATAATTAATAATAATCATAGTCGACAAGGTGCTCATACAATAACAAGTGCGTATTTAATAAATTGGGAAACATTGTTAGATAAGTACCAAAGTACCATCATGTATACATTTACATTATACAAGTATGTGTGTATGTTTTCATTTATAAGTTGCAACTAAAACAATCAACAATTTGTATTTAAGAAAAAAAAATAAAGATGAAAATTAAGTAGAATTGATACAAGAAAGAGATAAAATAAAGGAAAATTTAAACAAGAACAAACTAATTAAGAGAAAAAGGAAATTATTAAAGAAAATTATACAGAAAATAGTTACAAACAAATCTTAACTTAATTAAATGTCGGAATTAGATGTCGTTAGGTTAAAGTATACAAACAATTCATACCGGAACACCAACATGTCAAAATTTATACATTATTCAAAAAAAAAAAAAAAATTATCTCAATTTCAAGACGAAGTTAGTGTGTATATAATAACATTAATAACACCTTAAACCCATGACTCTTTGTCGTTCAGATAATCGCCAATCGTATAGTAGGCTTTCCTAATAAGGTGATTTTTTACAGTACGCTTGAATTTATCTATAGGAAGGTCAATTACATATGTAGGAATTTTATTATAAAGACGTATACCAAGACCTTCGAACGAGTTGTGTACCTTATGTAAACGATGATAGGTACCAACGAGTTTAGACTTATTTCTTGTATTAATATTGTGTACATCACTGTTTTTCTTATAGTCATTAATGTTTTGCCTAACAAACATAACATTTGCAAATATGTACTGTGATGCAACAGTTAAAATACCTATATCTTTAAACAACTCTCGAAGAGAGACTCTAGCACCTAAATTGTATATTGAGCGGATGGCTCGTTTTTGTAGAATAAAAATCGTTTCAATATCAGCCGCCTTGCCCCAGAGCAGTATACCATAGGACATGACGCTGTGAAAGTAGCTAAAATAAACTAGCCTAGCTGTGTCCGTATCAGTGAGCTGACGTATCTTCCATACTGCATAAGCTGCCGAACTAAGTCTACCTGCAAGGCTATCTATCTGGGCTCCCCACTGTAGTTTGCTGTCTAATGTAATTCCCAAGAATACTGTTGAGTCTACAATACTTATGATTTCACTATTTAGAGTTAGATTAGTGCCTAGCTGTTTTACATTTGGCATAGTAAATCTCACACACTTTGTTTTATTTGAGTTAAGTAGGAGATTATTTGTTGTAAACCAAATCAATACATCATTTAGTGCCCTATTCACATCGTCAAAAACTGTTTGCTTACGATCGACTTTAAAAAGAAGTGACGTATCATCAGCAAATAGAACTATATCACAGATATGTTTTAAATAATATGGTAAATCATTTATATATATGAGAAAAAGTAGAGGACCCAGTATAGAGCCCTGCGGAACGCCCATAGTAACAGGTAGTCCAGAAGACCTCGCACCATTGACATCTACGTGTTGAATTCTATCTTTCAAGTAGGAAACAATTAGTTCCAAAGCAATACCATTAACGCCATAATGCCTAAGTTTAAGAAAAAGCGTGCTATGTTCTACGCAGTCAAAAGCTTTTGAAAGATCGCAAAATACACCTATCGCATCCTGCGAATTCTCCCATGCATTAAATATATGTCTCAAAAGAGTTGCACCAGCATCAATTGTTGAACGACCCTTTGTAAAGCCATATTGTTCCTTGTGAAATAAATTATTTAGATTAAAATGGCTTTCTAGTTGTTGCAAAATGACTTTTTCAAAAATTTTACTAATAGCCGGTAAGATTGAGATTGGCCTAAAGTTACTTGGTTCAGTTGTACAACCCTTCTTGAATAAAGGTATTACTTTGCTATACTTCATGAGGTTAGGAAAAACACCCGAATCAACACATCTATTGAAAGTTATAGCTAAAAATGGTGCTATATCAATTATAATAGTTTCTATTAATTTAACAGAAATCCCCCATAAGTCCCCTGTTTTTTTAGAATTAAGAGACTTAAATGTTTTCATAATATCTGTAGGGTTTATGTATTCAAATGCAAATAAATTCTTACATTCATTTACATTGGCCTTTAACAACAGTTCAGACCCGGACGCACAAGAATTCAAGATACTAGTTGTACTAACTGGTATATTTGTGAAAAAGGTATTAAAAGATTCAGCTATGTCTAAGTTGTTTGTTAAAAACCTATTATTAATATTTAATTTTAAATCATTGTCTCGAGGTTTACTACGTCCAGTTTCATTGTTAATAATGGTCCATGTAGCTTTTATTTTATTATTTGAAGACTTAATTTTATCACCTATGCACAAAGACTTCGCCACGCGACACGTCCTCCTAAAAATCATAGAGTAATTTCTAACATAATCATGAAATTTTGGGTCAAAATTACTCTGCCTCAAGGCATACAAACCATAAAGCCTTTCTCTACTTCTGTATATTCCTGGCGTCGCCCAATCACAGAACGTCATTTTTGGCCTTTGCATAATTGTTTTTGACTTAAATATACTGTTAAATTCGAATTCTATCATACCGAATAAGCAGCCGTAAAGCTTATCCGGATCCCTTTGAGTCCAATCTAAATTGGAAACCTTATCTCTAATGTTATTACTAAAATTCAATAATCGGTTACTGGTCATGGGCCTGCATATAATTTTGTTTATTATATTTTCTTTTATACAAGGAAATGTCACAAATTGCCCACAGTGATCAGATGTTAAATCACTTAAAATTGACCTATTTAAATATTCCCCATTGCAAAATATGTTATCTAAGCAAGTTGCTGAGTGAGAAGTAATTCTTGTAGGCTCAGAAAATAAATAATTCAAGTCAAATGACTCAAATAGGCTCACTAATCTTATACTGATAGGACACTTTTCTAATAAATTAATATTGAAATCTCCACAAACTACCAAGACCTTACTACTGACACATAAACGTTTCAAAACTTCTTCCATAACTATCTCAAATATGCTAAAGTCACTCTGTGGTGGCCGATACACACTAACTATAATATGGTGTTCTAGTTCTACACAAGAAAGTTCCACAGTACGCTCAGTAGACAAACTAACGACATCTTTCCGTTCTTTAGACTTAATACTATTACGAACAAAAATTAAAGACCCTCCATGGATTGACTTCCTTCTTACATACACACTTCTAGCAGAATAAAGTTCATTATCAAGTATTAACTGGTGGGCCTGTAGCCAATGCTCTGTGATGCAGAGCACATCAACATTATATTTATCAAAAAATAATTCTACTTCTAAGTCTTTCCTAGATAATCCTTGAATATTTTGATGAACTATGTTTATGGTCATTGACCTTTTTACTATATTACTACATTTTTTATTTATTTTTATATTTCTATTATTGATACCATCATTGAGTAACTGATGTGATATGCAAGAGATAGGCTCTATTGTCTTAACAATTAATTTAAAGGATTATTGTCACAATGTGCCAAGCTATTGGCTGAATTAATATTGATAAAATCATTATTAATAAGCTCAGAAGGAGCACTATGTGAAGCCAAATGTTTGGCTACAGTATTCTTACATACTAAGGGGTGCTCTATAGGAGCTGTCTGGTTAGCCAAGTTCTTGGCTGTTATTTTAAAATAATAAGATAGCGAAACAGCTATTTGTCTTTTATAATAATACGGCAGATAATAACTATCTGTTGTCGAAAAAACATTATCATAGGCAATCCTATTGATGTCAATTAAATGAAATTTATTATAAAAACTACCATTAATTTGGCTTGTTAAATTAAACATAGTCATGTTCAAGTTATTTCTAATATTTTTTTCCTGTTGAGACAACCCTTTGCTAATTGGCAGTGTAAATAGTACTATTTTATTTGCATTGAGTTCCGATAATTGTTCAAAGTATTTTATGAATGTTTTTTTATTTACACTACCCCTATTCCCACTAAAAATTATGAGGCTAGTATTTGTATCAAAAGTTGCACTAATAGCCTTTTCTAGAATCATATTATATGCTAGGTTTGGCATACAAAAGTTACTAAATGAATATTCCTTAATTGAGTTTGTCATTAAATTACCTAAACCTTTACCAATTTCATCGCTGAACATTATTATATTACTATTGATACAGTTCATTTGATGGTGAAGATTTCTATTGTTATTCTGTATACTAATCACATTATTGTTATTTGTTGTCAGTATCCTAGGATCACATGATACAGGCAAACTGTCCAAAGAACTAGTGGTTTCATTGTGGCTATCAGAATACAACAATGAATCATTCCTACAATTGCATGAATTAACTAATTTACCTATTGCCATAACTTGTTCCCTACTTTGTTTTTGAGAAATCTCATATTTACTACTGATAGTTCTCAGTTGCTCTTCAAGTTTCTTTATTTCTGTTTGAAGAGCTCGTGTGTCATCAAAATATTGTGAAGACATGTTATCTACCTCTATGGAGTACATATTAACCTGGTCAATTAATTGCATCCTCTGCTTATTTAATGCTACACTATCTATGAAGAACTTATGTTTATAAATAAGCTTTTTTGTTTTTGTAATAAATTTTTTAACTCGAATGTACTTTTTCAATTTGTTCTTACTGCATTTGATGACTTTATGAGATTTATTAACTCTGAAGGAGTCATTTGTAAGATCTATAATGAGATCTGAATTAGGTTTGTTAACTACCAACGGTGAATTGGGAGCGACCAGCTCCTCGTACAGACTCTGATTAGATGAAGCTACGAAAGCAAAGCAAAGAAAGGCATCCCCGAGAGGAGGTACTCAACACCCTCCTTTTAGAGGCCGAGCACATAATAAACTCTCGACCTCTCACCCACCTCTCCGAGAACCTAGAAGAAGAAGCCCTCACTCCGAACCACTTCCTCATCGGGCGATCATGCGGCGCAGCGAGAATCGGCAGCTTCGAAGACCACGAGCTCGTCGGGAGAGACACCTGGAAGACTACGCAGCGTCTTGCCGACCACTTCTGGCAACGATGGTTGCGCGAGTATCTGCCCACTCTACTGCCAAGGAAAACGAAGGGCAGAACCAGCGCCACAGACCTTCAAGTTGGGGACATCGTGCTGATCGTCGACCACACCCTACCAAGATGCACCTGGCCGCGTGGCAAGATCCTTGCGGTGTATCCAGGACCTGATGGGAGAACCCGAGTCGTCGACGTCGAGACGCGAGGAGGTGTATTACGACGACCCAGTTCAAGAATAGTGCTGTTAGTGCCGAAGGAGTCGCCGAGCCAGGAGGATGGTGCCATGCACGAGGGGGAGAATGTCGGCGACGAAGACCCCACTCAGGCAACGTAGCGCAAGTAGCGACAGCTCTAACGAGCGTTCAGCTTTTAATGTAAATAAGGTAGAAATTTTAAGATTGAATCATACAGTAATACTTAGTTCTTATATACATATTTTGACTTATATTTGGTACTAAACATGTCCTTAGTATAGAGTGATAAGTTGTTTAGGTAACATTTTAATATTTCTATAAGATTCTAATAAGAACGTAATATTGCTTTTACTTATTACTTAAGAAAAAGAATTGCTAGTAAATCTAGTAGAGTGATAACAATTAAGTCCTATTGTGTACGGTTTCGTAATTACGTAATTCTTTGTTAGTAAATTTTATGTGATAAATACTAATTAAAACTAATCTAAATGGATAGAAATAACATAAAAACTCGTAATATCATAATAAGAAACTATTTTATACTATATTTAAGAACTATTAATAGGAATAGCAAAACTGTCTTAAGAATTTTTGTTGTTTTCGCTCTAAAAAACACAATTTGAATTGTAGTAATTATAAAAATTGTTATACCATTATATAGAATAAGTCATAACGAGTAATTTGATGTATATATTGTAATAGTTTTTATAAGGGTTTTTTAAATAAACGCTTTTAAAGGGTTCGGCTCAAGTGAAAAAGGTTCAAAAAAGCGATCAATTTTACGTGGTCGCCTATAAGGGCGGACCGGCCGCCTTATAAAGCGAGCCGTTTGACGGTTCGAGTCAGTCGCAGCGTAGCCACCGAAGAGGCAACAACACCTAGATAGAAGCCGAACCCTGAAGCAATAAAAGAAAAAGCATTCTTTTATTTTATCCCTTATCCCTTAGTATCAAGATTAGTATCAAGATTAATATCAAGATTAGTATCAAGATTAGTATCAAGATTAATATCAAGATTAGTATCAAGATTGGTATCAAGATTAGCATCAAGATTAGTATTCAAGTTTCCTCTAAACAAGTCCCTTCGAAATACGCATTCAGGGGTGCGTGGGACGTACGTTACCAGCGCTAAATTAAACGTACGTCAATCAAGTGGGAGAAGTCCCAGACTGCTAGGGAGTAGCCCGACAGTCGCAACAAGTATACTTGCGCAAACCCAGACTGTTTTGTCTGTCTGTCTCTGTGAAACACGTCGTGCGTGACAGAGACAGACAGACAGACTTGTGCAAGTATACTTGAACGTGTGTGTTGGCCTTAAGGGCGCATACTTCGCAGGACAACAGTTACTAGCCTGCGTTCCCATTGAGGGACCACATTGGAATTTGAAGGTTTTGAATGCACTTGGCTTTAGTAAAAGTTACTGTATAGAGAAATAAAACTTGACACAAACCCTACCAAACCAACATGTCTGGTATAGCGTGGTATATCACCAACACGTGTTGACAACACGAAAGGTGCCAACTTTTGTTTGGTGGAGACTCGGCTTAACACAATTTATTTGTGAATATTAACGACAGTTGCTAAAAAATATTTGGTGATTTTTTTTTATGGACAAGACGCAAACGAGCAGACTTTTCACCTGATGGTAAGTGATTACCGCCGCCCATGGACACCCGCAACACCAGAGGCGTCACAAGTGCGTTGCCGGCCTTTTGGGGATGGGGGGGGGCTAGGGTATTGGGGTATGGGCCTCCGGTATCCTCACTCACTCGGTGAAACACAGCGCAAGCACTATTTTACACTGGTTTTCTGTGAGGCCGTGGTATCACTTCGGTCGAGCCAGCCCACATTTATGCCGAAGCGAGGCTCTCCCACGATAAAAATTAATAATTGAGACGTCTACTATGTCCAGTAATTCCTTCTTTGAATGTGTTTACTAATGTATATAAATGGAGTATATAAATATCAATTAGCCCATAATAGCTTACTTTTTCAACATAAAACTTAATTTAGGACGCCTACCAATAAGATGTAAGGGCGTCCTTAATTAATGACATTAAGAATTTAGCTGGTAGAAGGAGAGCTGGTACCATTTTTGGGTAGGTATTTGAGGCAAGCTGAAAACTTGTCACACACCTCTCCTAATATACCCCAACACGAAACTGCAGACCTGGCTGGTGAGTAGCGGGGCAAATTTTTGACAACCAGCGATAGTGATGATGACGTAGGCTTGTGTCTCCCACGTGAGCACTGTTTCTCAGAGTGCTATAACTGGCGAAGTATATCGTTATACCATGGCTATTGCAAGTCACGTGACCTCACGTTGGGTTGATTTAGCCCCGCTTACTCACCAGCCAGGTCTGCAGTTCCGTGTTGGAGTATAATAGGAGAGGTCTGTGACAAGCTTTCAGCTTGCCTCAAATACCTACGCAAAAAATGGTACCAGCTCTCGGACCATGGTAAGGACCGGTGCTACATTAATCATCATCCTCAGCCTATCGCAGTCCCCTGCTGGATATAAGACCCTCCCATTGCACGCCACTCTCATCGATTTTGGGCTTCTTGCATCAAGCTCCTGCCAGCCGTCAATCTTGCGCAAGTCGTCACTCCACCTGACCTGTGACAGCTACATCAAGAGTTAGACATACTTCTCATGTTTTTAACTGACTTCAAAAAAGGAGGAGGTTATATTTAATTAATCTATCTAATACTTTTAAACGAGCAATTCTGGTATACATATAATCTAAATCTCAGAAACGGCTCCAATGATTTTCATGAAATTTAGTATGCAGGGTTTCAGGTTCGGGTTTCCGGAGCGATAAATCGATCTAGCTAGGATTCGTTTTTAGAAAATTTACGAAAAAAATACCTTTACGGTCATCCAGGTACTTTTAAGTAATACAACACAATCATACATTTCTACTAACAATTGAAACCTGGCTCTTAAGGTTTTTTATGGTATAGAGAGCAAACGACCAGACGGAACGCCTTATGGTAAGCGATTACCGCCGCCCATGGACACCCGCAACACCAGAGGCGTGACAAGTGCGTGGCCGGCCTTTTAAGAAGGGGTTCGCTCTTTTCTTGCCCTGACTGATTCATCAACACAGAGCCAAAACTGATGGGGCTCCAAACTTGACATTTATGCATACTGATGGTTTTTATATTGTAAACACCCGTAAAGAAAGGATGAAGTTAGAAACATTAAATCTATATATTAATACGTGAAGCGAAAACTTCACCCAACCCGCACGTACCCATTTTTACGAAAATTGTACGAACGGAGGGATATGGACTTTGGCACAGTTAGTTTTTTATGTATGGGCCTGCCAAAGTTACTCAACTCTGCCTGATGAAAAGCATAAGCAGAATCCAAGATTAGTGGTAACCATACTCATTGCGAATGCAGCATGGTCACCCACACTATAGCGGCCTTTCGAAACGCATCTGCATCATTGGGTCTCCGGTCTAGAACTTAACATCGAAACACGTTAACTGTTACTTTAAGTGGATCTTCTGTTAAGGAGTATAAAAAAAAGAATTATATTATAATCGAATTTCGACCACTGGATGACCTGGACCACTGGATAACCTGGACCACTGGATGACCTGGACCACTGGTTATATTAATGACGCGAGCGAAGCACCGGTTAAAACTAGTCTCATGATATTTCTTTTCGACTGTACCACGTGCACTTCGTGCTCAGATAGCTTTAAGAAATGTCAGGTCAAAGACATATGTCATTCAGCAAAAAAAAATCCTTATTCTGATCAAATAAATAAAACTGGTTATGTAAAACAAACACCGCTGAATAAATATAACTCTCTGACAATAAAAATGCAAAAAGTAATGTTCATTTTAGAGTTCAGTATTTAATATCCAGAAATGGGTAGGTTGTATAGTTAATGGCTGCACGGTTGGCCTAGTGGTTAGAGAGGATTTTTTTATGGAATAGGGGGCAAACGAGCTGACGTATCGCCTGATGGTAAGAGGCGTCTCAAGTGCGTTGCCGGCCTTTGGGGGACGGGGAGGGGGAGGGTTTGGGGTATGGGCCTACGGTTGGTCTGGATGTCGTAATAACAGCGGTTACCGTTTTTTTTTTATATTTTTACCTTCACTTTTTTTACACCTTAGGTTACGTTACTTAAGTTTTAGTAAGGATCCCTAATCTTTTCTAGCAATAAACAAAGAATTTTTGAAATCGGCACAGTAGTTTTTGAGTTTATTCATTAGAAACATACACACACACAAAAATAAAAATAAAACCTCTTTATAATATTAGTGTAGATAAAGTACCTGAATGGACGAGCTTTTCACGGTACTCTTTTGGTAAATTTTCTATAAGTGAATCCTATTTAGATCGATATATCGACCCCGAAACGGCCGAAACCTCCTGCATCTGCATACAAAATTTTATAAAAATCGATGGACCCATTTCCGAAATTCAGAATATATATAAATATACTAGAATTGCTCGTTTGAATTAGCATTAGCGCATTAAATTTATAACAGTCAAGGTCAAGACCGCTGCTATCATCACGTCAAAAGAAAAATAATAATTTTATAGTAAGATGACATTTCTAATTTGCAAATAAAATTTAGAAAACAGAATATTTTCTTGTACAAACAGGTCAATGATATTAACAAAACAATACTACTTTATTTATTTCTTATTATTTAACATCATAAGAAATACTAGAATCTCATTAGACGTCACGCAAATGGACAGGTTGTCGTATCAGACTAACGAAGAAATGGCAACACAAACGACATCATCGAAACCCAACATACTGAATTTCATGAAAATCGTTGGAGCCGTTTCCGAGACTTAAATCATATATTCCTATATATATAATGTGTTACTGTAAAAGGCCTTTTAGTTAATCTTAGATTTTGCCAGTAAATCTTAGGATTTACCGTTAGAGCTGGTAATTTAGCTATGAATCTTGTGTTCGAAATAAAGTATTATTATTATTATTAAATGTAAAGAATAAAACGATGAGTACTTCTTAATCATTTATTTCAATTAGCTATATTTAATTTCGGGTTTTTTTTATTTTATTTTAGTTTTAATAGCAAGTTTTTTTTTGTTTTGAAAGAAATAAAAAAAACCTAATCTAACCGCTATAATCTGTCCATTCGTTTATTTTCTTTTTGATAGTTCAATTAGTTCGAAATTAGTGACACACACATTACCGATTCCATTAGAAATGATAAGCGATTTTATTTATGAAGAATTTTCAATCCATTTAAATAAATATTTTTAGTTTAAATATTAATTATTCCTATAATAGTTTTGTTATATTATGTAAGAAATAAACAAAAATATTAATAATAAATCAGTAAATTAGATGAATGAACAAAGTTGTTGTTCTTTACTCTTGGTTTGATCATAAATTCCAAGATTTCGACTTAATTCCTTGCAAATAATTTATAAACAATCTTGGAGTCTTAAATAAAAAAATATTTCCTTTTTATTAAATTTACAGAAAAACTACTTACATGAAGTCACATTATTTTTATCTTATGATCCATTTATCGTATTTCAAGTACTGTTTTATAGTCTGTGGTTGTTTGTTATGCACAGGCCACTTCACTAAAGTACCGTCACCGTCAATAAAGTACGACATTACTGTGGTACATTAATTATTTAGAAAAAAAACGATAATCTAAAAACGTGAGCTGTCAATAAGAAAAATAAATATTTTCGGACATCTAACACACAACGCACTCTAGTCCCAAGCTAAGCAGAGCTTGTGTTATGGGTACTAGACAACTGATACAAATAGATATTTACTTTTTTTTTGTAAATACATACATATTATACATACAAAACACCCAAACTCCGAAACAAATATTTGTAGATCATAAAAACATTTGGTCCTACCCGGGAATCGAACCCGAGACCTCATGATCACCAGTCGCACATGCCAACCGCGAGACCAACGAGGCAGAAAATAAACGAATGGACAAAGTATAGTTGAAATGAACAGGCTAGGCAAGTAATTAAATGTCATCGATCCAAGTCACAGAACTATTCGGACTTTTAGCGTTAAGAGTTGGTAAATCTTAGGTTTTACTGGTAAATCTTAAGATTTACCGCAATTCGGGCTTTTACAGTAACATATATACAAGAATAGCTGGTTCAAAGGTAGGTATTAGATATTCGTAAGAGGACATTTTAAGAACTTGGCACTGAGTAACTAATCGGAGTTATTAAGTATTTAAAATAATTTAGTTCTTGCGCTATACGACATCACATAACCTACTATGATAAATAAGGACTCTATAAAGCTATAAATATGCTATATAACCAAACCAGTATCCGGGGTTTTCCAAGCCAAGTAAAAATATAGCACTCATTATACAGTATAAAAAGTCGTGGTTACACGACAGTAATGTTGTATAACCACGACTTTTTGAAATCGTATGAGACAAGGAAATTGTGTGGTTTAAGGAAGTGTGATGAGTGATGACATACTCCATACAATTATTTATTTTAAACCGGAGTATCTGTTCAACAAAACTACGGAATTAACTGTCGCCTGTAGTAATACCGGACCAATACAACCTTTAAGAAAAGAGCGTACTCCCTCTTAAAAAACCGGCAACGCACTTGTGATGCCTCTGGTGTTGCGGGCGCGTCCATGGGCGGCGTTTGCCCCCTATACCATAAAAATTCAGACTGACAGACAAGATTTTTAATTACCCTTGCTTTTAGCTTCGCCGTAGTCTGGTAAAAAAGTGCAAATTTAATAATGTGTGCGAACCGTACGGAACATTCGGGTGCCTGTCTTAGTGATCTCGGACAAACTGGATTTCCTTCGCACTCAGTATAAATAGCTGCGAGGACTATGGCACTCTACATAAGAGCTTTACCTCCAGAACAATGAATACCTTCATCCTTCTTTGTGTTTTGATCGCCGGCATCAATGGACATGTAAGTAATTTTAAACAAATTATAATAAAAAAAATAACTTCGTTTAAAAAAACCGACTTCAAAAACTAAAAAGTATAAAATAACTTAATTTGTATGTGCTACCTATTCATTGGTTTGAAGTCAGTGCCAAGCCAATGGAATAGTAGGTACCACACGCTATATTTCGGGACGAACGTCGACGCTTCGGTTGTTTTGTTCAACGCGAAGAGCAGCTATCCCGCTCAAGGTCACGCGCGGCGAGTGCGGTACCTACTATTACATTTTAGCTTGGCACCGACGTCAAACCAATGAATAGGTAGCATATACAAATTAAGTTATTTTATACTTTTTAGTTCTTGAAGTCGTTTTTTTTAGACGAAGTTTATTTTTATTTTTCGCTTTTTAGTCTTTCTCAAGTCTCTCATCATCATTTCATTTAAAATTTAATGATGTCTACAGAATATGAAGGTATGCATACAATTGCTCGTAACTTCATTGCAGGCGCTCACGTAAATTTGAGGGTTTCCTTCGATTTCCTTAGGATCCCATCATCAGATCCTGATATGGTGGCCATGGGACCACATGGGGAGCATACCCTTTCGAATACAAAAATAATTTTCAGAATCGGTCCACAATTGACAGAGTAATCGTTTTACATACAAAAAAAATACCGATGAAATTGAGAACCTGCTCCTTTTGGAAGTCGGTTAATAAAACTAGCCGAGCCATAACGTCGCGGGGCGAAGCTGGTCTAAAAAAATCAGCTATCTGCCAGTAGAATTTTCATCAGGAGATAATATAAGCCGGAACAAACAGGCACACATAATTAAAAAAAAAATTTTTAATGTAGGTACCGTATATAGTCTATGGATTTAGTGAAAAGCTGATAAACATACTCATTATATCACCATACGGAGAGATGCTCAAATAAAAAAACAAAATATGTATGTAGAAAAAAATTAAACTTTAAAATACATTCCAAAATCCCGCGAAAACAAAGTGTAGGGAGATGCCAATTCGATAAATACCGTAATAACCGGTTTTACGATGTGCAGTAAAACAACAATAAATCGCATACGGTTGTTACTAGTTACTTTCACATAAGGCTAAGATTATTATGTAATAAAATGACGGAATATGACACTTCATCGCGATCGGTCCTTACGACCATCGATACCGGTTTTTACGAATGACTATAATCTGTAATCTCATAAGTCACAAGATCACCTACGTAAGGTGACACATTACGTTTGTATACTATAAATGGAACGAGATAAATATAAAATTTAGGCAATGATAAATAGTGATACGAAATCTTGTCACGAAAAAGCTTAAAATAATTCCCAATTTGTTTGTATTCAGTTTTTTTCTTAATTTATGTGATTCAATTATTATCTGAGTAAATCATCATCTTCCTAGCCTTTATTATTCCCAAGATTTGGGGTCACCTACTAGTTCAATATTTTTACATACTTATAAATATAAATTAAATAAGCATACCAAAGTCGTAGTATATAATGAAAAGGCGTTAATAACAATGTAAGGCTTCAATTTCAATTTCAAAGGGTATTATTTCAAACTTTTCATGAACAAAGGCATTTGTTCTGCTTCGTCAAAAAAAAATAACATTTTGTCACGCGGAACATTTAAAGATTGACTAATGGCGTCAGTAAACGTCAGTGCTTGTAAAAAGATAATTTTATGGGGTAAATATATTGTTGTGTCTTTCTGAGGAGGTTCCTATGTCCAGTCGTGGACTGTAAAAGGCTGATGATGAAGCCGACACGTTACCCAGTAGTAACTGACTACTCTCATGGACACCTACAACTGAGAGTCACAATTATTGGAAGTAAATATGCTCCACTTTCATAGACAGTCTTTCATAAGTATTATTAAATAGTTAATACTTAAATAATTGTCTAGGTGGACAATTGTCCACCTAGACAATTCTATGAAATCTAGTCTAAAAGAAATATCAATCAAATTGAGAACCTCCTCCTTTTGGAAATCGGTTAAAAAGTACTTCGTTACTCCTTCTCGCCTAAGTTACTCCTTATATAATCAGCTACATATCAGTGAAAGTCCAATCAAAATCGGTAAAGCCGTTCCAGAGATTAGCAGGAACAAACAGACAGACAGACCGACATGCAGCCAGACAGACAGACAAAAATTTTAAAAAATGTTATTTTGGTATATGTACCGTGTACATACATACATATGCATTTAGTAAAAAGTAGTTATTTTAATATTACAAACAGACACTCCAATTTTATTTATTTGTATAGATAGATGTATAGACGAGAAAAAACTGATGAAACTGCTGGGTCTAAAAGCATGAAACTTTGCAAAAAAAATCCTTATGTTACGTACGTGGGCACTAAGGAAATATAATAAATGATGTGAAATAGAGGTTGGCATTTATATTTTGATGGTGCCGTTTTCAAATTCACAGTAGAAACTCAATAGAAACAATAAGACGATACCAATATAGCGTGGGTGTGGAGTGTGGAGTGTGGATATGAGAAGCGCGAAATTCCAGCTTTACAAAATACGTCGTACAGTTTAGAAGTTACACAATCAAATATTAGACCCGTGCGAATGAAGGGGCATACATGTAGTAAATAATGTAAATAGTTATTAAAACTTTGTAGGTTAAGTAATTTTCATATCTCATGAGGTTATTTGGTAATTGCCTCTAGCTTTGCGTTCAATTAAATATCAAGAACGTTTAACATTATTTGATATTTAAAATTGTTAAAATGCAATTAAAATGGTCAATCAAAATCAGTATTTTCCTCAAATTTAAATATTTTAAAAATAAGACTAGTAAATATGATAGCCTTGAATAGTGCATAGCTGGACATAGGCCTCTCCTTAGAAAGGAAGTTTTGGCCTACCCTCACGCTGGCCAGGCAGGTTTTATTGTCTTGGTGTAAAGCAACGACGGCACGGTCAGTACCTGGATAAGTGACCGCTGGTGGCATGATACCATGAGCGTCTCCGTGATTCGGAGGTCATGTTAAGCAGTCGGTCCCGGCTGTATCGTAGCTTAGTTGGAGGCCTTTGGGTGGCTTAAAAACATCCAACGGCAGGATTATGTAGCCACAACGTTGTCTTGCCAGTTCCCAACCCGCAATTGTTCAGCGTGGGGACGTATGGCCTTAACCCTCTTCTGAGAGGAGACCCGAGCCCAGCAGTGGGACGTTATGGGTTGTTGATGATGATGACGATGTGTCAAGTTTTCCTCCTTTATGCACTGCTGATGTCTTGCGTAGTTTGCTCCTTTAGTCGTCTCTTACTACACGCACAGTATGAACATAGGTGATCGCATATTTATTCTTAATCTATCATCAACTACACACATCAAAAGTGTCTAGGGATCAAGCATTTTTATGCGGATTTCTTGAGATTGAGATGTGGCTTTGGCCCTGGCCTGCTCAGTCGCCAGACTTGAACCCGATTGAGCATGCATGGGATATGCTACAGAGAAGAGCTCTGCCGAATATGGAGGGTATCCAGTCGCAAGAAGACCTTTTTTTGTTGTTGCAACGAACATGGGCGGCCATTCCACAGCGTGATTTGGATGAACTCATTTTGAGTATGCCAAACCGATTCTTGTGTTGTTAGTGTTCGCGGTAGAAACACGGATTATTAATTGTTTAAGTTACCTAATAAAATTTTAAAGAAAACTATTATTTCAGTCTTTTTTTCGAACTTTAATGTTAGTGGTTCAAATGTCAAAAATCCCTTTATTAGGAAAATGGCAAATTTCTTTATTAATGCAAAGGTGACTACGTTTATCGTTACTGTGACAAACGAAAACACTTTATTTGATGAATCCTTAAAGAAAATTTTAATTAATATCAATCAGGAGAAAAGTTATTGCAAAAATATATGTTGATCCCTAGACACATATGTTGATCCCTAGACACTTTTGATGTGTGTACATTCCACTCTCACATAATTCACTTTTCCTATCTTTCCAGACTGTCCAGCTATCTCAAGAACAAAAAGACAAAGCGAACCAGCATGTAGCAGAATGCATCAAGGAAACAGGCATCAAATCTGAAGTGATAGCCGAAGCAAAAAAAGGGCACTTTACCGAAGATGAAGGCCTGAAGAAATTCACTTTCTGCTTCTTCGAGAAGGCTGGAATAGTAGACAAAGAAGGTAAACTCAACGTGGCAACTGCTCTGTCAAAATTGCCAGCTGGTATTGACAAAGGTGATGCGGAGAAGTTGCTAGAAAGCTGCAAGAACAAAACTGGCAAAGACGCTGCTGAAACAGCTTTTGAAATCTTCAAATGCTACCGTCAAGGTACCAAGTCGCATATCTTCCTTGGATTTTAGTAACTAGACTAAGTAGCCTAAATACTTAGTCTTAAAAGTAGGAATGGCATACCTATATACGGGTCATAAGCATTGGTGTTATTTTTCTCTGAAGATTTAGGACTCGTTTCTGTTAAATATTACTTTTTATCAAATTCTGGTGTTCTTTCGGGTGAATCTAACAAAAGATAGGATACTAAAGTAGTATTACCGATAGGGATCCTAAAAAGTTAAGCATTTTTTCCTCATAAATCCTGTCCAATAAAGTCCATATTTCCTTCCCATCCAGCCCCAAGACTGTGGCAGATAATAAATAACCCACAAATTACTTGACCCAATTTCTATATCCCTAGCTATTGTGCTATATTTTGATGTAATGTCTAATGAATTCATGCAAAGACGGGCAGATATGTAGACCTTCGTCTAGACATTTATGTATTCAAGAACTACATAAAATAGGTTATAGTCATAAACGACATGTAATTGCTCCGTATAGCACAAAACAACCATACATATAAACACACAATTTTAAATGTAAACAAGCTGTTGTTTACATTTAAAAGTGTGGTCGCATTAATGAGAAATAAGGAACAAAAATAATGCGGCAAAATAGACGAAAAGGATATTTGAATAGGGTTGTATGTCATGTCAAAATATAAGCTCGATTCGTTGAGAATTTTTTGAGCTTTCGAAGCGTAGGTACACAAACCAAGTTAACACTTTTATATATTTAAAAGATGCGTGATGAACTCATCTTATCCTTGGTTTATCCTACCAAATGTGTATTTAATAAAGTTAGTATTACTCATGTTAATTTTTAACGTTTTATATTATTTTTTTATAGTTCTAAGACTGTGTTTATCTTCTGTTTTATCCATTGTCCATTGTTACTATTTATTAATCAACTATAAAAATATAAATATGAATAAAAAGAAATTTGTTTTAATTGCTCATGCGAGACATGTCCACATAAAATGTCGTTTCCGCGTACAGAATAAATAGCGGTTGTTAAATTAGCAAGGTCAGTAATAATAACATTGTGTAATTTTGAGGAAAACAACTTGTAGATGAGAAACCTAATAAATATATCTATAGGTATAAGAATAAGTAGAGGGTGGAAAATAGAAGACTGCCGAAAGGAATTTATAGAGCGAATTTGTCTGAAGGTTTTGGAACAGGTCATCCACGGCGAACATTTACCAACCATATTGGTGATGTTCTAAAAAAAAGGGCTGTGTGAAAAGCACCAGGAAATAGCGATTGATGAATGAGGACGAAGCAAAAGAAGCGTGACAGGACTGTAGTAAGTGGACGTCCATTATTTCTGAATACTACTCTGCGTAGTATGTCTGACATTATGTAGGAATATTTAAGAATAACGATTTTCGAAGTGTTTTGGCCGTAGGAGAGCTATGTTATAGCACAATGTCGGTTCGATCAGAGTGATACCGTGACCTTACAGAAAACCGGTGTTGAGCAATTTTTTCGTTGCTTTTGACTAAGTCACTTAGGTTGCCGAGTTCAAAGTTCTCCTCTCTCTGATGATAGAGAAAAGGCTCAAAGTGCTTATGTCTCTATAGTTGCAGGTGTTATGATGTTCTCTTAGCCGATTTCGACCACGGCGGCCAGTCTAAACAGAGACCAGCCAACTACGCATCAGATATTATAGTGCACAAGTGTGTACAAACACAGATGCACACTCTGTTCCCTCACTCTCATAATCCGATGGGACAATTATCCGACACGACCAGGGAGAGATCAAGCGCAGGACCGACGACTTTACGTTGGTAGCTGTAGTTATTAATTTATTCTTGTCAAGGGGTGAAACGAGTCTATCAATACCACAGTCGGGCGGCTTCATTTCGACCAGTATGGTACCACCTTAATCAATACATGTATGCAAAGACAGACACAGTTTATACCTAAGGAACACATACAATTATATAGCCCTTTGCGGTTTTATAGCCGCAATACTGGATTAACAAACCGCAGTGAGCTACAAACCTTTGACCTTTAAAGGCAAAGACAAACGCCTTTCCAACGAAGCCAGTTTAATGCAGCACATTTATATAACTTACTAGCTGACCCGGCGAACTTCGTACCGCCATATTTACATATCTGTCTCAGCTTCCCACAGGCAGTGTACAGTCGCGGACAAATAAAACCCCTTTTCCCGTTATCTTTTATTTTTTTTCTTTCTAGCAAAAAAAGAATGAATGAAATCGGACTATGTGTTATTGAATTACAACCAAGTACATATTTTGACTTTCATCCCCTCTCTCCAGGATACCGTGCTGAATTTCGGGATAAAAAGTATCCTATGTCCTACCTCGTAATATGAACTCAAATCATGCCAAGTTTCATTTCAATCCGTTCAGTAGTTTCGACGTGATGCGCGGCCAAGATACAGACAGACAGACAGACAGACAGACAGACAGACAGACGGACAGACAGACAGACAGACAAAAATGAAAAAAATTACAGTTTTGGCTTCAGTATCGATTATAGAGAGCCCTCCAAAAAAAATTTTCAAAATATCTTTAATGTACAGAATTGGACCTGTTACATTTTTATTATAAGTATAGATGTAGCTTTAAACCTTCTTCGTTAACAAAGCAATATAAATATTTATTAAATACTCGTAAATCTTTGAAAGAAAGAGCAAAACTCTCTTCATATATTAGACTACGCCTTATTGAGTTATTATCACCCTTCAAAAGGAGTACATGCCACGACGAAAATTACCGTATATACTGACGATGAAAATACAAGGAAAGAAAATTTATAATAATAATTTTATAAATCTCACACTCGGTAATCTGACCCCAAACAGGGCAGAGGCTGTACTGTGTAAGTAAACTTTTATGTGTCAACTGCATACATACCTATCTATATATATAAAAATGAATCGCCAAAATGTATGTACGCGAATAACTTCCTATCGGCTGCACCAAATTAAATAATTCTTTTTTTTTATGTTATTCGTTATTATTAGGACAAGGATTGTGTACAAGAAAAAATAAAAGATAACGGGAAAAGTCAATTTTTTTTCTTTGCGACGGGAAGCTGAGACAGGTAAATATGGCGGTAGGTACTAAGTTCGCCGGCTCAGCTAGTACCTAAATAAAAATTAATCGCCAAATGTGTTGCCATGCGCAAAACACGAGAACCGCTTGAATTATTCAGTTACTATTTTTTATATTTTAGTTAAGGCACAAGGAAGGTTCTTAAGAAGAGAAAAAACGTAAAAAAAGCTAGAAAAATATTAAAAACTTTTTTTTTTATTGGACTGCGACAGGTCATTAACTTTTGACAGAACGAAGTCTATCGGGGCAGCTAGTTATACTTAAATTATTATTTGTCCTGGGTGTAAATCAAACTCAGAAACCTGTAAACGACTATCACCAACGTCGCCGTGAGCCAAGTCCTTGACTTTGAACCAATGAAGCACATGACTGGTCTCAGATTACAAAATAAATATCTATAACCAAACAACTATTATCTTTTCGCTTCGTTTTTGTGATAGGAATGACTTTATATAAATACTTAGCCGTATACACACAAAACACTATTAATTTTACCAACATACACAAGTATTTATTATTCACAATAGGTATAAGATAAAAACTGGCACTGTTTATTAACTATTAAATCGAGTCTAGACACACACATAAAAACAAACAATAACCGTATTTACGATTCCCAAAAAAAAGTTACTCCACATCACTACCACTCACAGTCACGACAGAGTAATGAAAAAAAATACGAAATTCAAAATTAGAACACGTTCGCCATGTTTAGCGAACTTCAAATGTGTGACGCGCTCGTCATAATAGTTATGTTCCGTTAATATGGCGGCGGATATATTAAAGTTAAAACTGTACATAAATAACATTTTACTAAATCATTCAGTAAAATTATACAGAGACTTGAAGTTGCCAAAGATATAAACGGTATTTCTTCTAATGCTTTGAGACTCATGATTTTAAATTGATTTATAACTAACGGTTCTTCCCGGCTTCGCACGGATTTAAGGACATCACATACATGTCGCAGAACGGATAACCATTGGAGTTATCGTGTTCTGGAGTGAAACCGTGTCTTGGAAATCTAGTGTGGCGCGCCCTCTGGCCACGAGGCCAGACGATTGTATCAGAGGGTTGCCGGCGACTGGATGCGTTTCTGAAGCGTACACAGACATACATAATATTTTTGTATAAATTGATTTATTTTGCCAACTGTAGTGTATGTAGGTACGTGAGTAATGACCTAATAAATACATGAAGGTTCCATGCCTGTCTCGGGCACATATAACGAGTAGAGACTATAGAGGAGTCTATAGTTTTCTTGGTGAAAAAGCGGGAAAAGCACTAATAAACGTGTGCCTGTCTATGGACATTTGTGCGAGCCAAGATGAAAGGTGAATTTAATAAATGTGTGTGTGTAACATATACACACATAAACTGACGTCACACTGAATTCACATTTTCCCATCTAATACATCACTGTGTTTTCTATTAGGAGAGTGTGTATATTTCCAACGTCGTTACTATTTTATTACTCACTGGCTGAGCCCCACGGTGTTACCCGCGTTTGTTGTTGTGCCGCAACCACGGGCAAAGCCGTGGGGCAAAGCTAGTCTAAAAAGTAGCCTAAGTTACTCCTTATACCATCAGCTATCGGCCAATGAAAGTCCCGTCAAAATCGGTCCAGTCGTTCCAGAGATTAGCTGGAATAAACAGACATACAGACGGACAGACAGACAAAAAAAATAAAAATATTATTTTGGTATATGTACCGTGTATATATCCATAATAACTAGTAACTCCTGTACACCAGGATCAATAGCGGTGACCCACGAACACACTGAGTTCTAACACTCAAGTAGTCCCAGCAAAAATTAAACTGTCTTGGAACCCGCAACGAAATTAATCAGCAGAAAACTGGAGGAGTTTGAAATATAAATAAGTCCACTTCCCTCCTTAGCAAAGCGAGAGACAAAATGAAGTCAAAATAGGCAGTTTTCGTTTGTCAAAAATGATTGTATGGCAACCGGGACCGACGACGGCTTAACGTTTCTCCAAGATTCAGTAATATCAATGAAAATAAAACATAAAATAACAATGAAAAGAATGGTGACCCATCATTAGACTACTAGCAGTTACTATAGTTATAAATATTGTAAACATTAATTATTTAGAGTCAAGGCACTATATTAATTAGTCGTGTTATACTATTCCACTTCTCCGATTGCATTCCATAAATGTCGTATGACCTACAACTCTAGTTTCTTAATGGAATTCACATAATTCGTAGCGCTCATTAATTTTATTAGTATACTAGCTGACCCGGCGAACTTCGTACCGCCATATTTACAAATCTGTCTCAGCTTCCCACAGGCAGTGTACAGTCGCGGACAAAAAAAAACACTTTGCCCGTTATCTTTTATTTTTTTTCTTTCTAGCAAAAAAAGAATGAATGAAATCGGACTATGTGTTATTGAATTACAACTAAGTACATATTTTGACTTTCATCCCCTCTCTCCAGGATACCGTGCTGAATTTCGGGATAAAAAGTATCCTATGTCCTACCTCGTAGTATGAACTCAAATCGTGCCAAGTTTCATTTGAATCCGTTCAGTAGTTTCGGCGTGATGCGCGGCCAAGATACAGACAGACAGACAGACAGACAGACGGACAGACGGACAGACAGACAGACAGACAGACAAAAATGAAAAAAATTACAGTTTTGGCTTCAGTATCGATTATAGAGAGCCCTCCAAAAAAAATTTTCAAAATATCTTTAATGTACAGAATTGGACCTGTTACATTTTTATTATAAGTATAGATATTTATAAATAGACATATAACTACATTAGGTTAGGTGACTGACTTTTTTACCGTGGCTGGGAGTGCCAAGTTTCAGCATGAATCGACTCGACCGACCGGAGTGATACCACGGCCTCACAGAAAACCAGTGTGAAATAGCGCTTGCACTGTGTTTCATCGAGTGAGTGAGGATACCTCCCCCCATCCGCCTCCCTATTCCCACAAAGGCCCCCAACGCACTTGTGACGCCTCTGGTGTGGCGGGTGTCTATGGGCGGCGGTAATCGCTTACCTATATCAGGTGATACGTCTGCTCGTTTGCCCACTATTCCATAAAAAAACAAAGGTTTTATCTAGTTTTTTTTTTATGTTTGGGCCTACCAAAGTGACTCTACTCTGCCTGGTGGAAAGCATAAGCAGAATCCAAGAGTGCTGGTCACCATGCTCATTGCGAATGCAGATAATGCAACAATGCAGCATGGTGACCCACTCCATGGCGGCTTCTCTCGCACTCATCAAAGAAATACGAAAGCACCAATGCTGTTATTTAGGTTGATCTTCTGTGCGAGGGTAGTAACGCCTTGGTCGAGCCGGCCCTTTCGTGCTGAAATCAGTGTAGCTCTACTACCTTCTATAGAAGTTACTCTCGGCGACATTTTTGCACAAGCACAAGAAAATTTCCACGATCCTTTAAATGATAACTGATCAATCCTCTTGCCAAGGCAGTGATCACCTTATGAAGTTTATAATACCTACGGGCCCATAGATAGATATACAATCACTACTAATACCACTGGCAAGAAGAATGACCCACGGCCTGTGTCACCGTGTTCCTAATCTAAATTAAATTCATCTAAAGCACTTACTGGAGTTGTGTGGCACCCTGTTCTCGGCGCCGTTGATGGGGTACCCCACCGCCTGGTCTGTCCTGGTACGTTCACACATACATGCTCCAGAATGCTGTACAATCTTCAAGGAATTCGAATTACTCTCAATAATCAACTTTTCACAGATATTCGAATTACAATACACTCGTTTTAGTTCTCGCGGGACGCGCCTATCACGTATTACAATTCTCGCAAGTCTAATCACAATTAACGGCAGACTGTTCAGATGCCTAGCCTGACCGATCAACCTTCTCAACAATTTTCGATAATATCCTCGTTTCACGCTGGCATACGGCGAGCCCACTAGTACCCTAGCTCAACAAACCTCACGGTGTAATCAATCTCACGCGGAAACTATACGAGTACTACAAAATTAACAATCAATAAATTACGGCACCGGCCATTTCAACACGCGTTTTCAAGTCCTTTTTCTACATTTTTTAACCTCAAACGTCAACACGAACCAGAGACAATCAAAATGTTGCCAGTACAATGACGTTCGAAATCTAACAATAACGGTTTTTAAACAATAAAGACTATTTTATTTAGTTTGACAATTTATTATACATTATTAATAGAGCTATCCTTGTGTTGACTGTTGACGGATTGAGAACACGAAGGGTCACCACCACCATTCATTGGCGTGGGTGTTGCGTTGCCAGACGTCCCGATTTTGGCGGGACGTCCCGCTTATTGAATTAAAATCGTAATGTCCCGCTCTTTGGGGATAACTGGCCGGACGCCTAAAGTTAGTTAGCCGTAGTGCTGTATCGTCAATACAAGTGGCAGGCAATTAAAAAAATTACAATAAAATAAAAAATGGCACTAGTTCTTTCACAAATTAGGGATAATGTACTTAGCAGAAAAACAAAAATATTGCGAATGACCATTTTTTTTTTGGTCACTCAGATGCGATACGTTATATATGTTTTTTACTTTCGATGAAAGAATTCCGCTTTTTTTACTCAAGTATACTTGCGCAAGTCTGTCTGTCTCTGTCACGAGACAGACAGACAAAACAGTCTGGATTTGCACAAGTATACTTGAACGTGTATGTCCGGCTTAAAAGACTTTAAAAGTCTCAAAATACCGATTTGACAAAAAAACTGGCAACGCTGAACAAGACCCAACTAAGGGAATCAACTAGCCAGGAGTACAGCACTGCAAAGAGAAGGAAGACTTGAAACAAATAAGATACGAACGGGTCTACTCTCTTTTTCAAAACCATCAGTTGTTTTATAAATATCAGCGACTCTACGGATTCTATTGCGCGGTATTTGCAATATTCTCAAAAATGCTGATTGACAAACGTGGATTAATGTGTTGGAATTTTGTTTTCTGATGTATAGTTGTGCTGACGCGACGTTGTCATGCACTGATTCGAGGTCGACGGTGCTGAATATGAAACACGTTGGCAAAATCTTAACAGAGCGTCGTGAATTTCCCTTTAGAATCTACTAAAAGGAAAACTTGGAAAAAATTATATACCAATGGACAACGTGGTATGCCAAAACATCCTTTATAACGAGAGGGTTATGTCCAGCAGTAGCCTATTATAGGTTTTTTATACATATATTTGGCCCTGCCAAAATGACTCTACTCTGCCTGATGAAAAGCATAAGCAGAATCCAAGAGAGGTAGTCACCATACTTATTGCGAATGAAGACAATGCAACAATGCAGCATGGAGACCCACACCATGGCGGCCTAGTGATGCTTCTACATCATTGGGCCTCACCAACGAAACACGACAGCTTCGTGCTGTCGCGGTCATTTTAAGTTGATTTTCAGTGCGAGGGTAGTACGAGCCCGGTCGAGCCGGCCCAACCGTGCTGATATCAGTGTGGCTCTACTGCCTTGAGCTGCTGTTTATGAATAACGGAAAATAGTATATTAAGGATAGCCAAAAGGATTACATTTTTTTTAAAGAAAGTAGATTGTTTATTTCCCATTTCACTCATCACTCGTAAGTTCACTGCTTACTACCTTCCTGTTTATATTATCTCTCACGTAATCTTCCAATACTTTGCAAAATGATTTAAGCCCCACTACATCAGAAGTTTTCGTGTGGTAACGGATTAAGATTTTTTTAAATACAACACATTAGGAATATACATCCTGTGTCGCGGGAGACATTACAAACATAAATGAAACGACCAAAGAACACCCAGACTCAGAACAACAATTTGTGGATCACACAAAGCGTTATCCTATGTGAAATTTGAACCCAGAACACTTGGCGCAGTAGACAGCGGGGTGGCGACCGCTTAAACAAAACAAAACCTAAAGTCAAATAGGTATATGTGGAGTGTCGCCGCCCCTACTTATCACGTGGGTCTCGTAAGAGGTGACTAAGGGAGAAAATTACGCAGGTCACCACTGCAAAGAGAAGGATAGTATATAGGAAGGCCAAAACCTCCATTTTGTGGAGAGGCCTATGTCGAGTACTGCTAGGCTGTTAATGATGATGATGACGTCAGAAAAATGGTCATATTTTTCAAGTTAATGTCCTCCTTTCTAAGGAGAGGTTTATGTCCAGCATTGGCTATTAAAGGCTGTCGATGGCATATGTATATTTCTTTGGCATACTCTGTAGTAAAAACAGTTTGACGGATTTTAGCTTAGGATCTATCATTAAATTCGTCTTAATTGTGACACTGATAGGTATATGAAAATTCATATCAACAACGGCGGTTTGTAAATTTTAAGTACCTATATAGTATTTAGTTTCTAATATTGGACATTTTACACACAATTTAGACTGCACGTTGGGCCTAGTAGGTTTAACGGTCACCACGCCATTTCCTACTTCGCCAAGTGTCGTGGGTTGAAATCCCACGTAGGACAACACTTTGTGTGATCCACAAATTGTTGTTCTGAGTCTGGGTGTTCTTTGTGTCCGTTACATGTATGTTTGTGATGGGGTGGCTATCCGACACGACTGGGGAGAGAACAAGCGCAGAAGCGATTAGTTTGTTATATTTATTAGATACTAGCTGAGTGGTGTTACCCGTGGTACAACAACAAACGCGGGTAACGCCGCAGGGCAAATCTAGTCTAAAAAGTAGCATAAGTTACCCCTTATATCATCAGCTATCTACCAGTGAAAGTCCCTTTAAAACCGGTCCAGCCGTTCTAGAAAATTGCCGGAATAAACAGACAGACGGACAGACAAAAATTGTAAAATATATTTTGACACATGTAGCGTGTATACATACATTGCATATGTATTTATTTAGTAAAAAGCGGTTATTTTAATATTACAAACAGACACTCCAATTTTATTTATTTATTTTTTGTATAGAGTATAGATGATATAATAAAAAATAAATAAATATTTCAGACATCTAACACAACGCCATCTAGTCTCATGCTAAGCAGAGCTTGTGTTATGGGTATAGACAACTTTCCAGCCGGTCATCCTCGAGTGGGCAGGGCGGCAGCACGGGACCCTTTCCTTCCGACTGACGCAGGTCCTTTCCGGGCATGGTTGCTTCGGGAAGTACCTGCACTCGGTCGCTAGGAGGGAATTGAGTCCCGCCTGCCACCACTGCGACTGCAGTGAGGACTCGGCCCAGCATACGCTGGCGATCTGCCCTGCATGGGCGTCGCAGCGCCGGGCCCTCACTGCAGTCATCGGAGGAGATCTCTCGCTACCGGCCGTCATACTCTCCATGGCCGGTAGCGATAGCAGTTTTACCGCGGTCGCAACCTTCTGCGAAGAAGTCATCTCGCAGAAGGAGGTGGCGGAGAAGGCCCGGGAGGATGATATCCACTCGGAGCCAATCCGCCGCCGGCGAACCGGGCGGCGGAGGCGCGCCTATCAGCGCCTCATGCCGCCCTGAGTGTGGCCGTGGATGGTCGGGACGGGCTTTCCCCGCCATCCGCTCTAGTGGCCACCCGCGAGGGGGCGACGTACGCGTGTGCCGTACGTCGCCTAAATAGAGAGTTTTAACAGCAGACGGTGCCCGCTTCAGTGGGGGCAAGCGCTGGGAGGGGTCCGGACGTGTTAATAACTGCAGTTCCCGGATTCCTCCCTTCACAGGCGCAGAGTGGCACACCGTGTGGTTTTAGTCGGTTCGAGTCCGACACACCGCCCCGCAGCAAGCCCCGGTGGGGTGACGGTCCGAGGGGATTTCCACACGTTAAAAAAAAAAAAAAATGGGTATAGACAACTGATACAAATACATATGTATATACGTTTTGTTTTTTTTAAATACATAGAAAACACCCAAACTGCGAAACAAATATTTGTATATCATACAAAGATTTGGTCCCGCGAATGGAACCCGAGACCTCATGATCAGCAGTCGCACACGCCAACCGCGAGACCAACGAGGCAGGGAGATGATATTGAAAAACTAAGAAAGAGATCACTTACTATCGATGTTATCCAAATCTTTCACATCTTCGTCAATCACTTTCATGGTATCCACTGACCTGATCAAATTACTATAAGGCATTTCACACCTCTCACTGAATAAGCGGTCACCTGCACTAATACAGAACATAAACTATTATTACGTATTCAACCTTGTCACTGCGTGTTTAATGTTTGTTTAAGTATTGTAGATAATGTTTTAATAGCGTTTGTTCAGCCTGCGCAAGCGCATATGTGATTTTATTTATACGTTGTTTGTCATTTCGCTATTGTTATAAAAATAGAAAGGGTAAAGAAAATGTTGTTTGTTTGTCTTACCCGACTACGGCAAAGCTAAAAGGAACGGTATTAGCTTTGGCAATTTATGTATGTTCCACCGTAGCGTCTAAACTACTGAACCGATTTTAGAGGTGTCAATAGATTCGTAACAATGGGCCGAATGACAGGCTAAGTATTAGAATTTAATCAAAAGTTTTTACACAGCTGAGTTATAGATTTTATTCCTATTTTGTTAATGGATTTAAGGTCACATGATGTCCATATTGGACTCTGCAATCAAAAGACGGAGAGGAGTACAGGAGCACAGGGGTCGTCTCATGGTAAGGTTTGCCTGTACAGTTGAATTTTACAGGTAAAACGGAGCGTGTATCACAGCTGAACTGGTTGCCACACCTGTTCAGGCAACCAAAAAATTATGTATCTTGATATTTTTGTCCGTTGGTATACTGTGTAATTTAACTGTACAGGCAAAACTGAGTGTGTGGTATCAGTTGGGTCATGTTTACGTGTATGTCTTCTACTCAGTACGGGCCAAAAAGTGTTATTGAGCTTTTCTGATTATAGAAATACTTAATAACAGCTCGGTGTTTGGAAGTAGGGGTCTGAACCCCCGCGCCTCGGAGACCACGTAAAGCTGTCCGTCCTGCGCCTGATCTCTCCCCGATCGTGTCAGTTAACCGTCCCATCGGATTATGAGAGAGAAGAAACAGAGAGTGCACCTGCGTTTGCGCACACACTTGTGCACTATAATATCTCCTGCGTAGTTGGCTGGTCTCCGCTGAGACTGGCCGCCGTGGCCGATATTCGGCTTGGAGAACATTATTATTAAGCGCCTAACTTTATTGTTATAGCAACCGAGTTGTTAGATGCAACTTAGATCTGATTTTCATTTTAAAATAATAAGTTAGAAGTGTACTGTACCTTTTTCTACCACTAGTGTGGGAAACAAGTCACCGTCTGATGTAAAGTAGCAGTTTTAGCCCATTATCGTAGAACTTTTTTGAATTTTCTCTCCATATACATGAAAATGAATCACTATTATCTTTGGTCTTAACAACACGTGTGAACTGGTTGACCAATTTAGATGAAATTTGGAAAAGAGATAGGATAGCTTTTACTCTAGAAACTATCCCTTGAATAGGTGAAAAGGGCGATTGAAGTTTAGATGCGCGGGCGTAGCCGTGGCCAAAAGCTAGTCGACAATATTTTTAAGAGAAGCATACATTTAACCTAGAATGGAAGGCGCAACGCAAGTTTTAAACATCGCATTATAACTTCTAGCAGCAGTCAAGTTCATATACTTTAATATTTAAAAGACTATAGAGTAAAAATAGGGTTACCTAGACACATAAAACCTTGACATTGAGTACACTATTAATATTCCAACGCACGTTCAAGTTAATAATAAATAATGTGCATGACTCATCCAGACAATTCTGTCGTATTTCATTCTATATCGTTCGTGTATTAATTACCGAACACAAATACAAACATAACATGGCATTAAGGGACTACTTCGTACCATACTCGTGCAGTACTGGATCGTATAATTGTGGAACTTAATCGGGAAAATCTAGGACCACTGTTGAAAACGGGAGAATACTTATTTATTCCTTTAGAGAGACGCATAAAAACGTTCAATTTCCAATATTTATTTTTCTTATAAATAGACAACAATTTTTATTTTTGTATTATTCAAAATTAAAAATTCATTCTTAAAATGTTGACAACCCTACTCACACATTTATGAGACTAGGATCTCAATGTTGACAACCCTACTTACATATTTATGACTAGGATCTCAATGTTGACAACCCTACTCACACATTTATGACTAGGATCTCAATGTTGACAACCCTACTCACACATTTATGACTAGGATCTCAATGTTGACAAACTTACTCACACATTTATGACTAGGATCTCAATGATGACAACCCTACTCACACATAATAAGGCTAGGATCTCAATGATGACAACCCTACTCACACATTTATGACTAGGATCTCAATGTTGACAACCCTACTCACACATTTATGACTAGGATCTCAATGTTGACAACCCTACTCACACACAAAAAAATCACTAACTATTCTAAGCTAGGGTTGCCACTCAATCCTCAGACCATAGTTTAGTACCACTAATCCTACACTTTCGATATCCAGTTGCCAATAAACCCCACTCATGTAACCGATACTGTTACTTTGATAGCTACAACAAATGTACTCATGTCAGGGTCTCGTCAGGGTTTTGTTCGAGGATTATGTCTGGGTGTGCTAAGCCTGTGTATATTTGAGACTAGCTGACACACGCAACGTCGTTTACGTCTCCTATTGCGCGTAGCGTAAAAAAATCCCCCGTTTTTGTAACATTCTTCATTGGTGTTCCGCTCCTATTGGTCTTAGCGTGATTATATATAGCCTATACTATAGCCTTCTTCGATAAATGTACTATCCAACACCGAAAGATTTTTTCAAATCGGACCAGCGGTTCCTGAGATTAGCGCGTTCAAACAAACTTATGTTAGTATAGATTGAAACCAAATGAAACATTGACATTTTCGATATGTTTTCATTTCGATGCTTCGAAATATCTTAACCCAAATTAAAACAAATCTTCTCTATTACGAGTATATAGCGACTGCACGAATCGCATAGTGGTTTCAACGGTCGCCGTCTTTTCTGCTGCGCTAAGGTGTCATCGGTTTCAAATCCCACACAGGACAACACTTTGTGTGACCCATAAATTGTTGTTCTGAGTCTGGTTGTTCTTTGTGCCCGTTTCATGTATAGATAGATAGATATATTCCCTTAGCCACCCCCACCAAACGACCAGTTCTGTAGTTATGTCGGGCTCGACCAGAAAAAAAAAACGCATACCGTTTCGGGTACTAGTAGCTAAAGAAACCGATAGACTCTGGGTCATCAGTAGATGACCCAGAGTCTATTGGTTTCTTTAGCTACCGTTTGTAACCAGTAGGTTACAAACACTTAGTCTAAGTCTATGGACGTGCCGGCTCTACCGGGGTGTCACTACCCTCTCACAGAAGACCAGCCTAAAATGACAGCATTTGTGCTGTCGTGTTTCGTTGGTGAGTGCGAGACCAGAGGCCCAACGATGCACAAGCATTTCACTAGGCCGCCATAGTCTGGGAAACCATGCTGCAATGTTGCATCATCTGCATTCGCAATGAGTATTGAATGCAGATGATATGCGTTCCATCAAGCAGAGTAGAATCACCTGTGACAGGCTCATAAATCTTACAAGAAAACCTCAAGTCTTTAATCTTTTTTTGTATATTTCAAACTAGCGACCCGCCCCGGCTTCGCCCGGGTGGATTTCAGATGCCTCCGCCGACGACACGATTCGTGCATTTTAAATCTGTAATATCTTCGAATATATTCATTTAAATTAGATACTGTAAAGGGCCATTCTGATCTATATTAAATGCACAATGTATTTAATTTACTTAATTGTATAAGGATTCATTCTGTATTGCTTAAAATCACTTCGTAAATAAGCCATTATTTCTCGTAAAAAGAAAGGAATAAAAAATGGTTGTTGTGGGTTATCCCTAAGAGAAAGACATATACCGTCGCGGACTTTTTTGTAGTACTTTTTAAGGTGTACAATACTGTAGTACATTATTTTGATCTATCTCGTAGGGTGCAACCAGCGTATGCTATGTAAGCGCAAAAAAATGTGTTTATTTGCTACATCACATTAGAAACCTCGAAAATTAACAGTGTTCCCATACTATATTATGCATTTATTATACATAAAAACCTTCCTCTTGAATCACTCTATCTATTAAAGAAACCTGCATCAAAATCCGTTGCGTAGTTTTAAAGATTTAAGCAAACAAAGGGACATAGGGACAGAAAAAGCGACTTTGTTTTATACTATGTAGTGAAGAGGCTTGGATATATCAAACGAAAAATTATCAATTTCAAGGAAAAAAATATTCTTAAGCTCAATATCTAATTTTTTATAAATTGAACGTCGACTTCCTATTAAGTGAATTTCCGTAAGATTCAAAGGGAAGTCGTGTCAAGGGCACAATTTATTTCAATAAAAACAAAGACCGGAAAATCGTGATAATAAGGTAGCAAACAAATTGCGCTGTATCAAGTAAAAAGATGAACATGGATAGACCACATCTCTTTTACGCTTTTGGGACTTGGTAACCCAATTTTCTTTGGATTTTTAAGCTATTGCATAACTTATATCGCGGGCTTTGACGCCTTTGAGCGCGGTGACCGAATCAAGAAATTCCATAACGTAACGAAAATAAAACCTTACACCCGAAACTCGCACGGATCGAGACGAGCTGCTCAGAACGACGAATCTGTCTGTCTCTGTCACAGACAGGCAGACAAAACAGTCTGAGTTTGCGCAAGTATACTTGAACGTGTATGTCGTGAAACGTGAAACCATATCGCTACTCAAAAAAAGTGATCAACGCCATCTAGTGACGATGTTGATACTAATTTAATAGTTTAGTATTTTTCATTCACAATATTGCGTATAGTATGTATACTGCATAAATAAAAAATGAATAAATAATTATAATTGCATAAGTTGATAAAAAATGCTATGCAATAGCTTTACCGCGGCAGTGTCCGAGAGTCACACGTCTTTTTTTGTGTGGATTTTTTAAACCATTCTATGGTGTCATACAGACAGGCAGTGAACAATTGCCACAAAAGCGACCAGATTATTTATTATCATTAATCAGCATCGTCAACAGCCTTAACAGTCTCATTTTTATAAAAATATCTGGATGAACCTAATTTCAAAGGAATAAATGAAATGGCAAATCGTGGTATTCGTAGAGTATGTAATCCAGTAACACCAAAGACAAGTGACAATGAAATCCTAGACACAGGTGACATAGATAATGAAGTATAACATAAATCATAGATAACAGAACTAACACACATAACAGTTATCCTGCTTAGTTAGCTCCCATAAAGCCTTAGTCGGCTCTTACGGCACCCAGCCATGGGATAAATAGACTATGGAATACGACACCTTAGTCCATTGTCTGTTTCTATGAGAAGGCAACTATAGCATGAAGCAAATACTTACATAGACAGTTGATGTAGTAACAACTAGAGATTGCAAAATAGGAGACAAATATTAGAAACAAGATAATCGTTGATAAGATACAACAATCAGTCACGCAAAGAAATACGCAAGCATTAGATCTGGGATTGACTGATCTGATAAAACTCACCAAAATAAGAATCTGTTACAAATGTCTTCTACTTTGTTGTCCATGTGTCGTCGTTAGCACATACTTAAATAAATGATAAGTTTACGAAAATCTATATTCCATACTAGCTATGCCCGCTACTTCGTACACATTTGGATTTTCAAGTTATTTTTATTTTTTCAACGTTCCCAGGACTACGACAAACATTACAAAACCAAAATCAGGTAAATCGGCCCAGCCGTTCTCGAGTTTTAGCAAGACAAACGAACAGCAATTGATTTATAAATATAAGAAGAAAATATAGCTTTATCTCTGTGAAAGTTGTCACTAGTGTCATTTTAGAACTTACGAGGTAGGTACATTTTACCTGTGAATTTGTAAATCTATAACTAGCTGACCCAACGTCGTTTACGTCTCCTCTTGCCCGTAGCGTAAAAAAATTCCCCCGTTTTTGTAACAGTCTTCATTGGTGCTCAGCTCCTATTCGTCTAAGCGTGATGATATATAGCCTATAGCCTTCCTCGATAAATGTACTATCCAACACTGAAAGAATTTTATAGTATAAAAGTATAGATATATTACACTACATCTATACTAATATATAAAGCTGAAAAGTTTGTTTGTTTGTTTGTTTGTTTGAACGCGCTAATCTCAGGATCTACTGGTCCGATTTGAAAAATTCTTTCAGTGTTGGATAGTCCATTTATCGAGGAAGGCTATAGGCTATATTTTATTTTCAAAAAAATTTGAGATCCGTAAGAAAATTGCTATTTTGTAACCCAAGGTGTGAAATCGAAAACCTATTTTTGCGTGCGCTGCCAAAAGTATTGACAATAGAACAAAATCATGTATTACGGGTTTGTAGGTCCCATTAAGATCTACAAAAAAGTCCGCGAGAGCATATATCTAACTATCATGGTTTAGACACAATAACCGCTTTTGTGTTAAAAAAATTTATTAAATCGTCTGAAGAAAGAAACTACGTTAAATGTGTATCGTAATATTAATCCTTATGCAAATAAAGCATTATGTTATCAAGGGTATTTATGTAGAAGTAAAATAATTTTTGTTTCACCCCATTCGGACATTTTGTTTAGAAGTTATCACGAGTATAAGACGCTAAGAGTTGGTACCTATTATTGAGTTATTTGTCAAAGAGTTTTTATCAACATAATACCTAATATTAGTCTTTATCCAAATAAATGTGTTGTTGATTATGAGTATTAGATCTTAGAAGAGTATAATAAATACATCTATACTAATATATAAAGCTGAAGAGTTTTTGTTTGTTTGAACGCGCTAATCTCAGGAACTACTGGTCCCATTTGAAAAAATATTTCAGTGTTAGATAGCCCGTTTATCGAGGAAGGCTACAGGCTATATATCATCACGCTAAGACCAATAGGAGCGGAGCACCAATGAAGAATGTTTCAAAAACGGGGGTAATTTATCACGCTACGGGCAATATGAGACACAAACGAAGTTGCGTGGGTCAGCTAATATATATCTATACTAATATTATAAAGCTGCAGAGTTTGTTTGTTTGTTTGTTTGAACGCGCTAATCTCAGGAACTACTGGTCCAATTTGAAAAATTCTTTCAGTGTTATGCAAGGTTTGTGAAAATGCTTCATAAGTTTGCGACAGGAGACAAAATATTAGAGCTATTCTGATGTAACATTTACTAAGTTATCACAATATGCCTGAGTGTGCTTACCCGAACGGGCAGACACGTGAGGGCAGACGACTGTGCCGCATGCGGATGTTGAATTTTGCCACTACAAATTCGTTATTATTCACTGCGATTAGATTTGTTTACATGATATTTTCTTTATTCAGTTAATGTTCTTCGTGAAAAAATCCGACAGAAAAGGATCCGGGGGGATTTATGCACAAAAAAAAGGAAAAGGGGTACGCCGCAAGATGAAATAAATGCCTGTATGAAACATATGTACTATGGGTACATGTTACAAAGTTTTGCCTTATTACAATTATGCGAGTACAACTTCACAATTATTTATGAGCAGTGTCAATATGCAAATGCTCTTCTAAAAATCGGAGAAGATTGTATGCCAACTGACAGTATCGACATGATTACACTAAGACGTGAGTTCTGGTATATGATGGCACAGATGATCTAAAAATAATATCTATTCTGATCCGCCGACTAATGAGACAGTTATCAAATAAACGAACGGATCATGTCAGACGTGGAGGAAAATGTTATCGAATACCTCTTAAGAAATGCAAGGGACACTGAACCAGTCATATCATAGCTTATGCATAGAGTTTCTCAACTCTTTAGAATTATCAGGAGCGCCTTACCATAAGTTGAGACTGAAACTTAATGTTCCAGTCCTATTAATGGGAAATCTTGAGCGCCAAAGCTATAAAAATACACATCTGGGGTATAACATTGTAAAAGCTACAATCATGATGCATGGAATGGCAAAAGGAGAAAATCATTTAAGTACACTTATTCCAATAATTCAAACTTATTTGCAATTTCAATTTAAAAGAATGTAGTTTCCACTGAAAACAAAATTTGCAATAACAATTATCAAAGCCCAAAGACAGACGCTTAAAGTTGCAGTTCATTTAGAAAAAAAACATGTTTTTCCCATGGGCAGCATAATCACGTGTATCAAATCCGCTAAATCTCTATATTTTGGCAAAAGATGGCAAATCAAAAAACGTAGTTGATAAAATTGAAAAAATTGAGAATCTGCTCAGCCTGAGGGAAAACTCAAGCAGAATCCAACAGTAGAGGCAACCGTACTCGCTGCGAACCCAGACAATGCAGAACCAAACCGTTTGGTTCGAGAGCGTATTTCTAAGACTGAGGCGGTGACTTCCAAGGCCAGCACGTGTTGTTCTGTAGAGTAAGGGAGAAGGTGGGATCAGTTGGAAGAACTCTTCAGAACACTCTCCATGGTAAAGCGGTAGAGGATTGCCATAGAGGCGATGTCTCTCCGCAACTGCAGAGGCCCAAGGGACTCTGTGGTATCAGGACTGTTGATCATGCGGACTGCTCGCCGCTGCAACCGATCGAGAACATCAAGCAAATACTGCGTGGATCCATCACAAAGATGAGAACAGTACGGACGAGCGAACCAGGGTCTTATAAAGGAGACACATATGCTCGGGCGGGAAGAATCGTCTCACCCTGTTCAGGCCGCCTTAGTGGTGCCCTCGATGTACTTCCGTGGGTTGAGGTCTCGGCAAATATCCATGCCCAGGACACCGAGCTTATCCCGTAGTGGCAGTTGAGTGCTCTGAAGAGTGGGGAGGGGAAGAAACGGAGACTTTTTGGTAGAGAAAGGGCACACCTATGTTTTCTTAACGTTGAACTCGACCAAATTCTCATCACCCTATTGTGAAATGCGGTTCAAACCCCGGTCGAGCTCAGCGACGAGCTCCTGTCGATTTTCCTCAACGTCTACCAGCTTGGCTGCAGGGTATCCATAATATCGCCCATGCACTGTGCTATCGTCTGCATAGCAATGTATATTGCCAAGGGCTAATATGTCATTGACATGCAGAAGAAACATATTGGGCGACAGGACCGAATTCTGAGGTACGCTAGCGTTTACCTCCAGAAAAACAGAGGCCGCGCCGTCCGTCGCAAAGAACCCGAATGCGAAGGCGCTGATGAAGACAAGAGTCAATCTAGAGACGACTCTAGGAGGCAGACCGAATGCTTAGAGCTCGGAGAGAAGCGAACGGTGCAAGAACAGGTTGAAAGCCTTGGCCATGTCGAATGTCGAAATAAGCTCATACAAAATACTTTTTATTTTATGTACTTATATAAATACTTAAATATGTTTTTAACAGTGAAAAGTGTGTCTTATTTTAAAAATAATATTAGCCTTAATAATTAAATCTGCTACCCAAAGTCACTGTTCCACGCGGACGAAGTCGCGGGCTCAGCTAGTTTGTGATAAAACTTGAATGTAAAGAATGAAAACAGAAAAAAAAAGTGCTTACTCTAATTAAACCTTAATTTAACTTGTTTTACAGCGAAATTCACGTCAAAATCAAAAATTTGTAACAATTAAATCCACGACTGAACACCGATTTTTATGTATGGGCCTGCCATATTTACTATACTCTGCCTGATGGAAAGCGTAAGCTGGATCCAAGAGTGGTAGTCACCATATTTGTCGCGAATGCAGACAATTCAATAATGCAGCATGGTCACCCACATCATGGCGGCCTAGTTCTCACTAGGACCGGAGGCCCAATGATGTAGTCTCCTTCTGCATCATTGGGCCTCCGGTCTCGCACTCACCAACGAAACACGACAGCACGAACACAGTCATTTTAGATTGATTTTCTGAAATCAGAGTAGTAATCAGTAGTAGAGCTACGCTGAAATCAGCGTAGCTCTACTACCTTACAACACACCACATTTTGTCCCCCACCCCTCTAATCTAAACATCCATTAAGCTTAAGAGTTTATTAAAAAAGCAGCCAAGTGCGAGTCGGACTCGCCCATGAAGGGTTCCGCGGCAGCAAGTAACATAATATAATTTTAATTTTATTTTTATATTTGTATTGATTGAGTGAAAGGTAAATTGCAGTTTACGATTTATGACGTAATAAAAAAAACTACTTACTAGATTTCGTTCAAACCAATTTTCGTTGGAAGTTTGCATGGTAATGTACATCATATATTTTTTTTAGATTTATCATTCTCTTATTTTAGAAGTTAAAGGGGGGGGACACTCATTTTACCACTTTGGAAGTGTCTCTCGCGCAACCTATTCAGTTTAGAAAAAAAATGATATTAGAAACCTCAATATCATTTTCGAAGACCTATCCATAGATACCCCGTATACCAACCGTATACAAACCAATACACGTATTGGTTTGATGAAAAAAATTTTTTTGAGTTTCAGTTCTAAGTATGGGGACCCCCAAAATTTATTGTTTTTTTTTTGTGTAAAAATCTTAAAGCGGTTCATAGAATACATCTACTTACCAAGTTTCAACATTATAGGTCTAATAGTTTCGGAAAAAAGTGGCTGTGACATACGGACGGACAGACAGAGACAGACAGACATGACAATTCTATAAGGGTTCCGTTTTTTGCCTTTGGCACGGAACCCTAAAAATGGGTACAAAGAAGTTCAATACATGTATAAGAAACCCAATAGCTACTTACAACTGACATATTTCCACAAACCCGATATAAATTATTATTGTCCTATGTTATCGATTCAATAGACAGAAATGTGACACACTAAACAATAACAGTGCCTATTATATGTACTGAAAGCCGGCAGTCGGAAAGTGAATAGGACATCACTATCATATCGATATATCGATAGCCACAGTGAAAATGGGAACTAAGTAACTACATTCATAGCAGGCAGTCATGTAGAGTCGATCTACCATGTCCTTATTCACTTCATAAGTTCTTATTTTCTTGTCAATTTATATAATCTACTAGCTTTTGGCCGCGATTCCTCCCACGTATATGTTGGTTACGGTTGTAAAGAGTTCGGAGTTTAGGTGTTTGATATGTATAATAATATATGTATGTATTTACAACAAAAAAAAACTATAATAATATGTGTAAGTATTTGTATCAGTTGTCTAGTATCCCATAACACAAGCTCTGCTTAGCTTGGGACTAGATGGCGTTGTGTGTTAGATGTTCGAAGTATTTATTTATTACGAGCTGAGCACCGCGGTACAACAACATCCACGCAAAATAGTGTAACTAACTATTAAAGACACTCGAATACATCACTAACGTTTCATAAGCTCATCACATATCATCGTAAACACCACCTCTATACTAAAACTTCACTTCTTTCCAAATACGTGTTTAACAGTACTAATTAGAATTTCACATCCAAACACAGTTTTCACACACAAAGACAATTTCTTCACAATTTAAATACTTTTTCTACGTCGAGACCTCTTTCACTCACTTTAATATAAAGAAAACACAAAATCCGTTTCCATATTAAGCTACCAATACTGCAATGCACTGTTCCGAATGCAAAATAGATTGATCAAGTCGACCCACTAGCGCGACATGCGACCGTTTCCCACGAATGACACAACCTGGCAACATTTTTCTTTCAATTCGTGTGGATTTTGTTTATGTGTGCTTTTTTAGGGTTCCGTACCCAAAGGGTAACACGGAACCCTATTACTAGGACTCCGTTGTCCGTCCGCCTGTATGTCCGCCTGACACCGGGCTGTATCTCATAAACCGTGATAGTTGGTTGAAATTTTCACAGATAATATTTTTCTATTACCGCTATAACAACAAATGATCAAATTCGAGGTTAAGGAACGGTTGGCACGGTAATAAATTGGATGGGTGACCAATTTATATTTAGGTTTTTTTTTAACTTTAGCCTATTTTTAAGGAACCCTCCGAGTTGCAAGTCCGACTTACACTTGACCGGTTTTTTTTAAAGACAACTACCGTCAATAGCTAGCCATACACGTACAGATCTGCCCGTTGGATCTGCCCGCCAGGCAGATCCGTGATTCACCACACACGCACAGATCTGCCCGGCAGGCAGTAAGGGCAACTGACGGGCAGTAGTTCAAATCGTAACTCCAGCATATGCGCTCATATACGGTTGTCTGTAAAAATGTCTATTTCAAAGCCTAAATTACTTTGTACCTGCAGCGGGATTGATTTTGTTGCATTTTCGACCAATGTTTCGTATGCTTGTGCCTTTAATTCTATAATAAGGTACAATTGCTCATCTTTGACTCTTCGAAAACAAGGCAAAGATTTAAAGGCTCTATAAAACTTGTACAAAATGCTTTATTTTCGCTTAACACCATTTTGTGATCAAAAGCATTTAAAATAATTAGAGTGTTAGTGCGCGACTGACGTCAAATCTGGCGGGCACATCCGTCGCTAGGCACACACGTACAGTTGGGAGCTCTGATCTGCCCGCCCCGTCCCCGATCCGTTCGATTTGACCACGGGCAGCGGGCAGGTACCCGGCGGGCAAATCCGTGCCCGTTCTCACCATACACGCACGGATCTGTCCGCCAGGCACGCCTAGCTAGCCATACACGTACAGATCTGCCCGTCGGATCTGCCCGGCAGACGTACACGCAGTAACTAACTTTTAAACTTTCGCGTTCCATGATATAATAATAATTATTTTAACGGGAATTAACGCGATCACCTATTTAAAGGTATTACACAGGTATATTTAGTTATCTGATTTGTAAATTTGTTAAGTATCTAAAAACGATGTATCTTAAATATGTGATTTTATTGGTTGAATAAAATATTATTATTATTACTCAGTCAGTGCCACCTGGTCGAAACGTCAGGCAAATCAGAGGTATGTAATTCCCGTAAAAATAATTATTATTATAACAAGCAGTCCTTTACTGCGCGTGTATCGGTACAGAAAGACAGATGGGGTACCGCGATCTTCCCTCTCGTTCTAACCGTTGTACGTTTCCGCTTACAGGCAGCCGTATGTCTTCCCTACTCTATCTATAATACTTCTATGTTTATACGGCACTGAGTGTCGTGCGTTCAAATCTTACGGGACAACACTTTGTGTAAACCACAAATTGATGTTCTGAGTCTGGGTGTTCTTTGTGTCCGTTTCATGTATGTTTGTAAATGACTGCGACACAGGATTTATTTTTAACCGACTTCAAACAAAGAGGAGGTTCTCAATTCGACTGTATTTTTTTATGTTCGTTACCTCATAACTTTCGACTGGGTGAACCGATTTTGATGATTCTTTTTTTATTTGAAAGCTAGTGCTTCCCATGTGGTCCCATTTCAATTTGGTTTAGTTCTGACATATCATCCATGAGAAAACCATATAAGTCTTCAATTTGCATTAAGTATGTGTGCGACAAACTGACGAATAACTCAATATCACGTCAACCAATTTCGATGATTCTTTTTTTATTTGAAAGCTGGTGCTTCCCGTGTGGGCCCATTTCAATTAGGTCGTTCTTGAAGTCGGTTTTTTTTTGTTGAAATTTTTAACTATCTTTTGCCCGCGTCTCCGCCCGCGTGTGTCGGTTATCACGTAGCTTATGTCCTTCCTAAAGAATCGAATTATCTCTATGCCAAATTTCATTGAAATCGGTGCAGCGGTTTAACCATATAAACGTAACAGTCAGATATACTTTTGAATTTATAATATTTTGTATGGATTGCAAAACATAGTAGTGTCATATTAAACATCTTGATAAGAGGATAAGAGGAGGGTGGGTCAAGATACGCAGTTATCTTGGAGTCAATGCTTCTGGTTATTGATACCATAGACATTGGCTTTTATAATCAATCAATGTCCCACACTTCAGATAACAGAAGGGCTACTGAGTGAAACTTTAAATTTAGAAAGATGTGGTATAATGTATTTATATACACACATCAAAAGTGTCTAGGGATCAAGCATTTTTATGCGGATTTCTTGAGATTGAGATGTGGCTTTGGCCCTGGCCTGCTCAGTCGCCAGACTTGAACCCGATTGAGCATGCATGGGATATGCTACAGAGAAGAGCTCTGCCGAATATGGAGGGTATCCAGTCGCAAGAAGACCTTTTTTGTTGTTGCAACGAACATGGGCGGCCATTCCACAGCGTGATTTGGATGAACTCATTTTGAGTATGCCAAACCGATGTTCTTGTGTTGTTAGTGTTCGCGGTAGAAACACGGATTATTAATTGTTTAAGTTACCTAATAAAATTTTAAAGAAAACTGTTATTTCAGTCTTTTTTTCGAACTTTAATGTTAGTGGTTCAAATGTCAAAAATCCCTTTATTAGGAAAATGGCAAATTTCTTTATTAATGCAAAGGTGACTTGGTTTATCGTTACTGTGACAAACGAAAACACTTTATTTGATGAATCCTTAAAGAAAATTTTAATTAATATCAATCAGGAGAAAAGTTATTGCAAAAATATATGTTGATCCTTAGACACAATGTTGATCCCTAGACACTTTTGATGTGTGTGTATATAGTAGTATATATATAATTATACTAGCAACCCGTGTGTTTGTAACATTAAAATAACAGCTTTTTACTAAATGAATATGTATGTTTACACGATACATATACCAAAATATAGTTTTTTTTCAATTTCTGTCTGTCTGTCTGTTTGTTCCGGCTAATCTCTGGAACTGCTGAACCGATTTTGACGGGACTTTCACTGGCAAATAGCTGATGATATAACGAGTTACTTTTGCTACTTTTTTAGACTAGCTTTGCGCCGCGGCGTTACCCAGGGTTACTGTTGTACTGCGGGTAATGCCGCGGGGCTCAGCTAGTCATCAATAAGAATTCAAGAGTAGTGGTCACCACACTTATAGCAAATGCAACAATGCAGCATGGTGACTTACACTATGGTGGCCTATAGGCCAATAGAAATGCTTCTGTGATCATCAGCCAGCTTAGTTCTGTTTTATATCATCTACGTATTGTAGATGATATAAAACAGAACTAGACTGGCTTGGTGGCGCAGTGGTAACGTATGCGACTGCTGTGCTTGAGGTCTCGGATTCGATTCCTGGGTCGGACCAAATGTTTGTATGATCTGTAAATATTTGTTTCAGAGTTTGGGTGTTTTCTATGTATACACATACACTATGTATGTACAAAAAAAAGTATATACATATATGTATTTATATCAGTTGTCTAGTACCCATAACACAAGCTCTGCTTAGCTTGGGACTAGATGGCGTAGTGTGTTAGATGTCCGAAATATTTATTATTTATTTATTATTAATATAAATTAAACTGCCACTTTTCAGACATGCTAATTATGGGGTTACAAATGTTAACATTCAGTCAATTTTATATCTCTTTTTTTTATGGAATAGGTGGGCAAACAAGCAGACGTATCGCGTGATGGTAAGCCATTACCGCCGCTCATGGACACCTGCTACACCAGAAGCATCACGAGTGCGTTGCTGGCCTTTTGGGGATAGGGGGGAGGTAGGAGATTGGGCTATGGACCTCCGGTATCCTTACTCACTCGGTGAAACACAGCTCAAGCTCTATTACACATCGGTTTTCTGTGAGGCCGTGGTATCACTCCGGTCGAGCCGGCCCATTCATACCGAAGCGTGGCTCTCCCACAGTAAATCTGCTCAAAACTTGTGTTAAAAAAAACTCTCAGTATATTATTATATAATACCAAGTATTTCTATTATATAATATTTATTTAAAGGATTCTACCATTTAAAATACTAAATAATGTTTCATTTTGTATTTTCATATTTTTAAATAGGCATTTAAGTAGTTTCCTGTGTCATTTTTGACGAATTTGCATTTCAATAAATAAATCAACTTATTCAAAGGTTTAACACTATTTTTTATGTACTTAGATTAATTATTTCTAAATTATATTTATTTTAGTACGTAAGTTTAAATTTAAACCAACTTTAAAATAAAATTAAAAATACTAGGAAATGGAAAACAACGAAAACATTTAAATACGAGCGTCAAAAAATTCCTCCGCATCATCGCGTACTGGTAGAATTAACTTAATTAGTTATAGTAAGGTTTCCAATAAGAGAAGTTAAAATAAATATTGGATAAATAACTCACCAGTATATGATGTAGAGCTATAAGAATCTGCCGAAGACGCCGAAAGAGATCTGCTGCGATATCTAGCAGATTTCTTCAAGGCGCCAGATTTCCCGCGCTGGCCCTCGAATTTTCCGGCGGCGGCAGCAGCATCGGCGTTTCCGCCTCGCACCTGCCCAGGATCTGTCACAGGACTATCACTAGGCACATTAGCAGCCGCGACACTTTCCTTTCTGTTTTGATTCGAATGATTCGGCTCGCCGTGACCGTCGGACATATTTATGTTTTATTTTTTTAAAAGGTTTTTTTTCTTTGAACAGATATCGTTTTACGGTTTTTGGAAGTAATGCCTCCTTTCTATTATTCTAAGTACTCAAAATAATGTTATAGAATGACAGTGAAATAAAAATATCAATAATAAAAACAGCAGTACAAACAGCCGCAGTGGCGATTAAAATAAATTTGAAGAACAGGGGAACACTTCGCGGTTTAAAGATAAATTTATATCATTGTGTGACGTTGTTTTGATATCGCTATATACACGGAAAATTTAAAAAATACATAGAATAAGGGAAAATTCAATTTCGTCAGTTATCCGCCCGAAGAAAAACGCACGCCCCGCTTCCATTCTTCACCCCCGAAACTGAAATGTCATTTTTTCGATCGGCTTTCAGTGAGGGATTGATGTAAACCGTTTGTCGTAAACCGATAAAGTAGAAATTCAGATATCGGTTTCTAAAAGAAAATAAATGTTGTTAGAATTGATGGTTTTAAATTTGCTTTTTGTTTTAACAGTTAAATATAGTAAATTAAATTTAGTGACACTCGTAGAACCAAACCCAACTCAGAATTTTTTACTGATTGATTATTCAAAGGAATGTGTTCCATGGTTCCATGCAACAAATTGATTCTTCATTCATTATAGACTAAACAGAATGACTAACTGCCTTGGTGGCGTAGTGATAGCATATGCGTCTATGCGCTTGATGTCTCGGGTTCGATTCTCGGGTAGGACCTAATGTTTGTAGAGTCTGGCCAACGAAAGCTGTCCAAGAAAAAAGGCGGGAATTTTAAAAAATCAAGAGCTGTTAACCCTGGCTATACACTGCATAAACGGAGTTGATACTATTTATTTTTCAGCAAGTACATTTTTTTCGAGTTGTAAAAATTTTGTTTTGTTAGCAACTGTTGTTGAAATTTTCGAATGTATTATGAAGAATATCAAATAAAAGATTACTTTTAATTCTGTCTTTTTATTATTTTCAAATAATCCATTATTTATGTACAGTCGAGGACCCCGAGGAGCCGTACAAATATAGGAGCTATGAGTCATAGTTAAAATCGGATTCCAAAAACTCTACACCTGATATTGAATCAGCTTCATTGCTTTCTTCGCTGCTACTGCTACTGTCCCCAACATGTATTATGAATGGTTCAAGTTCGTTTTCAGTAATACGGTCCCTTAATTTGTAATGATTTTCCACATTTAGTACATGATCAGTGTACTTCTTCCAGTCATCAGCAGTTATGGATAGAAAACATTCTTTTATTAAATTTTGCATTTCAGACCCTGGTATTCCTATATTTTTGCTTGCTACTTTTCTCTTCGCTTGACTCCATACAAGCTCAATAGCATTGAGGTCGCAATGATACGGTGGCAGCAACAAAATTTCGTGATTGTGGATATGACTGTGTTTTTTTAGAAGCACTTCTGCTTCGTAAACAACGGCAGGTTTATTATCTTTCACCAAACACATTAATTCAGCTTTGGTGTGATATTCTTCAAAATGAATATTATTTTCTTGAAGCCATATTCGGAGATTAGCTTTAGAATCAGACATAGTAGGGGGTTTGTTTACTTGTTTCACATGGTAACTTGCATTGTCCATCACGATTACACTAGGTTTAGTGAGATTAGGTATCAACATTTCCTCAAACCATTTCATAAAGTTGGTAGCATTCATATCATCATGGTAGTCAGCTGATTTGGATTTTGTGCTGAATACCAATAATGCACCTGGCACGAACCCTTCCTCCGATCCGGCATGCACAATAATATGTCTTTTTCCTGATGATATATTAGTAGTGACACCGCTTGTAGAAGGTCCTTGCCATGATTTTTTAACTTTATAGTTCTGATGTACATATGTCTCATCAAGGTAAATAATCTGTTTACCTTCTAGCCTCTTTTTATGTATTGTCCTCAAGAATCTATGTCTCCATGCCGCAATTTCATATTTTTCTGTAAGTAAAGCCCGTTCATTTTTATTGTTTTGAAACTCAAACCCGTTCTTGTGTAAAATTTTTCTAAGGGTTTCACGGCATCCCTTAAATTCAATTGCTTCCCTCAGCTCATTGTGCAGGCTTCTCAGTGTTGGGACTTGTTTTCTAACTCCATAAAATTCGTTTATTTTGTTTCTTATAGCTGAAATATCAAAATTATCCAAATTGGAAACTGTTGCTGAATGTGGACGATTTTTCCCCGGAGTATTCCACTGTCCTTGATTTTTAGACCCTTCAATTTTAATTCTTCTTAGAGTCTTCACACTGACATCTGAAGATAACAAATACAATAAATTATGTATGTAACAGTATATTATTAATTATCAGTCATTAAAGTCAAAAACCATAATAATATACAAAGACATTATTACAAAACAATAATATTATATTATTTAATTTAGCCATCCATACATTGTCATAAATTTATATAACTCTTCGAAGTAACTGTTAAAATCTATAATTTCTAAAGTAATACCTGTCATTGAAGATATCTTTTCTAAATAATGTGTTTCAGAAGTCGCCATTTCATTTTTTTCGAGAGTTTTCAATTTCTTTACTGCTTCCACAATTTTAAGTTTTGTCTCCTCGTTGTTAATACTTCCTGAAAAGTAGATACACCATGAAAAATATTGCGATTTGTCTTAAATAGTCTAAAAGTATCAAAATGTTTCATTAGAAATTCAATAAACTAACCTGAAAGTGAAAGGATTGAATCCAGTCGTAGTATTTTCTCTGCAGATTTCTGATTTAAATCACTTTTTATGTCTTTATATTTGTCAATCATAGTAAATAGAAGCTTCCTCGTCGAACTTTTAATTGTTCTCGGCATTATTTTAAACAAAATCAATGAAAATATGATGCACATAAACCAACGTAAACAGAAGATGACTCAAGTACGAAACGTCAAAGTGTCAATTTTGACAGTCTTAAATTATTGCCATATCAAAACTTCTGAAAATAATACGTGGACAGCTTTCGTTGGCCAGACTCTATGATCGGCATTTATTTCGGAGTTTGGATGTGTTCTATTTATAATATGTGTGTATTATAAAAAAAGCGAAAATGTATTTATATCCGTTGTGTAGTGATGTGTGATGACATTGTGCGTTAGATATGCGAAATATTTGGGTATTTATTTTATTTATTCATTTATTTACTAAGAAGTTCATTTATTTACTAAAAGATATGTTTTATCAACAATTGAACAATATCGTAGGAGTTCCTAGTTAGACCATATTTTATAATGTTTTTATAAAAATAAACTAATAAGATTTTTGTTTTTTAGTATTAGGCGGCCCCTAGACTATACAATAACATTGCACAATATATTTTATTGCACAATAATATTGAAAGGCAGTTTGACTACAAACGATCAATTATATTGCACAAAATAATATTGTGCAATGTTTTTGTGTTCAGTCGGAGAACAGTGTTACGATATTAGTTCTCAAAGAATTGAACTTTTTCTTCACATCGTTTAACTTTGCTTGCCTGTGGAATCTCTATGTTTTTTTTATGTAGTAGTGAGCAAACTAGCAGGCATATCATCTGAGGGTAAGCGGTTACCGCCACCCATGGACGCCCGCAACACCAGAGGCGTCACGAGTGCGTTGCCGGCCTTTAGGAGATTTGGAGGGGGATGGGTGGAGCGGTTCGGGTATGGGCCTCCAGTATCCTCACTCACTCGGTGAAATACAGCGCAAGCGCTGTTTCAAACCGGTTCTCTGTGAGGCCGTGGTATCACTCCGGTCGAGCCATTCACACCGAAGCATGGCTCTCCCACGGCAAGCAATTTAATCAACAATGTTTCATAGCCAGCATTTTTTTTATGATAGTCATGATATTCTTTATTCTTTAATTTAATTTAATTTAACTCACTCAAACTTTTAATTAATCGTTGCACAATCTTCAATATTAGCCCTAAACGGTCAATAATATTGCATAATATATAATATTGCGCAATTTAATTGATCGTCTAGGGGCCACCTTACAGTTTTGATTTTTAATTTTAAAGTAAAACATGACAATAAAATTACATAATATTTATTGGGTTATTTTTATCATGAAATATTTATACTTAAATTCGTTTCATCTTAAATCGATATTTCGGTTTTTGGCCCGGCCAAAGATGCGTTTAGAAGTGTTTGAGTCACAGTCCAGCACTATTCGCCAATATGGAAGTGAAACGTATGTCAACTACAAAGCGACCAAACAACTGAGAAATAAATAAGTCGGGAATACTTTCTATTATTTAATTTGGTGAGTAAATATTTACATTTTTACTTATACACTATAGTATAGTTATTTCGTCTCATTGATCTTCGATTTTCGCATGATGCTAACAATTGGAAATGTACGCGATTATAGTATTCAGTACGTTTGCCGGTGAACAAAGATATTTTTAAAAGATAACTAGTCAATAAGTTTTAAAATCACAGACAAAACTTGTAAACAATTATTTTTTAGACATTTGTTGGGTTTTCATTGATGGTTTCCTTGTATAATTTTAAAAACGTACATATTTATGACATTTTACGACTATATGTCAAGTGTTTACATGTCATGATTGATAAAATTTATACAAACAGATGTAAAAGTATTGTCGCGTATTCTTTTGTATTTACGAACAACACTTTGCGTAAGATATATAAATTAATCTAATTTAGACATGTTCGTTTTAAAGATGTTTTGAGTAAGCGATAATGCAAATAAGTACGCCACACGATGTGTGACATGTGGGCATTTTTTTTCCCATGACGCAGGCGATGCGCGGGATTCGGCCAATAGTTTCAAACTTTTTGAATATCCGTGACTCATATTGTACGCTTTTTAACTTGTTTGGAGACTCATTTACCTTTTTTTTAACTAAATATCAGTATTCCTGGTTTATGTTCTATCAACTACTTCTGGTAATTTTAGACCAATTTTAATAAAATTAGTTTTTCTTATAAGAAATCTAGATAAATCTGGTTGAAACTGGTAGAATTCTATTTGCATGCAGTATTTATTTTTTATTTACTTGAAGATTTTGCATGATACTGGCGATCACCTTGACAATGAACTTTATTAAATAAAGTATTCTTATTAGATCAAATTAATGTTATTCCGTTTTAAAAAAGGATTGCCATTTATAAACACATTATGAAAAATATGGCAATGGGTTTTATTAGTAAACTCATACTAATTGAAGATGTAAAAAAAAACTAATTTATAAATTATGCAAATAGTTGCTTATTCTGGAGGACATGTACATCACTTAGACACACAACACAATAAAAGTGTTGGACAGCTAAAAAATAATTGAATACAAATGAAGTATAATAATTATTATAATGGCCTTGCTGATCTGACGGTTAGCATAATATGCTATTGCCGATTAAGAGGGTTTCAATTTCTGGTTGAGCCATAAAAATTGGTATGGATTTTTTTATTATAGGAATGCTTAATGACAGCCCAGAGCTTGGAACTTGAGGGTCCTAACCTCCCTGTGCCTTGGAGAACATGATAAACTGTCTGCCCTGCACCTGATCTGTCCTCAGTCCTGTCGTATAGCCATGTTATCAGATTATGACGTGAGGGAACAGAGGTGCACTTGTGTTTGCGCTCACACTTGTGCACTATATGTTCTGTGCAATTGACTCATCTCCGTTGAGACTGGTCATCGTGGCCATAATCAGCTAGGAGGACATCATCATCATTTATTTACAAGTACCTAATATCTCTGCATCTAAGTTGTTTCTCAGATTCATCCTTATTTGTAGTTTTAAAATCCTAGGAAGATCTCCAACTTGTAAACCTGGCACTCAATGTGAAGAATGGTCACCCATACTAAAAGTGACCTGGTTGGGATTCCGTAACTTTGCAATTATTAAATTACTACAGAGCCGTGAACCCTTTTCAATCCTGCTTTATTTTAAAAGGTTTCTTGCTCACAAGAAATATAAGGACAATGTTTTATATTGTTCTAAAAAGAAATTTAAAGAATTTTCTGAGAAAATTCTCAGTTCATAAGCTATTAAATTTGCTGTAGATATTTTACGTGTTTTATCAAAATGGCTTCCTTTATTCGTAACTAGTTGTTGCCCGCGGCTCCACCCCCGTGTATGTCGGTTAGCATATAGTAGCCTATATTTTATTCTGATGTATAAGCTATATTACAGTAAAGTTCCATCCAAATCCGTTCAGTAGTTTTTGCGTGAAAGAGTAACAAACATCCATCCATACTTACAAACTTTCGCGTTTATACTCGTAATATTAGTAGGATTTTACCTTTGTAAATGGTAATATTTAACTGGCTTCAAAAAAAGAGGTTCTTTATTATTTTGTTACTGTAGCACTCCTTCATTTCTAAACCATCATCTCTTGCAATTTGGAGTTGGTGCAAGGAGTTCTTCTAGTCTCCTCTGTCACTCGTCAGTTCACTGCTTACTCCCTGGCCATATCCTCTGTCACACAGTCCATGATTCCCTTCTTTGGTCTTTCTCTACTCTTATATCTGTCAACTAACTTTACCGTGGGAGAGCCACGCTTCGGCATGAATGGGCCGGCTCGACCGGAGTGATACCACGGCCTCACAGAAAACCGGTGTGAATAGTGCTTGAGCTGTGTTTCGCCGAGTGAGTAAGGATACTAGAGGCCCATACCACAATCCATTGCATTGCAGGTATCCATGGGCGGCGGTAATCACTTACCATCAGGCGATACGTCTGCTCGTTTGCCCGCCTATGCCATTAAAAAAAAACTTCCATGCTTAGAAACTTAGAACTTCACACACACCAGGATATCCTGTTGCTCCTCAACTTTTCAGCCACTGGTGGTGGTACTTTAAAGCTTCGTAGTCGTTACGTCGTCGATAGATTAAGAATACGGAGCGTATCACCCTTATGCATCCCGTGGGCGTCGTCGCCCTTCGTGAGCCTGCTAAGTAAGCAAACTTCGCAAGACCAACCCACCCGCCATGGTGTGGGTCATCATGCGGCATTGTTGCATTATCTGCTTTCGCAATGAGTATGGTGACCAGTATACCACCACTGTTGGATTCTGCTTTTGCTTTCCATCGGGCAGGGTAGCGTCATTTTGGCGGGGGTATACATAAAAAAAGACATCTAACCTCGAAGGTATCTGCAAATATTACGTAATTTTGTTCCACAATACACAAAGTAAAATTATTTCATTTTCACTGTACTTAATTCTAACCTACTTTCAATCGTTTTTTTTTCTTTTTATGGTCAATCCAACACATTTATACTAGAAACAGACATTTTGAACAATATTACGTGAGGCTAGCGGATACGGGCTCACTGGAGGTGGAGTGAAATCTCACGACATCTCACAGTTGCAAAATCTCTAAAAACAAAAAAAAAAAAAAATGTTTTTAAGACATCTACGCCATTGGTAATCTAGTCCCAAACTAAGCAGACATTGTACTATAGGTACCTACTAGACAACTGATATAAATCAGACAAATATTTTAAACGCGGCAGTTTGGAAGTATGGATGGATGTTTGTTACTCTTTCACGCAAAAACTACTGAACGGATTTGGATGAAACTTTACAGTAATATAGCTTATACATCAGAATTACACATACCTAGGCTACTATTTGCCGCGATAACCGACATAAACGCGGGCGGAGCCGCGGGCACCAACTAGTACACATATAATTTTTGGAAATATATACATATGTATTATACATAGAGAACACATAAACTCCGAAACAAATATTTGCAAATCACCGACCCGGTAATAGAACCCGTGACCTCCAACACACACTACCACTGCGCCATCGAGGCATGTATGTTCCCAAACAATTTCTACAAAAAAAAATCTTAGTAATTGTGGCGACTTCCACATACAGCGCAACAGAAATATACTACAGCGCCATCTACCGAAGTTACACTGAACTACGGAGCAACGTACAATATGAGAATATAAGATACAATATAAGAAACTACCAATCCTGAATCACGCAGTGAAAGTTCTCGCGCCAGTTAACATGTATTCAACATCCCAACATCAACCGTTGGGCAGTTGGCCCGCCAGGCATGATCACCTCGCCTGGTCGGAGGATCCTCCCTTTGTGTTGGAGGGACACGATCACCCGTTCCTCCACAGTAATAATACGATTTCTGTACACCGAGAATTCCGATTACAAAAGCTACCTTTCTGCCATTATCTGTAGACACTATTTTTCTGTTGACAATTGCAGGTAGTTATAATGTCGAGCGTCGGCCGCGGGCGTGGCTACACGGGTCGTCATCACTTGCGCGAGCACAGGCCAGGGGACGAACTGGACCCGGAGTCGGACGCTGCCAGGACGCTAGCTGAACTCAGTCCACGGTCTACTGGTAAGTGGAACTTAGAAATTTAGTAAAAAAAAAAATTTTTATTCATTGTATCACGGCAATTACTAGCTAAGTTACAACGTCAGCTATCTGCTAAAAAGCATCAAACAATTTTGATTAGTACCTTGACAAACAATAACCGCGCGCTAGTCTGAAATAAAAGTATCCTAAGTTACTTCTTAAATCATCAGCTATCTGCCAGTGAAAGTCACGCCTGCATCGGTCGAGCCGTTCCAGAGATTAGCTGGAAAAACAGACAGACAGATAAAAAATTTGTTTTCCATGTTGGTATACGGTACTACCTTCATATGAATTTAGTGGAAAACTGTTAATTTCAAATTACAAACAGACACTTCAATTTTATTTGTATATAAAGAATGAAAATATAGGTAAATCTATACTAATACATAAAGCTGAAGAGTTTGTTTGTTTACTTGAACGCGCTAATCTCTGGAACTACTGGTTCGATTTGAAAAATTCTTTCAGTGTTAGATAGCCCATTTAACGAGGAAGGCTATATATCATCACGCTAAGACGAATAGGAGCGAAGCACCGATGAAGAAAGTTACAAAAAGGGGGGAAATTATTACGCTACGGGCAATAGGAGACGTAAACGAGGTTGCGTGGGTCAGCTAGTTCTCTATATTTCAGATGTTTTTCATATGTATCACATATGGATTTATTATATTTCCAACTCCTCCAGTTTTCTTCTGATTAATTTCGTTGCGGGTTCCAAGACAGTTTAATTTTTCCTGGGACTTCCTGAGTGTCATAACTCGGAGTGTTCGTGGGTCACCGCTGTTGATCCTGGTGTACAGGAGTTACGGTGGTGGGCGTGTGGGCGGCATTAGTCCCATGTATCACATTCATTGACTGCCTCGGTGGCGCAAGTGGCAGCGTAAGCGACTGATGTGCTTGAGGTCTCGGGTTCGATTCCTGCGTCGGACCAAATGTTTGTATGATCTGCAAATGTTAGTTTCGGAGTTTGGGTGTTTTCTATGTATAATATGTATGTATTTACAAAAAAAAAAGTATCTATGTATTCGTATCAGTTGTCTAGTACCCATAATACAAACTCTGCTTAGCTTGGGACTGGATGGTGTTGTATGTTAGACTTAGATGTCCGAAAATATTTATTATTATTCAATGGCTACATAGAAAGACAATGGTAGTAAAAGGTTATCAAATTAAAGTAAAACTAACAATATTTTATCTTATATAATTTATACTCTCGATTGTCGGCACTTGATGGAACTTGTTGCAATACATTCTAGAATCAAACTCACTTGTACTTATTCCACTATTTTAATTTAACTTTACACCTGACCGGTTTCGCCTTATGGCATTTCTCAAAGGTTATGGTTACATAAAATATTTTTACATCTAAACCTAACAACTAAATCAAACTCACTTGTACTTATTCCACTATTTTAATTTAACTTTACACCTGACCGGTTTCGCCTTATGGCATTTCTCAAAGGTTATGGTTACATAAAATATTTTTACATCTAAACCTAACAACTAAAAATATTTTATGTAACCATAACCTTTGAGAATGCCATAAGGCGAAACCGGTCAGGTGTAAAGTTAAATTAAAATAGTGGAATAAGTACAAGTGAGTTTGATTCTAGAATGTATATTTTATCTTCATTATCTAGATCCCACTAGGATAGAAGTGAAAGATAAGATGGAGTCAGAACAAGAGACCGCGGAGAATCAAGATAAGAACTCTGAGGAAACTGACGTCACACTCAAGGAATTGCTCAGAATCGACGAACAATACATCCCTTTGCTCACCTTGGTAAGTGGGAACCCTAATATGTTCTTTGTTTCTTCTAGCTGGGGTACAACTGTAACCGCAAGTAACGCCACGGGGCTTACTAGTCTAAACAAATTAACCTAAGTTACTTCTTATATCATCATCTTATATTACCCGGAACAAACAGACAGACATTTAATAAAAAAGCTTTTTATCACGCATTTGTTAGCTTGACCTGTATGTATGTATGTAACGGAATCTTTTAACTTCATTTTCACCTACTTCTAGGAGTCTGATTAACTTGATAATTTGCACAGGGGTCAAGGGCCGATGACGATATAATAATATGAAAAAAAATGTTTCAATAAACTTAACAACTTTAGTTTTTTAAAACAATTTTTTTATGTCAATGCCAAATATACTTTCATAAGTATTTAGTGAAAAGCTGTTAGTATTAATATGAACCTGCCAAAATGACTCTACCCTGCCTGATGGAAAGCATAAGCGGAATCCAAGAGTGGTGGTCACCATACTCATTGTTGAGGAGATTGTGCGGCAGTGGAAAATAATTGCGTGTATGTTCACAACACTTTATTGATCACAATGTTAGGTGAAATTAACAATTTACATAAATAATGTTTTACAATTGTAATTGGACAATGCTTACACAGCGACGCTATAGAAGAGAAAGGGACAATCATTTATAGAGTACGTTTCATAACAGAGTGACATTGACAACACTCAATGCTACGTTTACAGAGAAGGCAATGCGAAGTTTATTACATAATAAATAGCCTAAAACGTAGCTGATTCTAACAATTGCGAATGCAGACAATGCAGCATGGTGACCCACACTATGCCTAGTGAGATGCTTCTGCGTCATTGGGCCTCCGGTCTCGCACTCGAGCCGCGTTTTCACAATAAGAGTTGGCTCGGACCGAGTGCAATCGGATGTCTACTCGGACGGTACTCGTATTATGTAAACACCCGAGAGCGCACTCGGACGCCGGCATCAAATCCGAGTAGCCTCGGACACTGCTCTATTTTTCGAGCTCACTCGGATCATTTTTATAAAAACAAAATGGCGACAACTAAAAAAAAGTGGAGTGACTACTAGTGGTGGGTGCTACTTTTTCTAATAAATACTCAAATTGTGCGTTGTTTAATCTCAAATATTTTTAAACGTCTTCCTCTTCTACTTCACGTCTTCAAATCCATTTCCGTGTCCAAATTTTTTCTCTTTTCGTTTTTTCCCCTTTCGTGATTTTGAACTGCCGCTATTAACATATCTGCTACAACTTCTATACCTCGCAGCAGCAGATCAGTCGATGACATCTTGATTGTGCAAGGAGACAAATGACCACAATACGAGTGCACTACTATCGTGTGTAAACCACTATCCGAGTACACTCGTATGAAGCCGACTCGTACTAGTGTACTCGGTCCGAGCCAACTCTTATTGAGATAAGTAAAATTTTAACAAAATAAAAACCGACTTCAAGGTTCGACTCGATTTCTCTTGGATGCCGTCATCAGATCTTACTGGTACCACCGTTGGGATATCTCCTTTTCATTAAAAAAAGAATCATCAAAATCGGTTCATAAACGACGAAGTTATCCCCGAACACACATAAAAAAAAAAAAAACGGTTGAATTGAGAAACCTCCTCCTTTTTTTGAAGTCGGTTAAAAACGCGGCTTCACCAACGAAACACGACAGCACGATTGCTGTCATTTTAGGTTGGTCTTCTGTAAGAGGACACATCCTCTCAAACTTTGCAATGTTTAATAGTAGTAATATTTGTAATGTCCAACTAATATGTCACCATATATAAACGTACAAAAACTGTGACTTACAGTTTATTGACGTCGGCTGACGTCTGTGTACGTCATGGGTCACCAGTAATCTATCGGTGACCCTTTTATTGACTCTACAGATAACTGTGAGTAATCTGTTAAAGATTTGTTATGGATATTTTATCGTGTTTACTGTTATAAAGGCTGATGTGGTCTGTAATTAATAATCCTGACAGCAAAGTCAGGTTAGAATCCCATCCAGGAGACATATTGATTAGCGCGATTGTTTATTTTGAATCTAGGTGTAATTTTATCACTATCACTACAATAAAACAAAGTCCTCCGCTGCGTCTGTGTGTCTATCTGTTCATGATAAACTCGAAAGCACGGATTTTGAGGGGGGTTTTAACCGACTTCATAAAAAGAAGGAGGTTCTCAATTCGATCGTTTTTTTTTAATGCGCGTACGTACATTTCATTGATTCATTTTTATAGATATAGATAGATAAGTCTGTGGTGAGACAACGCATACAGCAAACACTAAGATACAAAGAACCCCTTAACCCCCTAACGGAAAACTGTAAGGGCAAATATGGCTAATTAATATATTTACCATTTTCAGTGTTCTGTTCCCAAAGGGTAAAACGGGACCCTATTACTAAGACTTCGCTGTCCGTCTGTCTGTCACCAGGCTGTATCTCATGAACCATGATAGTTAGACAGTTGAAATTTTTACAGATGACGTATTTCTGTTGTCGCTATAACAACAAATACTAAAAAAAAAATAAAAAAAATATTTAAGGGGGCTTCCATACAACAAACGTGATTTTTTTTGCTCATTTTTGCTTGATATTGATAACAGCGACAGGTAGTCGCTTGTAATATTCTATATATTACAAGCGACTACCTAACCTACAATCTAGTTGTTGCCCGCGGCTCCACCCGCGTATATGTCGGTTATTGCGGCAAATAGTAGCCTATGTGTTATTCTGATGTATAAGCTATATTACTGTAAAGTTTCATCCAAATCCGTTCAGTAGTTTTTGCGTGAAAGAGTAACAAACATCCATCCATCATACTTACAAACTTTCGCGTTTGTAATATTAGTAGGATGGTATGGAACTCTTCCTGCGCGAGTCCGACTCGCACTTGGCCGTTTTTTTTTTGTAAAATACATGCACAGTATTATATAGATGCATTTAAATATATAAATGGTGTTTTGTGCTTGGCTTTTATTCGTGTCTTATGTGATTACAGCTAGAACAGTTCTCGCCTGGAGAAGATGGCATCCAGTTCAACAGGAAGCTCCGCCATTTTGAGACCACAGTCACTAACATGTGTCCCGATGAATCCAGGCTGCAGTAAGTATCTAAATTGTCCAAATACTCATTAAACACCATCACCAGCTTATAGCAGTCCTCCTTTGTGAGGAGAGGTTCATATCCAGCGGTGGCTGGACACGGGCCTCTCCTTGGAAAGCAAGTTTTGGTCTAGTATTTCTCAATCCGTGTGGTGACGTATTAAGAATAAGGAGTGTCACCACCCCTATTCACCCCGTGGGTGTCGTAAGAGTCGACTGAGACAGCAAACTACCAGGACAACAGCACTGCAAAGAGAAGGAACACTTGACACAAACCCTATACCAACCCGTCTGGTCAGAGTGGTGTAGTACACCAACACCTCCTTTCTAAAGGCGCGTCTCCACCAAAATTGTTGGCAATTTCAGTGTTTCCAACTGTTTGCAACACTTCAAAAAATTGCCAACTTTTGTTTCCACTGTGTCTACACCGAGTCACCAACAATTTGAAAAACATTCGAACTAAGCGTCTCCATAGAGCCAATAAAAAACTGCAACAAGCATATTCTTTTGATGTTTACTACAACACAAAAATTGAAACTTTTGTTTGGTGGAGACCCAGCTTAAGGAGAGTCCTATGTCTATGACTAGTGATGATGATGATACCCGCTGGCCAAACTGTAGACAGTAATAGAGTTCCTGTATATAGCTGAGTCCTTCAAAGTTGTATATTAGGTCCAGACTTGAAAAGAGACTTACCTTAATCCTTTGTTTCTGAGTTTTTTCCCCAGGCAAGTATGTAATAGGAAATGCTTTCATAAATATTTTAAAAATATCATGATTTGTAAAAGTGTTTAATAACGTGATTTTTTGGGGTTGCCGCTACTAGTTCAACTGGTTTTACCTGAATTTATCTACAAAGCGATTGGCACTGCACCTCCGAAAACCTGAGGGCGAAATGAATTCTAAGATTGAACTAGTTGTTAGTATATTTGAGGGCACTGACTTCCTAATAACGATTGCTATAGACGTTCATGACAACCAGGACTGACAGCTTTCTTTATATTTGGGCCTGCAAAAATGACTACTCTGCCTGATGGAAAGCATGAGCAGAATTCAAGTGGTCACTATAGTCATTGCGAATGCAGACAATACAACAATGCAGCATGGTGGCCCACAACAATGGCGGCAAAGGTTGGTTTTCTGTTAAAGGGTAGTCCCGGTCGAACCGGCCCGTTTGTGCTGAAATCTGTGTAGTTCTACTACATTGGTTCTCTATGTATTTAAACGCATAAATCTTCCTAAAACTTTTAATAACCCTCAAGACAGGTTTACAACAATACACCGTATGTTGTACACCGGTGCAAGAGAAGTGAACCACCGATAAACAGAATAGACAAGCATTTTTTTTTATAATACTGTATAGTATGAGTTGCCTACACAACAATTATACATCAATAACCCATAATGTCCCACTGCTGGGTTAGGGTCTCCTCTCAGGAGAGGGTTAAGGCCATATGTCGCCACGCTGGCCGAGTGCGGGTTGGGGACTGGCAACACAATGTTGTGGTTAACGTATCTTGTCGTTGGATGTTTTTAAGCTGCCCAAAGGCCTCCAACTAAGCTTCACGACTGTTATCGTATCATAACAACCGGGACCGACTGCTTAACGTGACCTCCGAATCGCGGATTGATTACTTTTAATTCACTCAACAATTTTTTTTTTTTATGGAATAAACCGGCAAACGAGCAGACGTATCGCCTGATGGTAAGCGATTACCGCCGCCCATGGACACCCGCAACACCAGAGGCGTCACAAGTGCGTTACCAGCCTTTGGGGGATGGGGGGGGGGAGATAGGGGGAGGGGTTGGGGTATGGGCCTCCGGTATCCGCACTCACTCGGTGAAACACAGCGCAAGCACTATTTCACACCGGTTTTCTGCGAGGCCGTGGTATAATTCCGGTCGAGCCGGCCCATTCATACCGAAGCGTGGCTCTCCCACGGCTGTCAATAGGCGGCGGTAATCGCTAACCATCAGGCGATACTTTGCCGGCCTATTCTATAAAAAAAAATATTTAAAATACATAATATACAAATTTTAACAAAAAAACCAACTTCAATCTAGACCTAATTTAAATGGGACTTTCAGATTTCAAATAAAAAAAGAATCATCAAAATCGGTTCACCCAGTGGAAAGTTATGAGGTAACAAACATAAAAAAAAAACAGTCGAATTGAGAACCTCCTCCTTTCTTTGAAGTCGGTTAAAAAAAGGAATAAATGACTTTAAGTTTGATTTTGGTGTATTTCAGGCAAGCGTTCGCGACGTTTCGCGCTGCAGCGCTGCTGAGTGCGGTGTCGGCGCGCAAGCTGGCGGCCGTCGGGGCGTCCTTCACGCGCCAGCAGCGCCAGCAGCTGCTCCGGGGAGCGCTGCTCAACGTCGTCATGCAGGGCACCTTCTCCAGTCAGTACCCTCACGTACACCCTCACATACTTACACATTACTTCACGTATCACGAATACGTAAAATGACAGCGTTTGTGCTGTCGTGTTTCGTTGGTGAGTGCGAGACCGGAGGCCCAATTAGTCTAGTCAACAAGTTCCGTACTTGTTGACTAGACTAAAGGATGCACAAGCATCACTAGGCCGCCATAGTGTGGGTCGCCATACTGCATTGTTGTATTCGCAATGAGTATGGTGGCCACCACTCGTGGATTCTGCTTATGCTTTCCATCAGGCAGAGTAGAGTCATTTTGGCAGGCCAAACATAAAAAAAAAAAAAAAAAAAAAAAATACCCTCCTTGAACAAAACTTAGCCCTAGTATAGTACCCGATAAAGTTTTATATTGTTATCTACCGGTGGCGTAGTGGTAGTATATACGACTGCTGTGCTAGAAGTCTCGGGTTTGATTACCGAGTTCGACTAAATATTTTTATGATCTGCAAATATTTGTATTTACAAAAAATGTAAGTATTTATATCAGTTGTTTAGTATCCACGGTACAAGCTCTGCTTAGTTTGGGACTATGAGACGACGTTCTGTTAACATTAGCAACCATTTTTTAAATTTGATTACTTTTAATTTCAGAACTGGATGTGTTAGAGAAATCGAATCCTCTCTTTCTAATCAACGCGGCCAATCTCATGGGAGATTATTTTGCAGGTAAATATTTTGATGCACTGTATTATCCTCACTCTTCGGTCTAAAGATTCATGATCCTGACTGGGAAGCCGAGGGTCTCGGATTCGATGCATACAGAAAAGAAATAATTGTCTCACTAGACAAAAGCATTTTCAAGGGCCGGGTTAGTGGTCTAATAAGTATGTATTTAGAAATATACATCCTGTGTCTGAGACTTGACAAACATACATGGAACGGACACAAAAAACTCCTGGACTCAGAACAACAATTTTTGGGTTGTTCTTGAGATTTGAACCCACAACACTTGGCGCAGTAGAAACCGCTTAAACTACTAGACCAACCGTGCAATCCTAAATGTGAAGATCAATTTAATGCTAGGTGGATGTTAACCAAATATTTTATATTATTTCAGAGGCCCGTCTATGCAACGGTAACAAGGTACATATCCTGGCCAGCCCACTCTTGCAGTACATGCGGGCATTACTCGCTAGCGATGACATCAGAGCTCACCGTAGTCTGGCAACGCAGGTCAGTACTGAACCATCATCATTTGTAGTTCAACGCCACGCTGACCAGACGGGCAGTGTTGTAAATGTCAAAATTAAAATAACACTGAAATTTATAATATTTTATTGCAAATAAGACTTTATGGCGAGATAATGCATATTAGTAGCACTAAGACACAAAGAACCCCCAAAACATCTAACGAATAAAGGGTTTAGAGAAGTTCTATAAGTGTAGCTTGTCTACCTGTAAGGGGAAACATAGTTAATTAACAGATTTACCAATATTTTGTTTTATAATCTTGCAATCAGTTCATGACTTTTGCTTATAATGTGATGAAGGATGTGATTACTTTAAGAGCAAAATCCCTTTGGGAAAAATCTCTATATATTTACATTATATAGATATTTTCGTACTAAATAAACAAACTAAAAAGCTAAATAACATTTATGAATAAGGCGGGTGGGTAATCGTTGTTTATGTATGTAATTTATTAACACCATGTTTCTTTTTTACAGCTGATGCAGAACGGGCGCGAGCTCCTTTCAGTCTTAGCCCAAGAACTGGACGAGTTGTCCATATCTATACGTCTCCGTCTCTTGTCTCCACCTCCCATCAGCACCATCTGGCTCCTGCTCTCCGCAGACCTATGCCTCAACAAGTTCCTCCCACTGCCTAACACACTACAACAGTTCTACGCCGCACATCTAGAACTAACCACAGAAGAAAACTACAGCGAAGTCAGCTATGGGTCTTGGAAGAACACCCCAGAAAAGGAAGAATTTCGACCAGAGCCTGAATCCACCGATAAAATCAGTGCAAATTTGTCCCAAGTGAGTCTAAATAATAACGACGATTCAAAACCCAAATTAAGGCCAATATTAGGTGCAGGAGCTGGCTTGCTCAGACAAGAACAGGCCTTGTCGGTTAGCCAAGACAATTTTGATACTTGGACGACGAAAAATACCTTGACCAAAAGATATGACTTAAACTCCTGGAGGCAGCAGGAGGAAGAGAAAAAGGAAGAGATAGAATACAACCAGACTGTCTTACCCCCAAATTTTACCGACTACCCACCCCCTAGATATAACTACCAAGAAAATTTCGTCAACTACCTTCAACAAGGCGATGGTGCTTATATCCAGAATCAGTATACTAACGTTCAGTACAACCCTCAAGGGGACAGCTTCCCTCAATACCCTCCAGAAAGACCCCCAGTACCCCCAAACACGGAAAGACCTCCCCCTCCTATAGTGGAAAGAGTAAATCCTGAACGTAGTATACCCCAAATGCCTGAACGGGTAAACAATGAGATGCAGAAGAACAGCAGCCGTAGACCTGTGGAGAACTGGAGACAGGAGAAGAGTGATCTTAAGGAAGATCCAAACAGGAATAGACAGAGAAATTGGACCAGACAGAAATCTTCGGACAACATTAATGACGAAGAGGATAAAGAGAAATTTAAAGACCGCTCCTCATCGAGGAACTCTCGAGACGCGAGACCAGACAGAATGAATAGGCGCAATAGTGGAGAAGATGGGAGTGGTACCGGCAATGGTACCAACGGTTCCTCAGGCAAAACTCCACCGAGAAGACATGTGACCGAAGTACCCAGGAGTGCAAAATATTGGGACCATGACGATCGGTGTGATAAAGATTACAACAGTTAGTAGGAAGAACCGTCGCAGTTGATAGATGGCCTTGCCCAGCTGTGGGCATCATGGCCCGAGTGGGGGAAATGGTGAATTTTTTAATTAGGTATAGTGCATTGGTATTTGTGTGCGAGTGGGCTTGTTATAAAATTGCCCAACTGTGGGCATAATATAAAATTTGTCTAAGCCATTTAAAATTGACTAAAGAGTTTTGATATTGGACAGACAACAACTTGGTACTAAATAGTGAAATTATAGTGGCAATGTGACACTTTAGTGAAGTGACGTTGTATAAAGTGAGATTCAGTTGGGAAAATGTGTTAAAAGTGTACTACAAAAGTACCAAATGCCTCGTAAATGTGATTTTAGTTAAATTTTAAATAGAATTTTTAGATATCTCAATAATGAGTATCTTCCGTCAGTGTTGCCAACGTAGCAACATTTTTATTCCAATTAAAAATTAACTAAAAACTAGGCTATAGCTAAATATTAATACATTGCAATAATACATGTCTTTAAATAATAAAAAACTTATTTATATACTAAAATTGACATTGCCAACTTAAAAAAAAACTTTAAAAAATTGTCTAGAAACTTCAATTTTTTAAATTTAATAGTTAAAAATATATTATTTAGTCGCATGTATTATTATTATTGCATGTGTTTAATATAATTTTTATAACTGACTCTACTTTAAAAAAAACCCTGGTAGTTTATGATATTGAAATGAAACAGTTCTGTTATGGAACCATTTAGAAATAATAAAGCAAAAAAAAATTCGTCTAATTAAAAATTTAGTGAACTATCATTAATAAAAATAATAATATATATACAAAAAATTGTTATATATGTTAAAATTTGAACTTATAACCGTCTAAATCACACTTTAATAGTCCAGTGGCTGGACGTAGACTTCTCTAGAGGTTTTGGCCCATGTCACGCTGGCCAGACGGGTTGGGACAGTTTGTGTCAAGTTTCCTTTCTCATTGCAGTGCTGATGTCCTCCGTTAACTCCTCGGGATGAATAGGAGTGGTGATACTCCGTATTCTTAATCCATCACCTTATCTAGCCCAAATAGAACGGCTCTGAAATCACCCGAATGAAATACAGTAGATGATATCTAACAGCAGTCGACTATTGCAGGTTAAAAACAGTTTTGACTGGGTAAATAGGGTTTTGACCAGTTAAAAACAGTTTTGACCAGATAAATACAGTGTTGACCAGTCAAAAACAGTTTTGACCAAATAAATACAGTTTTGACCAGTTTAAAACAGTAAACCGGACCAGGTTAAAAGTTCTGCCAATTAACATATGTATATATGCAGCTCTTGTTTCCAAGAAGTGTTCAAGATCAAAGTTTTGTTTTATTAAATTCGCCAAATTATAACGTAAAAAATAATCACCCACCTACAAGAAAATAAACTCAAGTCTGGAATAGAACTTAAAGCAACACCGAACGGAGGGGATTAGCCATAGCATCTTTATCCGTTACAAAACAGTATGTCAACTCGTATACAAAAACAATCGTATATCACTACGAACTCACACATAACAATTCAAATAAAAAATATACACAATTACACGCAAACATAAATACATTCTGTGTCTAAAGCCGAGTCTCCACCAAACCAAAGTTGGCAACTTTCGTGTTGGTGACAAAAAATTCTGTAATTTACTTGTGTTGGCAACAAAAATTGACAACAAATGTTGTTAACCGTGTTTTTGTTTTTGGCGGTAAACATCAAAATAATACGCTTGTTGCAAATATATTGGCTCTGTGGAGACGCTTAATTGGGATGTTTTTCAAATTGTTGGCAACTCGGTGTAGACACAATGGAAACAAAAGGAAACACTGAAATTGCCAACAATTTTGGTGAAGACGCGCCTTAACAGTGTAACGCGTAGGCCCATTTGGGCTTAAACTTTGACAGAACGTCTGCATAGGGCTATTCCCTACCGAGTTGTTCTATGGATCTAGAAATTTAAATTAATTTGCTCAATGCATTAGAATTTTACCATGACATTACAGAGATATGGTTTCAAAATAAAAATGTTCCGTTCCACAAAGAACTACAGATGTTAAGGTAAGTGGTTCCCGGTACTGACATTTGCTAGTATATAGCCTTATTAATATCTCTGGGGAGTTTGTCCATACGTGAGTTGATATCTCAGGAACCGCTGTACCATTTTACAAAAAATACATGTGTCATGATAATGTTGTTTGGATGCTCATATTCTGTATATATTAAGTAAAAAATTATGAAAATTTGCTTGATTTTTTATCTTTCTTTGAACCACTTTAAAAAATATGATATTTGATGTATGTTTGTTACTCAAACACACCCGAATGGCTAAGTTGATCTGGATGAAATTCTACAAAAGAGATAGATTATGGTCTTAAATCATCATCAACAGTTTATTGCATTGCACTGGTGGACAAAAGCCTCTTCTTCAAAAGGGAAGTTTTAGTTTTACTTACATAATCCATATTATCAAGCGAAAGGGTATATGTATTCCATCAGGTTCTGCTTAGTTTGATGCTAGATGGCGTTGTATGTGGACGGTCCGAAATATTTATTAATTCATTATCATTCACTACTGGACATGATCCCTCAATACATGCCATAAGCTCCCTCCTGACTTCAGGATATCCAACACCAAGTTGATTGTAAGAACATGGTTTCCACTCCAGGTCTTCGCCACCCTAACATGATAATTGATATTCACAAGAGCCAAACCAAATAGGCCAGCTCGACCGGAGTGACCCACGGCTTCAGAAAACCGGCGTCTGTTACTAGTGATGGAATAAAATCACGAATAACGGTGAATAATCACGTGATTATTTCATACGTATACACGTTATTTACGTATGAGTCGATATTTACTTACGCGTTATTGCCAATTAGCTTATTTTAGATGATTTAAACATAAATACCGTTGACTAACTTTTGCACATGGCTCCGCCCACATGTATGTCAGTTATCGTGATAAAGAAGCTAATATGTGAATATTAATGAACACGTAAGAGACACAGATATAATTTCAAATTATATTATTAGTATGGATTTCTGACAGGTACCTATCATCCATAATGGGTTATTCAAAAATGCAAATTAATAAAACCGTAACCAATGTTCGTAACAACTTAGAATTATTTAGAAACATGATATTGTTTGAGGTTCACCTACAAACAATATTACTAATTTAGGAGAGAGAGCTGTACCTCGTCGCTATTACCTTCATAATGGAGTTAGAGCTGGCCCGCACTCTGGAAAGCAAGCTGATAATGTGTGTGCACGAACTGCTTTACATCAGCAGAGAAGACACTTTGGCAAGCTCATTAATATAAAAAAAACATATCTGGATAAAGACCCTATTTTGCTTGTTTAACAGGCAATCTACTATTATTTTTTTACTATTTATACCAACACTATACCTACATAATAGCAACACTAAGTTACGTACCAAAAAATCACATGATTAATCACAGTTGTGATTTAATATCATCATTAAACTAAACCCCATAATTGAGGAGGTATACCCAAAGGGTGCCTACACACTTAACTCCTGAGTTGCTTGCCTTCATGAGCGGAGCGGAGGTCGTAATTTTTATTTTATTTGTTTATTCACATATCATTAATTACCATCATGTGATGCTTTTGCTTGTTTATCTCTGTGTATAACAAAATGATAGAAAATTTATTGCAAAAGTTAAATAGAGTTAACATTTTTAGGTATTTTTTTGTATAATTAGTAAACAACATTGTTCTGTGCATTATTAAAGTCACAATATTTTACATCTCTGCTTACCAACTCAGGCATATTTTTAAACCAGAGCTCTCCAAATTTCTTTACTAAAAAAAAATATTTTATACATAAATGAATGTAATTTGTAACAAAATATTAGTTAAATTAAAGTGTGCTACAGTTAAATAACCATTATTATTCGTTGTCGGTTAAATTGGGGTTGTATTTGAATATTTTACGCAAAATTGCCGTTTCGTTTGCATTCTTTGTCGCGTCTTTAAAGGTCGTAGCGTGATATTGCTCATTGCACAGATATGGTAGTAGACTACTGCGTTAAGTGTTGTGGGTTCAACCCTCACATGGGACAACACTTTGTGCTATCAACAAATTGAGGCAGTAGTACTTTGAGATGTTGCATTTAATTGTTTAGGCAAAATAATTTCATCTACCCTACAATTCTCATAATTATTGGTATTTAATTAAACAATGCCACCAAGCTTATGCCCCTATGTCCATTTCTCGCTAGATAATTATTGTATATCGGTATCAATACTTCCTGTGACGAGGGTTTTTCAAGGGGATGCGACCTTCCTTCGGTGTAAAACTAAAAATTTCTACACCACTTGAAGGGAATGCCCTGGGTATTAAATCCGCCAATGTACAAATGTAGTACATAAAGTTTATAAATAAAAATTTACATGTTTAGGTATACCTAACTATAAATTGTTACAAGTTATTTTTAAGTATAATATAAAGCGAGTCACTGACTAAATTCTGGAATGGAAGACGGCAAGAATTACTTGCTCAGTCTTTTCTTACACACATCATCCCACAAGTTGGTCTGGTCTAGTTTGCCTCATTAAGTAGGTACTCTAGGCTACGCTAGATTGTGGCTCTCGGTACCTGAAAAACTAACAAATCATAATTTTTAAAACGCCAATAAAAAAATAGGCATTTATTTATCATTGGCAATAATAATTTAACGTTCGTTTATAAAGAAACGAAATATTGACAAAGACCGCCAACTATCCCAGTATTGGGTCTCCTCTATCTGACCCATCCTTATCGTAACGGCACAGGAAGTATTGAGACCCGCTTATCGCATAATAATGAAATTATTTATCATTATTTTTCATATTTTGTAACTTAGATTCGACTAGGTTAAAACTAGAATAAGATTTTAAATAGTACATAAATATTAACGGATCGTGGCAATTTGTAGACAAGAATGTTTTTAATACCGATTAAATAATTATTCGAATGCTGTCAGATAAGGCAAAATGACGAGTGTGCTGCCATCTTTTGAGTTCCCTCTATAGATCTATAGGCCTCACCTTAGAAAGGAGTTTTTGGCTTACTATACAACGCTGGCAATCCGTGTTGGTTTAGGGTCCGTTTGAAGTTTTTTTTACTTATTGCAGTGCTGTTTTCCTGTATACTCGTAGTTAGCTCCCTTAGTCGGCTCTTACGACACCCATGGTATAAATAGGGTCGGTGACACTTTATATTCTTAATCCGTCACCACAGGGAATAAAAAAGTTATCATATGAGAACCATACTCCTGTACAAATGAGCCAGCTCGACCGGAGTACCACACCCTCACAGAAAACCTGCCTTCCGGAATACCTTCGTCTCTTTTCACCGAGTTCGTAAAGTTACCGAACTTAAATCCCCCTCCACCCCTATAAGTGGGAACTCTAGGGGCGGCGAGGCACCCTGCCTGTTCATTAGCCTCATTATATCATAAAAAAACGTTATTAGTTAAATACATAACAGTATTCCAATCATTATATTTAATCGGTGATTAAATTCTATTTAAGTGGCCTATTTTAAATTTTTTTAGTTGATTTGATTAAATACAAACACTCATCATTGATTTCCAGCAACTCTATAGACACATAAGATATAGCATAAATATAAGTTTTAAAACGCCATAATATAAAATAAGAAACAGATAAAAATTAAGTCAAAATTTGAAGGAAACTTAGGCCACATAATAGAAAATAGAATGGGAATGAAAACATCGCTCGGGATAACGTACCTGTATAGAAAATAATTCATTGTTATTGCACAATAGTTAATTTAGTTATTAATATAATTAGATATAATTTAGTTTTAAAATGTCTCGTGCTATAGTTGAATTATGTCCGTGGATTGTAGCTGAATTGAGGCCATGGATTGTAACTGAATTGAGGTCATGGATTGTAACTGAATTGAGGCCATGGATTGTAGCTGAATCGAGGTCATGTATTGTGAATAATTTGGTGTCCTTATTAATTGAACATTTAGAAAAAGTCTTATTCCAATATATTTACAAAGGGAAGTCTTCCCTTCTCTCGTCAGCTCTCGGGTATCCATAAAAATACAGTCAAAATCCAGTCAATTTTAAAAGGTAATCAATTTCGTTTTAATAAATCCCACGAAAATAGTTATGTCTGTATTTTTTAATTAAACTTTGTGTCAGAATTTTTTATGCTTTCTCTATCTGCTCCAGGCCATACATTGTAAGTTACATAATGTAAAGCTACAGGCCATGGCCTAGGACGAATCGTTGCAGTCAAACCTTTGATTAGGTCTATCCCGAGTTTGAATGCCAACAAAAGGCCGTATGTCTTCATACGCCTAGCATAGCCTGGCCTTAGTAAAAATGTCTTTATTAATGTGTCTTTTATAATTTTTCTAAGTGATCGGTGGTTTACAGGGTGTTACGATATAATATGGTCGTAATAAAAAAAAAACAATTTGACAATTGCCGATTTGAAGTTTATCTAATATTAAAGATGCTAATTGCTTGCCAGGTTTTGTTTCTAAAAAAAAACAACTTTTAAGGCTCTTTTCACCGGTTACAAATAAGATCCGTGACAGATTGTTTTATAAAATTTATATGGAAGATCCGTTTTTTTGTTTCCAATACGCATATATTTACAGACACAATGTTGAAAAACTGCACCACGAAGACCTCGCAAGGTCTATCTGGGTAACAACGTCAAATTTATCTATCAGATAAGCTATCCGAAACGTATCTGTATCCGGTGAAACAGGGTCTAAAATTGATATGCGAATTGTTGACATTTTGTTGTTATTCATCATTACCATTTTGCGAGAAATTAAAGCATTATTAGACATTTCATAATAAAATATTGATGGATGTAATTTTTTTCTATAAATGCTGGTATTTTTTGGCCTTATTTCTGGAATATTTTCGCCACAACGCCACAAACAAACCACAAAACGCCATTCTTTATTCATTCCAGCGGCAACTTCTAACTAGCCGTCAGAGTCGCACTGCTGCTACACCATCAGGCCTTTTAAAATATTTGACCACATTCATAACATCCTGTATAGGTATAATTCTGCACAAATCTCGTCTAAATTAAGGCATTGTAAAATATATGCATATAATGTTAGATTTTTCTAAGAATTCGTAAAGAAACAATGTCGACTTTGTTTAGAATAAAATAAAATTATGTTGAAGTGGGTAGTTATGTATATTCTTTGATTGTTTGTGAATTATTGTTTGAAAACCGCAGTTTCTACCCGGCTAACGACTTTATAATCTTAAAATGGTGCTTGCATTATTATTTTTTCTTTAAATGCTTCTAATAATAATATATTGTTTGGGCCAATTTCACCTGTTTGATTAACTATTTAAGTTTTAACAGATAAAGGTTTCTGATCGTTATCTGACATTTATATGTAAATCTGTAGTTATCTGAAAGTTAAGTTCAGAAAATTTAACAAGAACTCTATCAGTAAGTGCTGAAACTGGCATTTATTATTCCTAGATATATTTGTGTGTATTTGTGAAAATTCAAATTTTAGTTTCTACAATAAGTATAACAAATTCCTGGTTTGCACAAATAGCGACGGTACGAAGAACCATCGATTTTAAAGGAAAACAATGAATTTTGAATCAAGCCGATTTCCTCCCAAATTATCTTTTGCTAATAAATATTGACGATAAGGGTCATTTTTACCCCTTCCAGATAAAGTCACTTCTCGCCTTTAACAGTCCACTGCTGGACAAACCTGTATGTAGAAGAGGTTTGGCCTTCTATACTATTCTAGCCAGATAGTCTCTGATAACCCTGATTTGTCTCTATGCATGACTTGTGAAACAGAAATCTGTAGTTTATCAGGAGTGCATTAGTCCATTAGGGATCTATTAGAATGCGATGAAATTGACCCCTAGTTCGTTCCACTCATGTAAAAATTTACGAGAACTCAGAAATTCGTTATTAATTTGTTATTTACGATATTTGTTTGGAGTCGTGCGAGGGTTGGAAACTGCATGTTGTTAATATAATTTAGATAAAGGCGTAAGCCGTTTATAAACATTTCATTTAAATTATGTAATCTCAATTAAACTGAAATTTGATTTCACGTGTATTTCTTTGATTTATGCTACTGCTACATCTACGTTAGCGTTAACGACAAACTACGCGTTAAAAATGCGCGTTGTGTAGGTACATTTAGGTTACAATGCCGTTAAAGTGGATATTATACCATCCTAAATTCAGGATCCGATATTCGGTGTCCGATTTAGGACAGTAAATTCAGTTGCTGAAGTTCCTGATCACACGTTAACTGATTCAGGACTCAGAATCAGACATAAAGGACGAGCGACAAGTGACGGACGTATCGAGTGACAAAATGCCTCCAATTCTATCGAAATACCAGGTGGTCTCGGATTCGATTCCCGGTCGGACCAAATCTTTGTATGACCTACAAATATTTGTTTCGGAGTTTGGGTGTTTTCTATGTATACGAGTAATATGTATTCACAAAACAAAAGTATAAATGTATTTATATCAGTTTCTAGTACCCATAACATAAGCTCTGCTTAGCTTGGGACTAGATGGCGGTGTGTGTTAGATGTCCGAAATTTTTATTTATTAATATATTATTAAACCTGGTGACACTATTTATAAAAAGAAAAATACTTTTTTTAGAGAAAATATTAGTGCAAAGCAGAGATTAGTCGTAACGTTGCGTTTTCTCGTTGTTTTGCGTACGCGTGCAAGGAGCAATAATACAAAATTTTAACAAAAAAAAACGACTTCAAATTGAGTTATTCGTCAATTTGTCGCGTACACGCGTCACATACATAATGCAAATTGAAGATTTATATGATTTTCTCATGGATGACATGTCAGAACTGGACCAAATTGAAATGGGACCACATGGGAAGCACCAGCTTTCAAATAAAAAGAATCTTTGCTGAAAAGACTGCACGTTTGGCCTAGTGGTTTAACGATCACCACGCCGTTTCCTACTTCGCTAAGTGTCGTGGGTTCAAATCCCACGTAGGACAACACTTTGTGTGATCCACAAATTGTTGATCTGAGTCTGGGTGTTATTTGTGTCCGTTTCATGTAGGTATGTTTGTAAAGTCTCCCGCGACACAGGATTTATTCCTAGTGCGGGAGTTGTCTTATTAAAGAAAGAAATCATCAAAATCGGTTCACCCAGTCGAAAGTTATGGGGTAAAAAACATAAAAAAAAAGTCGAATTGAGAACCTCCTTCTTTTTTTGAAGTCGGTTAAAAATGAAACGTGCGCTCGCAACGGTAGGCGATGGGCGAGCGGCGACTGAGCGTCCTAATCCTAATGTGATTACACCCGTCCGATTTAGTATTTAGAACGTCGGAAACCATCCTCGTCCTAAATGGCCTCCTAAACCGGATACTACTATTCCTTAATGCGATTTAACTTCCCTGAATTCAGGATCGACTAAATATCGGATCCTGAAATTCGGATGGTATAATACTCCCTTATGACTTAATTCCTCATGAATTAACGCGTTAACAAATAATACACACGATGAAATTTGAAGCAGCTACACTAGTTGCGACAATGAGCGTCATAAATTATTTATGCAATTTAAAAATAGAGAAAACACGAAAGAAAAACGAAGATGGCGGATGATTCAAATGTATCGTCGACCAACTCGGTATGCACTCTCAGCTCTGATTGCAATAGTTCTAAAACTCTAAAGTTTTCTCATTTGACCACTCCATTGCCGTTCTCGTAAATGCAGTTCCCGCCTTAAAAAAGTACACTCGTCCTTGGTATGCGCGCGCTTCCGATAGAATGAGACGGCGTCAATGTAGTCAATAAGCGCGCTAAAACCCTTTGATATGTCCAAAAAACCGACACTCGAGCTGTCGCTTACCGTTGAACGCCAATAATAATGCCATTTGAATTTAACGCACTAAAACGTTGGCCACATCTACGTAACGCCTAAATTAACCATGCCGAACCGTGGGAGAGCCACGCTTCGGCATGAATGGGCCGGCTCGACCGGAGTAATACCACGGCCTCACAGAAAACCGGTGTGAAATAGTGCTTGCGCTGTGTTTCCCCGAGTGAGTGAGGATACCGGAGGCCCATACCCCATCCCCCAAAGGTCGGCAACGCACTTGTGACGCTTCTGGTGTTGCAGGTGTCCATGGGCGGCGGTAATCGCTTACCATCAGGCGATACGTCTGCTCGTTTGCCGGTCTATTCCATAAAAAAAAAAAAAATTACGCGTTAAGACGCAGGTGGAACAATAGCATTAGAGCCAATTTCACCAGTTATATCTAGGTACTTACCAGTTATTTAACAGATAAAAAATTGCTGATAAATATATCTATCCAAGACCTTTGAAACAGTGTAGTTATTATACAAATAAGTTGACATTTGTCTATCCTATCATATCAGAATATCTACCTAAATGATATGCTTCCATAAATTCCTTAGTTAACCCCCTTCGGGGAGAAATTTCCAATCAGCTGCCAAAATGTAAAGTTTTTAGCCTCAAGGGTTAAGGCCCTGCGTTGATGAATGAGGACAGGGGTAAAGTAATTTTAAATATTACTTAAGAGGGTAGTAGCAAATATAAAAACAATTACAAAAAAAAACGTTTATTGCGAACTTAATTAACTTAAAATATGTTGGTAACGAGAAGATTTCCCTAGTGGCCGTTTACGGAACTAACGTATGACAGATACTTCTACCCGACAGTTTATTAAACAGAGCGAGTGCATTGTTATTATTTCATTGATAGACGTCTACGGAGTAGCAAAAAATATTATAAGACCACTTCGTGAGGGTGAACAGTATTTTAAAAGTGGAATGTTAACGAGTATACGTATTTTTATCTGTCATACGTTAGTTCTGCGACTTGCCGCTAGAGAATCTGCTCGTCACCAATACATTTGCTGAACTTAAAAAACCTTCTTGGTAAGAATCGTACCCATGCTAAGTGGACTATTCAAGCAAGTCTTCAAAATACAATGGTACTAACAGTGATGGGGAGGTTGAGTTATGAATTCGAAAGTAACTGTTCGCTTCACAGCTAAATCGCTGCACCGATTTCGATGAAATTTGGCATGGAGATACTTCGATTCTTGAGGAAGGACATGGTAGGCTACTTTTCACTGGAATAACCGACATACACACGAGTGGAGCCGCGAGATTAAGCTAATACTGTATAAATAAAGACAAATATGATTCCATTTTTTCGAATTATTTATAGACTAGAGAGGGGTATATTAAGGGTGGTTACTGAACGGAGTAAAATAGGTCACATAGTATGGGTATATTCCTTAATAGCATAGTCCGAAACTATCAAAACTTATATAACATAAATTAAAGATTCTTACTTTCATTATAATTTCTATTTTTTTTTTATGACATGGGGCTTAGAATCGACGAATACCCTACCCATGCTCAGCTTGCCGGAGTTTGAGTGAAAGGAATATGGGAATACGCCGAATGATAAATGGGAATATGGTAAATAAAAAATGGGGATACGGCGAATGAAAAATGGGAATACGGCGAATGAAAAATTGGAATACGGTGAATGGAAAATGGGAATACCGTGTAAGGGCATATGGTGAAAGTAATATGGGAATACGATGATTGGAATATGGTAAAGTAATATATAATACTATAAAAAGTAACAAGAGAGTTGCTAACACCTTTGAGGCCATGGTATTACTCCGATCGAACAGACTCATTTGTCCGCAGAGCTTTAAGTACCTAATGAAAAGCTGACTCAATGTACCAGCTCAGCCATGTGACCTTGTACCTTGTGAATGATCGCACATGACAGGAATTGTAGGCACACAAGGCCCTACTAATACTATAAATGCGAATTTGTGAGGTAGTATGAATGTTTGTTGCTCATTGATGAAACACACATGAAACATCATGAAACTTTACTAGTAATATAGCTCATACATCAAAATAACGCATAGTGAAGTTTTTGCCGTGATATCTGTAATAGAATATAAATATTTGATAGTTTCAAATTATTTCCGATGAGAGATTTTCATCTTAAAACGGCACTCAACCCATTGCTGCAGAGAAGAAAAAACCATCACACTTCTATCGCGTCCTGCAACACAAATAATAAGATATTAATAGATTTCATTCTGCGGAGAAATCTTCTTCTTTTGATGACTGCCTCGTTGGTCTCGCGGTTGGCGTGTGCGACTGCTGATCATGAGGTCTCGGGTTCGATTCCCGGGTAGGACCAAATGTTTGTATGATCTACAAATATTTGTTTCGGAGTTTGAGTGTTTTCTATGTATAATATGTATGTATTTACAAAACAAAAAAAGTATATATATGTATTTCTATCAGTTGTCTAGTACCCATAACACAAGCTCTGCTAAGCTTGGGACTAGATGGCGTTGTGTGTTAGATGTCCAAATATTTATTTATTATTTATTTATTTTGATGAATGGAATTGAATGAATTATTTCTGACAATGTCAAGTATCGAAAGTCTATAAATCTTAAGTCTTCGTCGACATGAAATTAATGATAAAAAATGTTGATAAGATGACATAGGACCGTCTTTCGAAAAACCAAAAAACAACCCTTGGAGAAAACCAGTGATGGAATAAATCAGAGTCAACTATGATTAAATCACGTGATTATTTTAAACGTACGTTAAGATTGCTATTTACTAACGGGCTTTAAACTAATTTTATATCTTTGCCTATTGAACAATAATTTTAGTAAGTTGTTATCTAATACCTTCAAACAACGAAAATGTATAATCTGAATCTCGGAAACGGCTCCTACGATTTTCATGAAATGTAGTATGCAGGGGGTTTATGGGTGATAAATCGATCTAGCTAGAATTCATTTTCAGAAAATTTACAAAAAGAATACCAACGAGTATATCTACATAATAATAATAATAAATACATATACATATAAAAATACATAGACTGCACGTTTGGCCTAGTGGTTTACCGGTCACCACGCCGTTTCCTACTTCGCCAAGTGTCATGGGTTCAAATCCCAGGTAGGACAACACTTTGTGTGATCCACAAATTGTTGTTCTGAGTCTGGATGTTCTTTGTGTCCGTTACATGTATGTTTGTAAAGTCCCCCGCGACACAGGATTTATTCCTAGTGCGGGCGTTGTCTTTAAAAAAAAAAAAATATACTGAATGGCTCTAAATAATGTTTCTAAACGTATTCGTGACTTTAACGTATTCACTAGTTCTCAGGGTCGAAACATGTAAAAATCTGACTACTCAAAGCAGTTTCTGTGACATGACGACCAATTTACCAGGAAATCTAAATATATATCATGGGAAGTTGACAGTGGAAAGCTGGGCAGATGCTCTGAGAAATTTTCATAAAGCATCTCATAGATCAGACCTAGGGTATTTCATCATCACCATCATAAAAGACGTCAACTGCTGGGCATAGGTTCCCCAAGGTTCTCCACAACAACAAAGTCCTGTACTGTTCGCATCCAACGCCTTCCAACAACCTTCACCAGGGCACTTATTATTCTTTTATTTATTACATTTATATATGTCACTGTAAGATTGTAAAAACCGTTAGATTATAATCTACCTAGCGAGATTGCAAACTATCGATAGATTGTCAACTTTAATATACTGCGTACGCGCGTCAAATTGTCAACTATCCCTGATTGGTCGGTTTTACAGTAGGCAGTTCAATGACCATAGAGTTAGGTTAGAACTTCTTTGATTAATCACAAATTCATTTTATATAACTAACAACAATGTTATATAACTAATTCTAAAGCTGTGAGGTATTTTCAAAATGAAATCGATTTACAATCACAAAAATACTTTACATCAGGCAACAAACGAATTAACAAACAAATATGGCGGCGCGCGACTTGCGATTCGTCGATATCATTTCACAATCTTTCGACTGTTTGCAATCTCGCGAGATAGATTACAATCTATCGGTGTTTACAATCTTACGGTGACGTTTGTCCCGGCTAATTTCTGCAACGGCTGGACCGATTTTGACGGGACTTTCATTGGCCGATAGCTGATGGTGTAAGGAGTAACTTAGGCTACTTTTTAGACTAGTTTTGCCCCGCGCCTTTGCCCGTGGTTACGCTACAGTAACACCGCGGGGCTCAGCTAGTTAGGTATAAAATCTCACCATCAACACGTAGTAGCGCCATGTTCCTCTTCTATATGCTTCCTGAAAACATTTCTTGAGCCGGACTCGAACCCGCACGCGCCACACACCAACACGTCGGCGTTTTCCACCTCCTCTGTGTCTAAGTGTACCGCGTCTGTACATCATAAATACAGATTTAATGTGATAATAATAATAAATCCTACTTAATGTTATAAACGCGAAAGTTTGTAAGTATGAATGGATGGATGTTTGTTACTCTTTCACGCAAAAACTACTGAACGGATTTGGATGAAACTTTATAGTAATATAGTTAATACATCAGACTAATACATAGGCTACTATTTGCCGCGATAACCGACATACACGTGGGCGAAGCCGCGGGCAACAACTAGTAAATAATAAATATTTCGGACATCTGACACACAACGTCATCTAGTCCCAAACTAAGCAGAACTTGTGTTATGGGTATAGACAACTGATATAAATATATAATATACCTTTCTTTTTTGTTAATACATACATATAGAAAAGACCCAAACTGCGAAACAAATATTTGTATATCATACAAATATTTGGTCCGACCCGGGAATTGAACCCGAGACCTCAAGCACAGCAGTCGCATAACGCTACCACTGCGCCACCAACGCAGTTAGATTGTTTTGTTGATGACGTTATTTCTATGCAAAAACCTCACTTTCCTCTTCTAAAAAAAGCAATTCCCAGACTAGGAACATAACATATCCTGTGTCGCGGGGGACTTGTGGTAACAACAATTTGTGGAGCACACAATATGTTGTCCCATGTGGGATTTGAACCCACGACACTCAGCACAATACAACGCTTAAGCTACTACGGCATCGTTGCAATTCTTTTTTGACAATTAATAATAATGAATTATTTTGCCTTGCGTGGGAGAGTCACGCTACGGCATGAATGGGCCGGCCCGACCGGAGATACCACGGCCTCACAGAAAACCGGTGTAAAAAATCGCCTGCACTTTGTTTCACCGAGTGAGTGTGGATACCGGAAGCCCATACCCCCCCCCCCCCCCAAAAGCTGGCAACGCACTCGTGACGCCTCTGGTGTTGCGGGTGTCCATGAGCGGCGATAATCGCTTACCATCAGGCTATACGTCTGCTCGTTTGCCCCATATTCCATAAAAAAATAATGAAATAAAACTTACTGATAACTGGTGTTTTAAGATGGTGTTCTTGCACGTGTTTCATGAGCTGAAAACAAACATTACATAAGTCAAATATTTTGCTGTACATATATTATATATATTTAGTATTATTTAGTTAACTGCTATTAATGTTAAACATAATCATTCCGTTTTGGAAACTGAAAAAAAAATCCGTTTTGGAGACTGGAAAAATAATTTCGTTTTGGAGACTGGAAAAAAATCCGTTTTGGAAACTGGAAAAAAAAATTCCGTTTTGGAAACTGAAAAAAAAATCTGTTTTGGAGACTGGAAAAATAATTCCGTTTTGGAGACTGGAAAAAATCCGTTTTGGAAACTGGAAAAAAAATACCGTTTTGGAAACTGAAAAAAAAATCCGTTTTGGAGACTGGAAAAATAATTCCGTTTTGGAGACTGGAAAAAAATCCATTTTGGAAACTGGAGAAAAAATCCTTTTGGAAACCAGAAATAATTTCGTTTTGAAGACCGGAAAAATAATTCCGTTATGGAAACTGGAAAATTAATTCCGTAGGAGAGCGAAAAAATAATAACGTTTTGGAAACTGGTTTCCAATACAGTCTCGCCATCGTGGTACAGTAGGCCAGAACCATGTCCAGCAGTGGACTGTTAAAATCTATTGATTATTTATGATAATATGTATGTTTGAACATGAAGGTAATAATTAAACTTGTTTACCTTACTAATACTATAAACGCGAAAATCTGTAAGTATGGATGGATGGATGTTTGTTACTCTTTCACGCAAAAACTACTGAACGGATTTGGATGAAACTTTACAGTAATATAGCTTATACATCGATAACCGACATAAATGAGACAAGTATGCTATGTGTAGAGAAACATACTAAATTCTATATATTTATTTATAATCTATTCAACTTCCTCTGAGACAAAAGGTAAACAAACTTGAAAAAGGTTCTTAAATAGGTCAAATATTATATGCATCTAGAATCAATAAAAAAAGTGACATTTTCTTTATTTTTTTTGGAAAATGGCAAACTGCGCCGATGTCGACAATTCTGCCAGTGTCAAGTACAACGGAAATACGTGTGTAAAAAAATAAAATAATTGCAACTGTCCAAATTTTACGAGTTCACAGTGGACTGACTAAAAAGTGACATTAAAAACACCTAAAACTGTAGCTGTTCCCAAACTTTGAACGTATTGTAACACTACTAAATTGAAGAGTAGTGTTAAGGCAAATAATTTACGTAGAAATGTGAAATTTAGTAATTAGTTTGGTTACACCGGCCATCTTTACTCTCGATCAACTCATTTGAGAAACATTGGTTTCTTTGTTTACCTTTTGTCTCAGAAGAAGTTGAATAGGGTATAGTAAATATAATGAAAATGATAATATTATTAGCGAGGTATGATACCAATGCCTCTTCTATCAGGAGAGGTCAATGTCCAAGAGTGACCGCAAAAAGCATTTTTTTTAATCCATCACTGATCTTTATGGAATGTACCATCGACAAACTGGAATCATGACCCATGATCATAAATCGTTAGAAACCGTCAAAACAACAAAGATTCAACTCCTTTACAGTGCATGCCGCACTCAGGACATTTTATGGCAAACTACCTCAATACTGGTCGGAGATCTATGTAATTTTTTTCTGTATCATCACTGCGGTTTTTAACAATTTATCGGCAAAGTGGGTTATGATGCAAAAGCATCAATAGGCCGCCATAGTGTGGGTCACCAAATTCAAATTTAAAATCATTTGTTCAATTAAGACACTAAGTGACATTTATGAACGTTAAATTGAAGCTACAGTTAATTATAATATACAAATTTTAACAAAAAAACCCGACTTCAATCTGGAACAAATTTAAATGGGACCACTAGGGAAGCACCAGCTTTCAAACAAAAAAAGAATCATCAAAATCAGTTCACCCAGTCGAAGTTATGAGGTAACAAACATAAAAAAAAATACAGTCGAATTGCGAACTTCCTCCTTTTTTGAAGTCGGTTAAAATCATAGATCGACACAAACAGACGCCACAGCATGTGCTGTATTGTCAAGGTAAATTACGTGCTGCATTTTTTGCATTCGCAATGATCACTGCTCTTGGATGCTGCTTATGCTTTCCATCAGACAGAGTAGAGTCATTTTGACAGGGCCAAACAAAAATAATAATTACCTACAAATTTTAACAAAAAAAAAACCGACTTCAATCTGGACCAAATTTAAATGGGACCATTCGGGAAGCACCAGCTTTCAAATAAAAAAAGGATTAAATCGGTTTCCCCAGTCAAAAGTTATGAGGTAACAAACATAAAAAAGAAAAAAAAAAAAAACAGTCGAATTGAGAACCTCGTCCTTTTTGAAGTCGGTTGAAAAATAAAAAAAATAGTCGAGATAAGAACCTCCTCCTTTTTTTGAGTTGAGAAAAAAAAAAAGTTTGTCGATAGTACGTAAGTGGAGGAAGAGTGAGAGTGAGTGAGTTAGTGTGAGTGAGTGAGAGTGAGTGAGTGAGTGAGAGTGTGTGAGTGAGAGTGAGTGAATGAGTAAGAGTGAGTGAGAGAGTGAGTGTGAGTGAGTGAGTGAGTGAGAGTGTGTGAGTGAGTGTGAGTGTGTGAGTGAGAGTGTGTGAGTGAGTGAGTGAGAGTGAGTGAGTGATTGAGAGTGAGTGAGTGAGTGAGTGAGTGAGTGAGAGTGTGTGAGTGAGTGAGTGAGTGAGTGAGAGTGAGTGAGTGAGAGTGAGTGAGTGAATGAGTGAGAGTGAGTGAGTGAGTGAGAGTGAGTGAGAGTGTGTGAGTGAGTGAGTGAGAGTGAGTGAGTGAGAGTGAGTGTGAGTGAGTGAGTCAGAGTGAGTGAGTGAGAGTGAGTGTACCTGCGAGTGTACGGCCCCCCGGAAGGGACAGCGGGCGCACTGCAGCGTGACGGCCGAGCCCCGCGCCCCCGCAGTCCTCCCCCTCTGAGCCGCACTATGCTCCGAAGCCTGACCACATATTTATTGACCTTTAAACTTTCGCGTTCCATGATGTAATAATTATTTTACGGGAATTAACGCAAACACTAAAAGGTAATCATAGCTCTGATTTGCCTGACGTTTCGACCAGGTTGCACTGGCTGACTGCCAGCCTGTGACCACGGCCTTAAATTAGTGTTCGCGTTAATTCTCGTAAAATAATTATTACAGACATTTATTATTCTTTATTATTTTTACAAATGAAGTACAATCCATAACCATATATAAATTAATGCTGTCTGTCACGTTTTCTCAACTACACCGCTGCACCGATTTCAATGTAATTTGTTATAGAGATACTTTGATTCTTGAGGAATGACATAGACTACTATTTACCGTGATAACCGACATAAATGAAAGAGGAGCTCGGGCAAAAGCTAGTATTTTGTATATAAAATTTGTACATTTCCTAAATTATTAAATCCTTATCACATCACACTAATATATAAAGGCGAAAGTGTGTATGTGTGTTACTCTTTCATGCAAAAACTACTGAATAGATTTGGATGAACCTTTACAGTAATATAGCTTATACATCAGAATAACACATAGGCTACTGTTTGCCGCGATAACCGACATCACGCGGGCGGAGCCGCAGGCAACAACTAGTTTTATATATATAAATTCCTACCTAAAGTGTATGTCGTAAGTTCTAAAAATGACACTAGTGAAAGCTATCACAAAGTGAGAATATTAAGGATGTCGTGTAAATGAAGTCGTTTCCGCTTTCTGTATGCATAGATCTTTAAAATTACTTCACAGATTTTAATGCAGTTTTCAACAATAGATCGTTTGTATGTGTAATACATGCATAATGTAATGTAAAGTATAATTGGATAATAATCGTGTTACCTTGTGGGCAGACATTTCTTTGACAGCGTTACACTTGAAGGAGCACATTTTGCAAGAGTACAGGTACAGCTTGAAGTTGGGGGAAGCTAACAGCTCGTGTGGGGGGGGGAGGTCGCTCTTGCGCTTGCGGCCGAGGGCCCGGCCTCGGGGGGCGGAAGATAACAATGCCCTGGGAAACAATTATACTTGTATTATGAGTTATGACAAAATTTTTGTTGAAAAATTGTCTTTAGGTATCGCCTGTAAACAGATGATTGGCAATAACGCGAGAATAAATAGCAAACCTAACCTAAATACGAAAAATCACATGAATAATCATAGTGGACTGTGATTTTATTGTCTCACTACAGCATAAATGTAAATAAATTCTTTAAAAAATGCGGCGCAGTGTTTGGGGACCTATAAAGTATTAACTGGATAGTGACGTCACATGTGTCGCTCTCGGAATGCGACACCTTGTTTTCTTAGACCATGAAAAAAAAAATCTTGTAAATATGATTTGTGATATGGTATTTCATAGTAAAACCTATCGGTTTAAAAGTATCTAGATTGAAATAAACATAAACAGTTGTGGCGTTTCCGAACGATCTTTTCGTTCGCGCCACTTTGATGTCAAAACGATCACGATATTAATCTGACAGCAACAAAAACTAAAGCGTTTGAAGAGTTTATAATTTGTTGTACTCTGTTGTATAAACCTTATATAAACTTTATACCTTGTACATGTGCTTCACAACTAATTGTAATCAATCGTAATTACACGAAATACCATATCAAGCTGTAAATCTGAAGTTTCATTGCTGGGACACTCCTTCCTCGGGAGGGACCCCGATACAAACGTCCCAAATTGGTGACCCCGACGTGATTAACACACGAAAACGCAAAGAAAACAATTGAGAAGGAAGTCAGCGTCCGCAGCACTCAACAGCCCTGATACGCGCATTCCTAAGCTTTGGAGCGCGGCTTGTACAATTGTTACATTACATCTTTTGATCACTACATTTCCATCGTGCACCGGCGCCCGCGACTCGACCCTGTCGCCGCGGATCCTTCAACAAGTTGCTCCACTACAGCCTGTACATCATCAAGAACCACAGCACTTCCCTGCACTTACCAGAACAATATTTTTTTTATTTTTTTGTTAAATACTGTGTATTGTACCAAACCTGTGAACGCTTTCCCCACGGAGTAACTTTGGTAAGAGTATTTGTTTCATTTGCTGCACTGTCATTAACCCCTCTCTGTCATTTAACTCACCTTGCTCAGTTTCAACCAATTTTAAATAGTTTTTTTTTGCAAATTTAAGTTTCAAAAATATTCAAATTTCAAAAACTTTAATTCAGTTTGTGTTTGCATTACTACATGAGTATTTTATTCTCTACTTAACCATGTCAGAGGCAGACCTAATGGCTCGTTTAGCTCGCTTAGAGCAGGAGAATGCTGCTCTCCAGCAACAACTAACCCTATCACATTTAGCGGACAAACCCAAACCTTCAGTATCTAGGGTCGCAGTTAAACTGCCTCCATTTTGGCAGGACCGGCCTGCGATTTGGTTTTCTCAGGCAGAGGCACAATTTGATATTGCAGGAATCACAACCGATTCCACTAAATTTAATTATATAATTTCACAATTAGACCAACGGCTAGCTGTTGAGGTCGAGGACATCATAACTAATCCACCACCAGATGGGGAGAGATATACAAAACTTAAGCAAGAGCTCATTCGCCGTCTGTCAATGTCGGAGGAGCAGAGAGTACGGCAACTAATTAGTGAGGAGGAACTAGGAGACAGACGACCGTCTCAGTTTCTCCGTCACTTAAGATCATTGGCTGGCGTTGCCCTCTCCGACGATAACATATTAAGACAGCTCTGGATGCGCCGACTTCCAACCCCAGTCCAGGCTATACTGGCCTCACAAGCCGAGCTGTCATTGGACAAATTGGCAGACCTCGCAGACAAGGTGACCGAGATCACTACTCCCCACAGTGTTTATTCTTGCGCTACCCCTCCAGCACCTTCTTCATCTGTTTTAGATAAACTAGCGGCACAGGTGGAAGAACTAAGAGCACAAGTGGCTTCTTTATCCACCAACCAACAGCGCAATCGGTCCCGCAGTCGGAACAACAACAGGCAGTCGCGTGAGAAGACACCAGACAAGTTGTGTTGGTACCACAAGAAATTTAGCGCCAAAGCTACCAAATGCACCACACCTTGCAGCTGGAAGGAGGAAAACACCAAGGACAATCAGTAGTGGCGGATACTGATTGTCCCCTTACCAGCCGCCGACTTTTCATCACTGACCAAAGGTCGAAGCACCAGTTTCTCATTGATACTGGCTCTGACCTTTGCTGCTTTCCCCGGCGACTTACAAAGGAAAACCGCACTGCTACCGGATACACACTGAGCTCTGCCAATGGAAGCGACATAAATACCTACGGCACAATAACCCTGCACTTAAATCTAGGACTGCGCCGAGACTTCCGTTGGGATTTCGTTGTGGCTGATGTGGCTACTGCTATAATCGGTTCTGACTTCCTGAGCTACTTCAACCTGCTACCTGATTGTAGACACAAGCGTCTCATCGACGGCAACACAGGTCTCTCAGCAGTAGCTTCAGTGGGCCCATCGGATCAACATAGCGTTAAGGCTGTTATAGCTGACTCAACATTCGCACATGTGCTTGCTGAGTACCCTGCCATCACACGACCCCCAGGCCAACCAAGAGTGATGAAACACAGCACAGTCCATCACATCCAGACCACACCTGGACCACCTGTCGCCTGCCGCCCTCGTCGCCTGGCACCACAAAAACTCATCGCTGCCAAAAGGGAATTTGAGGACATGGTGAAAGATGGAACTGCACGGCCGTCCAAGAGCGCTTGGTCATCTCCATTACACCTGGCGATGAAGAAGGACCAGTCTTGGCGTCCATGCGGTGATTACCGCGCCCTGAACGCCAGAACAATTCCGGACCGCTACCCCGTCCGCCACATTGGAGACGTCTGCAACAGTATCGCCGGCTGCAACATATTCAGCACCCTGGACCTCGTCAGAGCATACCAACAGGTACCCGTAGCTCCTGACGACATATGCAAAACAGCGATCATAACTCCCTTCGGCCTCTTTGAATTCCCGTTCATGACATTCGGTCTGAGGAACGCAGGACAGACATTCCAGCGATTCATTGACGAGGTCGTTGCGGGGCTTGATTTCTGTTTCGCGTATGTTGATGACATTCTAGTGTACTCCAGCAGTCCATCTCAGCATGCTGAACACCTTAGGATTCTTTTCCAACGGCTACAGGATTACGGAGTGGTAGTAAATCCGTCCAAATGCGTACTTGGTGCTAGCGAGGTACTCTTCTTAGGCTATGTTATCAACGCAGAAGGGACTCGCCCTCCTAAGGAACGCGTCCAACCTCTTCTGGACTTCCCACCACCTAAAACCGTCCAAGGCATGCGTCGTTTTCTCGGCATGATAAATTTCTACCGCCGATTCATTCCTCATGCTGCGCAGTTCCAGGCTCCCCTAATCGACGCTTTGGTTTCCACCAATGGTAAGGGTGCCAAACCATTCTTATGGACACCCAAACTTCTACAGCAATTCGAAGATTGTAAATCCAGCCTGTCGAACGCCACACTCTTACAACACCCAGTAAACGACGCATCCCTTGCACTGTTTACTGATGCTTCCAGTGTCCATATCGGAGCGTGTTTACAACAGAATGTTAACGACCAATGGTGCCCTCTCGCCTTTTTCAGCAAAAAGCTCACCCCACAACAGACCACGTGGCCTGCTTATTACAGGGAGTTATTGGCGGTGTACGAAAGTGTACTGCATTTCCGGCACATTTTAGAGGTCCAGCACGTTACGATATTTACTGACCACAAGCCATTGCTGTACGCTTTCACACAACGCCGTGAGAAGCTACCACCATCACAGCTTAATCAATTGTCCTTCATCGGCTAATTTTCGACCGACATCCGCTACATCCGTGGCGAAGACAACGTCGTAGCCGACACGATGTCCCGAATTGAAGCCATCTCTCTAGAAGAAGACTATGAAGCACTCGCCAAGTCACAGGACACTGACAAGGAATTAGCTGACCTCCGCCAAGGTAGCTCTAGTCTCCAGCTCACTAAAGTCATCATTCCAGGCACCACCACGTCCGTGACCTGCGACATCTCAAGCGGTAGACCAAGACCATTTCTGACCTCTCAATTTCGTCGCGCGGTGTTTGACAAGCTGCATAACTTGTCGCACCCCGGCGTACGAGCTACTACACGTCTACTGACCGAACGATATGTATGGCCCTCTATCAAAAAGGATTGTCGTCGTTGGGCCCAAGCGTGCGAAGCGTGTCAAAGAAGCAAGGTGTCGCGTCACAATTCTGCCCCACTCGGTTCATTCAACCTCCCATCTAGCCGCTTTATGCATGTCCACATCGACATCATCGGACCTCTACCTATCTGCAACGACTATCGTTACTGCTTAACAGCAATAGACCGGGTATCTAGATGGCCCGAAGTGTGGCCCATGCGATCCATCACGGCCGAAGAAGTTGTTGACACCTTTACCAGAGAATGGGTATCCCGTTTCGGCGTACCGACCGTCATAACAACAGACCAGGGCACTCAGTTCGAGTCAGACCTGTTTCGACGACTGATGCAGCAGTTCGCTACCAAACGAATCAGGACCACCTCATACCATCCTTGCGCCAACGGTATGATCGAGCGGGTGCACAGACAACTAAAAGCCGCTCTCATGTGCCACAACAGCGATTCTTGGGTACGGTCCCTTCCATTTATATTGCTTGGCATGCGAACTGCCTTCAAGGAAGATATCAACGCCACCGCAGCCGAAATGGTTTACGGGGAATGCCTCCGCTTGCCAGGTGAGATGCTTGCCTCTAGCTCTGGTGCAGATCAAATCGCAGACCCATCTGACTTTGTCGTGCAATTGCGACGAAAAATGTCGAATGTGCGACCAACTGATGCCTCTAGACACTGTTATCCTTCATCTTTCATTTTTAAAGCCTTGTCATCATGCTCACACGCATTCTTACGCGATGACACCGTTCGTCGCCCACTGCAACCACCTTATACTGGCCCCTTTCCCGTCGTGAAACGATCGGAGAATGGCAAAACACTTACCTTAAACGTCAAAGGCAAGGAGGTTGTAGTGAGTGTCGACCGAGTCAAACCCGCTTTTCTAGATTATGAATCAACAACTATTCAACATGAACCCGTTCAGGTTCCCCCACCGCCTCCTGCAGCGCAGCCTTCACCTGCTCCATTTGCGACTCCGGCTGCTCCAACCAGCAAACAACCTCATACAACTCGGTCTGGTCGGCAGGTTCAATTTAAAAACAGTAAAGATTTCTTCTATTTTAATTAATTTTTATCTAAATTATTCATCTCCGTGGGGGGGTGGTGTGGCGTTTCCGAACGATCTTTTCGTTCGCGCCACTTTGATGTCAAAACGATCACGATATTAATCTGACAGCAACAAAAACTAAAGCGTTTGAAGAGTTTATAATTTGTTGTACTCTGTTGTATAAACCTTATATAAACTTTATACCTTGTACATGTGCTTCACAACTAATTGTAATCAATCGTAATTACACGAAATACCATATCAAGCTGTAAATCTGAAGTTTCATTGCTGGGACACTCCTTCCTCGGGAGGGACCCCGATACAAACGTCCCAAACAGTAATCCTTTATAAGACCACATACAACTTGGGTGTTCTTTGTGTCCGTTTCATGTATGTTTGTAAAGGCCCCGCGACACAGGATTTATTCCTAGTGCGGGAGTTGTTTAAAAAAAAAAACAACATTATCATTTATTAAATAAAAACACAACTTACTTGGCTTTTTGTAACGTTTTCGCCTTTTCTAATATCTCAGTCGGTGATAGAATTTTCTGAAACAAAGTAAAAAAGAATCACAAATTTTAACAAAAAAAAAACGACCAAATCTGGACCAAATGGGACCACATGGGAAATGTGGTCCCATTTGGTCCAAATAAATAAAAGTTATGAGGTAACAAACATAAGAAAAAAACAGTCGAATTGAGAACCTCCTCCTTTTTTTAAGTTGGTTAAAAATATTAGAACCGGCAACGCGGGTTGCGTTGCCGGTTCATCGGCTACCTTCATAATTGCTAACACTATTGTACCTGAATATTTCACTTCTAAAAAGAGTGGCCATGAGTTTCTTTGCTTGCCAGTATTCTTCTCATAAGGCTCTACGCATTTTGGAAACTGGAAGTTATAGATCTACACTAGCGGACAGTAGGATTTTGTTGTTTTCACCTAATTTACCTTGATAATCCAAGCACACGTTGTGGCGTCTGTTTGTGTCGATCTATGATTTTTAACACGCTTTGATTAGCTTTACCTGTATGTTTGTATGTAACGGAATCTTTTAACTTCATTGTCACGTACTTCTAGGAGTCTGATTAACTTAAAAATTTGAACAGGGTTCAAGGGCCGATGACAATAATAATTTGAAAAAATAATACAAAATTTTAATTTAAAAAAAACCGACTTCAGGAACGACCAAATTGAATTGGGCCCATACGGAAAGCACCAGCTTTTAAATAAAAATAAAAACATCAAAATCGGTTCACACAGTCGAAAGTTATGAGGTAACAAACATAAAAAAAGAAACAGTCGAATTGATAACCTCATCCTTTTTTGTAGTCGGTTAATAACCTCCTCCTTCTTTTAAGTCGGTTAAAAAAACAAAAAAATAGTTTAAAAAAAACACTTTTGCCCCACGCTTTTTTTATTTATTTTTTACTTTTAGTTCGAGTGCTATTAAAGTTTTTTAGTTTTTTTTAAAACTATAATTTACCTCCTACTTTATAGTTAGGAATATTTATAAATGCGTGTTTGTTTAGTTTTTTGCTTTTTTTTTGTTTTTTTACTGTAGCTTCCATTTAACATTAAATATGTAACGTTAAATACATAAATGTCACTTAGTGTCTTGATTGAATAAACGATTTTGAATTTGAATTCAAATTCTACACAGCATACAGCAACACGGACTACTGAACAGTCGTACATACATTTGGTTTATGCTCTTCCTTGTTCTCAGTACTGGTCATACCGGCGGTGGCTTCTTGAAGTGAGGACTTGAGGAACACAAGGGGTGCTTGGCCATTTTGACTGTCTACCATCACATAGGAATCCTGGTTGTCAGGGTCTGAAAGAACATTTGAGTTTTTTTTATGTATGGCCGTGCCAAAATGACTCTACTCTGCCTGATGGAAATCATAAGAAACATAAATAAATAAAAAATAAATAATAATAAGAAAAAAAATAAGAAAGAAAACAAAAATAAGAAATATAAAAATAAATAAATAAATCATCATAAATAATAAGAAACCACGCTGATCAGTCGGGTTGGTATAGGGTTTGTGTCAAGTGTTCCTTCTCTTTGCAGTGCTGTTGTCCTGCTAGTTTGCTCCCTTAGTCGTCTCTTACGACACCCACGGGCTGAATAGGATTGGTGCCTTTATCTCTGACGGATGAAAATGCGGACTTTCACCACCCCTATTTTTACTAAAGCCGGGTCTCCATCGAACAAAAGTTGTCAATTTTTGTGCTGTCAACACGTGTTGGTGACAAAAGTTTTTGTAATTTCCTTGTGTTGGCAACAAAAATTGTCAACCAAATGTTGGCAACCGTGTTTCTGTTTTTGGCGGTATTTGCTCTGTGGAGTTAGCGCTTAGTTCGAATGTTTTTCAAATTGTTGGTGACTCGGTGTAGACACAGTGGAAACAAAAGTTGGCGATTTTTTGAAGTGTTGCAAACAGTTGGAAGCACTGAAATTGCCAATAAATTTGGTGGAGACGCGGCTTAAGGGAGCAAATTACGCAAGACAGTACTGCAAAGAGAAGAAACACTTGACACAAACCCTATACCAACCCGTCTGGTCAGCGTGCTGTAGTACACCAAAACGTTCTTTCTAAGGAGAGGCCTATGTCCAGCAGTAGACTGTTTAAGGCTATTAATATATTGTTGATATTATCCATACCTTCATTATCACTGGACTGCAAAACACAAGTGACTGTGGCATCCGAAGATAAATCACCAGCAGCATCCGTGTTGGTCACAAACTGGTAACCTTCTTCTCCATCTGGACACCTGGAAACACCAGATATATTTCACACTTGGCCGTCTGATCCTGAACTAGACATAGCCTGTACTATGGTAACTAGACTGCTGATATATACATCTATACTAATATTATAAAGCTGAAGAGTTTGTTTGTTTGAACGCGCTAATCTCAGGAACCGCTGGTCTGATTTGAAAAATTCTTTTAGTGTTGGATAGTACATTTATCGAAGAAGGCTATAGGCTATATATCATCACGCTAAGACCAATAAGAGCGGAGCACCAATGAAAAATGTTACAAAAACGGGGGATTTTTTTTACGCTACGTGCAATAGGAGACGTAAACGGCGTTGCGTGGGTCAGCTAGTGAGATGTAAAGCCGAGTTATAATTAGTTATTAAGTATCCATCGAAAAAAATTAAGCAACTTATCACCAACTTGTGTTGTCAATACGCGTTGGTGACCAAAGTTTCTGTAATTTCCTTGTGTTGGTAACAAAACTTGTCAACAAATGTTGGGAACCGTGTTTCTGTTTTTGGCGGTAAACATCAAAAGAATAAGCTTGCAGATATTTATGAGCTCTGTGGAGACGCTTAGTTGGAATGTTTTTCAAATTGTTGGCGACTCGGTGTAGACACAATGGAAACAAAAGTTGTCGATTTTCTGAAGAAATGCAAACAGTTGGAAACACTGAAATTGCCAACAATTTTGGTAGAAATCTCACCACCCAAAATAATCTAAACATTTGCATACCTGACTAAAGTCAAGTTCAACAAATCCAGTTGCACCAGACCCTTGGTGGTATCCAAGACTTGCATGTACTGTTTCTGTTGATCTTCACCATCTGTGATGGGTATTAAACCACCTTCCTGTAAACAATATATGGAAAAAAAATGATTTGTAAATATTTTTACATCGAATATCATAAGACTCAGAATTTAAATGATCTGGAAGTGAATGATAAAAATGACTCGCTTTGTACCCGACTAGGCGAGACTAAAAGGCAGGGTAGTTTTGGCGATCTATTTATGTACCTATGCTTGAATGTTCCACCGTAGCGCCTTAACTAATGAACAGAGTTTAATAAGCTGTCAATAGATTCACATTATTCGATTCTCGGGTCGGACTGCTATTGGGTTTTTCTTACAAGAAATTCTTAATAGCAGCCCAGAGTATGTAAGATGGCGGTGTTTCCCGCCCGCGCTTCGGAAAGCACGTTAAACCGTCGGTCCCGGTTGTCATGAACATCAATGGCCATCGTTATTGGGAAGTCAGTGCCCACAAATGACAGGTTTGCGGAGGTCCGATGTTAGTGCTGTGTAAAAAATGATATTCAGGTAAAACCGGTTGAACTAGTAGCCGACCCAAATAATATTGGTTTTAATAAAGGCTAGAAAGGTGATGATAATTAAACACAGGTGTTTGCTTGTTCCATCCTTATATAGTTTTAATTTTTTCCTCGATTAAAAAAAATACGCCTGTGTACCCGAAGGGCTAAGCAGAGGCACATAAGCGCCCAGTGTTTTGGTCCCACAGTGGCTCTCTCGAATAATTAGTTTCTTAATAAATTAATAAGACTATGGAGGGACATATCACTTGTTCCCCACAGTTGCTCGCGATTCAGGATTGGTAGTTTCTTAGTTTCCTTCGTTACTCCGTAGTTCAGTGTAACTTCGGTAGATGGCGCTGTAGTATATTTCTGTTGCGCTGTATGTGGAAGTCGCCACAAGACTAAAATTCTAAAATTTTCTTACCCTATCCTTATCAAACGGTGTTACTTCTACTATCTGCAGCTGACCTGAAATTATTTATAATTATAAGAGTATCATCTTCACACACCTCACACCACAACTCCCGCATTAGGAATAATCCTGTCCTGTGTCGAGGGGGACTTTACAAACATACATGAAATGGACACAGAGACTTAGAACAACAATTTGCGAATCACACAAAGTGTGGGATTTGAACCCACGACACACTTGGCGCAGTAAAAAACGGCATGGTGACTACTTAAACTACTAGACCAATAGCCTTAACACTGCTGGACATAGGCCTCTCGTTAGAAAGGAGGTGTTGGTCTACTGCACCACGCTGACCAGTCGGGTTGGTATAGGGTTTGTGTCAAGTGTTCCTTCTCTTTGCAGTGCTGTTGTCCTGGTAGTTTGCTGTCTCAGTCGACTCTTACGACACCCACGGGAGAATAGGGGTGGTGATACTCCGTATTCTTAATCCGTATATATACCTAATATATCTCCGTATATAATACATACCATCCTTATACTCGGCAGCCAAGATCTGGCCGTCAGATGTTTCTACGGTCACCTCTTCATCAGACATCTTGATCAGCTGGAAATTACATTATCATAACTTGAGTTTCGGTGGATTATGAATTAATAAATAATTTTACACACTCACAACGCCATCTACGCCATAACAGCTAGATTGACTGATTGAATTTTTATATACATTTTTTTTTTGTAATTCTATACTTATAAAATAACATGTCCGCTGACTTTTTTTTTTTTTTTTTTATGGAATAGACCGGCAAACGAGCAGACGCATCGCCTGATGTTAAGCGATTACCGCCGCCCATGGACACCCGCAACACCAGAGGCGTCACAAGTGCGTTACCGGCCTTTGGGGGATGGGGGGGGAGATAGGGGGAGGGGTTGGGGTATGGGCCTCCGATATCCTCACTCACTCGGTGAAACACAGCGCAAGCACTATTTCACACCGGTTTTCTGTGAGGCCGTGGTATCACTCCGGTCGAGCCGGCCCATTCATGCCGAAGCGTGGCTCTCCCACGGGTAAACAGGTGACTGACTGATTCACTATCGCCTAGCGTAAACTATTAAAGTTAGGGCTATGAAATTTGGTAAGTATGATCGTTTCATTGAGTAGACACCCACTAAGGAACGAATTTCGGAATTTCTACCTCTAAGGGGGTGAAATGGGGGTTGAAAGTTTGTATGGAAATCTGTAATTTTTTAAGTTAGAACCATTAAAACTTTATTTTTGGGCAACTGATTGGATGGAAAATTAGTGGATACGTATTTAAGCGTTTCTGGATATTCTACCCCTAAGGGGATGAAATAGGGATTGAATTTTGTATGGCAGTCCGTCATTTTTTAAATTAGAAGCATGAAACTTTGTCTTCAGGGTTTTGCTTACAAATAAATAAAAACGTATTACCTATCAGAAATTCTAAAATTCTACTCCCTAAGAGGTTAAAATAAGAGTTGTAAGTTTGTAATTAAATATAATCCATTTCCACGTGAGCAAAGCTCGGACAACAACTACCTAGTACATAATTTAGTAATTATATTAGAAATAAATATCTGCGGAGCGTAAAAACATTGGATGTGACTCGGGAATCGAACCTGAGACCTCAAGCACTTCAGTCGCAAATGCTACTAAGGCGGTCAAATATGGATATGACTAGCTGCGCCCCTCGGTTTTTTCGGTACCCATGGAATTTGTTATTTGGAATCAAATATTATTTTTCTAAACTAAAATTAGTCCAAGTTACTGATTATAACATCAGCCTACAGAAAGTACAGTCTTAATTGGTCCAGCTGTTTTTTTTTTTGTAAATTTGTAATTATTTTACTGCAATTGGTGGCTAAATAAAAAAACTTCGAGAACTAACATATAGACGGGCAAAGTCAAAGCAAAAGCTAGTAAACAATATGTATGTATTTATTAAAATTTAAATAGGTTTATTAGCAGTTGGGTTACAATGGTCAGTCATTAACCATTAACGGCCTTTAACAGTCCACTGCTGGACATAGGCCTCTCGTTAGAAAGCAGGTTGTGGTCTACTATACCACGCTGACCAGACGGGTTGGTATATATTTTTTAATTATCTTTATGTTTGGCCCTGCCAAAATGACTCTACTCTGCCTGATGGCAAAGCATAAGCAGAATCCAAGAGTGGTGGACGAACTCACCAACGAAACACAACAGCACCCTGTCATTTTATGTTGACTTTCTGTGCGAGGGTATTACTGTACCGGTCAAGCCGGCCCGTTCGTGCTGAAATCAGCGTGGCTCTACTACCTATTATTATATGACTTATTTCAAGATTTCCTTCTCTTTATAGCGCTGTTGTCCTGCATAGATTGCTCCTTTAGTCAACTCTTACGACACTCAAGGGATAAAAAGGGGTGGTGACACTCCACATTCTTAATCAATTACTACACGGATAAGTATTATTGTTGTTTCTTTATTTAAGTTGCTTCTTATTCCGTCTCCTACAGTTATAGTGCCTGTCAGGGTCCATTATTATTATCATAACTGGTTTCTTAAAAAAATTATAGCATTAAGGAGTGTAATTGAAATTAATTAAAAACCATTGACAAATAGTTTGAAAATTCCTTATTAGTACACCTTATTACAGAATTATTAGAGAGTACATAGAATGTCAGATAATGTACAAAGGATAGCCATCTTGACAAAAGAAACCTCTTCCGGGTAACCTTAGAATGGATCAAAATGTTTTGCAGAGATTATGGTATTTATTTATTTTTATAAGAATGGTTATTTATGGGGTGCAGATGGACGTCATTCTCCCATTTCTTAGCCTGCCTACCTCTGTTGTAAGATGGACTCATACAGCAAAGAGTCGGGACAGAATGAAAAATGAAAATCTTTAGAAGACACCTATGTCAGAAGCCAAGCTGATCAAGATTAACACCGTTTGCTGATAGTTACTTTCTTAAATAGTTAATTAAATTTAATATTTAAACCAATAGAGGTGGAGTTAATAAAGATATTTTTTATATGTAAGCCTTCATACATTATTTAAGTTCACGAAGCTTCCTACATTATTACAAACATATAAAGTTTAGATTTAGTTCAACTAAGTAAAAACTATGTATAGGTTATTAAATGTTGACTTGAGGCACAATACACAATAGACACTTTTCTACTGACAATTTAGCATATGGAAATGATGTAATATTCCAATATTTCTGTTTATTAGAATGTACGCCAGATATATAAGCAATAATAAGCATGCAAAAATCAAGATATTCGAAAAAATCTTTATCTAAATTAAGAGTACGGTACTCGGTGCAAAATTGTTCATTCTAAAAAAATTGTAGGCAAAGGAACTCCATCGTTGGATCAGTTTAGCGCATTACATTTTTGTCTATAAGAAAGGTTATCAACATTTTTATTTTACTAAACAAACTACATTATCAAGTTCATCCGTCAATCAAGATCACCAATATTTCTTGCAACACCAAAACAGATATGCGGTGTTTCTATGCTATGGCGATGACTTTTAAATTTTATTATTGCAACAATTAATACTCACGTTTGATGGCAACAATATTGTTTTCTAGAAATCAGAAAACAAACACAGAAATGATGGCCATGACTAATGTCAAACAAAAGCAAAGCAAATCCGCAATATAGCTTTGCTCCACCATCACGTTCTTTTTCTGTCCTTATTGATGTAAATTATTACGATACGAATCATTCAAATCAAGCTTGTGGTAGGGATGCCAGTAGCAATTTTGTTCCACGTTTTATTTAATTGAAAAAGAGGTAGATTAATTTTTAGAATTAATTGTTGTCGTAGTAAATGGTGTTAGATTTATACTTATACTTACATTAATTTAATAGTTACACAAATATACGGACAGAAGTGGCAAAATAATTTGCCTTTTTCGAATCTGGCAACAATTGAAACAAAATTCTAACAAATAGCTCAATAAATATCTGGTACATTTATTAAAATAATGTTGTTAATTTAATATGTGGATATCTACTTAATTATTATTAAATAATTTATTTTCACTTTGCTTCAGTTCATTCAATTTTAACACTATATAAATTTGCATTGAAGTTGTTACTGGTAGAATATATCTTTCTCTATCCAACGCCAGAAGATATTATAGCTGTCTCTTTCACATAATCAATGCCCTCCCATGTCACGGTAGAGTTGTAGAGCCAACATTTGTAGCCACCTCATTGGCTTCAGTGAGTGTAAAGCAAGCGATTACAAATTTAGGAGGTAATATCCTCTTGTCCTCTTCCCTCCAATACGATTCGCATAAGAAATTAGTAGAATTTTAAATGCCTATTATTCTTTAAATTACAAAGTCTGCGGTAAAATAAAAATAAAGAAATAAATCTTATTGACATTAAATTCATATTTAGTTAGTCAGATTATGATAATTTACAGCCAGTAAGCCAATATTAAATGATAAAGTTACGAGACTGAATCGCGCTATTAAGATTTTCCAACGCTTTAACAAGGTGGACGACAAATTGAATTATTTTCACGGGAGGTCCGTAGCTACTACGTAAGCCGGTGCTGACAGGGAGCCGGTCTAATTCCCAGTCATCAGATATGTTGAAGCGTAAGCAATCATATAATGGTAAAATATAATGTCAAATATGTCAAGAAAATGATAAAGAGAGACTTGGTCTCATCCACACGATAGTAGCTGATTTGACTTCCTTTTGTAAATCAAACTTGCAATAAAACCTCGTATCAGCTAAAACTTTAAGTTTTGTGATAGAACTTGCGTTATAGTTTTTTTTAATTACTGTTTTTTTATTCTTTTTTCAAAATTATTTAATTTTGTATTATTTTCTTAACTTTTTTTGACACAAAATATTCTAGAATTTGGTCTTAAAAGTTTAGTACCCGTAGTATTTTTACCCGACTACGGCATAGCCAAAGGAGGGTTATGATTTTGACAGGCTATGTACTCTTGGATTCTGCTTATGCTTTCCTTAAGCAGAGTAGAGTCATTTTGGCAGGGCCAAACATAAAAAAAATGCTATCGCAGACTTTTTCTTAGATCTTTTAAAGGGGAACAATTTTTTTTTATGTATGGCCCGCCAAAATGACTCTACTCTGCCTGATGGAAAGCATAAGCAAAATCCAAGAGTGGTGGTCACCATACCAGACAATGCAGCATGATGACCCACACCATGTCGGCCTAGTGATGCTTCTGCATCTTTTAGTCTAGTCAACAAGTATGGAACTTGTTGACTAGACTATTTGGGCCTCCGGTCTCGCACTCACCAACGAAACACGACAGCACGATCGCTGTCATTTTACGTAGATTTTCTGTGCGAGGGTAGTACCGCCCCGGTCGAGCCGGCCCGTTCGTGCTGAAATCAGCGTGGCTCTACTACCTTTGTAATTCACACCCACAATTCTCTCATACATATATTGTTTGTAAAACTTTAACCGTTTACGCAGCGCACGCAATGGAAGCTCTCAAAAGAAAATATTTTCCCCCGTTTTTGTAACAATGCAGTTGTTATATATAATAACAAGTGCACGGTTGGCCTAGTGGTTTAGGCGGTCGCCGCGCCACTTGCCAATTCGCCAAGTGTTGTGGGTTCAAATCCTACACGGGACAACACTTTGTGTGATCCACAAATTGTTGTTCTGAGTTTGGGTGTTAATTGTGCCCGTTTCATGTATGTCTGTAAAGTCCCCCGCGACACAGGATGTTTATTCCTAATGCGGGAGTTGTCTTATATAAAAAAAAAAAAGAAAAAAGTTTCATATCAATTTATTCAATAAAATATTATATACTAACAGTAAAAAAAATTGTAAACCGAAAACAAGGGTGCTGCTTGGGGTGACTGATCGGCCTACTCAGCGATGCTTTGGCCTTAGCGAATACTATAATTTGGTTCATTCAACTGCAACTCTAGCCTCTTAATCCAGTCACGAATTATTTTTAACAGTAGACTTTGCAACTGAATGTAAGTAGATGTGCACCTTGAATGATTTCTATGTTTAATAGGTTCAAACCTTTAATGGTATCACTGAGTGTTTTTTTTTCTTAGTACCTACTTAGGTACGTTCGCTTTTGGAGCATTTCAATAAAATGAAATTCAGGTGGCAACAGCTTGCATACTGTTAACCATTTATGTAATACTTGCTATAGGTACTATTGTACATGAAGATCTGACTTTTAAAAAGTAGTAGTCTTTGCCAGTATTCTTCTCAGACTCTACGCATTTTCGAATTTGAAAGTTATAGATCGACACAGGCAGTCAGTGAGTCAGTGGGTTTTGGTGTTTAATTCACCTTGACAATACAGTACATCTGTAGCGTCTGTTTGTGTCGATCTATGATGTTTTAACTGTAGCTTCAATTTAACGTTCATAAATGTCACTTTGTCTTATTTGTAAGTTTATATGTAAGTTTTTACCGTGGGAGAGCCACGCTTCGGCATGAATGAGCCGGCTCGACTGGAGTGATACCACGGCCTCACAGAAAACCGGTGTGAAACAGCGCCTGCGCTGTGTTTCACCGAGTAAGTGAGGATACCGGAGGCCCATACCCCAACTCCTCCCCCCATCCCCCTCCCCATCACCCACAGACTGGCAACGCACTTGTGACGTCTCTGGTGTTGCGGTTGTCCATGGGCGGCGGTAATCGCTTACCATCAGGCGATACGTCTGCTCGTTTGCCTTCTATTTCATAAAAAAAATGTAATCGAATCGGATCGTAACGGGATCGAAAAAAGGTGATTATTTTGCATTAATTGTAATTGTTTTTAAATTCCAGGTTGCAACGCTACACAATTCTCTTGATACGTGAAGCAAAAACTTTGTACCTTTTTACGAAAATTATTCAACGAATGTGAATATGGAGAAGGAGTGCAGAAAGCTAAAAAATCGGACAAGCGTGAGTCGGATTCGCATAGGAAGGGTTCCGTAGCAATATTTCTACATTTCAAGCGTCTACCTCTTGCGTTATCAATGTCGAGCAAAAACGAGCAAAAAAAATCACGTTTGTTGTATGGGAGCCCCCTTAAATATTTATTTAATTCTTTTTTTTTGGTATCTGTTGTTATAGCGGCAACAGAAATACAAAATTTTCGGAAAATTTCTACTGTCTAACTATCACGGTTCATGAGATACAGCCAGACGCGTCCGTCTGTCACGAGGCTGTATCTCATGAACCGTTGTCCGTCTGTCTGTCTGTAGGTCCGTCCGGACGGACCTACAGACAGACAGACGGACAGCGAACTCTTATTAATAGGGTCCTGTAACCGTACCCAAAGGTTTAACCTTTGGGTACGGTTACAGGACCCTAAAAAAAACAACATAACAACCTGCATTGGAGAGACTTCCAATGTGCCATCAGTGTAGAGTCCCATCTTTCTGTGTACGCTGTCTGGTAATACAATACACGGTAATTACATTTTTAAACTGTTTGGGGTCGAAAGTCGAGTTGCTAGGCTCATGGGGTCCGAATGCCCGTGCTGTTTAAACAACTAGCTAAGCAACTGATCGACTCTTTTCGTGACCAGAAGGCCGGCTTTTTTCTAGCACAGAGAATAGGGTAGATATGTTGCACCATCCACACTCACCACGAGGCTACACAAGGCAACGCGAGTGAGAGAGTGAGGATTTTTTTAATGTAGGTATGGCCAACCAAAATGACTCTACTTTGCCTGATGGAAAGCATAAGCAGAATCCAAGAGTGGTGGTCACCATACTCATTGCGAATGCAGACAATGTAGCATGGCGACCCACACCATGGCGGCCTAGTGATGCTTCTGCATCTTTTAGTCTAGTCGACAAGTATGGAACTTGTTGACTAGACTATCTGGGCCTCCGGTCTCGCACTCACCAACGAAACACGACGGTGCGCTCGTGCCCCCTCGCCTTCGCTCGCCTGTCGCTCCGCTTTGTGTCGGTTTTTGGGCGCGAGTCAAAGGACGCGAGGGGCGACACGAGACAATCAACCACACTTCCGCGAGAGTGTGGTTGTAGCACTTGTGGCCTCCTCCACTTGCCGAGACTCGTGCCGAGGCGTGAGGCGAGGCGCCTCGCGAGAGAGTCTGGATGGGCTATGACATCCAGCAACTAGTAAATTAGTTACTTTTTATCATCTGTCAAAACGATAACTTTGTATTACAATCCTGTGACGTCACTGTTTTAGACTACTCAATTGAGCAATATATTTCAATGTTTCATCATTATCAACAACCCCTAATGTCCCACTGCTGGGTTTGGGTCTCCTCTCAGGAGAGGGTCAAGGCCATATGTCCCAACGCTAACCGAGTGCGGGTTAGGGACTGGCAAGACAACGTTGTGGCTACGCAATCAATGTTTAATTGATAAAAAAAAATGTAATGGAAATGAAAAGCTGTAAATAATGAAGGAGACATCGGTATTTATTTACGATACAGTCAACTACTAGCATTGCTGCTCTATTCAACGTCGCAATGCTGGCTGCTACCATTCTTTTGGGAATGCTACCAGTAAGCGATGATGTGGTAGAATTTTTTGACGCTTGTTTATATCTAGGTAGTATTTGACTGTATTGACTTTGACTGGTTAATTGTAAAGCATGAGTAAATCACATTGGTACCACGATTTAATCAGAGCGGGCTAACCTACACGTTTGAAAAAAGAATACATTTCCATTGGTTTATTTATTTTCCATGTAATGTAATTTTAAAATACGTTACATATTTCATAGCTTTTGCCCGAGGCTCCGCTCGCGTAAATGTCGGATATCGCGGTGATTCTTGTGACATAATTTTTTTATTTATGAACCGATTTAGATGAAACAAACACTACAATGTTAAGTGAAGTAAACCACAACAGATTGGTGAAAACCGCATTCATATCGGCTTAGCTGATCCTGACGTGACCCTTTACGTCTCCTATTGCCCGTAGCTTAAAAAAGAACCCCGTTTTTGTAACATTCTTCATTGATGCTCCGCTCTTATTGGTCTTAGCGTGATGATATATAGCCTATAGCCTTCCTCGATAAATGTAGGAATTATCCAACACTGAAAGAATTATTCAAATCGGACCAGCGGTTCCTGAGATTAGCGCGTTCAAACAAACAAACTCTTCAGCTTTATAATATTATATTATAATAAATATAGTACTAGCTTTTGCCCGAGGCTCCGCCCGCGTTTATGTCGGTTTTTAAATTTTTATAATCTACTAGCTGACCCGTGCCCACTTCGTTGGGCGGTAAACATTTTTTTCTCCGACTTACTTTGTAAATTCAGCTACCACGAAAAAGTCTTTACACTTTTCGGGTTATTATATAGCCTATGTCACTCCCAAATAACGTAGCCTTCCATTGGTAAAAGAATTTTCAAAATCGGTTCAGTAGATCCCGAGATTACCCCTTACAATTTAACAAATACACAAACACACAAACTTTACTTCTTTATAATATTATTATTATTATAGTATAGATAAATTTTAACTTATTATGTTATTCCGATGTCTAAGCTATATTACTGCAAAGTCTCATGAAAATCCGTTCAGTAGTTTTTGCGTGAAAGAGCAACAAACACACATCCTTACAAACTTTCGCATTTATAATATTAGTAGGAAGGATAGATATGATATAAAATAAATTCTTTGTCACCTACGTACTGTTACTTTAATTGGTAAATAACTTTTAAAAAATGACAAAAATAGGGTGTCAAATTAGCTGAAGAGTGGTGTGTGAGATTTTCACTCATAAGTTGTTTAACTCGCGCAATTGGTTTGTTTATTCGTTCTGTAAGTCGTTTAATCATAACGTCATACTAGGCTTAAGACTCTCATGAATGAACTGAAAGCTGACGGGGACTTAGACCGGCTCACCGTCAACACCGGTTTCCTCTACAGCTACGGACTCCCCGATAGTAAATTTTGGTTTAGTCTCTACATGCTAAGTTTGAAAGAAAATTTCTATTTCGCGATACAGGTTCTCGTTTCTGATTGGTCGGTAACAGTGACGTCACTATGTAGAGTCGATGGGAATAGTAGGTAAGTTCAGGAATTATATTTTAAGGACTATGTGGTGCAGTGAAAAAGCATTAATTCATTGCAACGTAGGTTTTATAGTTGAATGTTTGGTTCCCTGTCAATATCAATATACGTAAGTCGATTTTAAATGTTCTGGGTGTTTTTAACAAAAGTAGTACAATTAAATATGTGGTTCTGTGTGACATTTACCTATATAATTTTTTTATGAATTTTCATCAAATTACTTTTTACTTATAGTTATCAGGAATTAATTCGTGATCTCCTGAATAACTACTTATTAACCGACTTCAAAAAAGGACGAGGTTTCTCAATTCGACCGTATATATTTTTTATTCTCAACGAAATCTTCATGATAAATGCATAAAAGCACAGTGAATAAAAGCACACACGTAAATACTACAATATTTATTGCTCTTTATTTTAAAAGGCGTATTTTCTGTTAACAATATTAAGTATTAAAAAAGAGTAATCAAACACAAAAACTTTAATTCTTGACTTGTGGTAGTTTTATAATAGTTGTGTCCAGGTGAAGAGCGCATTGCATCAAAAAAATGGCTTCCCTTGCATCGAAACCACAGAGTACATATCGAAACGTCATGTCCTGAAACGTCATCGAGTCTGCTATTGGTACCTGTGAATAATGAGCGGTAGAGTCTCAGATTACAGAAGAAAGCTTTCTTTTGTAATCTGAGTCTTTAAAAACATCTCACTAAATAAATGTACATTATGGCTAATAAGCGTTAGCTATAAATACAGGTGCTCTGAGTTTCATTTTATAAAATGCATTGCGCGTCACTTAGAGATACCATAATATAACCGCCATTCCTATAGCATAATATGCTCTAAGAATGGACGTGTCTTTTTTCTGTTGTCTGTTAGTCTGTTTGTATGTTCGCTCACTTCGCTCCGACTTATCTCCGAAACGGCTGGACCGATTTTGACGCGAATTTTACTAGCAGATAGCTGGTGTTAATTAGAGTGGAGCGGTCTACTTTATTTTAGAAAAAACAGGGTTTGATCCGCGAAAACAAAATTAGAACCAATGAAGCAGTGAACAATACCTGAACAATAACAACAAAAAACGCGGGTAATACCGCAGAACGCAGTTAGTCTATAATATTATGTATGTGTACCTGTAATAAGCAGCCTTGTTACCATAATACATGCTCTGTCTACTTTGGGATCAGACGACCGTGTGTTAAATGGGTGAGGTTGTTTTTTATATTTTTTTGCATTTGTGGGAGCAATGTGGGAGAGCCATGCTTCGATATGCATGGGCGGGCTCGACCGGAGTGATACCGATAGAAAACCGGTGTGAAACAGCGCTTGCGCTGTGTTTCACCAAGTGAGTGAGGATACCGGAGGCCCATACTCCAACCCCTCCCGCCATCCCTCTCCCCATCATCCAAAGGCCGGCGACGCACTTGTGACGCCTCTGGTGTTGCGTGTGTCGGTAATCGCTTACCATCAGGCGACATGTCTACTCGTTTGCCCCCTATTTCAAAAGAAAAAAAATGAATAAAATGAAAGGTGACAACATCTTGCATACTGTTAACCTTTCATATAATCCTAACACTATTGTACCTGAATATCTGACTTTTAAAAAGAGTGGCCATGAGTTTCTTTCCCAGTATTCTTCTCATAAGGCTCTACACATTTTGGAAACTTGGATTTTGGTGTTTTCACCTAATTTACCTTGACAATACAGCACATGCTGTGGCGTCTATTTGTGTCGATTTAACTGTAGCTTTATTTTAACGTTCATAAATGTCACTGAGACTCTCAGTGTTTATATATAGATCTGCAATTTTTTTTCGGATTTTGTGTGTTTTCTATGTTTATTATGCATGTATTTACATTAAAAAAACCGACTTCAAAAACTGAAAAGTATAAAATAACTTAATTTGTATGTGCTACCTACTCATAGGTTTGAATTCGGCGCCAAGCCAAATGTAATAGTAGGTACCACACTCGCTATATTTCGAGACGAACGTCAACGACGTCACCGACGCTTCGGTTGTTTGGTCTTACGCGAAGAGCAGCTATCCCGCTCAAGGTCACGCGCGGCGAGTCCTACTATTACATTTTGGCTCGGCACCGACTTCAAACCTATGAATAGGTAGCACATACAAATTAAGTTATTTTATACTTTTCAGTTTTTGAAGTCGGTTTTTTTAAACGAAGTTTTTTTTAAATTTTTCGCTTTTTAGTCTTTCTCAAGTCTCTCGTCATCATTTCACCTAAATAACTTGAAATAATACGACTAAAGGTAACATACAATATACTGTATAGAATAATAAATAAACATTTCGGACCTGATGTTTACAGAATATGAAAGCATGCAGACAATTGCCTTAACTTTATTGCAGGCGCTCACGTAAATTTGAGGGTTTCCTTCAATTTCCTTGGGATCCCATGATCAGATCCTGATATGGTGGCCATGGGACCACATGGGGAGCATACCCTTTCGAATACAAAAATAATTTTCAAAATCGGTCCACAATTGACGGAGTAATCAATGTACATACATAAAAAAAAAAAAAAAAAAACCGATGAAATTGAGAACCTCCTCCTTTTGGAAGTCGGTTAAAAAAAAAGTATGATGTCCGAACTATTTATTTATTATTATTAATTTATTACTATGTGTGATCCACAAATTGTTGTACTGAGTCTGGGTGTTCTTTGTGTTCGTTACTTTCTGTATGTTAGTCAAATCTTTGAAAAAGCGCTTAATTACAAAGTTTTAAACAAATCTATTTCCTTTTTTTTTCGTTTTAGGTTTGACCCTGCCAAAATGACTCTACTCTGCCTGATGGAAAGTAAAAGCAGAATCCAAGAGTGGTGGTTACCATACTCACTGCGAATGCAGACAATGCAGCATGGCGACCCACACCATGGCGGGCTAGTGATGCTTTTGAGTTTTGCATCATTGGGCCGCCGGTCTCGCACTCACCAACGAAACACGACAGCACGATCGCTGTCATTTTACGTTGATTTTATGTGGGTAGTACCGCCCCGGTCGAGCCGGCCCAACAGTGCTGAAATCAGCGTGGCCCTACTACCATGTCTATTACCATATATATAAATGCCATACTATTTGCTAGAAATTCTTAAGAAATTATATGAAACATAGAGTCTAGAGTCCCAGTATACATAGAACATAGGTAATTAAGCATTTCTTATTCTTTTTAGGGTTCCGTGCCAAAGGCAAAAAACGGAACCCTTATAGATTCGTCATGTCTGTCTGTCTGTCCGTATGTCACAGCCACTTTTTTCCGAAACTATAAAAACTATACCTACTGTTGAAACTTGGTAAGTAGATGTATTCTGGTAACCGCATTAAGATTTTCACACAAGAATAAAAAAAAACAATAAATTTTGGGGGTCCCCATAGATAGAACTGAAACTCAAATTTTTTTTTTCATCAAACCCGTACATGTGGGGTATCTATGGATAGGTCTTCGAAAATGACATTGAGGTTTCTAATACCATTTTTTCTAAACTGAATAGTTTGCGCGAGAGACACTTCCAAAGTGGTAAAATGTGTGTCCCCTCCCTGTAACTTCTAAAATAAGAGAATGATAAATAAAAAAAAAATGCAAACTTCCATCGAAAATTGGTTTGAACGAGATCTAGTAAGTAGTTTTTTTTAAAACGTCATAAATGGTAAACCGCAAAAGAACACTATTATTAAAACATCGATCAAAGTTACAACGAACTACAAGAACTTTCATATTATGTTACTTGCTGCTTCGGAACCCTTCGTGGGCGATTCCGACTCGCACTTGGACGCTTTTTAATTAATACTGTTTCACTCTCAATTAATAAAACCACTCTAAGTCCTAAACTATTGGAGATGACGCTTTTTTTGTGAATAATTACTACATATTAATTAAACTGTCTTACAGTTTGGCAGACTTGAGCATGTAGAAAGTGTATATGATTTTGAATAAATAAATTTAATTTAAAAAAAAAATATAAACCTTTAATTCAAGATTAAAAAATAAAAAATGACGAAGTTACTCAAACATCGATTTGAAATGTTCACTTCCGGTTTACTATAGGTAAGTAAATTCAAATTCAGAATTCGATAAAAAAAAATCAAATTTCAACTATTTAACTATTATAACAATACTTTTGAGTGTTTTTTTACAAATGAATTGATGCAAATAATAAGTATTCAAAAATAACAGTTTCTATCAGGCAAAGTAGAGTCACTTTGGCAGACTCATAGCTATACACAAAAAGAGATCGTACAACATGGCTAACAGAACTCCATCATCAACAGCAGCCTTTAACAGTCCACTGCTGGACATGAGCCTCTCCGTAGCAAGGAGGTTTTAATTTTCTTTACATGAGTGTTCGTTAGTTGTGAATCACTTCATTCTATTGCTGTGACCAGCGTAAATATTGATTACCGGCGCAGTTCTACAAATTCTGTCGTTTGCGCAGCCGTCAATACCAAAGCAAAATTGTGGAAAGAGGAAAGGAAACTTGTTCAGAGTTTGTCAAACTTTTTTTGTTGAAAAGACAAATCCCGCATTAGGATCAATCCTGTGTCGCGGGGGACTTTACTAACATACATAAATCGGACAAAGAGAACACCTAGACTAAGAATATCAATTTTTGGATTTCACAAAGTGTTGTCACATGTGGAATTTGAGCCCACAGCACTTCGCGCAGTAGAAAGCGATGTGGTGACCGATTAAACCACTAGGTTTCCCTAGGGAAAACATCGATATTTTTTATTCATTTATTTATGTTATGGTGGACTTACAGCTAACATAATAACATTTGCAATTAGGTAGATAACAGTGATCCAATTACAAGTCCTCACCTGCAGTGATATGCTAAACACAAAGATGAGAGAGACAGTACAATTTTAATAGAGATTACGAGACCGCAGGACCGCGGAATCATAAAATATTCTCTGACTTATGGCACACACCATACTGCGACACCCCTTGTGTCCAAGAAACCCATAGAGATGAAACTCATAGACAATATTCCTGAATTCACGCTTGTCGCTGAAATCTGTCATCGGAAGCACGGTAACGCAGTATTTGTCGCTTCCGGCGTAAGCACAAAATCATGTAAAAATTGGACCCAAAATGGAGTTAAAATAATTATAGTAGACCTTGGCCCCTGTACTGTCACTTCCCCTTCATTCACAAGCCCCTCGAAATCCCTTTCCAACACTTGCCTCCTAACACCTTCAATAAACAACCCACACATGTAGGCTGTTTGTACGCTGCAATTCAAACAATGTCCCACCTTGCACCATACATTGTGTGGCCGTGCATCTACAAAAAGGAAGACCTGATGGCTGCTTAAGTATAGTTAAACCGACACGTAATGTTAGCCGCTGAAACGCTTAGAAAATGAAGATTTTGTTAATAAATTATATAGTTAATGTAAGTAAGGCCGTCTGATGCCAAATAAGGTAGAGTCAAATCTATAAATAGAGCAGATCATTATAAACCATAGAGCAACAACGTCTTTTTCCGATACAAAACAGCCTGACATAAAATCTTGACACATACAGATTTTAGACTCACTTAAAAACACTTACAATCGCCTGTCACTACGAACTCACACATAACAGTTAAATAAATAAAAAAATAATTAATTAAAAAATAATGCATAAGGCCCATTTAGCCTTATTTTACAAGCATTTTATTAACTTGCAATGTATGTATATAATTATGTATGTTCGGGTGGAATCTTGCATCTCAATTTTGAAGCAGATATCTTCAACCGATTTTGCTGAAATTTTGCAAGCATATGTATACAGCGTGACAATACAATATTATAATGACATGGAGCTGATCTGATGCTGGAGTTGGAAGGTGGTCATAGGAACTCTGTAAAGAAACGTCGCAACATCATCGAATTTGAACTCGATTGATTCGTCTCGAGGCATTCCAGTAAAAGCTTGTTTTTAAAAAGCTTTTTAAATAAATTTATTTCGACAGAAATTTGAAACAAACTCTATAACAACCCAGCTGGCCTGCGAGATATACTTCACCAATATCTATTTATTTATTGACACAAAGTTATACATAATATATATTAAATGTGAATTATCTGGCCCCTGAACTAGTGTAAGCTGTAATTCAGGGACCAGTGTCTTCGCTCTACACTACATAGGTACTTGTATGTCAATTAGAAAAAGACACTCAACATAAATAAGTCAAGTAGAAAAAAACAACAAAAAAAAACAGAAGTAGTACAGAAACCACACACCTGGCCCGTGTATTTACTTGCGTGTGCGTGCGCCTGTGTAGTATCTCTGTATGTGTGTGCTTGTGAAGACCAATTACCCGACTACTCATCCAGTTAATCTTTTTTTTTAATCAGGTTCTCAATATTATCGTAGCTGTCTTTCAGCCATTTTACTAAAAGTAATTTAAATTTGAAGCCATTGTATTTATTACAGTCTTTGTGTACTTTTAATAATTTTTTTTTATGTCTGGCCCACCATAATGACTCTACTCTGCCTGATGGAAAGCATAAGCAAAATCCAAGAGTGGTGGTCACCATACTCATTGCGAATGCAGACAATGCAGTATGGCGACCCACACGATGGCGGCCTAGTGATGCTTCTAGTGATCTTTTAGTCTAGTCAACAAATATGGAACTTGTTGACCAGACTATTTGGGCCTCCGGTCTCGCACTCACCAACGAAACACGACAGCACGAATGCTGTCATTTTACGTTGATCTTCTGTGCGAGGGTAGTACCGCCCCGGTCGAGCCGGCCCATCCGTGCTGAAATCAGCGTGGCTCTACTACCTTTTAACTTATAGAAATTTAGCGCTATCACAGAATAGTGACGTGGGGTATGGGAACTTTTTACGCGTGGAACTGGGCAACGATCAACCCGTTTAATGTGCCATTTTAATGGTTCTTTATCTGTATGATATCTACTGCTTTGTGGCTCTTGATTTCACTTTAACTCACAAAGAAAATAGTTTCACAAGTACTTAACAATAACAGAGATAATAACAATGGACATATAATAATAAAACAAGGGTCAAACATAAAAGAAGTTTGAGCATCATTGACTTGGAGCACCGCTGGGAAAATCATATAAGTCTATATTTGAAGATTTTTTACATGAAGGTGATATAGACAAAGTTTATTTAAGATTTGAAAACGACAACAAGGGGTATAAGGGGGCAAAAGAGTAGACGAATCAACGGAATCAACTCAGTCACTCGGTGAAAAGCAACGAAATAATTTCTTAACACCGCTTTTCAGTGTGGCTGTGGCCTCATTCTGGTTGAAGAATGGCTCTCCCATGGATTTAAATGGCTAAATTGGGTAGTATAAGCAGTAGCTCAGGTAAAAGTCAAGGTTACACACCTGGCTGTCGTAACGTTCAAAATACCTGCTGGAACGTATTATTAAAGAGCGACATCACACATAAACATTAAAGACCGAAATTTGAAAAATTCAACTTATCTCTACTTTCCTTTAAAATTAATGACGTCATAGCAACAAACCAATAGGCGTTGAGATCCTGTATCGCGCTACAGAAATTTTCGTTCTCAACTCGTATAAATACGGGAATTTTGTAATCTATCTCGGGGAGTCCGTGGCTGCGACGTAAGCTGGTGCCGGTGGGAGACCAGTCTAAGTCCCGCCAGCCGTTTAACGCACTTGTGTTTGAAGTAATAAGATTTCCGCGGTCGATAAATAATATTCTGTAATAGTACGTACGTGGCCGATTTGACTTCCTATTTTGTTCTCTCATTTTCTTTTTATATATGATGCACTCGGTAATTAGAAACAATTACCGAGGGTAAGTAATGAAGGCGCGGTCAGTACCTGGATGGGTGACCGCTGGTGGCATGTTACCATGAGCGTCTCCGTGATTTGGAGGTCACGTTAAGCAGTCGGTCCCGGTTGTTATCATAGGATAACAGTCGTGAAGCTTACTTGGAGGCCTTTGGACGGCTTAAAAACATCCAACCTGCATTTGGCCAGCGTGGGGACGTATGGCCTTAACCCTCTCCTGAGAGGAGACCCGAGCCGAGCAGTGGGAAGTTATGGGTTGTTGATGATATATGAGCCTGCTAAAGTGACTGCATTCTGCCTGATGGAAAGCATGAGCAGAATCCAAGAGTGGAGGTCACCATACTCATTGCGAATACACAGAATGCAACATTGCAGCATGGTGACTAAGTGACTTGGTGACCCACACTATCGTGGCCTGTTGTCCCTATTGAGATGCCTCTGTATCATTGTGCCTCCGGTCTCCCACTCACTAACGAAACACGACAGCAAGAATCCTAGCACATTAGGTGACACAGACAGGAGACTGTGCGAGTAGAACCGCCCGGTCGAGCCGGCCCGGTCAAGCTGAATTCAGCGTTACTCTGCTACCTTGCGAATTCATAAATATAATACATTATAAAAAAAACCGACTTCCAAAAAACCATCCGACGAAAACGCCCTGCCAAAAAACACTAAAAAGCGTAAAATAAACTGGTATGTGCCAATTCTTGTCTATACCTAATTCTTTATTCATTTAAATAGTAGTATTATTGTGTATGCTAGTACCTAAAATCTGTTTGAAGTCGGCGCCAAGCCAAATGTAATAGTAGTTACCACACTCACCACAAAAAATAATAATATATATACGGTCGAATTGAGAAACCTCCTCCTTTTTTTGAAGTCGGTTAAAAATTATTACAAAAAACATCTCACACGAAGTCGTTTGATCCCGAATTAGACAGTGCCTGTACTATGGTAACTAGACTGGTGATATACATACATACTTATATTTTTACTAAATACACACATCAAAAGTGTCTAGGGATCAACATATGTGTCTAGGTATCAACATATATTTTTGCAATAACTTTTCTCCTGATTGACATTAATTAGAATTTTCTTTAAGGATTCATCAAATAAAGTGTTTTCGTTTGTCACAGTAACGATAAACCAAGTCACCTTTGCATTAATAAAGAAATTTGCCATTTTCCTAATAAAGGGATTTTTGACATTTGAACCACTAACATTAAAGTTCGAAAAAAAGACTGAAATAACAGTTTTCTTTAAAATTTTATTAGGTAACTTAAACAATTAATAATCCGTGTTTCTACCGCGAACACTAACAACACAAGAATCGGTTTGGCATACTCAAAATGAGTTCATCCAAATCACGCTGTGGAATGGCCGCCCATGTTCGTTGCAACAACAAAAAAAGGTCTTCTTGCGACTGGATACCCTCCATATTCGGCAGAGCTCTTCTCTGTAGCATATCCCATGCATGCTCAATCGGGTTCAAGTCTGGCGACTGAGCAGGCCAGGGCCAAAGCCACATCTCAATCTCAAGAAATCCGCATAAAAATGCTTGATCCCTAGACGCTTTTGATGTGTGTACATACTTATTTTACCGTACCGTTACCGTGGGAGAGCCACGGTTCGGCATGAATAGGCCGGCTCGACCGGAGTGATACCACGGCCTCACAGAAAACCGGTGTGAAATAGCACTTGCGCTGTGTTTCACCGAGTGGGTGAGGATACCGTATCAATCATCATCATCGACCGGATCAATTAAGTAAATTAAATACATTGTGCATTTAATATAGATCAAAATGGCCCTTTACAGTATCTAATTTAAATGAATATATTCGAAGATATTACAGATTTAAAATGCACGAATCGTGTCGTCAGCGGGGGCATCTGAAATCCACCCGTGCGAAGCCGGGGCGGGTCGCTAGTTATAAATAATCACAAATTTTAACAAAAAAAAACCAACTTCAATCTGGGCCAAATTGAAATAGGACTACACGGGAAGCACCAGCTTTTAAATAAAAAAAGAATCATCAAAATCGGTTCACCCAGTCGAAAGTTACTAGCCGATAACGGCCACGGCGGCCAGTCTCAACGGAGACCAGCCAACTACGCAGCAGATATTATAGTGCACAAGTGTGTGCGCAAACACAGGTGCACTCTCTGTTCCTCTGTTCTTTAATCCGATGGCACGGTTAACCGACACGATCGGGGAGAGATCAGGCGCAGGACCGACAGCTTTACGTGGTCTCCGAGGCGCGGGGGTTCAGACCCGAACTTCCAAACTCCGAGCTGTTATTAAGTTTTCTATAATCAGAAAAGCTCAATAACACTTTTGGCCCGACCCGGGATTCGAACCCGAGACCTCTTGATCGGCAGTCGCATACGTCAACCGCTAGACCAACGAGGCAGTTAAAAAAAATACAGTCGAATTGATTACCACCTCCTTTTTTGAAGTCGGTTAAAAATTACACCCAAACACAGAAGAAATGATCGTGCTTATACAATTATTTGTTCGGGGCTTGAATCGAACCCCCGACCTACAGTTTAGTAGTCATTAATACTAACCATTAGACTAATTTACTAAAGAAATAACAATAGTTATCTGAGCGGTACTTTCAGTAGGTAATAAAAAGGCGTTTGGGTCTACTGCACTCGTTAAAGGCAAGACAAGTCTATATTCATATAATTTTGTCTATATCTTCACAAAAGTTGTAACTCATCATTCATTATCCTTTAATAGTCTACTGCTGGACATAGGCTCCTCAGAAAGGAAGTTTAAAAAAAAAGTTAAAAAGGTTTTTAAAAACAAGCTTTTACTGGAATGCCTGGAGACGAATCAAATGAGTCCAAACTCGATGATGTTGCGACGTTTCTTTACAGAGTTCCTAACTCAGAACAACAATTTTTGTATCATACAAAGTGTTGTCCTATGTAGGATTTGGACCAACACTTGGCGCAGTAGAAAGCAATGGCGACCACTTAAAGCACTAATTTTTAACAGTTAAATAATAATTTAAGCTAGTGTAGTCTGGGCCTTAAAGATATCTGGTTCACCCCTCTACGTTCTCTACACAGAGTAGATGACAACAGAGAATGTGTTCTTTACGACTGACTTACGAAATGATAGGTAGAGTTATAGCCATTAAACTATTATAACTTATTAAATAACTACACTACAAGGGATGCCTAAGACCGGGCAGTGGAGAAGAAAGAGCACCACTGCACCGGGGTCCGCACCCCGGGCTACAAAGTGTTGGCTTTGGAAACAACCGGGAATAAGGCTAAGATGACGATGATGAACTTAATAAAAAACTAGCCCCTAGGTGTACCCTTTACAAGAACAACCGCGGGTAACGCCACGGGGCATAACTAATCTAAAAAAGTAGCTTAAGTTACGCCTTATATTATCATCAGCTATCTGCCAGTGAAAGTCTCGAAAAAACGGTCCAGCCGGTACTTAGATTAGCAGGAACAACAGACAAAAATTGTAAAATTATATTTTTCATGTAAGTATCGTATACACTTTCATATGCATTTAGTAATTAGCTCTTAATTAGAAATTACAAACAGACACTTACATTTTATTTATTTTTGTAAAGAGTATTTAATGTATTTACTCAACTGAGTATTTATGACTCAGAACGCAGGAACCGTCATTAAGTTCTTGAATAGCGACCGTGTACTGGAAAACGCAGGGTTATTAGGGTCCCATGGTGGCACGACGATGTGGGGACCCTACCAACCCTGCTATAAACCCTTAATAACAGCAGTTCCCGGATACTTCCTACCCCAGGCGCAGAGTGGTACACTGTGTGGTTTTAGTCGGTCCGATTCCGACACACCACCCCGCCACCAACCCCGGTGGGGTGACGGCCCATGGGGGTTTCCACAAGTAAAAATAATTAAGGTAGTAATCTGGATGAAGGTCGCGGAAAAAAGTTTTAATTACAGATCCTGAGGATCCATTTGTAGATGGTCCTTCGAGCCGGATACAGTACGCGTTAGTATATATATATCTATAAACGCATTCGTAGATTGAAGTGCACTTTCTGAAAAGGTAAACTACTCTACAATTCCAAATCGCGGTATGAAAGTTTTCACTACATTCTAAGCATGAAAAGCAATTTCTCGTCGCATCTCGGGAGTCCGCGCCACGAGGTAAACCGGTACTGTGCAGCCGGTCCAATAAAATGCACTGCACAATAACCTGAACCTTATTTCCGTCACAATAAGACACAATCTTCAAGATTTGCCATTCTGTCGACTAGATATAATTGCTAGACTGTATTTGAAATACCTGCGACGCTTTAGAATGACGAATGCTTGAACTAACAGAATGCTTACAGAACCTATGTGGTAATATTGACTCCTTTTTAACCGACTTCAAAAATGGAGGCGATTCTCAATTCGACTTTTTTTTTTTAGTTACCAGAGAACTAGCGACTGGGTGAACCAATTTTAATGATTATTTTTTTATTTAAAAGCTGTTGCTTCCCGTGTGGTCCCATTTCAATTTGGTGAAGTTCTTGAAGTCGTTTTTTTTTGCTGATGCAATGCTACACTTGTTGATGATTGCTTGGGCTGAAATGGGCCGGTTTAGCCGAAATAGGTGTTTTTAATGGAGTGAGTGATGGTATTAGAAGTGAAACTAGTCAATCTATAGGTCATAACAATACATACAGTGGAACATAGAACCTCCTCCTTTTTGAAGTCGGTTAATAAATTAACTTGCCCTAACTGACTGACCCATCAACGCAGAGCCTAAAACCCCAGGGGAATGCAAACTATGGAGGGCAAACTTGACATTTTGACAACTGATGCTTTTTATGTTGTAAGCACAAAATAATAAAGATTTTTTGGAAATTTCGCCCCAAAGAGGGGAAAAATGGGTCACACCCTATTATAACTTTCTATTTAGGTAGAAATTTTCGGCTGCATGGAAGTTAATAATTTTCAAAGTTAAGAATAAGAAATTGAACTGGTCGGACCAAATCTTTATATGATCTACAGATATTTGTTTCGGAGTTTGGGTGTTTTCTATGTATAATAGATATATAGATAGAATATACCTAATATGTATGTATGTATTTATATCAGTTGTCTAGTACCCATAACACAAGCCCTGCTTAGCTTGGGACTAGATGGCGTTGTGTTAGATGTCCAAAACATTTATTTTATTTTATTTATTTAATTACACAACGAAATAAAGCCGTAGTCTGGTAGTTAGGTTAAAAGATTACAGAACATTAAAATGATCATTTAATTGCCAGGTGTCTCTAATAGTACCTATCTATAATAAGGGTTCCGTTTTTTGCCTATGGCACGGAACCCTAAAAACAATTTAAATTTGACTGTACGGTTGGCCTAGTAGTTTAAGCGGTCACCACGCCGCTCTCTACTACCTCTACTACGCCAAGTGTTGTGGGTTAAAATCCACATGGGACATCACTTTGTGTGATTCGCAAATTGTTGTTCTGAGTCTGAGTGTTCTTTGTGTTCATTTAATGTATGGTTGTAAAGTCCCCCGCGACACAGAATGTATGTTCATAGAGCGAGAGTTGTCTTTTTTTGTTGTTCTTTAAGAACCACAAAATTGTCTTAACACCTTTATTTTATTTAAAATGATTTATAAAAATATATAAAAGTGTTACAGAACATGTTTCAGTAGGTGGTAGCACAAGAATAGTTATTATTTTTTTTATCGTTAAAAAATCATAATATAAAATGTATAGTCGAATAGTTATTTTCTTTATACCTCGCATAGATAAATAAAATAAAGGTGTTAAGACAATTTTGTGGTTCTTAAAGAGTCTAAACGAAAAATGTTGTATAGCGCCATCTGTAATTTGCATGTATTATTTTATTTTATCTTTAATTCTATTTGGTAATATACCTACTCAGATGTTAAAACAATTATTAAACGGCTTTATTATTGCAGTGTATGTTTATTTTAATAGTAGAAACATGACAAAATATTGTATAAATTAATTCATTGACTTAAAGTATTTCTACTATCGTTAATTTTTTATGTAGCTGAAGGAAAAGATTAGTAACCCACAACTAAGACCACTATCATTACATTAAATAGTTTATGATGTTGATGGTCTCAACTATGGTAAAATTTCAATTATTTTTTCTGAAATATCAGCGAAACGATTCAAAATTATATCGTGTATTTAAAATTCTGTTAAACAGTGCATTTAAAATTGTATTCTATCTATCTTTCACTTCAGTTCTCTGCGATGGTAATCGCCTCCTTTGTTATTTTTATCGTAAAAAAATCATGTAAAAAATGTATACCTAAATAATTATTTCCTTTACACCTTGAATAGAACTTGAAATATTTTTTTTTGACAAGGAACTTCGTTCCTATCTGTCGTACCACGACACCACACGACTTTTTTTTATTTACTTACAATGACATCTATTGGTAGATAGAGTATTCAGTTAGCGCTCTACTACAATTTGCTTTGTAGAGCAATGCCTTAGTAAAAAAAACACATATTGAAAGAAAATATTAACATACTTTCACACAAGATAGCGTTGAATAATATCAACAGCTTCCAGTTGTTTATTTTGCTTTGCTTCTGCTTTATATAGGCTTCTCTCTACAAGGAAGGTTTTGGTAGACTAAAACCATCCATGCTGGCCTATACCATGGCTATACCATGCTATGGTATAGGCCATGGTATGGTACCTATGTACCAACCCGTCTGGCCAGGTTACTGCACGGATTTTTATGCGGTTTTTACTTATCGATAGAGTGATTCTTGAGGAAGGTTTTTGTATATAATATGTTAATTTTTTGAGCATAGTGGCTAAAATTTAAAATATAACGATATTTGCTTTTTTTTTTTAATGAACTTGGGGGCAAACGAGCAGGCGTATCGCCTGATAGTAAGTGATTAACCGGCCCATGAACACCCGCAACACCAGAGGCGTCATAGGTGCGTTGCCGGCCTTTGGGGGATGGGGAGGGGAATAGGAGGAGGGTTGGGGTATGGGCCTCCGGTATCCTCACTAACTCGGTGAAACACAGCGCAAGTGCTATTTTACATCGGTTTTTTGTGAGGCCGTGGTATCACTTCGGTTGACCTGGCCCACTTATGCTGAAACGTGGCTCTCCCACGGTTGAAGACTTCGGAAATAATTAAGCCGCACACCTCAGAGTAACTTAAGCTATATTATATTTTCCGTAATGAACCCGTGCGAAGCCGGGGCATAAGTTACTCTTTACTGCAATAACCAACATACACGCGGGCGGAGACAGAGGCACAAACTGGTATATCATACATCTGACACAAAACGAGATCCACTTTCAAACTAAGCAGAGCTTACACTATGAAAGCAAGATTGACTGATCGAATACTTATATGCTATATTTTTGTAAATACTTGCATATTCTATGGGAAACAAACACCTAAACGCTAAAACAAATAGGTATTTGGCATGAATGATGCCGACCCACCACGCAAAACAGGCGCACTGAAGACGTCGAGTTGCGGAAACCCAGCCCGCGAGTTCAAGCAGGTATTTTCAAAGTATACAAATATTTGGTGCGACCCGGGAATCAAACGCAAGACTAGACACAGCAGTCGCCGTCGTACATGCGAATGCGACCATTCGCATGTACGCCACCACTGCGCTACTAAGGCAGTCATTACAATATTTTTAGAGGCTGTAGGATGCCGTTGTTTGTTAATAAACTTATTAATTACATTTTTAATATATACATCCTTATAAAGCGTTTTTTTATCGTTATCTTCTGTTGTAAATCTTTCATATTTATGTTAATTAAATATTTTTTAATAAAATGACAACTCCAAACGCTATCTACTGCGCAAGTCAAAAGCTTGTCAATTTGGCTTTGTCAAATACAGCAACGCGACAACAAGCCAAGGTAGGTTTGTTAATTTAAAATAAATAACTTATTTATAAAATACAATACAATAGAAAATATTAAAGAAGAGCAGTTCGATTTACCTATAAAAAGTGTATCATTTAATTTTAATAGGTAGTACATATTGTAAGCGGTACGCAAACGAAAAAAGTGTTTACAAATGCATTAAGAGATTATTACAGTAATTTTAATATTAAGTTAACTGCATCCAGAAACATAGATAATAATAATATTATAATCGTAAAATAGTTGTTTAATAACATGCCAGAACTTAAAGTGCATAATCGCTTAGTTCATTGACATGAGGTGTTTTTTTTTATAATAAATTCTGTATTACACGATCTTGAATTAAAGTCGTAAATTGCAAGTGTTATTTATAAGACAATCTGTAACTCATAAAATAATAAAATCGTTTACTTGTATAAATTTACCTCTTATAACTTCAAAAAAGTAGGAGGTTCTCAATTCGACTGTTTTTTTATGTTTGTTATCTCAGAACTTTCGACTGGGTGAATCGATTTTCATAATTATTTTTGAATACTGGTGCTTCCCGTCGTTTTTTTGTTAAAATTTTAGATTTTTGCATTCATATTTTTTACTAGCTGACCCGGCGAACTTCGTACCGCCATATTTACATATCTGTCTCAGCTTCCCACAGGCAGTGTACAGTCGCGGACAAAAAAAAAACGCTTTTCCCGTTATCTTTTATTTTTTTTCTTTCTAGCAAAAAAAGAATGAATGAAATCGGACTATGTGTTATTGAATTACAACCAAGTACATATTTTGACTTTCATCCCCTCTCTCCAGGATACCGTGCTGAATTTCGGGATAAAAAGTATCCTATGTCCTACCTCGTAGTATGAACTCAAATCATGCCAAGTTTCATTTCAATCCGTTCAGTAGTTTCGACGTGATGCCCGGCCAAGATACAGACAGACAGACAGACGGACAGACAGACAGAGAGACAAAAATGAAAAAAATTACAGTTTTGGCTTCAGTATCGATTATAGAGAGCCCTCCAAAAAAAAATTTCTAAATATCTTTAATGTACAGAATTGGACCTGTTACATTTTTATTATAAGTATAGATTAACTTTTAAGACTTGTGTGCGTATTTATATTGTTTAGTGAGTATAGTTCACTAAAAGAAAGAGATTCTGAATTGCGAATAAAACACCCTACGTCCTTCTCTAAGGTTGAATCTATCTATGTACTGAAATTCATCCAAATCGTTTCAGCGGTTTAGTCGTGAGAGCGTAACAGACGGACAGACAGACAGAGTTACTTTCGAATTCACAATAAAGTGAATATAGATTTAATAGGTAGTAGAGCCACGCTTATTTCAGCACGAACGGGCCGGCTCGACCAGGGCTATACTATCCTCTCACAGAAGATTAACGTAAAATGAGAGCATTCGAGCTGTCGTGTGTTGTTAGTAAGGGCGAGACCGGAGGCCCAATGATGCAGAAGCATCACTAGCCTGTCATGATGTGGGTCACCATGCTGCATTGTTGCATTGTCTGCTTTCGTAATGAGTATGGTGACCAACACTCTTGGATTCTGCTTATACTTTCCATCAGGCAGAGTAGAGTCATTTTGGCAGGGCCATACATATAAAAATTGAATTATTATGGTCTTGTATGGATAGCCGAATATTTTGAATATAGTGTGTGTGTAGTATAGTATGCAGATATTAGACGCGATGTCTTTTTTACCCGACAATGAGGATTTCTTTTTAACGAACAGGGGACAAATGAGCAGACGTATCGCCTTATGGTAAGCGATTACCGCCGCCCATGGACACCCGCAACACCAGAGGCGTCACACACAAGTGCGTTGCCGGCCTTTGGGGGATGGGGAGGGGGTTAGGGTGTGGGGAGGGGTTGGGGTATGTGCCTTCGGTGTCCTCACTCACTCGGTGAAACACAGCGCAAGCGCTGTTTCAAACCGGTTTTCTGTGAGGCCGTGGTATCAGTCCAGTCGAGCCAGCCTATTCATGCGGAAGCGTGGGTCTCCCACGGCAATGAATGACGAATCCAAAAGGAAAGGTTTTGGCTGTCTATGTATGTTTGTATGTTCCACCGCAACGCCTAAACTTCTAAACCGATTTTATTGAATGAGGTGTCAATAGATTCGTAATAATGGCTCGTGACATAGACTGTATTACATTTTATACAAAGTTTTAATGTAGTCGAGTTGTATAATATTTATTACCCCTTCAGGGTGTTTAAAATTTTATTAGTCGCATTCGTACTCTTAACAAAAATCTGCTATACCTATCCGATACCATAGAGATTAAAAGTCTTCATTAAAATCCTACTAATATTATAAACGCGAAAGTTTGTAATAGGCGGTCCTCACTACAACGATATATCGTAGCGGTATAAGTGTGCAGTTCGTTTGTGCAGTTTTATCGTACGTGTGGACGGAAATTGGCTCAGATTTTTTGAGAAATTTCTGAGCTACGATATATCGTTGTAGTGTGGACCGCCTATAAGTATGGATGGATGGATGTTTGTTACTCTTTCACGCAAAAACTACTGAACGGATTTAGATGAAACTTTACAGCAATATAGATTATACATCAAAATAACACATAGGCTACTATTTACCGCGATAACCGACATACACACACGACATACAATAAATAAACTACCTTCATTTTTTTATTTATAGATAAAATGGCGACAAGTGGTTCTGGAGCCGTTTTCTTTCTTGGAACTCGTGCGCATTATCAGGTGAGCAAAACTCTTTTTGTTAGTTTGAAAGTACTGACTTTGACAAGCTAGAGGTACCGGGTTCGATTTCTATGTAGAAAAAACCTCTTATGCATTATCTAAAATCAGCTCATTGGAAACAACTCGTTGGTAAATAGCAACTATAACCTAGGTACGTGCGAAATAATCACATTCCAGTCTCACATCACAGCTCCTAAGGGTGTTAGCGGTCGCTAGACCGTTTCCTATTCCGCCAAGTGTTGTGGGTTCAAATCCTACATGGAACAACACTTCGTGTGCTTTACAAATTGTTGTTCTGAGTCTGGGTATTCTTTGTCTGTTTCATGTATTTTTGTAAAGTCCCCTGCGACACGGGATATATAGGTAACTAGGTATACTCTTTGCGCTGTAGCATGGTGCGGGTGAGTTTCAGTAACATTTCGTTTCACTCTTGAAAGTTGCCGCGATTTACAAATTATGACTTAGTATTTCAGCTGTACCACAATCACAATACATTAAATCATTAATAAACTGTAGTAAATTAAATTAAAACAACCTGAATGTTCTGGTCTACAAATAACACCCGCACCATGCTACAGCGCAAAGAGTATAGTGCAGGAGTTGCCAATTAAAGTAACTATGCACCATCTAAACTAATTTGTATGCTGATAAATGCGGCCAAACATGACTGAAACTGTTATTGTTTATTAATATCTTGCTTGCAATGTATGAACACCATGTTTATACAAATAAAGACTATCTATCTGTGATTACACGGTTGGCCTAGTGGTTTAGGCGGTCGCCACGCCGCTTGCCAATTCGCCAAGTGTTGTGGGTTCAAATCCTACACGGGACAACACTTTCTGTGATCCACAAATTGTTGTTCTGAGTTTGGGTATTAATTGTGTCCGTTTCATGTATGTCTGTAAAGCTGTAAAGTCCCCCGCGACACAGGATGCTTATTCCTAATGCGGGAGTTGTCTTTAAAAAAACAAAAACCATCACTTGTCTTCAGGTCCTCAACCAACCGGAGTCCCAATTCGACGTGGAGAACGGCAACACCTCCACAGAGACGATATACCAGAATCCTTCGGTACAAGGGCTGTGGCCTCGCGAGCAGAACCCTTCAGCCACCTCCGTGCAAGAGTTGTGGCCGAGTGAACAGAAGGTGGAGGTGGATAACGAACGCTGGAGATACTGTCAACAGACGGAGGTCAAAGGTATTGTAGAGAGGAGAAAATGAAGAAAAGAAGAGACAAGATTATTTTTCAAATTAGCTGATTTTTTATTCTGTAGTAACAGGCCGGCTTGACCGGGGCGGTACTACCTCTCACAGAAGACCATACTAAAGTGACAGCATTTGAGCTGTCGTGTTTCGTTGGTGAGTGCGAGACCAGAGACCCAATGATGCAGAAGCATCTCAATAGGCCGCCATAGTGTGGGTCACCATTCTGCATTAATGCATTGTTTGCATTCGTAGTGAGTATGGTGACCACCACTCTTGGATTCTGCTCATGCTTTCACTTTGGCAGGTCCATATACATGTAAAAAATAGTTTATTAATCTATCTTCTCTTGCAGTTTTGGAGGAGGGAGAAAAAATCGATATTCGCGCGAAGAGATCCAGAAGGAGTCCGAGTGAGACGGCGCTGTGTGAAAGAGACGACATGAAACCAGCGTTATTGAACTCCGTTACAGACAGGTAATTTTCCTCTTTATGCCAACTATTTTGAGAGTCATGCCTCCATGCATTGATTCACGAACGCACCGAATTATGACATTTAGGAAGTCCCAGAAAAATCTACACTCATTCTAAAACTGTAACCAAATATTCAATACTAGCGACCCGGCACGGTTCCTCACTGGTGTCTTTGAAATTCTCAGATTACTTACCTCTGTTATAATATGCATGTATTACACATATAAAGTTGCTAAAAATTGCTTAAAATCCGTTGAATAGTGTAAAAGGCTTAAGCGAACAGACAAAGGAAGCAACTTCATTTTACCTATAGGTACGCCAAATGATACAGAAGTATCACTAGGCCGCCATTATAGTGTGGGTGACCATGCTGCATTGGTACATATTGCCTGCACGGGCAGTGAGTATGGTGACCACCATGCTTGGATTCTGCTTATGATTTCCATCAGGCAAAGTAGAGTCATTTTGGCAGGGGTATACATAAAAAAAAATACTCCATAAAGATCATGCAAAACAACAATTATTGCGGCCAATAAGTTATAAGTTATATACTTCTATACTTACTAATATTATAAAGCTGCAGAGTTTGTTTGAATGCGCTAATCTCAGGAACTACTGGTCCGATTTGAAAAATTCTTCCAGTGTTGGATAGTCCACTTATCGAGGAAGGCTATAGGCTACATTTTATTTTCAAAAAAATTAGGGATCCGTAAGAAAATTGCTATTTCGTAACCCAAGGTGTGAAATCGAAAACCTATTTTTGCGTGGGCTGCAAAAAGTATTGACAATAGAACAAAATAATGTATTACGGGTTTATAGGTTCCATTAAGATCTAGAAAAAAGTCCGCGAGAGCATATATCTAACTATCATGGTTACTAAACCATGATAGTTACTACACAATAACCGCTTTTGTGTTCTTTTGAATCGTTCATTTTTTTAAATCGTCTGAAGATAGAAACTACGTTAAATGTGTATCGTAATATTAATCCTTATCCAAATAAAACATTATGTTATCAAGGGTAGTTATGTAGAAGTAAAATAATTTTTGTTTCATCCCATTCGGACATTTCGTTTAGAAGTTATCACGAGTATAAGACGTTAAGAGTTGATACCTAATAATGAGTTATTTGCCAAAGAGTTTTTATCAACATAATACCTAATATTAATCTTTATCCAAATAAATGTGTTGTTGATTATGAGTATTAGATCTTAGAAGAGTATAATAAATACATCTATACTAATATATAATGCTGAAGTTTGTTTGTTTGTTTCAACGCGCTAATCTCAGGAACTATTGGTCCAATTTGAAAAATTCTTTCAGTGTTAGATAGCCCGTTTATCGAGGAAGACTATACGCTATATATCATCACGCTAAGACCAATAGGAGCGGAGCACCAAGCCACCAATGAAGATGGATGAGGACTGCCCATGACCGGGATAGTTGGCTCTCCTTGGGGGAGACCTACGTTCAGCAGTGGACGGCGATTGGTTGAAATAAAATAAAAACATTAAAAACCAATGAAGAATGTTTCAAAAACAGGGGAAAATTTTCACGCTACGGGCAATAGGAGACGCAAACGACGTTGCGTGGGTCTGCTAGTAAAACAATGTGGCGTCTATTGCCTTTGCGTGAAATTTTCGAAAAAGAAATAATTTACGGTACCTACTTATTTATAGAATTAAAATTTTGAGATTTTTATCACCACAATAGACATTATTTAGACACTTTTCGAATGATTGAGAACTTTCCCATTCCATGAATGTTCCAATTTATTCAAAGATCACGGAATTAAAAAAAAGGACACCTCTATGTTCTAGGAAATGACGGCGCCTTCTAGCTGTAAAGTTCGACGTGTAAAAATGTCTGTCAAAGATTTGTTTACAAATCCATGACTACCTCGGTGGTACAGTGGTAGCGTATTTGACTGCTGTGCTTGAGGTCTCAGGTTCGATTTCTGGGTCGGACTAAATGTTTAAACGATCTGCAAATATTTGTTTCGGAGTTTGAGTGTTTTCTACGTATGTATTTAAAAAAAAAGTATATATGTATTTATATCGGTTGTCTAGTGCCCATAATATAATGTCTGCTTAGTTTGGAACTAGATGATGTAGTGGTTCAGATGTCCGAAATATTATTATCTATTAATATTATTTATCAGCATCCCTAATGAACAATTCAATTTAATAGAACAAATGTAGAGCAAGATGTAGGCTTTGAAATATAGTATTAGACATTCACCGATCCATAAAAAGTGGCAAATTATGTCCACAGTCCACCACAAAAGAAATGTGCCAAGACTCCCCTCCTGACGTTCCTGTGGTCTCTAGCGCGTCGCAAACGCAAGTTGGATACTGATCAGATACAATATCTACACCACATCGATACTGCCCTCACCAGTTGTACGTACAGAGAGTCCTGTCGATGCCTGGATTGTCAGGTAAGTGTGATATCTATACTGATATTATAAAACTGAAGAGTTTGTTTTTTTGGTTGAACGCGCTAAACTCAGGAAGGACTTGTCCGATTTGAAAAATTCGCTCACTGGTTTGTCGTAGTACAGGGAAGGTTTGAACGGTGAAAAAATAAAAATAACTTGAAAATTTAAAGGGGCAAAATCCAAAATCCAGCGGGCACAGGTTTTTTTTTTTTTTTATGGAATAGGCGGGCAAACGAGCAGACGTCGATACGTCTGCTCGTTTGCCCGCCTATTCGCTTACCATCAGGCGATCTGATGGTAAGCGATTACCGCCGCCCATGGACACATGCAACACCAGAAGCGTCACAAGTGTGTTGCCGGCCTTTTGGGGATGGTGGGGGGGGAGGTAGGGGTATGGGCCTCCGGTATCCTCACTCACTCGGTGAAACACAGCGCAAGCACTATTTCACACCGGTTTTCTGTGAGGCCGTGGTATCACTCCGGTCGAGCCGGCCCATTCATGCCGAAGCGTGGCTCTCCCACGGTTACATACCACAGCTAGTACATACTCGTAATATTTTACATAATGTGCATTTTTTTAACCTGTGAAACTCCTTTGGGCCGTCACTCCAACGGGGTTTGTGGCGGGGTGGTTTCGGAATCGGACAGAAGTACTACTTTGCGCCTGACATAGAAAACTTCACAGACATCCATGATGTATCTGGTCCAGTCTTAATATCTCCTTGGCACAAGAACTGAGATATCAATTAAATTAAAAGAATTAGTCAAATAAGTCAAGCAGTTGTCACAAGTTTTGCCTAGCTTAAGATCAGACAGCCTGGAATAGCACCACTCGAATTGTATGGTAATAACACACCAAGAACTCAGAACGTAAGCAATTGAATTCATCATACAACCTTATCAATATTTTTCCAAACTATAGCGCGTTACAACTTTAAGATACAATGACATCTATCGAGGTACTTTGAAATTAACAACTGCACTCGAACACAGCCATTTGTAAGATTTTATGAGATTGTATCTATAGCCAAAAGTAAAACTCTTTATTAAAATGTCAGTTGATTTTATTATATGAATACATATTTTATACGTTAACTTGAGTTAGTCTTACATATATACTAAAATATAGTACTAAGACAAATTAATTATTCAACATTAAAGCTTCATCTCGCCGATTCTCACCTCATACATATTATAAGCTGAACATTACATCCTTAAGATGATTCAATCTGTCACATTCACACAGCACCATCTAGCGAAAATTTGAACTACTTCGAAAAAACTCATCCTATATCGCGCAATACATTAACCAATTAAGTTAGCCAATAAAAGAATTTAAAAATGTGTTTCTAAACTTAATCATAGCACAACCATAGTAATTAATTTTGATGTTCTTAAAAATAATTTAAAAATTATAATTTTTTTTGCTGGAAGACAAAATATCCTGCACCATAGAAAAATATCAGCCAAGTGAGAGTCTTACTCGCGCACGAGGTGTGCTGTACCATTATCTATACCTTTCAAGCTCTACATGTTGCTATTATTAATATCGAGCATAAAAATCATGTTGGTTATATGGGACTTAAATATTTATTCTGTTTTTAGTATTTGCTGTTATAGCCACAACAGAAATACATGATTTGTGAAAATTACAACTGTCTATCGCGGTGCGGTAGATACAGCCTAGTGCCAGACAGACAGACAGTGGAATCTTAGTAATAGGGTCCTTAGTAATTTTATCCTTTTGGGTACCGTTTGGGTACCTTTTGGTAAAGGGCTCTTTCAAATTATGCAAACAGATTTGTTGAATTTGCAGTTTTTATTACTTTTACCATGGCTTACATAGCTTACATACAGTAATTTAGCAAAATAATTTCAAGTTCAATACAAAAAGAATTGCTGTTAATGAAATAATTATTTTTTCAATGTCAAAGTGAATCATCAAAATATGCATTTATTATATCCAGTTATACATTAGTAAAATGGTCATTTTTAACTTAGATTAGTATGTAAGTGTGTTTTTATTTAAAAAAAGACACATGGCCAGCACTAGGGAAAATATCCCATGTCTTTATAAACACTCACATAATATGCTATACATGCAGTTCATAATGACTATCTTTAAACTGAATCACTAATGTATAAACAGTTGTATTTTAAAATGTAACATAAATGATTAATTAATCTACAAATTTGTCAATGTCATAATGCAAGGTATCTGTAGCATCCATATCCACTTCAGTAATTTTCTTCCGTTCATCCAAACGTAGGCACTTTAAACATTTCTCACCCTTACGCAACCAACAGCTTCTATGGTACATAGAGTTACATTTATCACACATTAACGCTCCACTGTCAAATGGATACAAAATTTCGTTGTTACCACATATTTCACATAAATAACCTTTACCAGAACACAAACTGCAATTTGTTATATGAGAGCGGCATACTTCCGTTAATTCTGTCAGCTGGGTTTCCAAAGAACCATCGTTAATGGCTTCTAGATGTGACATACTATATTTTTTGTTAACATCGCCAAGCTGTACAAATAATGGTGACAATAGATTCGTACCGTCTGGGCAAGCACACAGGTATCTTCTCATCCATTCTAGATCTTTCCTCATCTTGTGTACCCACTCTAACTCGGCTATAAAGTTGAACAGCTTCCCATTTATGCTCTCTATATCAATATACGGTCTTGTCCAAGATAAAGTCAACATTTGGAAGGCTAAACGAGAAACATACCTCTTCTCCCAATCCCAATTATGTACAACCCGTGCTGGTATCGCACATAAATCATTCCAATGACATGTAGCACAAAAATAAAGGCCCGTGTAATCACACAACCGTGGCTCATTCCAAGAGTCTTTAAATGTCAACGCTGTCTGACATTCTGCACATTTGTAATTTTGTTCTGCTAAACCTCTTTCTGGACAGATGTTCATTTCAAAGCTCCCTCTCTCTGTCATTACAACATGAGCGCATACCCTACATATGTGGTCTACACATTTATAATGGCACAAATATCCACAGTCGGTGCATATGTACGAACCCTGTACAATACTCCAGATCACTCCGGAACAATGATCACAGTACTGCTTTCTGTTTGTAGGATTAGTTTGTTGTTCGAAGTGATGTCCTTTTATAGACACTCGAACTCTGCTCTGACCGTTATTGTCTTTAATCTCTTCTAAACGTAACCTAAGCTCTACTAGATATCTCACTAACCATTTTCTCTCTTCAGAACACTGTGCGCTGTTTAAAACAAGCTCTTTACACTGATTTATTGCCTTTTCTATATCTTCCTTTGTTGCTGAACTGTGTATTTTCAATTTCTTGTTCACTATAGCCTTGGGGACGTAACTAGAATCGTAGCTCTCGTCTGCGGAAACGCATCCTGATGTAGACGATGATGACGCTCTGGATGTAATTTCCACGTTAGGACTGCAGCATATAAGACTATTTTTGTATTTAGGCGAGTCGTGTGCTATCGCGGCCGCCATCGTCGTGCAATTAACAATAATTCAGTAACAAAGGATGTCTCAACGTTGATACATAACACAATAATAACGCTTGATTTTTGTTTGTCACTATTTACTATTCACGTTTTGGCGGACGTTCGTCACTGTTATCTGACGTTACGTAGCATCTCAAATAATTAGTCGGTAATGTTTTGGTATAATGTAAAGCTACTGCACAAATACAAATAATGTCGTCATTCTTGTCTTTTTGACAGATACATTGCAAACATTTTGCGACTGAACGGTAGCCGTTCCATTTTACGATAGTACGTTGTCGATGTACAATAAAGATCTTACTTTTCTAGTTAGCTATTAAGGTAAACAATAATATTTTTTTATGACACAATGACATAAGACATAAAACAATATTTTAGTAGGAATTTGTAGCGTTACTCCAAAGGAAACGAAATTATTCAAAAAATCAATATCACCTTACTGTGAGTAATGAAACGTGTTGTAAAGATAACAGAGTACCAACCTAACGGTTAGACAATGAACTGTCATAAATACGTTTCGTTCTCACCAAAAAGGAGTATGATTCAATGCCACGTTCCGTTGTTGTTGCTAAATATAGGGATACAGACGTAGTTACTAAGCTGTTTTACAAACAAACAATTTAAAGAAATCTACCGAGAGAAAGCACTTACTGTTTTGTAACTGAAAATATCTCCATAAGTCAAAAAATTGGCAATATTTTGTATATAAAACATAAACGTTTATGTAAATTATTATGCACTGTTTCCACATCGTATGACTCAAGCGTTTAACGACAAGTAGGTACTTCCTAACGTGCTTTAATGAGATCATCGTTATATTCATGCCAATTATTATCATTAGGTCTGACCTTTGACCCGGCACGTGTAGAATGTCTGGGATTTATGTAGTTAGTTCAGATAACTGGGTGAACAAATTTAACTAGACAGTAATTACCAGACTTGTACCATTGCAGTTAGTTATCAATCACGTTTATTTATTATTGAACACAAATATTGCTTTAGCACGGTTAAAGTCGTAAAAGCGGCTAATACTAGTTTAATCGTGTTCTATTGCGTAGGATTTGTTTTATAGAGTAATATAATTATCAACAAAAAATCCAGAAGTTGATTAATAGTCCACCCTTGGACTTGGGTCTCTCTTTGGAAAGGAGGTTTTGGCGTACTATACCACGCTCAACGCTGGCCAGATGCAGATGGTTCAGTCGATACTAAACCATCTGCATCTGGTCAATGATATTACCTTTTTTTTTTTCTTCCTAGCCTTATTCCCAAGATTATTTGGGATCGGCTACTAGTTCCACCCGGTTTTACCTGAAGAATATCAGTTTTTACACGGAGCGACTGGCATCGGACCTCCGCAACCCTGAGGATAGAAACCGAATTCTAAGGTTGAAACTAGTGTCAGTATATTTGAGAGCACTGACTTCTCAAATAACAATTGCCATAGTTGTTCATGGCAACCGGGACCGACGGCTTAACGTGCTCTCCGAGGCACGGGCGTGTGTTGTGTTAACCGCCAAACTTCCATACTCCGGGCTGGCGGTGATAAGAATTTCAAAACGAAAAACCCAATACATTACTTTGGCCCGACTCGGGAATCGAACCCGAGACCTCTTGATTGGCAGTCGCATACGCGAACCGCCAGACCAACGAGGCAATCAGACCAACAATATTATATATATTATTTAAATAACTAAAATTGAAGTGTCTGTTTCTGTTTGTAATATTAAAATAACCGCTTTTTACTAAATTCGGGTAACGCCGCGGGGCGAAGTTAGTCTAAAAAAAGCAGCCTAATTTACTCCTTATATCATCAACTACCTATCAGTGAAAGTCCCGTCAAAATCGGTCCAGCCGGTCCAGAGATTAGCTGGAACAAACAGACAGACAGACAAAAATTGAAAAAAAATAATTTTGGTATATGTACCGTGTATATGTATGTATATGTACAAACAGACACTCCAATTTTATTTATTTGTATAGATGTATAGATTAAGCCAAAAAATAAATATGTTGCTGAATATCTCATCTATCATGTTAATTTTGATTTTCTCAGAGCCGTTACTTCGAATGTGATGACAGCGATGAAGAGTACAGCTCAGATGACAGCTTCGTACCGCAGTACGTGACTCACCAGGTCATGGAGGCGCAAGACAACCACCAACATCACCACTTGGAGGAAGAAGAGGATGAAGATGATGAGGTAGGGCCACATTTGATATCTCTTCATCAACAACCCATAATGTCCCACTGCTCGGGTTTCCTCTCAGTAGAAGGTTAAGGCTATACATCCCCACGCTAGCCGAGTGCGGGTTGGGGACTGGCAAGGCAACGTTATGGCTACGTAATCTTGCCGTTTTATGGATATCTCTTCAGGAAGTGCCTACTGTTGGTGGTTAGTGACCCTGGTTGCTAGGTGAAGCTAGACGTCCTAGTCTCCATGGGCGATAATAAACACTCAGGATCACGTGACCTACCTCATGTCTGCTCGTGTGCTATATCGTATCTAAACAAAATTCAAACTCTCATTTATACCAGTGGCAAGATATTCTTGTTAGCCCCTAAGCTAAATGTTTGTGGTTACATGCTCCGACTGCTGGGTTAGACGTCGCGGGATTTTTCCACCCAGGCCAGATGTGTGTGTGATGATCATGGTCACTTGTTCTATGGGTGTGTAATTTCATATAACTCATTTTACTATAAATTAAATTAAAAAGCTTTTTAACAAGTAAAATTTTAACAAAAACAAAAACCTACTGCAACGTTCGACTCGATTACTCTTGGATGCCATCATCAGATCTTAGTGTCCTTATCATGGTACCACCTTTGGGATATCTTCTTTCCATTAAAGAAAGAATCATCAAAATCGGTTCATAAACGACGAAGTTATCCACGAACACACATAAAAAAAAACATATATATGGTCGAATTGAGAACCTTCTCTTTTTTTTTGAAGTCGGTTAAAAACAAGCTTTTAGTGGAATGCCTCGAGCCGAATCAAACTAGTCCAAACTCGATGATGTTGCGACGTTTCTTTACAGAGTTCCTATGGCAAACTTCCAGCTGCAGCATCAGATCAGCTCCATGTCATTATAATATTGTATTGTCACGCTGTATACAAATTATGTATGCAAAATTTCAGCAAAATTGGTTGAAGATATCTGCTTCAATATTGAGTTGCAAGATTCCACCAGAACATACAAGCATACATACATACATTGCAAGTTAATAAAAAGTGGGAGAGCCACTTTTCGGCATGAATGGGCCGGCTCGACCGGAGTGATACCACGGCCTCACAGAAAACCGGTGTGAAATAGTGCTTGTGCTGTGTTTCACCGAGTGAGTGAGGATACCGGAGGCCCATACCCCAACCCCTCCCCCTATATCCCCCCCCCCCCCATCCCCCAAAGGCCGGTAACGCACTTGTGACGCCTCTGGTGTTGCGGGTGTCCATGGGCGGCGGTAATCGCTTACCATCAGGCCATACGTCTGCTCGTTTGCAGATCTATTCCATAAAAAAAAAAAAGTTTGTAAAAAGTTTATGAGTTGTTGGGGTAATAAGTAATAACTGGAGCTTCTGAAACGATTTTCAAAATTCTTTTACCAACAGAAAACCACATTATTTGTGATTGACATAGGCTATAGCCTATGGCCCTATGATATCACAAGTAATGTGGTGTTAAATACAGAAAAAAACATTAGCCGTGATTTCCGACATACACGCGGGCTGACCCGCAGGCAAAAGTTACTATTTAATATGCATATTTTTATAAAATACTAGCTTTTACACGCGGCTTCGCTCACGTAGACTTTCATCTCCTGATGGGGGACCCCCTTAGGGGTGTAATTTCAAAAATTTCTTTCTTAGTGCTCACTTACGTTATACAATAAAGAACCTACATGCAAAATTTCAGGATTCTAGCTTCAGCGGTTTGGGCTGTGCGTTGATCTCTGGGTATGTCAGTCAGTCAGTCACATTACTCTTTTATATATATAGATTTAAGTAACAATCAGCAGTGTAGTTACCATAGTTCTGCCAAGTTTGGCATCAGACGACCGTGAGTGACATGTATGAAGTTTATTATAACCGCAAATTACCAATTTGTTCCAGGTGTTCATAGACACCGTACCAGGCGACAACACATCAACCGACCTGCTTCTGGAAAACAAGATGTCCGTCTCCAGCGATGAGACAACGGAACTGACGTTATCAGAAGCTGAACATAAACTCCAGCTTGAAGTCGCAGCTGGAACACCTGTATTTCTAAATTATCTGTTGACCCATCCTATTACTTGTGCTATACAATAAGGGTGAAGTTAAAACGGCTGAGGGTCGTAGGGTCACCCTATAAAGTATCTGCTTCAGGATGAAAACGCTTCAGATTATACATTGTTGATATGTATTTATTTGAGAGTCGTTGGAACCGTGGAAGAGCCATGTTCATCATAATTGGAGCAGCCTTGGAGCTAACACCACGGCCTGACTGAAAAATCATTTTTGGCAATTATTTGGTTGCTGTTCATCGAGTACGTGGTTTCTGGAGCTCAAACTGTTTCCTAACCTTGGTCCGTGACACTAGAACTGGGAAAGAATACTTCTAATATGACCTTGACCTGATTTTAACACTAGAACAGGGAAAAGACACTTCTAAAATGGCAACACACTATGCTTTTAAATTGCACGTGCCATTGGATTTGTCTGCTCATTTGCCTTCTGTAACGTAAAAGAACCTAGTCATTATCACTGCCGAGGTAGGGCGCTTAAATTCATGACCTTGTCGGGCATCCTCGCAATAATTAAGTTCCGTTCAGAAAACGCTTAAAGTAATTATTAAAATAAGATTAAATTAAATCGCTAAATAATATTAAACATTTTATAAAAGTATTCTTAAAATTTAAGACTAATTTGTAATTTAAATAATGCACCATAGACTGCCATAAACTATAATTCGCTCTATATATCAAAGATAATTTGGAAGTTAGAGTTGCTAGGTTGTAAAATTAGTAAAGTATATCGTATAATTAATTCACCTTTCTATTGAAATTCTCTAGAGTTTATAATTACTCCTTCACTCTTGTGCGCTGTAGAGTGATATTGAATTTCGTAGAACCTTTCTCAGGAATCGATCTATCAAATGTATTAACACTCTTCGAAATAGTAGTAGTAGTTTCAGAATATAGCGCTTTTAAAGTAGAAAAGAAATTCTCTAGCTTCATTTCTTATTATGTATGTAGATGCTTTCGTAGATGTGAGTTTATCATATAGGTATAATGATATATACGTAGATACTTAATCTCTAACTAGCTAACTTCGTCTGTGTGGTCTGGGTCTCTGAAAAAGAACAAGTTTTACCCATTTTTGCAAATTTTTTTATCGACATTTGTCTTTTATTGGTCGTAGCGTAATGTTATAAAACCTTCCTCGATAAATGCGCTGTCAACAATTAAAATAATGTTTCTATTCGACCCGTAGTACTTGAGATTAATTCGTATAAAAACGAACAAACTCTTCAGCTTTATAATAAACTATCTGACCCACACAACGTCGTTTACGTCTCGTGGCCGGTGTTGCCTGTGGCGTAATAATTTTGCCCCCGTTTTCGTAACATTCTTCATTGGTGCTCCGCTCCTATTGGTCTTAGCGTGATAATAGATATAGCCTATAGCCTTCCTCGATAAATGTATGTACTATCCAACACTGAAATAATTTTTCAAATAGCACAAGCGGTTCCTGACATTAGCGCGTTCAAACAAACAAACTTTTCAGCTTTATAATATTAAGTATAGATTGCTGGACTTAGGCCTCTCCTGAAAAAGTAAATTTCAGCCAACTTTACCACTCTGGCCAGATGGCTCTAAAATAATAGTTATTAATTCTGTGAGTACCACAGTATAGTAATTATTGTTCTTTACTCGATCGAAGACATGAGAACAGATCAATAAGGACCCAGGATTTTGTACAAAATGATAATTTCTCGGAACGTGATTGGTTGGCTGGCAGACCTTGATTTTTGCGTCACTATTTTCTAAACGCGAATGGGCTATAGGATTCTTTTTCAACCATTTGATAATAAGTTTGACGTCTTGGTGACGCTGATGTTAAAATTCATCATCATCTAAGCCTAAGGACTTAAGCCTCCACCAAGGCTTTCAGCAACAACCTGTTTTGTGCTTTCCGCGACCTTCACCTGGTCTTTAGGCCGGAACTTGATATTAAATTTCAATTCGGAAAGAGTGGTATAATATGGTTCAACACAGATTTTGAGATTTAGTATGAAATGGTAGTTCTTACTGGTAACCCCGCGGAGGAGGCCGAATGCGATGGCTACGGTTAACAGCAATAATAATATTTAAGAATTAATTGTTTAATAATAAAAGAAAATAATTTATTATATAATAACGTATCTCTAGCCTCTATTCAACAGCACAAAATGTAGGATTAATTACGTTTTTTACATTCTCTTAGACCATGTAGTCAAAACCATGTAGACTATGTGAAATCCGTTTTTTTTTCTATTCGATATAATATAACAATTTGTCACATCAGTAGCCTTCATAAAATGAGAGAACCGATAAAATATATGCTAAAATATGAGATTTCTAGATTTATGTACTTTGAGTTAATTTAAAATGAGAGAGTCTAAAGTAGTATTATTCAATCAATGCCTTACGATTATGATGAAAGAATATACAACCAAATTATATAAGAAGCATGCATTGTATGTGAGATTAAGGTCCAGTTCCACTAGTCCCTGATAAAGTTTGAGATAGTTATCTGCTATTTACCAGATAAAAGTTTCTGATGCATGTATATGTGATATGTCTCTATCCAAGACTTGTGAAACCAAAAACTATATCAAGAAGTGGTAAAACTAACCCTAATTGGAAGTTAAATTATATTTATAAATATATTTATGTTGAGGGACATGCACATATGTCCACTGGAAATCCCGTTTAGGAAATCCGATTCGGGATTCCGTAATTACATTACACACACTAGGTTCATTTAAATTCAGAATAACAAAGCATATCGAATAAGAGGTCTATAGATTTGTATAGATCGAATATCCGGCATCGAAATTCCTCAACTGAATTCTGAGTGTACGTGGCCGCTGAGCCTTACAATAATTGCATAAATGATGTGCAACATCTAACATCTCACTCTATAATCAGCCAGTTCTAACATAGCGCTGTCATTGGTCAAATCAAATCAGGAACGCTAGTTCGGCTTCCTGTAACATATTTCCGTCCCTTAAATCACTCCCTCAGAATACAGGAAAGCGAGAGGATTGATGCACGAATACTGCAGTGATATCTCACCGCCTTCTACTGCGCTGAGTTCAAATCTCACATGAAACAACACTGTGTGATCGTCAAATTGTTGTACAGAACCTGGGTGTTCTTTTTGCAGATTTGAATTTTTCTAGTAAGTTTTTTTTTAAAGAAGTTAGATGTTACACATCAAAAACATATTTTGCTCATGTTCGTACTCCCAATATCAAAACAGTTTAAAAAATTGATTGTCAAAGCGTATTTTGGCGCGAAAGAAAATTTTGCCAATTAATATACTCGCTGGTAGCTTTAGTAAGATTACTAATATTATAACTGGGGATGATTTTTCCTACATTAATAGTTCAACGACGCTTTAATTTTTAATGTCGGCTATTGTAGTATGTATAAATCTGTTGTCAAGGTGATTTTGTAATAAGCTTTTAATACTTACTTAAATATATTAGTTTGTAACGATATAAGACAAATAAAAATAATACATTAGTTATAGTTAATTTTTTTCTGGTCCCCTACAAAAATGACTAAGTGGAATTTTGAAGGAGCATTTTGGTTTGAGAACTCGGGGTCTATCGGAACAAAGTTCAAAGATGAACGACTATGCGTTCTTCACGCTATTTACCTTCTAGAATCCATGATCCCTTTACCTTCGCTTCCATATATAAATGTCCAGTGGCGTGCGTCAAATCTCTTTCTATAACCGGAGTTGTCTTTTTCAAAAATAAATATTGAGATGCTTCTGCATAACTGGGCCTCCGGTCTCGTACTCACCAACGAAACACGACAGCACGAATGCTGTCACTTAAGATTGGACTTCTATGAGAGGGTACTGCCACGGTCGAGCCCAACCTTGCTCACATCAGCGTGGCTCTACAAGCTTAAACGTTAATGCAGACAAATAAGCAGTGAAATCAAACACAGAATACCTTTAATCTTAAGTCTATTTATTTCCCAGTCATTAAAAACATTAATTATCATACGTATTATCATTCACACAAACTATATTTAAAATTTATTTTAAAATACCACTGTAATTAACGTACACAATATGAGAAGTGTCGATGTTGCCAGTATATAAAAATTTCTACTAAATTAGCTGAAAATGTTTGGATGATGGGGATTCCTTTTTTAAATCCATTTAAAAATAATTTTACGTAAAGACCTGTTTCACTGTTTATCCGGCACGAGTTAAATGGGATAGCAATATCATATAATAACTAGTAAAACTCATTTAATAAGGATATGTAAATATCAGTTAACTCTGTTAGACATTGTTTGACGGTCCTAGTGGTTTACTAGTTAGCGATCTTGATTGTGAAGTCAGAGGTCATGGGTTCGATTCCCGCCGAATAAAAACAACTAAAGAGCATGATGATATCTTTCTGTCCCAGTTGTAATTTATTTTTAATAGATAATTTAGAAATATACCTGAAAGCATATAAACGTAAAGAAGTAAAACGGAAAGAAAGAAAGGAAGTCACACATTAAATTGTTTTCTTAAATTAATTTCATTATCAAAGGGGCAACAAAAAAAACTAGTTCCTACACCAAGTTGAATGCGGTGTCCGATAGATGGCGTTGTATAGGATTTCTGAATCGCGATTGTGTTTGACTACAAAAGTTCTTATTTTAACTTGATCAACAAGTAAAGAAGCTTTGATCTTATATCAGAAGACAGAACACATTTGTTCCCAATTATCTTTCTCTTTATTTCTGAGAGACAAGTCATAAATAAAATTGTAACGCCCTGTTTCACTGATTACAGATAAGTTCCGGTTAGATTATATGACTGACACACTTTATATGGAAGATACATCAAATTATCTATTAGATAAGCTATCCGAAACTTATCTATAATAGGTGAAATAAGGCCTAAGAGTTCTAATCTGGCTTTCATTCTTCGAAATATTTTTAACATTAATTGCGACACTTCCGGGTTAAAATCTGATAATGTCCGATGAAACCTAAGGGCATTTCCGTTCGAGCTGACCTTTGCCACCTTCGTCGTACTCCTGTGAGGAGATCCACATCTGCTGGAAGGAGCCTATTGATGCCAAGATGGATCCACCTGGAATAAATATATTTTTATAGATTTAAAGTATGTCCTGTACGTCGCTGATATTCTTCAAGGTCGTAGCGTTATGTAAAATTGCTTGCAAGGATGGTATAGTGGTATAAGGGGTTGTGTTCAATAGGGAATATGCATGTTTTTTTATTTCTTAAAATCTGATCATTTACGTCTCTATAACATAGAAATAAATATGAATAGGCTTAAAAATAGTCCAACAAATTTTCAAAGTGAAATATAAAACACTGAATAAAATAATCACAAATTTTAACAAACAAAACCGACTTCAATCTGGATCAAATTTAAATGGGACCATACGGGAATATTGAGTTATTCGTTAATTTGTCGCGCACATACATAATGCAAATTGAAGACTTATATGGTTTTCTCATGGATGACATGTTAGAACTGGACCAAATTGAAATGGGACCACATGGGAAGCACCAGCTTTCAAATAAAAAAAGAATCATCACAATCGGTTCACTCAGTCGAAAGTTATGAGGTAACAAACATAAAAAAAAAACACTCGAATTGAGAACCTCCTCCTTTTGGAAGTCGGTTAAAAATACGAAACAATCGAAAACTATTAACAAGTCGAATGTACTTAGAAAGAGTATGCTTGTTTGCGTGTGCGTTTGTAGTGTAGGGACACAGCCCACACACACAAGGAAGACTCGGCGTGTGTCGACTTCCCCCCGCACCCCTATACGTCCCGCTGATACCTACAACTGTTATATTCTATCACTTTTAAGATCTAGTTTTTGTTGGTACTAATCCCGTCCACACACTCTCGCCACTGTAACTCCTGTACACCAGGATCAACAGCGGTGACCAACGAACACTCCGAGTTATGACACTCAGGAAGTCCCAGGAAAAATTAAACTGTCTTGGAACCCGCAACGAAATTAATCAGAAGAAAAACTGGAGGAGTTGGAAATATACTCGTAATAAGTTCACTTCCCTCGTTAGCAAAGCGTGAGACAAAATGAAGTCAAAATAGGTAGACACCTCAGAGTAATGAGGCCTAAGGAGGAGATCACTAAGCTGCCATAGTGTGGGTGACCATGCTGCATTGTTGCAATTGTCTGCTTTCGCAATGAGTTTGGTGACCACCACTCTTGGATTCTGCTCATGCTTTCCATCAGGCAGAGTAGTCATTTTGGCAGGCTCATACATAAAAAAAAGGTATGGTATGGGGTACCGTGGGAGAGCTACGCTTCGGCACGGGGCCGGCTCGACCGGAGTGATACCACGGCCTCACAGGAAATCAGTGTGAAATAGTGCTTACACTTGTTTCACCGAGTGAGTGAGGATATCGGAGGCCCATATCCCACCCTTTTTTTTTTTAACTTGTGGAAATCCCATCGGACCGTCACCCCACCGGGGTTTTCGGCGAGGCGGTGTGTCGGACTCGAACCGACTGAAACCAGATGGTGTGCCACTACGCGCCTGTGAAGGGAGGAATCCCGGAACTGCTGATTAATATCAGCAGTTCCGGGATTCGATCCCGGGATCCGAGAGTCCATCAGGTGTTAATACACCTGATGGACTCTTGTAGGCAACGTACGGCACACGTAACGGGGCCCATAAACCCTCCTCCCCCATCCTCCAAAGGCCGGCAACGCATTTGTGTCGCTTCCCATCAGACGATACGTCTGCTCGTTTGCCCGCCTATTCCATAAAAACAAAAAAAACCTCACCGATCCAGGCGGCGAACCTTCGTTCTGTGGGCGATGGTGCAGCGTGACTCTTGAGGCGGTGCGAGGAGGGCGCCCTGGCGGCCAGCTCCTTGGCGAGGCGGTCGAGCCAGCCCGCGCAGTTGGCGACGCCGCCGCACGCCACCACGGAGCCCCACAGCGCGGGCCGCGCCTCCGCGTCACACGCCGCCGCCGCCGCGCACGCTGACCACACAAACTAATAATTATATTTCGGACATCTAACACACAACGCCATCTAGTCCCAAGCTAAGCAGAGCTTGTGTTATGGGCACTAGACAACTGATACAAATACATATATATACTTTTTTTTTCTAAATACATACATATTATACATAGAAAACACCCAAACTCCGAAACAAATATTTGTAAATCATACAAACAATCGGTCCGACCCGGGAATCGACCCCGAGACCTCATGAACAGCAGTCGCACACGCCAACCGCGGGACCAACGAGGCAATGAAAATTTCATAAAGATGTAGATACTTTGATTCTTGTGGTAGGACATAGGCTACCATTTACTTGCGAAAACTGACATTCATACGAGCGAAATCACACGCAAAATCTAGTTACATATATAATTAATACTTACCTAAGTGTGGTGCTCCCAAGGTCTGTTCAAACAGGCACTCTGTGAGTTTGAACCGTTCAGGACCGAAGTCCTGGTGATATCCTCCAGGGAACTCGTAGTGGGACATCGGGGCTGCTGCCGCTTGCCTCTCTTCGTATTGACTCTCTGATACCTGCATAGGAATTAGTAGCGAATGTTCAGTACAGACTAGGGTTGCCAGATGGCCGGGAAATCCGGGATTGTCCCGGAATTCTGCGTCTTTTCCCTTGTCCAATAATTAGACCTTATTGTCTTGGATTCCGAAAACCTACAAGCTTTGTAACTACATAAACTAACAACGATAGTATTTAGCTAACTGAATAGAATATGGACTAAAGGGCGAAACCGAATGTACATGAATTTAGTCAAGTGCGAACTGCAGACTCCTATAAATTTTGGCGTGTCTTGCTCAGAAATTTTATCAGTTTTTTTTTTTTTTATGTATGGCGCGCCAAAATGTCTCTACTCTGCCTGATGGAAAGCATAAGCAGAATCCAAGAGTATTGGTCACCATACTCACTACGAATGCAGACAATGCAGTATGGCGACCCACACCATGGCGGCCTAGTGATGCTGCTGCATCTTTTAGTCTAGTCAACAAGTATGGAACTTGTTGACTAGACTATTTGGGCCTCCGGTCTCGCACTCACCAACGAAACACGACAGCACGAACGTGGTCATTTTACGTTGATTTTCTGTGCGAGGGTAGTACCGCCCCGGTCGAGCCGGCCCGTTCGTGCTGAAATCAGCTTGGCTCTACTACCTCTAAAGTTTTGCATAGGTTTGACTAAGAAAAACTAATAAAATGGCAAATTTCAATGATAAACAAGATATTTTACTACGGGGTCACGATCGAGCGACCCGACACAGTTGAGGATTTGATAAGTTTCTATCTGGCAACCCTAATACAGACAGTATTCTGGGCACTTATAATAATACTGCTTTGGTGAAGCAGTGATGGTATCGTATGTGACTGCTGTGCTGAGGTCTCAGATTCGTTGTAATTTTTTTTATAGAATGGGGGCAAACAAGCAGACGCATTGCCTGGTGGTAAGCGATTACCGCCACCCATGAACACCAGCTACACAGGCATCACAAGTGCGTTGCCGGCCTTTTAAAAAGGAGTACGCCAGTACAGTCAAGAAATGATTAATGATGACCAAATGTTTATATGATTAGCAAATATTTATGTATGTTTTTACAAACACAGTATTTAACAATACGTATCTATATCAGTAATTGTCTAGTCTGCATTTGACCGTGGGAGAGCCACGCTTCGTCATGAATAGGCCAGCTCGACCGGAGTGATACCACGGCCCCACAGAAAACCGGTGTGAAATAGGGCTTGCGCTGTGTTTCACCGAGTGAGTGAGGATACCGGAGGCCCATACCCCAATTCCCCTACCTCCCCCCCATCCCCTGACGCTTCTGGTGTAGCAGGTGTCAACAGGTGTTAAACGACTACGGACTACACGGGAAGCACCAGCTTTCAAATAAAAAAAGAATCATCAAAATTGGTTCACCCAGTCGAAAGTTATGAGGTAACAAAAAAAAAACAGTCGAATTGAGAACCTCCTCCTTTTCTTGAAGTCGGTTAACAACTTAGTCTCACCTGTGCCACACAGTGACAGAAGTCCTCGTACTGCCTCCTCAACATATACTGCTGCCACGAGGGTGTCAGCCCTGCAGGTAAGGTTTTCAGTGTGTAACGACCTCTCTCCCTTTCCCTTATTACTTCTTTACTCTGAAATCATAAAAAAAAAAATCTATCATATTTCTACATCACCTGAAGGTTGGTGGTAGAGAATGCCTCATGGCATTAAGTCAGCCTTTGTGCGTCATTTGCAAAAAGTTATATATAAATAAATATTTAGTAAAGTCTAATCGTGCTGATTCTGAATCTTAAAGTTTTATAATCCTACTTCCTAGTCACATCACACTAATATATAAAGGCGAAAGTTTGTAAGTATGGATGGATGGTTGTTTGTTACTCTTACACGCAAAAACTACTGGACGGATTTGGATGAAACTTTACAGTAATATAGCTTATACATCAGAATAACACATAGGCTACTATTTGCCGCGATAACCGACATACACCAAGATTGATCTCATGGTGGTCTTATCTCTTTAATTGCTAAAGATGTTCATATGGCAACCAAGACCGACATCTTAACGTGATCTTTGAGGCACAGCGTCAATATGTTAAGAATGTTTACCATGGGAGAGCCACGCTTCGGCATGAATGGGCCCGCTCGACCGGAGTGATACCACGGCCTCACAGAAAACCGGTGTGGCAACGCACTTATTACGCTTATGGTGTTGCAGGTGTCCACAAGCGGCGGTAATCGCTTACCATCAGGCGAGACGTCTGCTCGTTTGCCCGCCTATTCCATAAAAAAAAGGTCACCCATCCCAAATATGACCCGGCTAAGATTGCTTAACTTTGCAATGTATTGCCAAGAGCCTTCATTTGATAGAATGTCAAATGAATACTTACTTGTATACTATATATAGGTAACATTTGTATGTGCATATTAGCGAGCATGTGCTTGGCTTGTGCTGCGAGGTGATCACCGCCTACTGGTGAGCGAACTGCTGCGTTTACTAAGGCATACCTGAGAACAAAGAAATCATAAATCGATTTGATGCAACTGATATATAATATATTCCAGTAATAGATTTAATTCTCAGGTAAAGTGTAATTATAACACAGGTAGGTAACAAGCAAAAGGAATTTTTTATGCATTTGGGGGTAAATTGTAAAAGATTTTGGGGTAAAATGGAATGGAGTCGCAGGTAAAACGGCGGAATCCGCTCGGATGCAAACCGCGCGGTTCGACAACGCGGATCTTATTTACATTAGCGCCTGTCATTCGTTCATACCTGTCCGCGCGCATTGTCAATCCGCGCGGGTCGAGTGGCGGAAGCCGCGCGGTTCTATTTACTTGATGTAACCTAGAGGCGTTTAGTTGCTCCGTGGAAACCGTGTGTATTGCACGGTGACAATGGATCGCTTCGAAACCGAGATAAATATCGAAGAAGTTGAGAAACGACCAGCTTTGTGTAACCTGCAGTGCGCAGAGTATTAAAAAAATGACATAAACGGTGCTTGGCAGGAGTCAGTGGACACGAGGATTCGCTAGAAAAAAGGCAAAGTTGAAATGAAGCTATTGTCACCCTACCCCACTCCTCACATTTACCACGCGTGTCTGAACACTTCAATTCTCGAGGATTGGAATCGCGTGGTTCGCATCTGAGCGGATTCCGCCGTGTCTGAACTAGCTCTTTGGGGCTCTTGGTGTAAAATGGAATAGAAATTGGGGTAAATTTTAATAGATTTCCATTTTACTCGGCTACGATTGTTTTTTTTATCTGTAATCAGCTCTTTGGCTTTAATGAGATTTGAATGTCTTTTTATCATCAGTGCGGGAGTTCTTTGTTTTGAGTCTATAGTAAGACCTAGTACTGTTGATTTAATAATTTTATAAATCATTTTATAGATCATCATATAGATCGTTCATAATAAACGAATACCTAGTACTATGTTACTATTTTTCTGTTTGTGTATATTTCAGTTCTTTACGTACCCATCAATTACTGGCACAGCTGATGTTTGACTCGCACCAGCATCTACAACCAGTGCCGTAGATTTGCCGTTAGCAAATGCTGCTAGTACCGCACTCTTGACTAAGAAGAATGCCGGCGCTTGGTACTTCTCAAAGAGTAATTCAGCTAATTTCTCCCTGGCTGGTCTTGTCGTCCAGACCGCTTCAGTGAAAAGAGCCGGATGATGCTCTGAGGGGGAGCGGATAACCTGTAAAAGAGGTGTACTAAACATAATTTATACTTTCGATTGTCGGCACTTGGTGGAACTTCTTGTAATACATATTTTTTTATGGTATAGGTGGCAAACGAACAGACGTATCACCTGATGGTAAGCTATTACCGCCGCCCATGGACACCCGCAACACCAGAGGTGTCACAAGTGCGTTGCCGACCGACAGTGGGGAAAGGGATGTGGGGAGGGGTTGTGGTATGGGCCTCCGGTATCCTCACTCACTCGGTTAAACACAGCGCAAGCGCTATTTCACACCGGTTTTCTGCGGGGCCGTGGTATCACTCCGGTTGAGCCAGCCCATTCATGCCCAAGCGTGGCTCTCCCACGGTTACATTCTAGAATTAAACTCACTAGTACTTAATCCACAATTTTATTGACTTTAATCCTGACCCGTTTCACCCTGTGATGGAATAAATACAAGTGAGTTTAATTCTAAAATGTACTGAAGGTTTTAGAGGCATTAAAGGCATGCTGATTTAAGGATGAATGGGCCGGCTGCATTGTCTGCATTTGCAGTGAGTATGGTAACTACTACTTTTAGATTCTACTTATGTTTTCCATCGGGCACAGTAGAGTCAGTTTGGCATGCTCATATAGAAAAAAAGAATAGATGTAAGTGTGTGTGTAAGAGATTCATAGAACCTATAGAATCTTGGCATTAGTTTAGTTATGGATACCGCTGTCGCCGATGGCCACACACGAATCCTGGAATGTCCACAGAATGGGCATGTATCTCAACTGATACCAAATCGCTCCGAGAAGACTGTAAACGCCCCAAGAGGCATCTGAAAGCTCGGTTGGTTAACTAAGCCAACCCTACCAAAAAGGAACGTCGTGAGTCCAAATGCGTATGGAGTCTATGGATGTAGAGGAAACGGGTGTTGATGGTGAGCCAGTCTAACTCCCTGTCAGCTTTTAGTTCATTTCATTTTTTCTTTTTTTTTATGTTTGGCCCTGCCAAAATGACTCTATGGATGGTAAGCATAAGCAGAATCCAAGAGTGGTGGTCACCATACTCATTGCGAATGCAGACTATGCAGCATGTTCACCCACACTATGGCGGCCAAGGGATGCTTCTGTATCATTGGGCCTCGGTCTCGCACTCACCAACGAAACACGACAGCACGATCGCCGTCATTTTACGTTGATTTTCTGTGCGAGGGTAGTACCGCCCCGGTCGAGCCGGTCCGTTCGTGCTGAAATGTCTAGTGCTGAATCTAAATGCGTAAATCGCAGCCCACTGCCAAAATGTATGGATTCTTTTATTCATACTTTTTTTTTTTTTTTTTTTTTATGTTTGACCCGCCAAAATGACTCTACTCTGCCTGATGGAAAACATAAGCAGAATCCACGAGTGGTGGCCACCATACGCATTGCGAATGCAACAATGCAGCATGGTGACCCACACTATGGCGGCCTAGTGATGCTTGTGCATCTTTTAGTCTAGTCAACAAGTATGGAACTTGTTGACTAGACTAATTGGGCCTCCGGTCTCGCACTCACCAACGAAACACGACAGCACGAATGCTGTCATTTTACGTTGATTTTCTGTGCGAGGGTAGTACCGCCCCGGTCGAGCCGGCCCGTTCGTGCTGAAATCAGCGTGGCTCTACTACCTTTTAGAGCCTATTATACTATGTAATATTATAAGTTTGACTGAACTCTAGTCTGTTTGTTACACTTTCACAGCTATACCAAATGATTCAATGAAATTTGAGACAGTATAAGCTGCTCTTTGCCAGAGACGAGACGTGGGCATAAGCTTTTATTATAGACTAGCTGACTCACGCAACGTCGTTTACGACTCCTATTGCCCGTAGCGTAATAATTTTCCCCCGTTTTTGTAACATTCTTCATTGGTGCTCCGCTCCTATTGGTCTTAGCGTGATGATATATAGCCTATAGCCTTCCTCGATAAAAGGGCTATCTAACACTAAAATATTTTTTCAAATACTTGTATAATGTAAATGAATACATGATGGTACTTTGGTACTTATCTAACAATATGTTTCCCCATTTATTAAATACGCACTTGTTATTGTATGAGCACCTTGTCGACTATGATTATTATTAATTTCTTTGATATTGACCTAATGATTTGCTGTGCGGCCTGAGTACGCAGCTCAACTATGGTTGAATAGGTCGATGGCTGATCCACGGCTTACTTTATTTTACATTTGTGACATTTTATTGATTGTGTTGTGGGGGACAGGTGTCATGTCCCTCCAACACAAAGGGAGGATCCTCCGGCCAGGCGAGGTGATCATGCCTGGCGGGCCAACTGCCCTACGGTTGATGGCATGGATGGTTGGGATGTTGTATCTTAATTGGCGCGCGAACTTTCACTGCGCGATTCAGGATTGGTAGTTTCTTAGTTGCCTTCGGTACTCCGTAGTTCAGTGTAACTTCGGTAGATGGCGCTGTAGTATATTTCTGTTGCGCTAGATGTGGAAGTCGCCACATCACTCCCCTCCAAGACCGGAGGTTGATATATGTTGAGACAGCTGTCTGTGCTCTGTTGTGGAGCTTGCCAGTGCCAGGAGTGAGCAGTTCCAGTGAGTCGGAACTGAGTGCCGCAAGTTCCAGTGAGTCGGAACTGAATGCCGCTAGTCCCAGTGAGTCGGGGCTGAAGTCCGCTGATCCCAGTGAGTCGGGATGGAAGGCGGTGCGCGGTGCTGCGGTGAGGTCCCCAGTGAGTCGCGGCGGTTGCTGCGTAGTGGCTGGCTGCTGCATAGACGGGAGACATATGCCCTGCTTACATGGACCGTAGCCGCAGTGTGCTGTGCCTAAACGCTGATGAGGCCGTAGGGGTAACCAGGCTGGAGCGGTCGCTTCCTGCGTGTGGGTGTATTCCTGTTGAGTCCGAGGTTGCTGGCTGGCTGTGAGACTTGCTGTGGGAGTGAACATGATGGTGGCATGCTGATGCTGCTTCGAAGGCTGCTTCCAATCACGTCGGGGTCACCACTGTGGGGGACAGGTATCATGTCCCTCCAACACAAAGGGAGGATCCTCCGGCCAGGCGAGGTGATCATGCCTGGCGGGCCAACTGCCCTACGGTTGATGTTGGGATGTTGTATGTATCTTAATTGGCGCGCGAACTTTCACTGTGCGATTCAGGATTGGTAGTTTCTTAGTTGCCTTCGGTACTCCGTAGTTCAGTGTAACTTCGGTAGATGGCGCTGTAGTATATTTCTGTTGCGCTGTATGTGGAAGTCGCCACAGTTTTATATTTGGACATATTACATCTTTTTAAAGTTGATTGTGAGTGAAAGTGCTATTTTTGGATTTTATTTTCCATAAGTGGACATTACAATATAACAATGTAAAAATCTTGCAACCATCAGTAAGAACGGCGCATGATTGGTTAGCTCATGGCTGTGCAGCAATGACTCCAAACCTTTTATTTTGTTTTCTTTGGTCGACTTCGTTCTCATTCAAGTCTCTTAGTAAAAAAAAATTGTAAACCGTATTATTATTTTTTTAAAGGAGCAACAATGGAGTTACTTGCCAGATTCTTCTTCATGAAGGGTAGGCTGCACTTCGAACTGGCGACTAGAATCACTCGATTTTTGAATATTGACTATTCATAAGTGCCTATTTGAATAAAATCTTTTTGAGTTTGAGTTTGAGAACACATAGGCTACTATTTGCCGCGATAACCGACATACACGCGGGTGGAGCCGCGGGCAACCACTAGTATTATATATATAGTAAGTATAGATGTATACAATCCTTTCTACTGAGAGGCCTACGTCCAGCAGTTGTTAGGCTATTGATGATTAGACATCTATGCTAATATACACACATCAAGTGTCTAGGGATCAAGCATTTTTATGCGGATTTCTTGAGATTGAGATGTGGCTTTGTAATAAATTTATGATTTTATAAATTTATATGGATCCTTTTTGGTGCATTTCATAATTTGAATCAGGAACTGTCAATCAAATTCGAGTAAAAGATGAAAATCAGCTGTCAATATTTTCCCTATAAAGACATACAACGCATTGAAGACATTATTAGTGCTACTGTTTCCCTACTACTGATTAAAACCAACGTTATTATGGAGCGGCGACGTCATTTAAGCAGGGAAGAAATGCTCAGAGCCGTGGGAATGATAGAAGCTGGTTCCCGGCAACGTACTGTGGCTTTAGCTCTGAATACAAGTCAGAGTGTTATCAGTCGACTTTGGACACGTTACCGAAGCACTGGTACCGTGGCTGAGCGCCATGGAGGACGGTATCGCTGCACCACACGGAGACAAGACCGATACATTCAAATCTTAACTCGAAGAGCTCCAACAATAACCGCCATGATGTTAGCCGTGAGGCTTCATCACTCTTCAGGGAACTTAATTAGCGACCAAACAGTCAGAAACCGCTTGCATGAAGTGAACCTTCATTCCCGAAGACCGCTACGGGTACCACCTATAGCAATGCACAATCGTAGGATTCGATATCAATGGGCTCTTGAACACAGAAATTGGGCAGAAGAACAATGGCGTTTCGTGTGCTTTTCTGATGAGTCTCGTTTTGGTATGAGACCGGATACAAGACGTATACGACACTGGAGAACCCCTGGACGCCAACAGCGATTAAAATCCTGCCAGGAAGTCCATCCTTATAGTGGTGGAACCATCATGGTATGGGCGGGTATTTGGATCGGCGGAAGAACTGAGTTGATTTGGATCAGAGGCAACCTCAACGCTCAAATTTATGCTGAGACGATTGTATCAGACGTCATCGTTCCTCTACAAGTGCAAATCGGTCCCTTATTTCAGTTAATGCATGATAATGCACGACCGCACACCGCAAGAGTTGTAAGACAGACTCTCGCCGCAGCTAACATCAATGTCCTGCCCTGGCCTGCTCAGTCGCCAGACTTGAACCCGATTGAGCATGCATGGGATATGCTACAGAGAAGAGCTCTGCCGAATATGGAGGGTATCCAGTCGCAAGAAGACCTTTTTTTGTTGTTGCAACGAACATGGGCGGCCATTCCACAGCGTGATTTGGATGAACTCATTTTGAGTATGCCAAACCGATGTTCTTGTGTTGTTAGTGTTCGCGGTAGAAACACGGATTATTAATTGTTTAAGTTACCTAATAAAATTTTAAAGAAAACTGTTATTTCAGTCTTTTTTTCGAACTTTAATGTTAGTGGTTCAAATGTCAAAAATCCCTTTATTAGGAAAATGGCTAATTTCTTTATTAATGCAAAGGTGACTTGGTTTATCGTTACTGTGACAAACGAAAACACTTTATTTGATGAATCCTTAAAGAAAATTTTAATTAATATCAATCAGGAGAAAAGTTATTGCAAAAATATATGTTGATCCCTAGACACTTTTGATGTGTGTATATTTAGTTGAAGAGTTTGTTTGTTTGCTTGAATGCACTAATCACAGGAAGTACTGGTCTGATTTGAAAAATTATTTCAGAGTTACATAGCCCATTTATCGAGGAAGGCTATAGGCTATTTATCATCACGCTAAGACAAATAGGAGCGGAGCACCAATGAAGGATGTTACAAAAATGGGGGAAAATTATTACGCTATAGACAAGAGAAGACGTAAATGAGGTTGTGTGGGTCAGCATATACATATGTGTTATTTTTTTACCTTTGCATAACAGTAGTCAAGCATTTTCTCAAACAAGTCCCAATTGTCAACTTGTCCATCTTTCATGTATGTGTGGGCTTCCATGCCCGTCCGAGGCACATGCAGCTCTGTGACATCAATGTAGTGACGGAGTTCATTGCCCGCTTTTGTACCTGATGAAGATGTACAAAGGTGATGTTTTAGGTAGAACTTAAGATGTACCATATTATTATATTCATTGTACTGATGAGAAGGAGGCCTATGTCCACCAGTGGACATCCTTAGGCTGAGATGATCATGTTACCACAGTACATTCTGTGTCCTAGCCAAGCTTAGGTTGTATTATGAGCCAGATTATCATGTTGTTTTTAAAAGGTTTTAAAGTCCCACTGATCTCAGTATGAACGGGCCTAGGGTTGCCATTCGTCTGGATAAAGCCGGACAGTGTTAGGCTTATTGACCTCTTGTCCGGCCAAATTTGACTGCGACAGGCCCGTCCGGCTTTTGTTAGGCTTTTTATACTACCATTCAATTTAATTAATCACATCTCCTAATCCAGGTTTCTTCAAGTATTAAAACAATTAAGTAAGGTTATTTAAAATTTTATTATATACTTATTTTTTTATCAACAATCCTATCTTTCAGCGTCCGGTTTTGGTATTCAAAAGTCCGACTTTTAAATATGTGATTTATTCGATATTTTTGTCTTTGGATTTGGGTCCGAAAAATCAGGCTATTTTGACGGGTATGTCCGGCTTTTGATTTTTAGAGGTGGCAACCCTAAACAGGCCAGCTCGAATGGGGTGGTACTTCCCTCTTACAGAAGACCAATCTAAAATGACAGTATTCTAATGTTTCGTTGGTGAGTGAGAGATTGGAGTCCCAGTGATGCAGAAGCTTCTCAAAAGGCCGCTATTGTGTGGGTTACGATACCGCAATGTCTGCATTCACAATGGTGACCACTACTCGGGGATTCTACTTTTGCTTTCCATCAGGCAGAGTAGAGTCACTTTGGCAGGCTCATATCAAATGAAAATATGACTATAGTAATAATGTGTTTGTAGTTCACCAGTACGAGCTTACAACTTGATAGAAGTTAAATAAAACTGAGTGATTTTTGTTGTTGGTGATCCACATTGTACCAAGTTAACTAGGTAGGTACTTGTCATTTTTATCTATTGAATATTAAAATGCACAAAAATATAATTTACACATCTCATGTTCAGTAAGTAGATTCTTATTACAACCAAATGGAGCTTGTAGGTGACTTATTAGCGCTCTAGGGTAATAATGTAGCTAGAAAAGCCCTAAAGCGGTAAGTAATTTAAAAAAAACACTTCTTTCTTACAAAAAGTTCGCGTATATCTAACTATCATACTGGCAATAATAATAATAATAAATTGTTTATTGATAACCCATCTTTGATACAATAGAAAAATACTTTAATGGCTGCAATAGTTAAAACTGTGACGCATAATACAAAATAGACAAAACATAATAGACATCATGCAGTCAGCCCAACGACCAAAGAGGTCGCTTTGCTAATCAGCCTTGTCTTCCTTTGAGTATAATAGTCAGCAATTTTAAATATCGAACAGCGAAGCTCAATTTCGTTCTTAAAAAAAAAAGTTCTTTACTTGATTATTTTCAATGAAAAAGGTGGGAATAGAAAACTTTTTCTAATGGCAGTTTTTTTCTACTTACCTCACAATCGAGATGTAAAGCAGAATAGTTAGCTCGGATGTAAGCACCAATTGCAGCCTCGAACTATAGACATCCTCGCTGCGCTCGTGCACCTAAATATCTCAGGCTGCAATTGATGCCTTACAGCCCTTGGCTACTAAACTACTATTAAATTACAAGAAAACTATGTACTTCAATTAACATTCTCATTATTTATTTTTCTTTTCTGCTCTGTATCAGTTTAATCCAACAACCTTTCTTCTATAGTTTGTTTATTGTTTGTAATGATACAAACAATAAACAAACTAAAGAAGAAAGGTACTATATGTATAATAAAAGAATGCTGAATTATCGTTACTATTAAAACAAGGATCAAAACATAATAATAATATTATTGCCTTTACACAATTCATGGACTAAATTATGGCAAATCTCGAAAACCATCAAAGGTAAATTTTATGGGGGCATCCAACCCTCCATCCCTATCAAACCCTGGTTTTACAAACATATGCATTTTGATAAATCCACCATATCTACAATCTGTCGCCTGCGTTTAAACCACTCCTGCACCCCTGTTTTCCTAGCCAAACTGAGGATTAGGGACTCCTCTCTTTGTGAGTGCGGCCTGGATGAAGGGCATGTTGATCATTTGTTTTTTGGTTGCCCTAGAATGCGTTACTCGTTAAACGATGTCATTCCTACCTTTATCCTTCGCCCTGTATCCTTTAAATTCCTTCTCTCCCTTGGGTAGAAAACTATTATAAATATATTATGTAACTATATTAGAGCTAATAAAATAAAACTGTAATTATATATAAGTATGTTATATTGTTCGTGTTAGATGATTTTATTTATTTTCTGTGATTGTGTTGTATGTGTGATATTCAATCTGCTTAATGGTTTTTGGCCTTTTTGCTCACCGGACAGCTACCTTCGTTTGTTGGTCTTTTACAAACTTGACACTGGCGAAATTGTGGTTACATCTCCACAAAGGCCACAATGAAGAAGTGAAGTGAAGTGAATATTATTGCCTGGCCTTTAAAATACAAAGTTACTAAGTGTTTTGTGAATCAGACATAGTAATTACCGCTCTGCGTAACACTGCCATCGGGAACCTTCTCTTCAGGTTCCGGCACATGAGTAGCTGGTCCGACACCAACTACGGCAGGAATATCAGCTTTTGGAGTATCTTCCTGAGCATAACCAACACGCAAGGAATGATGGCCAGGATCAAATACCAAAGCACCAATTTCATCACCACCGTACAACATGCCGTTAGGGCCACTCATTTTATGATTTTAATTTAATCTTCAAGTATTTTTATTTCTGTAAAGAAAATATATTATTTCGGCGCGATATGTTTGTTGACCGTAAACTTCAAACCACAGAGTACATTGTTAATAGTTAGTAGCAGAAAATAATTAAATTTTCTACTAAATTAGTAAAAATCTTTTTTTTTTAATTACCTAAATAATATTTTTATCTTGAGTAAATAACAACTAAACTTAATAGATAAATAAATTCGTCACAAACACGAGTTACGAAAAATCAAAAAACTGTTTTTGTCTCTAAGGCCGAGGCCGCACTATGGCTAAACCGCCGCGGTTTTTAACCGCCTGATTTTGTGACAAAAGGAAATGTATGGAAGCGACCACACTGGCGGTTTTTTACCGCGACTGATTTTAAAACCGCGACAACCGCGGGCGGTTCTGTCCAGTGTTGCCAGAAGGTTACTTTTGTAACGTTTCAGGTGATTTTTCATCTCTTGGTTACTTTTAACGTTACACAGATAAGATTTTTTTTTAATACACTCCCCTATCTGCCTCTGCCAAAATTGGAATACTTGGTGTCGACATATCGAGCGAAGTCCAGTTCAGATAATTGCATTCTTGCAGATTCCTCCGTAGAGAAGTTACTGAATTGAGGGCCCTCTCGTATTATGCCGCCATAAATCTGTAATGTCGTATTCTAAAGTTTTAGGATTTTCATAAAACTTTAGAATTATTTTTTTATTATTTATATTTAAGAATTTCTTAAATTCTTAAATAAATTCTTATATAGTAAGCATTGACCTAGAGATAGGGCCACCTCAAAAATTTAGAAATCAGGACAACAAGCGTAAAATCCCCGGATATTTTATATTTTTATAACACTTTTATATTTTTTTATTTCATTTAGTCGAAATAAAAAGAATACATTGTTCAATTAGTCAAAATAGATCGACAGGTCGAAATAAATCTTTTATTTATTTACATAGGTATTCAGTTTAATTAAATTTGGTAATTCTTCATCGAAATCAGTGATAGAAAAGTAAAATCTCACAGTTCTGAAAATGCTTTTCAAACAGTAGTATATTTTTCACAACCTTTTTTTTACCAGACTAATTTGACAAAAATATCTTTAAGTTGAAACTCATAAGATATCATTTCAGTATTCAGGCTCTAAGTTTTTTAGTCTTATCTTCTTATTATATAAAAATCAATTGCTGTTCGTTTGTCTCCCTAAAACTCGAGAACAGCTGGGCTGATTTAGCTGTTTTTGGTTTTGAAATGTTTGTCGTAGTCCCGGAAAGGTTTAAACTGTAAAAAATTTAAAATAACTTGAAAATCCAAATCTCACGTGTACAAATTAGCGGGCACAGCTAGTAACAAATAAAAAATTATCTGCTTAAAGTTTTCATCAGCAGTCATATTAAGTTTTTTTTGTGTTTTCATGTTCTTTATTTAGAATATGTACTCTGAACATTCAACGGCAAGAAACTTTCTCTATTTCGATCATCCAAGCTTATTGAAATGGTTGCTAGTAGGTATCCTTCTGGTTTTAAATACTTAATTATATTTTTTTTCTAATGCTTTTATTTTTGAGTAAATGATGTGCATAATTGAATGCATGAAAAACAGGTCATGCCTCCGATTTAAAAAAAAATCAGATCAGGGGGCTTTTTTAAGCTTTTGAAATAATCCACATTCAGGACTCACTCGATAGCTGGAAACAGATTTCGCCAACGCATCTTTGAATGATAGAGAAGCTGTTTATACTCAACCTCGACTGTGTCAGAGAGTTCTTTAAGAACTTTTTAGACTGTAGCCTTTATTATTCCCAATTTTATTTGGGGTCGGCTTGTTTAAGTGGCAAAAACTTTTTTTTGATGTTGTTGAATCAACATATACTGGCAATCAATCACATGCGTGGTGCAGTGCGTTATTGATAATGTGCGCAGAGCATCCCACACCAACTATTTTTGAATTCAGATTTTGTTTTAACTTATGGAATTATAAAACATTGTTGGTTCCAAGGCGCTCTATTCCACCGAAGTTCGTATTACAATTTTCTCCAGAAAATGCAACACATTTAGTTAAAAGATCATGCTGTTGAAGTTGCTTTATTATAAGCTCAGTAATTATCTCAGATCTGTCATTTCATTTCGATTTGGTTTTCTCTTAGAGCATTAATGCTCTAAGGGTTTTCTTGTAGTTTTAAAAGTTCAATCTAAAGGAGAGCTAGTTTATCTGTTGGCAACACTGAACGCGGTTTTACCGTAGTGTGTGCGCTTCGGGCGGTTTTGCGGTTTGGCGGTTTAACCGCTGGCTGGAAACAACCGTAGTGCGGGCTCAGCCTAACACTTGCGATATTGGCGGCAAGCGGCAACTGAAAAAAGGCGCTCACAAGGAACAAAGAGAGACAAAGGAAACTAGGCATACCGCCAATTCGCAAATTTTTGACTACTCAACCCTTTAATCTGTAATTATTACCGATACATTTAACTAATTGTAAATAAAATGGTTTATGCCAAAACAAAAAATAAAATCGAAGTGCGATTTTCAAGGGTAAAATATCGATCCACTGAATCGACACAGTACTGTATATCGATTTAAAATATCGATCTTTAGGGCCTGAAAAATCGATTCTTCGATAAATCGATCTCAGATCGTCATCCCTAGTGCCTAGTGCCAGTTGCCCACAGAACACATATACCAGACATACCAGTTGCCAGTTGCCATTTCATCAAGAAGGTTCTGAAATAGATAAAAGGACGTGCCGATTAACATAATAGTAGAAGTTGAATAGAATGTTTAATACAAACGAATAGACGGTGAAAAAATAAAAAAGTGATCATAAAGTTTTAAAGAAAGAGTGTAAACTTGCTGTAGAAATAATCATGGAAAAGCATTCGATGTGTAGAGTTTGTTTAGGAGAAGACATGCGACTGGTTCCAATTGTCGGAACTCATTTACAAGAAATGTACGAATCTTTAGTTTTGTTGCCGGTAAGTAATTGAATATTCAACTATCATATTTTTTAATTTTATTTATTTAATAGGTACAGATAACAGACTTAAAAAATACAAAACGCAGTAATATCTCCTACTTGCTTCGGAGTGTTGCTGTTATTTGTTTATATCAAGCAAGTTTCTCATGTACTTCATGTCCTGTGTAAAAAACACAAACACAATCAGTTATACCCAAGTTAATGCTTGTTGAGAAACCTATCTGTTTGATGGCTCCGCCCGCTTATATGTCGGTTATCGCGGCAAATAGTAGCCTATGTGTTATTCTGATGTATAAGCTATATTACTGTAAAGTTTCATCCAAATCTGTTCAGTAGTTTTTGCGTGAAAGAGTAACAAACATCCATCCATCCATACTTACAAACTTTATAATATTAGTATAGATGAATATTAAAATCTACCATTTAGGAAAATTATACAGAATTCTAAAAATGTACCCAAATTGGTGTAGAATATGTCAACATTGGGATACTGAGCAATCGGGGAGTTGAGCAGACTAACTGTCTGGCTAGTGGGAGCGTATTTATGAATTTAAGTTCTAATTTATCTCTGGCTATTCTTTGGGTGTTCACTAAGTGGGTTTAACATGAAAAATAATTGACCTTAAGTGTAGTGTAATGTGAATTAATTTGAATTGGCTTGAGCAAGGAAGGCTCTATTGATAAACAATATTGTAACCTTTATTTGCAGTTTGAAACTGAAGATGGCAGATCTATTCTGGTTTGCTACATATGTCGCGCAAGACTCAAGAATTGCTATGACTTGAGGAAGGACTGTCTCCAGAGTGAGGAGCTGTTGACACAAATGCTGAGCTGCAATGAGGTTAGTTATAGTTACAAATCATTATATTGCTGTTTGTTTACAGAAACACTAGGACTATGTTACCTAGAGGGTTTGAATGACATGCTCACTATGATATTGTATTGATATGTGGGAGATTAACAAGATCATTGGTAATTTCAGTGTTAGTAAGTCATCATCTTCCTATTCTTTATTATTGCCAAGATTATTTTGAAGTAGTTCACTGAGTACTTATGTTAAATGTGTTATGGTGCTCCAAAGCTGTTTCTGAAATATATTGAAATCTCATATGAAAATAATGTATCTACAAACATAACTAGATCAATATAAATACAGTAGATGCCCAGTAATAATGGTCCCGGCTAATCCGACACCCCTTGTAATCTGACATGGCTAATGTTGATACATGATTGAGCATGTTACAACTTGTATGCACCAGCACTACATATTGTGCTCGACGCGTAGGTATTGTATCAATTCTGAATATTCTGATTGCTTAGTTTGAATTTAACTACATGACGTGATAGCAGTGACACCTAGCATGCATTCATTATTTATTGCTTATTCATTATGAATTACCTTTAAGTACCTAGTAATGTTGTCACAAGTTCAGAAATGTAGAAGCAAAATGCTGACAATGAAAGAAAATTGTGATATTTAAAGGCCCATATTCACTTTGATTAGTGTGAGTCCAGGTGCGTAGTGCAGGTGATCAATGATTGGTAGAAAATACGTGTGCACCGCGAATTAGCTATCTACACGTATTTTCCACCAATCGTTGATCACCTCACTTCACACCTGCACTCGCACTAATTAAAGTGAATACGGGCCTTTAGACCGCCTAAATCTTATGAATCTTTCAGTAAATTTGACACACATATGTAATGAAGTATGATTTGTACTTCCGAGTATGTATGTATAACATAATATCTTATCATTGGATTGGATCTGTCATTTGTCTGTCAGATTACAAGGTACTTGCTTGTCAAAATTCCGAACTTTGGGAACTTCCGAAAATTGGAGGTCATAAGCTACGCGCCCACTGGGTCGGTGCGGTCGGTACGGCCGTCACGGTATTTCTCGAGAGGGTGCGCGCACTGGATCGGGCGTTCCGCCGTTCAGGCGTTCCGCACTATCCGAACTTTTTACCCGACTACGGCAAAGCCAAAGGAGGGTTATGATTTTGACAGAATATGTATGTATGTATATTCATCTGTTACCTCATAGCTCCTTAACTACTTATTAGAACTAGACAAATGAGGTATCGTTAGAGGCGTCTTGATCGTCCGCTGGTTATAGGCTATATGACGTGTCACTGAATCTAATGTGGCTCCCTCTAGCCGACATAAAGTACTGTATTAAAAAAAAAATTGAGATAAATATGCCGTGTTTGGTATCTTTCGAAAGAGCGTTACTTCTACATTTATTCGATCCGTATTTATTCGATAATTGTGATATTTCTATGGTACCTATTTAAAATATACTTTGCAAAGAAATTAATATTATAGAGGCACCAAAACATTTTAAACTTGTTTTTGAAACTTGTTTCATACTTTTTCAGCGTGGTTTTTTGTCGTAGTTGGGTTTTAGTTTTTACTTTTTTTTATAAACATTAATGTGAGTTGTAATAGGTAATGTGTATATGTTTACCTTAGAACTCTGAAAACAAGTAAAAAAGCACTCATCTTAATATTGAACAAAATACTGAATAGATATAGTTTTCGGGACAAATTTAGTCTAAAAAAAGTAACCTAAGTTACTCTTTAGATCATCAGCTATCTGCCAGTGAAAGTCCCGTCAAAATCGTACCAGCCCCCCCATTCCAGAGATTACCCGGAACAACCAGACAGATAGACAGACAAAATTTTAAAAATATGTTATTTTGGTGCATGTACCGTGTATACATACATAGGTATGCATTTATTAAAAAGCAGTTATTTTAATATTGCAAACAGACACTCCAATTTTATTTATTTGTATGTATTGATTAGAAATAGTGAAAATTAAGAAATAATCTCACAATGATAATAATTCCGATATTCTCAACGCTAGATGACGCTGCAAGTAATTCTAGGACAATATTGAATATTATAGATCATTCCAGATACTCCAAAGAGTTCAAAGCCCTATATAAAAGGAGCGTGTTAGTAGCCGTACGGGCGAGTATTGTTTCACGATACAGCGGATTAACATCGAAGCGATTCTCTTCGTGATTTAGTGAATTATTGTCATGAAAGTGTTGTCATTAATAAATGTTGTGTTTTTAACCGACTTCCAAAAAGGAGGAGGTTCTATATTCCATTGTATGTTTTTTTTTTTTTTTTTTTTTTTTTATGTATGTTATCAGGTTTTTTTTTTTATTGTTATTTCCTCATATATCATAACTAAAAAAAGTTGAGAACTATTTTTATTTATAAGTTCTATCAATTTTTATTATCGACTAGCGGAGTCCCGCGGCGTAACCCACGGTTATTGTCGTACCGCGGGTGACGCCGCTAGCCGCGGGGCGACGCTAGTTTGAAAAAAAAGTAGCATAAATTACTCCTTATATCATCAGCTACCTATCAGTGAAAGTCCTGTCAAAATCGGTCCAGCCGTTCCAGAGATTACCCGGAACAAACAGACAGACAGACAAAAATTGTAAAAAACACATTTTTGGTAAATGTACCGTATATATGTATACATATGCATTTAGTAAAAAGCGGTTATTTTAATACATATTACAAACAGACACTCCAATTTTATTTATGTGTATAACTATAGATAAGTTTATTTCATATAAAAAAGTTACTACTAAAACTTTTTAGTTTCAATAAGGTTATACAATGTTACGACAAATTTATTATTCCTATTTTACTATTACGAGCCATGTAATAACTAAATAAAAGTAGTCGGTTGATTACCAAAATTATTAAAAAAAAAAACCGACTTCCAAAAACATCCAACGAAAACTCTCTGTCAAAAAACACTTAAAAGCGTAAAATAAACTGGTTCTTCATAAATTGCCTATACCTAATTCTATATTCATTTAAATAGTAGTATTATAATGGGTGCTAGGTACCTAAAATCTGTTTGAAGTCGGTGCCAAGTGACTATCGCTTAGACTTTTGTAATTGTTCGTTTGTATTCTTTTTGGCTTAGCACCGACTTCAAACAGATTTTAGGTACCTAGCACCCATTATAATACTACTATTTAAATGAATAAAGAATTAGGTATAGGCAATTTATGAAGAACCAGTTTATTTTACGCTTTTAAGTGTTTTTTGACAGAGAGTTTTCGTTGGATGTTTTTGGAAGTCGGTTTTTTTTTTTTTATAAAAAGTTTTTATTTTACAGTTTTTAGTGCAAACAATCGTAGGTAAGTAGTAAGTTGAACTATTTAATCAAATTTCATCATCAAGAATACAAATTAAGGTCTATACGTATGTGTAATATTAAAATCATCCTCTAATCCCTAACTGTTGAAGAGTTTAATCTTCTATCATCAGCTCACCTAAATAGCTTGAAAGTATACGACTGAAGGTCTTTAGATACGTATGAAATTGAAAGAATTATTCTCCAACTCCTAACCGTTGAGGAGTTGTACCTTCCACCTTCCATCATCAGCTTACCTAAATAATTTGTAAGAATACGACTAAAGGTAACTTATTCTGATATTTAAAGATTTATCCTCCAACTCCTAAGCGTTAAGGAGTGGTACCTTACATCATCAGCTCATCATCATAAAATGATGACTACCAGACGCAAATACCGGTGTAACTTCAGAAAATATACGAAAAACATAGTATGTGCCTATAAAAAATGAGGGTTTCCCTTGATTTCCCTGGGATTCCATCATCAGATCCTGATATGCTGGCAATAGGACCACCACGGAAGCATACCCTGTCGAATACAAAAAAAATTTTCAAAATCGGTCCACAACTGACGGAGTAATCGGGTAACATACATAAAAAAAAAAAAAAAAAAAAAACATACAGTGGAACATAGAACCTCCTCCTTTTTGGAAGTCGGTTAAAAATCTGTTATGAAAAGGGGAATTATAGCTTTATAAAAAAATATATTAGCCCTTAACAAATATTGTTTTTGGTACTTTTAATCCCAAATGAAATAGAATGGGATCGGTATAGGCATACGTAGATTCGGCTCATAGAGCCAATATCCACGTGTAGCCAAATAGTGGAGAAGGATGGGTCCTCAAGGCAGCGTAATCGGTGACAACAAACATCCGCCCTAACGAAAAGACGTTCGACGGTCTTCAACGTTGGAACTCCGTCCTTCTGACTGGATTGAAAACTTTCAGCTTGCTGGGATGCATTCTGGGATGACGTTCCCTGTTGAGATTGGTTTGCTTCGTTAGGGTGCAATGTATAAGGTCCTTGATGTGCAGTTCCTAACTATTCCGATCCTGGTAGTATTATTCCTGAGTGAACAGCTCATGAGGGAATAGGATGTGGTGATGACGTTCACTATTGAGATTAGTTTGCTTCGTTAGGGTGCAATGTAAAAGGTCCTTGATGTACCGTTCTTAACTGTTCCGGTCCTGGTGGTATCATTCCTGAGTAATAACTAATATTTCATTATTTTACTTGTTTCGTTTGTATACCCAATTACGTAGCTAGTTTGTCAAATAAATAAGTAGTAAGGTATGTAATTTTCCAAGTATATTTGCCTATAACTCTTGATGTAAATGTTATCTTATTAACCACGCGTTTGAAAGTTTAATTTCACTAACGTGTGCATAGTTACATTTTAAGGGAGCCGTCAAAAAATAAATAAATGAATGAACAGGGTTATTGGTCTTTACTCTTGGTTTGAACTTAAATTTCAAGATTTCGACTTAATTCCCTGCAAAATAATCTATCTTGGAGTCATAGATACTATTTTTATGTCCTTTTTTTATTAAATTTACAGAAACTATACTTACTACTACATGAAGTCAAATTATTTTTATTACCTCATCGATTTATCGTATTTCAATAACTGTTTTATAGTCTGTGGTCATTTTTTATGCACAGGGCACTTCACTACCCTTCAATAAAGTACGACATTACTGTAGTACTAATGTACTACATTATTTTACTACTACTCCATGTACTACAGGATTAATATCGAAAAAAAAACGGTAGGTAATTTATAGAGGTAGTAGAGCCACGCTGATTTCAGCACAACTGGGCCGGCTCGACCGGGGCGGTACTACCCTCGCACAGAAGACCAACCTAAAATGACAGTTTTGATGCTGTCGTATTTCGTTGGTGAGTGCGAGACCGGAGGCCCAATGATGCAGGGGTCACAGTTATCGTGGTAAGTGTGTGAACAGTGGAATGCTCGTAGAGTCATGTTGAGGATGACGTGGATCGAACCGTCGGCCAGGGAGACCTGTAGAAACGGTGGTGCCGCTGGCCGCCCGCGGCATAGAGAGGGGCCCAACCGCGGCTAACCACCCTGGGAGGCTGCCCCGTCAGGTCGCGCATAATCCACGGAGTGGCTCGTCGTGCCGGTTGGTGACCGGACGGTGGGACCAGGCGACCACTTCCGGGAGGGTATGGGAGCCCTTCCGTCCGATGGTTCGGTCACCGTCATGCCTCACTATTGTATGGCGACACAGCATTCCGAGCCTCAGTATTACACTGCCACGATGACTGTCACGCCTTTTACGCCCCCACTTCCCTCCCTCACTTTTAAATCATGGCAGTAAGAAAAAGGAATAAGCGTTCAACAGCGGCACGCCATCCTCCCACCAACCCGCTTTTTGAGGTGGAGTTCACTAACATCCGTGGACTCCATGCAAACCTCAACGCCGTCCACCAGCATCTTGAGGCGGCTCGGCCGGCCATGCTTTTCCTAACGGAGACACAAATACGCCGCCCTGCCGACACGACATATCTTCACTACCCCGGCTACGTGCTTGAGGAGTGCTTCCTCGCGAAGGCTGGGGTATGTCTTTTCGTTAGGGCGGATGTTTGTTGTCACCGATTACGCTGCCTTGAGGACCCATCCTTCTCCACTATTTGGCTACACGTGGATATTGGCTCTATGAGCCGAATCTACGTATGCCTATACCGATCCCATTCTGGAGACTCCGAGACAACTCGACTTTTTGATCATCTCAGTCAGGCAGCGGACAAAGCGCAGGAACAGTTTCCGACCGCCGAACTGGTGTTTCTGGGAGACTTTAATGCCCACCATGAGTCCTGGTTGGGATCTTCCAGAACAGACCACGCGGGTCGGACTGTCCACGCATTCGCTCTCACGCATGACCTCACCCAGTTGGTACTCCAGCCCACCAGGATACCAGATATAGTGAGTCAAGCGCCTTCCTTGCTGGACCTTCTGCTGACGAGTCACCCAGTGCAGTACAGTGTATCGGTGCTCGCCCCTCTGGGATCCTCCGATCACAGCCTGGGATCCACCACGGTGCCTCTAGTTGCCCCCCCACGACCAGTGGCAGCTAAAAGACGGTTATGGCACTACTCGTCAGCAGACTGGGATGGAATGCGGGACTATTTCGCATCCATCCCGTGGGCACAACGCTGCTTTAAATATGGAGATCTGACGCAAAGTGCGGCCGCCGTGGCTGGCGAAATCACTCTAGGAATGGAATACTATATTCCCTACAGTGAGGTCGCCAGCGCAACTACCCGGCCCTGGTTCAATCGCGAATGCGCTCAAGCTGTTGCCCAAAAGCAATCGGCGTACCGCGCATGGACCAGGGCCGGCGCTCTCGGCGGCCACCCCGACGTGGATCGACTAAAAGCAGCGTTTAACAAAGCCACCAGGGAATGCAAGAAGGCTTACCTAACAGCGGATGCCCAGCGCATTGCACGACTTGGCCAAGAACTCGTCGCATACCCTACGGGTAGCCGAAAGTTCTGGCGATTGGCTAAAGCCGTGCAGTCCAACTTCTGCCAGCGGCCTGCCTGCCTTCTGAAGCGGCGGCCTCTTAAGTTGTTTCAGCTTCCGTGACAATCCGGGGTTGATCGTCCGGAGGGCCTCCTTGGTCTGCCTGCAGGTACAAAGGTTGGACCAATATATGTGGTGTTCTACCTTGGTGTTCTGTTGCAGTGTCCGTCGCAGCCATATTGGTTCTGGGCCGACTGCCCTTGTCACCGATCCGCTCCTTGCTAGTGCATCAGCTGCGTCGTTTCCGCGTGAGTTGCTATGCCCTTTGATCCACTGGAGAGTTATACTATTAGACACTATTAGTAGTAGGGCCGGCGAGGCACCAGGTATAACCTCATATGACCCCGGGATTACTAACATCACTAACTACTTAACATCACGTCTCAACTGGCCGTTTCTAGTATATGATATAAACCAGAACCACATAAGAACACTGGACGCGAAAGGCACTAAGACATTGAAGTCGTGGCTCGGGCTAGCACCATCTGCAGACCCGTCAACGTTGTACAGGGGCTCGAATAATTTTGGAATGAAATTAAAAAAACCTTCGGAACTCTACAAACACCTAAGAGTTACCAAAATGCATGTCTTGTCAAAATCCCAAGACGAAATCGTTAGATCCCTTCCAAAAGACAAAAAATCATCAGAGCTAGAATCACGGCTCCAATTCCACAAAAAATTCATGGTGGGTGCGCAGTCCAGTAGAGTTGGATTGGGAAATGCTAGACGACAGACCGACAAAGAGATAACAAAATCTTTCATTCAACAAGATGAAAACGAGACCTACAAGGTGCACGCAATGAACCTAGAAATGCAGAATGAATGGTTAACTCTAGGAGAATTTTGTATTTATATGATTGGTCATCCGCCCTGTTAAAATTATACCTCAACGCCTTTCAATTAACTCTCCCCGATCAAAGCAACCTAGTAAGGTGGGGAAAAGCTACAGAAAAAGGCTTCTACGACGTGCAATGCGGCAATAGGTACAGCCAGGCACTTACTGACAGGTTGTAAGGCGCTATTAGACCGAGGTCATTATTCACGTCGCCATTATAGGGTGGTTGCGAGAGAGTGGACTGTATCTGCGGTTTCTAAAACTGACAATGAATGCGACAATAAGGGAGATGAACTGCCTTAGGGAAAATCAGGGTTATGACAAGACAGTTCTACATATAGGTAAGGACTAACCTCTGCTTGGTCTTCCCTTGTGGATGTGGACTGCTGATGCGAGTAGCGGCGGGTAGATCCACGGAATCCTCGATAATCGCCACGGCGGTTAGCGACAAAGTTCGTTCCTGCGGGTGCGGTGAAGTCTTTGCGGGATAGGGTTACGAAAACGACCCTTTCGACACTTGTCAAATCACAAGTGTCATTGTATGCGTCGAATGCTTCTCTTTCTCGCTCTCACAATCACAGCTTGAGGTATGAGGGAAAAGGATGGGAGAGGATGGCGCATTCATCAATCAATTATAGATATTTTAAATAAATGACAATATGGCGTAACCATAGGGTATTACACATCATACGCGAAGCTATGAGTTTATCACTGGCGTGATCGAAAAAGGGAATACCAACAAACATAAAAACTAACATCGCGTTTGTAAAGGAAGGCTCAACAAAAAAGACTTCACTCACACAAAAGCCGTACTCAATTATAAATACCGCCAGTGACTGGACATTATTAGTGGACACGCATGAAAATCACTATAGAATAGCGGAGGATATCTGTGCCTCGGCGTCCAGACCAGACATATTAATTCTTTATGCAATGTCAATTAAGCGTGTAGTACTAGTAGAACTCACGGTGCCGTGGGAAACGAACATCCCTAAAGACCACGCTTTAAAAAGAAACAAGTACTTTGACTTAACCAACGAAATAACTAAAAATGGTTATGTTGTTGCGCTGTATGCCGTGGAAGTGGGTGCGAGGGGTATACCAGCTAAATCCCTCTATAACCTGCTTAAAGACCTTGGATTGCCAAGAGCTTCAGTAAGCTCTTTTCTTGAACGAATATCCAAAGCGGCATTGCTAGGCTCATTTCAAATATGGTTAGGTAGAGGGGGTAACACGGCGGACAGTGGAGGTGAGCGTTGACGCGTCGTAAGGAGTGCTCCTTAAACCTAAACCTGGGTCGCAATTCCCAGGCACTGTCGAAGTCACATGTGTTGCCCCCATCTATCACGCGATGGACCCGGCACCCGCACGGTGAATCCATGGAACGCTAAGAAATAGGTGTTTTCTACCTCTGTCAGGGCTCTGTGGCATTCGTAGATCAGCCCTGAGGTAGTCGTGTGACTTTGTAGAGCTTGTAAGACTGATCGGCTGTCGGAAGGTATGCGGATGGGGTATTCCGTTACCTTTCTGGAGATGATCGCATGTGCTGCCATTATTATACCCATGCACTCTGCCTGGAAGACTGTGTTGTGGGCTCCTAATGGTGTCGAGATGTGTATGTTTAGGTCCTTAGAGAATGCTCCCGAGCCAGTGCCTGACCTTGTTTTGGATCCGTCTGTGAAGATTCTTAACTCCCTTGGGTTTAGTCCTTCTTGGGGATCCTCGTGCAGTTGTATCTTGTACTTTTTGTCGAAGACGAATTGCCTGGGTATTGTGTCAGTTACCGCTTCCATGAGCGGTTCCTTACCTATGGCCTCATAGAGGATTTCGGTGTGTCTAGGCGGTCTCCAGAGATTTTGTTTCTTTAGCCGCATTGCTGCAGCTAGAGCCTCCTGCCTTATAAAGAGGTGGAGTGGTGGTAGAGCTATGATGGCTTCCACAGCCGCAGTCGGTGTAGTCCTCATACAGCCCGTGGCCGCCAGACAGGCCAATCTCTGGAGTCATTGTAGTTTAGCTTCGGCTGTGGATAGTTTGGTCCGTGGCCACCAGACTATCGCGCCGTAACTTACCATTGGTCAGATGACTGCCTCGTAGAGCCACAGAGTAGTCTTGGGGCTTAGTCCCCAGGTTTTACCTACCAATCTGCGGCATTGCCAGAATACGACTGTTGCTTTTTCAATTTTGTTGTTGAGGTGGGCGCTCCAGTTTAGTCTGTGGTCGAATATTACCCCTGAATACTTTACCTCAGACGAGAGTTGGAGCTCTGTATTGAACAGCTTGGGAAGTCGGTATTTTCCCAGGTTCCGTTTGTTGGTGAACATTACCATTTCAGTATTCCTTGGGTTGACTGACAGTTCGTTGTCCAAGCACCAGCGTTCCACTATTGCCAGTGCCGAGCGTGTGACATCGCATACTATACCTGCGTGCATGCCGCTTGTTAATATCACTATGTCATCCGCGTATCCGATGGTATAATGGTGATTGTTGTTCAAAGTGGTGATAAGGTCGTTAACCACTAGGTTCCATAGGATTGGTGAGAGGACGCCACCTTGGGGGCAGCCCTTCGCCACCAGTGCTTGTTTGGTAGCGTCTGCTTCGAGTCTGATGACTCTCTGGCTCAGCATCTTGTTTATCATGACTACATGCACTCCATGCCTTACCAGTGCTGCTGTTATGCTGGTGAATTTCGTTTCGTCGAAGGCTCCCTCTATATCTATGAAGGTGCCTAAGCACATCATCTTGTTTTTGATCGCCACCTCGATTTTGGTTGTGAGCGCATGAAGTGTTGATTCTGTCGATTTACCTGGGCTGTAGGCATGTTGGTTCGGGTGTAGTGGTGCTTGTGTCAGCGCGGTTTCCCTCAGGTGCCTGTCGCATAACCTCTTCAGTGGTTTTAGGAGGAAAGAGGTTAGGCTTATAGGTCTGAAGGATTTGGGATCCCAGTAGTAGTCGGTTTTACCTGGTTTTGGTATGAAGATTGCTCTGACATCTCTCCACTGTCTTGGCACATATCTGTGTGCCAGACAGGCTCCCAGGGCGTAGTTTAACCGTTGAGTAAGTTGCCTTCCCTCCCCATTTAAGCAGGGCTGGGAAGACCATTGCGTTTTATATGGGTCGATTACCTTGTGGGCCAGCTGCCATTCCTCCTCCGTTGGGATGGTTTCTTCATCTGACCATCGGCCTGGACTGGTTATTTCACAGTCCGGGAAGTGTGTTGTTACCAGAGTACATTCTGCCTCTTCCGCCGAGGTGGTAAGAGTAAAAAAATACTGTCAATTATATTTTATGAAAAGGTACTATATTTTACTCCTAATAAATCGAAAATAAAGAAATAAATCTTTTACAACTGAGCAACCAAATAAGGCGGCCTTCCCGATCTTTAAAAACACTTTCCCTTGTTGTTCCCTTGGTTGCCTGTAAGATATTGCCTTAGAGCGATTAGGCCGCCACTTGTAGGTACATACTTTATAATAGTTTCAAGTTAACCTTGTAATTACATAAGCTGGTGTACAATGAAGAGATTTATTATTATTATTTCCCCTAAAATTCTGTAAGCTTCCACATATCACTCCAGACAAATTGATAAAATGCCGACGCAGGCCAATAAAAAACAAGAGATAATTGACTGACTGGCTCCAACGTCATGGCGAAAATGTGGATAATACTTTATTAAAAGAACAATTAGTGAATATTTTAAAATCGAAAAAAGCCTCCCTAAAATATATATTACCGACGAACCGCCGTATCATTGCCAGTATAATCAACGCCAAACAACTTGAACAAAATTTTACGTGGTGGGGCAATGTTTGCGAATGTACACTTACGGACAAAAAATACACTTGCTTCTAAAGAAGTTCATATGATTGTACCGTACTATACCTACATTATGTTATTTGTTTAATCTTTACTTTTTACACAATTGACAAATTTAAAACTATAGATTTATTCAAGTTATTTGGCTGGTTACCTATACAATGCTATAAAGCTAATATGGGCACAAATCCAAGGATACGCCTCTCGAAACAATACCCATCCCCCTTTTACGGCAAACAAGATGTCTTATCTTTCTATATATTTTTGGCTTCGCTCAAAAACTCGCAGCGAGGCATAGCAACGCATGTCGTGACGCTCCATCAATGTTTTACGTTTGTCCGATTTTTTATAAGAAAATCCAATTTCTTTGAAAACCAAGCTTAATGATGATTTTTGGCAATGGAACAAACCACATTCACTCACGTAAAGAAACAACAAGTTTTTTAAGTGTTGGAATTTCTTTGCGCAAGTAATAGTCATATAAGTATATGAAGGCGAATAGCGTCAGCGGTCTGTCATATTTGAAAGTTTTTGTTGTATTTGTCTTTGTTCAAAACATAATATATATATGCGATCGATGTCATTACTTATTTGGTCACAACACTACAACTATCAAATTAGAACTGTCATTGAGAAAATAAAAAAATGGAAATAGTATAGCTAATGGAATTAATAAGCCAACATTAGAAACCACACTGCCATAAAACATACTTAATTATTTGTAAATACTTCAACTCTAGAATTATAGAGCCAAAGAGTGAAAGATTCTTTGTGTTAGATAGCTCAGTTATTGAGGAAGGCTATAGTTATTGTAAAACCGAGATGTGTGTGATGTTAAGTATGTCCTTCTAGCGCCCTTTGTGCAAGGTGTATAAAAATAAAGATGTCAAGTCCGTTCACTCTGATTTATTAATACACGGTAACAATTACATAATAGTTAATATTACACGACAATGTACTGGGAACGACTATCTACTACGGTTTACACGGTGCTCAGCTCACATAAAATCACTGACGACTACAATATGTGTGTGTACCTACATCATTTCCCCCCTTTTCCTTTTTTTTACAAAAAAATAATCCCGAATCTAAAATATAAACTTTAACATAATACAATAATATTGGGTCTGATGTTATGAAACATGCTGTATACAAGTAAAATTTTAACAAAAACCGACTTCAAGATTCGACTCGATTTCTCTTGGATGCCATCATCAGATCTTAGTGATTTTATCATGGTACCACCGTTGGGATATCTCCTTTCTATTAAAAAAAGAATCATCAAAATCGATTCATAAACACACATAAAAAAAAAACATATATACGGTCGAATTGAGAAACCTCCTCCTTTTTTTAAAGTCGGTTAATAAAACAAGATTGTGCAATGTTTACAGTTATGTAGTACACTTCCATGCTCGCTATATGATATCTTTGCAACATAAGCATTTCTGCTCGACTCTCTGAGTACAATGTAAGTTTATAAAACAATTATGTATTTAAGTTTTTTAACTTTCAATTATGTCCAGCAGTGGACATTTTTCGGCTGAAATGATGAACTTTCAATTAATGTTGAATAACAATATTATGGTTGATCTACGTGGGTTTTAAATATAAAAATTAAAAAAATGTAAAAATAATATATAAGTTTGAAAAATATTTTGTATAAAATCATTCTAAATACCATCTTATAGAGCAAGAGCCCACGACAGCCAGACCTTCATTATTTTATAAAAGCTGAAAGTTTTTCTGTGCATGACCCCTATATAGGTAAGAACGACCAGCGAATATAGAGTTTGGGTTGTGGTTACTTTGGCAGATAACAGGTAGTAAAGGTGTATAAAATAGTACCTAATTTTCGTTAAAGTATAAAGCTCATTTTTTTCATATTTTCTTCGGGATAACTTTAGAAATCTCGTCATCCATTGCCGGACACTTATGACCACAGATCGGAGTAGGTAGATTGATTTGGGGTCAATGAGCTGGCACGTATATATAAATATGGATATGCCTCCGGGATTTTGAAATTAATAAGATTTTTTTACGAATTTCAAATGTTGAAATGTGTAGGATGAAGAATATATCATAGGAATAAGAAATATTTAACCCTTTTGCTGTCTCTTTATAGTATACAGGTGATCGGCCTTCTACTGTAAAAAAACAATGGCCTGTTATCATGCCACTCGAGTAAAAATGTAGAAAATGTAAAGTGGACGATTTAGTTATTTTTTATATATATTTGTTACTTCACAGTTGAAAAAGACCATGTGGTTTTTATATACTTTAAATATCTTGATGTGAAGGTATGGCAATAGCAGTTATTCTTATAGATTCGCCTATTAAAGTTTTTAATAGTATTTTAACCTTGTGTTACGTATGCTTTAAATGCATTTTTCTTGGCAACGTAAAGTATTTATTGTTCGATTCAGTGATTTTTATATATTATTTATTTACTTTACAATTGAAAAACAATACGTGGTTTTCATGTACTTTACATAGATACGCCCATTCAAATCATGATGTTACGATATGGCAATATCAGTTTATTCTTATAGATTCGCCTATTAAATCATTATATTCTAATAAAAATCTATACCATTTTTCGATCGAGTCGCGAATCTCACATAAATCATTATAATCGGTAGTAGACTTTTATATAAGTAAGTTATAGATTGTTTTTAAATCGCAAAAAACTTAATTAATTTAAAACGAGTATTAAGTTATTATATCAAGGCTGAAACAGTCGGAAAGTGGATATCACGTTATCCCGAACTACTTTACGATCATTCTAGTAGTACAATATACTGTAGAAGGTGTGAAAGCCACGTGAAAACTATACACAAAGGCAAAATCAAAAGACACATTGAAGGCGCAGTACATAAAGGAACGTTTAAGAAGCCGCAACAAGAATTTTATTTTAATTTAATTCAGTTTAAATTAAGTTTAAAAAGGCTTATCGATTTCTATGACTATTCATGGTGTGAGTACGTAAAATCAATCTACCTACTCCGATCACTGCTTATGACAGTGTCCCCTGCCAGACACCCATAAACTTTAATAAATTATAGTTATACTTTCGGTATAGTATAAAAGCTAAATTTTTAACCGACTTCCAAAAAGGAGGAGGTTCTATGTTCCACTGTATGTACTTTTTTTTATTTTTTTTATAAAAAATAAAAAGTACACCAAAAAGCCACCAGAAAGATACTAAATATGAACTTATATTACAAGCCTAGACTATACTCACATTTACATACACAAAAGGAATTCACTTGGTATAAAAACGACATACAATAAAAATATAAATGTCTAACATTTTCACACAAGATACCTACGTAGGTAAATACTGAAGTGAGCATCGTCAGTCCCAAGCAAATTTGTCATCTAAATAATCCAAAACTGTGTAATAAGCCTTTTCACATAGTTTCTGTTTTATTAAGGACTTAAATTTGGTAATACTTAATTCTTGATATTTGCTTGGAATTTTGTTGTAAAATCGCACACCTGACATCGGAAAGACTTGCTTACTCTTTGTAATCTAGTGGTTGGCAACACGAGTTTATCTTTATTTCTAGTATTGATATCATGAACGTCGCTAAACTTTGTGTATAGATGAATAATTTTCTTAACGTAAACTAGATTTTCATAAATGAATTGACATGCAACTGTCATGATACCAATTTCTTTAAATTTATTCCTCAGTGACTGCCTATAACTAAGGTTATAAATTGCACGAATAGCCCTCTTCTGCAACACAAAGATACTTTGAATATCGGTAGCATTCCCCCACAACAATATACCATATGACATTACACTATGAAAATAACTAAAATATACTAATCTAGCTGTTTCTACATCGGTTAATTGACGAATTTTATAAACCGCGTATGCTGCAGAGCTGAGTCTATTCGATAATCCATCAATGTGTGGGCCCCACTGCAATTTTGAGTCCAGAGTTATACCCAAAAACTTGGTGGTGTCCACAAGGCCCAATTCCTTTCCATTTATTTGAACACAGGTTTTTACTTGTTTAACGTTGGGTGTAAAAAATCTAATACATTTAGTTTTGTTCTCGTTTAAAAGTAAATTATTAACATTGAACCAGTTCACGACATTAGAGAGAGCGTCATTCACGTCATCAGTAACAGACTGTTGTCGCTTCAGTTTAAATAAAAGTGAAGTGTCGTCCGCAAATAGCACTATCCCCTGACTATCCTTTATCAAATTAGGCAGGTCATTGATATAAACGAGAAACAAAAATGGGCCGAGAATAGAGCCCTGCGAAACCCCCATAGTGACCAGAGATCCCACGGATCTATGACCATTAACTTCTACTTTATGGATCCTGTTACCCAAATAAGAGATAAGAACATCCAAAGCGGTGTTCCTAATTCCATAGTGATACAATTTCCTGACCAAAGTTTCATGAAAAACGCAATCAAATGCCTTAGACAAATCACAAAAAACTCCTAATGCATCCAGTTTATCTTCACAAGCACTAAATACAGTCTCTAATAGTTCAACACCAGCATCAGTCGTTGAGCGACCTCTTCTAAAGCCAAATTGTTTCCTGTGTAGAATATTGTTTTCACTAAAGTGAGTCTGTAACTGACTTAGTATAATTTTTTTTTAAATTTTACTGAAAGTAGGTAACACTGAAATAGGTCTATAATTTGTTGGATCAGACGTGCTACCTGACTTAAATAATGGAATGATCTTACTATGTTTCATTAGGTCAGAAATACACCACATTCAATGCACTTATTGAAAATTAAAGCCAACGGTGATGCAACTACGTCAATAATTGATTTAGTAATTTGTACAGAATTACCCCAAAAATCGGCGGTTTTCTTAACACCAAGAGCATTGAATGCTTTAACAATATCTATATCGGTGATATAACTAAATCTAAACTCAGTATTACAAATTTTAATATTCTCTTTCAACAAAGATTCTGCAACAGTAGGGGATGAATTCAATGATTCTGTTATTGAAACTGGTATGTTCGTAAAAAAATTCTCAAAAGCTGTGGCAACCTCCAAATCAGATTCAATTACTTTGTTATCAATAGAAAGGCTGTAATTATTAACTTTGTTCTTTGCTTTTCCAGTTTCAACATTAATTATTTGCCAGGTCAGACGAACCTTATTTGAACTATTACACACATCAAAAGTGTCTAGGGATCAACATATGTGTCTAGGGATCAACATATATTTTTGCAATAACTTTTCTCCTGATTGATATTAATTAAAATTTTCTTTAAGGATTCATCAAATAAAGTGTTTTCGTTTGTCACAGTAACGATAAACCAAGTCACCTTTGCATTAATAAAGAAATTTGCCATTTTCCTAATAAAGGGATTTTTGACATTTGAACCACTAACATTAAAGTTCGAAAAAAAGACTGAAATAACAGTTTTCTTTAAAATTTTATTAGGTAACTGAAACAATTAATAATCCGTGTTTCTACCGCGAACACTAACAACACAAGAATCGGTTTGGCATACTCAAAATGAGTTCATCCAAATCACGCTGTGGAATGGCCGCCCATGTTCGTTGCAACAACAAAAAAAGGTCTTCTTGCGACTGGATACCCTCCATATTCGGCAGAGCTCTTCTCTGTAGCATATCCCATGCATGCTCAATCGGGTTCAAGTCTGGCGACTGAGCAGGCCAGGGCCAAAGCCACATCTCAATCTCAAGAAATCCGCATAAAAATGCTTGATCCCTAGACACTTTTGATGTGTGTATTAATTTTAGATCTCAAGTAACCAACCTTTGCAGCATGACATACCTTTTTAAATAAATTGGAATATTCTTTAACATATTCTCGAAATTCCACACTAGTGTTATAATTCCTTTCTTCATAAAGCTGGTAAAGCCTGGTTCTACTTTTATAAATACCTGCGGTGGCCCATTCACTGAAGGTTGTAGCACCCTTAACTGAGAACTTTTTAGGAGTAAAAGTTGATTGAAATTCTGAGCAATACACATTAAAAAAGTAATATATAAGTAATTAGGATCATCACTATAATCTAAGTGGGGTAGTTTATTAAGTAGTTTTATTTTAAAATCTTCCACACGGGCCACAGTTTTGGGCACTACAGTGATATCTCGTGTTACCACCTTTTTGTTTTTCATAGTAAAAACACACATCTGTCCACAGTGATCAGAATGTAGTTTATTTATTATTTCTTTTTTGTGCGGCACTATGTCAGTGAATATATTATCCAGACACCTGGCAGTGGTGGCAGTGATCCTAGTAGGCTCCAAAAAGATGTTATCAAGATTGTATGATCCAAACAGATTCTTAAATCTTAAACTCAAAGATGTATCTTCTAATATATTCACATTAAAGTCACCGCACACAATTACATTTTTACTGGTTTTACATACTTTCCCAAGACTTCATTCAGTATTTTTTCAAAATTAATATATGATGAGGATGGAGGTCTGTATACAATCAATACAACAAGTTTCTCTAACTCCACACATGCTATTTCTATTATCCGTTCAACAGAGAAGCTAGCAATACGGTTCTTAAAAGTTAAATTTTTTCTAATCAAAATCAATGAACCGCCATGCACAGCAAGCTCCCTGCAGAAAGAACTACCTAATATTAGGTCTTTACCTATGAAATTGCCTTTCTTCAGTACTGGTCATTTCAAATAAAAAAAAGTTTGTAATGGCTTTGTATTCAAAATTCAAATTAATTTTGTTTTAAAACCATAACATTCTATTTACAAATTCAGTCTTTTGTTTTTTGATTAGCGTTGTGTTTCATTACATTTGAACATTTTTCGTCATAATGGATTCTTAAAAAAATCGTGTAATTATGGAATATGAGTACCGTCGTGGCACCAACGCGACACAAACGGCACGTAACATCAAAAACGTTTACGAAGAGAACTGTACAAAGGAACGCACAACCCGTTATTGGTTTTCCCGGTTCCGTTCTGGAAATTTTGACTTGTAAAATGAAGCTCGTGGTCGTCCGGAGACTTTGGTTAACAATAATGAATTAAAGGCGATTGTGGAAGCTGACGAAACTCAATCTACAGCTGAGCTAGCAGCAGCTTTTAATGTAAGCATCAAAATAATATTGATCCATTTGCGACAAATTGGCAAGGTAAAAAAGCTTGATAGATTGGTGCCCCACGACCTTAACGATCGCCAGCGCAACGTACGCGTCGAGACCTGCCTTGCGCTGCTCAACAGGCAAAGAAATGAAGGAATTTTGAAACGAATTGTTACGTGCGACGAAAAATGGATTCTGTTCGACAATCGAAAGCGCTCAGCAAGTTGGTTAGACTGTAGTTCAGCACCAAAGCAATGCCCTAAACCAAAAATGATCCCTAAAAAGGTGATGGTCACTGTTTGATGGTCTAGTGCGGGTGTGATTCACCACAGCTTTTTACAAAACTGCATGAGCATTAATGCAGATGTACTGTGAAGAACTGGAGAGAATGATGGAGAAGCTTGCACATCTACAACCAGCTTTGGTCAATCGGTTGTCCCCACTGCTGCTTCACGACAACGCGCGACCCCTACTGCGCAACAGACAGTCTCCAAACTGCAAGATAGGGGTTGGAAGCTCTCCCTCATCCGCCATACTCACCAGACCTTCCACCTACCGACTATTACTTTTTCCAAAATTTTGACAACTTTTTAGGGGGTAAAATATTCAATTCCCGAGAGGCAGTACAAAATGCCTTTGAAGAGTTTGTTGCATCCCGTCCAGCTGATTTTTACAAGAAGGGCATCAATAAACTGCCAATGCGTTGGCAAAGATGCGTCGATTGCATGGGTGATTACTTCGAATAACAGAAATAAAAAAGTTTGAAAAAATTAGTACTTTCACTTATTGCATACAAAACGGCAATTTCATAGGTAAAGACCTATTATATGATTACTGAAGTTGAACATAAGCTGATGACTTTTTAGCCAATGTTCTGTAATACAAAAAATATCAATTTTGTCACAGCTCATGAACAATTCAATTTCTAGATGCTTACTAAACATACCTTGAATATTTTGATGCGCTACAGTGAAAGTGTTTGCTGTATAGTTTTCTGAAACCATTCTACATGGTAGGTTTAAGCCAGAGTTGGCCTCTATTGTCCCTAAATCTAGTTTAAAATATTAGATGTTATAGTCAAGTCCTTGGCTGTATCTATACAAGTTGTCTGAACAACTGGTTTAATAGCCAAATTCTTGGCTGTTATGTTAATAAAATAATATAGCGATATTGCTAACTGTCGTTTAGAAAATAAGGAAAGATAACCAAAAATGATCCCTAAAAAGGTGATGGTCACTGTTTGATGGTCTAGTGCGGGTGTGATTCACCACAGCTTTTTACAAAACTGCATGAGCATTAATGCAGATGTACTGTGAAGAACTGGAGAGAATGATGGAGAAGCTTGCACATCTACAACCAGCTTTGGTCAATCGGTTGTCCCCACTGTCAAATACAAATATTGTCTAACATAAGTGTTAGTGTCAATAATATGAAACTTCATATTATAATTCCATATATTATGTAACTGCATATTTAAATTATATCTAAAGTTATTTTCATTCTCCGGCAAACCTTTACTATATGGCAGTGTAAATATAATAGTCTGTTTTAAGTCTAATGCACAAAGTTTGCTATAATAATATAACAAACTTTGCCTATCCAAGTTTCCTCTATTACCAATTAAAACTATTAAAATTGTATCCTGGCTGAACTTAAAATTAGAATTTTTTGTTAATATTTGACAACAATCTAATCCAGGCATGCTGAAATTAGTTACTAATAAATCATTGCTCATATTTGCCAGCAGCTGACCCATACCCTTACTAATCTCATCACTAAATACACACATCAAAAATGTCTAGGGATCAACATATATTATTGCAATAACTTTTCTCCTGATTGATATTAATTAAAAATTTTTGCACCATGCAGGAACATAAGCAACACTATAAAGAAATAGATAAGTTTATTTTTTTTAAAGACAACCCCGCCTAGGAATAAATCCTGTGTCGCGGGGGACTTTATAAACATACATGAAACGGACACAAAGAACACCCAGACTCAGAACAACAATTTGTGGATCACACAAAGTGTTGTCCTACGTGGGATTTGAACCCTTGACACTTGGCGAAGTAGGAAACGGCGTGGTGACCGTTAAACCACTAGGCCAAACGTGCAGTCAAACAAAACTCCCTATCAACTTTTCTGCTGAGAGGCCTATGTATAGCGATGATATTCTCCTAGCCGATTTCGGCCATGGCATCCAGTCTCAACGTAAACCAGCCAACTATATAGTGCACAAGTGTTTGCACTAACACAGGTGCACTCTCTGTACCCTAACTCTTATAATCCGTTGGGACGGTTATCCGACACGACTGGTTCGTGATCAGGCGTAGGACCGACAGTTTTACGTGCTCTCCTAGACACTAAGAACCCAATTTCCAAACTCCGAGCTGTTATTAAGCAATCCGAAGAACTCAATAACACTTTTTGACCCTACCAGAACCCGAGACCTCATGATCAGCTGGCGTATACAGCCTTTAGTAGTCCACTACGAGTAATGAGTAATAGTCTAGTACCATTGATTCTATGGAGGAGGATTGTTGTACGAAATTCTCCTCCATAGAATCAATGGTACATATAACTTGCTCTCCGAGGCACGGGCGTGAAACACCGTCAAACTTCCATATTCCGGGCTATTATTAAGAAATTCTTATAAGTAAAACTCAACAGCACTTTTGGCCCGTCCTGGAAATTTAAATGAAGACCTCTCGATCGGCAGTCGCATAACCTGACCTTTCACTATGTCCTTACATAGAATTATCGATACTGTACCCTCAAGCCTCTAAGCGAAAAAAAGTAAATGTCATAATAACATTTAAGACTTCATCATAGCTAAGCCCGAGTATGTGCATATACGTATGTATTTAAATGCGTGTGTGTGTACAATTCAATGTAACTGTGGCCTCCTTTGTGTGTCGGTCTATTCTTTTATTTTTAATTAATCGCAGGACATGTTGCAATAGTTTTATTCGAAATGCCAGTGAGAAATTAAATTTAAGTAGTGTTTCATTGTGTATGTGTCCGTGTACCTATAGTGGTCTATTCATATTTCTAAAAAGGAGATGCATTAATTCTGATGTGTCCTAGTTTTCTTTATTCACTAGGTTTCACCTGTAACTTTCCTCGCTTTAAAGTAGATTTTATCTATTAAAATGTGTTAATTACTAAATTGTATTAGCTGAATAGTATTTTTTATTAGGTATGGGCTTATTTAATTCTCTTTTTAAACCCTCACAACATTCTTGACAGATTTCATGATAAACAGTTCAGTAGTTAAGGTGGGAAAGTGTAAAAAAAAATGTGGCACTCTGGGACTACCGCGGTAAAGCTATTGCATAGCAATTTTGGGTGTCCATGGGCGGCGTTAATCGCTTACCATCAGGCGATACGTCTGCTCGTTTGCCCCCGATTACATAAAATAAAAAAAAACTAACATACAACTATCTATAACGAATACTGCTTCGTACATTTCTAATAGGTCTTTACCTATGAAATTGCCGTTTTGTATGCAATAAGTGAAAGTACTTATTTTTTCTAACTTTTTTATTTCTGTTATTCGATGTAATCACCCATGCAATAGACGCATCTTTGCCAACGCATTGGCAGTTTATTGATGCCCTTCTTGTAAAAATCAGCTGGACGGAAGGCAACAAACTCTTCAAAGGCATTTTGTACTGCCTCTCGGGAACTGAATTTTTTACCCACTAAAAAGTTGTCTAAATTTTGGAAAAAGTAATAGTCGCTAGGTGCAAGGTCTGGTGAGTATGGCGGATGAGGGAGAGCTTCCAACCGCAGCTCTTGCAGCTTGGAGACTGTCTGTTGCGCAGTATGGGGTCGCGCGTTGTCGTGAAGCAGCTCGTGCTTTCCATCAGGCAGAGTAGAGTCGCTTTGGCAGGTTCATATATATATATAATCTTCACAGATTGATCTGAAATTTTACCTCTATAAAGGTATCTGAAGGTTTCAAGAACCGGACCAAATTGGTTCACCCAGACGAAAGTTCTGAGGTAACTTAAAAAAAACAGTTGAATTGAGAACCTCTTCCTTTTTTGAAGTCGGTTAATTAGTATTTCTTAAGCACCAAATCCTGGCTTTACATTACAATGTAAAGTCAACAGTATCTAGTTAATAACTATATCAGTTCACATTCTGTAACACGATCTGAGTTTCAAGTAATGTTAGTAACGAAATATTCTAAGTGTGCACCCGCTTGCGTCACTTTTGAGAGCGAGTCTTGTTTATACATTCGTATCTGAACGTGAGTAAAACTGAACTTTGACGGAGATACATATTCATAGATAAAATATGTATTACTTTTGTACGTAAATACTGGAACACATGGTATAAAAATACAGATAGATAGATAGATAGATAGATATTCTTTATTGCACACCATAAAATGAAATATACAATGAAGACAGTCAAAAAAAAACAGTGATACAATGGGCGGCCTTATCGCAGACTGCGATTTCTTCCAGGCAACCTTTAGATGGACTATACTAGTGATTTGTAGTTTGTGGTGCACATTTAGAGTTTACGTATAAAAGCAATATTACATAACAGAATTACAAAGATACATATATATCCTCTCTCACACATATATACATACACTTACAGACATATAAATTAATATGAATACATACATAAACATACATATATAAAGCAGATAGTTATTGCAGAGATAGGTAGTGATCCTTGACGAGTTTCTTGAAACTGTTTATTGATTGTGCCTGCCTTACGGCTTCCGGCAAGGAGTTCCACAGGCGTGCAGCTTGTACTGTAAAAGATTTATCAGTGAAAGTTGTGGAGTGTGTTGGTATTTCCAAGGTTCGATTTTCCGATGACCTTAAGCATCGTGTATGTGTGTCATGAACAAAGACAAATCGTTTCTTTAAGTAGGATGGTGTAGTAGGGTTAAATAGGACATTATAAAGTAGGGAGAGGATATGTGTATTCCGGCGAAGTCGAATTGGGAGCCACTTGAGTTTTTTACGAAATTCGGATATGTGATCATATTTGCGTAGACCAAAAATGAATCTGATACAAAAATTCTGAAGCCGCTCAAGTTTATCCAGTTGGTCCTCGTTCAGGTCGAGATAGCTGACATCGGCATAGTCGAGAATGGGTAGAAGAATTGATTGCGCAAGCTCAACTTTGGTGGCAGTTGGGAGAAAATTGCGTAGTCTTCTCAAACACGCTGCAGAGGCGAATATTTTTCGACTAACATTTTGCATTTGTGTATTCCACGAGAGCGTTTTGTCGATGTATATCCCTAAGTTTTTAATTCTATCGCTGATTGGAATTGTTACTCCCCCGAAAGACACCCGCGGCAGTGCCTGCCAGTTAGTCTTTGCGATAAGTCTGGAACTGCCGATGACTGTCACTTGAGTCTTACTGGGATTAACTTTGAGGCCATACATTGTTGTCCATTGACATATGTTGTTGAGATCTTTATTTATGACATCAATACCTAGATGCAACTCATTATAGTTTGTTTGAAAATATATTTGTAAATCATCTGCGTATAGGTGGTAGGAAGAAAGAAGTTTATTTGTGATGTTTTTAATGAAAATTTAAAATAGCAAAGGAGATAAAACGCCACCCTGTGGTACCCCAGCAGATGTATTCAACCAGGTGGAGTAGTTGTCATCAAAGCGGACACGCTGCCGGCGACCAAACAGGTAACTACGAAAGCAGTCAACAGCTGATGGAGATATGTTGAGAGAGTTTAATATGGCAAGGAGAACGTCAAAGTCAACTGTATTAAAGGCGTTGCTAAAGTCTAACAGACACAACACAGTGAGTTTTCCATTTTCCATACCTTCCCTTATATCATCCGTTATATTAACGACAGCGGTGGTTGTGCTGTGGCCAGGACGAAAACCAGATTGGAATGGGTTAAGGAGGTTATTTCTGCAAAGGAATGAATTGAGTTGGTTATGGATAAGGCGCTCGAGGACCTTTGAAAGGAAGGGTAAGATGGAGATAGGTCGATATTCGGAAAGGGATACGGGGCTACGATTCTTAGGTAAAGGAGTAATCTGGGCCTCTTTCCATTTTGATGGAAATACGCTGTTTATGATGGATTCATTCAGTATATGGGTGATTATGGGCAAAATTTGATCTAGGATAAGGAGGACCATGTTGCGACTAATAGAATCCGCGCCAGTAGCATTAGATGTAATGGACCGAATACTCTTCTCAACATCACAAGCAGATACTTGACTAAGAATTAAAGGAGGGTGGTCAGGGGTTGGAAGTGTTGAAAGATAGTTTAATGTGTTAATTTTGGTTGTCTTATTAAATTCAGACGAAGCAGAGAAGTGTTGGTTAAGTAAATTAATATCAAGAACGTTACGGGACAATTCTTGACGTTGTTTACCAATCCCTAAAGACCGAAGAAATTTCCAGACTTTAGCTGGATCACCGTTTTGTACGGAGCTATGAATATGTTGGCGTTGTGCATTCCTACACACCTTGTTGCAGTGATTTCGCAGATTTATATATTTTACCTTGTTGTAATCGGTAGGTCTTGCTTTAAATTTCGATTTTGCCGCAGCTTTGCGCTTAATTACTTTTTTAATTTCATCTGTAAGCCAGGGTGATGGTAAATGCCTCATCTTGACTGGTCGGACCGGTGCGTGTATGTCATACAGAGCTATTATATTATTATTAAAGATATCTATCCTTTCGTCATTGGATGACGCTGATAGAAGAGGAACCCAATCGATCTTCTCTGCATCCTTTCTAAGTAGATCAAGGTTTATACCACCAAAATTGCGCTGCATCAAAACCTTCGACTTTGCCTTAGGGGGACGGGTCTTATATGAGAGAAACAGGAGATCATGGTAGGAGAATTCGTCTGCTGCGCACTGTCCATGTTTGGCAACGCGATCGCCTGACGAAACAAGAATTAGATCAAGAAGAGAAGGGGTACAGTTAGGAAAATTATGGGTGGCATTTAGAGGAAGAAGGGAAAGGTTATTGGATTCAACAATGGAAAGAAGTGCTGAAGAACGATAGTCGTTTTTGAGTAGGCAAGTGTTAAAGTCACCCATAATAATGGCTTGGCTATATAATGGTAGGAAGGATTGTAGGAGATTATCGAAGGAACAAAAAAAGTTGATACGTAAAGAGGGACAGTAGTAAACCCCCAATAGTAGTTTTAAATGGTGCAGCTCGACTTCTATGAACAAGTGCTCACCCGCGTTTGTGGATGGTGGCTGTGCAGATATACTGACCACCTTGTGAGGTATGTAATGGCGGAGATAAATAGCGACCCCACCACCACCACCTTCTGTTCGATCATTTCTTATAAGTGTGAAACCAGGCAAAGAGTAAGAGGATGAAGGAAGACAGGGCTTAAGCCACGACTCCGAAACAAGAATAGCGTGAATGTCTTTGGAATGGAAATTTGTCAGCATATCGGGGATGTATGGCATTCCGAGATACATAGAGGACGAGATGACGTCATCATCACTATCGCTGGTTCAGTGTTACCAGTAGTGTTAACTCCCCAACCACTATTATTACCTTTGTGAAATCGATAGAACAATAAAGTTTTACGTTATCATATACACACATCAAAAGTGTCTAGGGATCAACATATATTTTTGCAATAACTTTTCTCCTGATTGATATTAATTAAAATTTTCTTTAAGGATTCATCAAATAAAGTGTTTTCGTTTGTCACAGTAACGATAAACCAAGTCACCTTTGCATTAATAAAGAAATTTGCCATTTTCCTAATAAAGGGATTTTTGACATTTGAACCACTAACATTAAAGTTCGAAAAAAAGACTGAAATAACAGTTTTCTTTAAAATTTTATTAGGTAACTTAAACAATTAATAATCCGTGTTTCTACCGCGAACACTAACAACACAAGAACATCGGTTTGGCATACTCAAAATGAGTTCATCCAAATCACGCTGTGGAATGGCCGCCCATGTTCGTTGCAACAACAAAAAAAGGTCTTCTTGCGACTGGATACCCTCCATATTCGGCAGAGCTCTTCTCTGTAGCATATCCCATGCATGCTCAATCGGGTTCAAGTCTGGCGACTGAGCAGGCCAGGGCAGGACATTGATGTTAGCTGCGGCGAGAGTCTGTCTTACAACTCTTGCGGTGTGCGGTCGTGCATTATCATGCATTAACTGAAATAAGGGACCGATTTGCACTTGTAGAGGAACGATGACGTCTGATACAATCGTCTCAGCATAAATTTGAGCGTTGAGGTTGCCTCTGATCCAAATCAACTCAGTTCTTCCGCCGATCCAAATACCCGCCCATACCATGATGGTTCCACCACTATAAGGATGGACTTCCTGGCAGGATTTTAATCGCTGTTGGCGTCCAGGGGTTCTCCAGTGTCGTATACGTCTTGTATCCGGTCTCATACCAAAACGAGACTCATCAGAAAAGCACACGAGACGCCATTGTTCTTCTGCCCAATTTCTGTGTTCAAGAGCCCATTGATATCGAATCCTACGATTGTGCATTGCTATAGGTGGTACCCGTAGCGGTCTTCGGGAATGAAGGTTCACTTCATGCAAGCGGTTTCTGACTGTTTGGTCGCTAATTAAGTTCCCTGAAGAGTGATGAAGTCTCACGGCTAACATCATGGCGGTTATTGTTGGAGCTCTTCGAGTTAAGATTTGAATGTATCGGTCTTGTCTCCGTGTGGTGCAGCGATACCGTCCTCCATGGCGCTCAGCCACGGTACCAGTGCTTCGGTAACGTGTCCAAAGTCGACTGATAACACTCTGACTTGTATTCAGAGCTAAAGCCACAGTACGTTGCCGGGAACCAGCTTCTATCATTCCCACGGCTCTGAGCATTTCTTCCCTGCTTAAATGACGTCGCCGCTCCATAATAACGTTGGTTTTAATCAGTAGTAGGGAAACAGTAGCACTAATAATGTCTTCAATGCGTTGTATGTTTTTATAGGGAAAATATTGACAGCTGATTTTCATCTTTTACTCGAATTTGATTGACAGTTCCTGATTCAAATTATGAAATGCACCAAAAAGGATCCATATAAATTTATAAAATCATAAATTTATTACAAAGCCACATCTCAATCTCAAGAAATCCGCATAAAAATGCTTGATCCCAAGACACTTTTGATGTGTGTATTACATTTTTGTTTTTTTATAGTTTTTGAAATGTTCTGTGTTGTGATGGACTTATTAATATTGTCTGTATGCAACAAAGAGGTGCCACAAACCAGGTCAGACTGAGCCGGTGAGCATTTACTCCTACTTGAGTCATTGTCTTTCAGCGATTGACCCTGATTACAATTACATGAATGAGAATCCACCAGCTCATTCATTGCCAGCATGTACTCCCTCATTTGTTTCTCAGAACTATTATATTTATTTGTCACAGACACAAGTTTCTCACTAAGACAGTCTCTGAGAATTAAGTTTTTGTATTTCTAGTTTATGGTTCAAGTGACAATTTTTTAATTCTACTGAGTACATATCTAATTTTTCAAGTAATAATAATCTCTCTCTATTTATTTTAACATTCTTAATAAAAAAACCTCAATGCTAAGGGTAGTTGATTAAGGAACATGCTCTGTAATATTTAATTAATAGCACTGTGTGCTCGGCAGCATTCCCTTTACCAACACCGCGAGAGAGTGTCTATCACGATAGCCAATTTTATACGGAATTAAATCATAGAAAAAAAAAATAGGTGGTTGTTCCACCTTAATGGTAGTTGGTAGTGGAGGACTGACACTTTTACTCACTTCATAACGTAACCAATTTTTAACTGTTTTCTTACATCGACGGCAGCATCCGAAAAAAATTGCCATCGCCAGCATAACTGCCATTACGGTCAAAATAATACCAAATGTTCTCAACTTATCTTGTACGGCCTCGTGATTGTTTTCCAACGTCTGGTTGATAGTTACTGCGTTGTCCGCTTGAGACTTACTTGCGTACATCTTATGGTTGTAGGTAGGTTTTTTGATTGTGTTGATAGCGAACAGCCAAATTCACGAGTACCACGGTGATGAGACTTATAAGTTACTAGCTTTTACACGCGGCTTCGCTCACGAAGACTTTCACCCCCTGATTTACCCCCTTAGGGGTGGAATTTCAAAAATTCCTTTCTTAGTGCTCACTTACTTTATATAAAGAACCTACATGCAAAATTTCAGGATTCTAGCTTCAACGGTTTGGGCTGTGCGTTGATCTCTGGGTATGTCAGTCAGTCCCCTTCCTCTTTTATATATGTACTAGCTTTTACACGCGGCTTCGCTCACGAAGACTTTCATCCTCTGATTTACCCCCTTAGGGGTGGAATTTCGAAAATTCCTTTCTTAGTGCTCACTTACGTTATATAAAGAACCTAAATGCAAAATTTCAGGATTCTAGCTTCAGCGGTTAGGGCTATGCGTTGATCTCTGGGTATGTCAGTCAGTCCCCTTCCTCTTTTATATATGTATATAGATTCTGATGAATGTAAGAATATATAATACCATTTATACTCACAATTTGCTGATTCTGAAGTCCTCATTCCAGCTGTTTATGTAAAATCTTACTTTAAGTAATCTAAGCGAAAAATAAAAATAAAAACTGTTCTTAATAAATCAAATTTTATGAAATAGTTCAACTTACTACTTACCTACGAGACTGTTTGCACTAAAAACTGAAAAATATAAACTTTTTATAAAAAAAAACCGACTTCCAAAAAAACAACTTCCAATATCTCTAAGAGACAAAATAACTAAAAGAATATGAAGAACAAATTAAGGCAATACTTCTTGCCATGACAAAAACAAACCACTAAAAGCTATACACGCTAAAAAGATGAATAAAAATGTTAAATACCAACTTGTCTAATACATGAAACAACCTGTATCGCAGTAATTTTTAGTTTGCTTGGTTCTATTTTACTTTTTTCTAATCGCACCCTCACAAGTAATTCCGATAAACAAAAAGTGGCCAGTGCGAACAGCGAGCGTTCTACGCGCCCATGTATTTGATGCGGGTTTTTGTTTAGCATCTACCCACGATATGCGTTTGTGTAATGTGATTGTGTAATTTATTTATTGTAATCGATGAGCTTGATGCACGGAAAATCTCTAATGAGATTGTGATTGCATTAATTGTAAGCACATTTGTAACAGTTTTATTATATGAATAAATAAATAAATAAAAATAAATAATAAACAACCAACGAAAACTCTCTGCCAAAAAACACTAAAAAGCGTAAAATAAACTGGCTCTTCATAAATTGCTATGTGCCAATTCTTGTCTATACCTAATTCTTTATTCATTTAAATAGTAGTATTAAAAATTATAATGTGTACTAGGTACCTAAAATCTGTTTGAATCGGTGCCAAGCCAAAAATAATACGAACGAACAATTACAAAAATCTAAGCGATAGTCGCTTGGCACCGACTTCAAACAGATTCTAGGTACCTAGCACACATTATAATACTACTATTTGAATGAATAAAGAATTAGGTATAGACAAGAATGAGCACATAGCAATTTATGAAGAGCCAGTTTATTTTACGCTTTTTAGTGTTTTTTGGCAGAGAGTTTTCGTTGAATGTTTTTTTGGAAGTCGGTTTTTTTTATAAAAAGTTTTTATTAAATGCAAAAGTTAAAGGTTTATGGTCGGTAAAAATCAATAAATTTCGTCCCTCTACCATATTACGAAAATGAATTATTGCTAAATATACAGCCAATAACTCTCTATCGTACGTACTGTACTTCTTTTGAGCTTCATTAAGACGTTTCGAAAAATCACCTAATGGTGTCCGCGTATTAACTTCTAGCTGTTGTAGCACTGCGCCTAATCCTGTGTCAGATGCGTCGGTCATGAGAGATAACGGAGTATTGGTTGATGGATATGACAGTGTAGCTGCTTTCTGTAAATTTACCTTACATTGTTGAAATTCCTTATCAGCTTCGTCCGTCCATTCAATCCGCGTCTTATCTCGCCCTTTTGACTTGTGAAGATAACCATTAAAAAAAATCTGATGATTAGCTGCTTTTGGTATATGAGACCTATAAAAATTCAACATACCTAAAAATCTTCTGAGCTCTTCCACGGTCGTGGGTCTCGGGTATTCCACGATAGCCTTGACCTTCTCGGAAAGTGGTTTAATTCCACTCGGTGAAACTTCATGACCTAAAAATTATAATTTTTCCTTTCCAAAGACACATTTTGTAACATTAATAGTTATACCATATTTATCAAACCTTTTAAATACTTCCTCGAGGTGTTTTTTTTGTTCTCCTCGATACTACTACTAGCTATTATTACGTCATCAATAAATGTAAACAAGAAATCTAACCCTTGTAACACGGTTAGAAAAAAAAAAGAAAGTATGATTCATAAAACGCTGAAATTTTTGTGCTGCATTACGCAAACCAAACGGTATTCTTACGAATTCATACAAACCAAAAGCTGTTATGATTGCAGTTTTTTCAAAATCTTCCTGCGCCATTGGTATACAGTGAAAAGCACGGTTTATATCTAACTTAGAGAATACTTTCTTACTATGTAATACATATGTAAAATCTAGTAGCCTAGGAACCGGATATCTGTCAGGCTTAGTTTGGGCGTTTAATTGCCTATAATCGCCACAAGGGCGTTCACCACCATCATTCTTAGGAACACACTGGATTAGCCCACGGGCTCTTACTGGGCCTACAAATACCCTGTTCTTGCATCTGTTTAAAAATATCTTTGACTTTACTATACCTGTGAGGCGGAAGAGGTCTCGCTCGCGCTCGTACAGGTTGTCCAGATGTCCTGTGGAGACATCTGGACAAGGGAGGATCCTCCGACCAGGCGAGGTGATCATGCCTGGCGGGCCAACATGGGCCGAGGTTGCTGGCTGGCTGTGAGACTTGTTGTGGGAGTGAACAAGATGACTTGACGGGTTCACTAATAAATCTGTAAGTTGGCATATGACGTCTTTAGGTAACTTTGATATCACCACTTGAAATTTAATTAAATCACTCATATTTTGTAGATTAAGGACTGATTCAATCTGTAGAAAACAACACTATGTTAATACACGGTAACAATAGGCTAGTTGACTAAATTTTAAAAATGGTATACTAATATACCTTAATATCTATTATACCCCAACAATCCATTATTTATGAAATTATCGAATATCTTCAATGTTTATTTATCATTTGCAAAAAACAATTTAATTTTCTCTCGAAAACGCTCATGACTGTCGTGGCGTCTTAAATGGCGTCACGCCGTGCTAAACAAAACTGATTGTGTATTGAAATCAAAGTGTTCTATAATAAAAACGAATTGTTCGTATTATAAGAAGTGTGTAGAAACTCTAAACAAATTATTTATATATTATTATGTTCCTAACAATCAACAAGTACGAAAAAAGTGGCTAACACCAGTTAGCAAGGAGGGATGATGCACATTGTTTATCAACAAATACAAGAATGTATTTTTGAGAAGATCATTTTGATGTCACAAATAATGTAGGTGATTTAAATGTGTTAAAACAAAATTAGTGAATTTTCCTCAAGAATATCTATAAAACATTATCATATTAGTTGAGGTTAAGTATTTTGTTATTTAGAACATATTTTAATTATTGCTATTAGCCATGCTAAATACTGATTTCATAGTGATATTGACTTCAGTGACTAAGAATAATTATATTATCAAAGTGACAAACAATGCTAAATTTGAAAAATATTATCAAGTAACGCGTTCTGTTCTATGAAAACGTCAACCACAACAATGATATTTTGCACGGCCTGACGTAATAATTTCTGATTCGTGTTTACAGTCACGTGGTTTAATGGCTATTTTTTCCGAATTTCTTTTGTAGAAATAATAATAATCTTAAATTTTTAAGTTAAATTGATTTGTTTATTCTTATCTCCACGTCATAATTAATAATTAGAAATTCTAATTCATCCGATTTATTGTTAGTGGACACATGCCTATTACATAATAGCTAATATTACACGACAATGTACTGGGAATGACTATCTACTACAGTTAACTCAGAGCGACTTAACTGCTGAGACTGGTGTTCTGCTCAGCAGTGTTGCCACCTTGCAGAAAACTTTTTCACTAGTTTTGGTTTGATATATCACCAGATTTAGGGATATTTTTAGCTAAAAAAATCCCCAGAATTCACTAGAATTTAAAATTCATTATAATGATTCATTCAAATAACTTAAGATGTTACTTGTAAAATTAATGTTTAAAATTAAAGTTCATAAATATTAAATTAAAATCATCAACATCAAACATTAACATGTCGGTGAATCGAACCCATAAGATTTTCCGCCACCAAAAAGGGCTCAACGCGGCCATAGACGTTTTCACTTCGAAAATGTCAATCAACTTCAAATACTTCTGCTGGTATTTTTTAACCGACTTCAAAAAAAGGAGGAGGTTTCTCAATGCGACCGTATTTTTTTTTTATTTGTGTTCGGGGATAACTTCGTCGTTTACGAACTGATTTTGATTATTCTTTTTTAATGGAAAGGAGATATCCCAACGGTGGTACCATGATAAGGACACTAAGATCTGATGATGGCATCCAAGAGAAATCGTGTCGAGTCGAGAATCGAGTATGGGGCATTTCACGTGAAGCGGACAACGAAAAAAGGGTCAGGATTCCGATTTCATTTATATTTTAGTATGTTATAGCTACGCCCACTACTAGCCCACTGGGTCGGTACGGTCGGTACGGCCGTCACGGATTTTTTTAGAGGGGGTGCGCGCACTGAATCGGGCGTTCCGCCGTTCAGGCGTTCCGCACTGTCCGATCTTTTTAATGAACTAATTAAACATCAATGTGAGTTTTAATAGGTACCTCATGTGTATATGTTTACATTAAGGCGTGTCTCCTGCTCCCAAAAATAACAAAACAAACTAGTGAAATGTTTTTGCAAACCATGTTAGCAGACCATTGCCGTCTCCTGCGACTTTAAACAAACGTCACACACGAACATCAAACATAGGGATACGGTGTCAATTAGAAAGTATCGATACTGTACTCATGAGTAGCATGGAATAAAAAGTATCGTACTCATAAAAGTGTCGAAACGGAATTATCTAAAAGTATTATTGTATCGATACGCCACATTTTTTCGAAACTGAGAACTATAATATTGAAACTTGGTAAGTAGATGTATTCTGTGAACCGTATTAAGATTTTCACACAAAAATAGAAAAAAAACAAGAAATTTTTGGGGGTATAATATATATGGGAAATACTTAGAACTGAAACGCAACAATTTTTTTTTCATCACGTCCATAGCTATGGGTATCTATGGATAGGTCTTTAAAAATGATATTGAGGTTTCTAATATCATTTTTTTCTAAACTAAATAGTTTGCGCGAGAGACACTTCCAAAGTGTTAAAACGTGTCCCCCCCGCCCCCCCCCTGTGACTTCTAAAATAAGAGAATGATAAAATAAAATAAAAATCTGATGTAAATTGCCATGCAAACTTCAACCGAAAATTGGTTTGAACGAGATCTAGTAAGTAGTTTTTGTTAATACGTCATAGATCGTAAACCACAATTTGTCTTTCATTCAATCAACTCATTTATAAAAAAAAAAATATTATGTTTGCTGCTACGGAACCCTTCATAGGCGAGTCCGACTCGCACTTGGCCGCTTTTTATTTTTGATTGACGGATTGGAAAATCATTCCATAATAGAACATGACATAAAAAACAAATGTCGTTACAGATCCCAAATGAGTAACAAAATAGTTATTTAATTTTGGAAATAATTTAAGTGATAGTGCTCATAGTGCTGATGTTAGGTAACCTTTTAATATTATTTAATTTGTCCTTTATAGTATAAATATTAATAATATTAGTAGTAATATAAGTTCAGTTCAGTTTCATTATACGAGAAGCATAAAATGAAAATATGTATGAATAAGTATCAGCTTCTTAATTATAACGAAATTGATCACTGGTCAGCAAGTCGATAACATCCAATTTGTAAATCAAAACTGTGGAGGGACGGGTGTGATGTCCTTCCAACACAAAGAGAGGATCCTCCGACCGGGCGAGGTGACCATGCCTGGCGGGCCAACTGCCCAACGGTTGATGTTGGGATGTTGTATATATTATTATCGGCGTGAGAACTTTCACTGCGCGATTCAGGATTGGTAGTTTCTTAGTTTTCCTTCCTTACTATGTAGTTCAGTGTAACTTTGGTTGTTGGCGCTGTAGTATGTCATGTTGTTGTTGCGCTGTATGTGGAGGTCGCCACAAAACGATTAATCTTTACTTCCGCAACGACTAAAATGAAGAATGTTATGTGGTAAATGCACAACCCTATGTTAGCAAATGAAATCGCCCTGCCCCCCCTTGCAGGCGAACACGGGGATGTTTTCCGTCCGCTCCGGATAACGCGTTTGCTTGTTAAAAATAACAAAACAGTTAGGCCACGCCCATATTTTGATAAATATGTGATGTTTGGTGTTTAAAAACATAAAACAGAGTCGCAGGAGACCCGGCTTTAGAACTCTGAAAAGAAGTAAAAAAGCACGAATCTTGATATTATTGAACAAAATACTGAATAGATTTAGTTTTTATATCAGAAATATAGTATACTAAATGAACCCCGCGGTGTTACCCGCGTTTATAAGGGTTCCGTGCCAAAGACAAAAAACGAAACCCTTATAGATTCGTCATGTCCGTCCGTCTGTCTGTCTGTCCGTCCGTATGTTACAGCCATTTTTTTACGAAACTATAAGAACTATACTGTTGAAACTTAGTAAGTATATGTATTCTGTGAACCGCATTAAGATTTTCACACAAAAATAATAAAAAACAATAAATTTTGGGGGTTCCCATACTTAGATGTGTGTGTGGGCACTTCCTAAGTGGTAAAATGTGTCCCCCCCCCCTGTAACTTCTAAAATAAGAGAATTATAAAACTAAAAAAATATATGATGTACATTACCATGCAAATTGGTCCGAAAATTGGTTTGAACGAGATCTAGTACGTAGTTTTTTTTTAATACGTCATAAATCGTAAACCGCAATTTATCGATCAAAGTTACAACGAACTACAAGAACTTTTATATTATGTTACTTGCTGCTTCGGCCCTTCATGGGCGAGTCCGACTGGCACTTGGCCGCTTTTTGTAGTACCGCGGGTAATGCCGCGGGACAAATTTAGTCTAAAAAGTAACCTTAGTTACTCCTTAGATCATCAGCTATCTGCCAATGAAAGTCCCGTCAAAATCGGCCCAGCCGTTCCAGAGATTACCCGGAACAAACAAACAGATAGACGGACAAAATTAAAAAAAAATGTTATCTTGGTACATGTACCGTGTATACATACATAGGTATGCATTTATTAAAAAGCAGTTATTTTAATATTGCAAACAGACACTCCAATTTATTTATTTGTATGTATTGATTAGAAATAGTGAAAATTAAGAAATAATCTCACAATGATAATAATTCTGATATTCTCAACGCATCTAGCGCAAGGCAAGTAATTCTATGACGATATCGAATATTATAGATCATTCCAGATACTCCAAAGAGTTCAAAGCCCTATATATAAGCGGAGCGTGTTAGTATCCATATTCATATATATAAATATATGTATAAATGGATGTAGTTAAATATATTATACACACATATTATTATAAGTTATATGTTTATTATATAGTGTTATGTGTATCGCATGTACCTATGTAAATATGCATTTGTGACTGTGCGTAGGACTGTGCATGCGCACGTATCATGTATCTGAGGTATTTAATGCATGGGTGTGATGTATGCAGTGTTGCGTACAAGCATATTGTATATAGAGACTCAACTGAGTCCACAGACAAACTGTTTAAAACAGTTTTGTGGACCTTATGTTTTAGAATAAGGTTTTATTATTGTGAACAATAAATTTTCATAAAAAAAAAAAAAAACCGTACAGGCGAGTATTGTTTCACGATACAGCGGATTAACATCAAAGCGATTCTCAAATGCGACTAATGAGTGATTTAGTGAATTATTGTCATAAAAGTGTTGTCAATAAATAGTGTGTTTTTTTGGTAATCAACCGACTACTTTTATTTAGATAATACATGGCTCGTAATAGTAAAATAGGAATAATAAATTTCAGTGGTGGATTTACCACTAGGCTGAGTAGGCTGGAGCCTAGGGCGGCGAATTTTAGGGGGCGGCAAATTTTGACGAATTTTTTTTTATACAGAAATAATAATTATTATATTACAAACGGAGAAAAAAGAGACACTGTATTATGCAGTGTACCAAATACTCTCAACTTTAATACTATTTTAAAAATTACTAAACGCTTTGTAAAAAAAATCTTTGAAATTAAGTGTTTTTAAAACATCTCCATAGCAGTTTAATATTACAATTAAAATTACTAATTTTGACTAACTTCCTGGTCCTTAATCACTATTGAGGGCGGCATGATGTCCTAGAATGCACCGCACCGCCAGTTTCACCGGGCGGCGGAGAATTAAATTCGAATAGACATTTTCATACCTGGTCCTTTTCGCCGCCTCTTTCTGCGTGATATCATCTTCGCAGAAGGAGGGAAAACATCTACCGCTACCGATCATGGTGCGGACCATGGTGAGTACCACAGTTGGCAGCGAGAGTTGTTCTCCGATAACTGCATTGATAATTCAACGCTGCGATGCCCAAGTACTGGCACACCGAATCGGCTAAATACATCGGACAGGCGGGATTCAACTAACTCCTAGTAACCACGTGCAGATAATTCCCAATGCATCCGTGCTCGGAAAGAACCTGCTTTACCCGGAAAGAATCCCAAATGTATATTTTAGCCAACGCGCACACCGCATGCGTAGACACGATGTGATGTCCGCGTATCTCTCTGACCAACAATACTCTCCAAGGGTGACCAAGGCGCGCCCTACTCTGGGCGGTCAGAGCTAGCGTCCACACCGGGGTACCGTATATCGCGTTATCGACCGGAGAATTCCGCGTACAGCCTTCTCACGATGCTCGGTTTACCCAAATTGGGCAAAAGTCGCAGAGGAAACCAGCTTTTGAGCAAGCTGTCGAAAGTGCTCGTCAAAGAGCCAACTACCTTTTAGGAACGGGCCTTTCAGCGGTCCCCACTCTCTGGCAGCTTGCGGCTCTGTCAACGATTGGATTCGCCGTCAACGTCGTCTATGCTGGTGATCAGCCCTGTTCCGATCTCGCTCAGCGGTCTCTTTCTAGTGCATTCCATCTTCACAAATAGAGGCCACTGCGCCCCAGCCCTTCAATCAGCTTTAGTTGCTGGTGGGAACAGATCTCGTCCGTGGTATTGCGCCACCTCCTCGCGTTCGATCTTATTCAGATACTCAACTAAGCAACCATGCCCATCTGCGTCATCTGGTAGGTAATCCGACCGGCCTCCCTGCCTACCTAAGCTTCGAGGTGAGGCAGATAGGCATCAACAATTCGTTGACGCCCATTTTGTGGCTGCTCCAGCCACGCGCGCCATTGTGCCAAGGCCTATTAGTGAGCGTTTTACCGCATTTCAAGCTCGTCCTGGTCTTCCCTGCTCTTACCCCGGCGGGTAGCACGTGTCTGGTCATAGACCTTCGCGTCCATGTCCACCAGGATATCAAAAGGCGGGAAACGAACCAGGACTGTCGCCCCGCCTCTGATGAGTTGGTGCGGTATCCTCGTACGATCCGAATGGCCGCTACCCGATCTCTTGATTGAGCTTGGCTCGACAGCAGGAGGAGGCCAATAGACGCTTAGCCCATATTGGCGCTCCGTAGAGGGACATAGATAGTAACACCGCACTAAAGAACGGGCCTATACTCTTTGCGCTGTAGCACGGTGCTGGTGACAGTTGCCTGTACGACGTTGACTAGAACATTCTGGTTGGTTTAATTTAATTTACTACAGTTATTAATGATTTGATATATTGCGAATGTGGTACAGCTTAAATATGTACTAAGTCATAATTTGTAAATCGCGGCAACTTTCAAGAGTGAAACGAAATGTTACTGAAACTGTCACCCGCACCATGCTACATGCCAAACAGTATAGATACATTGTTTGGGATTGGACCGGTACGAGGACCGAATTGAATACGATTGAGGCGATATTTTTTGTGACGATAGCAGAAGCAGGCCAGGGTTTGATCTTTAGAACCTGGAAGGAGAGATTGTGGTATATCTCATCTGTAAACCGTAGATAGCTCGAAATCTGTCAGGGTACCAGAAGTTTCCTATCTAAGTTACATCTAGTGCATGTTAATTGCCTAAAACATATTTTACCTGAAATACCTATTGTTTATTTATTTTTATTTTGTTTTGGAAATGTAGATATTTTATTTGTGTATATGTATTTATTTTATTTACTTGTATTAGTATCTATAATAATATTTATTTTGTCATTTACTTTTATCGAATTCACTTAAATTCCTTTATATTTTTTTTTTGCAAAAACTGCCCATGAATTCGACTTTTTAATTTTTTTACAATCTTTTTTTTCCATCCCAAGGTTGCCTGGAAGAAATTGCTTTTTAGCGATAAGGCCGCCATTTGTACATGGTAATTTAATTGATTTGTTACTTTTATGTAAACTGTAATATCTTGTATACAATAAAGTTTATTCTATTCTATCCTAGTTCCTCGGCTACTAGTACCAAAGACAGAGTTGTTTAAATCGCCGCATCTGTGACGGGTGGAACATCATTCACGTTCTTCCCATCGTAGAGGCCGTAAACGGGGACGTGAGTTCCACCTGTATTGTAGGGAAACTTTTCTGCTCCTGCAGAAATTGATTGAAGGCAAACTCTGAAGAGTCTCCAAAATAGGGGCCTAATGAAGCGGATGACGATAATTGTAAGTCCGTGCCTTTAGGGTGATTACGGTGACTGAGACACAACTGAGACTTATTCCCCCTCCCCCTAAACACCGTATAGCATTACTCGGTTCGATTGCGACACACTACCCATGAAAACTCCTGTAAAATGATGGCTTGCAATGGTTTCCACAAAATTTTAATAGCCTACTGGCGGCAAATATGTAAATCCGCCACTGATAAATTTATCGTAACATTGTATAACCTTATTGAAACTAGAAAGTTTTAGTAGTAACTTTTTTATATGAAATAAACTTGTCTATAGTTATACACATAAATAAAATTGGAGTGTCTGTTTGTAATATGTATTAAAATAACCGCTTTTTACTAAATGCAAATGTATATATATATACGGTACAAGTACAAAAAATGTATTTTTTAAATTTTTTGTCTGTCTGTCTGTTTATTACGAGTAATCACTGGAACGGCCGAACCGATTTTGACAGGACTTTCACTGATAGGTAGCTGATGATATAAGGAGTAATTTATGCTACTTTTTTTCGAACTAGCTTCCGCATCCGCGGTACGACAATAACCGCGGGTTACACCGCGGAACTCCGCTAGTCAATAATAAAAATTGATAGAACTTATAAATAAAAATAGTTCTCAACTTTTTTTAGTTATGATATATGAGGTAATAATAACAAATTAGAAAAATCTGTTATGAAAAGGGGAATAATAGCTTTATAAAAAAATCTATTAGCCCTTAACAAATATTATTTTTAGTAGTTTTAATCCCAAATAAAATAGGTCTTCAATGCTGGAACTCCGTTTTTCTGACTAGATTGAAAACTTTCAGCTTGCTGGGATGCATTCTGGGATGACGTTCCCTATTGAGATTGGTTTGCTTCGTTAGGGTGCAATGTAAAAGGTCCTTGATGTACCGTTCTTAACTGTTCCGGTCCTGGTGGTATCATTCCTGAGTAATAACTAATATTTAATTATTTTAATTGTTTCATTAATAATAAGTAAACAAGTAGTAAGGTATGTAATTTTCCAAGTACATATATTTGCTCATAACTCTTGATTTAAACTTGATGTAGACGTTATTAACCACGCGTTTGAAAGTTAAATTTCACTAACGTGTGCATAGTTACATTTTAAGGCAGCCGTCAAAAAATAAATAAATGAATGAACAGAGTTATTGTTTTTTGCTCTTGGTTTGAACTTAAATTTCAAGATTTCGACTTAATTCCTTGCAAATAATCAATCTTGGAGCCATAGATACTATTTTTATTTCCTTTTTTTATTAAATTTACAGAAACAATACTTACTACTACATGAAGTCAAATTATTTTTATCATCTCATCGATTTATCGTATTTCAAGAACTGGTTTAATCGACTTCAAAAAAAGGAGGAGGTTTCTCAATTTGACCGTATATGTTTTTGTTCGGGGATAACTTCGTTGTTTATGAACCGATTTTGATGATTCTTTTTTTAATAGAAAGAAGAAATCCCAACGGTGGTACCATGATAAGGACACTAAGATCTGATGGCATCCAAGATAAATCGAGTCGAACCTTGAAGTCGGTTTTTATTTTGTTACAAATTTATATAGTCTGTGGTTATTTGTTACGCACAGGGCACTTACCTACCCGTCAATAAAGTACGACATTACTGTAGTACTAACGTACTACAGAATTAATATCGAAAAAAAAACGGTAGGTAATTTATAGGCGTGAGCTATTAAAAAGAAAATAAACGAATGGACCTTAGAGCATACATACATGGAGTGAGCGCGCGGAAAGCGTGATCGGAGTAGAGAGACATAGAGACTGAGTTTAGTCAGAGTCTGTCTCTCTCACACAAGTTTCTGATTGGTTGGTGTATTTCCCACCAAAGCTTGGACAGAGTATAGGATTTCAACTGAACACGAGCACGACAGAGAGCAGACTGCGTAGTACGCTAAAAGTGCCGTACCGACCGTCCCGAACGCCCGAAGTGCGCGCGCACTGGATCGGTCGGGCGGATCCGCCGTCACGGAAATGTCCTACAGTTCGTAGCTACAGACTTTCTATCGGACATGCCGAAGGTGCGGAACGCCGTTGACGGCCGTGCCGACGCAGTGGGCGCATGCTCATAGAATTCAATACTTTGAACTTTTGAAAAATCCCGTACCGACCGTACTGACCGTCCGTGACGACCCAGTGGGCGCGCAACTTAGCTCCAGACTTTTCTATCGCACATGCCGAAGGTGCGGAACGCCGTTGACGGCCGTGCCGACGCAGTGGGCGCATGCTCATAGAATTCAATACATTTAACTTTTGAAAAATCCCGTACCGACCGTACTGACCGTCCATGACAACCCAGTGGGCGCGCAGCTTATATCTGTACATATCCGCGGCACAGATACGAAATATTTTTGCATTTGCAAGCCTAGTTTTGAAAATATAGGTCTCTGAAGATTTCAGTAAACGTGAGGTATGCACTACTTCGGTTGTCATTATCAGTTCAAATATAGTAATTTTGGAACAAATTGAACACTGAGTTATATACTACATTTAATAATCTTTATATCCTCATAATTTGAATTTTTATTTTTGTTTTTAATTGCTAAAAAAAATTTTTTTTTTTTCATTTTGACGAAGTTCGCAGCATTTTTAATTTTTTTTTTAATCATGAAAAGAAAGCTTATATTATGGTAAAACTTCATGCCAAGTTTCATAGTAGACCGCGCCGTCGTTTAGGAGCTACATGTAAAATAATGCCGAAGATCGGTAATGGCCGCCTTCTAGCTTCTAGTCAGTTAGCGAGACTTACTGAATTATTTCTTTAAATAACATATAAATAACACTGTCTCTGATATATCTTTGCTTGGATAAGACAGTAGTCAGTCAGTCAGACAGTAGTAAACAGTCAGCGATCAACTATTCATGTGTGCCATCTCTTTTGTTTACACGAAATGTTTATCTGTTGTTTGTTTTTTGAGCAAAGAATGGGCGGTAGTTAGTCGTTTTCTCGCTGGCGGTGGGACCGCGCACACACAAATATATACACGGGCCAGCGTGTATATATTTGTGTGTGCGCGAGTGCGTCTGTGTGTGCCTTTGTTTATTTTATTTAATTCTCACTCCTAGTTTATAACAATATAGTTATTTTCACGCTACAACCAAATGAGGTGCAGTATCAATAAAAAATGTTGCAAAAACGGGAGAAAATGATTCCTGTTGTGATCTTTCATTGTGTGCATTGCGTGCAATGCATCAAACGATTAGAGTGTCACAAAATCAATGTCACAAAATATCAAACAAAAGACCTCAACAGCCAACTTTAAGAGATTTACACAATAACCTATAACGTTTCTTATGATAAACTAATGTTAATGCTGCTATAAGGTTTTGATTTGTTAATTAAGTGAACTTCCAACAGTCCGAACAAGTGCAACTACAAGCAATAAACCATAAGAAGAGACTCACCATGCACAATGCCATAGACTTGAGCATGGGACATGTACTAAGGATGGGTGAAGACAATGTCGGTGTAGAGCCTCTGAAGTGTGAAGTGAAAGATGAACCAAATGAGGGTGAAGGTAATATTGCAAATTTAAGTATTTGTTGTCTTTACGTGACACAAACATGAAGGAGATCAAAGTCTAATGAGATGCCTCAAATCTGTACATGCATTGTAACAAATATTCACGTATAGAACTTGATGTTGTTTACAGATGTCAGTGAGGATGTTCTGGAAAGCAGTGTCTCTGGGGACGTACCATCTGCAGACTCACGCGACGATTTTCTAAATACTGTGAAGGTTGAACAGATCGGACACAGGACTAGTATGTATACTGCGTGTGTTTTTATTTCAATTATATTTTACTAGCGAACCGCCCCGGCTTCGCACGGGTGGAGTTTAGATGCCCTCGCCGCGTCGACGACACGATTCGTGCATTTTAAATCTGTAATATCTTCGAATATATTCATTTAAATTAGATACAGTAAAGAGTCATTTTCATCTATATTAAATGCATAATGTATTTAATTTACTTAATTGTATAAGGATTAATTCTGTATTGCTTAATATCGCTTCGTGAATAAGCCATTATTTCTCGTAAAAAGAAAGGAATAAAAAATGTTTATTGTGGGTTATCCCTAAGAGATAGACATATACCGTCGCGGACTTTTTTGTAGACCTTTTTAAGGTGTACAATACTGTAGTACATTATTTTGATCTATCTCGTAGGATGCAACCAGCGTTTGCAACGTAAGCGCAAAAAAAAAAAAATATTACAATTATTTGCTACATCACAATAAAAACCTCGAAAATTAACAGTGTTTCCATACTATATTATGAATTTATTATACATAAAAACCTTCCTCTTGAATCACTCTATCTATTAAAAAAAACCGCATCAAAATCCGTTGCGTAGTTTTAGGGACATAAGGATATAGGGAAAGCGACTTTGTTTTATACTATGTAGTGATTTTCGGGCATATGATATGACAGAACGCCATCTCACGTCCAATCGCGTGGAGGCTCTCAGGACGGCATGAGGCTCCAGTAAGCGCGCATCCACCGCCCGGTTCGTCAGCGGTGGTCCGAGTGGGAGTTGTCCTCCCGGCCTCTCATCGCTGCCTCCTTCTGCGAAATGGCTTCTTCGCAGAAGGTTGTAACCACGGTAAAACAGCTGTCGCTACCGGTCATGGAGCGCATGACGGTCGGTAGCGAGAGATCTCCTCCGATGACTGCAGTGAGGGCACGACGCTGCGACGCCCAGGCGGGGCAAACCGCAAGTGTGTGCTGGGCCGAGTCCTCACTGCGGTCGCAGTGGTGGCGGGCGGTCCGCCGATAAACTTCGGCGAATACTTCCGCCCCCAAATCCTGTCCGGCGGTCGCCGATGGTTGGGCGCGAGCTCGCGAGGTGGCGGGCTTGCTAGCCATCGGCTCGCGTGAACAAGTTTGAACTCAGGCGTCTTACAAAGTCATCCAGGCTCTCCACGCGTAGATCCCTGGAGATCGTCTTGTTCCACGCAAAGCGAGGGGCGTTTGCAAGGGTGCGTAGTGTTAGCGACTGCTGCGCACGTAGCCGTCGGCGTTTCGTCTCTGAAACGTGCGCGAACCAGGCCGGGGCACCATAAGTGAGTCGGGTGCGAATGTACGCCTTGTACTCACCGAGCTTTGCGCGGAGCGGCAATCGGGACGATAGAACGGGCCGCAGAAGGGAACGCGCGGCACGAACCTGTGCAACGACGTTGTTCACGTAGGGCTTTATGGAGAGGATGCGGTCGATGGTCACGCCAAGGTATTTCACCGTTGCGGACCACTCGATATTCTGCCCCATGAGCTTCAGTTGTGGCAGTGTCACACATCCTATGTAGATCGCCTGAGTCACGTTGACGATCAGTCTCCAGTCCTTCAGCCAGCTGGGAAGTGCGTCAAATGTGTGCTGCATCTTGGTAGCTGCGTTGGCGCCATTTATCGACGACGCCATGTAGGCCGCGTCATCGGCGTACAGCGCGAGTTTTACGCCTTCGGTGAGGGGGATGTCAATTAGATATGTCGTGAAAATTGTCTCGGATGTAATCACTAATAACAAAGACATATTTTTCACTGTTGATCAGAACAAGACATATGTGACGTCACGTACAAACGAACTCTACCATTATTGTTTGTTTGTTTGTTTTACCGGGCCATTTCCGCACTTAGCCTCTTGATTGGGCCGTTGTACGTAGGTATGTCATCTTCCTACTCCAACCATCCTAGATCATCCCAGAAGCTCAGCAGCCTTTTCAGGTCACTACATGCTTCCGGGAGTGATGTTGATTGGAGGATGTCCACCCGTTGATCTGCCACACTTCTACATTCTGTGAGAACGAGCTGCGGCGTTTCTTCTGCCTCCATGCATCCCCTGCACAGAGGGCTGTCTGTTGCACCTATAGTGAATAGGTGCTTGTTCAGGGGACAATGCCCTGTCAGGATACCTGTGACCTTCCTGAGATCGTCCCTTTTTAGTCTGATCAGGTTGCGGGCTAGTCTTTTTGATGCCACCGGAACTGCACTTTTTGTTTGCCTGCATCCTTCGTTGGTTTTCCATTCTTTTTTGTGTTTTTCTTCGGTTTTGGCGCGCAGCCATGTTTTTATCTGGGCTTGGGGCAGAGGCAGTAGTGGTTCCGGTCCACACACTGTCGTTTCCGATCCCCTTTTAGCCAATTCATCTGCAGCGTCATTACCCATTGAGTTACTGTGCCCTTTTATCCATTGCAGGGTAATTTTGTTCGTAGTTGCAATGGACTGGAGATTGTCATGACATTCCTTAATGAGGGCAGAGGTCATCTTGTTGTTTTGCAGAGCTTGAAGCACGGATGCACTGTCAGAGACAATTTTGATGTTTGAGTCTCTCACATCTCCGGCTGCAATTGCTTGCGCTGCTTTGATTATACCAACACATTCTGCTTGAAAGATTGTGTTTAGCTTCTCTAGAGTAGTTGATATCTTGATATTTAAGTCGTTCGAGAAGACGCCAGCTCCGGTACCCTTTTGCGTTTTGGAGCCGTCTGTATAAATCCTAAATTCGCCGACGCCAGAGCTATCGTTTGTTTCTGCGGATAGTTGGATATAATAACTTCGATCGAAGACATGTTGACATGGGGTTCTGTCCGTGGGTGCCTCGAGGAGTGGAATTTCCTTTAGGATCCCCTGCAGAACTTTTGAGTGTGTTGCTTCTGTGTTTATCTTCCACAGTCCGTTTGATCTTAGTCTTAGGGCAGCTGCTGTCGCTTCCTGTTGGATGACTAGATCTAGAGGTCTCAAATTCAAGAGATACTCTAATGCGGCTGATGGAGTAGTTTTCATACATCCAGTAGTTGCTACTGTGGCCAAGCGTTGTAGACTCTGGAGTTTCATTTTAGCTGTGGATAGTTGCGTTCTGGGCCACCATACAACTGATCCGTAGGTAATGGAGGGTCTGATAACCGCAGTGTATAACCAAAGTGTGATCTTTGGGTTAAGACCCCATCTTTTACCAACTAGTCTTCTACACTGATTGAAAGTTATACAGGCCTTTCTTGTCTTTGCTTCGATATGGCTCGCCCAGTTTAGTTTGTTATCAAGAATAACACCCAGATATTTTACTTGAGTTGACAGGGCGAGATTGGTGTTAAATAATTTTGGTAACTTTAGTTCTGGTAACTTCCTTTTGTTGGTGAAGAGGATAAGTTCTGTTTTTCTCTGATTTACTGACAGTTTCTGTTCGTCACACCATTCTTCTACAATCTGAAAAGCCGAACGCATGACCTCACATAACACAATTTCCGCGCTCCCGCTTATCAGAATTGTTAGGTCATCTGCATAACCGATAGTAGTGTATCCTTGATCATTTAGTCTCTTTATGAGGCTGTCTACTACTATGTTCCATAGAAGCGGTGATAGGACCCCACCTTGTGGACATCCTCTGACTACCCTTGCTCACATAGTAGTATTCACCGCTGTCTGAACTGCCCTTTTGCCGACCAGCTCGGTGATCCAGTCTGTGATGACTGGTTCTGCCTTAAGTTTTTGTAGGGCGCGGTTAATGCTGTTGTGTATAGTTTTATCGAAGGCGCCTTCTATGTCTATGAAGGCCGCCATTGTTGACTGTTTATTTGCGAAAGCCGACTCAATCTTCTGTACTACCATATGAAGGGCCGACTCTGTTGATCTGCCTTTTCTGTAGGCGTGTTGTTGGGGATGTAGTGGAGTATTTTTGAGAATTCCATCCCGTAGGTGTCTGTCCACTAGTCTTTCCAAAGTTTTCAAGAGGAAAGATGTGAGACTGATGGGCCTGAATGATTTGGCTAATGTGTAGTCCTCCTTACCTGGTTTTGATAGGAAGACTACTTTCGCCTCTCTCCACAGTTTTGGTATGTATTTATATGCTATACAAGCCCTGTAGATAGGTGTTAGAAGTTTAGTTACCTCTTCGGGATGCCACTGTAGAAGTGCTGGGAAGACTTCATCCAGCCCCGAGGATTTAAAGGGTTCGAAACTCTTAAGCGCCCATTTGACTTTATCCTCGGTTACTACATTGTATGCGACTTCCCATTCTTGGGTTGTTGGTGTGCTGTATTTTTTGTCATGCCATTCCCTGTCTGATGTAATTAGACACCCGGGGAAGTGTGTATCTAACAGTACTGCACTGGTTTCATCGTTTGTGTTGGTGTAAGTGCCGTCTTCCTTTTTAAGGGAGCCTAAGAGATTTAGGTCACCCTTAGTTAGGATTTTCTTTATTTTCGCGGCTTGGTTTGTCGAGTTTATACTGCTACAAAAGTTACGCCAGGCCTCCGTTCTCCGGAACCTGATCCGCTTCTTGTAGTGTTTTTGTGCAGCCTTATAGTTATCCCAGTCCTCTATGGTCCTGGAATTTTTATCTTGGTTGAAGAGTGTCCTAAGCCCCTTACGTAGTCTTTCAAGTTCTGGCCCCCACCATGAACGTTTCTCCTGGTTTTTCGGAGTTATCAGGGGACACGCTGACCTGTAACTGCTCACCAGGGCCTTTGTTAGGAAGTACGTTTGATTCTATGTTGGAAGTACCAAGTCTTGTGTCGGTCATATTTGTGTCACTTAGTGCTTTGGTTAGAGATTCTGTGTACCTTGTTATATCTGTTTTACGGGGGTTGCGATATGGGACAGGGTCTGGTGGTTTATATCTTAATTTAAAACACACACGGCGGTGGTCCGCAAAGGAAGGCTCGCTTGATACGTGCCAGCCCTCAATGAGGTTGGCCGCCATGTGTGTTGCTAAAGTTATGTCAATAATGGTTTGATACCTCGAACTTACAAACGTGGGTTCCGTACCTACAATTATATCACGATTTAAACTTGTATTAAAAATGAAAACCAAATACTCACTGTGATATTGAAATGGATTCTACGTTAGCTCTTCAGTGTGATCAGACATGTGTTTATATTAATAAATATTAAAATAACAATAGTAATTAGCTGAGTCGTGACCTCGTTTTTCGCCAACAGCAACGGAAAGTGTGTCAAATGCTTAGTACACAATTTTGTGTAAATCGTTTCAAGATAATGTTCTTTAATTAGAGTAAAATACTATAACAAATAATGGACGGCAGTCCATTTGGCAGAAGTAATAGAATCGCCCGCACACCACCACCGACGCCTTCATCCGCACCGACGGCTTCACCCGCCCTGATGTCTTCAGATACACCACATCGTAATGTCCAAAGCCAAGTAGACGACCGAATGGAAGCGATCTCAACCCCTGAGATTCATAGCTGGATGACTCTTATCGAGAAAACCTTTAATGAGGTATGTACTATTGCTTCAGAGAGTAAACTAAACTCGGAACAGAAGCTACGAATAAATACATTGTGCCGAAAAGTGGCAAGCGGTACCTCCCACATGGCCGTAGAATATCAAGCCCTCAAAACAAAAGCCGTTAGAGCTAGTAGAGTTGCCTTAACTCTCCAGGACCAATATGACCTATCTAAGAACCTTAACGACCTTAAATGCACCATTAATGAATCATACAAACATTCACCCGGAACATCATTCGCCGATATGGTTAAAAAAGGTACTAACAATTTTATACCAAAGACAAATTTGAATTCAGTGGCCATTTATCCCAATGATAAAGGTATCTCAAGTGACGATACCAAGTCATTAGTACAAAAAATTATTTGTCCTGAACAAATGAAGTTGCAAGTGAGAGGGCTGCGAAAAACCAAGAACGGTGGCGTCATAATTAGCACAGATACAAAGGGAGACATAGAAAAACTAAAACAATCAGCCCAGCTTAAGGAATCCGGTCTTATCATTGACGACCAACATAAAAAGAAACCGAGAGTTATAATTATTGGAGTACCAAACACCATGCAGGAAAAGGAAGTTTTTAACTGCTTACATCACCAGAACCTAGCAGATAAATTGCAGGACTGCAGCCTTGAATTTTTTCTGAACTCAATTAGGTTAAGCCACAAGTCGGGTAAGAAAGATGCCGAGACATGCAACTATGTGATTGAAGTATCTTCAAACATTCGCAAAGCCCTAATAGCTAAAGACAGAGTATTTGTGAACTGGTCATCCTGTCCTGTTAGAGATTTTACTCTTGTGACCCGGTGTTACAAGTGCCAGCAGTACGGGCACGCAGCCAAAACGTGTCGAGAGACGTCATACACCTGTGGGCACTGCGGGGAGTTAGGGCACTCACTAAAGGACTGCACAAAGAAGACACAAGATTCAAAATGCGCTACTTTCCTGCGCTTCAAAAAGCCGAATAATCATGTCACAGGAGCTCTTGACTGTCCTGCAAAGATAATGGCTGAAAAAAGATATATATAAACTCCATTGACTATGAAGGCGCCTAAGAGCTATAATTCATAAGTATCTTATTTAATCGTTGAAAATTTGTTTTCGTAAGTTATTTGTTCTATTTTATCTTTTTATGCCTAAATTAAAACCTAATGTTAAGCTATGCGATCTAAGATTACATATATATATATTAGAATTAAAGAACGCTGTATACGTCCCCACAACAACAAACACTAAAACACATCATACATTTGTTCACACGAGCCTATAAAATAAATACAATAATACCTGATACACACGCCGCATGCTTCCTTTACTAGTTTGTTATTTAGTATTAAGAGTTTGTACCTAGTAAGTGGCCAGAGCGACTAACCACTGACGACTCATCACACAGGTTTATACCTAGTTTGAGGGTCAGAGGCGACTCGCTGTTTGCCACATGTAAGTTCTTGTATATCAACTGGACATCATGCACTAATTTTGTAAATTACCTAAATAAAGATTTACTTATTTAAAAAAAAAAAAAAAAGAATATATATTATTTAAAGCTCACGGTGGACGTGTGTAAAACCCAATAAAAAAGGAACCCTCACGAGGTTTTAGTTTTCAACCCTATTCTTATCAAAAACGTACATGGTAAACAATATAATTGTTAAATCACACCAGCAATTGATAAGACATACATCGTATGCAGATTAGACAGTTTACTTTTAAGTTTTTGAGTCATGTCGAATTTTCTTAAAACAAACTTACGCAACGAAACCGCAAACAATTTTTTTCTTAAAAGAATATAAAATTATCTATTAAATGAAATTAATTCAAGCTCAAACTCAAAAAGATTTTATTCATATAGGCACTTATTTTACAGGCACTTATGAATAGTCAATATTTAATATTAAAAAATCGAGTGATTCTAGTCGCCAGTTCCAAGTGCAGCCTACCCTTCATGGAGAAGAATCTGGCAAGTAACTCCATTGTTGCTCATTTAAAAAAATAATAATACGGTTTACAATTTTTTTTTACTAAGAGACTTGAATGAGAACGAAGTCGACCAAAGAAAACAAAACAAAAGGGTTGGAGTCATTGCTGCACAGCCAACCAATCATGCGCCGTTCTTACTGATGGCTGCAAGATTTTTACATTGTTATATTGTGACATTGTATTGTTACATTGTGTTGTGACATGTAACATGTGTGTTACATTTCTTGTATTAATATTGTGTATATCACTGTTTTTCTTATAGTCATGAATGTTTTGCCTAACAAACATAACATTTGCAAATATGTACTGTGATGCAACAGTTAAAATACCTATTTCTTTAAACAACTCTCGAAGAGAGACTCTAGCACCTAAATTGTATATTGAGCGGATGGCTCGTTTTTGTAGAATAAAAATCGTTTCTATATCAGCCGCCTTGCCCCAAAGTAGTATACCATAGGACATGATGCTGTGAAAGTAGCTAAAATAAACTAGCATAGCTGTGTCCGTATCAGTGAGCCGACGTATCTTCCATACTGCATTAGCTGCCGAACTACGTCTACCTGCAAGGCTATCTATCTGGGCTCCCCACTGTAGTTTGCTGTCTAATGTGATTCCCAAGAATACTGTTGAGTCTACAATACTTATGATTTCACTATTTAGAGTTAGATTAGTGCCTAGCTGTTTTACATTTGGCATAGTAAATCTCACACACTTTGTTTTATTTGAGTTAAGAAGGAGATTATTTGTTGTTAACCAAATCAATACATCATTTAGTGCCCTATTCACATCGTCAAAAACTGTTTGCTTAATCGATCGACTTTTAAAAGAAGTGACGTATCATCAGCAAATAGAACTATATCACAGATATCTTTTAAATAATATGGTAAATCATTTATATATATGAGAAAAAGTAGAGGACCCAGTATAGAGCCCTGCGGAACGCCCATGGTAACAGGTAGTCCAGAAGACCTCGCACCATTGACATCTACGTGTTGAATTCTATCTTTCAAGTAGGAAACAATTAGTTCCAAAGCAATACCATTAACGCCATAATGCCTAAGTTTAAGAAAAAGCGTGCTATGTTCTACACAGTCAAAAGCTTTTGAAAGTTCGCAAAATACACCTATCGCATCCTGCGAATTCTCCCATGCATTAAATATTTGTCTCAAAAGAGTTGCACCAGCATCAATTGTTGAACGACCCTTTGTAAAGCCATATTGTTCTTTGTGAAATAAATTATTTAGATTAAAATGGCTTTCCAGTTGTTGCAAAATGACTTTTTCAAAAATTTTACTAATAGCCGGTAGGATTCAGATGGGCCTATAGTTACTTGGTTCAGTTGTACAACCCTTCTTGAATAAAGGTATTACTTTGCTATACTTCATGAGGTTAGGAAAAATACCAGAATCAACACATCTATTGAAAGTTGCAGCTAAAAAAGGTGCTATATCAATTATAATAGTTTCTATTAATTTAACAGAAATCCCCCAAAAGTCCCCTGTTTTCTTAGAATTAAGAGACTTAAATGTTTTCATAATATCTGTAGGGTTTCTGTATTCAAATGCAAATAAATTCTTACAATAATTTACATTGGCCTTTAACAACAGTTCAGACCCGGACGCACCAGACCACTGACACTACTAGACTGAACAAAAAATCGTGTTTTCGAATGGCGAGACTCGCAGGAGAAACTCGTATTGTTTGTTTACACAGACTAGCGGCCCAGGAGAGCTTACATAGCGAGAATCGTATTCGAGAGGCGAAGCTCGGAGCATTTGTTTACACTAGGCGACCATTATTATTGCCTCGAAGAAATCGCCGCTCGCATGCGAGAAACTCTCCTTGTATAACAGAGGCTTAATAGTTACAAATATATTTTTAATAAGAATTTTAAAAGGAAATAGATAATATGACCTTTCTAATATGGTGTAACACTGTAAAGGACGGTGCTCCATAGGTGAAGATTGTATGAAAGACTTTTGAATGGACTGTATTTAATTAGCTGGTTTTACATTAAAAGATCTCTAGAAGACAACTTACAAGGTTAACAAAACAATTTGTAGAATCTTTATAATTATTACGAAGTTTTAGGTTTGAATCACTCGGCGATGTTCGTGTTTACTCGTGTCTCGGTCGCCCCGCTCGCACCGCTCTGTCTGTTCTGTTCAAACACTTCCATGGTATCGATTGTTTTCAGATTAAAAATCGCTGCGGAAAATACTAATACAAGGAACTATTTTTGACTTGCTTCTCTTAGGCGCTGCCCTACAGTGCGCCCCGACAGCTCACTGCCTCTTCGGTCACGGCCCTCAGACGCAACACAGCGTCTGCGTTCTGGACATATGGAGGCCCACCTTGCAGAGGTGCCGGATGATGCGGGCAGAGAGTATCCTCTCAAGCAGTTTGCCTGCCTCGTTCAGCAACACAATGGCTGGCCATCATGGTTTCCTCAATAGGACCAGTTTCCCGCTCTACCAGCACTTAGGGCAGCGACCAGACACCGTGCAACACCTCTTTGAGGCCGTCTGTCATATGGTCGAGGGCTTGGGCCAGCACTCAGGCAGCCGACGATAATTTTAACGCAAACATTGTATCCAGAAATGTTATATTTAGGGCATTGTATCTTTCTTATATTTGATCTCAGTTATATACCTTGTTCTAATTTCTATTTTACTATCTAGGTGACTCCACACCGAAGGAACCTACTCAAGACGTGCAGAAGAGTTCTGAAGATTCAACCTCCAGCAACCTGAATGAACATAAACTCGTCCAGGATACGTTCAAAAAACTTCATGACGTCACTGCTGCAGACATAACAGATGACAATAAAGAAATAATTGCAAGTGTAAAATACATGTGCGACACGTGTCAGCAATGTTACAGTTCTAAGCGTGAGTTAGAGAGACACATTCGTTTGTGCTCTAATGAGTGGCAGAAAGATCTCTCACGTGAGAACACAATAAGTGCTCACACACACATCGCTCAGAAATCACATCAGAATAACATGTGTAACAATCGTCTCTCATGTGTTCGCTATTTAACTCGTCACGTATTTGCACACACCAATGAATCACAAAAGGATTATTTAATTGGACATAATAATATGCGTACACTCACTGGTGAGGAACCATATCATTGTGATATATGTAAAAAACAATTCTCATGGAAGGGTAATTTAACTGTTCATATGCGTACACACACTGGTGAGAAACCATATCATTGTGATATATGTAAGAAACAATTCTCATTAATGAATTCTTTAAAAAGACATATGCGCACACACACTGCTAACAAACCATATCATTGTGACATATGTAAGAAACAATTCTCAGAAAAGGGTTATTTAATTAAACATATTATGCGTACACACACTGGTGAGAAACCACATCATTGTGATATATGTAAGAAACAATTCTTACGGAAGGATGAGTTAACGTCACACATGCGTACACACACTGGTGAGAAACCACATCATTGTGATATATGTAAGAAACAATTCTCACAGAAGTTTAAATTAACATTACACATGCGTACACACACTGGTGAGAAACCATATTATTGTAATATATGTAAGAAACAATTCTCACTGAAGGGTAGTTTAACATCACACATGCGTATACACACTGGTGAGAAACCATATCAATGTGATATATGTAAGAAACAATTCTCATTAATGAATTCTTTAAAAAGACATATGCGCACACACACTGGTAACAAACCATATCAATGTGACGTATGTAAGAAACAATTCTCTGAAAAGGGTTATTTAACTAAACATATTATGCGTACACACACTGGTGAGAAACCACATCATTGTGATATATGTAAGAAACAATTCTTACGGAAGGGTGAGTTAACGTCACACATGCGTACACACACTGGTGAAAAACCACATCGTTGTGATATATGTAAGAAACAATTCTCGTTAAAAGGTAATTTAAAATCACACATGCGTACACACACTGGTGAGAAACCATATTATTGTGATATATGTAAGAAACAATTCTCAGAAAAGTATTATTTAACTAGACATAATAATATTATGCATACACACACTGGTGAGAAACCACATCATTGTGATATATGTAAGAAACAATTCGCACAAAAGTGTCATGCAAATGCACATATGCGTACACACACTGGTGAGAAACCACATCATTGTGATATATGTAAGAAACAATTCTCACAGAAGCGTGATTTAACATTACACATGCGTACACACACTGGTGAGAAACCACATCAATGTGATATATGTAAGAAACAATTCGCACAAAAGTGTCATGCAAATGCACATATGCGTACACACACTGGTGAGAAACCACATCATTGTGATATATGTAAGAAACAATTCTCACAGAAGCGTGATTTAACATTACACATGCGTACACACACTGGTGAGAAACCATATCATTGTGATATTTGTAAGAAACAATTCTTACAGAAGGGTGGATTAAAATCACACATGCGTACACACACTGGTGAGAAACCACATCGTTGTGATATATGTAAGAAACAATTCTTACGGAAGGGTGAGTTAACGTCACACATGCGTACACACACTGGTGAGAAACCACATCATTGTGATATATGTAAGAAACAATTCTCACAGAAGGGTCCTTTAACGTCACACATGCGTACACACACTGGTGAGAAACCACATCATTGTGATATATGTAAGAAACAATTCTCGTTAAAAGGTAATTTAACATTACACATGCGTACACACACTGGTGAGAAACCATATCACTGTGATATATGTAAGAAACAATTCTCACAGAAGCGTGATTTAACATTACACATGCGTACACACACTGGTGAGAAACCTTATCATTGTGATATATGTAAGAAACAATTCTCGTTAAAAGGTAATTTAACATTACACATGCGTACACACACTGGTGAGAAACCATATCATTGTGATATATGTAAAAAACAATTCTTACGGAAGGGTGAGTTACCGTCACACATGCGTACACACACTGGTCAGAAACCACATCATTGTGATATATGTAAGAAACAATTCTCACAGAAGGGTCCTTTAACGTCACACATGCGTACTCACACTGGTGAGAAACCACATCATTGTGATATATGTAAGAAACAATTCTCGTTAAAAGGTAATTTAACATTACACATGCGTACACACACTGGTGAGAAACCATTTCATTGTGACATTTGTAAGAAACAATTCTTACAGAAGGGTATATTAAAATCACACATGCGTACACACACTGGTGAGAAACCACATCATTGTGATATATGTAAGAAACAATTCTCGTTAAAAGGTAATTTAACATTACACATGCGTACACACACTGGTGAGAAACCATATCATTGTGACATTTGTAAGAAACAATTCTTACAGAAGGGTATATTAAAATCACACATGCGTACACACACTGGTGAGAAACCACATCATTGTGATATATGTAAGAAACAATTCTCACAGAAGGGTCCTTTAACGTCACACATGCGTACTCACACTGGTGAGAAACCACATCATTGTGATAAATGTAAGAAACAATTCTCGTTAAAAGGTAATTTAACATTACACATGCGTACACACACTGGTGAGAAACCTTATCATTGTGACATTTGTAAGAAACAATTCTTACAGAAGGGTATATTAAAATCACACATGCGTATACACACTGGTGAAAAACCATATCATTGTGATATATGTAAGCAACAATTCACACAAAAGTGTCATGCAAATTCACATATGCGTACACACACTGGTGAGAAACCATATCATTGTGATATATGTAAGAAACAATTCTCACGGAAGGGTGAGTTAACATCACACATGCGTACACACTTTAGAGTTAAGAATAACATGGAGTGAACGAAATTTACTATACAAGGTGGATACCACAAAGCAAGAGTTTTTTTAACTAAGTATACCTGCACACGTTACAAGTCCACCTATAAAGTTTCAATGAAATCGGTTCAGTAGTTTAGCCACAGGACTACTTTTCGTTTTTGAAATTTTTTCCACGATGTTGTTCAATGCAACACTATCATCAACGGGTTAACGACCTTAGGTCTAACTACTCAAATAATTTTTGTTTTGTGATATTATTGTGAAACATTGTGATTGTGTAAATACGTGTAAATTATTATTACAATAAGTAGGCGGCAGCACCGCGCCGGCGCCGTTTGACGTTGCCGCCATGCCATGCCCCTCAGCTGTACTCGTATGCACGTAGGTTAGCGAACTTGAATTGCAAATGGTGTTCTTATTGGTTTTAATATTTTTAGGCATTTAGTTTGTTTGAATGTTTCATTTTTTTTAATTTCAATTTTCAAATAAATTTAACAATCCCAAAGTCCAGACATATTTGAATGGCCCGCGGTTTCGTTAAATATCGTTTTGTCATATCCACCCTGTATATACAATTGCCTATACATTTGTTAGTGAAATCGATGTAGCAATACCAAAAACATTGCTCTTTCGTTCTAACTTAAACTGTCTCGCGTTAGGAAAGTAGGACGTTACAATATATTTTATTTTGCTGAATTTGGCAACATCGTCACTAGAATGTACCTGCGTGCCAATCCGCCATGTTTGGTTACGGTCACAGAGTACCTACTCTACGTTGAGTTTGCCTTTATTTTCGCTGTTAATTATTTTTTTCTATATAAGAAAAGTAGTTAAATTGCAATGCCTCCCATGTGAGCTGTTGGGGGTTATGGTGCGTCTAAAAGCCAAAATCAACAAAATTTGTCGTTTCACAAGTAGTAATCTAAAATTTATTTAAAATATTAAAAAAGCCTTGAAATACATGAAATTATTGTAGTCTCTCGTTAAATTAATATGAAATTGTTCTTTAGCATCAATCCGTGTGTAATTTTGTTAGCTTATATTGATATTTTGGGTTTTAGGCATTGTTTTTTTATTTTGTAAAAGTGATGTGCTTAAAGCTTTAAGAGTAATTGATAGTTTTTATCGTAACTTTATGTATTAATCACGACTGACTTTGTATTTTTACACTCAGGCTACCTAGAAATGAAGCAAAGAAAAGAATGTGGTTAGAAGTCAATGTAATAGCACAAACCAACCTTATATTTTTACGAAAGTTCATTCAACTGAACACTTGGCGTTGTAAAGGCGCGTCTCCACCGAAATTTGACAACACAAAGAAAGGTTTACTACACAAAAGTTGCCAACTTTTGTTCGGTGGAGACTCGGCTTTATAGAAACTTTTGTCACCAACACGTATTGACACCACAAAAGTTGCCCACGTTGTTCGGTGGAGCCTCGGCTTAAGTTTGAGAGACCATGTAGTACCATCTCTGTAAAACCAGGTTACCTTAATTTTATATGGATCAGTACCAAATAGTTGTACAATATATAGACATGAGTTCATTCCAAGTTGCTCTAAAATTATTTAGGACATTTTCTTACAAATGTAAACTAAGTTCACGCGTCGTGTTCAAAATTTACCAAGTACATTTTGAACATGACCCATGAACTCTCAGATGATGTTATTACGAGTATTATTGATTTATTACCTACGTTTTGAAATAGAACTTTTCAATTGACATAACCATTATTTTTATTTTCAGCAGTTATCAAACCTTTCCGAATGTCCAGCTTTAAAACCAATGTTCTATTGGTGTTAAAGCTGGACATTCGGCAAACAGTGTGCTGGACCTAAAAAATTTTCTTATGAGACAAATTTCCAAAGGAAATTTGCCTTGAGCCTAATTTTTTTCCCTAAAAGCCCCTAAATTTTTCCCCCCATAAGGTTTAGGTATTTTGAAAAGAAAAACATCGAAACGATACCTTGTCGAAATTATTTGAACAATATAAAACTGAAATTAATGAGTAACAAAAAATGTTGTCATAAGTGTCTTACAACAATAGTTAGCAAATAATAAACATGACGAAAACCGATGCATGAACTTTATTTATACGTGATTATTTAGTGTTCAATAAATATTTCAAATACTGTTTGATTTTTTCATTATGTTTCCTATAAAAGTACGGTTTACCCTGATACTAACAGAATTTCAGTACCTCACTATGTACATAGATGTTTTCGATTGCACAAATTTTGTTTTGACGTGTGGTCAAAAAATATTTTAATTTGTGCATCTAATGCTTATGATAGTTCCCTTCTACTTTTCGAAACTTTTCGAAATGTACGTTTTATCGATATCTTTTGATGAAAAGCTAAGGCTAGTACACCACTAAGCGGCCATGTGAGGTGGTAGGTATACACGTTTTTTTCGTAGGTATGGCAGTTCCATATGATTTCTTATTCATAGAGACATACACTGGTGATAAACTATATCATTGTGATACACACATCAAAAGTGTCTAGGGATCAAGCATTTTTATGCGGATTTCTTGAGATTGAGATGTGGCTTTGTAATAAATTTATGATTTTATAAATTTATATGGATCCTTTTTGGTGCATTTCATAATTTGAATCAGGAACTGTCAATCAAATTCGAGTAAAAGATGAAAATCAGCTGTCAATATTTTCCCTATAAAAACATACAACGCATTGAAGACATTATTAGTGCTACTGTTTCCCTACTACTGATTAAAACCAACGTTATTATGGAGCGGCGACGTCATTTAAGCAGGGAAGAAATGCTCAGAGCCGTGGGAATGATAGAAGCTGGTTCCCGGCAACGTACTGTGGCTTTAGGTCTGAATACAAGTCAGAGTGTTATCAGTCGACTTTGGACACGTTACCGAAGCACTGGTATCGTGGCTGAGCGCCATGGAGGACGGTATCGCTGCACCACACGGAGACAAGACCGATACATTCAAATCTTAACTCGAAGAGCTCCAACAATAACCGCCATGATGTTAGCCGTGAGGCTTCATCACTCTTCAGGGAACTTAATTAGCGACCAAACAGTCAGAAACCGCTTGCATGAAGTGAACCTTCATTCCCGAAGACCGCTACGGGTACCACCTATAGCAATGCACAATCGTAGGATTCGATATCAATGGGCTCTTGAACACAGAAATTGGGCAGAAGAACAATGGCGTTTCTTGTGCTTTTCTGATGAGTCTCGTTTTGGTATGAGACCGGATACAAGACGTATACGACACTGGAGAACCCCTGGACGCCAACAGCGATTAAAATCCTGCCAGGAAGTCCATCCTTATAGTGGTGGAACCATCATGGTATGGGCGGGTATTTGGATCGGCGGAAGAACTGAGTTGATTTGGATCAGAGGCAACCTCAACGCTCAAATTTATGCTGAGACGATTGTATCAGACGTCATCGTTCCTCTACAAGTGCAAATCGGTCCCTTATTTCAGTTAATGCATGATAATGCACGACCGCACACCGCAAGAGTTGTAAGACAGACTCTCGCCGCAGCTAACATCAATGTCCTGCCCTGGCCTGCTCAGTCGCCAGACTTGAACCCGATTGAGCATGCATGGGATATGCTACAGAGAAGAGCTCTGCCGAATATGGAGGGTATCCAGTCGCAAGAAGACCTTTTTTTGTTGTTGCAACGAACATGGGCGGCCATTCCACAGCGTGATTTGGATGAACTCATTTTGAGTATGCCAAACCGATGTTCTTGTGTTGTTAGTGTTCGCGGTAGAAACACGGATTATTAATTGTTTAAGTTACCTAATAAAATTTTAAAGAAAACTGTTATTTCAGTCTTTTTTTCGAACTTTAATGTTAGTGGTTCAAATGTCAAAAATCCCTTTATTAGGAAAATGGCAAATTTCTTTATTAATGCAAAGGTGACTTGGTTTATCGTTACTGTGACAAACGAAAACACTTTATTTGATGAATCCTTAAAGAAAATTTTAATTAATATCAATCAGGAGAAAAGTTATTGCAAAAATATATGTTGATCCCTAGACACTTTTGATGTGTGTATATGTAAGAAACCATTCTCACGAAAGCCTCATTTAATTAAACATATGCGTACACACACTGGAGAGAAATCATATCACTTTAATAAATGGTAGAAACAATTTTCATTAAAGGATTCTTTGAAAAGACATAAGCGTACACACACTGGTGAAAAACCTGGTGAATAAATAAATATTTCGGACATCTAACGCACAACGCCATCTAGTCCCAAGCTAAGCACAGCTTGTGTTATGTGTTCTAGACTAGTGATATAAATATACAAGGTGGATATGACAATACGACATTAAATGTAACCGTGGGCTATTTAAATGTGTTGGTTTACATTGGGATTGTTTAATTTACCCGAAAATGGATATACAAAAATTAAAATATTCAAACAAACTAAATATCTTAAAAATTCAAACCAATAAGGACACCATTTGTAATTTAAGTTCACTAACCTCAGTCGCCGCGTTCCCGGCCGGCGGCCGTAATATAGTTACCTAAACCACGCGCGACGTAGGTTGACAAAGTAGATACCTACTTTATCGCCGTAAGCCAAATAGCACTAGTAATATTTATTATGTATTCACGTTTTTTTAATTACACAGTCACCATAATAATCATAAAAAACGAAAACCGCAAGGTTTTAAATTTGATCATCTCTTGTCGAGGTTACAACTGGAAGAGCATTATCTCTATTAGGAATAAAATATTTATTTTTCTCGTATGTCCTGGATAGTTTGTACAATAATCCGACTATTGGTAGGTAGGATAAACGAACAGTCTCCGTAAATTAAGATCTTATCCGTAGTAAAATATTTACTAGCCGTATAAGTGTAACCGAGTAGAGGCATTGTCTAAACTTTAAACTCACACAAAATAACATAACGCTACGTACTAACTAACGAACTTAACTAATGAGTCATGTCACTGTAAAATCACTACAAATAAATACCTTTTACAACCAATAGGTACAACAACGCGACACAGGGATCTCGCGCCGATGTCGGCGGCTACTTCAAAGGTGCAAAGGTAGCGCGTGCGACGACGCGACGTTAGGTGTAACATCGGTTATTAACCCAACAACATCATGTAATACATTTTCAAAACGAAAAATAGTGTCCCACGGCTAAACTACTGAACCAATTTTTATTGAAATTTTGTAGGTGGAATTGTATCATTTGTAGGTAGGTCTAGTTCAAATTAATGTCGGATTGTCATATCCACCCTGTATATGTAAAGGTTATGTACGTAGGTTTCTATATTATGTAATAAAATACTTAGTATATATGGAAAGGATCATTTAAAACCCAAAGGCGCACACACGCTGAAGAGAAACCATGGCATTCTAATAGATGTAACAAACAATTCCCACAAAAGGTAAAAAGTCATATCAGTGTAATATTGTTAGCAAGATCTCTCAAGAAATCTACTATAACAACACACATACAAATGCGACTGGATGAAATCACGGGTACGTAGGCCAGAAATGATACTACTGTTGTCATTAAATGCTATGAAATATATTTAGGTTTAATTCCGCGAGACAAATATCCAGGTCTGAAAGCAGGGCACAAATCCCACCGTTATGCATACTCACATGCACATATGGGTATCATGCATATGCACACATACAAAACAAGTGAGAAATAATTAGCATGCCATGCAACCAAACCTATACTCGACACGTGTTTCGCCCCTCCACGGGATCCGGTGTTTACAAATTAGTATGCAATGATTGCACCGGGGTCTATGTGGGTCAGACAGGCCGTAGTTTCGAAATTAGGTACAGGGAACATGTTGCCGCTCCTGGAATGGCCATCCAGATAAATCACATTTCGCAAAACATTTAATCGACACCGGCCACTCCTTGAGCGGCAACAATACCTATAACATTCTGCATGTTTGCGATAAGGGTTTCCGGCTGAGTGTGTTGGAACAGTTAGAAATATCAAAACATAACAATAATAATACATATACACTGTTGAATGACCAAACAAACTTCATTCCATCACCACTTATAAGTATGATTGCGGGTAGTTCGGCACAGATTTCGTTGTGACATTGTATCGACCGTTATTGTGTCGTCATCGAAACGGTATATAAAGGGCCGACAGCGGTGCGGCTAGTTCATTCGATCTCAAACGCTCGATGAGTCAACATCTCCTGAGGATGCCCCGTGGAGGGGCGAAACACGTGTCGAGTATAGGTTTGGTTGCATGGCATGCTAATTATTTCTCACTTGTTTTGTATGTGTGCATATGCATGATACCCATATGTGCATGCGAGTATGCGTGACGGTGGGATTTGTGCCCTGCTTTCAGACCTGGATATTTGTCTCGCTTAATTAAAGCTAAATATATTTCATAACATTTAATGTCATGGATTTCCGCAAAGTAACGCCTGATTCCATAACTTAACTACTGTTGTCTCTAACGAATATTTATATTCTCAGTTTTTGTGGCTCTTAAAAATACCAATTTCTCAAAACTACTTAGAGTATGTCTGTGAATGAAACGATATCGCAATTCAGTGATTCCTCACAACTACATCTATCGGTTTCACACGTAAACAATGACAACTTATCTTCTAACTTAGATTTATAATATCTAATATATAAAATTCTCGTGTTTTTATGAAATTTTGTTTGCATATCGGGTAGGACTGAGCATTGGTCATCTATTTTTTAACCGACTTCAAAAAAGGAGGAGGTTCTCAATTCGACCGTATGTTTTTTTTTTTTTTATGTATGGCCCGCCAAAATGACTCTACTCTGCCTGATGGAAACCATAAGCAGAATCCAAGAGTGGCGGTCACCATACTCACTGCGAATGCAGACAATGCAGTATGGCGACCCACACCATGGCGGCCTAGTGATGCTGCTGCATCTTTTAGGCTAGTCAACAAGTATGGAAAACTTGTTGACTAAACTATTTGGGCCTCCGGTCTCGCACTCATCGACGAAACACGACAGCACGAACGCTGTCATTTTACGTTGATTTTCTGTGCGAGGGTAGTACCGCCCCGGTCGAGCCGGCCCATTCATGCTGAAATCAGCGTGGCTGTAATACCTATATTTTATGTGTGTTCGCGAATAACTTTGTCGTTTATGAACCGATTTCGATGATTCTTTTTTTCACGACTGACTTTGTATTTTTACACTCAGGCTACCTAGAAATGAAGCAAAGAAAAGAATGTGGTTAGAAGTCAATGTAATAGCACAAACCAACCTTATATTTTTACGAAAGTTCATTCAACTGAACACTTGGCGTTGTAAAGGCGCGTCTCCACCGAAATTTGACAACACAAAGAAAGGTTTACTACACAAAAGTTGCCAACTTTTGTTCGGTGGAGACTCGGCTTTATAGAAACTTTTGTCACCAACACGTATTGACACCACAAAAGTTGCCCACGTTGTTCGGTGGAGCCTCGGCTTAAGTTTGAGAGACCATGTAGTACCATCTCTGTAAAACCAGGTTACCTTAATTTTATATGGATCAGTACCAAATAGTTGTACAATATATAGACATGAGTTCATTCCAAGTTGCTCTAAAATTATTTAGGACATTTTCTTACAAATGTAAACTAAGTTCACGCGTCGTGTTCAAAATTTACCAAGTACATTTTGAACATGACCCATGAACTCTCAGATGATGTTATTACGAGTATTATTGATTTATTACCTACGTTTTGAAATAGAACTTTTCAATTGACATAACCATTATTTTTATTTTCAGCAGTTATCAAACCTTTCCGAATGTCCAGCTTTAAAACCAATGTTCTATTGGTGTTAAAGCTGGACATTCGGCAAACAGTGTGCTGGACCTAAAAAATTTTCTTATGAGACAAATTTCCAAAGGAAATTTGCCTTGAGCCTAATTTTTTTCCCTAAAAGCCCCTAAATTTTTCCCCCCATAAGGTTTAGGTATTTTGAAAAGAAAAACATCGAAACGATACCTTGTCGAAATTATTTGAACAATATAAAACTGAAATTAATGAGTAACAAAAAATGTTGTCATAAGTGTCTTACAACAATAGTTAGCAAATAATAAACATGACGAAAACCGATGCATGAACTTTATTTATACGTGATTATTTAGTGTTCAATAAATATTTCAAATACTGTTTGATTTTTTCATTATGTTTCCTATAAAAGTACGGTTTACCCTGATACTAACAGAATTTCAGTACCTCACTATGTACATAGATGTTTTCGATTGCACAAATTTTGTTTTGACGTGTGGTCAAAAAATATTTTAATTTGTGCATCTAATGCTTATGATAGTTCCCTTCTACTTTTCGAAACTTTTCGAAATGTACGTTTTATCGATATCTTTTGATGAAAAGCTAAGGCTAGTACACCACTAAGCGGCCATGTGAGGTGGTAGGTATACACGTTTTTTTCGTAGGTATGGCAGTTCCATATGATTTCTTATTCATAGAGACATACACTGGTGATAAACTATATCATTGTGATACACACATCAAAAGTGTCTAGGGATCAAGCATTTTTATGCGGATTTCTTGAGATTGAGATGTGGCTTTGTAATAAATTTATGATTTTATAAATTTATATGGATCCTTTTTGGTGCATTTCATAATTTGAATCAGGAACTGTCAATCAAATTCGAGTAAAAGATGAAAATCAGCTGTCAATATTTTCCCTATAAAAACATACAACGCATTGAAGACATTATTAGTGCTACTGTTTCCCTACTACTGATTAAAACCAACGTTATTATGGAGCGGCGACGTCATTTAAGCAGGGAAGAAATGCTCAGAGCCGTGGGAATGATAGAAGCTGGTTCCCGGCAACGTACTGTGGCTTTAGGTCTGAATACAAGTCAGAGTGTTATCAGTCGACTTTGGACACGTTACCGAAGCACTGGTATCGTGGCTGAGCGCCATGGAGGACGGTATCGCTGCACCACACGGAGACAAGACCGATACATTCAAATCTTAACTCGAAGAGCTCCAACAATAACCGCCATGATGTTAGCCGTGAGGCTTCATCACTCTTCAGGGAACTTAATTAGCGACCAAACAGTCAGAAACCGCTTGCATGAAGTGAACCTTCATTCCCGAAGACCGCTACGGGTACCACCTATAGCAATGCACAATCGTAGGATTCGATATCAATGGGCTCTTGAACACAGAAATTGGGCAGAAGAACAATGGCGTTTCTTGTGCTTTTCTGATGAGTCTCGTTTTGGTATGAGACCGGATACAAGACGTATACGACACTGGAGAACCCCTGGACGCCAACAGCGATTAAAATCCTGCCAGGAAGTCCATCCTTATAGTGGTGGAACCATCATGGTATGGGCGGGTATTTGGATCGGCGGAAGAACTGAGTTGATTTGGATCAGAGGCAACCTCAACGCTCAAATTTATGCTGAGACGATTGTATCAGACGTCATCGTTCCTCTACAAGTGCAAATCGGTCCCTTATTTCAGTTAATGCATGATAATGCACGACCGCACACCGCAAGAGTTGTAAGACAGACTCTCGCCGCAGCTAACATCAATGTCCTGCCCTGGCCTGCTCAGTCGCCAGACTTGAACCCGATTGAGCATGCATGGGATATGCTACAGAGAAGAGCTCTGCCGAATATGGAGGGTATCCAGTCGCAAGAAGACCTTTTTTTGTTGTTGCAACGAACATGGGCGGCCATTCCACAGCGTGATTTGGATGAACTCATTTTGAGTATGCCAAACCGATGTTCTTGTGTTGTTAGTGTTCGCGGTAGAAACACGGATTATTAATTGTTTAAGTTACCTAATAAAATTTTAAAGAAAACTGTTATTTCAGTCTTTTTTTCGAACTTTAATGTTAGTGGTTCAAATGTCAAAAATCCCTTTATTAGGAAAATGGCAAATTTCTTTATTAATGCAAAGGTGACTTGGTTTATCGTTACTGTGACAAACGAAAACACTTTATTTGATGAATCCTTAAAGAAAATTTTAATTAATATCAATCAGGAGAAAAGTTATTGCAAAAATATATGTTGATCCCTAGACACTTTTGATGTGTGTATATGTAAGAAACCATTCTCACGAAAGCCTCATTTAATTAAACATATGCGTACACACACTGGAGAGAAATCATATCACTTTAATAAATGGTAGAAACAATTTTCATTAAAGGATTCTTTGAAAAGACATAAGCGTACACACACTGGTGAAAAACCTGGTGAATAAATAAATATTTCGGACATCTAACGCACAACGCCATCTAGTCCCAAGCTAAGCACAGCTTGTGTTATGTGTTCTAGACTAGTGATATAAATATACAAGGTGGATATGACAATACGACATTAAATGTAACCGTGGGCTATTTAAATGTGTTGGTTTACATTGGGATTGTTTAATTTACCCGAAAATGGATATACAAAAATTAAAATATTCAAACAAACTAAATATCTTAAAAATTCAAACCAATAAGGACACCATTTGTAATTTAAGTTCACTAACCTCAGTCGCCGCGTTCCCGGCCGGCGGCCGTAATATAGTTACCTAAACCACGCGCGACGTAGGTTGACAAAGTAGATACCTACTTTATCGCCGTAAGCCAAATAGCACTAGTAATATTTATTATGTATTCACGTTTTTTTAATTACACAGTCACCATAATAATCATAAAAAACGAAAACCGCAAGGTTTTAAATTTGATCATCTCTTGTCGAGGTTACAACTGGAAGAGCATTATCTCTATTAGGAATAAAATATTTATTTTTCTCGTATGTCCTGGATAGTTTGTACAATAATCCGACTATTGGTAGGTAGGATAAACGAACAGTCTCCGTAAATTAAGATCTTATCCGTAGTAAAATATTTACTAGCCGTATAAGTGTAACCGAGTAGAGGCATTGTCTAAACTTTAAACTCACACAAAATAACATAACGCTACGTACTAACTAACGAACTTAACTAATGAGTCATGTCACTGTAAAATCACTACAAATAAATACCTTTTACAACCAATAGGTACAACAACGCGACACAGGGATCTCGCGCCGATGTCGGCGGCTACTTCAAAGGTGCAAAGGTAGCGCGTGCGACGACGCGACGTTAGGTGTAACATCGGTTATTAACCCAACAACATCATGTAATACATTTTCAAAACGAAAAATAGTGTCCCACGGCTAAACTACTGAACCAATTTTTATTGAAATTTTGTAGGTGGAATTGTATCATTTGTAGGTAGGTCTAGTTCAAATTAATGTCGGATTGTCATATCCACCCTGTATATGTAAAGGTTATGTACGTAGGTTTCTATATTATGTAATAAAATACTTAGTATATATGGAAAGGATCATTTAAAACCCAAAGGCGCACACACGCTGAAGAGAAACCATGGCATTCTAATAGATGTAACAAACAATTCCCACAAAAGGTAAAAAGTCATATCAGTGTAATATTGTTAGCAAGATCTCTCAAGAAATCTACTATAACAACACACATACAAATGCGACTGGATGAAATCACGGGTACGTAGGCCAGAAATGATACTACTGTTGTCATTAAATGCTATGAAATATATTTAGGTTTAATTCCGCGAGACAAATATCCAGGTCTGAAAGCAGGGCACAAATCCCACCGTTATGCATACTCACATGCACATATGGGTATCATGCATATGCACACATACAAAACAAGTGAGAAATAATTAGCATGCCATGCAACCAAACCTATACTCGACACGTGTTTCGCCCCTCCACGGGATCCGGTGTTTACAAATTAGTATGCAATGATTGCACCGGGGTCTATGTGGGTCAGACAGGCCGTAGTTTCGAAATTAGGTACAGGGAACATGTTGCCGCTCCTGGAATGGCCATCCAGATAAATCACATTTCGCAAAACATTTAATCGACACCGGCCACTCCTTGAGCGGCAACAATACCTATAACATTCTGCATGTTTGCGATAAGGGTTTCCGGCTGAGTGTGTTGGAACAGTTAGAAATATCAAAACATAACAATAATAATACATATACACTGTTGAATGACCAAACAAACTTCATTCCATCACCACTTATAAGTATGATTGCGGGTAGTTCGGCACAGATTTCGTTGTGACATTGTATCGACCGTTATTGTGTCGTCATCGAAACGGTATATAAAGGGCCGACAGCGGTGCGGCTAGTTCATTCGATCTCAAACGCTCGATGAGTCAACATCTCCTGAGGATGCCCCGTGGAGGGGCGAAACACGTGTCGAGTATAGGTTTGGTTGCATGGCATGCTAATTATTTCTCACTTGTTTTGTATGTGTGCATATGCATGATACCCATATGTGCATGCGAGTATGCGTGACGGTGGGATTTGTGCCCTGCTTTCAGACCTGGATATTTGTCTCGCTTAATTAAAGCTAAATATATTTCATAACATTTAATGTCATGGATTTCCGCAAAGTAACGCCTGATTCCATAACTTAACTACTGTTGTCTCTAACGAATATTTATATTCTCAGTTTTTGTGGCTCTTAAAAATACCAATTTCTCAAAACTACTTAGAGTATGTCTGTGAATGAAACGATATCGCAATTCAGTGATTCCTCACAACTACATCTATCGGTTTCACACGTAAACAATGACAACTTATCTTCTAACTTAGATTTATAATATCTAATATATAAAATTCTCGTGTTTTTATGAAATTTTGTTTGCATATCGGGTAGGACTGAGCATTGGTCATCTATTTTTTAACCGACTTCAAAAAAGGAGGAGGTTCTCAATTCGACCGTATGTTTTTTTTTTTTTTATGTATGGCCCGCCAAAATGACTCTACTCTGCCTGATGGAAACCATAAGCAGAATCCAAGAGTGGCGGTCACCATACTCACTGCGAATGCAGACAATGCAGTATGGCGACCCACACCATGGCGGCCTAGTGATGCTGCTGCATCTTTTAGGCTAGTCAACAAGTATGGAAAACTTGTTGACTAAACTATTTGGGCCTCCGGTCTCGCACTCATCGACGAAACACGACAGCACGAACGCTGTCATTTTACGTTGATTTTCTGTGCGAGGGTAGTACCGCCCCGGTCGAGCCGGCCCATTCATGCTGAAATCAGCGTGGCTGTAATACCTATATTTTATGTGTGTTCGCGAATAACTTTGTCGTTTATGAACCGATTTCGATGATTCTTTTTTTAATGGAAAGGAGATATCCCAACGGTGGTATCATGATAAGGACACTAAGATCTGATGATGGCATCCAAGAGAAATCGAGTTCAATCTTGAATTCGGTTTTTGTTTTTGTTAAAATTTTAATATACACCTAAATGATAAGGGTGATTAATATTTACTTTAATGGCCTTTCAGCCGTTTGCCGGGTGTATAGGATCGAGAGGACTTCAGGTAATTTTTGTAAAATAAAATCTCAAATTGACTGTTCTCCAAGGCTACTATAATTCAAGTGATTTGAGGTAAACTGACAATATTGTTTTACATAAGAAATTAAATGATGTCTACAGGATATGAAGGCATGCAGACAATAGCTCTTAACTTTATTATAGGCTCTCACATTTGCGATGACGCTTCAACATGCCCCCAGCCGTTGAAAGCTTGCCTTTCAATCGGAGATTCTAACAAACGGTAAATTGTCGTCCTTTATAATGACGAGGGAGCCAATTTGCAACGAGTCCTTGCAGGTGTGCCATTTAACTCGCTGCTGAAGCTCTGAGACGTATTCTTTGCTCCACCTCGCCTAAAAGTGTTGCCGTAATTGCTCGATGCGTTGATGGCGTGTCAGACTGTAAATCGACTGAACCTGGCGTTGACTGGCAGGGACGTAAGAGATCTTCCAATTAAGAATGCCCAGGAGTGAGACTGACTGCCTCGTTTGTCTCGCGGTTGGCGTGTGCGACTGCTGATCATGAGGTCTTGGGTTCGATTCCCGGGTCGGACGCAAATGTTTGTATGATCTACAAATATTTGTTTCGGAGTTTGGGTGTTTCCTATGAGTAATAATATATGTATGTATTTACAAAAAAAAGTATAATTATCATATGTATTTGTATCAGTTGTCTAGTACCCATAACACAAGCTCTGCTTAGCTTGGAACTAGAGGGCGTTGTGTGTTAGATGTCCGAAATATTTATTATTATTAAAGAAGAGGCAAAAGGTCTTCAGAATTCGACGAAAGAGGAGTGAGTGGCCATGAATTCAAAACACCTTCAATTTGAAATAAAGTCGAGTTCAATTCCTCGTATGACAAATTACAATTGCCCAACACTCGGACTAAATTGTGTTTAGTCGACTTTACTCCCGCCTCCCAGAGACCAGCAAAATTTGGCGAGTAAGCAGGTATGAAGTGAAATTAGACCCCATTCGTGAGCCACACTATCAGCTAAGGAGTCACAATTAAAAGGTATTTTTTAAGCAAGGTATTTTTTGTAAATTGTTCTTCGCACTGTTTTCTTCAGTGGAATAAGTAGAAGACTCATGACAACTCTCTTCTAGTTGCCAAAACCGCTTTAATTGGGTTTGAATATAATCTACTTCAGAAGAACTTTGAGAATTTAAGTGGTTGTAATAGCATTTAATATTTGAGAAAGGTTTCACCATAACGCCGCTGTTAATTGGGCCGCAAACTAGCCAACCGAGCCTAGTTTGATACAAAACTGGTTTCGTATCTCCTAATATTATTTTTTCTGACCCTAATAAGTTCCAAAATATATCGGCGCCAATTATAATTGTTGTATATTGTAAAAATTAGAGGGTAGCTTTGTGTGATAACCGCGCATTTGTATCGGTGACCATTCATTCTCGAATACACGATTCAATGGAACACATCTTTAATTTATCAGTGGCGACGAGGATAAAATACTTTGTCGGTGCAGAATTTTACAGTGTTGTGTGATCGATAATAATTAAAAATGTCGGTGGGAAAAATCAAAGACTTCGACGTTAAATCTGGTAACTGGTCAGCATATGTTGACCGACTAGAAATGTATTTTCTAGTTAATAAGATAACGGACGATTTAAAGTTGCCGACCTTGATCGCCCTAATGGGGGAAGAGACATACGAATTGTTGTCGACATTAGCTAGTCCTAAGAAACCATCAAGTTTATCTTAGTTCAATCAAGTTTACTAAGCAGCCGAGCGGGACGCAGGGGCAGTCGAGGGCTCGCGGGAGCCAGTACCGGACCGGGAACTTAGCGAGAAGATACACAAGATAGAAATAGGATGTTCAGCGTGCGGTGACAATAGTCATGGCTCACAAGGCTGCAGGTATAGGGGGTTCGAATGCAGTTACTGTGGAAGAGTGGGTCATTTGCGCAGAGTTTGCAGGAAGAGGCAATTCGATCGCCGTAAGTCATCGAAAAGTCCAAATTTCAACGCCGACGCCGGCGCCTCCCGCGCCGCTGTTAGGCCTGCTAGTGCGGCACATTGGCTGCGCGAGCCGACAACGACGGATCGCTATCGGGAGGAACAAGACGCGTCTGATAATGGAGAGGAGCCAATATACCAGATGTCTTTAGCGAACTATAAACCGGTGTGTATGAACATAATTATAAATAACAAATGTTATAAGTAACGATTCCAACCTCGTATAAATGCCTCATTTGTTTAAATCTTAATAATTACTAGGCATACAATTAAATATATTATAAACTTATAATTCAATTGGTGATTTTATAAACAAGTAAATAGTTGATTCATATTAATATCTTGGCGCCTCCCGCTTGTCAGCTTCCGGCGCGACTTATATTTCATAGCAAATGTTTAATGTTACACAATCCTGTATTATCAAATAATAATTGTATGCTAATAATCATTAGAATATTTATGGTAAACAATATTTGATATTATCTACTAAATATGTGAATTTAGTATTGAATTGGGTCAAGCCTGTCAAATACTATAAAAATACCTTCGTTCGAGTAATTTCACGCATTCATATCCCGAACGTTCTACTTGGTGCTAATCGACCGTTACATTTCAGAAGTGGGATCTAGCATTCTCGCGCGTCCTGTTTTGAAAATATTTAAAAGTTAACGAAATCTTTATTTGGATACCCTACGAAATTTTCTTGTTTTCGTTCGAGTAATTGGTGAAGGTGCAGTAAAGTATATCTATCTGTACATCTGGTGATTACGTTCCAGTTTATTTATAATGAAATTTTAAAGTGTAAACAAAAGTTCATGATTTCCATTTACCTATACTTGTCTGCAATTATATAGTACCTACACTGTGTGATAATACTAAGTAAACAGTTATTTACCGCTGTGTGTTAAATCTTACCTGTAAAGACGGCTGTGTGATCAAGTCTATTTACTTACATTAAGCTATGTTTCCAAATTCAAGTACTACATGTGAATACGGGCGGCTATGTGATCAAGTCCGTGTAACAACTATAGATGTAGTACAAAATAAAATCTGTGTGATGTAGTAAAAACAAAAGCTGTGTGATGTAGTAAAAACAAAAGCTGTGTGATGTAGTAAAAACAAAAGCTGTGTGATGTAGTAAAAACAAAAGCTGTGTGATGTAGTAAAAACAAAAGCTGTGTGATGTAGTAAAAACAAAAGCTGTGTGATGTAGTAAAAACAAAAGCTGTGTGATGTATTACAAACAAATACGAAACTGTGTGACGTATAGCAAATACGACACTGTGTGACGTATAGCAAATACGACACTGTGTTACGTATAGCAAATGCGACACTGTGTGACGTATAGCAAATGCGACACTGTGTGACGTATAGCAAATACGACACTGTGTGACGTATAGCAAATAAAAGCTATGTGATCTAGGAAATATAAATAAATTGGTCGGTACCAGATTTAATTAAATTAGTGGCAGCTCTGATCGCCGTGGGACACGGCATGCACAGGATGGCCGAATGTTATAAGTAACGATTCCAACCTCGTATAAATGCCTCATTTGTTTAAATCTTAATAATTACTAGGCATACAATTAAATATATTATAAACTTATAATTCAATTGGTGATTTTATAAACAAGTAAATAGTTGATTCATATTAATATCTTGGCGCCTCCCGCTTGTCAGCTTCCGGCGCGACTTATATTTCATAGCAAATGTTTAATGTTACACAATCCTGTATTATCAAATAATAATTGTATGCTAATAATCATTACAATATTTATGGTAAACAATATTTGATATTATCTACTAAATATGTGAATTTAGTATTGAATTGGGTCAAGCCTGTCAAATACTATAAAAATACCTTCGTTCGAGTAATTTCACGCATTCATATCCCGAACGTTCTACTTGGTGCTAATCGACCGTTACACAAACCTTTAAAAATGGAAATAGATACGGGATCGGCGTTATCTTGTATAAGCTATTCGACATACATTAAATTGTTTAAAGTTTTACCTTTAAAGCCATGTAAATTAAAGTTAAAATTCTATGACGGCTCAACTATTTACCCTAGAGGGTACTTGGAAATAAATGTTGAGTATAAGAATAAGGTGAAAAAGTTAGATTTATATGTAATAAATAAAGGTAGCACTAGTTTATTAGGGAGACGGTGACTGTCTGAATTAAATATAGAAATACCTAAGCTAAGTGAGTGTACTGAAATAAACAATAATATTATTGTAGCATGTAAAACAAATTGTTTGAATGATATTATCACCAGGCATGAGAATCTATTTGACGGCGCATTGGGCAAGTACACTGGGGAAGAGGGGAAACTGTACTTGCGGGACGGAGATCAACCGATTTACTGCCGCGCGCGGCCGGTACCGTACGCGCTGCTCCCGCGGGTGGATGCGGAGTTGGACGCGATGCTGCGCGCTGGCGTCATCGAGCCCGTTGACCGCTCGGACTGGGCTACGCCACTGGTCATAGCGAGAAAGGCGGACGGCGAAATACGACTGTGCGCGGATTACAAGGTGACACTTAATAAAGTTTTATTGGTCGATAGGTGCCCGGTTCCAAAGGTAGAAGACTTATTTAGGTGACTTGAGTGGTTATCATTATTTTACCAAGCTAGATCTGTCACAAGCTTATAATCAGCTGGTTTTAAATGAAACTTCTAGAAACTACTAGCTCAGCTAGTGCACAATATATTTTAGGTACTGAATTGAATAAGGATAAATGCTGTATTGCTTAAAATCGCTTCGTAACTAAGCCATTTTTTTCTCGTAAAAAGAAACGAATAAAAATGGTTATTGTGGGTTATCCCTGAGTGATGGACATATAGGTACCATCGCGGACTTTATTGTAGCCCTCTATAAGTTGTCCAATACTGTATGTAGTACAGTATTTTCATCTATCTCGCAGGTTTCAGCCAGCGTTTGCAATATAAGCGCAAAAATGTGTTTATTACGAGATCACATTGAAAATCTTTAAAATTATCAGTATTTCTCTACTATATTATACATATTAACCTTCCTCTGGAATCACTCTATCAATTACAGAAAACAGCTTTAAAATCCATTGCGTAGTTTTAAAGATCTAAGCATTTATAGAGACAGACAGACGGGGAAGCGACTTTGTTTTATACTATGTAATGATGCTTATTCAAGAGCCCATTAATAAGGATTTTCATACAAATTTTCGAAGGCCGATGGGCCATAAATTTCTTAAGAGATGACCGTATACATGCTATTGCAGCGTTGGTAGGTACAGGGTAGTCTGAAGACCTGGTGAAGATCACGGGACGTCGTGAGATGTCGGCCGCATTGAAAAATTGCGGTGGAGTAATGAACAGTGCCTGACCATCGTAACTGTTTCTCTTGGGGGTAAGCGTTGTCACTCTTAGAAGCACTACCTGGTTCAGGTAGCGGATATAAAGAATTGTTAGAAGCGCTCGAGTCGAGAACGCCATCTGAAACACGTTTTCCGCTCCCAGATATGCGTTAGAGCCCAATGCCCAGGAGAAGGCTTGCAGCAGTGTACGTTGGAAATTGATAACCTCGTACGGAAAGCGTAGATGATAAAAGCAAACAACATGAAAATTTTCATAAATAATAATAATAAATCTCTTTATTGTACACCAGCTTATGTAGTTACAAGGTTAACTTAAAACTATTTTAAAGTATGTACAAGTGGCGGCCTTATTGCTTCATAGCAATATCTGACAGGCAACCATGGGATGGAAAGAAGAGTAGGGATGAAAAGTATATGGTAGTGCCTGGTGTATTATTGGTGGATAGGAAATTAAGGTAAAGTTTACACATTACATAAACTAATAGCAACACGTAGTGTAAAGGATTAAGTGATTACATACAGATAGATGAGTGAAACATACAGACATTCCATGCAGACATAAAAGTGAATACCCCGACCCACTTAGTGTAGCAGACTATGGAACATTGACTTCTCCCAGGTAATATTCCTTTACCAGTCTCTTAAAGGCAGTCAATGTTTTCGCACGTCTTGTTGCGATTAGTAGGGCGTTCCATAAACGAACTGCCTGTACAGTGAAGGTCGAGGAATTTGGTTGCATGTCCTGGCATTTTTAATTTCAAATTCCCTGACGATCCCAAAGATTTAGAATGTGAGTCAAGTAGGAAGTTAAACCGAGATTTCAGATAGCGTGGAGTAAATGGATTAAAGAGAATATTGTACAGAAGAGAAAGAATGTGTGCATTCCGGCGAAGACGGATGGGTAACCACTTAAGCTGTTTACGATAATCGGAGACATGATCATATTTGCGTAATCCAAATATGAATCATATACAGAGATTTCGGAGTCTCTCAAGCTTATTTAATTGGTCTTCAGTGAGATCAAGATAACTGGCATCAGCATAATCAAGGATGGGGAAAAGAAGGGATTGTGAAAGAGCAATCTTCGTAGATATGGGTAAAAAATTACGTAATCTGCGCAAAGATCCTGCAGTGGCAAACATTTTGCGACTCAGCTCCTGCAGCTGAGGACCCCAGGATAAGTTACTATCAATACAGATCCCCAAGTTCTTCACTTTGTCACTGTACGGGATAGGTGTGCTATTACAAGTGACTTGAGGCAATTTTGTCCAATCAACTTTGGACACCATTCGCGAGCTTCCAACGACAGTAACCTGAGTCTTGGATGGATTAATTTTCAATCCATAGGTGTTGCTCCAGTTACAAATTTTATCCAAGTCAGCATTAGTGGTGTTAACTGCATCAGCCAGATTAATCGGAGTTGCGCTGGTGTAAATCTGGAGATCATCAGCATATAGGTAGGAGGAAGTAAGATTATTAGTGATGGTGTTAATAAAAACGGAGAAAAGTAGGGGAGAGAGCACGCCGCCCTGTGGCACGCCAGCTGCAGTGCTACACCAAGAGAAACAGTGTCCTCAATACTGATGCGCTGCCGGCGACCAAACAGGTAGTTGTGAAACCAGTCAATCGCCGTTGGAGATATGTTTAGAGAGCGTAGTATACACAGTAGAACGTCAAAATCAACGGTGTTGAATGCATTGCTGAAGTCTAAGAGGGTTAGAACTGTAAGCTGGCCATTCTCCATAGCAGATCTGATGTCGTCCGTAATATGGACTAGGGTAGTAGTGGTGCTGTGACCAGGTCGAAAGCCAGACTGGAGAGGGTTTAGTAGCAGGTTCCGGGATAGGAAATTTGTGAGCTGAGAATGGATAAGGCGTTCAAGGACCTTGGAGAGAAACGGGAGAATAGAAATTGGGCGGTAATCGGAGAAGGATCCGGGATATTTCTTTTTGGGGATGGGGATTATTTTAGCATCCTTCCAAGCTTTTGGGAACACGCTGTAGGATATTGAATAATTTAGGATGTGACATATGACAGGAAGAATTTCATCAAGGATTGGAATGATCATACTACGGCTAAGACAATCAGAACCCACTGCATTTGAAGTAATAGATACTACGCTCTTCCTAACATCACAATCAGAAAATTGACTAAAGAAAAATGGAGAACAGTCAGGAGCTGGGGCAGAAGAAAGAAGTTTTATTGTAGCATCTTTTGTCATTTTATCAAAATTTGACGAAGCAGAGAAATGTTGATTGAGGGAGTTTAGGTTTACATTTTTAGGAAACGAATCGTGAATAGGTTTGCCTACTCCCAGTGACTTTAAAAATTTCCAGACTTTAGCTGCATCTTCGTTTTTAACGGAGCTGTGGATATATCGGCGTTGAGCACTCCTACACACCTTGCTGCAGTGATTCCTTCTAGTCACATACTTGTCCCGGTTACTATCGGTAGGTTTTCTTTTATATTTCGACTTCGCAATCACCTTTTTCTTTATTAGCACCTTAATGTCTTCAGTTAACCATGGTGATGGAAGAAGTTTGACCCTCATTTTTTGGATTTGCGCATGTTCATTGTAGAGAGTCGTTGGTTTGGCAATAAAAAGTTCCACCTTATTATCAATGCAATCAGCACTGAGGAGAGGTGCCCAGTCGATGTTTCTGGCGTCCCTCATCAAGGCAGCAACATCTATACCCTTGAAGTTTGTAACATCGTTTTTTTAGTATTCAATGTTTAGCAAATTTTGTTTCAGCGCCCTCTCGTTCATTGTAGTTAGAACTACAATTGGATGATGTGCGCGATCGAAGTACCGGGCTGTTGGTACACCTAGGTGGCACTAGGGGGCGTATTTTATGAAGGATATTTAGTTGACATTATGACGCTTAGAAATAATGAGACATTATCATATGTGTATCATACGATTCTCATTACTTCTTAAATTTGATCTCAAATAAGCAAGGAGTATGGAAGTTGTACGTCCTGTTCTCACATCCCGAAATGTAGTAGGGGAATCATCTAGATTGTTCGATCAAATGTCTATATAACAGGAGGCATTGCATATTTCTTTTTATTTCTTAAACCTTCTCTCGTTAACTCTGAGGAAGCTTTGCTTACAGTGTACATTAATATTCTTGTTGGTAGTGTTTGTGAGTGTTCAAGTCCCACTGTCTGTGGTAAGTTAACCTCAAAAAGGTTTTTCCTTACTATCTTAATGTATGTAGAATATGTTCTCAGGCTATTTAATTTTGTTTGTAGGGTCGTTAGATTACCGCAGAAAGAATCCTACATCTTGCCTGTCTTGTGGTTCAAGATTTGTGCTGAGTAGGTACGGTTGACGATTGGCAGCTCACGGCTCACTCCTCAAGACCTATCTGCCCTACCTTGAGGGAAGTTCATATTATATATATGGAAATTAATTATTACTTTTTTACCTAGCACCCACAAGTTGGATCACTGGTAGACGTCTCTGTAAGCTACCTTGAGCTGGAGAGAGTCTACGGCTGACTACTGTGAGTCAGAGAGGTGACCAGAGGGTGGCTATCCTGTGCAGACCAGTCTACAGGCTTAAAGAGTGAAAGAAAAGACTGTATAATTTTATTTTTTATTTTTAAGACTACCTCTTAAGTTTATTTGTCAATTTATTAAAGTAATTAAAATACTTAAATTTATATGTGAAATAGCAGGAATTTGAATAAAAGTTTATTTAAATTGTAAGTTGTCTTTTTGAAGTCTTCCTTGGACCCTCCGCACCCTCACCTTAAAATTTTATCTAAATTCTTACGGCGGCCTGAGGTATCATCTTCTACCCTGAGTCGAAGCCGGTGAGTTTCCACCTGACAAGTTCAGGGGTTACAAGTTACGCTGCGGGATGGTCTTCGCTTTAGGTTTAGGAGGTCGGAGGCGATAGGATAGGTAAAGCAAATCGTGATAGGAAAACTCATCAGCAGAGCACTGGCTGTGTTTAACTGCGAGGTTAGGGGAGGAAACAAGGGTAAGGTCTAATAGAGACGGAACAGAGTGTGGGAAATAATCAGTTGCATCGGAAGGAAGAATAGACAGGTTGCTAGACTGAATTATAGACTGAACAATAGATGACCGAGAATCGTTTTTATGGAGGCAGGTATTGAAATCTGTTATAATTGTGTAAATTACTATAACAAAATATTGTACTACTAGCGCCACCTGGTTGACAGAATGTTAGTCTATGGTAGTAGTGATTCTTTTAAATAAATTAGTCTGTTGAAAACCGCCATTGCGTTTTAATAGGTTATGCGCCCAGCCTATATAACTTTAGTTTTTTCGGTGTTAGAATTTAGTAATCAGTGCTTATAATATCGGGGAATTACGCAATCAACGTCCCAAAACTGAAAGGCCGTGAAAATTATGATGATTGGGCATTTGCTGTTGAAAATTTCATGATTTTGGAGGGAGTGGATGTCAACCACGCGACCACGTTGTCTGCAGTAGATAATAGGAAAGCCAGAGCGAAGATGATAATGACCATCGATCCGTCTATCTTTGTGCACATCAAAAGTGAAGAAACAGTTCAAGCTTTGTGGACGAAACTGAAATCATTGTTTGATGACTCCGGTTTCACGCGCAGAATCAGTCTCCTGAGAAGCCTCATATCAATCCGCATGGAAAACTGTGATGGAATGACTAGTTACGTAAACCAGCTTGTGGATACAGCTCAAAAGCTAAAAGGTACTGGCTTCGAGATAAACGATGAATGGAATGGATCGCTTTTACTGGCAGGACTCCCTGATTAATTCAGTCCCATGATAATGGCAATGGAGCACTCTGGACTGAAGATCAGCGCAGATGCTATCAAGACCAAGTTATTGGACATGAGCATGGATTTTGAGGTTATATCAGAAGGCGCGCTTATTGCACAGGAACATGGACGCCACACACACACAAATGTGCATAACCGCGCGATTAATAGGAAAATTAGCAATAACGGAACGCAGCCATCTGTCAGTGTAACCACTGTAAAAGGATCGGCCATTACAAAAGCCAATGCCGTTTATTAGTAGAAAAAGGCAGCCAGAAATCAAAATCGAATGCTTTGAGTGCTGTATTTTTTACACAAGAGTTTAATTCTGATGATTGGTAAATCGACTCCGGCGCAAGCACTCATATGGTGAATAAAAAAAACATGTTGACTAATATCTCACACCAACCGAAAACTAAAGAGATCATTGTGGCAAACCAGCAAAGTGTGCAAGTTCTATGCTCTGGGGATATTCGCATGAAGACGCGTGTCAAGAATGCAGAGCATGATGTCACAATAAACAATGTTTTGTGCATACCATCGCTCACCACGAATTTACTCTCAGTGAGCAGAATGATTGCAAATGGGAACAGAGTATCCTTTACAAGAAATGGATGTTACATTTGCAATGCTCAATATGTATGTATTGGTGAAGCTAATTTGGTAAACAACGTTTACAGGTTAAACATTGTGAAGTCTGTACAGCAGCTGCTAATAGTTTCTCAGACTTCAAGTACTATTTGGCACAGACGATTAGGTCATATTAATATGAGAGACCTAGATAAGATGAAGAAAGGAGCAGTTGAAGGCGTGACTTATGAAGAAAAAGATGATATCAGTAAAGCAAGTTGTGTTGTATATTGTGAAGGAAAACAATCTAGGTTGCCCTTTCCACTTAGCACAACAAAAAGCCACTGAGTCCTCGAACTGATTCACACAGACCTTTGTGGGCCGATGGAGAAGAAGTCTCTTGGCGGGGCTAGATATTACCTGTTGTTTGTTGATTACTACAGACGGATGTGTTTTGTTTATTTCCTAAAGGAAAAGAATGAAGCCTTTAAATATTTTAGAGAATTCAAAGAGCAAGTTGAAAATCAGCAATCAAGTAAAATTAAAATACTAAGGTCTGATAATGGTGGAGAATTTTGCTCAGTTGAAATGGAGAAGTATTAAAAGAGAAATGGTATAATTCACCAAAAGACAGTCGCCTACACACCCGAACAAAACGGATTGTGTTTAATAGAGGTTAGGATTAGGTTTAATAGATCAATTGTAGAAAAAGCACGCTGTCTATTATTTGGAGCTTCATTTGACAAACATCTATGGGCACAGGCTGTGAATACAGCTGTATATTTAAAAAACAGGTTGCCTGCAGCTAGTTTGGAGAACAATACCACTCCGTATGAAGTTTGGACGGGCAGAAAACCCAATCTCAGCCAGATTAGAGTGTTTGGGAGCCCAGTTATGATCCACATTCCTAAAATGAGACGCATAAAGTGGGATTAAGGCTGAAATGTTTAAACTTATCGGCTACTCTGAAAATGTCAAAGGCTACCGATCATACGGTCCAAAATCTTATAAAATAACTGTAGCTAAGGATGTTGTTGTCATGGAAGACTCCAAGAATGGCACAAAAGAAATTATGGTTGAACAGAGGGAGCCAGAAAAAGATAAGGAACTTGAAGAGGACAGTGAGATCAGCACAGAAGAGAGTGAGAAAACAAAAGAATTGGACGATCCAACGTTTGTTGGCAGTGATTTGTCAAGTGATCAGGATGACAATTACAGTGAGTGTTTGACATTAATAAGCTAGCAACACCACAAGCAGTCAGATTTTCTAATACATTTTTTCTCAAAATAAAATTTATTTTCAAATATTTAAACCAATATAAATCATCGACAGCAAATAATAAGGAAATAAAATGGGTCAATACCTTAAAAATAAGGTATTAACACGCCTCAAATGAAAGAATTGAATATAAATATCTACCATAACAATGTATAAATCATGGTATGAATAAAGAGAATTTCTGACAAAATGATAACAAGAGCTAGATCAAAAGCACTTTTAACACCTTCGGACTCGTCGCTAAGCTCCGCCTTGCCGTCCTCGGAAGCAAGAACAGAAGTCCCAACTCTTGCAGAGGCGTCGAGCTCTACATCAAGCGACGAGTTTTTCTCTCCGCCGACGTCGCCAACACCTGTGCGTCGGCAGGGGAGATGCCGGCCACCAGACAGCCTGGGACCTCGAGGACCACTGACCTCGAATAGGGCCCCCGCTACCGGTGGTAATGTGCACCGCATGAAGTGGACAAATACAATTAATGAGAACGTCATGCGTGCATATTTTCGGGCTACAGAGTTGGGAACGAACCTTACTGCGTACCGTGTTAGACTAGTCTCTCTGTTTCAGGAGCTTGAGCCAGCTGTCAACGTTTCGGCACAACGATTGTCGGATCAAGTGCGTGCTATACAGCGATGTCACCTGCTGGATGATGCCGTACTTGAAAGGATACGCTCTAACATACGGAATAGCTTGACTGTCCCTTCTTCGTCACGTGTTGTGGATGTGGTAACAAACACCACATCACAGGTACCACAAAATGAAGATGTTACTGAATTAGTGGACAGTGAAATTATATCCGTAAGTACCCAATACAATGATAAGATAAGGAGCACTTTGGAAGATGCGATTCGGGAATACCGATATTTAAATTCTAACAACAGACCCCGGTTACCCCGTTTGCCCATTCATAAACGAAATTTAGCGCTGGTGAGTGCCTTGGATTCGTTATTACCGGATTATTTCAGTAATAGCGAAGATCTCAGTGATGCACATTCCATTCTATACTGTGCGGCTATTACAGTTTGTAGAGTAGCTGGTGTCAAATTTGCAGAACATACAGCTACTACTCGACCAGAAAATACTGTGCCAGCTTGGCAGTGTAGAATTGAATGTCGTATTGCTGGGGCCAGGACACTCATTGGTAAGCTAATTAGTTTTCGATCGGGTAACACGCGACCGAGAGTGATGCGCTTTGTGAAACAGGCATTCTTGGGGACTACTATTAGTCCTCAACAGTACATGTCATGTGTCACGGAGCGCATAGACTTTCTGAAGCAAAAAGTTTATGCATGGGCAAATAGAATAAGGCGGCATAGAAAGCGAGTAGATCGGTATAGTCAGAATCGCATGTTTCAAAGAAATGAGAAGTGGATGTACCGGAAATGGGAGAATCCGGGTCCGTGTGTGAGTGACAGGCAATTCCCAGATGAAAATGCCACTAATTTATTTTGGCGTAACATCTGGTCAGTGCCTGTCACTCATACAGAAGGTGATTGGTGTCGGGATGTCGAACGCTCATGTGAGTCTATAACACCAATGGAACCAGTTAGCATCAATAAAGAGGATGTAAGTTGTACGGTCCGTTCATTACCGAACTGGAAAGCACCTGGTCCAGACGGACTGCACAACTTTTGGCTTAAGTGGTTCCGAAGCTCACATGCGTGTCTGGCATATCAATTCCAAACAGCATTGGATTCGGGTTCATTACCACAATTTTTAACAACTGGCATAACCCACTTACTCTATAAATCTGGTGGTGCCATGGATCCCAAAAACTTTAGGCCTATTACTTGTTTACCAACGTTATATTAACTTCTTACATCTATTCTGAGACTCAAAATCACTACTCATATTAATAACAATTCGATAATTTCCGTTTCTCAGAATGGATGTAGAAGTGGGACCCGTGGCACTAAAGAGCTCCTTATAATAGACATGACCATTAGCCAGCAGGTACGTCGTAATCGTAAGAGCCTGGCGACATGTTGGATAGATTACAAGAAGGCTTATGACTCGGTTCCACATACATGGGTTTTAAGGGTGCTGGAGTTGTATAAAATTGATACAACTCTGAGCACTTTATTGAAGTCATGTATGGGGCAATGGAGAACAGTAATTCGCTATCCAGGATGTCGGCAGTCTACGATGAACGATGTACTTATAAAGATCGAGCGGGGCATCTTTCAAGGTGACAGTCAGAGTACCTTGTGGTTTTGTCTAGCTTTGAACCCTCTCAGCACTCTATTAGAGGGTTCAGGGTTAGGCTATAGGTTGCAGAAAGATGATCGAGTTATATCTCACCTCCTTTATATGGATGATTTGAAACTACTTGCCTCCACTAAATTACAATTGACAGCGTTACTAAAGGTCACTGAAAACTTTAGTAATTCTATCAAGATGGAATTGGTGTAGACAAGTGTGCAGTCATGTATGTAAAGAAGGGAGTGATTGTGGAATCTGAAGGAGTCGAGCTTTCAGATTCCACAAAACTTCGATCTCTGTCTGCCACCGAAACCTACAAGTATCTAGGTTTTTCACAGTCCTTGGGAATACCAGAATCTGACGTGAAACAAACGTTGCGAGACCGTTTCTTTGGCCGCCTGAAAAAAGTACTTAAGTCTTTTATCAGGCGGTAACAAAGTGCGGGCCTACAATAGTTTTTCAAATCAAATCAAATCGTTTATTGCACTCCATAATGTATATAAAGGTGTTAACAAGCTTGTAAGAGGAAACAATTATGGACCCTGTTGGGCACGGCAAAGTCTGGAAGAGAAGGCGAACCATTCTTTTTCAAAGAAGCACATAAAATAATTGTTTTACTAGTCTATCTAGATACGTTACAACTACACAATTGTTTATATGTTGTTCGCGTTTACAATGTAAGTAATGTTTGTATTTATTTTTATTTTTATTTCTTATATTTATAGCATGTTATTATTATTATGAATATTATTATTATTGAGTTCTAATTTTCCAGGATGTCATATTTATAGTATGTCAATTTTATAGTATGTTGTTTTTATAGTATGTCAATTTTGTAGTATGTCATTTTTACAGTAAAAAAAAGATTTTGGATTAATAGACTTTATCATTTAAATATTCGTTAATATGATAGTAGCACTTCTGCAATAAGAGGTCTTTTAATTTATTTTTAAATGTAATAAATTTTTCTTCGTTTTTAATGTCATTCGGTAATTTATTGTACATTTTAATGAACATATGGGCTTGTTGCATGCATTTTCAATTTAGAACTTGGTAAGTTTAATCTATTTTTATGTCGAAATGTATATTTTGTGTTAATATCTTCCCTGGTTGTGTAATAATTTTTGTGTTGCCTGACAAATTTGCATGTTTCCAGAATGTACATGCAAGGGACAGTGAGTATTTTTAATTTTCGAAAATATGGTTTGCAACTTTCTGTATCGTTTATGTTCATTATTATCCTTATTAACCTTTTTTGCATTAATAATAGTAAAGGCGCATCTGTGCTATTACCCCACAGGATAATGCCGTAGTTCAGCCACGAGGATGCATAGGCATAATAGGTGGCTAGGGCGGTTTTAATGTCAGTGGTTTTTTTAACTTCCCGAAGAGCGTAGCAGAAAGTTGATAATTTGGATTTAATTTTTTGTATGTGTGGTTTCCAGTTAATATTGGTATCTATATTTAATCCCAGCAAGCTGAATTCATGTACCATTTCTATTTGAATGTCTTGATACTTAAAGTCAATTTGTAACTGTGGTTTCTGTGGTGGATGAAATGTAATGATTTTGGTTTTTGAGTAATTTATTTCTAAATTATGTCGGGTCATCCAGGCTACTGTGGTGTTAAGTATGGTTGTCAGTTTGTCGGTTATGTCAGCGGCGTTTTGGCTTGCAATCAACAGGGAGATGTCGTCAGCAAACAATACACAGGGTCCCTCTATGGTATTTGGGAGATCGTTAATGTAGACCAGAAACAACAAGCATCCTAAGACGCTACCCTGTGGGATCGAACCTTTAATAATTTGTTTGTCAGATCGGATATGTTGTATTTCCTTTCTGCTACCATTATAATATTCAATCTCAACTTGATGCTCTCTGTTAAGCAGATATGATTTAAACCATTCATGTGCCTTTCCTCTAATACCTATTTCATGAAGCTTGCTTAATAGGATATTATATTGGACCCTGTCATACGCCTTAGTCATATCCAATAGTAAACCTACAGCATATTGTTTATTATTAATAGTATTTAAAGCTTCCTGTATATATTTATAGACAGCTAATATGGTTGAGCGGTTCTTTCGGAATCCATTTGTTGGTCCATAGTTGGGTCATGCCGGTTCTGATGTATTCCTTTGGTATACTTAGATGGACTCAGACCGAATTAGATGCCCTTGACAGGAGAGTCCGTACATTGCTGACTGCATTCCGAATGCATCACCCACGGTCATCGGTTATGAGGTTGTATATCCCGCGAAAGTTTGGGGGTCGTGGACTATTAAATATCAAGACCCTACACAATCGCGAGATATACAATCTTAGAGAATATTTTTTTCACACTGATGTGGGAGTGCATCGTAATGTAGTTGCAGTGGATACCGGACTCACTCCGCTCGCTTTGGCTAAAGAGAATTGGCGCAAACCTGTAGTACTTAGTACTGATGATCGCAGGGAGGTATGGAAGGGCAAAGAACTTCATGGTCGGTTTTATCGGGCTCTTAATGGGCCTGATATAGACTTCAAGGCCTCAACTTCCTGGCTACGGTATGGTGATCTCTTCGGAGAAACCGAAGGTTTTGTTTGTGCGATTATGGACGAAGTTATCATGACGAATAACTATCGGAAGTATATCCTGAAAGATGGTACGGTCGACATCTGTCGGGCATGTCACCGTCCTGGAGAATCTATCAGGCATATTATTTCTGGTTGTTCTCGTCTTGCTAACGGCGAATATTTGCACAGGCACAACCAAGTAGCCAGGATCGTACATCAACAGCTTGCCCTTAAATACAGACTTGTGAATTCAGAGTTGCCATACTACAGGTATGTGCCCGACCCAGTTCTCGAGAATGGTCGTGCTACTTTATATTGGGATCGATCTATTATCACAGACAGGACTATTGTTGCCAATAAGCCTGATATTGTGGTAATAGATCGATTAGAGCGCTGCGCAATGATTGTCGATATCGCCGTTCCTCATGACGAGAATCTCGTGAAAGTCGAAAAAGAAAAACAAATAAAATATTTGGATTTATCTCACGAGATTGTCGATATGTGGAATGTGGATTCGGTGATCATTGTTCCGATAGTCGTATCTGCTCACGGATTAATAGCCAAGAGCCTCGATCAACACCTTAAAAGGCTCACGTTAGAGGGCTGGATCAAGGGTCTGATGCAGAAGGCAGTCCTTCTTGACACGGCTCGTATTGTGAGGAGATTCCTGTCTCTGGAGCCCTAACCACCGGTTTCTTGGTCCCTGTACCCGAAATCGGTGGTCTACTATTTTTTATATTTTTAAATGTATTTGTTTTTATATTTATATTTAAAAATGTAATTAATATGTATTTTTAAATGAAATAAAGAGAATATAATAATGTAATAATAATATGTTTATTACTCTCAAAAGGTACATTTACATTTTATATTTATAGATAGGTACAGCATAGACAGAACCTTACTGAGAGCTGGAGTCTGAACTAGGTTCGAAACCTGTGTGACAGATCTCCAGTCCTCGACTCTGATGACTACAAAATAGCTATAACTATCAACAGAGTTACAAAAACAATGAGAGTAGTTGCGTGTTTGTTAGTGTGTGTGTGTGTGTGAATTGGTGTGTAAACATAGCGCATGCAAATCCTGTGGGCGTGTCAAGAGCAAAATAAACATAAGCAATACTTATTACTCGTCTATTTTGCTATGATAATAATATTTTCAGTGCCGTCATAGTCCAAGTCACAAAGCCAACGAACAACTGTTTTTTTACACTCATTCTTAGACATTGGGTACAAGTTTAGAATTTTATTTATTTTATTGTACACGTAATTTCCCAGAAAGTAATAACATCTTTGGGATAGACCAGTGCGGACCGATATGGTGGGACATTTATATATATTATATTTCCGACCAACGCTGTTTAAGTTTAAAGGTTCATATTTGGTGTTTGCATGAGTCGTAAGGATGAGGTTCAAAATAAACAATTTTCGCACCGATAGAACATCACAGGTCTTGTAAAGTTCTGTGGTGGGAAATCGGTACGGGAGCCTCCAACCAACTTTTAGTATCGCTCTTTGGGCGCGCTCTAGTATTAGGAGATGTGTCTTATGTGTTCCTCCCCATACGACGATACAATATTGCGTTACTGATTGGCAAAGTGCTAAATAAGTGAATTTAAGTACCTGAGTGTCAACTACATTGCTGAGAGCTTTAAACACAAATATAAGTTTACGCGATCTGGATGTAAGCATGTCAATGTGTGAGCGAAAGGATAGAAGATCATCTATTTGTAAACCCAGATATTTAACACAATTTGTTTGAGATAGAGCAGGGCAATTACACAACGAATGTGCCACGATATTGCAGGAGTGAGCAACGAGAGAGTGAGAAAATGTAGTAGGTCTTCCAAGAGTGGTGAGTGAAAACTTCAAGTATTGAGTTTTTTCAGTATTGAGGGTGAGCTGATTCCGAGCCAACCAACGAGTTACCGAGTCAAGACTGTCCTGAGCACTCGCGAACACTGATTCCCAAGTATCATCATAAGATATAAGCGCAGTATCGTCAGCGTACGCAAATAAAGTGGTATTATGTAGTTGTAATTGGCAAAGGTCATTAATGTACACCAAGAAAAACGTGGGCCCCAAGATACTGCCCTATGGGACTCCATTCTCAACAGAAAGCTCATCGCTACAGTAACTATCGATCCTAACACACTGCCTTCTGTTCTTAAGATAGCTTTTGAAAAGGGACAACTGGTTTCCTCTGATTCCAATTTTCTCGAGCTTTGCGGAAATGATAGAGACCGAAATCGTATCGAATGCCTTAGCGATGTCTAAAAAGATACCTATAGCTTTCTGTTTATCGTCAAGTTTAGCTACTACAGTGTTGGTTAAATCTAGGACTGCCTTACTCGTGGATAGCCCAGAGCGAAAGCCGTATTGTCGAGGGGACAATATTTGGGTTTGTTCCAGGAATTTGACAAGCCTGTTATTGATCAGTCTTTCTAATAGCTTAGAAAGTGTGGGTAAAATAGAGATGGGTCTATAGTTATTCGGCCGGTTTCTGTCACCACCCTTGTGTATATGGTGAACAACTGCCAGTTTAAAACCTTCTGGAAATACACCCGTTCTAAAAGAAAGATTACATAAAAACGTAATGGGTGGGATCAGATAGTTTTTAATTTTTTTAAGGAAAAAACCTGATATGTTATCGCTACCAACTGCACAATCACTTTTCAAGTTCATTATGAGAATCTCAAGTTCGGACTCATCTGTTTCTAACAGGGCAAATGTGTGCTGGTGATAAGGAATAGTGTCTGATGGCTGCAAGTGAAGGCTTTCAGTGACTGGAGCAGCAGCCGGTGATCGTCCTAAATCAGCGAAGTATGAAATAACTTCGTTCACCGAACGTCTCGGATTAGATGAGGAAAGAAGTTCAAGAGGTTGCGCTTTGTCTTTGAATGTTTGCGTTATAGATTTTATGGCTTGCCAGACTTTTTTAGTATTACCCTTTGCATTATCTACTTGATGTTTATTAAATTTCATTTCAGTAGTTTTAATTAAGTTAGCGCAGTAGTTTCTGTATCTTTTAAAAGTAATTTTGAAAATTTCGTCATTAGGACTATTTTTAAGTTTTTGGTGTATGAGATCTCTGTTGCGCAAACATTTTAGCAGACCAGGGGTCATCCATTCCTTTTTAAATCTTTTACGATTAGGCATAGTCTTTAGAATCGAATTTGCGTTAATAATCGTATTCAGAGTATTAGTGAAGTAAGAGGTAGCGTTGTTAACGTCACGAAAGCTATATATAGGGGAGAAGTCGGTATTCATAATTTCTAATTAAATATTTTCGTAATTAATAACTTTAGAAATCTTAAACTTATTTTTAGGGCGGTTCGAGTAATGTTTATAATGAAGAAAAAATAAAACTGTGTCGTGATCAGTTATGGATGTATTCGCTACGTAACAAAACGCTGGTAGTTTACTCTTTAATATGAGATGATCTAGACAGGACTGATTGTTCCTAGTGCACAGTGTGTGAGCTGGTAGCATTCCGTGGGAAGCAGTCATATTGAGGTATTCTAAAGAACGTTGATCCCTATTGGTTTCGGAAATATCAATATTGATATCTCCGGTTAGTATGACATTGTTAAAAGAAGAGTAAGATGAAAGAAGATCGTTTAGGGAGTTAATAAACATTGACACATTTTGACTAGCAGGCGAGCGATAGATGATGTGTTACTGTTGATCGTTAAACACAAACAATTTGCATCCACCAAAAGTGGTTCAGAAGAGGTAATATGAAGATGGTCGCCGTAATATACCACTACACCTTCGTTCTGCGAGGAATGTTTTTGTGTCATTACTGACTTGTATCCAGATATTATTGGTATACGAGGAGAGTTTTTCAACCAGCATTCAGTGAGAACAATCAGATCCCACAAAACATTATTTCTCTCAAGCAGTGTGAGTAAACCATCGAAGTTTCTATTAATGCTTCTTATATTTTGACAAAGGAGCTTTAACGATCCTCCATGTGAGCGAGATAATGCATGGCAATCCTCTATCATACATACCGATGATTGTGCTATAGCAATTTGGTCTAAATCATTATTTATATTCTGAAAACAATCGAATTTTATATGTGTAGTATTGTGTAACTATGCGGTATGAATTACGTAGCTAATTATAGTTAACAAATACAAGTAAAACCGTCATCCCGTAAATTGATAAAGATATGGAATGGAATACGATGCAATGAAACAAACATCGTGTTGGCGAATAAGCAGGCAAGATAATTAAGGCATATAGACGGGTGAATATTGTTGTTTCGGCCAGAGATCAGAAACCTATATGTTTCCTTCAGTGTGATAGTAACATGGTATGAGTAAGTGAATGTGTGCGTGTAATGAAATGACTGAATGTGTAATAAAATGCTAAAACAATGTAAAAAAATATAGTAATAAATAAAACATGCAAACTGTAAAATATAAAGTTTGAATTGAAATAGTCATTGTTGCTTTGACAGAAGTGCAAGACATTTTTCAGTTCTTATTTGAATTGGTTTCTCTGCCGGGTTTTTACGCACTAAAATCTTTCCGTTTGAGTACCAACAGGCATAGTTGAGGGTCCTGACAAGTTGACGGGTATGATACCATATTTTTTTCTTAGCCGGTGGTAGGTGTTCGTCGACGTAGAGTGGCTGCTTGTTACCAACCAAACCAATTGTATGCGTATTTAGTTTGTCGTTAGGAGTACGGTCTTTGTTATACTTCCTGATCTTTGCCAGTAATTCGTTCCTAGTATTTACGCAGGCAAATTCAGCAACTACTGGTCTGCAAAGGCCTGGCTTTCCGGGCAATCTATATATGTCGCGTAGAGCCCGAGACTGAATCTCCATCTCGACGATCTTTCCTACATCAGACACCACGGCCACAAGATCCTCGGTTTTCTCTTGATCCTTTGTTGGCAGATTGCGAATTTCGATGGTTGCCACTCGTGATTGAAAATGTAAATCTTGCATTTGGTTCTCTAGACAAGCTATATTAGCAGCGTTCTCTTCCTTCTCCTTTTCCAAATTTGCAACCTTGTTGACCATGTCATCATATTGAGTACTTATGAAGGACATACTACGTTCGATTTCAGCATTTGAGCACTGCATGGCAAGGCACTGCTTCTTGAGCTCGGTGACGTCATATACTAATTTGGATAGAGTTGCGTCTTGTTTAGTTCTCCACGAGGTAAGAAGAAGCTCCTGCTCGGCTTTCCAAGTGCTTAACATGTCAAGCAATTCAGCTTTGAAGTCATAGAATGGGTCCACAGCAGTATTTGGAGTTTGGCGTTTGGAACGTGTAGAGATACCAACAGCACCAGCCTTTTGAGTGCAGGCAGCAGGTAGGTCAGGTTCAGAGGTTGACTGTAAAGGCACAAGCGCCACAGGGACGGTAGTCATCGAAGAGGTTCTCTGAACTTTCGGCATAGTTGTTATAAAATTTTCAACAAGAAGTAGAAGTAATCTCTGTACACAACTATCCAAATCTTAAGAAAAATCCTATGATTAATGATCCAGATAAGAAAAAAATTACAAAAAATAAATTTCAAAAAGAAACATTTTTGCCGGGACTCGATTTTGATAGTGTCGCAATCGCAAGCGCTCATTAAGCGAGACCACCTAAGTAAGCGGTAACAAAGGCGTCGAAATGAATGGCAACTATTTAACAGTAGGCAGTAGCAAGCAAAAGTGAAAGTTGTAGTTATCGCCGTGTTATTAAATCAAAGTCGGAGTCTATACACAACTTTTTCCATCTACCCGACGGTTTAGATACAATCGTTCACTTATCACTTATCAAGACCTATCCACATAATGTTTTTACACAAAATTGTCACTGTTATGTTTATTTATACTATGTTTACTTTTGTTTGTAAATAAAGTCACTTTTCACACTGTATCTGTAATTAAAACTATGACAAGTTGCAATACGCGTGCGTTGACGGTGATGTCACAGGGGGGAGTGATAGGTATGGTTGGTCGAATATGTGTGTTGAAGACTTCACTAGTGAACAAATTAGCCTACAGGATGCTATCTCAGGACCTGAGAAGGATCAGTGGTGTGGTGCTATGAATAAAGAATTGAAATCGTTCAGTGACAATAATTCATGGGAGTTAGTGGACAGACCTAGTGCTAGTGAGGGCACAGTAGTCAAAAGCAAGTGGGTGTTCAAGAAGAAGTGTGATAATAGTGGTAATATCTGCTACAGAGCTCGGCTCGTGGCGAAGGGATTTACACAGATCAAAGGTATCGATTTTAATGAAACATTTTCACCTGTTTTGCGATATTCAACCTTAAGAATGTTATTTGCTTTGGGTGTACAATTAAATCTAAAAATGAACCACTTGGATGTACCTACAGCTTTCTTAAATGGTGATATTAATGAATGTGTGTTTATGGAAATACCAGAATATTCAACTTTTTCTTTTCAACTTCAACCAGAAGTTAATTTGAAATTAGAAAAAGTTGTAAATAGTGATTGTAGTGAAACTTATCCCTATCAACAGTTGATTGGAACCTTAATGTACTTGTCAGTGCTAACAAGGCCAGATATTGCTTACAGTATAAGTTATTTAAGTCAGTTCAACAATTGGAACACACTGGAAGCATTTAAAAAGATTGTTAAAATATTTACAGAAAACAAAAAATGTTGGTTTAATTTTTAAGAAGGACAATAGAGATTTACATGGCTTTGTAGATGCAGACTGGGCATCTTGTAGTATTGATAGAAGGTCTTACACGGGATATTGCTTTGTATTATCAGGTTGTGTAATAAGTTATGAATCCCGAAAACAAAGGACAGTGGCTCTGTCTAGCACAGAAGCTGAATACATGGCTCTTGCAGAGGCATGTAAAGAAGCTATTTATTTAAAAAAATTAATGTTAGAACTAGATGTTTTTGATAATAATAAACCATTATATATATCTGGTATGGTATCTTTTCCAATGAAGCATTACAACATTGAGTGCTGTGTACGGTTGTAATTGGACTTCAGACCTACATATTGTAAACTGCAATTTATAGTATTTGTTTGTTTTTGGTTTGTTGTCTGTTTCTGTACCTAATAAATAAATAAATAAATAAAAATAAATATATAGTGACAGCCAAAGTTCTTTGAAATTAACTTCTAATCTAGTGTACCACAAGCGTACAAAGCACATTGATGTACGTCACCATTTTTCTAGAGAATGTGTTATTAATAAAGAAATTAAAGTTCATTATTTGCAATCTTCTTCTATGCCTGCAGATATTTTTACTAAAAGTCTTTCTATTATTAAACACTATAAATTTGTTAATTTGTTAGGCATAGGAAGTGTAATTTAATTACAGTATTATAAACAAGATTCACATTGTATTTGTGTGCTGTAAATTACTATTCTGAGTTTGGGTGTTAATTGTGTCCGTTTCATGTATGTCTGTAAAGTCCCCGCGACACAGGATGTTTATTCCTAATGCGGGAGGTGTATTTTTTAACAAAAAAAAAAAAAAAATTCCTTTGTTAGGAGAGGGTGTTATAATTGTGTAAATTACTATAACAAAATATTGTACTACTAGCGCCACCTGGTTGACAGAATGTTAGTCTATGGTAGTAGTGATTCTTTTAAATAAATTAGTCTGTTGAAAGCCGCCATTGCGTTTTAATAAAATCACCCATGATTATGGTCTGACTATACAAAGGGGTAAATTGTTCCAGGAGCAGTTCAAACGATGAGAAGTAGTTGATACGTAGGGAAGGACAATAAAAAACACCAAGAAGTATTTTAGAGTGGAGGTGGTCCACTTCCAGAAAAAGATGTTCTCCTGCATTAGTTGGAGGAGGCTGCGGAGACAAACTTATAACAGTATAGGGAATTTGTGACCGTATATAGATGGCTACACCACCGCCACCCCCAACAGCTCGATCATTTCTGATCAGGTTGAAAGGTGAAACTCCTTATCACCTTTCAACCTGATCAGGAATGATATGCAGAAGAGGGTAAGCAGGGCTTCAGCCATGATACGGAGACAAGTATGCCGTGTAAATTCAATAAACAGTCAAAACATGCCAGCATCTCGGGGAAGTGAGCCGGAACACTTTGAGCATTAATGTGCACCAGGTTGAGATTTTTGGGAACGTCAGAGAACTGAGACAAAAGAGTCTCCGCGATTGTTGGGTGACTCTGGGAACCACTACTACTACATGCAGAAAAATATTCATTGCTGTCATCGCTGCAGTCAGGCGAAGACATTTCAAGCAATGAAGTAAATATACATAATATATTTCAAGGAGGTGTATATGATTAAGTATGTGAGTCTAACTATAGTATGTGTAACGGTCGATTAGCACCACGTAGAACGTTCGGGATATGAATGCGTGAAATTAGTCGAACGAAGGTATTTTTATAGTATTTGACAGGCTTGACCCAATTCAATACTAAATTCACATATTTAGTAGATAATATCAAATATTGTTTACCATAAATATTCTAATGATTATTAGCATACAATTATTATTTGATAATACAGGATTGTGTAACATAAAGATTTTATATGAAATATAAGTCGCGCCGGAAGCTGACAAGCGGAAGGCGCCGAGATATTAACATGAATCAACTATTTACTTGTTTATAAAATCACCAATTGAATTTAAGTTTATAATATATTTTATTGTATGCCTAGTAATTATTAAGATTTAAACAAATGAGGCATTTATACGAGGTTGAAATCGTTACTTATAACATTCGGCCATCCTGTGCATGCCGTGTCCCACGGCGATCAGAGCTGCCACTAATTTAATTAAATCTGGTACTGACCAATTTATTTATTTTTCCTAGATCACACGTATTTCCTATACGTCACACAGTTTCGTATTTGCTATACGTCACACAGTTTCGTATTTGCTATACGTCACACAGTTTCGTATTTGCTATACGTCACACAGTTTTGTATTTGTTTGTAATACGTCACACAGTTTTGTATTTGTTTGTAATACGTCACACAGCTTTTATTTTTAATACGTCACACAGCTTTTGTTTATACTACATCACACAGCTTTTGTTTTTACTACATCACACGGCTTTTGTTTTTACTACATCACACAGATTTTATTTTGTACTACATCTATAGTTGTAACACGGACTTGATCACATAGCCGCCCGTATTCACATGTAGTACTTGAATTTGGAAACATAGCTTAAGTAAATAGACTTGATCACACAGCCGTCTTTACAGGTAAGATTTAACACACAGCGGTAAATAACTGTTTACTTAGTATTATCACACAGTGTAGGTACTATATAATTGCAGACAAGTATAGGTAAATGGAAATCATGAACTTTTGTTTACACTTTTAAATTTCATTATAAATAAACTGGAACGTACTCACCAGATGTACAGATAGATATACTTTACTGCACCTTCACCAATTACTCGAACGAAAACAAGAAAATTTCGTAGGGTATCCAAATAAAGATTTCGTTAACTCCTTAAATATTTTCAAAACAGGACGCGCGAGAATGCTAGATCCCACTTCTGAAATGTAACGGTCGATTAGCACCACGTAGAACGTTCGGGATATGAATGCGTGAAATTACTCGAACGAAGGTATTTTTATAGTATTTGACAGGCTTGACCCAATTCAATACTAAATTCACATATTTAGTAGATAATATCAAATATTGTTTACCATAAATATTCTAATGATTATTAGCATACAATTATTATTTGATAATACAGGATTGTGTAACATAAAGATTTTATATGAAATATAAGTCGCGCCGGAAGCTGACAAGCGGAAGGCGCCGAGATATTAACATGAATCAACTATTTACTTGTTTATAAAATCACCAATTGAATTTAAGTTTATAATATATTTTATTGTATGCCTAGTAATTATTAAGATTTAAACAAATGAGGCATTTATACGAGGTTGAAATCGTTACTTATAACATATGCTACAAAATGAAATAAATGATATTAAAATAAAATTGAAAATATACGTAGGTACTCTAACTCCACCTGCCGGTTGCCAGTTAAATAAAAAAAATAAAAATAAAAGCCGTAAAAGCAATTTAAAAAATAAAAGCCGTAAAAGCAATTTAAAAAATAAAACAAATATAGTTATCAACAAACAAAAAAAAACACAAAAGAACAAATGAAACAAAAAAAATAAAAAATCAATTCAATTTAAAACGCTAAAAACGGTTAAAACGGTACCAATACAACCAATCGCTAGGCTAACCGTCTGCCGGTTCGGTTTTAAACGATAACAACACATCAACAAAATGATGTAATTCGACCGATTTCGGCCATGGCGACCACTTCGACCCCTTATAGGGCTTGGCGCTGATGCGCCCGGAGATGGCTTATATAGCCAATTTTCGCAGCAAACTCCCTCGCACAAAGTGGGCAAGTGAGCTTACCGCTCTCATAATTATAGTGAATAGCGGCGAGTGGACGGGCTTTTAGCTCATCACGCTTGGCGTCGAGGTCAGCTAAACGCTGTTCCTCAAATTCGCGGATTCGCTTCTTCACAATCTCGCGCCATTCCGGTCGCTGTGCTGCCAAACTCTCCCAGCGGGAAGGCTCTATGTTGCATCTCTTCATGTGAAGACATCGATTCATCGTCATGTCAAACATCGATTCCTTACACGCCTCAGCAGAACGGCTTATCTGAGCGTATGAACAGGACACTGCTTGAAAAGGCCAGATGTATGTTAATTAATTCTAAGTTACACAAACACCTGTGGGCTGAAGCAATAATGACAGCTGCATAATAGTGAACCGTTCACCAACACGAGCATTAAATTATAAGACACCTGAGGAGTTGTGGAATGGAAGGAAACCTGACGTAAGTCACATGAAAATATTTGGTTGTTATGCAATGGCTCAAATATCTAAAGAAAAACATAAAAAATGGGACTCTAAATCACAGAAACATTCAGATACCGGCTTGTCATCTCATACAGCTGTATGTATGTAACGGAGATGTCAGTGAAGTATCCTCCGAGTTTTAATATTACACTTCGTCCTCGAAATAAAAATGACATAAATACTGAACCCAAGACTTACCTATGCTCGAGTAATGCACCACTCTCTATTACACCACAAACATACACAGAAGCATTGTCATCAAAAGACTCCAACTTGTGGGTGAAGTCAATTGAAGAAGAGCTAAAGGCACATAGTGAAAATGGTACGTGGCAGCTAGGCAAAAAGCCACCTGACGCTAGAGTCATAAGATGTAAATGGGTATTTCGTATTACGGATGAACCAGAAGGACTAAGGTACAAGGCAAGGCTGTGTGCAAAAGGATTTGCACAGAAAAGCGGTATTGACTTGTTGGGTGGTCAAGGACTCTTCAATGAACTTCCTTTATTTATATTGTCGATGTAGACGTTTATTTTGTATTTTTAATATTAATACATAGGTTTTTAAATTACATAGAAAATTAATTAATTAATAGTGAACTGGATTAACAATGTACTGTGATGGTGAACCGACTACCAATTTGGTTTTCTCCAGAATGTTCTTCGTTCCTTTTTCTCAAGTGCCTCATCAACGCCTCCCTCCTTGCCGCTCCCGCCAGGTTCGCCTGATGGTGGGGACCTTCAGTCGAACTAGAGGGAGCCTTAAGTTGCCGCTTTCACCGCCAATGGACGGCGGTAACACTGGTCAATCGATTATATTAATAAATGAGTCGCCGATAGATGGCGTTAACATATTCCCCCGGCCTTGGAAGCTCCTGCTTCCAACGAAGTATTGAAGATGTTGACTGATGCAAAGGATAATTACGATTATTGTGGATCTGTCTTCTCATTCTCTGCTTGTGGTAACAACGGACATATTTTAGAGAACGCCCGTCGCACCGTCCCGGTAGCCGTTTTGATGTCAGCGACTCGTGAAACGCCATCCTTCCCAGGAAAGGTATGAAGAATTCTCCCCAAGCGCCACTTAAGGGGTGGGTAATTATCCTCCTTTATGAGCACGAGAGTATTAGGTACTAGTTCTTCCTTACTTGTCTTCCACTTCGTTCTGGTCTGCAGTTCCGCTATATACTCCTTTGACCACCTCTGCCAGAATTGCTGGCGCATCTGCTCCACTCGGTTGTAGCAGGACAGGCGATGTGAAGTTGTAGTCGTTAGATCTGGGCTGGCGGGTGCAGTGAGCGGTCGGCCAATCAAAAACAGAGAAGGGCTGAGGGAAAGAAGATCAGTGGGGTCTGCTGACAACGGGTACATAGGTCGAGAGTTTAGGACGGCTTCGATTTGAGATATTTTACAGTATCCTGTGTTTTTAAATGTTAAATTTTATGTGTTAATAGAACGTATAAAACTGAGCAGTATAAATAATACCACTATGTTACCATAATGGTTTGTAAAATACTGGGGTATTATAAGTACATAAAGCTTCCTTGAAACATAGCCTAAATGGTGATAAGCGTCTAAAAGCTACTTTATTTCATGCTTTGTTAAGATACGTAATGTAACATAACACTAAATCAACCGTACAACCTTGGGTTTCGACTATTAAATAAAAATTATATTGGTAGTCTACATTTTGTTTCATTGTGTGGTCACACTACTCGTATATCTGTTCATAAGATCACTGAAATGCTATAATCTGATTTTAGAGGTAAGATACACACAATTTTAGATACCTATTATTTTGTAGAAACTTTTTACAAAAAGTTTAATACACTACACTTTGTGATACTTTAGTCGTCTAGCAGCTAGACATGCAAGTATGTTTTAGAACGTGAGGATTGAGGGACCAGCTTTAATTATAAATATCTTCAAAGTGCGTCGATATTTTTTTTTAATTTATTTTTTACAAATTGCTATTAGACTTTTTCTAAAACATTATGTAAGAAAATAAAGATTTTATTCCGTTGATGTGGCAATATTCAGTACAACAAAATCTTTCGTGTGTGGACTGAGGGACCACAGAATAGTCGTTTTATTTTTTTAATCGTTGATGATTTGTGCTCAGTTATTTTAGTATATATCTTTACAAATTCTCTACTAAATGTCTGCAGTCACAATATCTTATTGTTTTACATACTTGCCGAGATCCGGCTGATGGTATGTGAGGATTGAGGGACCACACTTAAAGGGCTGTAGTTTTTAACATATCTTTTTACAAATTCTCATATTTGATCTACAATTGTTTTGAGCCTACTACTAAATCTTATAAAAATTTCAAACAAAAATATCACTATGGTCCCTCAGTTCACACGCACACAAGCAGTTTTACCCTTAATACGTATACAGGTCACACATCTATGTACGACATTTCTAGCCAAATCACGGCCTCTGAGGGGCCACCAACTTTCTCGTATACTAGCTAACAGTGATTGACATGAAGAAGGCGCTTATGCTCATATTGAAACAACAAACGTGTAAAGGTATGTTTGCTACAGAACAGAATGGGATGTTTTTTATTGTAAGAAAAATTGGAAGAATTATCTAATCTACCTCCTACTCTAATAATGATATTATTATCATAGCAATATTAAGCCCAGATATATTACGAGTAGCCTTTAAGGATAAATTATTTTTTAATGACATTAAGATCAGGAAACAATTGGTTCTGCGACATTTGAGTCAACTTGTTAATAGAATCAATTAATTCGTCTACTACGAAGCGGGTCGCATCTACGATTCACCTTTATTTAATACGAACATTATTAATGAAACGCAACATGTAAGCAACAACACGCTTCATGCGAGTAAATGAAGAGAACCTATCAAACGGAAACGTATTCTGATTTGTTGCATGTACCAACAGTGTGGTGGATAATTTGACCTCTGGCAACTCGTTGAAGTTAACGTTGTGACGTACGATCGAAAAATGCCGGACCGTGCCACCAAATGAGATTTGGTGGCACGGTCCGGCATTTTTGCACAAGCGCAACGCGTCCAGCGTGACCCCGCGTGACACCAAGTCAGCTGGGTTACATTTACTTCCTACGTGTAACCATTATAATAATAACTTTATTGATATAACACCAACACCACGATAATACAATTAGTTTTTTAGCATATGTTATGATGTATACTCTTAAACTGGGTGTCTACAATATGGCTATGGTCACTACTGTCTAAACTAGGCCGAGCCTGTATCTTAGACGTTAGTTTCTTCCCAGGTTTTAAGTATAATATCATAAAAAAACACGTGTATTTAACTAAAACTAGGTACACAGCAAATGAATGTGGCCAGACTCACATAGTGTACATACATGCATTTTCCTGTTGCAAGAATAGTTCTAAGAACAATATATCGAACTTACTGACTTATCTCGACACACTGGTATCACATCTACGCCCCACGAGCATTTACCACAATGTACACATTACAACAGTCACTGGTAATTGAAACAGTAAAAAACAATACAGAAAAACAAGTAAACAAAATCAGTGAACTGTTAACATTAATAAACTGGGCAGGTATTTATGCGTTTACAATCCATGATCCCGAGACGTTAAGTCAGGTATCCATATTATTACAGCCTTCCTTCCTAAGAAATGTACATAGAAAATTTTTAGACTTAGGTAAGTTTAAAACTAGATGTATTATAATTAAATGTGGGTAGGCTCAAAATAGAATGCCTGCACAGAAATAAAATATACCGTACCGTCAAGTCAACAATTAAGTCGAATGAATGTGAGGCAATCACCATGTATGCGAACTTAAGACATTTCTAAATTGAATAAATTTTTATTTCTAAGGTTTTCCACATACATTTGCATACATACTAATATGTATCTATATATTTAATTACTTAATAATTTGAAACAAACTTTCTATTTCTTCATAATTTCTCGATTTAAGCCACGATGTTAAGGCCTTTTTACACTTGTGTTCACGTAACGAGAAAATTTTTAGAATTTTATTTCTTCTATTGTAAAGCATTGGACCAAGGTAGCACTGGAAATTCTCAATATATGCTGTCTTATACGGCAACATAGGACACACCCTATCCATCCGTCGATGCTACTGTCATATTTAACTTTTCCATGCTGTTCCATAGCAATAGTCATAACAAAAAGCTGCCTTAAGCACTCGTAAGCACATCACCTTCTGAATAAAGGTCGACTGTAGGATACGGGAAGGGTTTAAATAACATAAATAACCTTCAATAAAGCTCGTTGAGCACGTTACAGCTTTATGAGATGCGTTTTTCGAGCTCCTCCCCAAGCAATAATTCCATATGTTAAAACAGATTGAGCTAGTGCATAATATACCATTTTTAGATAACCATAATTGACCACATGTCTTAAATTCTTAAAAACATATATTAATTTCCGTGTTCTTCCAGATAAATAATTAATATATGGGCACCATGTTAACTTATCGTCAAGGATTATTCTAAGATATTTGATTGATTTTACTCGATCTAAATAACTGCAGTTGCAGTTACTATTAGTTTCAGTTTGGCAATGGTGAATTTGTATTTTTAAATTCTGTGTTGCCCTTAATGAAACCTCCGTATTACCAAAAGTAACAAACTTTGACTTAGAAATATTAAGGGTTAACAAATTATGACTCAGCCAGCCTGAAACTGTCTGGAGACCCATTTCAGTGTAGCGCTTAACTTCGTCCCATGTAGATCCATAAAAAATTAATGCTGTATCATCAGCAAATGAGAATATTTGACAATTTTGAATCTTGAGTGTACATAGACTGTTTATATAAATCAGAAATAGGGTCGGGCCGAGCACACTTCCTTGTGGCAAGCCCATAGTCAATAAATCATCAGAACTGACAAGGCCATCTATAGCAACCCTTTGTTTACGATTATTCAGATAGTCCCTAAATGTATCCAGCACTTTTCCCCTGATACCATTTTTTTCAATTTTTGTAATTAAGACAGGAATAGAGACCGTATCAAACGCTTTTGCTAAATCTAGGAAAACTGCAATGCAATTATTTTTTTTATCAATTTTAGTAGCAACTTGATTAGTAAGCTCAGTAACTGCCTGTGCTGTCGATTTACCCATTCTAAATCCAAATTAGTTTTGCGATAGTAGTTGTTGATTTTCTAGGTATGCCAGTAATCTTTTATTTAACACTTTTTTTCTAAGACCTTCGACAACACAGGCAATACGGATATAGGTCGGTAATTATTTATACAGTCTCTGTTACCCGTCTTATGGATAGGATGTATAATAGATGTTTTATACACATTTGGGAAAATACCTGTTTGAATAGAGAGGTTTACGATATGGGTTATAACAGGAACAATAGTGTGTGTTAACTTTTTAATTAATTTTGTAGGAATTTCATCCCAACCAACAGCTGAACTAGATTTTAAATTTGTAATAATTGACTCAATTTCTTGTTCAGTCGTTTCCAACAGACACATAGAGTTCACAGGTGGGATTATGGAATCATTTATTGGGTTGGTACATGGGTTGATATTGTTTGCCAAGTCTTTCGCAATATTTGCAAAATAAAAATTTAATTTCTCTACGGATAGTTGTGCTGATTTTTCCATCTTAAGTAATTCTAACGGGGGTAGTTTTTTTGTGTCTTTATTAATAATATTATTAATTACTTTCCATTTAGATTTTGGGTCACGGGTGGTTTTATTCAGCTCATTCGTGTAGAAATTTCTCTTTAAACGTTTCAATAGGTCATTGCAGTAGTTCTTGTATCTTGTGTATGTCAGGGTAAGCGTCAAATTGTACGGCTCGTTTTTAGTTTTTTGGTGCATACGATCCCGGTTTTTGATACATCGAATTAGTCCGGGTATAATCCACGGTTTAATGCAGTATGAATTTTTAGGTATTGTGAGTTTAAGGGTGTTATTCTTAATGGAAGTTGAGAGAACTTTAATTAACTGTTCAGCGGCCCAATTTGCATCTTCCGATTTCAAAATAGGTTCAAAATTGTATGAGTTTAGTTCTGTAACGATAGATTTGTAATTTAGTTTAGAATACGTTTTTTGCTTTTCCGATGTAATCTTATTTTCCAGAGAGACACAGGACAGTACTGGACAGTGGTCAGTAATCAGGGACTGCAAGACAAGCGTAGTCACTGAGAATTTAGTTTTAATCATTGCATGATCTAACCAATTATATTCTCTAGTCGGATATAAGTGACCTGGTAGGAACCCATGACTAGCTAATAAATTTAAGTAATCCATGGAATTGTAGTCAGCATTGTCAGCTCCGATGTCGATGTTTATATCACCCATAATAATTATATTGGGACGATCCTTGTAAGTGTTTAGAAGTTGGTCTAAGGAAGTTAAAAAGTTACTAACGTTTGTAAATGATGGTGATCTATATATACTTGTAATGACAGTATCTGGCTTTAAATCAACGACGAACGGTAGCATCAGTTAATGTTTGTTCTGTTACTGAGCAATTCATGTCGTCTCTAACATATACCACTACTCCATCATTTTGATTTTTGTTGTTCTTTGTGTAATGAATCTCATAGTTCCTTTGTGAAGGGTAATTTGCAACTTTAGAATTCCATGATTCTGTAAGAATCATTATGTCGCATGTAACGTGTAACCGAGACAACAAAACTTCAAATTGTGCAAAATTTTTAGAGATACTTCTTATATTTTGCGATATTATCTTTATATTAAGCTTTGAGTCACAAGCGGTTAGTAAAGATTCACACGATTCAGGGCTACATAAAAAGGACGGTCCAGGGGCAATATTGTCTAAGTTTCTGTTTAAATCATTTACGCTTGTATTATCGAATTTTGTCAAAAAGTCGCAAACAAGGACTTAGTTCAATGCATTCACTAAATATTTTGTGCAGCCAATACAGTTCAACAAAAACTTGGACCACAGCAGTAGCTAAGTTCACCGTTAATGTGACAATACGGCATTTATCAAGCAAACTACTATAAACACGCCAACAGAAAACCGAAACAACCACAATATCAATATAGTATCCCAAGTATAGCATATAACTACCGAAGCAGTACATTTCAAACTTTATATCGTGATTTAATAAGCAGATAAAAAGAAATGATTTACAATTATAGAAAATCAATAAAGCAAAACAAATATGATATTTAAAGAAAAAAACTATAAAACAAAAATATTCAAAAACGAACCACAGTCACATGCCACGGAGATTGGCTAGCTGTACCTCGTCTCTAATTTCTATACGAGACGTATCGATATTCTTGCGGAGATACACTTTGCCACTACTTGACCAACAGAATTTATAATCCTTAGTCTTCGCCACATCTCTTGCGAGGAAAAATAGTCGACGACTTTTGCTTGTTAGTGCTTCCGAAATGTAAATTGGCACCGGTTGTCCAGTGATACCTATATCGACAGAGGTCAGGTGTCGATCAGGGTTCTGTTTCCTGAACGATTTCAGTCCTTGAAGTACGTTGTTCCTGAGTACTACCGAAGTGAAATCAGCCACAATGGTACTTTTTCCAGACTTAGAATTGATGCTGAAAACATTTCTGATTTCTGTTTTGTGAATATTTACTCCAATGGCCTTACATGTATCGACAACAACCTTGCACAAGTCCGTGTTTGTTTTAGTTATGGACGTGACAGGTATATTTCGTACCTCGAGCGAGGAAGCCTTAAAGTTCCTTTGAGTAGCTTCAACTAGTGATTCAAGCATAGCTATCTTCAATAGCTGTTTTATTCGTTCATTTTCGAGGTCTTCCACTTTCAGCCGCATGTCTTCATATTGTTGATTCACAAATAATAAGCTCTTGTCTATTTCCTCGTTTGTTTGCTTTATTTGGGTGTTCTGTTCTTTTATTTTAGCAACCCCCGAGATGAGCTTGTTGAGCATACCACTCTGTGTCTCCTTCCAATCGTCCAGCATATCCTTTATTTCGTCCTTAAAAGAGCACATTTTTTCCTCACTAGTTTGTCGCTGTCTTTTATTCCGTTGAGAAACAACAGGTGGCGTAGCTATTCCCGGGTGAACCTTAGTAACATCCGTGTCCAACATGGTCTGCTGCAATCTACTTTCGGTAGGTGATTTGACTACTCTGGGCATTGTTGTTGAAATATTTATTTCGTGAAGTTCAAACTTGTAGTGGTCTCAGATCCACAGAGCGATGTCGTTGATATCAGCCGGATTAATCTGGTTCGAACCGTATTACTCGTAAGCTCACCACCACCACACTCCACTGCGCGCCTAGTACTTTTAAATATTTAATTCAATGTTTAAAAATAAAACTTGTAATAATTAAAAAGTGCACACGTCCAATTCCAATGAGATCGACGAGGGGAAAAAGGAGTGGTATCAGTGAGTTCATTTATTTGAGCCACCCTGTTTTGCACGAATGTTTTAAGAGTGTTAGGTGACATTCGTAGCCATCCCAGCACAATTATGGAGTCAGACCAGAAATAAATATTAGTGAAGTTCACACGAAGTGAACTTATAATTTTGGTGTACAGCTTAGCACCTAATAATGCCCCACATAACTCTAACCTCGGTATAGTTATCGGTTTGATAGGCGCGACCTTTGACTTAGCGCATAACAGGGATACGGACACCTTAGAATCATTATCCGAACACATACGCACGTAGGCACAAGTGCCGTAAGCATTTTGAGAGGCGTCTGTGAATATGTGCAATTCAAGATGTTGCATTTTACCATTTACAACCTGACGTGGTATCCGTAATTGACTCAAACAGTTAATAGTGTCAACGAATTTTTGCCAATTTATTAAAATATCATGAGGGACCGGGTCGTCCCATCCAATTTTATACGTCCATAATTTCTGCAATAATATTTTAGAAAGTATTATAATAGGCGCTAATAGCCCTAACGGATCGTAAACTTGTGAAATTGCCGATAATATAATGCGCTTAGTAACATGACTCGCGCTTAATTTTAGTTTCGTTGTATAATGTAACTAATCTGTGTTTGCGAACCAACCTAAACCTAAGGTTTTACTTTGACATGATTCGCCTAGAGATAAGTTCCTTGACGCATTTATGGTTGACAAATCAAAATTAAACAACCATTTTCGTAAACAGAAACAACCCGATTGTAATACAGTAGAAACCCTTATCACAAATCTCCAATAATTCCTTTTTGTCATCACAGCACGTTATTAAATCATCTACGTAAAAATCTTTGCAAATAATATTAGCGATCTCCTTATCAGTGCATTCCGACGCCAGCTGTTGTAAACATCGCATACTTAGGTATGGCGCAGACGCCGTGCCGTAGGTGACTGTGTTAAGCCGGTACACACTGAGCGCGTCTAAAGGTTTTTCTCTCCATAAAATTAATTGTAAATATTGTTGATCGGGTTGAATTAATATTTGTCTGCACAGTTTCTCGACAGCTGCACAGGCAATATATGTGTACTGACGAAATCTCAACAGAATGTCAAATATATCATTTTGCAAGGATGGACCAATGAGTTGGATGTCGTTTAACGAATGCCCGGATGTAGTTTTAGCGCTAGCATCAAACACTACTCGTAATTTTGTAGTTGTAAACACTACTCGTAATTTTGTAGTTGTACTATGTTCTTTGAATATACCGTGGTGCATTAAAAAATAATTTGGAGATGCATAAGTATCTATTTTTGTCATATGACCGAGTTCTAAATATTCACGCATAAAATCTAAATATAATTTTTTATAACTCGGTGTGCAACGACCTAACTTTCGCTCAAGCGCAAGGAACCGGTTCTCGGCTTGGAAGTACGAATCACCTAGTCGATCAGCTGATTCGCGCATTGGAATACGCACAGAGAAACTACCATGACTATCACGTGTAGAAGTTTTTATAAAAACATTTTCACACTCACGTTCTTCCGTAGAGGCGGTAGACATATTATCCGTTATCAAGCTTATCTCCTCTAATTCCCAAAACCTTGTTAATTTAGTATCTAAATTGTTGTCGTACGTGGACGTATAGTTACATTGCACTCGATTAACGGATGAACCTTTAGTACCATGTATGACACCGGATACAACCCAACCTAATTTCGTATTTTGTAGGTATGGGCCGTTTGTAAGTCGAATTAATCCTTCACTCAGAAGCTCCCAAAACATATCCGCGCCAATTAATAAGTCGATGTTATTAGACAGATAAAAATTTGGATCGGCGAGTGATAAATTAGTCGGAATCATAAATTTTGCGATATTATGGTTGACTGAGTATAACGTTGCGGTAATGTTAGGTAAGACTAGACAACTAGACAGTTCAAATGCATATTAAATTCACTATGTTTAGATCGCAACTGCACTTTGCACGATTGTGTAGATTGGGTTACCGAATTACCTACCCCTGCGACATGTACTGTGGACTGTATCAATTTAATTTTTAATTTATCGCATAATGATTTTGTAATAAACGAATGTTGACTGCCATTATCTAAAATAGCACGAATAGTATGATAGTTATTATCATTATCTAATTTTTCTAATAATGCCGTCGAAAGAATAACGGATTCTTGAAATGAAGGCTTATTATAAATTTGTTGACGCGTTGAAGATGATGCACTGTGTAGCACTGTACTGAGTGCGTTACCCGTTGCTTCGAACTCGCGATTCGATGTTGACGCCGCCGGCGCATTCGCGTCGTGCGTCCGTATAGACTTTGACGAGTTGCCGTTATCACAGCACTCATCATGAAGAAGCATATTGTGTTTACGATTGCATAGCTTACATGTGCCAAACCAGCATTTAGACACGGTATGTCCGGCGCGCAAGCAATTTTTACAAAGTTTGTTCTCGTCTACGAATAATAATTTCTCCTTCATAGGAAGGTAATTGAACTTGCTACACGAATAAAGCGAATGATTCTCTTTGCACATTTTACACCTTTGGTAACGTTTTGAATCATTGTGCGAATTTGAGTTTTGTGATGATTTAGACGAAGTATTATTATTATTACGCGTTGCGATGTAGCTATGTGAGCTAGTATGTTTCGATTGATTGTATGACGATGATTTCTTTACGAAATTCTCAGACGTTTGCTTACCAGAATCGTATGTACCTTTAATAGATTCCAACATTTCCGCCCTGTCGGTAAGAAATGTTATCATATCGTCTAGTGTTAATTTTTTACTCTCGTGACTCGGCAATTTGGAAAGTGTACTTTTATGACTTTCCCAGTCTTTTTCGGTAATTGAGTCCAACTTAGTAACAATAAGGAATATTATTAAAGTGTCCCTATGATCTGTGGGCTCATCTAGACCTTTAAGAGCACGAATATTTTTAAGTATGTTATCTATCATCTTACGAATTTGAAATGCGGATTCTTTGTGTAAAGACTGTATCGAAAACAGAGCTTTAACGTGGTTCTGAACTAGTAATCTATTATTATTAAACCTGTTCTCTAATAAACTCCAGGCTATTGTGTAATTTTCGGCATTAATAGTCTAGTCAACAAGTGTTTTTCTGGTCAACTTTTTTCAGAAGACTCCAAAAGTTGTGATTGAGGTGTCATTCGATTCGGAATAGCATCTAGATGATTTTTGAAAAAAATGAAGTTGCGGTTGCAAAAATTGCAAAAGTTATTAACAATTAACTAAAAACACAAAAAGGGGTTTGGGTTTTTGCAAATTCCTCAAAAAGTGATTAAGATACTTCAAATTTAAAAAAAGATTCAAAAAGAGGAGGAAATTCCCTAAAAAATTCTGACTCCCGGAACTGTAGGACCAATTTTTATAATATAACCAGAGGGTTGAAAATACGCCCGAAAACAGGTACGCCCGGCTTCCGCAAGCCACGGCTCGTTCGTACCTTCAATGAATAAATATCATTTAAACTTATTAAATATGAAAATAAAAAATTTAAAAAATTCAGGCGTCTACAGGATAGACCAATGAACAATAATCCGTGGTCCAAAAATTTCTATCGCGAATTTTCAATAAGTTATCCATTAATTAATTAACAATTTGTTTTAGCACGGACATCAACATTGCAAGTGCGATAATTGTTAAACTATTAATCTGAGAATTTTTTCCTTTCGTGGAGCTATTTTTCAAAGGTCTTAGAATAGATTCCCGTTGGAAAAATTAATAAATTGTTAATTTTCGTTTTATTATTAACAATTTACTAAGGTGAAAAATTATAAAGCTTTATATAGAAAAAAATGTTTTTTTATAATTATTATTATTGATTCGTTTTCTTAAGATCAGAAGCTACCTAAAAATGATATTTAATAATTTTTATCGCCCATTGTTTAAAAAATTGTTATAAACAAATGTGTTGTTAATGAGATATTTAATTATTTTTTTGATAACATGACATTTTGATGATAAGTATGATGTTTTAAAAAAAAACCGTTGAAAAAAAAGATTAATAGCTTAAAAACCCATTTGTTGATTAACAGTTATTTTCTCCCACTTCTAATTAATATTAAGTACCCATATATTTTTTTTTAAATCATTATTTATTTTTGTTTTCTAAAGTAATAAAAAAAATTGTTTTATTTAATATTTTCATTGTTTATGTAAAAAAAAAATTGTTATAAACAAATAAATTTTAACCTTATATTTTTTTTCTTATTCTACTTTTTGTTATAAAAACAGACTTTTTTTTTTTTTTAAATATACGTTGTCCGTAATTTCGTTATTCTCATCTGGCTTTTCATCCTTAAGAATGACGAAATTAGGGACAACGTATAGTTAAAAATAAAAAAAAATTGTAATTGCCCGAGTAATAAAAATGACTTAAAGAAAGAATTTGATTTAAAGATTTGTAAATCATTACATTTTATAGGAATGCAGATAGAAAAATATGATCCATACTTATATTATAAATGCGAAAGTGACTCTGTCTGTCTGTCTTACTTTCACGGCCAAACCGCTGCACCGATTATAATGAAAATTGGTACACATATAGTTTAGAGACTGAGAACGGAAATAGGCTACTTTTTAGTGCAAAAAAAGGGTAATAAGGGGTTGAAAGGGGGGATGAAAGTTGTATAGAAGAGTGGCGGTTCACACGCCTGCGCATTAACTACGCCGGGCGTCTTGGCAACGACTAAACAAGGCTGTCACATTCATTAAAAAGCTTGTCTAAGTTAAAAAGATTTCGGTTTTTCAACGAAGACTTAAATTAATACATACATTCATGAATCTGATTTGTATGTTTATTAAATTAGTAGAAATAAATAAGCCATATTACTAAATAGTCTTTCTAAACTTAAAAACTCTCTACATAGTCATTTTGAGCTAGATAGTTAAAATTTATTTTTAGGCTGTTGATTAGATATAAAAAAATGTAATTTAAAGTTTGTAGAAAATTTACCCTCAAGGGGAAAAAATAGCAATAGGGGATGAAAGTTTGTATGGAAATGGGTGAGGTTTGTGAAAATGCTTCATAAGTTTGCGACAGAAGACAAAATATTAAAGCTATTCTGATGTAACATTTACGGAGTTATCACAATATGCCTAAGTGTGCTTACACGAACGGGCAGACACGTGAGGTCTCGACGCGTACGTTGCGCTGGCGATCGTTAAGGTCGTGGGGCACCCATCTATCAAGCTTTTTTACCTTGCCAATTTGTCGCAAATGGATCAATATTGTTTTGATGCTTACATTAAAAGCTGCTGCTAGCTCAGCTGTAGATCAGTGTTGGCAAAAAGTTAATCCGATTAACGATTAAAACTTACTATTAAAAATTTAATTATGAATTTTTCGATTAAAATTAATTAATCGTAATCAGAATTTTTCTGATTATGATTATTAATCGTAATCGTTAATCACGATTAAAAATGTATGATTAATAGGTAAAGTTTGAAAAGGTTAAAAAATAAAAAAACTTACATAGCTAATCAAAATTTTGTGGTAAATTTTTGTCTTAATTATAAAGTAGGTACAATGGACGGCCTTATTGCTAACAGTAATTTCTCACAGGAAACCTATGTATGTATGTACATGTATGCAGGAAACAGTGGTACTTGTAGGTGTACACAAAAACATACATACATATGTAAATTGACTGCACGTTTGGCCTAGTGGTTTAACGGTCACCACGCCGTTTCCTACTTCGCCAAGTGTCGTGGGTTCAAATCCCACGTAGGACAACACTTTGTGTGATCTACAAATTGTTGTTCTGAGTCTGGGTGTTCTTTGTGTCCGTTTCATATATTTTTGTAAAGTCTCCCGTGACACAGGATTTAATCCTAGTGCAGGAGTTGTCTTAAAAAAAAAGAGAAAAAAATATGTATGTATATTTGTGTGTACTATATATGTAATATATAATATGTATATATGTAATATTCAATTTTATATAACATATACATACATAGATAAAAACAAAAGCGGCCAAGTGCGAGTCGGACTCGCCCATGAAGGGTTCCGTAGCAGCAAGTAATATAATATAATTTTTTGTTTTGTTTTTATATTTGTGTTGATGTAAATTGCGGTTTACGATTTACGAGTGTGACGTATTAAAAAAAACTACTTACTAGATCTCGTTCAAACCAATTTTCGGTGGAAGTCTGCATGGTAATGTACATCATATATATTTTTTTGTTTTATCATTCTCTTATTTTACAAGTTACAGGAGGTGGGGGGGGGGGGATTTGATGAAAAAAAAATTTTTGAGTTTCTCCCAACCCCCAAAATTTATTGCTTTTTCTATTTTTGTGTGAAAATCCTAATGCGGTTCACAGAATACATCTACTTACCAAGTATCAACATTATAGTTCTTATAGTTTCGGAAAAAAGTGGCTGTGTCAAACGGACGGACAGACAGACATGACGAATCCACAAGGGTTCCGTTTTTTGCCATTTACTATGGAACCCTCAAAATGACAGCTAAGACTCCAAATCGAAGAAATATATGATTCCTCACTCATCTAGCATGTAACGTTTAAGCTTTTGGCTTCAAATATAGACTAAGAAGTTTTTTTTGCCCGTCAATAAAAGTACATTAATCGGCTTAATCAAATTAACGATTAATGATTAATTTTATTAATCGCGATGACGATTAACACTTTAATCGCGATTAATTTAATCACGATTAAGTTAATTTCGATTAAAATTAATCAAATTAAGTAATCGATTGAAAAATTAATCGATTAATGCCAACACTGCTGTAGATTGAGTTTCGTCAGCTTCCACAATCGCCTTTAATTCATTATTGTTAACCAAAGTCTCCAGACGACCACGAGCTTCATTTTTCAAGTCAAAATTTCCAGAACGGAACCGGGAAAACCAATAACGGGTTGTGCGTTCGTTTGTACAGTTCTCTCCGTAAACGTTTTTGATGTTACGTGCCGTTTGTGTCGCGTTGGTGCCACGACTGAACTCATATTCCATAATTACACGAATTTTTGAAGTATCCATTATGACGAAAATTGTTCAAATGTAATGAAAATACAACACTAATCAAATACAAAAGACTGAGTTTGTAAATAGAATGTCATGGTTTTAAAACAAAATTAATTTGAATTTAGAATACAGAGCCATTACAAACTTTTTTTTATTTGAAATGACCAGTAGTGAAGAAAGGCAATTTCATAGGTAAAGACCTAATATTTTTATTGTATACGCTTATAGGACTAACAAGAAGGCTACAATTTAGTAGGAGCGTTAGAATAAATTTAAATTTCGAGCCTTCTTTAAATGACAGTAGGTAGGTATGTCTCTCTCTATCTTATGTATAGTTTTCTTTCACTCGTAGCGTGTGTGAACCCTGTCACTTTTCTTACGATTGTCTTTTGCGACACGCCATTACTGTTTCGTGTATTTTTACTTATTAACACAATTTACATCAATAATACTCGTTTTATTTAACACCAATATTAGTGCTCACTAAACTATGTTTATCTTATCTCTATACTTAACTATATCTATGACTGCACGTTTGGCCTAGTGGTTTAACGTTCACCACGCCGTTTCCCACGAAAACACCGAGTTATGACACTCGGGAAGTCCCAGGAAAAATTAAACTGTCTTGGAACCCGCAACGAAATTAATCAGAAGAAAACTGGAGGAGTTGGAAATATAATAAGTCCACTTCCCTCCTTAGCAAAGCGGGAGACAAAATGAAGTCAAAATAGGCAGACGCCTTTTTCAAACCGGGAAGCACCACGGATAAAAATATTATGGGTCCTAAGTGAGCTATATTTGATTTCTATAGTATGTATGGCAGAATCGCTTAAACGCACGGAAATTCACCGCAGTTGACACAAGATCCCCTTAATATACTACCCCAGACGTCATTTGTAAGCTATTTAGCATCATGTTACGTTCATTGTACCAAAGACTACATTCCCAATGGATATGATGAGCCGACTGTTCACAGCTAGAATCAGGTGTTGAGCATTGACACAATGGTGAATCGACTAATTTAAATGAGTATAGTTTGCTCTTAAAGTTACCGTGGCCTGTAAGAAATTGAGCGACTCAGTGATCTACCTCGAGCCATGTCCTTGAAAACCGTTCGCGAACAGATGGAAAGAACTGGTAGAGGTGGCGCCCCTTAGATGATTCGTCCCATCGTTGCTGCCATTCATCCAAGAGGTCGTTATAGACATTGGATTGCTGTTGAAACAACCTTATGATTTTACCGCGGTCTCGTATGCCCAAAAAATCGCATTCCATGTTTTGTAGTGTGGAATAGTACATGGCTGCACGTCTTTGCACCTCGAGATCGACCGGAAGAACACCTGCCAACACCGGTAAAGCCTCAGTGCTAACCGTCCTATATGCCTTGCACAAGAAAATCAATGCAGGTCGTTGGCCTTGTAACAGTTTGCGACGGACAGCACCTACAGTCGCCCTATATGCCCATACAGGAGCACCATAGCAAATAGAACCGAAATAAGTAGCTTAGCTAAATATATGATATTTAGTGTATTATATGAAAGACCCCATGTCGCAGTTGATATCCTCGTCAGTGCAAAGAAACTCTTTTTAGACTTCTCATTAACTGTTCTAATATGTTCAATAAATGAAAAATGTATTTCTAAAACCAATCCTAAATAACAAACCGAGGTTTTATTTTTAATAGTAACATTTTCAAATTTAATACACGGCGGTGATTTAAGGTTACCTTTCAGAAGTAGCTGGAAGGTTTTATTTGGTGCAAACGTCAACCGATTACGCCCACCCCACCGAGATATTAAGTCCAAACATTCACTGGCCAGCCTCTCAAGCCCCGTTCTAGTATCCGACTCTATCAACAACAAACCGTCGTCCGCGTACGCATTCAGGGTACATCCGGACGGCACAGGCAGCTCTATAATGAGACCTGGCAACTCTAAGAGCAATAAGAGCATTATTGTATATATCTCCTGTTACGTTACGCTTTTTAATGTCATTTAGTTTTTTACGAGCTTTCCGATAGACTCTACGTAATTCGACCAATTTATAATTCCACCAATCACATCTACGAGTGTTAGTGATAGATCCACGGCCGATACAAACATCAGCACAATATGTGAAAGTATCTGATAATATGTTTGCGCTTTTCTCAGCTGATAGACCACTGCGACTGAAGTCTTTGGCATGTACTGCAAAGAGTGAACCAAATAAAGCCCAATTTGCCCCTTTAGTTTTATACCTAAAATTGTAAGGAGTTCTTTGTGGATATTGTGCAACCATTGGTATGAATTCGACGTCGCCGCGCATAAGCGTCACGTCAATAGAAGACTCACCCATTGGGCTGCAAAAAGTTGGTGGTGCATCAGGGGTATTGTGGATAGTAAGATTCATTTCCGCAATAAAATCTTCAACCGCACAGCGACGAGCCATGTCAGCTGCACGCAATTTGCCATACCATAAAGTAGAAGAAGCATTGACATCAGCGCCAATGATAATTTTGTGTCCTATGAGGGACCGCAAAACAAGACGTAAATGATGTAGATGAGGATCAATAGGATGTGAAAATTGAAAATAACAGCTCACTACGTAAACCCTACAGGTAGAGGATAAGATCTCAGCAACGGCGCAGTGTGACGTCATAAGGTTACGCAAAGATGTTACCGTAAAATTAGAACTTGCAACATATATCCCAGCCCGCGACCGGCCATCTAGTTGTACTACATAATTCCGCAATTGAGCGCTTTGATATTGCTCTTGTATAAGGACAATGTCTAACTTTTGTTCCAAAACTAAGCGATCTAATTCTGACGTGGCTATTTTATCATTATGAAGATTTAACTGGCCTATTGAGATATTATGCATTTTATTAAAAAGGTACTACAACTACTACTGTATAAGCTATTCAGTAATTAGTATTTAGGATTAGCTGCTCTAATTTAAGTTTATATGTGGAGCAGTCTTGTGATCCACATCGATGGTCACATGGTTTTTTGTACCGGCTGCATTGTGCGCATTTCGGTTTAAAATCTGGTGTGTCCTTTTTCGGGGAAGCCCTTGTATCGTGGCTGGCCGCGTAATTAGCACACGTAGGAGTTTTAATAGTGCAAAATTTTTGAACATAACCGAATTGTTGACAGTTTAAGCAACGAACTACTTCTAAGTCGTCTATAAACCTACATGTGGCCCAGTCTATTTATAATTTATCTTTTGTGCTAGCCAAGTGTTTCCTAACCTCTGTCTCTAATTCTAAGCCTATCCATTGACGTCCGTTTTCCAGTTTAAGATGCCTGACAATTTTGGTTGTTTTTAAAAAATCCCTATCGCTTAATTTTAATTCGTCCTTGATATTCTGACGATATAAAGCTGTTAGGAAGGTATGATCCTCCATAGAACCGGGCACGTCTTTTACAATTATACGGGGCCTTCGGCCTTTCGGCTTTTCTAAGCGTAAGCCTACAGATTTAATGGCGTTTACTGATTCTAGTTTTTTAAGCTGCCGTTCATTTGCGACCCGCAACACGACGCCTGCCTTTGCGGTTTTTTTGACGCCTACAATTTGAAAACCTTCGTCGCTAGGTTTAATAGCCTCATGAGAGCTTCTTTTGTAGCTGACGAAGTTGCATAGTCCGCTGAACGTTCCGTAGTAGGATACGCAATAACACAAGGCCTAGATACGCGTGCCTCAGCGGACACCGGACACGGGGCTGATCCAGGTGGTAAGCGAAGCCTAAGCTTGTCCGCGTACGTCAAGCCCGGCTGTTGAACGGCGACACCCCCCACCCGGCGCTCGAGATTCGCTAATTTCGTTTCATTGCTAGCAGATTTAATTGCCAACAATGAGACGATACCGGTAATCCGCTGGGTTACGTCCATAATGGCGGTCCTATTCCCCACATTCATTCGCGACCCCTGATCGTTTACCAATTCGTTAATTTTTGCCAAATATTCGGTTGCCTGAGACACCAACTCAAAATAATCATACTCCCCACAGTTAGTGGTTAGTGGTCGTACTAAGAGACGAAATACTCTCGCCCAAGTCCGAAGCCCTAATTCGTTCAGTTCTACTTTCATTTGACGATAAATTTGATGGCGACATTCTACCAAACAATTTATTTCCGGTTGGTATTCGAAATTAATTTGTACCACCGGGATCCGGCAACTCGCCAACAACCGACATGGCCAAACAAAGACACACCAGACAAAAGAAATATCAATAAAAAAAAAAACAACTTCATAATCAAAAAACACGAAAAGAAAATTAATACAAACAAAATATTACTCCTACCTACCTTTAAGAATAAAAAAAATTGACTTACCGATAGCCGTAGTAAAAGAAACTAACACAATATTTGTATTTATAAGGCGTAAAACTTACAGATTATTTGTCAGAAACACTATACACAACCTTATACCGCCCACATACCGGGTAACAGTCGCAAGGATACACAAAAACAATATTTAAATTATTAAAACGCGACGTCACACGTGAACCGCACAGAGCCGCGAAGGGAAAGTGTGTGAATTTGTGTGAAACTTTGTGTGAATTGTAAATTGTTGTTCTGAGTCTGGGTGTTCTATGTGTCTGTTTCATGTATGTTTGTAAAGTCCCCCGCGACACAGGATTTATTCCTAATGCGGGAGTTGTCTTTTTTAAAACAAAAAAAAACACTCTTTTCACACCAAAGTTAGGTTATAATTAAAAGAGATAAAATTCTTTTTTGTATATGTGTCGATCTTATATATATTTGTATAATGAATTGCTCGTATAGTAGAATAGGAGGGCCTCTCCTTATATTTGCTTACTCATTGGTGCTATTCTAGTGCTAATAACGTACAGAGATTACTGTTCTCTTTGTGACTTTGTGTCAAACAAACGCTGTCCTGTCTTATGTGGTTCTAAATTCAAGAAATAAGAAATAAAAGTAAATAAATAAAATAAATAAATAATATAATAATAATATCAAAACCTATAATTTCTACTATCTGTAGGCTTCGTATCGGTCACTGTTGTTCCCCCGTTTTCCTGCATAAAATTCGGGTCCGGGACTCGTCAATATGCGAATGTGGATTAGATGAAGGCAGTTTGGACCACATATTTTTTAATTGCAAGAAAAATAATCCGTCTCTGGACTTATATGGCTTTTTAATAAACTTGAAGATCCCCACCCCTATTAATTTATCTTCTCTTTTAACCTATTCACTTCCAGAACTCATTCAGACGTTAATGATCTTTATTCGCTGCAATAGCATTAAACTTTAACCTATTTTCCTTTTTCCTCCTCCTTCTTGCTATTCTCTCCCTAAAAGTTATCAAAATATTTCAATGCAAATGTTGCATTGCAATGTTTTATTATTTTTTTGTTCATGCTGTGGGTACAACGCGTTAAATTGTGCTCCGTCATTTTAATTCAAACAACTAAGTAAAAGTTGTGTATTTTGATAGACTGCAGTATTCAAGTAAAGTACAATAACCAGGTTCGCGGTAGTGAAAACCTTATTTCAATACACGCAGGAACACCGAAGATATAAGCAAATACATTTAAAAAGTTTTTAATAACGGCTGGCCCGCTTCTTGCGACACTGACCTACGACAACTCGCAGCACCGATACGTGATCGATACGCGCCCGGTCGGGTGAGTCAAACGTTCACACTTCACACTTATATCCACCTGCAAATTACTCATAACGCATTATTGAAATATAAATTTGATTGAGATGGCTATTATGTGTAATGCATGCAATAATAAAATAACGAATTCGCAATACATGAAATGTTCTAATTGCAATAAATCATACGATTTATTATGTCTAACTGTGACAAAAGAAGAATTTCTTAAATACTCAAAGCAGTATAAAGCGGAGTGGTTATGTCCGTCACCCACATGCATAAAGCCGAAAGCGGACAACACAAGCACGCCCATACAAGCCACTGTCGTATATCCAGTTGACCAGAATGTTAATACTGCGAGAGGCTCCAAACAAAGAAACGAATACTCCTCGATAGATGACTCTGGTGTCCTAGATATTTCTAACCTAATTAGGGAAATACGAAATTTGAGACAAGAAATATGTGAGGTCCGGCGCGAGCTAAAATATCAATCCTCGTCAATAAATATAACTTTAGAGGAACGTCTAACTGAGTGCACTAAATTTTGTCAAGCCAAAGATATTGAAATTGCAGAATTGAAGGCGTCCGTTTCTCAACTTCAACAACTGGTAACTACCCAAGAGCAACACATGATTAAGAATGAATTAGAAATAATTGGCATGCCGGAACAAGAAAATGAAAACCTAACACACATCGTTCTATTGACCTCGCAAAAGATGGGTGTGCCACTTTCCGAGGCCGACCTGGATGAGGTATCACGTGTAGGGCCAAACCGACCCGCACTGATCTCTAGTCCCGGCAACAATAGATCCCGTCCAATTGTCGTAAAGCTGTTACGGTGCCAAAAAAGAGATGAACTAGTGAAGGCAGCAAGGGCTAGGCGAAATATTACTTCCGAGAACATTACGACAACTCCGGCCTAAAAGATCTACGTCAACGAGAGGTTAACTAAAGCCAATCGGGATTTATTTCTTGAAACTCGAGTTCGAGCACAGAAAAAAGGATTTCGTTTTTGCTGGGTGCGCCACGGTAATATTTACATCAAAATGGCTGAAGGTAGAGAGGCAATCCGCATTCACAACCACGAGGAGCTGGACGACATACTTGATTCGGCTTCTCCTATTACAAAGTAGCCGGATAGATTCCAAGTTAATTTTAGCCCGTAACTTACGTTCCTTTCTTGCATTTATTTTAACTAATGATTATATATGTGGTATACTCACAAGACACTATACAAACCAACAAACGCTCAAATTAACACACTCACATTACACTATTCTACACTTTATTCACAAAAAACACAAGCTCATACATAAACCTCATTGCCGACTGTTCTCTCTCTCAGTTAATGACTATTATCGTCCTATCTCTTTTGTTACTTACTTATCTCCTTTGATATCATCTCAACATCATAAAAATGCATGACTTTTATGAAGATATAGACAAAACCCTGACGATAAAATGTCATTCCCTGGAGAGATTGGAACATTGTAATGAGTTACTGCCCGGAAAAGTTAGTTTCATTGTTCTAAGCCTTAATATAAGAAGTATTCAACACAATTTCGATGAATTCTTGATTACTCTGACCCGCATGAATATTTGCTCTGATGTAATTATTCTGTCTGAATGTTGGCTCAATGAAAACACAATAATTCCCAAAATGTCAGGATACGTCTCATTCAGTACAAAGAAAATAATCAATAAGAGCGGTGGTGTCACAGCCTACGTCAGAGATGTGTGGAGCACCTCAGTTCACATTATGTGATGAATGCATTATTATACATTATTGCCTTCAGCTAACTATTAATGATAAATTAACTGTAATAGGAATTTACCGGTCTCCCTCATTTAAAAACATTTCCACGTTTCTTTCCTTCGTAGATGACGCTTTGTCCCACATAAACGCTCTTCATGCTATTGTCCTAGCTGGTGACATTAACCTGGACATCTGCTCTAACAAATCGTCCGAGCAATGTTCTGAATACCTTTGTTTATTGGCTAGTTACCAACTCCTACCCGCCATAACGTTACCTACACGAGGCGAGGCATGCTTAGACCATATTTTCATAAAAAAATAATCACTGTCGGTAGGAATGGTCTATCGTGCTGCGATTACAGATCACGATATTCGTCTAGCGACCATGACCTGCGAGTCATCAAATAGTTTACCACTTCGTACCAGATTAAAGACTAACAGAATAGGAATGATTAACGACCTGGAGTCGGCAGATTGGGCAAACATCTATGGGACTGACGATCTAGACGTAGCAGCAAGTGAATTCAATAAAATCCTTGAAACATCCCTGCAAAATAACTCTAAAACTATTACTATTAGTCGTTCTCAGAGCTCTATAAAGCCATGGATAACGCCAGGATTAATGAGATGCCAAAGAACACGAGACAAACTTCATCTTGAAAGCAAGAACAAACCTAATGACCTCATTTGTCAAATTACTTTCGCAAATCGCAATTTCCTTACTAACCTACAAAAACGTCTCAAAGTAAATTATTAGACACAATTATTAAATAGTAGCATTGAGTCCGTCAATTCGAAAAATCTATGGAAATCAATTAAACAGATCTGTAACATGTCAAACAATCATACAACACTTAGAACTAACAAAATATCATTCTGATCCCGTTACGTCGCTTAATATTTGCAACCAATACTTTTCAAATATTGGAAAAAAATTAGCAGATGATATTTTAAATAAACTAAATGTTTCAGAAATCTCCCTTGCCTAGGCTTACACTTCTTCTAATGCAACAACTAAAGGCAATTCCTTTTTCGTTAGACCAACTGACCGTCAGGAAGTTATCAAACTTATTGACGACCTTAAAAATGGCAGCTCCCCGGGCTTAGACGCTTTCAAACTCAAACTCAAAAAGATTTTATTCATATAGGCACTTATTTTACAGGCTCTTATGAATAGTCAATATTTAATATTAAAAAATCGAGTGATTCTAGTCACCAGTTCCAAGTGCAGCCTACCCTTCATGGAGAAGAATCTGGCAAGAAACTCCATTGTTGCTCCTTTTAAAAAATAATAATCTTACATTTTTTTTTTCACTAAGAGACTTGAATGAGAACGAAGTCGACCAAAGAAAACCAAACATAAAGGTTTGGAGTCATTGCGGCACAGCCATGAGCTAACCAATCATGCGCCGTTCTTACTGATAGCTGTAAGATTTTTACATTGTTATATTGTGACATTGTATTGTTATATTGTGAGGTCCACTTATGGAAAATAAAATCCAAATAGCACTTTCACTCACAGTCAAATTTAAAAAGATGTGATATGTCCAAATATAAAATAATCAATAAATGTCACAAATGTAAAACAAAGTAAGACGCATGTATCAGCCATCGACCTATTCAACCATAGTTGAGCTGCGTACTCAGGCCCCACAGCAAATCATCAGGTCAATATCAAAGAAGTTAATAATAATCATAGTCGACAAGGTGCTCATACAATAACAAGTGCGTATTTAATAAATGGGGAAACATATTGTTAGATAAGTACCAAAGTACCATCATGTATTCATTTCCATTATACAAGTATGTGTGTATGTTTTCATTTATAAGTTAGAACTAAAACAATCAACAATTTGTATTTAAGAAAAAAAGAAAGATGAAATGAAGTAGAATTGATACAAGAAAAAGATAAAAATAAAGGAGAATTTAAACAAGAACAAACTAATTAAGAGAAAAGGGAAATTATTAAAGAAAATTATACAGAAAATAGTCCCAAACAAAATCTTAACTTAATTATTTGTCGGAATTAGATGTCGTTAGGTTAGAGTATAAAAACAATATTCATACCGGAGTACCAACATGTCAAATTTTAATACATTATTAAAATTTTTAGCACAATTTCAAGATGAAGAAGTTAGTGTGTTTATAATAACACCTTAAGCCCATGACTCTTTGTTGTTCAGATAATCGCCAATCGTATAGAAGGCTTTCCTAATAAGGTGTTTTTTTACAGTACGCTTGAATTTATCCATAGGAAGGTCAATTACATCTGTAGGAATTTTATTATAAAGACGTATACCAAGACCTTCGAACGAGCTGTGTACCTTATGTAAACGATGATAGGTAACGAGTTTAGACTTGTTTCTTGTATTAATATTGTGTTTCTCTTTCTCGCCTAGATTAATAAAAGAAACAAAAAAACAGATTATTGGCCCACTTACGCACATTTTTAACCTCAGCCTGAACACCGGTATCTTTACTCATTGCTGGAAAACTGCCGTTGTCACTCCTATACATAAAGACGGCGACAAATCAACTCCTAGTAACTACAGACCGATTTCCCTTTTAAGCATATTCTCTAAACTCCTGGAAAAGATAGTACACAAAAGGCTAGTCGACTTTCTCGAAAACAATAAGTTACTCTCCGAAAAACAATTTGGCTTCAGACGCAAAAAATCTACAGAAGATGCTGTAGTCACTTTAGTGAACGCGGTTTCCAATTCTTTGGATAGCAAAGAATATTGCTTAGGAGTTTTCCTTGATTTTATCAAAGGCTTTCGATACGGTGTCCGCCCCTATCTTGCTCCGTAAATTAGAAGCAATGGGTATACGTGGTATTGCACTTGACTGGTTTCACAGTTATTTATTAAATCGTCATCAGTGCGTTAGGATGGGATCCACAATTAGTGACCAGTGCTGCGTTGAGGTTGGTGTCCCCCAGAGGAGTATTCTTGGTTCCACACTTTTCAGCATATATATGAATGACATTCTCAATATAGCTATGGCAAATGCGGAAGTCTTGTGTTACGCTGATGACACCGTGATTATCTTTCGCAATACATCGTGGTTAAAAGTAATAGCATCCGCTGAACAAGGAATGACTCTCATTGCAAAATGGCTCGACACAAATCTCCTAACCCTCAATTTAAAAAAGACAAATTTCATCGCGTTCCACAAGACACTTGCATCAAAACTCCCAGTAGGACACACGTTGGCAATTCATTCCTGCGCCCCTGAAGATCGCGCCAACTGTATTTGCGGTGCCATAGTAGAACGCACAGACTCTGTTCGATATCTAGGAGTCATTTTGGACGAACGTTTGACATACGAAAATCACATAATACACCTGTCCAGTAGAATTAGAAAAACTATTTATATTTTAAAATCCCATTGCAATAGCCTGGACAAAAACCATCTCATTAGGGTCTACAAAGCACTGACACAATCGCTACTTTTCTAATGTATTCTAGCTTGGGGTGGTGCCGCTAAAACCAAAATAATACAACTTGAAAGAGCCCAACGAGCAGTTTTAAAAGTGATGCTACGAAAACCTTTCAGATTCCCAACAAACGACCTGTACAAAGAATGTAAAGTACTGAGAGTACGTCAAATTTTTATTTTGAAAATAATAAAATCTATGCATGAGGAAATTTTAAATACTCCTGCTATAATTAGTCTAAACCAGCGCCGCGTATATCGAACTCCACTTACAACCATAAATACCACCTTCATAAAAAGACAGCCCATCTACCTCCGCCCTAAGGTGTATAACAAAGTTTGTCAATTACATACACATATTATTAAGTTATCAACGAGTGAAGTAAAGCGACTGGTCACAGAATGGCTGCTGAATCTTTCTTATAATGAAACGGAATTAATTCTTCCAAATCACAGGCAATAACGGCAAAACATAACACACTCACAAACACACACGCACACTCGCATCCAAACACATACTCATCTCATACACACGAAAACACTCTCAACCACAGATGAATGAACACAGTTACCACATATAATTAAAGAGGTATTATTATTTTATATACTTGTTTTTTTTTTTTCAAATATTAGTTTTAATTTGTTTGTTCTGAAATTGTTTTGATTTTATGTTATATTCTATTTCAACTAAATAACAAACCTAAAACATATAATTATTATGTACAAATATTCTATAAGTTAGAACCGCTGTCCTGCTCAAAGTGATGATATGGTGCTAAATTCTGTTGTTGCGTCACTAAGCAGGGCAATACCCGAAACTATTTTTTTTAAGCAATCTTTTGAACGTCACAAATTTTTAGTTTGATTTCTGGTTTTTGTTTGGAGAGATTTTGGAACAATAGAATTAGCACCAATGAATAATGTAAAATCTGGTCTTGGTTGCCGCGACACAAGCCTCGAGCTTAGTGCGGAACCGTCGATAAGTTCAAATTGTAATTTGTTTATGTACAAATAAATAAATAAATAAAATATTACTCACGCAACTTCGCCATCATACATTCGTCATTGGCAGAATTGTCGACACCGGCACAGTTTGCCATATCCAAAAAAAAAAGAAAAAAAAAAAGAAATAAAAGGACTAGGGATGTCAGAAATGTAGAAAAGTATCGATATATATCGAATCGATATTTTTAGGAAATATCAATATTGATATTGATATTTTTATAAAAAAATATCGATATATCGGTATGATTTGACAGAGAATTGCCAACTTACAAACCAAATTAAAAAGCAGTAAATCGAGTCAACCAAAAACAAAAAATACTTTTAACCCCCGACGGAAAAAAAGGGGTGTTATAAGTTTGACGTGTCTGTCTGTTTGATGTCAGTTTGTCTGTCTGTGGCTCCGTAGCTCGCGAACGGATGAAGCGATTTCAATTTAGTTTTTTTTGTGTGAAAGGTGAGGTATGGGCGAGTGTTTTTAGACACGTTTGATGAAAATCGGTTGAGTCGTTTAAAAGTTGTGGGAGGGTGAAAGTGGGGAAGAATTACCGAAAAAAACGCAAATATAATCGAGTGGGGGTGTCAAATGAAAGTGCATCACGTGCACTTTACAAAATAATATGTTCAACGAAAATCGGTTGAGCCCTGAAAAAACTCTGGGGGAAAAGTGGGGAAAATACCCAATATCTGCAAATATATGTGGTGGGGAGAAAATGAGGATGGAAATCCGAATGTCAGCAAATTTACCCAAGTAGGGTCGCAAATGAAATAGCATCACATGCACTTTACAAAATTAACAATGAAATAAATGAAAAATATTTAAAAAATCGGTTGAGCCGTTTGAAGTTAACGGGGCTAAAAGTGGGGATGGAAAACAGAATGGCTGTGCATGTATCCTTATATTGAATTGTATCAAATGAAAGAGCACTGAAAAATAATATTAATGACTTAATCGAGAGTGTTCTTAGCTTCGGTGTGTAACTATAAAAAATATAAAATAAAAGTTAAATTAAAGAAACTCAATGTTAAAGTACCTATGTATGTAGGAGTATTAATAATTCAAAAAAATACATCGCGTAGAGGACCGCTCCAAACCTAAAAATTCAATTACAAATATTAAAGTATATATAAGGCGATGTCGATCCCCCAACGCGATGTATTTTGTTTAGAATTATCAATACATACATAGGTACTTTAAGATTGAGTTTCTTTCATAATTTTTTAATTTTTAAAGTAAACTCGGGTTATTGTGTCGGGGTTTTTTTAAATTTTTAATTATTTTTTTTAAGTTGTTAGTAAAAAAAAAGTTGTTCTAGAAAAATATCGATTTTTATACCTTTTCGATACTTGATATTTTATATCGATACATCGATATATCGAATTATTAAATATCGCTAAAAAATATCGATACATTGTCAACATAATATCGATATATCGATGTATCGATATTTTTTCAACAAGCCTAAAAAGGACGAGCACTTTAACCATTAGAAGTTGAATAGAATGTTTGATTTGATACAGACGAATAGACGGTGAAAGAAAATAAAAGTGATCATAAAGTTATAAAGAAAGAGTGTGGACTTGCTGTAGAAATAATCATGGAAAAGCATTCGATGTGTAGGGTTTGTTTAGAGGAAGACATGCGACTGGTTCCAATTGTCGGAACTCATTTACAAGAAATGTACGAGTCTTTAGTTTTGTTGCCGGTAAGTAATTGAATATTCAACTATCATATCTCCTACTTGCCTCGGAGTGTTGCTTTTATTTGTATACCTATATCACGCAAGTTTCTCATGTACTTCATGTCCTGTGTAAACAACACAAGTTAATGCTTGTTGAGAAACCTATCTGTATGAGTGAGTATAACTAATCCACAGTAATCGGTGTTAATATTCAGTCCTATCATGGGTTACTGCTCTCTACTGCATGTCTCTGTTTCCGTTTAGCTTTTATTTTACACATAATGTTATATTGCATTCTGATATTGTTGAACAATAGACTATTAAATTATAATAAATGTATATTTAGAGTACTGTTTTTCTTACAATACTCTGAAGCTACCTATAAACTTATTAATGAATTTAAGTTCTAATTATCTCTAAGTATTCTTTGGGTGTTCACTAAGTGGGGTCAAAATGAAAAGTAATGAACTTTAAGTGTAGATGTGACTTAATCTGGATAGGCTTGAGCAAGGAAGGCTGTATTGATAAAGAATGTTGTAACCTTTATTTGCAGTTTGAAACTGAAGATGGCAGACCCATTCTGGTTTGCTACATATGTCGCGCAAGACTCAAGAATTGCTATGACTTGAGGAAGGACTGTCTCCAGAGTGAGAAGCTGTTGACACAAATGTTGAGCTGTAATGAGGTTAGTTATAGTTACAAAACATTATATTGCTGTTTGTTTACTGAAACACTAGGACTATGTTACCTAGAGGGTTTGAATGACATGATAACTATGATATTGTAATGATATGTGGGAGATTAACAAGATCATCGGTAATTTCAGTGTTAATAAGTCATCAACTTCCTATCGTTTATTATTGCCAAGATTATTTTGAAGTAGTTCACTGAGTACTTATGTTAAATGTGTTATGGTGCTCCAAAGCTGTTTCTGAAATATATTGAAATCTCATATGAAAATAATATATCTACAAACATAACTAGATCAATATAAAGACAGTAGATGCCTGGTAATATGGCCCCGGTCTAATCCGGCATCCCTTGTAATCTGACATGGCCAATGTTGATACATGATTGAGCAGGTTACAACTTGTACGTGCCTGCACTACGTATTGTGCTCGACGTGTAGGTATTGTATTGATTCTGATTGCTAAGTTTGAATTTAAGCATAAGTATTGTTTTGATTCTGATTGCTTAGTTTGAATTTAACTACATGACGTGATAGCAGTGAGTAACACCTAGCATGCATTCCTTATTATTGCTTATTCATTGTGAATTACCTATAAGTACCTAGTAATGTTGTCACAAGTCCAGAAAAGTAAACACAAAATGCTGACTATTAAAGAAAAATGTGATATATTAGACCGCTTAAATGTTATGAATCTTTCAGTAAATTTTACACACATATGTAATGAAGTATGGTTTGTACTTCAGAGTATGTACATGTACAACATAATATCTTATCATTGGATCTGTAATTTGTCAGATTAATAGGTACTCCCTTGTAATAATTCAGAACTATTGGGGGCCTTAGGCAGAGAGACCTATTTCTTAGCGTTCCATGGATTCACCGTGCGGGTGCCGGGTCCACCGCGTGATAGATGGGGGCAACACATGCGACTTCGACAGTGCCTGGGAATTGCGACCCAGGTTTAGGTTTAAGGAGCACTCCTTACGACACGTCAACGCTCACCTCCACTCTCCGCCGTGTTACCCCCTCTACCTAACCATATTTGAAATGAGCCTAGCAATGCCGCTTTGGATATTCGTTCAAGTAAAGAGCTTACTGAAGCTCTTGGCAATCCAAGGTCTTTAAGCAGGTTATAGAGGGATTTAGCTGGTATACCCCTCGCACCCACTTCCACGGCATACAGCGCAACAACATAACCATTTTTAGTTATTTCGTTGGTTAAGTCGAAGTACTTGTTTCTTTTTAAAGCGTGGTCTTTAGGGATGTTCGTTTCCCACGGCACCGTGAATTCTACTAGTGCTACACGCTTAATTGACATTGCATAAAGAAATATGTCTGGTCTGGACGCCGAGGCACAGATATCCTCCGGTATTCTGTAGTGATTTTCATACGTGTCCACTAATAATGTCCAGTCACTCTATAATCCGACAAATTCCGTAGTTCTACTTATAGAACTTGACACTTTAAGAGAATTATTCTGATGAATCATTTGTACAATACTAGCTAATTGAACTAGACTGCCTAGGTGGCGCAGTGGTAGTGTATGCGACTGCTGTGCTTGAGGTCTCGGGTTCGATTCCCGGGTCGGGCCAAATGTTTGGATGATCTGCAAATATTTGTTTCGGAGTTTGGGTGTTTTCTATGTATAATATGTATGTGTTTATATCAGTTGTCAAGTACCCATAACTCAAGCTCTGCTTAGCTTGGGACTAGATGGCGTTGTGTGTTAGATGTCCTAAATATTTATTTATTTATTCTAAGCTAACATAGAAACCACACTGCCAAAAACATACTTAATTATTTGTAAATAATTCAACTCTAGAATTATAGAGCTAAAGAGTGAAAGATTCTTTGTGTTAGATAGTGCAGTTATTGAGGAAGGCTGTTGTTATATATATATAGTTATTTTCACGCTACAACCAAGAGAAGCGCAGTATCAATAAAAAATGTTGCAAAAACGGGAGAGAATGATTCCTTTTGAGAGCTTTCATTGTGTACATTGTGTGCAATGCATCAAAACGACTAGAGTGTCACAAAATCAATGTATGAAAACATTGTTCCCCTTTAAAAGATCAAACAAAAGACCTCAACAGCCAACTTTAAGATATTTACACAATAACCTATAACGTTTCTTATAATAAATTAAGTTGTTAATGCTGCTATAAGGTTTTGATTTGTTAATTAAGTGAACTTCCAACAGTCCGAACAAGTGCAACTACAAGCAATAAACCATAAGAAGAGACTCACCATGCACAATGCCATAGACTTGAGCATGGGACATGTACTAAGGATGGGTGAAGACAATGTCGGTGTAGAGCCTCTGAAGTGTGAAGTGAAAGATGAACCAAATGAGGGTGAAGGTAATATTGCAAAAAGTATTTGTTGTCTTTACGTGACACAAACATGAGGGAGATCAAAGTCTAGTGAGATGCCTCAAATCTGTACATGCATTGTAACAAATATTCACATATAGAACTTGATGTTGTTTACAGATGTCAGTGAGGATGTTCTTGAAAACAGTGTCTCTGGGGACGTACCATCTGCAGACTCACGCGACGATTTTCTAAATACTGTGAAGGTTGAACAGATCGGACACAGGACAAGTATGTATACTGCGTGTGTTTATATTTCAATTATATTTTACTAGCGACCCGCCCCGGCTTCGCACGGGTGGAGTTTAGATGCCCCCTCCGCGTCGACGACACGATTCGTGCATTTTAAATCTGTAATATCTTTGAATATATTCATTTAAATTAGATAGATAGATAGAAAACTCTTTATTTGTACACCGTATTACAGATTTAAAATAAAATACAGAAAATGACGAATGAATAATGTACAAAGGGCGGCCTTATTGCCGAAAGCAATCTCTTCCAGGCAACCTTAGGATGGATCAAAATGTATCGGAGAGACAGTAGTTGACGGTGCGAAGAGTTTTGAAATTTTTTTTTTTTATGAGTATAACTAGAAACACATGTATATCTCCATACATGTACATATACACACACATATACATATATATATATAATCACACATACTTAAAACATACATAGAAATACACATACATACATATATACACACACATACATGTATACATACTAATAACCATAACTACTCAATTATACTAATATTACCATATATACACATATTGGTAACTGACTCGGTTATGACGTATAAAATTCCTGTACCATTTTCTTAAAACTATTTACTGTTTGCGCTACATACATACAGTAAACAGCCATTTTCATCTATATTAAATGCACAATGTATTTTATTTACTTAATTGTGTAAGGATTCATTCTGTATTGCTTAATATCGCTTCGTAAATAAGCCATTATTTCTCGTAAAAAGAAAGGAATAAAAAATGTTTATTGTGGGTTATCCCTAAGAGGTAGACATATATCGTCGCAGACTTTTTTGTAGACCTTTTTAAGGTGTAAAATACTGTAGTACATTATTTTGATCTGGTGCAACCAGCGTTTGCAATGTAAGCGCATAAAATGTGTTTATTTGCTACATCACATTAAAAACCTCAAAAATTAACAGTGTTTTCATACTATATTATGCATTTATTATGCATAAAAACCTTGCTCTTGAATCACTCTATATATTAAAAAAAACCGCATCAAAATCCGTTGCGTAGTTTTAAAGATTTAAGCAAACATAGGGACGTAGGGATACAGGGACAGAGAAAGCGACTTGGGTTTTATACTATGTAGTGATTTTCGGGCATATGATATGACACAACGCCATCTCACGTCCAATCGCGTGGAGGCTCTCAGGACGGCATGAGGCTCCAGTAAGCGCGCCTCCACCGCCCGGTTCGTCAGCGGTGGTCCGAGTGGGAGTTGTCCTCCCGGCCTCTCATCGCTGCCTCCTTCTGCGAAATGGCGTCTTCGCAGAAGGTTGTGACCACGGTAAAACAGCTGTCGCTACCGGCCATGGAGCGCATGACGGTCGGTAGCGAGAGATCTCCTCCGATGACTGCAGTGAGGTCACGACGCTGCGACGCCCAGGCGGGGCAAACCGCCAGTGTGTGCTGGGCCGAGTCCTCACTGCGGTCGCAGTGGTGGCGGGCTTGCTAGCCATCGGCTCGCGTGAACAAGTTTGAACTCAGGCGTCTTACAAAGTCATCCAGGCTCTCCATCCCATCCATAGATCCCTGGAGATCGTCTTGTTCCACGCAAAGCGAGGGGCGTTTGCAAGGGTGCGTAGTGTTAGCGACTGCTGCGCACGTAGCCGGCGGCGGTTCGTCTCGAAAACGTGCGCGAACCAGGCCGGGGCACCATAAGTGAGTCGGTTGCGAATGTACGCCTTGTACTCACCGAGCTTTGCGCGGAGCGGCAATCGGGACGATAGAACGGGCCGCAGAAGGGAACGCGCGGCACGAACTTGTGCAACGACGTTGTTCACGTAGGGCTTTATGGAGAGGATGCGGTCGATGGTCACGCCAAGGTATTTCACCGTTGCGGACCACTCGATATTCTGCCCCATGAGCTTCAGTTGTGGCAGTGTCACGCTTCCTATGGAGATCGCCTGAGTCTTCGCCACGTTGACGGTCAGTCTCCAGTCCTTCAGCCAGCTGGGAAGTGCGTCAAATGTGTGCTGCATCTTGGTAGCTTCGTTGGCGCCATTTATCGACGACGCCATGTAGGCCGCGTCATCGGCGTACAGCGCGAGTTTTACGCCTTCAGTGACGGGGATGTCAATTAGATATGTCGTGAAAATTGTCTCGTATGTAATCACTAATAGCAAAGATATAATTTTCACTGTTGATCAGAACAAGACATATGTGTCGTCACGTACAAACGAACTCTACCATGATAACACGATTTAAACTTGTATTAAAAATGAAAACCAAATACTCACTGTGATATTGAAATGAATATATATTATTTAAAGACAATTGCTGACGCGCGGTGGACGTGTGTAAATAAAAACCGAAAAAAAAACAATAAAAAGGAACTTTCACGAGGTTTTAGGTATCAACCCTATTCTTGTCAAAAACGTATATGGTAAACAATATAGTTTTTAAATCACACCAGCAATTGATAAGACATACATCGTATGCAGATTAAACAGTTTACTTTTAAGTTTTTGCGTCATGTCGAATTTTGTTAAAAAAAACTTACGCAACGAAACCGCAAACAATTTTTTTTCTTAAAAGAATATAAAATTATCTATTAAATCAAATTAATTGTAGACTGGCCGCAAATAGCGCTAACATTCAAACCTTCAACTGAAAGTAAGATAAACGCAAAATGTTCTCATTGATGACCATTCTGTACCTATATAGTTACAAATATATCCTTAACAAGAATTTTAAAAGGAAGTAGATAATATGACGTTTCTAATATGGTATAACACTGTAAAGGACGGTGCTCCATAGGTGAAGATTGTATGAAAGACTTTTGAATGGACTGTATTTAATTAGCTGGTTTTACAGTAAAAGATCTCTAGAAGACAACTTGCAAGGTTAACAAAACAATTTGTATTATCCTTATAATTATTACGAAGTTGTAGGTTTGAATCACTCGGCGATGTTCGTGATTACTCGTGTCTCGGTCGCCCCGCTCGCACCGCTGGCCGCGCTATTTTAAGTTCTGTCCATGTTCTCCCGGCGTTGAAGCAGGCATGTCTTCAAGATTGTTGACTGGAAGTAGGCAGATAGAATTGTAGGAGCGACGAATGTTGCCTTTAATAGTTTTGATGTCGGCGACTCTAGCTATGCCGTCTCTATCAGGGATAATGTTTGTGCTACGACCAAGTAGCCAACGAAGAGGTGGTAGATTCTTGTCACGAATCAAAATTAAGTCACTTTCTTTGAGTTCATTATGTGATGAGAACCAAGAAACCATTTAGTTTTCTTCTGTAAGTATGTTACGTATTCCTGAGAGAAACGATTCCAGAAATGTTGCTTCAAAAACTCTATGAGCTTGAAGCGTTCAAGGCTGGTAATATTCTCCGTGCATATATCTGAATGAGGTAGAGCCGTGAGAGATCTTCCTACAAGGAAATGAGAAGGAGTTAATGGGGAAAGGTCTGCAGGATCGTCGGAAAGTGGGATAAGTGGCCGAGAAATTAATATTGCTTCGACCTTACATAAGCAAGTAGTCATTTCTTCGAATGTTAGGTGTGATAACCCTAAGATGCGACGCAAATGGACCATGGACCAAATACCATGGACTACCATAGTCCACCAAAGTTAGGCGAATGAGCCGGTATAAAAGAAAATTGAACACCCTTTTTATTAAAGCTGTCTACGAATTCCGAGATTTTAAGTAACTTCGAAAATTCGTTAAAAGTACCAACAAAAGTGGTACCGTTGTCAGAGTAAATGGTGTCTGGACAAGCCCTCCTAGAAATAAATCGATTAAGAGCAGCGATGAATGCTTCTTTCGAGAGATCCGAAACAAGTTCCAAATGAACTGCCTTAGTTGCAAGGCGCACGAAAATGCAAATATAAGCCTTTACTGTTCGGCTGCTACTACCTTTGCGGTTAAGTATCAGTATTGGACCTGCATAGTCCAATCCAGTTTGTAAGAAAGGGAATTCTAAATGAACTCGTTGTGGAGGTAAGTTCCCCATGACTGGTTGAACTCTTTCAGCTTTAAATCGGCTGCATGTGACGCAAGACCGAGTAACCCTTTTTGCTAGATTACAACCGCCTAGAACCCAATACCTACGTCTAATTGAAGCTAAAAGTAATTGAGGTCCAGCATGACCTAAAGTTTTATGAAAATATGTAAAAATAAGATAGGTTAGGCGATGTTTGCTACATAATAGCATTGGGTGTTTTGTGTCATAATCGTAAAATGAATTGTGGAGTCGACTCCCACCTCTAATAATATCATTTGAATCCAAAAATGCAGATAAAGAAAGAAGTCTATTCTTTGTAGGTAGTGGTTTACCTGATTTAAGAAGTGAATATTCTTCCGGAAAAGATGTTTGTTGTACGTATCTGATTAGAATAAGCATCGCGTGTTGGATTTCAGGACATGCAATAGATTTAGGTTTTTTATTTATTTTATTTTCTGTGTGGTAAATAAATTTGTAAATATATGCCATAATGTGTTGTAATTTAGAAAGACTCGATGATTTTTCTATAACTGAGTGAATGCAATTATCTGATTGTGTGAAATAAGTATTGAATGTTTCTGGAAGTTTTAAAGCTTTATCAGTATTTGGCAATGAAGGCCATAAATTACTATCCAGTTCTAAGAAGGATGGACCATTCCACCAAAGATCACAACTGCCAAGTAGGTCAGCACTAAGTCTGCGTGAATCGAGGTCTGCCGGGTTTTCTTTGGAAGGAACATACCTTAAGGTTGAGTCACCAATTGATTCTTGGATTTCAGAGACTCTATTCCTGACAAATGGTTTTAAAGTACTTGGAGGAGAAGAAAGCCAACCAAGAACAATGGTAGAGTCACACCAGTATATGCACTGATGAACCTGTGAAGTAAATGAATTGAGTACCTGAGTGTAAAGTCTTGTACTAAGTAGAAAACCACAAAGCTCTAAACGAGGAATCGTGGTAGTCTTTAGAGGCGCTACTTTAATTTTCGAAGTAAGTAACTTAACACTGATAGAGCCGTCTTTGGACTCTGTTCGAATGTAGAGAAAAGCTCCATATGCTTTCTCAGATGAGTCGGAAAAGATATGAATTTGAAGTGATTTAGGAAAGGAATCGCCTAATATCCACCTAGATATGAATATATCATTCAGACAAGGTAAAGTTTTAGCAAACTTATACCAAAGTTTTTCCATGTGTGGTTCAACTTCTTGATCCCAAGAGCTTTTTGTTTTCCAAAGTTCTAGCATTATGATTTTTGCCTCCACAACGCAAGGAGCAACAAGTCCTAAAGCAACAAATCTGAGAAATTGTAGAGAGTATGCATCTCTTGGTTATTAATTTCTTTGTAGTATTAAGTTCTAAGTTGATTGAAAAAGAAAGAGTATCTGATTCACTTAACCAACCTTAGACCTAAAGTTTTAGAAGGCTCTCCATTACTTAAGTTGAATGAACACATGACGAATTTTCTTTGCATAGAGCCTTTAAAATCTCTACGTTATTTGATTGCAATTTCCTAAGATTAAGACACGCTGAGCTTAATGTATTAATAACATTTTGACACAAGTAAATTGTGGACTCAACTGTGGTAGAGCCGGACAAAAAATCGTCAACATAAAAGTCTCTAATTATTGCCTGTTGAGTTACTCAGTTATGTGAAGTTTTAGAAAGTTTTGAAAGGCAGCGTGTACTCAAGAAAGGCGATGATGCCAGCCCGTACGTGACTGTGTTAAGAACGTACGTTTTGATAGAATGTGAAGAATCAGTTCTGCATAATATTTTTTGTAGCGGTCGTTGTGACTCGTCTAAGTTGAATTGTCTGTACATCTTTTCGATGTCACTTGTTACAACAAATTGATGCTGTCTGAAACGTAATAGGATTGATAAAAGGTCATCTTGTACGACAGGACCAACGCATTGGATGTCGTTGAGCGAGCTTATTTGAGGTTGTGACGGCTGAACCATCAAAGACAACCTTAGGGTTGTCTTTGATTGTTTAGCCGTCACAAAAACTTGTTCGTATGACTAGATGCACGGAGCACGCCATGATGAGGCAAAAAATATGAGTTTTGTTGTAGAGACGATGTGTGTGTATGTGATGTGTATCTGTGCTGTAACCGGTCGAGAGCGTCAAACAGATACTGTTCTCATCTTTGCGATGGTGTCGCACAGTATCTGTTTGACGCTCTCGACCGGTTACAGCAGCGAGCAATACGCATTGTCGACAGTCCCTAAGCCACCGAGTCCCTTGAGCTGAGCCTCTGCAGTTGCGAAGAGATATAGCCCCCATGGTAGTCCTTTATCGCCTTTATCATGGTGAGTGTTCTGGAGAGCTCTTCCAACTGGTCCTCTTCTCTCCCTTCCTCTAAAGGACAACACGTGCCGGCCTCGGAAGTCACCGCTTCAGAGTGGTAGACATACGTTCTTGCACTCATCCCTTCGGTTCATCCTTCTAGTGCCGAGCGGTCAAAAACTGGAACTCACTACCAGCGCACATGTTTCCTTCCCACTATGATCCCAGGTCCTTTCAACGGGTCGTGAAAAGGCATCTCACCAGACCGCCATAGTGTAGGTCACCATGCTGTATTGTCCTTATTAACTACCTACTACCTACATTGAGGATGGTGACCACCACTTTTGGATTCTGCTCATGATTTCCATCAGGCAGGGCAGCCATTTTTTTTTTTTATGTATGGCCCGCCAAAATGACTCTACTCTGCCTGATGGAAAGCATAAATTTGGCGGGTTTCTGTATTTGAAAAACCGGTTAACCGATTTTTCAAATACAGAAACCCGAAAAAAACGATTTTTGAAACAGCCCGGTTTTTACATGCCCATTTTTTTGTTTATGGAATAGTCGGGCAAACGTGCAGGCATATCGCCTGATGGTAAGCGATTGCCGCCGCCCATGGACACCTGCAACACCAGAAGCGTCACAAGTGCGTTGCCAGCCTTTTAGGGATGGGGGGGGGGAGGTAGGGATTGGGGTATGGGCCTCCGGTATCCTCACTCACTCGGTGAAATACAGCGCAAGCACTGTTTCACACCGGTTTTCTGTGAGGTCGTGGTATCACTCCGGTCGAGCCGGCCCATTCATGCCGAAGCGTGGCTCTCCCACGGTAAACTGCCCTACTCCACGCACTTCATTAAGCTCTGTTTTGATGTTAACTGACGTGAGGAAACGATTTCGCAGGGAAGTTGTAACAATAAATCGGTCATCACGACCGTTGGTTGCTCGAGTTCTGCTTGTACCACGTCTTCTTTTGTAAGAACCTGTCTCCACAAACCTTCTGTATATTCTAGAAACCGTAGACTGGTTTAAATTTAAATTTCTACCAATCGTTCGTTGATCCAAGCCCTCCCGCACCAATGCTGCAATTTGAGCAGCTTGTTCAGACGAAGTATCCATATTATGGTTCAGAAACTCTCGATGAGTTAAAAAGCTAACCCAACAATTCTGCTGGTAACAATAATTCAATTGTCAAAAGAATAAAAAATCAATAAGAATCTACACACATCAAAAGTGTCTAGGGATCAAGCATTATTATGCGGATTTCTTGAGATTGAGATGTGGCTTTGTAATAAATTTATGATTTTATAAATTTATATGGATCCTTTTTGGTGCATTTCATAATTTGAATCAGGAACTGTCAATCAAATTCGAGTAAAAGATGAAAATCAGCTGTCAATATTTTCCCTATAAAAACATACAACGCATTGAAGACATTATTAGTGCTACTGTTTCCCTACTACTGATTAAAACCAACGTTATTATGGAGCGGCGACGTCATTTAAGCAGGGAAGAAATGCTCAGAGCCGTGGGAATGATAGAAGCTGGTTCCCGGCAACGTACTGTGGCTTTAGCTCTGAATACAAGTCAGAGTGTTATCAGTCGACTTTGGACACGTTACCGAAGCACTGGTACCGTGGCTGAGCGCCATGGAGGACGGTATCGCTGCACCACACGGAGACAAGACCGATACATTCAAATCTTAACTCGAAGAGCTCCAACAATAACCGCCATGATGTTAGCCGTGAGGCTTCATCACTCTTCAGGGAACTTAATTAGCGACCAAACAGTCAGCAACCGCTTGCATGAAGTGAACCTTCATTCCCGAAGACCGCTACGGGTACCACCTATAGCAATGCACAATCGTAGGATTCGATATCAATGGGCTCTTGAACACAGAAATTGGGCAGAAGAACAATGGCGTTTCGTGTGCTTTTCTGATGAGTCTCGTTTTGGTATGAGACCGGATACAAGACGTATACGACACTGGAGAACCCCTGGACGCCAACAGCGATTAAAATCCTGCCAGGAAGTCCATCCTTATAGTGGTGGAACCATCATGGTATGGGCGGGTATTTGGATCGGCGGAAGAACTGAGTTGATTTGGATCAGAGGCAACCTCAACGCTCAAATTTATGCTGAGACGATTGTATCAGATGTCATCGTTCCTCTACAAGTGCAAATCGGTCCCTTATTTCAGTTAATGCATGATAATGCACGACCGCACACCGCAAGAGTTGTAAGACAGACTCTCGCCGCAGCTAACATCAATGTCCTGCCCTGGCCTGCTCAGTCGCCAGACTTGAACCCGATTGAGCATGCATGGGATATGCTACAGAGAAGAGCTCTGCCGAATATGGAGGGTATCCAGTCGCAAGAAGACCTTTTTTTGTTGTTGCAACGAACATGGGCGGCCATTCCACAGCGTGATTTGGATGAACTCATTTTGAGTATGCCAAACCGATGTTCTTGTGTTGTTAGTGTTTGCGGTAGAAACACGGATTATTAATTGTTTAAGTTACCTAATAAAATTTTAAAGAAAACTGTTATTTCAGTCTTTTTTTCGAACTTTGATGTTAGTGGTTCAAATGTCAAAAATCCCTTTATTAGGAAAAGGCAAATTTCTTTATTAATGCAAAGGTGACTTGGTTTATCGTTACTGTGACAAACGAAAACACTTTATTTGATGAATCCTTAAAGAAAATTTTAATTAATATCAATCAGGAGAAAAGTTATTGCAAAAATATATGTTGATCCCTAGACACTTTTGATGTGTGTATTTTAAAAAACACGCAAATCTGATACTACGAGTAAATTTTCTTTTCCCGGCTATATTCATTTGTTTTACTGCAGTTCTATTTTTAAATATTGTTTTTTTTTAAGATTAAGGGTCAGTCTCTCCATATTTATATAATTTAATCTAAAAAGTTTGCATACTTATTAAAAAAATCATTTCAAAGTAATCCTGAAGTTTGATGCAGTTTATGAGTCCGTCAGTGTAGATTCAAATTGCTGTCGTTCTACTTACAGTTCATCAGGATTGTCCGACAACATTTCCATATAGTCATAGTCTGTAATTCATCGGAAACATCAATTTTTATAATACGCACAGTTAACTCCATAATTTGAATATCGGTAACCTGACGTATATTTTCAATAGAAATTAAGTAGTTCGTAAAGTTAGTTAACTTTGCTTTCATACTTGCTCGCCTTTTTGTAAGATTTTTTATATGCATTGTATTGTCTGACTTTTCTGTAGCCATTTTAATATAATATTTATGTAATTAAAATAGAAAGGTATCAGATTATGAGTTTATTTTTAAGAAAATTATGTGTGACAAATGCCTAGAAAATATAACGCCTTTAATTAATTTTATGCAAAAAATAAACACTCAATTTGCTATTCAACTTTTGTAGGAGCTTTAGCAAAGAAATGATTTTATCTATTTTTCGAAGAAAAGTCGCTTAGTTAGTAGAAATAGATATTATTACGTAAGTAAATAGTAAATTATAAGTAATTTAACTATTAGATTGGTGATTGGATGATAATTTGATGAAAAATTACACAAAATGAGAAATACTACGTAGGTGGATTTTTATGTATTGTTTCATATAAGACAGATCGAGTAATAAATAGATTTATGTTATGAATTACCTTAGTTTGAAATGATAAATTTTAAGGATATTAGGTAGGAAAAATAAGGATTAGGTTGATTTGTTGATGACAAATGGTTGTATTAGTATGATTGTTATACTATTTCCATTTCTTTATTTTCTCGATGACAGCTCCTGTGTAAACTTGAACGAGCGTCTTTTTTACATTACGTATACATTATTTAATAAAAATATGACGCTTACGCACGTACAAGGTCATAGCAGCGTTGGAGAAACTGATAGGGATGGAGCTATCGATAAACGTAACACGATAACAGACCCGATATTTTCTTACAAAGTGTAAGAAACTAAACTATTGCCGTATAAATTTGTACAAATGTATTAACTAATAGGTATTACATTTCATTACAAGATGTAATTATATTACGTTGATTCTTTATTTATTTAAATCAAAATCTGATGAATTATCACTGTCACTCGATGAGCTTAAGGAGGAACGGGTGATGTTGATTGGCGCGAGAACTTCCACTGCGCGATTCAAGATTGGTCGTTTCTTAGTTTCCTTCGTTACTCCGTAGTTGGACGTATCTATATTTGGTAGATGGCGCTGTCATATGTTTTTGTTGCCGCTGTATGTGGAAGTTGCCACAAGCTCTCCCTAACATTTATTATAAGTTCCTGTACTTCTATATTATCGAATGCCACATGAATTTCCCAATCCGACGCTATAATGTTTTGGGTTCTTCTCACAATTTTTTCCTAGTGTTCGGCGGTTACTTCCGCACATGCATTTTTTAATAAATCTAATATCTTGTTTGCCGTAAAAGGGGATCGGTATTGTTTCGAGCGGCGTTGTCCTTGGATTTGTGCCCATATTAGTTCTATAGCATTGTACTGGCAATGATACGGCTGAAGTCGAAGAACCCAATGACCACATTCGGCAGCTATTTCGTCTATATATCTTTATACATTTAATATATCTTTTAGGGAGGCTTTTTTTCGATTTTAAAATATTCACTAATTGTAGTTTTAATAAAGTATTATCCACATTTTCGCCATGACATTGGAGCCAGTCAATTATCTGTCGTGTCCGTCCGTGGTGTCAAGGTTTCCGAAGAAATTACCTGTAATTCGACTAATTACCACAGTTAGGTAGACTAAGCGGCTGATTCACGATGTAAGAAGATGTATTAAGCACCAACACTCTTTGTTTTGCAATAACTGTCCTCGCAAAGTTCACCAAGACTTCTTCAAATCGCCGATCAATGTCATGACAACTTTCCGACGCGGTATTTAAAGAGTCTAGAACCGTATAATCCTTGTCTAGTGGATCATATGTAAAGGACGGTGCTCCATAGGTGAAGATTGTATAAAAGACTTTTGAATGGACGGTATTTAATTAGCTGGTTTTACCAATGATATTTAAAGAAAGATAGGTTACTTTCATACTAAACGGCGTCTATTATTGTTGCGGTATGACATGACGTACGTGTTTACATACATTACGTTTACGAATGCGACAGATAATACGGAATGCATGGTAGAGAAAGAGATAGCTATCTCTTGTGAGTTGCACTTTCAAGTACCTAGTAAATTATAGACTATAGTTAGAATTGTTACAGATATGACATTGAATATCTCCATGTGCATGTTTGCTAATAGCTACTGATTAGTAATGACTTAATGAGTGTTCCGTAAAAATGTATGTAGTAAAAAAAAAACAAGGAAGAAAATTACTATCGATTTATTTTTAATCACAATATATATAATTATGTGTTTCATAAAAACAGTAAATTTGTACAGATAAAGAAGGTTATATTGTTTCAAATCCGCCGCTATAGATATTTCACATCAATATAATTCATTATTTTAAATTAATTTCTTTTTGAAGTCGCTTCAATTTTTTTACATAAATATATCGACTTGCTACCATGAGAGAAAGAGTGGAATTGTCTTTTTTAAGACGCTTTTATTAGCTTGGTTTGTATCTTAGAGAATATTTAACTGGAAGGGCAGCCGAACGGGCGTAAAGAGTGATCGGAGTAGAAAGAGAGAGAGAGACTGAGTTCTCTCACGCAAGCTTCTGTTTGGTTGGTGTATTTCCCGCCAAATCAGTCATGCAAATTGGTATGTGCGTCCACCAATCAGAAGCTTGCGTGAGAGAGACGGACACTACCCAAACTCAGTAATAACTCACGTATGTATCCTTTCGGAGTAGTGTATTTATCTTTCTACTTAAAATGTGCGGAACAAATAGTAATACTTTTCGCAGGCATCCAGTCGTATTCATTTCTTTCTACCTGAACCATGCTAACACATTTCAGTCTCGTAAGATCATCACTTGGAAATCTGGAAAATACAAAACAATATTCACTGTCTTTTACCAACGTATGTACATTCTAACACTATTATTTATAATTATTATAATCATCATATTAACTGAAAGACAAAGGCAACCAAACAGTGAAAATAGTAGTAATATGAGCATATCTATGGAATAAAAAAATACTAATACGGACGCTATGTATTGTGCCTACGATATCCCTTCTGTTTCATTAATCTATGACGCATGCCAGGCGCCCGTTATTTGTCCTTGTCGCACTGCAGTTACAATCATATTCTCTATCCTTTTTTTGCCGTGTCTTTAATAATACAGGATTCCATATATTAATTTCAATAAACGCCGCGCGTGACCTTGAGCGGGATAGCTGCTCTTCGCGTAGAACAAAACAACCGAAGCGTCGGTGACGTTATAGCGAGTGTGGTACCTACTATTACATTTGGCTTGGCACCGAATTCAAACCTATGAATAGGTAGCACATACAAATTAAGTTATTTTATATTTTTTAGTTTTTGAAGTCGGTTTTTTTAGACGAAGTTTTTTACAGTAAAAGATCTCTAAAAGACAACTTGCAAGGTTAACAAAACAATTTGTAGTATCTTTATAATTATTACGAAGTTGTAGGTCGGTCGCCCCGCTCGCACCGCTCCGTCTGTTTTGTCCAAACACTTCCATGGTATCGATTGTTTTCATAATAAAAATGCTGCTGAAAATAGTAATACAAGGAAATATTTTTGACTTGCTTCTCTTAGGCGCTGCTCTACAGTGTGCCCCGACAGCTCACTGCCTCTTCGGACGCAGACGCAACACAGCGTCTGCGTTCTGGACATATGGAGGCCCGCCTTGCAGAGGTGCCGGATGATGCGGGCAGAGAGTATCCTCTCAAGCAGTTTGAGAGTGTCCTCTCAAGCAGTTTGCCTGCCTCGTTCAGCAACACAATGGCAGGCCATCCTGGTTTCCTCAATAGGACCAGGTTCCCGCTCTTCCAGCACACATGGCAGCGACCAGACACCGTCCAACACCTCCTTAAGGCCGTCTGTCATATGGTCGAGAGTTTGGGCCAGCACTTAGGCAGCCGACGATAATATAATTTTAACGCAAACATTGTATCCAGAAATGTTATATTTAAAGCATTGTATCTTTCTTACCTTTGATCTCAGTTATATACCTTATTCTAATTTATATTTTACTATCTAGGTGACTCCCCACCGAAGGAACCTACTCAAGACGTGCAGAAGAGTTCTGAAGATTCAACCTCCAGCAACCTGAATGAACATAAACTCGTCCAGGATACGTTCAAAAAACTTCATGACGTCACTGCTGCAGACATAACAGATGACAATAAAGAAATAATTGCAAGTGTAAAATACACGTGCGACACGTGTCAGCAATGTTACAGTTCTAAGCGTGAGTTAGAGAGACACATTCGTTTGTGCTCTAATGAGTGGCAGAAAGATCTTTCGCGTGAGAACACAATAAGTGCTCACACACACATCGCTCAGAAATCACATCAGAGTAACATGTGTAACAAACGTCTCTCATGTGTTCACCGTTTAAGTCGTCACATATTTGCACACACCAATGAATCACAAAATAATTATTTAATTGGACATAATAATATGCATACACACACTGGTGAGAAACCATATCATTGTGATATATGTAAAAAACAATTTTCAGTAAAGGGTAATTTAACTGTTCACATGCGTACACACACTGGTGAGAAACCACATCATTGTGATATATGTAAAAAACAATTTTCAGTAAAGGGTAATTTAACTGTTCACATGCGTACACACACTGGTGAGAAACCATATCATTGTGATATATGTAAGAAACAATTATCACAGAAGGGTGCATTAAAATTACACATGCGTACACATACTGGTGAGAAACCACATCATTGTAATATATGTCAGAAACGATTCTTACAGAAGAGTGATTTAACATCACACATGCGTACACACACGGGTGAGAAACCATATCGTTGTGATATATGTAAGAAACAATTCTCTTTAATGAATTCTATAAAAAGACATATGCGTACACACACTGGTGACAAACCATATCATTGTGATATTTGTAAGAAACAATTCTCACGAAAGGGACATTCAATTAAACATATGCGTACACACACTGGTGAGAAACCATATCATTGTAATATTTGCCAGAAACAATTCTTACAGAAGAGTGATTTAACATCACACATGCGTACACACACTGGTGAGAAACCATATCGTTGTGATATATGTAAGAAACAATTCTCATTATTGTATTCTTTAAAAAGACATATGCGTACACACACTGGTAACAAACCATATCATTGTGACATATGTAAGAAACAATTTTCAGTAAAGGGTAATTTAACTGTTCACATGCGTACACACACTGGTGAGAAACCATATCATTGTGATATATGTAAGAAACAATTCTCGTTAAAGAGATATTTAACATTACACATGTGTAAACACACTGGTGAGAAACCATATGGTAAGAAACCATATCATGGTGAGAAACCATATCATGTGATATATGTAAGAAACAATTCTCATTATTGTATTCTTTAAAAAGACATATGCGTACACACACGGGTAACAAACCATATCATTGTGACATATGTAAGAAACAATTTTCAGTAAAGGGTAATTTAACTGTTCACATGCGTACACACACTGGTGAGAAACCATATCATTGTGATATATGTAAGAAACAATTCCCAGAAAAGGGTTATTTAATTAAACATATGCGTACACACACTGGTGAGAAACCACATCATGTGATATATGTAAGAAACAATTCTCACAGAAGGATAGTTTAACATCACACATGCGTATACACACTGGTGAGAAACCACATCATGTGATATATGTAAGAAACATTTCTCACGGAAGGGTGAGTTAACATCACACATGCGTACACACACTGGTGAGAAACCACATCATTGTGATATATGTAAGAAACAATTCTCGTTAAAAGGTAATTTAACATTACACATGCGTACACACACTGGTGAGAAACCATATCATGTGATATATGTAAGAAAAAATTCTCAGAAAAGATATCGTTAACTGTACATATGCGTATACACACTGGTGAAAAACCATATCATCGTGATATATGTAAGCAACAATTCACACAAAAGTGTCATGCAAATGCACATTTGCGTACACACACTGGTGAGAAACCATATCATTTTGATATATGTTATAAACAATTCTCACGGAAGGGTGAGTTAACATCACACTTGCGTACACACAGTGGTGAAAAACCATCATCATCAGAAAAGAGATCTTTAACATTACACCTGCGGACACACTACAGAGTTAGGAATAATATGGAGTGAACGTAATCTACTAAATATACAATTGCCTATACATTTGTTAGTTAAATCGATGTAGCAATACCAAAAACATTGCTCTTTCGTTTTAACTTAACTGTCTCACGTTAGGAAAGTAGGACGTCAATATATTGGATTTTGCTGATTTTGGCAACATCGTCACTAGAATGTACCTGCGTGCCAATCCGCCATGTTTGGTTACGGTCACAGAGTACCTACTCTACGTTGAGCCTTTATTTTACTCAATTTATAAAGGAAATTGTGCATAATGTTATTTCTAAAAAAGAAAAGTAATTAAATTGCAATGCCTCCTATGTGCGCTGTTGGGGGTTATGGTGCGTCTAAAAGCCAAAATCAACAAAATCTGTCGTTTCACAAGTAGTAATCTAAAATTTATTTAAAATATTGAAAAATCCTTGAAATACACACCTCAACAAAGTCTAGGGATATTTTATATTTCATCAAATATATAAAAATCTAAGAAGAATTTTCATAGATTGTAAATGGAAGAAAAGTAGCTTATTTTTGGGACTTTAATAAAAAAAAGAAAGCGATTCGTGATTCTTTTGTTTTTAATTAAAAAGTTAACTTTTTTTATTGTTGTAGAAAATTGATACGAAAACAAATTTCATAGAATTTTTGTAACATAATTAATATTAATAACATAATTAAAAATGTAATAAAATCTAATTATTAATAATCAGTGTTACCACCTCTTACATTAATTACACATCGACATCGATTGTTCATACTTAAAATTAATTGTCAATGTCTTGCTGCGGTATGAGGTCCCAAGTTCTTTGCAAGTGTCTGTATAGTTCTTGTTACGTCGTCAAATTTGGCGGGAAATCTCACAATGCTTTTCGTTGTAACATGTCCCAGGCATGCTCGATGGCATAGAGGATGGTTAAGTCGGGCGACTGCGCAGGCCAATTCAAAACTTGAATGTCATGATGTTGAAGAGCTGTCGATACCAGTCGCGCCGTATAAGAAGGAGCATTATCGTGCATGAATAGAAACTCAAGGCCCATTTGGATTGTGTGGGATAATCACAGGCTCTACTACCTCTTCGTGATATTTTCGTGCAGTCATGCTGCCTTGAATCCAAATGAGCTGGGTTCGCCCACCAAGACTCATTCCTGTCCACACCATGATTGTCCCGCCTCGGTAAGAGCGGACCTGATGAGGGTGACGCAGACGGCTAACTCTGCCTGGAGTTCTCCAAACACGAGTTCTTCTTGAATCCGGATGAAATCCAAACCGGCACTCATCAGTGAACAGCACCGATGGCCATTGTTGATCACTCCAAGACAAATGCTCCCGAGCCCACGAAAGCCGCCGACCGCGATTGCCACGTCGCAGAAGTGGAGCACGTAGCAGTCTTCGAGCATGAAGGTTGACTTCATTCAACCTCCTTCGCACGGTTTGGTCGCTTACTAGCAGCTGGTGGTCCTCCTGGAGCCTTTGCACAAGTAGCAACGCCGTGAAATTGGGTTGTCTTTTGGCGTTCATTTGGAGAAATCGATCCTGTCTTTGCGTAGTAACCCGTTGTCTACCACTGTGCCGTTCAGCCCCAGTACTGCGATAACGTGACCACAATCTTGATATCACGTTTTGGCTGGTATTTAAGGTCTCAGCAACGACGCGTTGAATAGCACCATTTTCTAACATGCTCACGGCTCGTAACATTTCATCTTGACTCAAATGGCGACGTGACATGACTTTTGAAGCTAGCACAACAAGTTCAATTAAAAAAAAGACAATCTAATCAATTTTAATTCATTAACAGCATTCATCATTCACTTTTGGAAAAAGTTGATAAAATTATACAAAACACGCTTAGTAAAGTTTTGAATGTGGCTTTAAACGATCGAGCCTGGCTCCAAGCATCCTTACCAGTTTGTTTAGGTGGTCTTGGAGTACGCAAAATTGTAGATGTCAGCCTTCCAGCATTTCTGTTTTCGGTTCATGGCACAGAAGAGTTAACCAGGAAAATTCTTACAAACACACTGGTTGATTCTGAAGTATCATGCAAGGCCATTGCCATAGATGCTTGGCAGATAGCTTGTCCCAGTACTGCATTACCTGCTAATCCATTTTCTCAGCGAGAATAGGACTCACCGTTATGTATTTTAAAGCAAAAGATACTTTTAGATACATCAACTAGTCTTGCTGAGCGAGCTCGTTTGTTAGCTGTGGGAGAGTGGGAATCAGGTTTATGGATTCAGGCACTTCCATCACCGAACATAGGTACCTTGTTGGACAATACTACTTTTCGCTTTGCCACTTGCCTTCGTTTAGGAGCGCCTTGTGTTTCTCCGCATTTTTGTCACTGTGGAGAAGCTGTTGACAGTTTCGGTCATCATGGCCTTTCTTGTAGCAGAAGCGCTGGCCGAATATCTCGACATGCCAATATTAACGACATTATCCGTCGTGCTCTTGTTACCGCCGGCGTTCCAGCTGTACGCGAACCAAATGGTCTGGTACGGGACGATGGCAAGAGACCAGATGGTATTGTTATGTCGTTACTGCCCTGGAAGATGGGTAAGCCTTTGGTGTGGGACGCAACTTGCGTTGACACCCTCGCGCCATCTCATCTTCCAAGTACAGCTGGTTATGCCGGCGCTGCTGCTGCTTCTGCGGAAAGCCTCAAACGGCGTAAGTACCAAAATTTAATAGGTAATTACATTTTTGAACCGTTTGATGTCGAGACGCTAAGTTCATGGGGTCCGAGTGCTCGTGCAATGTTTAAACAACCAGCCAAGCAACTGATTGACGCTTCTCGCGACCAGAAGGCCGGCCTTTTTCTAGCACAGAGAATCAGCATTGCCATTCAACGTGGTAATGCTGCCAGTCTTTTGGGAACGCTACCAGTAGGCGAAGATGTGGAGTTTTTGGACGCTTGTGTGTAAATATTGTTTTTTTTTATAAATTATGGTTATGTACATAGGTTTCTATATCATGTAATAAAGGGAAAGGGATGTAGGAAAGGGATTTAATAAAAAAGCGAGGCAGTTATAAGGGCCGCTTGACTGCTTTCGTTCATTTCCTAAATTCACTCATGGACACCACAGTTGATGATCAGATTGTTTGATTGTTTCTGAGCTGCAGTTTCCCATGGCTGAGATGGAGTCGTTGTATGTATGATGATCGATGAGGTAAAATTAACTACGTCTAGAATGCATTGTTGAGGATAGCAAATCACTGTATTCGGCGCTGTTTATGAATCAATAATCTCTATGAATATTATGAATCCTTATCTATCTATCCATCCATACTCACAAACTTTAGCGTTTATAATATTAGTAGGATTCAATCAATGGCTAGTACTTTCATTTGTACTACTGACGCCATCTATTGGTGGTTCTCAGTACTATGCGTGCTAATTCAATATAATAGTTACCATAGAAAATGTAGATTCAGAATCATGTAATATTGTTAAAAGTCAGTCATATTAAAACTCCAATACTTTACGATCTTTGAGCAAGCACGATTTCACGCGCTGCGTTAAAATAAGTACAATACAACAAATAAATGTAAAGTGTTGTTTCAGTGATTGAATTCAGTGTATTTGAAAGTTGCATTTTATTCAAGCATCGATACGTACACTCCATCAATCAATCATCAGACCAGCAACAAAGCCGCCAAGTTGGTTAACCCAAGAGGCTGTTCGATTCGAACCCGCCAGTCTCTAACCAACAAATATTATAAACGCGAAAGTTTGTAAGTATGGATGGATGTTTGTTACTTTTTCACGCAAAAACTACTGAACGGATTTTGATAAAACTTTACAGTAATGAATACATAATAAATACATCAGATGGGACTAATCCCGCCCACACGCCCACCACTGTAACTCCTGTACACCAGGATCAACAGCGGTGACCCACGAAAACACCGAGTTATGACACTCGGGAAGTCCCAGGAAAAATTTAACTGTCTTGGAACCCGCAACTAAATTAATCAGAAGAAAACTGGAGGAGTTGTAAATACATCAGATATACTACTATTTGCCGCGATAACCGACATATACGCGGGCGGAGCCGCGGGCAACAACTAGTATTTATATAATACTAGCGACCCGCCCCGGCTTCGCACGGGTAGATTTCAGATGCCCCCGCCGACGACACGATTCGTGCATTTTAAATCTGTAATACCTTCGAATATATTCATTTAAATTAGATACTGTAAAGGGCTATTTTGATCTATATTAAATGCACAATGTATTTAATTTACTTAATTGTATAAGGATGCATTCTGTATTGCTTAAAATCACTTCGTAAATAAGCCATTATTTCTCGTAAAAAGTAAGGAATAAAAATGGTTGTTGTGGGTTATCCAGAGATAGACATATACCGTCGCGGACTTTTTTGTAGCACTTTTTAAGGTGTACATACGGTAGTACATTATTTTCAACCGACTTCAAAAAAGGAGGAGGTTCTCAATTCGTCTGTATTTATTTTTGATTTTTGTTACCTCATAACTTTCGACTGGGTGAACCGATTTTGATGACTCTTTTTTTATTTGAAAACTGGTGCTTCCCATGTGGTCCCATTTCAATTTGGTCCAGTTCTGACATGTCATCCATGAGAAAACCATATAAGTCTTCAATTTGCATTAAGTATGTGCGCAACAAATTAACGAATAACTCAATATTCCCGTATGGTCCCATTTAAATTTGGTCCAGATTGAAGTCGGTTTTTTTTTGGTAAATTTTGTGATTATGAAAGTGATATGAAAGTGGCAGACACGTCCGCAATAATTCACATAGATATTTGGTGCTCATTTCGTCTCCGGTTGGTTTAATGCTCTAAAAGCATTGAACAATTTGTTGAGTTAAGAATCGGTTTCGTTGTTGTCTCCCTCAGTGTTGCCAGATATTAAGAGCCGATAGGGCTATCGCCCTTGCCGAGCGGCTATAATATTTTATGCGCTGGTGTAACAGGGTCTCTTATATTAGCATAAATCTGTGGAGGAACGGGTGTCATGTCCCTCCAACACAAAGGGAGGATCCTCCGACCAGGCGAGGTGATCGTGCCTGGCGGGCCAACTGCCCTAAAGTTGATATTAGGATGTTATATATATGAAAATTGGCGCGAGAACTTTCACTACGCGATTCAGGATTGGAAGTTTCTTAGTTTCCTTCGTTACTCCATAGTTCCATGTATCTTCGGTAGATGGCACTGTCATATGTTTTCTTGTTGCGCTGTATGTGGAAGTCGCCACATCACTCCCCTCCGAGACCGGAGGTTGATACATGATGAGTCAGCTGTCTGGGCTCTGTTGCGGAGCTTGCCAGTGCCAGGAGTGAGTAGTTCCAGTGACTCGGAACTGAATGCCGCTAGTCCCAGTGAGACGGGGCTGAAGTCCGCAGATCCCAGTGAGTCGGGGTGGCGTGCGGTGCGCGGTGCTGCGGTGAGGTCCTCAGTGAGTCGGGGCGGTTGCTGGTGAGTGACTGGCAGCTGCAGAGACGGGAGAGATATGCTCTGCTTACAAGAACCGTAGCTGCAGTGTGCTGTGCCTAAACGCTGATGAGGCCGTAGGGGTAACCAGGCTGGAGCGGTCGCTTCCTGCGTGTGGTGTGTCCCTATTGAGGCCGAGGTTGCTGGCTGGCTGTGAGACTTGCTGTGGGAGTGAACATGATGGTGGCGTGCTGATGCTGCTTCAAAGGCTGCTTCCAATCACGTCGGGGTCACCACTGTGGAGGAACGGGTGTCATGTCCCTCCAACACAAAGGAGGATCCTCCGACCAGGCGAGGTGATCGTGCCTGGCGGGCCAACTGCCCTACGGTTGATGTTGGGATGTTGCATATATGATAATTGGCGCGAGAACTTTCACTGCGCGATTCAGGATTGGTAGTTTCTTAGTTTCATTCGTTACTCCGTAGTTCGATGTATCTTCGGTAGATGGCGCTGTCATTTGTTTTCTTGTTGCGCTGTATGTGGAAGTCGCAACAAATCTGTGCGAGAATTTTTACCTTATTAAACAAATGAATAAATAATTGCCCAGTTACACTGGCTACACGGGCTATCTTTTTTTCCGAAATATTGAATTATCAAACAAACATTTTTATGCAGAATAATCACAAATTTTAACAAAAAAAAAAACGACTTCAATCTGGACCAAATTTAAATGGGACCACACGGGGAGCACCAGCTTTGAAATAAAAAAAGAATAATCAAAATCGGTTCACCCAGTCGAAAGTTCTGAGGTAACAAACATAAAAAAAAATACAGTCAAATTGAGAACCTCCTCCTTTTTTTGAAATCAGTTAAAATATAACTTTTACAGCAAAAATTAGTTTCAATAGTTTATGTGTATAATAAGCATGAATTTTAAAACGTTAAATGTCTCGCAATACATATATAGGTACACAATTATAAGTCAAATCTTGAGTACTAGTTACGTCACTAGATGGGGGCTAATTCTGGGCTACAAGCAACCTTCCCCCCTCCCCACTCCAGCCTGTAAATTTGAGATATAAAAGAAAAAAATACCAATCGACGTATTTTAAATAGCACTTAAGCAAAATTATTTATTATTGAAACAGCACCCAACTAGTTTACGAGTAAAAAATAAATAAAAATACTACATGCTACACCGTCGATATTACTAGAAATACTTCGAATTTCGTACTTATTGCACAGTGGAAAAACTGCACCCTACTCGAAACTAACTGCACTATCATTAGTATTTCATAAAATGCAAAAGTTATTGCAACAAACAATTAAAACCTAATCAGTCAATTACCGAAAGCGCGTGTAAACTGTACGTTTGCGCATGCGCCGGCCAAACATCTAGGGTTTTTCGAAGGTTCGAAGCAAGTTCCCACTCCTAACCTTATCTGTGTTTTCTTTTCTGCTGTGAATGTTGATGTTCAAAAAAAACAAATTGTTTATATAGCTAAAAATTCTCTTTGCATTCTGTACAAAGACGCAGATAAGAGTTTGACAATTTGCCAAAACATATATTTGGATACTAACTTTTAAACTTTCGCGTTCCATGATATAATAATAATTTTTTTTACGGGAATTAACGCGATCACTTATTTCAAGGTATTACATACCTCTGATTTGCCTGACGTTTCGACCAGGTTGCACTGGCCGTGGTCACAGGCTGACTGGCTCAGCGGCGCTCGCCCTCCGTCGTCGTCGTCGTCGACGATGTTGTGAAACTTTATGCCTGGTGTGTATACTGTCGGAATGGAGTATTTCTTTAACACGGACCCGATCTTATCCGTAACTCCCTTGACATAAGGCTGGTAGAACGGGAGCTAGAACATGTTCAGGACGTACTCAAAGGTAACGGATATCAAGTGAATGGAGGACGGAAGCAACCGAAAATAAGACGCAAGTATCCAGAAGTAAACATGCATTCTCGAGGTAGTAGAGCCACGCTGATTTCAGCACAACTGGGCCGGCTCGACCGGGGCGGTACTACCCTCGCACAGAAGACCAACCTAAAATGACAGTTTTGATGCTGTCGTATTTCGTTGGTGAGTGCGAGACCGGAGGCCCAATGATGCAGGGGTGACAGTTATCGTGGTAAGTGTGTGAGCAGTGGAATGCTCGTAGAGTCATGTTGAGGATGACGTGGATCGAACCGTCGGCCAGGGAGACCTGTAGAAACGGTGGTGCCGCTGGCCGCCCGCGGCATAGAGAGGGGCCCAACCGCGGCTAACCACCCTGGGAGGCTGCCCCGTCAGGTCGCGCATAATCCACGGAGTGGCTCGTCGTGCCGGTTGGTGACCGGACGGTGGGACCAGGCGACCACTTCCGGGAGGGTATGGGAGCCCTTCCGTCCGACGGTTCGGTCACCGTCATGCCTCACTATTGTATGGCGACACAGCATTCCGAGCCTCAGTATTACACTGCCACGATGACTGTCACGCCTTTTACGCCCCCACTTCCCTCCCTCACTTTTAAATCATGGCAGTACGAAAAAGGAATAAGCGTTCAACAGCGGCACGCCATCCTCCCACCAACCCGCTTTTTGAGGTGGAGTTCACTAACATCCGTGGACTCCATGCAAACCTCAACGCCGTCCACCAGCATCTCGAGACGGCTCGGCCGGCCATGCTTTTCCTAACGGAGACACAAATACGCCGCCCTGCCGACACGACATATCTTCACTACCCCGGCTACGTGCTTGAGGAGTGCTTCCTCGCGAAGGCTGGGGTATGTCTTTTCGTTAGGGCGGATGTTTGTTGTCACCGATTACGCTGCCTTGAGGACCCATCCTTCTCCACTATTTGGCTACACGTGGATATTGGCTCTATGAGCCGAATCTACGTATGCCTATACCGATCCCATTCTGGAGACTCCGAGACAACTCGACTTTTTGATCATCTCAGTCAGGCAGCGGACAAAGCGCAGGAACAGTTTCCGACCGCCGAACTGGTGTTTCTGGGAGACTTTAATGCCCACCATGAGTCCTGGTTGGGATCTTCCAGAACAGACCACGCGGGTCGGACTGTCCACGCATTCGCTCTCACGCATGACCTCACCCAGTTGGTACTCCAGCCCACCAGGATACCAGATATAGTGAGTCAAGCGCCTTCTTTGCTGGACCTTCTGCTGACGAGTCACCCAGTGCAGTACAGTGTATCGGTGCTCGCCCCTCTGGGATCCTCCGATCACTGCCTGGTATCCACCACGGTGCCTCTAGTTGCCCCCCCACGACCAGTGGCAGCTAAAAGACGGTTATGGCACTACTCGTCAGCAGACTGGGATGGAATGCGGGACTATTTCGCATCCATCCCGTGGGCACAACGCTGCTTTAAATATGGAGATCTGACGCAAAGTGCGGCCGCCGTGGCTGGCGAAATCACTCTAGGAATGGAATACTATATTCCCTACAGTGAGGTCGCCAGCGCAACTACCCGGCCCTGGTTCAATCGCGAATGCGCTCAAGCTGTTGCCCAAAAGCAATCGGCGTACCGCGCATGGACCAGGGCCCGCGCTCACGGCCGCCCCGACGTGGATCGACTAAAAGCAGCGTTTAACAAAGCCACCAGGGAATGCAAGAAGGCTTACCTAACAGCGGATGCCCAGCGCATTGCACGACTTGGCCAAGAACTCGTCGCATACCCTACGGGTAGCCGAAAGTTCTGGCGATTGGCTAAAGCCGTGCAGTCCAACTTCTGCCAGGCCTCGCTACCACCGCTGAAATATCCTGACGGATCACTTGCCCACCAGCCGCAGGAGAAAGCGAAACTGCTTGTAGATCTCTTTGCGGCCAACTCCCGAATCGATGACCGTGGCATGCACCCGCCTACCATTCCGGCCTGCGACGCTACAATGCGGGATATTCGCATCCGGCTGAGTGATGTCCGAGCGGAGCTTCGGTCACTCGACGTCCGGAAAGCTAGTGGACCCGACGGTATCCCAGCGGTGGTTCTTAAGAACTGCGCACCAGAGTTGTCTCCGGTATTGACGCGCCTGTATCGCCTGTCATATTCCTCGGGAACTGTTCCGGATGCCTGGAGAGAGGCGAAAGTTCAACCCATCCCCTAAAAGGGCGACCGCTCCAACCCAGCCAACTACCGCCCGATAACTGTCACCCCCATTATCTGCAAAGTGTTCGAGCGGATCATCAATAAACAATTGATCCACTACCTGGAGGATCACTCCCTACTTAATGATCGGCAATATGGTTTTAGACCGAAACGATCCACGGGTGATCTTCTAGCGTACGTCACACACCTTTGGAGTGAGGCTATTGACAGGCACGGAGAATCCTTGGCCATCAGCCTCGACATGGCCAAGGCCTTTGATAGGGTTTGGCCCCGTTCGCTTCTCTCCAAACTGCCGGCCTTCGGCTTGCCCCCCAAACTTTGCAACTGGGTTGCCGCATTCCTGCACCAGCGCCGCATCAGAGTCCTTTGCGACGGTGCGGCCTCCGACTTTCAGTCGATTAACGCCGGAGTGCCACAGGGTTCCGTCCTGTCCCCCACGCTGTTTCTTCTGCATATCAATGACATGTTAGCCCTTGGCAACATTCATTGCTATGCAGACGACAGCACAGTTCATGGGAGATACTTCGGACGTCCTGCAGCAAAGTCAGCAGATATTGAGGAAAAACGACAGGAGCTTGTCGCTGAACTCGACCATATTCTGTGCCGCATTTCTCAATGGGGCTCTGAGAACCTGGTCGAGTTCAACGCTAAGAAAACACAGGTGTGCGCGTTTTCTGCCAAAAAATCTCCATTCCTTCCCCTTCCGACTTTTCAGAACACTCAACTGCCACTACAAGGCAGACTCGATATCCTGGGCATGGGCATCTGCCGCGACCTAAACCCGCGCGAGTACGTTGAGGGCGTCACTAAGGCGGCCTCGCGGAAGTTAAGTGTTCTAAACAAGGTGAGACGGTTCTTCTCGCCGGAGCACCTGTGTCTTCTTTATAAGACCCAGGTTCGCTCGTGCGTGGAATACTGTTCTCACCTTTGCGATGGTGCCGCGCAGTATCTGTTCGACGCTCTCGACCGGTTGCAGCGGCGAGCAATCCGAATTGTCGGCAGTCCTGAAGCCACCGAGTCCCTTGAGCCTCTGCAGATGCGTAGAGATATCGCCTCCATGGCAGTCCTCTATCGTCTTTATCATGGGGAGTATTCTGAAGAGCTCTTCCAACTAGTCCCGCCTTCTCCCTTCCTCTACAGGACAACACGTGCCAGCCTCAGAAGTCACCGCCTCAGAGTGGAAGACATACGCTCTCGCACTCATCGATTCGGTTCTTCTTTCCTGTGCCGATCGGTTAAAACCTGGAACTCACTACCAGCGCACGTGTTTCCGTCCAACTATGATCCCGGGTCCTTTAAGCGGGGCGTGAAAAAGCATCTCACTAGGCCGCCATAGTGCTGGTCGCCATGCTGCACTGTCCTTGTTCACATTGAGGATGGTGACCACCACTCTTGGATTCTGCTTGTGCTTTCCATCAGGCAGGGCAGAGTCATTTTGGCAGCTAAAATATTAAAAAAAAAAAAAAAAAAAAAAATGCCACCAGCCTATATGCCTTATGAAAATGTGCGGGTGGATGAAGAATCTTCTACTTCACGGATTCGATGACGGAGGGCGTGCGCCGCTGAGCCAGTCAGCCTGTGACACGGCCAGTTCAACCTGGTCGAAACATCAGGCAAATCAGAGTTATGTAAAATCTTGAAAGACGTGATCGCGTTAATTCCCGTAAAAATAATAATTAATATATATTTGGATTTTTGCAGAATGCATTGACTTATTAATTTATTGGATTGTGTGTTGGGTTAGAAATTATCAATTAATCTGTTTTTTCTTTAGTGAAGCATTTATAAGATGCAAGACTTGGTTGTACATACATACATTTGTATAGCTTCTAGAGCACGTACTGAGTCTCATAAAAAAAATATGTCTATCAAATTGTACTGCTATGTTTACCTCTTAGTGAAAGTTTTTTTTTATATAATAATATTATAAATAATTGTCTGCTTACTTCCACTATAGCGTAAATTAATAAAGCAATATGCTGTAAAATCTTACATACATAACAAATTTAGAATGTTCGTTAAATTAAAACAAAATAAATTTCTTTTTGTTTAAAAAGAAACTGATTTTTGGAGGCTAAGAACAAATCAAATATTTCTGTTAGAATCCATTACAAAATCTTTGTCATGATTCAATCATACTGAATATATAAATCACTTACAATTCTTCCTAAGACAAGCCTTTCAAATTTGAATTTTTGACCAAGCCTTCAGCCGTACCACGTTCCGCTCCATTAATTATTGCATTTTATGAAATTCTAATGATAGTGCCGTTACTTTCGAGTAGGGTGCAGTTTTTCCACTGTGCAAAAAGTACGATATTAGAAGTTTTTCAAGTGATATCGACGGTGTAGCATGTGGTATCTTTATTTATTTTTTACTCGTGAACTAAGAAGGTGCTGTTTTAATATTAAATAATTTTGGAAAGTGCTATTTAAAATACGTCGATTGGTATTTTTATATTTTTTTATATCTCAAATTTACAGGCTTGGGTCTACAAGCAAGGCTATTCGAGAAAAAAATATTCTGGTAACACTGGTCTCCCTCCTTATTTATTCTTCAATCTGTTAGAACTGTCAAAATTATCGTGCCTACCTACACAAGAAGTTGGCACATAAAATGGCTACCTATAGGGGTTGCCCCTATGCAGCTATGTAGAGCGACTCGAAATGTCAATATCGTTATTTAACTGATATATTTAATAAATTGAAAAAATATCATTATCTATGTTATGATTATGATGGTGTATGATGAAATCAAATATTAAATATAAATAAATATTTTAAGGTAGGAATTTTAAAATGTAAATCCGCCAGGATGGAATAAATTTTGGATGATGGACTTAAGAATAAAATCCAAAAAAAAGTTGGCTGTCACGGGACGCACGGCTATACGGCGCCGCGTTGGTGCGCCGTCACCGCAGGTTTAGGTGGCGGATTTCCTTGTAGCCTGGACCACTAGACCTTAATTTCGGCACGCAAAGGCCTAAAATTCTGGTCTGTCTGTAGTCAGGGAATAGATGGCTGTGTGTGAGGTTTCTCAAGCTTTTATTTAAAAAAATTGTTATCGGATAAGAAATCAGCCCTATCAGAAATAAGACTAAAGAAAGAACAGAACACCTCTGCATTCAAACTAACGAGAATGTATATCGTTGTTTACCTATTTTTTTATCTCTGAATGTTCTGGGATCTCGATATCAAAATTATAAGTACGTATATGTGTTGACATTGAGCGAAATTTTAATAACAAATTGAGTAAATAAAACATTTTTGAAACAGTTGTAATATTTATTCATGTAGATGAAATTTGCCTTTTTAGATAATCTTCAGGTCCTGCACATTCTTCTAAAATGAGACTTTCTTCAGTGTTGATGAATTTCCTTTTTTTAAGATGTTTGACGACGTCAGAGCACAATGCAATCTTTTGATCACGTCTCCGGACCTTTTCATTTAAACTCCTAACTTCTCTTTATAGAAAATCACAGTTTTCTGTAAGATTCTTTATTTGTTTCTTTTTGTTATTCAACCTGGAAATCATAATAATTAGCCTATTACTTCCCAAACATCAAAAACAGTGGATTTTTTTATTTAAATCCTAATGTTAAGGTCTTGATTTATTAAGAAATAGTACCTGGATGATCGAGCGTCGCTCAGTATTTTTGGCAACATTGGGACTATCCAAACGCCACCTTTTTGTTAATTTTCTTCCAATAGTTTAGTGGCGCCCTCTCTTGGTACGCCCTGATACTGTTTATTCTGCACTTTATTCCAGTATAGTTTAATGTAGTTCGCTCGAGTTACGATAGATGGCGTTGGATGTACATTCATTTTATATATTTAATTGTTAAAAACACGAATAAAGCAACATTTTCTAAAAATGAATCCTAGCCAGATCGATTTATCGCCTCTGAAAACCCCTGTATACCAAATTTCATGAAAATCGTTGGAGCCGTTTCCGAGATTCAGATTATAAATATATATATATACAAGAATTGCTCGTTTAAAGGTATTAGATAGATAAATGTACAGTAAAATTTCAAAATCAATTAAATATGTCCGTGATTGGTGAATCAACCTGTCTTATAAATATGACAACGGGGATAAAGGGTCAGAAAGTAGAAAGAACACAATTATAAGAACCGCAACTATGTTTTAAAAATATTTAAATTTTAAATTCCTAAAAAAGTTAGAGGTTTTTACCGTGGGAGAGCCACGCTTCGGCATGAATGGGCCGGGTCGACCGGAGTGATACCACAGCCTCACAGAAAACCGATGTGAAATAGTGCTTGCGCTGTGTTTCACCGAGTGAGTGAGGATACCGGAGGCCTATACCCCAATCCCCTACCCTCCCCCCCCCATCCCCAAAAGGCCGGCAACGCACTTGTTACGCTTCTGGTGTTGCAGGTGTCCATGGGCGGCGGTAATCGCTTACCATCAGGCGATACGCCTGCTCGTTTGCCCGCCTATTCCATAAAAAAAAACTCAATCTTGGTAGCATCACTGTTTGGTCTGTTTGTTCCTTTTCATCATATAGTGATCACATTGTGGAGGAACGGGTGTGATGTCCCTCCAACACAAAGGGAGGATCCTCCGACCAGGCGAGGTGATCATGCCTGGCGGGCCAACTGCCCCTTCGTTACTCCGTAGTTCGACGTATCTTCGGTAGATGGCGCTGTAGTATGTTGTGTTGTTGTTGCGCTGTATGTGGAGGCCGCCACACATAATATTATGATTATTTATCTCAATCAATCATAGAATTCACTAGTTTTTATTTATTTTCTTTGATAAATCACAATCGTGTCATGAGAAATGCTGTGTTTGATATAAACTGAACAATGAATGTGAACCCAAGACCTAAAATAAAGAATTGAACCTGTTAGAAAGTAAAACGAAACCAAATTTACCTTGTCTACCGAATGTGCATTCTTGTTTACGTTATCATTTGGCAACTCCACCCCAATAGGAAAGCTGGAACATTTTTGTCTTTCACGAATAACAGGTTTGCTAGATTGATCGGCAATCTGGAACAAATAATTAATAAATTTTTTTTGTAAAAGGTAAGATTAACAAAGAAATTGCTCTGCTAGTAGTATAAAAATACTTTTTTCTGTTTAAATTCATCATCATCTGAGCCCACAAACATACTACTACTGAGCATGGGCCTTCTCCGGAATTTCTTGAAGCGAAATTGGCCTACTATACCACACTACTCTGATGGGTCGGTATGGGTTATTTTTTTATAGGAATAGTATAGTCCATGTAACATCATGCTACGATCCTTAGGACGGGAGCACTGACCATAAACGTAGATGAAACTGCAGGGAATGGCTAGTATTTGATGTAAGTCTATTATCTACATTCTGATGAGCTTGTCACATCATCATTACATTTAAAATAAAATACTAACCAGAAGCGAAGATAAGGGCACTGCGCAGTTGCGTAATTCGTAACGTCGAGAGTGCTGTTGATGGATTTTTGTGGAAGTGCATCAAGCATCACATACCAGATTTTATGTCGAGGTATGAGGAGTTTATATTTTCCAAACCAATGATTTCGATCCAATTTCTTCAAAAAAATCCGTTCACAGGAAATCTGATGAAGAAAACATCACGTTAACCATTTTTTTTTTGTAAAAATATAAGTATCGACACTTTAACTTGACCATCACTACCCATAATCGTATGTAAACAAATCAAAGTCAAACAAAACAATTAACACTATTGAGAACCTCAAATAACTAACAAACATCTTCAGAAACTTTAAAAAGATCATGTTTAATACAATACATTAAGGCGTATAGTAGCCTCAATAACCTTGAGCGTCTGGGCGGAGCTAAACGCATACTATCATATCTGCACCGCACACATCAATATCTCCGTACCGCACGCGGTACCGCGGTAAAGATTAGGGAGCGGGGCAGACATGCCCGCTTGACTGGCGTTTTTGCCTAAAACTTCATAACAGAATGATTTTAAATGGTTATAATGTGAACATAAAAAAAACAGATATTTTTAAAAGCTTTAGTAACATTTAAAACTAATATTTCACTTGACACATTTAATGATAGGTAGGTACTTAGTACAAAAAAGTATGTTAAGTTAGACTAAAAACTATAATATGGAAGGTTTTGTCAGGCTCTGCAATTCAATTTTAAATCAAATAATTCGAAATACCGATCCAAATACATTTGATAAGAGGTAAAATACAAATTCCAAAAACATTGGAACTAATGTTGCAACAACTAGCCGATGAAAGTGCCAAGGCAGGTCTAGCAATGAATTTAGCTAAAACAAAAATTATGTCAAACTCTACACAAAAAGATAACATAAAAGTGAATAACGAGCAAATAGAATATGTACATGAATACGTTTACTTAGGACAACTAATATCTACCGAAGACTGCATGAAAAAGGAAATTGAACGAAGAATAGCTAACCCTGGAAACGATATTGGTCACTCAGCGAAGTTATGAAGAGCAAAGAAATACCGATGAAAGAAAAAAGAAAGGTATTTAATATGTGTATTTTGCCATGTTTGCTATACGGGTGTCAAACCTGGGCATTGACAGAACAACTGGCAAACAAAATGAAAGTTTGTCAAAACGGAATTGAGAGAAGTACATTAGGTGTTAAAAGAAAAGACCGAGAAAAATTAAAAAACATTAAAGCAAAACTAAATTCAAGAACGCCTATATAACGTACAAATAACTAAAGTGGAGATGGACTGGACATGTGACACGAGAAAAGAAGGAAAAATGGACAAGACTAATAACAGCATGGTACCCGCTAGACTGCACTTTTGCAACAGAGGAAGACAAACTAAGAGATGGGAAGATGATATTAGGAAAATAGCGGGTCCAACATGGACTCGAACGGCAACGGATAGAATTGAATGGCGATGTTTAGAGGAGGCCTTTGTCGGAAGACAAGTTGAGGAGTAAATATCGTTTGCCGAATTATAATCAGTGAAACATTAATTAAATAGTATAATAGTTTATATTGTATTGTTAGTTAGTAAATTTTGATAGTAGTATTTAGTTTTTAGGCATACTTACAAAACTTTTGTTATTTAAACTAAAATCAACAATAAAGGCTGTTTATTTTTTATTTTATTTATTTATAAAATACAAATATTAATTCATTTTACTGTTTGTAGCAAAAAAGTAAAAATGATCATTAGTTCTGAAAACTATTAGCATGTTTATATAAATGAAAAAACAGGTAAATACGTGTCAGGTCACCCATAGAATAGGGTTCCGTAGTCACCAATGTCTACAAATTGAAATAAAATCGTGTCCAACAAATAATTGTCATGAATTTATTTTTAATATTTTACATGTAACGTTGGCGCAGTGGTAGTGTACGCGACTGTTCTACATGAGGTCTCAGGTTCGATTCCCGGGTCGAACCAAATGTTTGTAGGATATGTAAATATTTGTTTCGGAGTTTGGGTGTTCTCTATGTATGATATATTTGTATTTACAAAAAAAGCTTAAAAGTATTCTATCAGTCAATCTAGCTTTCATAGTACAAGCTGTGTTTAGTTTGAAATTAATTGGCGTTGTGTCAGAAGTCGGAAATATTTATTTATTATTTGTTGCGACATCTACTGGTTGAAGATCGGCACTAGCGGCGGCACGACGATGCGGCGTGCAGCGGAGTGAAGAGGAGGAGGGGGTGAGCGGGGTGTCGACCCGGACGGTTGCGACAGGAGAGACGCGCTTCCTTGTTTCACCAAGGTCGACGGTCAAGCCTTCATTACTATTGTAAAGCGAGTAAATACCAGCAATTACAGTCCACTGCCTTTTATTACGTCCGCTGGACCCTAAACATGGTCCTTCAAGGATAGAATACTCGCTGTGATCAAGAGGTGACCTGTGGAGCTCTTCGTTGTGGACTTCAGCATAGCAAGATTGTATTTTCGTCAATTGAAACAACTTGCAAAGCATCTACACACGCACCACACAAAAGTCATTAGAAGGTCGCCGTTACGGACTTTGAAACCTAATTTTTCTTTGGAAGGAAAGAAGAACAACTTGGATTGAATTGGATTACTTAATACTTGTGAGTTCGTTCCAATTATTCCCTTATTTCTTTGCCCAATATTTCATCTCCTATATTTGTAAAAAACTGCCTTTATTTAGTAAGTGCATTTATCCTCATTTTTTATATTGATCCATAAATTAATTGTTGCTATAAAAGTATCTAACTTCATTGTCTTAAGCTATACAAAAGCTACAATCCTTTAGCAGTACCTACACATATAGTTCATTAGTCTGCATACCTACATATGTACATATTAGATACATATTCTTGAAAAATTTAATTTCCATTGTTTCATTATTAATTAGGTACATAATTGCATTATTCTAAGCCATACAACATAAGCTATAACGCTTTAGCAGTGCCTACAGATTCTATTGTTTCACATTTATATTTTATTTGGTACCTACACATGCCTTTAAAACTTTTCAATGTACTAAATATTATATATAAATAAAATTTTGTGTGTTGCTTAGCACAACGCTTTAATTAACGCTTTGGCTGTGTCTGTATTTCCTTATTCTGCATACCTATATCTACTAGTTAATTTTTCACATACCTATCTACCTACATAGTACCTACCTACAACCTACATATTCATAAAAAGCATTTCAAATTGCAAGCTTTTGTAATTTAATTTTATTTATTGAACGATAAGCTTCATATTGCATTCGTATTTATTTACATAGTTTCTGTATTATTTTTTTACCGTTAGATTGCTACCTGAACAGCTGATTAACGAACACCGGCCAGCGCGCGTATAACCGGTTATCTATTATTCTCTTATGTAAACAACTCGCTGCATATTATATATCTTTCTTCTTTATTCTTTATAATAAGTTTGTTTATTTATTTATCGTTCTGTTTGCCTTGTATTTACTTTCGATACATTTTTTCTATTGCTATGGCAGAAATGAATGTAAGCAAGCTAATAAAAAGACGCGCCGGGCTTAAGTCCAAGTTGACAATTTTTTGTAATTATATTACTTTGCTTAAAAGCTCAAAACAACTCAGTACCTTGCAATCATTAGATTTAGAAGATATATTGAATAGAATCGATGCTGTATATAGTACTTTTGATAACTTACAGCTGGACATTGAAATGTTGTCGGATGACCCACAAAATGAGTGCCAAGAACGCGAGCAGTTTGAAAACCAGTTTCATGGTCTAATAGCTGACGCCCGTGGTCTTCTTGGCGTGCAGCCGACTAACCAGCGCATGCTTCGCGTGGATGGTAACGAGACGAGTTTCGAAGATGGACAAGCAGGTGGTTCCAAATTTAATTTTGTTAGATTGCCAAAAATTTCACTACCCACTTTTGATGGTCACTACCAACACTGGTTAGAGTATAGGGACACCTTTATATCTTTGATCCACTCAAGAGCCGATATGGATGACATTAATAAGCTGCATTATCTTCGTGCATCCCTTAAAGGCAGCGCCTTGCTGGTAATTGATAGCTTAGACGTAAAAGGCGATAATTATATAAACGCCTGGAGATTGTTATGTACTAGATATGACAATAAAAGGTTGCTTGTCAATAACCATGTACAAGCCTTGTTTAACGTGGAACACATACAGAAGGAGTCCTCCCGAGCTATTCGTCACCTGATAGACATCACAAATAAAAATCTACGTGCCTTATCAACATTAGATCAGCCTACACAGTTTTGGGACACGTTACTTATACACATGATGGCTGAAAAGCTCGATGTCACTACTCGTAGGGAGTGGGAGGCGCATAGGAATACTCTCACAGATCCACCTACACTTGAAATTTTCGTGACGTTTCTTAGCAACCGGGCGGACTTATTAGAAACGTTACATGAGTGTAATATATTAAAGTCACAAACTAATAAACCTAATACAAATTGTTTTACTGACACAAAACACAATCAAAATTTAATCCATAACACAAATAAATCACCTTTTAATATTTACAAAAAAACATTAAATTGCCCCGTGTGTAAACAAAGCCATTTTTTATATAATTGCGACACATTTAAATCCCTTTCTATACAAGAACGTATAATAAAGGCAAAATATTTAAAGGTGTGTCTTAATTGTTTACGACCAGGTCACATGGAAAATAAATGTAACCTTGTTGCATGTAAGTATTGTAAGAAAAAGCATAACACGCTTTTGCACTTACATACTACAGAGCCTTATGAGTCTACTGTTCCAGTCAACAGTCTTGTTAATTCGTCTCAATTAAAGCAGTCAAATACTCCTCCACACGTCTTGCTTTCCACAGCGCGGGTGAAGGTGCACGACTGCAGAGGCGTCGAGCACATTGCCAGAGTGCTGCTCGACAATGGCAGCACTGCCAACTTCATAACAGCATCTTTTTGCGGAAAGCTGGGTTTGTCACGTCAAAGTGCGAGCGCCACGGTGTCAGGTATTAATAAAAGTATTTCTAAAAGTACTCAGTCTTGTAGTCTTACCATAAAGTCTCTTCATAACGACTATGGAACTACGATCGACTGTCATATTTTGCCTCAACTCACCACAGCTACACCGTCTTCTTTTATTAATATTGAAGATATCCCTCTTCCTTCGGGGATACAATTAGCTGACTCTTCTTTTAATGAGCCTGCCACAATAGATATATTGTTCGGAGCCCATGTATTTTGGTCAGTCTTAGGAAGAAATTCCATAGATTTAGGTAAAAATTTACCTAAATTATACGAAACGAAACTGGGTTGGTTGGTGTCAGGGTATGTTGCCCGTCCTAGTTCACACTCTTCTACCTCAATTTGTAATTTTTTAAATGAGGAACCAAACCCAGACTTGTCTCGTTTTTGGGAGTTAGATACGGTATCAATCAAGCACTCTTTGTCTCCCGAAGAGCGTGCCTGTGAGGAGCATTTTTTAAAGAACACTACACGTTATCATGACGGTCGTTTAATAGTCTCAATGCCACTGAAGAAAGATCCTTCAGTATTAGGCGAGTCTTTCAATAAAGCAAAATTTCGTTTCTTGTCATTGGAACGAAAGTTTCTTAAAGATCCCGTTTTCAAAAATAGATACGTTGAATTCATGCAGGAATATGAACGCTTAGGTCACATGACTGAAAATAAGGAGTTGTTGCCTAGTTGTCTTCAACCGGTCAATTACTTTCTACCTCATCACGGAGTCACCCGTGAGTCGAGCCTTACTACGAAGCTTCGTACAGTCTTTGATGCTTCCGCGACCACTTCTTCTGGCGTATCACTCAACGAAATCCAGATGGTTGGTCCAACTGTACAGGAAGATCTATATTCCATTTTAATCCGTTTCCGTCAACATAAATATGTCATCACCGGGGACATAGAAAAAATGTACAGAGCCATAGAACTTCATCCTTCTCAACGACCCTTACAGCAAATTGTCTTTCGTTATAATACAAATGAACCTTTAAAAACTTACACTCTTAATAGGTTAACATACGGAATGACTTCTGCACCTTATTTAGCAACGAAATGTTTAGTTAGTTTGGCTTCAAGTGCACTTAATACTGTAGTAAAACAATCTATACTTAAAGATTTTTACGTTGATGATTACATCGGAGGTTCATCCACTATTGATGATACCATTTCTCTTTGTAAAGGCGTAATTTCTACTTTAGAAACAGCACAATTTAATTTACGCAAATTTAGATCCAACAGTAAATTAATTTTAAAGGAAATTTCTCCTAGTTGCGATCGTACAAATAATCTATTAGATTTTTCTGAAACGAATGATAATATTCTGTCGAAAACTTTAGGATTGTATTGGAACTGTGAATCAGATATTTTATCATTTTCAATTAATATTAAACTTAACAAAAAGGTAACTAAGCGTCACATTCTTTCTGTTATAAGCCAGATTTACGATCCATTAGGCCTAGTGGGCCCGTGCGTAGTAGAGGCTAAACTTATTATGCAGAGGTTATGGATTGACCAATGTACATGGGATGACGAAGTGTCTACTGAAATAAAAAATCGTTGGTTGAACTTTGCTAATATTCTGCCTTCTCTTAATGAATTAAAAATACCCCGTTGGGTTCTTAGTGATGACGCTTGTAGTTATGAAATTCACATTTTCTGCGATGCTTCAGAACGAGCATACGGTGCATGTCTGTATGTTCGGTCTGTGCATAAATCAGGTCTAGTTAACGTAAACCTCTTAACCTCTAAAAACAAAGTAGCGCCGATAAAGCCCACGACAATACCTCGTCTTGAGCTTTGCGGAGCCTTGCTCGCTGCAAGGCTGCTTGCTAAAGTACTAGCCTCTTTAACCTTAAGTAAAATATCTAAATGTACATTTTGGTGTGATTCAACCATCGTCCTTGGATGGTTGACTACATCTCCACTTCAATTAAAAAGTTTTGTAAAAAACCGTGTTCATGAGGTTCAGGATATTACTGAGGGTCATCAGTGGCGCTACGTACCATCGATAGACAACCCGGCGGATCTTGCTTCTCGGGGGGTGAAGGCTGATTCCATCAGTGGTTCTTCGCTGTGGTGGTCTGGCCCCGATTTCTTGTTAAATCATGAAGCCGATTGGCCTAGAATGCCTAATACTGATGAGAGGCACGAGTTACCCGAGTTGCGGTGTTGTTCTATAGTACAAAACAATATTCCCAATAATGACGTAGTTTGTAACCTAATTAATAATACTTCTAATTTCTCATATCTACAAAGATCAATAGCCTATTTACAAAGATTTATTTATAATTGTAGAAACAAAACTAAATTGAAAGGGTATTTATCTGTAGAGGAACTACAAAAATCATTAAATTTAATACTGTGCAAGGTTCAATTGGAAATGTTTCCCGAGGAATATGTTATTTTAAAAACTGGAAATACACTGCCTACCAAAAATAGACTCTCTTCTTTGTCACCATTTATAGACTTAAATGGTATAATAAGAGTCGGTGGCAGACTTAGTAATTCCCCATATAGTTTTGATACTAAATATCCCATTTTAATCTGTGGTAAGCATCATTTTAGTAACATCTTATTTAACTATTTTCATCTTAAATATTTACATGCTGGTCCACAACTTCTTTTAGCAAACATACGGTTGACATATTGGCCCTTGGGTGGTAGAAACCTATCTAAGGCTGTTTATCATAGATGTGTTCGGTGCTGTAGGTACCGAGCTGAAACGGTTCAGCCCGTAATGGGACAGTTACCAGCATCAAGAACTAAATTAGAGTTCCCCTTTTTACACTGTTCTGTAGATTATGCTGGGCCAGTGTTGGTAGCAGATCGGAAAGGGAGGGGTTGCAGACTTAGTAAATGCTATTTGGCTATTTTTATATGCAACTCTGTTAAGGCCTGTCATCTGGAACTCGTGACGGCGCTATCGACTGAAGCTTACATAGCCGCGTTAAATCGTTTTGTGTCACGACGTGGTAAACCTTCTAGTATCACGTCTGACAATGGTACAAACTTTGTGGGTACTTTTAATGAATTGTCTAAATTCCTGGCACAATCAGATCTCGAGGGTCATGTTGCACGTGAAGGAATTCATTTTAAATTCGTACCTGTTTCCAGCCCACACTTCAATGGCTTAGCTGAGGCTGCCGTCCGTTCAACTAAGCACCATCTTCGTAGGCTACTGCAAATTACTCATTTTACCTTCGAAGAAATGGCTACGTGCCTTACCCAGATAGAGGCAGTTTAGAACTCGCGTCCATTAACCCCACTGTCCTCAGATCCCTGTGATTTTTCCGCTCTAACTCCAGCCCATTTTCTAATTGGACGACCACTTGTGGCTATCCCTCATCCAGAGTTGGCATCAAGCAACATTAATGCTCTTGAGCGCTTCAAACGAATAGAACTTATAAAGCAGCACTTTTGGAACCGCTTCAAGATGGAATACATATCCTTACTTCAGGCAAAGACCAAATGGAGGTCTTCAAAGTCAGAGCTTAAACCGGGATCTCTGGTTATTATTAAGGATGAGGCTCTTCCTCCTCTTCTGTGGTCTTTAGGCAGGGTGATCAAGCTCTATCCAGGGAGCGATGGCATCTGCAGAGTGGCGGAGCTAAAAACATCAGGCGGCACCATTCGTAGGGCATATAATAATATGTGTCCCCTTCCAGATTTTGAAGCTTTCAACCTTCAACCCGGGGAGCATGTTGCGACATCTACTGGTTGAAGATCGGCACTAGCGGCGGCACGACGATGCGGCGTGCAGCGGAGTGAAGAGGAGGAGGGGGTGAGTGGGGTGTCGACCCGGACGGTTGCGACAGGACAGATCCGCTTCCTTGTTTTTACCAATGTCGACGGTCAAGCCTTCATTACTATTGTAAAGCGAGTAAATACCAGCAATTACAGTCCACTGCCTTTTATTACGTCCGCTGGACCCTATAACATGGTCCTTCAAGGATACAATACTCGCTGTGATCAAGAGGTGACCTGTGGAGCTCTTCGTTGTGGACTTCAGCATAGTGTATTTTCAAAGTTTTCCAAGTTAGTGTATTTTACAAGTTAGACCTCCATAACTCCTTTTTTTTTTTTTGACGGGGGGAAATCCTCATGGATGTCCTCCGCCCTGGGGAAAGGGCGAAGGGGTCTGTCAGACTCCTACTGACTAAAACCCCCCGGTGTTCCGTCTCTCACCTACGCCGGGGATCACGGGAACATAAGAGACAACCGCGATCCCCGACTGGTGCCGGCCCGCCGCTGCGGGCCACATCTCGTCAGCGAGGGAAAGTTTCCCTCGCGACTTCAAGAGGGGCGCGCGGGAACACTACGCGCCGCCACCTCGGGTCCAGTTGGGGGGCGACGGACATCCCCAAGTCCGCCACCCCTGGACCCAGTTAGGGGGGCCGGTGGAGGGCAGCGTAGGCCCTCCCCCGACGCCCGGTGCGCCTGCTGCGGACCGAGAGAGAGGTCAGGATTTCCCTTTCCGCAGCCTCCTTCTGCGAGATGACCGTTTCGCAGAAGGACACCACCGCGTCCCAGGACTCCCCGCCGTCGGCCATAGAACGAACTACGGCCGGCAGCGAGAGGTCACTGCCTACTACAGAGATGAGGGCACGGCGCGGCCCCTCCCAAGCAGCACACTCTGCCAGCGTATGCCGCGCCGTGTCCTCCCGACAGTCGACGCAGTGGTGACACCGAGCGTCCGGCTCCCTGCCTATGCGGCACAGGAACCTCCCGAAGCAGCCATGCCCCGAGAGGACCTGCGTCACACGGAACGAGAGGGAGCCGTGCCCTCTCCCGAGCCACAGGTCGAGCACTGGCCGGATGGACCTCCATAACTCCTGAACTAACAAAGTAATGTGGTCCGCATTTTTTATTTATTTTTATTTTAATGGAATAGGGGCAAACGAGCAGACGTATCATCTAATGGCAAGCGATTACCGCCGCCCATGGACACCCGCAACACCAGAGGCATTACAAGTGCGTTGCCGGCCTTTAGCGGGTTGGAGAGGAGGATAGGACGAGGGGTTAGGTTAGGTTAGTTGTGTTCGTGTCAGGCGCCAGTACACCCGATACCGAAGAAGACGTCGTCGGGTCGCGGAGGAAGAAGCCGCGCTGTACGAGGCGTACCGCGTGGCTAAGCAGGCTCTGCAGCTGGCCATCGGCGAGGCGAAGACGCGAGCCAGAAAGAAGATGTTGGAGACTCTAAGCCGGGATCCGTGGGGGCGTCCTTATCGTTCGGTCCGAGGGAAAATCGGATCATGGGCGCCTCCAATTACGGAGAGTCTCCAACCCGAGCTGCTGGAGGAAGTGGTCGCAGCCCTCTTCCCGGCACGAGCGGAGTACACTCCGCCGCCGATGGCTCTGCCCACAGCTGCGGAGTCTGAAGAGGAGGACGCCAACGTCCCAGAGGTGACACAGTCAGAGTTGGGGGTGGCCGTGTTGCGGCTCCGGGCGAAGAACACAGCCCCGGGGCCCGATGGCATTCACGGCTGTGTGTTGGCCCTGGCTCTGAAGGAGTTGGAGCCCCAACTGATAGGTCTCTACTCAGCGTGCCTGGAGCAGGGCCAGCTGCCCGCTCAGTGGAAAGCTGGTCGTCTGGTCCTGCTCAGGAAGGCGGGGCGCCATGCGGACTCGCCGTCCGCTTACCGACCCATAGTGCTGCTGGACGAGGTGGGAAAACTATTCGAGCGGATAGTTGCAGCCCGCCTCGTCCGCCACTTGTGCGAGGAGGGGCCGGACCTGGCCGAGTGCCAGTTCGGGTTTCGGCATGGGCGCTCCACCATTACGGCGATCTCGCGAGTGAGAGACCTGGCGGAGGAAGCGGTGTCCCGGGGCGGGGTGATGTTGGCGGTGTCTTTGGACATCTCCAACGCCTTCAACACTCTGCCCTGGAGTTGCATTCGGGAGGCACTGCGCTATCATCGGGTGCCCCCCCTACCTCCGCCGCATCGTTGGGGCTTACCTGACGGAGAGGTGTGTCACCTATCTGGAACGTGATGGTAGACACGAGCGCCTCATGTCGTGCGGTGTTGCACAGGGTTCGGTCTTGGTCCCACTGCTGTGGAACATCGGTTACGACTGGGTGCTGAGGGGCGAGCTCCAACCGGGTGTGGACCTGACGTGCTACGCTGACGACACGCTAGTCACTGCCCGGGGGAGCTCACACAGGGAAGCAACGTTGCTAGCGACGGCGGCTGTCTCACAGGTGGTGAGCCGCATACGGCGCCTTGGCCCGGAGGTGGCACTCAACAAGTCGGAGGCCATAGTTTTTCATGGCCCCCGACGGGCGCCGCCGCCGGGATTGCACATGGTGGTTGGGGGGGCTCCTATCGCTGTCGAGTCCACCCTAAAATATCTGGGACTGGTGCTCGACAGCCGGTGGGATTTCGGCCCCCACTTCCGGCGGTTAGCACCCAAGTTGACGGGCGCGGTGTGGGCGCTGTCAACGTTGCTTCCCAACGGGTGGGACCCGAGCGCCGCCTGTAGGCGGTTGTACGAGGGGGTCGTGCGATCTGTTACGCGGATAATTGCGATTTGGTTTTTAAAAAAAGGAAAGTTTAATTTAATTAATAAAACACTTTAATTAGAATACTGAAGGTCAATAACAACACTTCGTTAATTTAAATATCTAATGGCAACCGCACTGATTGAAGGATGGACACGGACTGACTAAAAAGACCAGTGGACGAGCAGAGGGCTTGGAGAGGAGAGATGCTGACTAAGGAAAGTAGCAGCCAGGGCAGCACTTAGGGGTGCATATCTCAGATATAACACCTCCCCCTTTTAGAGGAGACTTGGGGTTGATTTCAAGTCTCTGTTAGATTCTAGTTCTTAGTGGGGCAACAGGGTTGGTCATCTCTAATTCAGGATTGTCAGGGTCTTGTCTGTCAGTGGGATCTGATGGTTTAGGAGTAGTTTGAAATGAGGGTTTTATATTAAATCTAAATTGGAAAGGGCGGTTGCTATCAGATTTACAAAATATTTGCTTAGTAATAAAATAACATATTAAGAGAATAATAATTACAAATATTATAATCATAAGAATAGAGTAATGTGTCCCATATTGCATGATGTGTGGATTTAGCGGGTGTTCAATGGGTTTTAAATCCTCTAGGAGGGACTTTATTTTGTTTTTATTTTCAGAATGAAAATCGTCTAAATCAATATCATTTAGATGAATAGGAGACACATTATTATCAATTACATCATTTAGCTTATCTAAGTTACAACAAGCGTCACTGATTAAATTAAAATCTGGTACATGGTTAATCGGTGAAGTGATATTTAGAATATTATATTTAGGAATTAATGTAGTACTTTTACAATATCCGGTACAATCTTTAGGAATACTAACTATGCCTGTGCCTAAAATATTTGCTTCGTATAATTTAGAATTACGACAATCTATTGAGATTTTGTTAGGTTCGGATTGTATGTAGATCCACTTATTATTTGACAATGATTTCCAAATGTCTAATTTACCGAATATAATTTTAGATTCGCACTGTAACGGTTTTTCACTTATCACTTTTGCCAAAAGTTCACTTTGACAGGTTGTTTTCGCATCTGTTGAATACAGGTTTTCGATGTCACAAATAAAGTCTTCTGGGCTTACGGATTTACAGATTTTCATATCGTCGAAAGTACAGTAATGAGATTTGTCTTTGGTCATTGCAATATATTTATGATTAGGTATAATCAAACTAAACGAGTTTGTATGGTGTAGGGAGAGCAATGGTGTGAAATAATACATATTCTCTGGTGTTGACCAGTGGCACTTGCAAAACAAATATAATCCTATCCTTAAAGTAATAACATACTAACTTACAAATATTAAAAATACGATACACAGAATTAATGTCTAAAGCTACAGGCAACTCAAGGTCGTTAGGTAGATGTCTGTAATTATCGGCAAGCTCTTGGTGTAATTGACTTGGTGTTATTATAGCAGGATGTAGAATGTTTTGACTGCTAAATAAAATAGCATTAGTTATATCTTCCAGTTGGAATGACAATTGATGTTTCTAAAATGTTAAGTATTTCGTTTACATTAGCGCGTATTTGCAGTCCGTTAGTGATTTCAGAAATATTTCTTACATTAAAAGTGAGCTCGTCGATAGCTACATTGAGGTTGGCTTCATTATCTCTTATTTTATGTAAAGTATTATTAAAATATGCTAAAGCTAGTGATCAGAATATTTTCTTTCATAAGCGAAGCTAATTTCTTTTCGTTGTTTTGCAATGATGTTATGGCTTCATCATATTTTAAACCATCATTTTCATCTAGGGAACCAAAGATCTGTTTCAAAATTGTTCCTATACCTCCTATCCATGCACTACGTTTGGTTTTATTGTCTACCAAGTGAGAGATGGATGAATACTCTCTTCTCATTTCCAGAAACTGTGCAGCTGTTGCAATGAGTTACGGCATTCTGTATCAATATTTATAATTTTAGTTTGGTTGCATACTCGCTTTGTGATTTCGAAAACATTTTCAAGATTTTGCAGGTGCGGTCTAAATGTGATATATCTACCGGTATTACAATTTTTAACTGACCATTATTTGTTTTAAGTTTCCCTAAATAATCATAGTAGAGGCCTGAACTTGAGGTAATCGGCTAGATGAAATCTCGGTGAGATTGACCTCGAGCTGAGTTGTAATTAATAATTTTAAAACTATTAATAATCTTCGGGTAAGTTTCTAGTTTTTATTTATATAGATATTTTTAAGAGTTCATTTCGACGTCAGCTAGCTTTACCTCATCGAAGTGATGAGTGACGTGACGTCGGTTAATAAGTAAGGTAAGTGTATTATTACCATTTACTTTTACAACCTTGTAAGGTCCTTTCCAAAGGGGTGAAAGTGCTTTACGCATTCTCAAATGATTTTTAACATAAACATAGTCGCCAGCTTTATATCTCCTTTGGCGAGTATGGGTATCGTAATAGGATTTTGACGATTCCTTGGATCGTCTTATGTAATCTAGAGCTTTCTCACGTGAATACTTTAATCTGTTTTGGAGCATTCTAACATAGTCGGGATATGTGGCTCCTGGTGACTCTTCGTAAATAGAGTTCGGAATTACGGGTTTACTTCCAAACATTAATTTGTAAGGTTTCACACCTTACAAATTAATGTCGTCGTCGTGTAATTAATGAGTTGTCGAATGAACAGTTGTATTATATGTAAGCATCGCTGTGTAGATATAACGAGGCCAATTGGTTTGTTCTTCGTTGGTAAAGGATCTAAGGTACTCTTTGAGGGTTGAATGACTCCGTTCCAGGGCACCTTGGGTTTGCGGATGATATGGGGACGCCCAAAGGTTTTTAATTTTAAGGAATTCACAATTTCTTTTGAAGAGATCAGATGTGAAATTAGTTACTTGATCCGTGAGGATCGTTTTAGGGATACCGAATATCGATATGTAGTGAAGCAGGCACTCGTTCGTTTCTTCGGCGGTAGTGCTGCCTATGGGATATGCAGAAGAGAATTTAGTAAGGTCGTCTTGAATTGTTAAGATGTATTTTAATTTTGCAGGTCCAGCTTCAGGCAGTGGCCCGACAATATCTAGGGATATTCGTTGGCAAAGTTCAGTGGATGTGCTGGTGATCTGCATTGAAGTACGGTTTGTTTGCCTAAGGGCTTTATTGGTCTGGCATTGAGGGCATCTCCTCACGTATGCTTCGATATCACTACGCATGTTTCTCCAATAAAAACTGTCTTGGATTCTTTTAAGCATACGGGTCATGCCGAGATGTCCAGCAATCGGGATGTCATGGTTTTCTTTCAGAATTTTGGGTATTTCCGAAAGTGACGGATAAATAATTTTGTCTTTGTATATGTGTATACTAATACGTGTGTTGTGGAACAGGTAGAGAAGCATATTGTATATTTTGATAAATTGATATATATCAAAAGGGTTCTTGAAATCTGTTATTGCAATTTCTGATGTATTTTGTGTATCAAGGCTAACAATGAGTTCGTTTCTAAGGGATCTAAGTCGTATAGCTCTTTGTAGGTGGATTTGTCGAAATGGTAGACCTTGAAAGTAGAAGAGGAAATAGTATGATTTGTTTCCATGTGTAAACGTGATAAAAGAGTTAATTGTTCTCTCTCTTTCTAAAATTTCTGAGTTGTCAGGTATTTTATCTAGAATGTCTTGTACGAAGGGGTTAGATTCGTCAAGGTCAATAGAAGTGGGTAAAATAATAATTTTACATTCGGTTTTGTTTTCATTGTGTTCTTGAATTACCGTATTATAAGAGTTATTTTTATCGGTAATTGCTTTTAAATAGGTAGGATAATCATCATTGGGTAAATCTAAACTTGTATCCGTGGGTGGTGTTGGTGCGACAATGGCTTGGTTGTCAGAAGTTGTTGGTTGTTCTGCAACATTCTCAGGTGAGCTTATTATGTCATTTTCTGTTTCAATTCTAAGCGTATCGGGATCGTTAGAGGATGGGTTTATTCCAGGTGCAGGTAATGGTATGATAGCTTCATTTGGATCATGAGCACTTGGAGACGGTGGACCTATTTCAGGGTTGAAGGGTTGGATCTCGTCATTAAGATCGAGAGGGTCTAGTAAGTTTATTTCGTCAGGGTCGAATGACGGGGGAGACAACAAATCCATGATATCTATGTCTAATTCTTGGGCGGATTCTTCCACTACGTTGGGATTCGAGGATGAAGGAATTTCAGGTTGTACTGGATTGACAGGAAAACGTGACAGGGCGTCAGCATTAGTGTTTATTTTCCCTTTTTTGTATTTAATATCATATTCGAAATCAGGAAAAAGGCAGCAGCACTCCTTGACACCAATGCACGCTTTGCAAATGTTTATAGATGCCGATTTGACACAAGGACAGTACGAAATTATAAGAAAGACTAATAAGATGTTTTTTCCATGCTATAGTGCCTTACAGAAAGCCAAGAAGAAATGTTACCCACCGCAGGAATCGTGTACGGTAACGAGTACCAGTGCCGAAGCTCAGTTACAGCCTCTAATAGATGTTACTGTTAGGCGTTTGTCGGAGTACCTAGAAGAGGTATTGATAACTTTAAAGGAGCAAGAACGTGAATGCTTAACTATAATTAGTAAATGGGGTTGCGATGGGTCACAACAATCACAGTTTAAGCAAAAACTAGATAATGACACCGATTCTGATTCAAACATATTCCAAAGCTGCCTCTTCAATTAGTTTGTGGGGATAACAATGAAAAAGTTTTATGGAATAATCCAACGCCCTCTTCACCGCGATTTTGCCGACCAATCAGATTCCGTTTTATCAAGGAAACTAATGATGTCACTGAAGAGGAAATAAGAAACGTTAAAAGCGCTATTAGCTCTTTAGTTCCAACAGAGGTTGACATAGCAGGAACGAAATTCTTGATTAAGCATACTTTTATAATGACCATGGTAGACGGAAAGGTCTGCAATGCAGCCACAGGCACAAAATCTACAAGTAGGTGCTACATCTGTGGGGCAACCTCAAAAGATTTTAATAAATTGGACTATTCAAGAGAAGTGAATTTTGCAGCCCTTGAATTTGGAATATCGGTGTTACACGCAAGAATTCGGATAATTGAATTTATCCTACATTTAGCCTACAAACTTCAGGTGAAAAAATACAGGAGAAAAAAATCGAAAGAGGAGAAAGACCTAGAAGAACAAACTAAAAAAGAGATACAAAAAAGGTTTCGTACTGAGACAGGTCTAATAATAGATATACCTAAATCAAATTCCGGAAATACAAATGATGGAAACACCAGTAGAAGGTTCTTTGAGAACCCCACATTAGCCGCTGAGATAACTGGCATCGGTTATGAGCTAATTTATAGACTCAAAGTCATATTGGAAGCAATTTCAAGCGGGTTTAAAATTGATCCGGTAAAATATGATCAATATGCTTTAGAAACTGCTCGTATTTATGTGGATCTATATGATTGGCATCCTATGACGCCAACATTGCACAAAATTTTAGTCCATGGAGCATTCATTATTGAAAAGGCATTATTACCAATCGGACAGCTTTCGGAGGAAGCAGCTGAGGCTCGCAACAAACATTTTAGATGTTACCGCCAAGATTATGCGAGGAAATTTTCTAGGGAAATGTGTAATCAGGATATCTTTAACCGCCTTCTTCTCAGTTCAGATCCTCTGCTCAGTAGCATGCGAACTATAAAAAAAAGGAACGCAGAAACCTTTTTGCCCGAAACCTTGGCCATGTTTGTATCTGCGGAATCCAACCAAACTGAAAATTCATCAGATAGCGACGAATGACGACGAACGATAATGACGAAGAAAGTCAAGAAACTTAGAATTATTATGTTTTTATGTTTATAATTTTTTATTGCTTTTTTTTAAATATAGTAAAAACTAAAAAAAATGTTTTTTTTTGTTTATTTACAGTGTTTGGGTACCAATTAAGCATTAAAATAATTTTGGCCGCGAGATCGTGAAAAATACCTGTATGTGCGACGGCGAGGAGTCCTGGGACGCGGTGGTGTCCTTCTGCGAAACGGTCATCTCGCAGAAGGAGGCTGCGGAAGGGGAAATAGAGATCCTGACCTCTCTCTCGGCCCGCAGCAGGCGCACCGGGCGTCGGGGGAGGGCCTATGCTGCCCTCCACCGGCCCCCCTAACTGGGTCCAGGGGTGGCGGACTTGGGGATGTCCGTCGTCCCCCAACTGGACCCGAGGTGGCGGCGCGTAGTGTTCCCGCGCGCCCCTCTTGAAGTTGCGAGGGAAACTTTCCCTCGCTGACGAGATGTGGCCCGCAGCGGCGAGCCGAGCACCAGCCGGGGATCGCGGTTGTCTCTTATGTTCCCGTGATCCCCGGCGTAGGTGAGAGACGGAACACCGGGGGGTTTTAGTCAGTAGGAGTCTGACAGACCCCTTCGCCCTCTCCCCAGGGCGGAGGACATCCATGAGGATTTCACCCCGTCAAAAAAAAAAAGTTAGGTTAGTTGTAGGACGTAAAGTTGACTAAATTTTCATCCGAGACAAGAATTGTCTAAGTTTTAAAATTAGTGCAATGTACAAATTTACAAAAACAATAGTCTACAAATAAATTAAATTAATAAATATTTCGGACACACCGACACAACGCCATCTGGTCCCAAACTAAGCCGAGCTTGTATTATTGATACTAGATAACTGATATAAATATATACATTACTTTTTTTTATAAATACTCTATGTGCGAAAAGAGCGTGACCGGCAAAATTTAATGAAAATCTTAGAAATATTAAACGATAAATTGTAATCAAATAAGTCTTTTATTGCTGTTTGATGCTTTATATTAATACGATGTCCAATCTCCATTATTATCCATAATCGCTTGGCATCTTCGCGGCCTACTTTCCGCCAATTTTTCAGCATAGCTGCTAGGTAAAGACCTCCACGCGGACTTCAGTTCACGAGTGAGGCTGGCGACGGTCACTACATTTTTTGCCCTTAGTTTAAGCTTCATTCACGCCCAAACATTTTCAATTGGATTGGCATCAGGGGACTGTGAGGGCCAATCCAAAACGTTAATACCATGTTCCGCATTCCAAGTGGTGCAGAACCGACTTCGGTATTTAGGATCATTATCCTCTTGCAGAATCAAGAAATCATTTTGGTGTGGAAACATCTTCTTAGGCGACGGCAATAATGCTTTTTCGTAAATTTTCGTCATCTTCTCAGCATCCAAAGTACCGGTAAACAAGTGCAAATTTCCGAAACCCTTTTTTGAGAAGCATCCCCAAACATGCACCTTTAAAGGGTATTTCACGGTTCGTATCATCGGTCTATTGTCAGCCGTAGTTCAAGCTCGAGTCAAGTAACCGGTTGCCCAAAATGAAGCTTCATCAGAAAAATATATCTTGTCCCAATCATGGTCTTTGTTTGCGCACGCCCAATGCAGCCTTTTTTCAATATGCGTTTCAGAAAGCAGAGTTCTCTTCACATTGCTTCGATATTTCACGCCAACTAAACGCCTTTTTATAGTGTCAAATGATATCATTAAACCCTTTTTCTTCAACTTGTCTTGCAACCTAATATTTATTTTTATAAATTGCATTCCAAAATTTAAAAATATGCCGGTCACGTTCTTTTCGCACACACTGTACATACATTTTATACATAGAAAGCACCCAAACTCCGAAATAATTATTTCAGATCATTTGGTCCGACCCGGGAATCGAACACGAAACCTCAAGCACAGCAGTCGCATACGCTACCACTGCGCCACCGAGGCAGTCAAAACATCAAAAAGCGTCCAAGCGTACGATCACTTTGAGTCCTTTGCAGGGAGTTAGTCTGTAATGCACACTAACTCAGAAAGTACGTAAATACTTGCACATACACAAACGTATACGCGTAGTTAGTCAATAGCGAGAGCAAAGCAGCGAGCGACACAGCCTTCCCGTCTGAATGTCAACGCCTGCGCCCGCATAGAGACCCGCTGTATTTTTCACGTTGGGAGTCTCAATATTGAATATTTTCTTTACAAAATATTGATTGATTTAAATGAGTAATTGTTGTATTTTTTGTATTTGAAAATAACAGATGTGTTTCATCTAGTTGTTATTTTATTGAAGTATATGGTAACCTAGTCACATAGAATAGGAAGAATTTTGAATACGTTATAAAAACACTATAAAGCCAGTATTATTACAACACACCCCCTTAATCAAAATTCTCTAGAATAAATAAAATATAAAAATGAACTCAAAATATATCAATTAAAAGAAAACAGTATGAAAATGTATACTTTAACATCACAATCCAGTGTGTACAATCCACCACTGGGCGAGCCATGTAGAACCGCATCACCTGTAAAGGAGAAGGTTTTTAAATTAAATAAATTACAACCCGACTTATCAAACATTACAATAAAACATTTTTCAACTGCTGTCTTCACAGATAAAAGATTTGTTTGCAAGTTAGGTACCTACATACATAACATTGATTGTATTGACGTTGCTTTCGGTATTTATAGATATTTTACCGATGCCTTCAGCGTCAATCTTAGTCCCGTTTGCAACTGTTACCTTATTATCAATAGGATTTATGTCTACAAACCAATCTCGTCTTGAAGTCATGTGTTTGGTCGCGCCTGAATCAATGTACCATTTGTCTCTTTCATAATTATTTGTTGCTCCTAAAGCGGACACAGAGGTCGAGTCCCTATTAGTGGGATTTTTTCCTTTTCATGACATTCTTTTTCTTCAAAGGACAGTTTGGTCTCTTGTGACCTGGTTCTCCACAAGTATAGCACACAATTTTCTTTGCCTTTGATTCAACAGAAGAGGCATCAACCTTTGACTTCATAGCTGTTTCCAGTTTTATCGAGCTTTCCTTGGACATTTTGTTCAGTAATTTGGACTTTACTAGTTCAGTGGTAACGTTAACATTACTATTTTCGAGAGACATAATCAATGGGTCATATCTCGACGTTAGACCTCCCAATAGATCTATATCCACCAAATCTTGAGCAGTGGAAATAACAGCATTGATATACGACTCAATATTATTATCTAAATCTTCAAGTCTCTGGTGAAGCGCACCTTGAAGCTCAGTTGATAAAACTGATAAAACAACGTAGTAGTTTTATATAATACATTCGCCAAACACAATAGGATACAAGATTATAAAATTATAGTAGAACACGGAATATATAAGTAACAGATGTAACAGAAGTAAAAGATGTAATGTTCCTAACAAACATATTCAAACATTCGTCAACAGCCGCATCCCTAAGAATAACTCTGCTTTTCCTAAATCTTTCATCTCGAATTTAGACATAAGTTCTCTCTTGACCTTCTGCATTTCTATTGCATTGTTATAAAACAATAGGATGTCATCAATGTACACCGCAAGAATAATCATATTCTTCTTATTACGTCTCGTGTATACACATGGTTCATTGTTCCACCTCTGAAAATTCAGACTCTCTAATTCTGAATGTAGTTCAGAATTCCATGAACGTGGTGCCTGTTTCAGTCCATATAGAGATCTCTTCAGCAGACATACATGATCTTCCTTCCCTTTCTCTTCAAAGTGTGGTGGTTGACGCATGTAAACCTCTTCTTGTAACTCTCATTAAGAAACGCCGTCTTCACATCCATGTGATCTATTTGCAGTCTCATCTGCGCTGCCAGTGCTATTAACAGTCTTAACGAGCTATGACGTACAACAGGGGAGAAAGTCTCATCATAATCAATACCTTTTCTTTATCTGAAACCTCTTGCAACCAATCGAGCTTTATACCGGATCTTATTTCCCGCCTCCATTTTGATTCGGAACAACCATTTCGAATCAATAATGGTTTGGCTCTACCAATACCCAAGTATGATTTTTCTTCAGTGCTTCCAACTCCTCCTGAATCGCAACCTTCCACTGTTTTGCGTCATGTCTCGACAATGCCTCTTCTACTGTAAGTGGGTTTCTCTCTTCCACCATTGTCTCATAAATGACCATATCCTTAAAATCCACAGGTTTCCTGTTACTGAGTGGATATCTTCTCTCTTCTACCACAGGTCCTGGTTCAACAAGTTGTTCTTCTTCCGGTCTTTCTTCAAATGATGTCCACTGCTCATCTTCTTCTTCAATGATTTCAGCATCTCTACCATCATCTGTATGAACTCTGTCACGTTGAAGGACGGGCTCTTCTTGAATAACAGCTTGTCTTTCTTCATCTTTCCTTAGACGAATTGTAGCAGTTTCTCTTTTCTCTTTAGTATGAGTCAACTTATGCTGCTGGTACATCTGGTTTTCGAAAAAGACCACATCTCTCTCTCTATGAAGACCTCCATTCATAGGGTTAACTAACCTGTAACCTTTCGATTCTTCACAGTATCCTACAAATACAAGCTCTTTACTCTTTGCACCCCATTTGGTTCTCTTCTCATCCGAGATATGCATAAAAGCTCTGCAGCCAAACACACGAAGATTAGACAAATCTATCTTACGGTTACTCCAAACCTCTTCAGGTGTTTTGTTCTTCACTACAATTGACGGGCTCCTGTTCTTCAAATATACGGCTGTATTTACTGCTTCTGCCCAGAATCGAACGGGAAGACCTGCGTCTTGTAGCATAGTTCGTGCTTTTTCTCCTATGGTACGATTGGCTCTCTCTGCTACACCGTTTTGTTGAGGTGTATAAGCAATCGTAAGTTGATGTTTAACACCATGTTCTCTCAAAAATCCATCAAAACTTTTATTACAATATTCGCGCCCATTGTCAGTTCTTAACACCTTCATCTTCTTTCCTGTTTGTGTCTCAGCAAAACTCTTGAACTCCTTCATCTTCTCAAAGGCTTCACTCTTTTGCTTAATAAAGAATATGAAAGTTTTACGCGAAAAATCATCTATAAAAGTAATATAATACCTAAAACCTCCAAAAGAATTCTCACTCATTGGTCCACTAATATCCGAATGTACCAATTCTAATAAATCTTTGGCTCTCGTGACTTCATTTTTCTCAAACGGTTGCCGCGTTTGTTTACCTATTAAACAAGCTACACAGTCTAATCTATCGTTACCTTGTTCAAAGTTTACTCCAGTTGCCATTCTATTCCTTAGTAGTTGTAGATTCCGTATACCCAAGTGTGCCATTCTCCTATGCCATAGCTTCACTGTCTCTGTAGATGCTAAAGCACAAACCTGTAGAGAAAGGGATTTAATTTTGTACACATCTCTCTCAAGTACACCTGTCACACATGGTTGTCCACTCGACGTATACTCACACTCATTGAATATCTCGCAACCTCTATTAGAAAAAACTATTACTTTACCTTTTTTCACAGTGTTACTCACACTCAGTAGGTTCGATGTCAGTCCTGGTACATACAATACATTCTCAATGTTCAGATACTCATCTGCTACAGTACCATAACCCTCTCCATACATCTTACCTCAATTTGCACAAGACACTTCAACCTTATGACCTGCCTCATATTTACGCATCCAGTCTTTTCTGCTACTCATATGCATTGACGCTCCTGAATCAATAACCCATGCATCATCTTGCTTCTCTTCACTTCTCGTGTGAAGCACCGTCGCCTTCACCGTCGCTGTCGCCGTTGCCCTTGATGTTGCAGTTACCATATTAACCGCCTTCGTCTTCTGCTTCAAATTATCTGGATAGTCACGTGCTTTATGCGATCATCGCAAATGAAACATTTTATTATCTTTTCTTTGCCTTTGTTCCTCTGAACAAACTTCTTCTGGTTCTGATTCTTTGTCTTTGCTGTATTACTCGTCGTGCATTACTCGTCGAACTGGAACTTCCGCAAGTTGTGGCTTGGTCCATTTGCAACAGTTTTGTTTTGACATAGTTTGTTGTCAACTCAATATTGAAGTTCTCTATCGCCAATCTCATCGGATTATACTCCTCCGGTAATCCTTGTAACATTAGCGCCGCTAACAGCTCATCGTCAACCTCTTTTCCGATATCTCTTAGCTGCTGCGCTACTAACATTAGCTCAGTCACGTATCCTCTGATAGTTGTGAACTGCTCAAGTTTTAGGCTTACTAGCTTTGATAAAAGTCTGCATCGGTTATTTAGCCCTTTATCCTCAAAAGCTCTCCTCAAAGAATCCCACGCCTCTTTTGCCGTTTTCGCATTTCTCATGTGAATCTGGCAATGCGACTGTATCATCATACATATTCGGACTCTAGCTTTTTCTCCTTAGCCTAATATATATATATATAGGCCTATAGGTCTCGCCTTAAGCCTAATACATCTGTACTATCTGGTGTCTTCTGAGTATACTCCCACAGATCATCATAGATTAAATACAACTCCAGATTAAATTTCCATGAACTATAATTCGAGATTCCGTCAAGTTTCTCTATCGACATGAAACTCATACCTCCTGTATCTCCTGCCGGTTGCACTCTAGTTTGCCACCCGTAGTTGTGTTTACCTCTGTAGACATACTATTTTCTCTCTTCTACGTGCATACGTGCAAGCCCATAACCTGGTGAAACGCACCTTGAAGCTCAGTTGATAAAACTGATAAAACAACGTAGTAGTTTTATATAATATATTCGCCAAACACAATAGGATCCAAGATTATAAAATTATAGTAAAACACGGAATGTATAAGTAACAGATGTAACAGAAGTAATAGATGTAATGTTCCTAACAAACATATTCAAACATTCGTCATTTCTTATACCAGCCCGTCTGAGTCACGCTTGCAAACCTCTTTCTAACAGTCTCAATCTGTATAATTTCCGTTCTAAACATAAACGCCGACCCATACCTTTGTCCTCATAAGCATTTTGTAGAGCTTTCCATGCTTCCGCTGCAGTAGTTGCACTTCGGACATGCGTAATTGCAGATGATTCAAGGGTAAGACAAATTTTTGTTAATGCCTTCTGATCGCTCCTCATCTTCGTGACATTGGAAACGTTCATTCCTGTTGGGTAGCCACTGATCGCATACTCTATGCGAAGAACTATTATGTTTCATACCCAAAAAATAAAATCACACAAATATCACTTCAATGAATTATGAAGCCTCTTCTGTTGAATCAAAGGCAAAGAAAATTGTGTGCCATGGTTGTGGAGAACCAGGTCACAAGAGACCAAACTGTCCTTTGAAGAAAAAGAATGTCATGAAAAGGAAGAATCCCACTAATAAGGACTCGACCTCTGTGTCCGCTTTAGGAGCAACAAATAATTATGAAAGAGACAAATGGTACATTGATTCAGGCGCGACCAAACACATGACTTCAAGACGAGATTGGTTTGTAGACATAAAGCCTATTGATAATAAGGTAACAGTTGCAAACGGGACTAAGATTGACGCTGAAGGCATCGGTAAAATATCTATAAATACCGAAAGCAACGTCAATACAATTAATGATGTTATGTATGTAGAGCCACGCTTCGGCATGAATGGGCCGGCGCGACCGGAGTGATACCACGGCCTCACAGAAAACCGGTGTGAAACAGTGCCTGCGCTGTGTTTCACCGTGTGAGTGAGGATACCGGAGGCCCATACCCCATCTCCCCTCCCCTATCCCCCCCAATCCCCCCAAAGGCCGGCAACGTACTTGTGACCTCCTCTGGTGTAGCAGGTGTCCATGGGCGGCGGTAATCGCTTACCATCAGGTGATACGTCTGCTCGTTTGCCCGCCTAATAAATAAAAAAAAAAAAAAAAAAAATGTAGGGACCTAACTTGCAAACAAATCTTTTATCTGTGAAGACAGCAGTTGTAAAATGTTTTACTGTAATGTTTGATAAGTCGGGTTGTAATTTATTTAATTCAAAAACCTTCTCCTTTACAGGTGATGCGGTTCTACATGGCTCGCCCAGTGGTGGATTGTACACACTGGATTGTGGTGTAAAAGTATACATTTTCATACTGTTTTCTTTTAATTGATATATTTTGAGTTAATTTTTGGGTTTTATTTATTCTAGAGAATTTTGATTAAGGGGGTGTGTTGTAATAATCCGCCAAATCTTGAGCAGTGGAAATAACAACATTGATATACGACTCAATATTATTATCAAAATCTTCAAGTCTCAATCTGTATAATTTCCGTTCTAAACATAAACGCCGACCCATACCTTTGTCCTCATAAGCATTTTGTAGAGCTTTCCATGCTTCCGCTGCAGTAGTTGCACTTCGGACATGCGTAATTGCAGATGATTCAATGTTAAGACAAATTTTTGTTAATGCGTTCTGATCGCTCCTCATCTTCGTGACATTGGAAACGTTCATCCCTGTTGGGTAGCCACTGATCGCTTCCCACAACTCCTCATGTATAAGATAATTACGCATTTTAAACTTCCACGTACTATACCCTTCTCTATTATGTAAGGTGAACATTGGAATAGAGGAACTACGCATACCTCGCTCATTTGTGTCTCCATTTGGGTTGGCCATCTCAGAAGAGTATGCGAAGAACTATTATGTTTTATACCCAAAAAATAAAATCACACAAATATCACTTCAATGAATTAGTATGAAAACACGCATTACTTTTCTTTTATATAAACAAATACTAGAGCTGCCTCGACTGCTTCGCGACTTCGACTGCCTCGTTGGTCTCGCGGTTGGCGTGTGCGACTGCTGATCATGAGGTCTCGGGTTCAATTCCCGGGTCGGACTAAATGTTTGTATGATCTACAAATATTTGTTTCGGAGTTTGGGTGTTTTCTATCTGTACTTATAATAAAAATGTAACAGGTCAAATTCTGTACATTGAAGATATTTTGAAAATTTTTTTTGGAGGGCACTCTGTTATCGATACTGAAACCAAAACTATTTTTTTTTCATTTTTGTCTGTCTGTCTGTATCTTGGCCGCGCATCACGCCGAAACTACTGAATGGATTCAAATGAAACTTGGCATGTTTTGAGTTCATACTCCGAGGTAGGACATAGGATACTTTAGGTTTAGGTTTAGGTTAAGGGCCTGGTGACCTGTAACACAGGTTATATTTTATAACCTACATCAGGCACTAGTCTTTCACAAAGGTGGAATCCGGAAGCCAAGTTACTATCCTATTAATAAGCCATGCATTTGTGAAAGAGAATAAACTTTATTATTATTATTATACTTTTTATTCCGAAATTCCGGACGGTTTCCCTGTGAGGGGGGATGAAAGTCAAAATGTGTAATTAATTTTAATTCATTAACGAGTAGTCCGATTGCAATAATTCTTTTTTTGTTAGAAAGGAGATACTCTGAAGATTGTAGCGTTAATTATTTAATTTATCACAATCTCTCTATCTATTGGAAAAAAAAATATAAAGAATTTATCATTACGAAATACAACACGTAGCGACATCTTTTGGAAGCCATACGTAATAACACTTTGATTGTGCAGACAACGTAAAAGTACAAAATAATAGTGGAAACGTTTTACGAACAAGTATTACGTATAATTCGGTGTAGCATTAAGTATTTGATTTATCGAAATCTCTCCATCCATAAATTCAGCACGGTTTCCTGGAGAGAAGGGATGAAAGTCAAAATATGTACTTGGTTGTAATTCAATAACACGTGATTTCATTCATTCTTTTTTTGCTAGACAGCAAGTACTTTAAATATTGTTCCGTGATCTATTTATACATATATCACGTATAATAAATCTGTAGACGTTGAGTTTGTCTGTTTCTTTGCTCGACACTCACACAAAACAGCGACATCTCTTGGAATCAAGTAACTAACTTTACAATAGGTACGTAATATGATTTTCTTTTGAACGTATAATAAAAATGTGATGTAACAGATCAATTCTGTACATTAAAGAAATTTAGATGTTTTATCGGGAGGGCTCTCTAATCGTTACAATGAGCAATGAATTTTTTTTGAAAATTGTTTCTAAACTTAACAGCGACATCTATTGGAATTAAGTAACACTAACTTCACAGTAGGATGTACCTATCCTATATACGAGTAATCTATATATGATTAATTTTTAAAGTAGGTAGGTATAATAAAAAAAAAAAACATTAATTCTGTACATTAGAGAAATTTAGATTTTTTTTGGGAGGAGGCTCCAATCGATTCTGAACCAAAAACTAAAATACCATAATAACGTTAAATGGTCATTGTAAAGGAGCAAGGTCCAAATGTATGAAGGAAGACGACTTTTCAGTAGACTGTATTTAATTTGCTGGTTTTACATTAATAGATTACTAGAAAAAACTTGCAAAGTTGACAAAACAATTTGTATATCTTCTTCTTCTCTTATATCCTATAAAAAGCGGCCAAGTGCGAGTCGGACTCGCCCATGAAGGGTTCTGCAGCAGCAAGTAGCATAATACAATTTTTATTTTATTTTTATATTTGTGTTGATTGAATGAAAGGTAAATTGCAGTTTACGATTTATGACACCACATATTATTTATATATTATTATCGCGTATTTTAATATTATTATTTCGATGGTTGTTATTGTTGGTTCATTCAGAAATTGACATTGTATTGACATATTTTGTTGGTTGTCACTGTTTAGACTGCAAATAAAAATGGTAAAGATATTAGATAATATTTTTAAAATTCAGTATCAACATATCTATTTATATAAAAATGTATCGCCGAAATGTATGTACGCGCATAACTTCCGATCGGCTGCACCAAATTAAATGATTCTTTTTTTATGTGTAGGACCTTATTGTTAGGACAAGGCTTGTGTATAAGAAAAATTAAAAGATAGCGGGAAAAGTCTTTTTTTTTGTCCGCGACGTCTGTCTGTATCTTGGCCGCGCATCTCGCTGAAACTACTGAATGGATTAAAATGAAACTTGGCACGATTTGAGTTCATACTACGAGGTAGGACAGATTTTTTTAAATTGTTTTTTTTTTTTTTTTTTTAATAATGGGTGTAGAATTACGATAAACCAAGAATATAGGCTTTTATTAGCTAAATGACACTAAGATTATTAACAGTAAATAATAAGTCAATATATTGTCAAACTAAATCTATGGTATATAAAAACTCCTTGTCACCACATTCTTCCTGCCTTAAAAGTTCCGACTCTGCATCGTCTCAATTGAGAATATAATCCTCAAGATGTTGTGGTAGACGATGCTCCCTTGCTGTTCTCCGAGGCTGTTCTTCCGGGCTAGGTAGCTCTACTTCGTTATCAGTCTCAACTCTTTGTTGGCTGTTTGTAGAGTCAAAAGACTCATTTGTATCGAAGAAATCATCATCGCTCATTGATACTCTCGTTTCATTTAGTATATCTGGTATCTCTTGGACTATTTGACCTTCTCCGTCTTGTCCTAAAGGCGCTAAATGGCGATTTGACACCGTTGATTCACGTCCATCAGCCAGCCGAACATAAGAGTACTCTGGATTAACGTGAATTAATTCCACCTCTTCGACGATAGGTTGATATTTATTCGTCCTGTTGAATTTCCGCATGAGTACTCGCTCTGACTCGGTTAACCAAGTAGGGATGGATACTCCGTTTGCCGATCTCCTTACGTGACTAAACATTCGTTCGTGTGGCGTACAATGTGTTGCCGTACATAATAATGATCTTATGGAATTTAAAGCTTGTGGAAGGACTTGTTCCCAATGTTCTATTGGTTTATTAGCAGTACGAAGAGCTAATTGTATCGCTCTCCATAATGTTCCATTTAGGCGTTCTACTTGACCGTTACCTCTGGGATTATAAGGGGTAGTTCTGCTTGTGGCTATTCCAAAAGAGTTCAAAAAGTTTTTTGACTTCCGCCGACATAAAAGACGTTCCACGATCTGAGTGCAAGTAAGATGGTAAGCCGAATAGCATAAATATTTCATTTAAATGCTTTATTACTGTCGAAGCACTCATGTCTGGACATGGGAACGCAAATGGAAAGCGTGAATATTCGTCTATCACCGTCAGAATATACTTATTCCTTGTATTCGAAGGTACAGGTCCTTTAAAATCAATGCTTAGTCTTTCCATTGCTGACGTAGCTTTTATCAAAATTGGATCATTTTCATTTCTAAAGAATCTAGGTTTGATTTCAGAGCATATTCTGCATGAATTTGTCATCTCTTCAACTTCTTTGACAGAAAAAGGCAAATTTTTGGATTTTATCCAATGACACATACGTCTTATTCCAGGATGACATAGGGCTTCATGTAAAGATTTTAATGTTTCATTTCGTTTAGGCAATGAAGCACATACACGTGATAGTGCATCAGCAACGTCGTTCTGTTTACCTGGGCGGTATATAATATCATATTTAAAAGGTGCCAACTCCAGACGCCATCTTTGTATCTTTTCGTTCTTTATTTTGCTTGTCACTTTATTATCGAACATAAATGAGACAGATCTCTGATCAGTGATAAGCCGAAATGGTTTGCCAATGAGATAATGGCGCCATTTCTTTAAGGATTCCACAATAGCGTAAGCTTCCTTTTCTATTGCTGAGTGATTAAGTTCGCAATTATTCAACATCCTTGCAAAAAATGCCACCGGTCGACCAGCCTGTGATAATGTAGCCGCGATTGAATGTTGAGAAGCATCTGTTTCTACTGTAAATAGTGCATTATGATCAATAGAATGAATAGTAGCCTTGGCAATGTCAGTTTTAAGTTCCTCAAAAGCTTTAATTATGTCGGCTTTCAGAGGAAACACTTGAGTATGAGCAAGGGCATAGATCTTCTTTGAAAATCTTGGAATCCATTTGCTGTAATGCGCAAACATTCCAATCACTCTCCTCAAGGAAGGTAAATCAGTTGGTGGCGGCAGACTCAAAAGAGGACGTAAACGCTCACTATCCGGTCGTATAATACGATCTTTTATGTTATATCCTAATATATTTATAGAATTCTGACAAAATCTACTTTTTTCTTTATTTATTGTCAGGCCGTATTTCTTGACCGCGGCCATAAATTTCCTCAAATTTTCATCATGTTCGCTCTGGTTCTTACCACATACAGTTATATCATCAAGGTAAGCATAGGTTCCTTTAAGATCTTCTTTACGAATTACCCAATCGATGGTTCTTTGAAAACTTGAAACCCCATTTGTAACTCCAAATGGAATTCTTCGAAATTGATACAAATTTCCCAAAGCTTGGAAAGCGGTGAAATGGCGTTCTTTAGGGAGGATTGGGACTTGATGATATGCGCTTTGTAAATCGATAGCACTGAATAAATTGTATTTAGAAATTTGTGATACCATTTCTTCCATATTCGGTAATGGATAAGCATCAAGTTGTGTATATCTGTTTATGGTTCGTGAATAATCTATAACGAGTCGTTTCTTATGATTAGCAGTTTTCGAAATCAGAACTTGTGCTCTCCAAGGAGAAGTGCTCTCTTCAATTACCCCATCATTCAAAAGTTTTCTTATCTCTTCTTCGATAAACTTCTTGTCCTCTTCACTGTATCGCCTCGACTTTATAGCAATTGGTTTGCAGTCTGGAGTTAACCGGAACAACGGTACTGCTGGAACGGAAGCGGCAGCCACACTGCAAACTTTGAATGGCTCTTTCAATCCACCAAATGTAAGCTCGAGGGAAGAATGTTCATTCAAAACATCATGACCAATGATAAGATCAGCGCATAAATTGTTAACAATGAGTAAATTGAGATTTTTGTATGTATGACCTCCAATCTCAGCTGCAACAGAAGTTTGACCATCTACTTCTGACGTCAATGAAGTCGATGCCATTAATATTGTTTGCTTGCAAGGCTTCTTCTTTAAATTGCAATGTTCGAAAAAAAATTTGTCGATAAAGCTAACAGAACTTCCAGTATCAATAAGTGCTTGTGCGCGAATTCCTTTGATGTAAGCTGTAACCGTTGCCTTCTTTAAAGATTCTGGAGAAGCAGCTACAACTGTGATACAAGCTGAGTTGCTTTTATTCTTGCTTATATAGTCAGACGCCACAGTCTTATTATGTTGTTTACTGCGACATACCTTTGCGAAGTGTCCCTTCTTGTTGCAAAATTGACAAGTAGCTTCAAATGCAGGACAGTATTTTCTTGAATGTATAGAGCCTCCACAGAAAAAACACTTTTTATTTGATGAAGCAGCTGCAACCGTCTCTTGTTGTGATTCTTGTTGGCTTTGGACAGCATTCAAATTAGGATTAGTAAAGCTATGTGAACTAACTTCAGCCATTTCCTGAGTTAACGCTTGATTATATGCTTCCTCAAGAGTAAGTGTAAAATTTTCTAACAAACGTTGTCTAATTTTGTTTGATTTGATACCAGAAATAAAAGCGTCTCTAATACAGTCATTTTGATTCGTCTCTGCGTCTACCTTCTGAAATTGACAGTCTTTCGCAAGTAGTTTTAATACTCGAATATATGTATTAACATCTTCACCACCATCTTGTTTCCTTGTCGCAAGCAGATGTCTAGCATGAATGATATTCTTTGGTTTGATATAAATTTTCTGAAGACAGTCGATAGCAGCTGAATATGAAGTACAGTCACTAATAAATGCATAAACATTCGACGATAAATGGTTCGTTAATAAATTTAGCTTTATTTTTTCATCTTTGGCAGATTGTTTTATTTCGTCACTGCTTGTAAGAAAATTTTCAAATGTCTTCTTCCAATGTTCCCATGCTTTTGAAGCGGAACTATCTGCTGGATCAATGTTCAATTTTTCTGGTCGGAGATATTTGTCCATATTTAGAAGTAATAATTTAGCTAATAAAATTGTAGAATTACGATAAACCAAGAATATAGGCTTTTATTAGCTAAATGACACTAAGATTATTAACAGTAAATAATAAGTCAATATATTGTCAAACTAAAATCTATGGTATATAAAAACTCCTTGTCACCACAATGGGAAATGTCTTTTTCTTTGTCCGCGACTGTACACTGCCTGTAGGAAGCTGAGACCAGCTGAGACAGATATGTAAATATGGCGGTACGAAGTTTATTTTTATTCTACCCTTCCTGAATATTTTCGCTCCATTTCTATTCTTCTCTTCCTGAACATTTTCACCGTATTCCTATTATTCCCTTCCTGAACATTTTCGCCCTAATTCTATTCTACCCTTTCCTGAATATTTTCGCTTTATTTCTATTCTTTCCTTCCTGAACATTTTCGCCCTATTCTTATTCTTCCCTTACTGAAAATTTTCGCCCTATTTCTATTCTTCCCTTCCTATTCAAAGTGCTGCAGCTTTCAGAATTTACTTATAGACAAGTCTGTTCTGATTTCTGAGGACTTTTTATTTTTTATTCTGTAATTTCTGAGATCTTTTTATTTTGTCTAAATCTGCCTAACCATAAAACTAGATAAGAAAATTTTAAAGTTATGTGGATTAGGATTTTTAACTCTTACCACAGTAAAAAACAAAAAAGGGAACGCCTCAAAACGATCGACGAGAGAGGAGACCGCCTATGCTCAATTAAAGTGTAAAATAAAAATATAGTTTTGTGACTAATAAGAAACATTGTTTTTTATTACTTAAAAATCATTTTTAAATTATGGTGTACCTCCAAAATTTTTAATCTTCCTAGATGTACCTTGAACCCAAAAAGTTTGCGGAACACTGAATGTACTATGGTGATGTGTGTTACTTCGACCTGAATGCAGACCTCCTTAACAAGCTTAACCGTCTTCTTAATAACTGCATTCGATTTATTTTCAATATTCGACCATGTGTCTGCTTTGCGTTCCCAGTTAAAATGGTTACCTATTCGCCTACAGTGCAATCAGCGAGCACTTACCTTCCTATTTTCATTTCTCAACTCGCCATCCTTACCTACCTACCTTGCTCCGTATTTCCGATACCTGTGCTCTAATCACGATAGAAATCCTAGCTCAGTTAATAATCTGCTTCTCTCATGTCCGTCTCATTACTCCGACTTCGTGAACTGTTCCTTCTTTGTTCGAGCAGTAATACTCTGGAATGCGCTCCCGCTCGAAATCAGGATGTCCACTAACCGATATACATTCAAAAATAAAGTACATGAGCTCTTTCTCAATGAACTGGCAGAATTTTCTAATCTATAGCATACCGTCCTTTTTAAACGACTTCCAAAAGGAGGAGGTTCTCAATTTCATCGATTTTTTTTCTTAATGTATGAATGTACACGGATTACTCCTCCGTTAATTTGTGGACCGATTTTGAAAATTATTTTTGTATTCGAAAGGGTATGCTCCTCATGTGGTCCCATGGCCACCATATCTCCTGATATGGCGTGACCTTGAGCGGGATAGCTGCTCTTCACGTAGAACAAAACAACCGAAGCGTCGGTGACGTCGTTGACGTTCGTCTCGAAATATAGCGAGTGTGGTACCTATTATTACATTTGGCTTGGCACCGACTTCAAACCTATGAATAGGTAGCATATACAAGCTATTTGATACTTTTTAGTTTTTAAGTCGGTTTTTTTAAACGAAGTTTTTTTTTCCATTATTTAGTGTATAAATGTTGTATTTATGTATACGTAATCTGTATATGTATATCTACTTATATGGGACTAATCCCGCCCACACGCCCACCACTGTAACTCCTGTACACCAGGATCAACAGCGGTGACCCACGAAAACACCGAGTTATGACACTCGGGAAGTACCAGGAAAAATTTAACTGTCTTATAACCCGCAACGAAATTAATCAGAAGAAAACTGGAGGAGTTGGAAATATAATAAGTCCACTTCCCTCCTTAGCAAAGCGGGAGACAAAATGGTGTCAAAATAGGCAGACGCCTTTTTCAAACCGGGAAGCACCACGGATAAAAATATTATGGGTCCTAAGTGAGCTATATTTGATTTCTATAGTATGTATGGCAGAATCGCTTAAACGCACGGAAATTCACCGCAGTTGACACAAGATCCCCATAATATACTACCCCAGACGTCATTTGTAAGCTATTTAGCATCATGTTACGTTCATTGTACCAAAGACTACATTCCCAGAGGATATGATGAGCCGACTGTTCACAACTAGAATCAGGTGTTGACCATTGACACAATGGTGAATCGACTAATTTAAATGAGTATAGTTTGCTCTTAAAGTTACCGTAGCCTGTAAGAAATTGAGCGACACAGTGATCTACCTCGAGCCATGTCCTTGACAACCGTTCGCGAACAGATGGATAGAACTGGTAGAGGTGGCGCCCCTTAGATGATTCGTCCCATCGTTGCTGCCATTCATCCAAGAGGTCGTTATAGACATTGGATTGCTGTTGAAACAATCTTAAGATTTTACCGCGGTCTCGTATGCCCAAAAAAAATCTACTTATATAAGTATGTTTGTATGTATGACGTTGAATATGATGTGATTATTGTAAATTTGAACGGACTTCTTATGTATATAAGATTTCACACACCTGCCTTATAAGATTTCTCCACCACCCGAAGGTCGACTGGAAGAGAATGCTCTGGGCATTAAGTCCGCCGATGTACATTCTTAGTGCATAAAGTTAATAAATAATATATAAATAATCTACATTGTATTTATATTTCCAAAAAAGTGTGTGTGACCAGTTCCTAAAATTATCATCTCAATGTAACTAACACAACATCCACATCTGGTAGTTCTTAAACAGTTTCTAAAAGATACTTTACAATAGGTACGTTATATGATTACTTTTTATCGTATAGTTAAAATGTAAAAGATCAATTTTAAGTTTAAAATACTTGAATTAGGAGTTATAATTTTTAATATAAACAAACATATAACTTAATAGTTATGATAATTTACCAGAAACAAAACACAAAATGTGTGTGAGTGTGTGTGTTTGTTACTCTTTCACGCTAAAACTTCTGAATGGATTTGGATGAAACTTTACAGTAATATAGCTTATTTGCCGCGAAAATCGACATTCACGCGGGCGGAGCCGCGGGCAACAGCTAGTGTATAATATGTATGTATTTACAAAAAAAAAGTATATATGTATTTGTATCAGTTGCCTAGTACCCATAACATAAGCTCTGCTTAGCTTGGGACTAGATGGCGCTGTGTGTTAGATGTCCGAATTTTTTTTATTTTTTTTTTAGAGCTTGATTTAGATAATGATTTGTTGTATTTTTTGTATTTGAAAATAAAAGATTGGGTTGTTATTTTATTGAAGTATATGGTAACCTAGTTACATAGAATAGGAAGAATTTTGAATACGTTATACTTATAAGAACACTATAAAGCCAGTATTATTACAACAGTAATGACTAATTTGTAGCAAATTAAAAAACTTTTCTTAAAAGTAAAAATATTTTTAAGCTTCAAAGCCGTTTAAAAGTAGTAGGCAAATGAGCGAACAATATAGCGTGTTGTTAAATATTTTTTATTGGAAATACTATTTATCGTACGTAAAAATCAAATGTTCACATTAGTCATTATTGCACATGAATCTACAGGAAACTAGGGATGTAGGAAATGTAAAAAAGTATCGATATATATCGTATCGATATTTAAAAAATATCAATATCGATTTTGATATTTATATAAAAAAATATCGATATATCGGTATGATTTGACAGAGAATTGCCAACTTTTTTTTCTTCTCTGTGAATTGACAACTTACAAACCAAATTAAAAAGCAGCCAATCGAGTCAACCAAAAAATACTTTTTTTTTAAGTTGTTAGTAAAGGGTGTCTCAGCGGCGATTTTAAACTTTAAACATGAATATCTCGGCAACCAGCGGGGCTAGCGGGAGGGGAGTGGTAGCGTTCGAGAGGTGATTAGTGCGGATTTTTTAGTCACCATATCGCAGTGGTCTAGCGCGCACCGCGCGTCCGCAGTGGAGGCGTATTTTTACAACGAGTTTTCGTTGAATGAAGCACAGCGCAAGTTTTGTAATCACTTTCAAATTCACCGTTTAAGTGATGCCCCGAGTGTTCAATTAATTAAGCCGTGGGTAGCAAAGTTTAGAGCGACAGGGTGTTTACTGAATCATTCAATTGGGCCTCGAAATAATGGCCGCTGCGGTCGCAGAGCACCCACGACGATCAGTTAGAAAACATGCTGCCTCTTTGAAACTCCATCGTTCAAGTATTCAATGAATTTTGGCCTTAGACTTAAAATTACATCCCTATGTAATTCAAATAGTTCAAAAAATCAAACCAGAAGACTACAACAAGCGAAAAATGTACTGTGAGATGTTAGCGATTTTTTCAGAGGAAAATGGGATGGACAATGTTTATTTTAGCGATGAGTTCTCTGAGACCCCCTTATAAAAAAAAGGTTGGTCTAGAAAAATATCGATTTTTATACCTTTTCGATACTTGGAATTTTATATCGATACATCGAAATATCGAATTATTAAATATCGCTCAAAAATATCGATACGTTGATAAAATAATATCGATATATCGATGTCTATAAAAATATCGATTTTTATACCTTTTCGATACTTGGTATTTATTATCGATACATCGATATATCGAATTATTAAATATCGCTCAAAATATCAATACATTGATAAAATAATATCGATATATCGATGTATCGATATTCGATATATCGATATTTTTTCAACAAGCCTACAGGAAACATATATTTTTTTCAAATCTTTTGATGCAGCCGTTATTGAGGAGTACTCTATAGAAAGCAACCTTTTTTACGCATCTTAAGGGAGGTAGGCCCTTAAACAAAATCCTAAAATATTAAATAATTTCATGATTTTTTTTTACTAACCTGTAAAGAGTCAATGTAGGACTTAAATATATTTGTATAATGAATTGTTCGTATAGTAGAAATAGAATAGGAGGGCCTCTCCTTATATTTCCTTACTCATTGGTAGATTATAATAATACTCCATCTCCATCCAATGAATATGGGTATGGTAATTCTCTTTTTTCAGACATGTCTGTAAGAGAATTATTCATACATTTAATAAATTAATTATTACAATCCAGTACTCCTTTACCGTCCAACGTTGCTGTTTCTCTATCAGATAGATTAATCACAAATTATACCGATAATGGATCAAATCCCATCAGTAATGCAGTGGAATTGTCGTAGTATCAACAGCCAGTATCAATAATATTCCTTGATTCCCTTCGTATATCTTTTCCTTTCCGACTTCAATAACATTGATACATTCATGAAAACCATAACTTCAGTGATCAAAACGCAAGACATTGACTTGAGACTTGAGTAATCATGACACATGACAGTCATGACACATGAGACTTTATCCATTTCATCTTTCATTACATTCATGAATATCGCTTTTAAAATGTTTTAAAACCTATCTGATACCTATCCTATTTAAATTCCGTTTTCTTAAAGTCTGTTTTATAAGTTGAAGTAGGTCCATGGCACAAACCGTGCATTGCCATTCAATAATAAAAAAGAAAAAAAGGTTTAATACACAGACGAATAGACAGTGAAAGAAAATAAAAGTGATCATAAAGTTATAAAGAAAGAGTGTGGACTTGCTGTAGAAATAATCATGGAAAAGCATTCGATATGTAGGGTTTGTTTAGGAGAAGACATGCGACTGGTTACAATTGTCGGAACTCATTTACAAGTAATGTACGAGTCTTTAGTTTTGTTGCCGGTAAGTAATTGAATATTCAACTATCATATCTCCTACTTGCCTCGGAGTGTTGCTGTTATTTGTACATATCACGCAAGTTTCTCATGTACTTCATGTCCTGTGTAAACAACACAAACACAATCAATTATACCCAAGTTAATGCTTGTTGAGAAACCTGTATCTGTTTGAGTGAGTATAACTAATCCACAGTAATCGGTGTTAATATTCAGTCCTATCATGGGTTACTGCTCTCTACTGCATGTATGTTTCCGTTTAGCTTTTGTTGACATAATGTTATATTGCATTCTGATATTATTAATGAATACTTATTAATGAATTTAAGTTCTAATTATCTCTAAGTATTTTTTGGGTGTTCACTAAGTGGCTTCAACATGAAAAGTAATTGACCTTAAGTGTAGTGTAATGTGACTTAATTTGAATTGGCTTGAGCAAGGAAGGCTCTATTGATAAACAATGTCGTAACCTTTATTTGCAGTTTGAAACTGAAGATGACAGACCTATTCTGGTTTGCTACATATGTGGCGCAAGACTCAAGAATTGCTACGAATTGAGGAAGGACTGTCTCCAGAGTGAGGAGCTGTTGACACAAATGTTGAGCTGCAATGAGGTTAGTTATAGTTACAAATCATTATATTGCTGTTTGTTTACAGAAACACTAGGACTATGTTACCTAGAGGGTTTGAATGACATGCTCACTATGATATTGTATTGATATGTGGGAGATTAACAAGATCATTGGTAATTTCAGTGTTAATAAGTCATCATCTTCCTATTCTTTATTATTGCCAAGATTATTTTGAAATTGTTAACTGAGTACTTATGTTAAATGTGTTATGGTGCTCCAAAGCTGTTTCTAAAATATATTGAAATCTCATATGTAAATAATATATCTACAAACATAACTAGATCAATATAAATACAGTAGATGCCCAGTAATATGGCCCCAGTCTAATCCGGCACCCCTTGTAATCTGACATGGCTAATGTTGACACATGATTGAGCAGGTTACAACTTGTACGCGCCAGCACTACGTATTGTGCTCAACGCGTAGGTATTGTATCGATTCTGACTGCTTAGTTTGAATTTAACCACATGACGTGATAGCCTACGCCTAGCATGCATTCCTTATTTATTGTTTATTCATTGTGAATTACCTATAAGCACCTAGTAATGTTGTCACAAGTCCATAAACGTAAACACAAAATGCTGACAATTAAAGAAAAATGTGAAATTTTAGACCGCCTAAATCGTAATTAATCTTTCAATAAAATAAAATAAATTTATTCCATGTTCAACGTACAAGATTTGGGTGTTTTTCTTAGGTGTAGACTTTACTTAAAATAAACAAAATATTAATTCTTAAGAACCTATACGATTAGAACTAAGTAATAGTATTTATTATATATAAATTAAATAGACTGCCTCGTTGGTCTCGCGATTGGCGTGTGCAACTGCTGATCATGAGGTCTCGGGTTCGATTCCCGTGTCGGAGCAAATGTTTGTATGATCTACAAATATTTGTTTCGGAGTTTGGGTGTTTTCTATGTATAATATGTATGTATTTACAAAAAAAATGTATATATATACAGTGTAAACTCTTTATAACGTTATCCTTTATAACAATAAACTCCCTGTAACGTTGAAGTGAGCCCAACTTGGTTGGTTTGCGTTAAAACCCACATATTGAAATAGCGATACGCCATTCTCTATTACGAAGAAATGTGTTCATATTTGTAGACAGTAAATATTTACTATCAATATTATTGTTTATGTAATGTTATCAGGTAACTAAAGACTTTGAAACTCCGAAACATCCGAGATCGGTCTAGCTTTTTAACCGACTTCCAAAAAGGAGGAGGTTCTATGTTCCACTGTATGTATTTTTTTATTTTTTTTATGTATGTTACCCGATTACTCCGTCAGTTGTGGACCGATTTAATTATTTTTTTTGTATTCGAAAGGGTATGCTTCCGAGGTGGTCCCATTGCCAGCATATCAGGATCTGATGATGGGATCCCAGGGAAATCGAGGGAAACTCTCATTTTTTATAGGCACATACTATGTTTTTCGTATATTTTCTGAAGTTAGCACCCGTATTTGCGTCTGGTAGTCATCATAAAATGATGACTACCAGACGCAAATACGGGTGCTGATGAGCTGATGATGTAAGGTACAACTCCTTAACGGTTTGGAGTTGGAGGATAAATCTTTAAATATCAGATGTATATGTGTTACCTTTAGTCGTATTCTGTCAAATTATTTAGGTAAGCTGATGATGGAAGGTGGAAGGTACAACTCCTCAACGGTTAGGAGTTGGAGGATAATTCTTTTAATTTCATACGTATCTAAAGACCTTCAGTCGTATACTTTCAAGTTATTTAGGTGAACTGATGATAGAAGGTTAAACTCTTCAACAGTTAGGAATTAGAGGATGATTTCAATATTACACGTACGTTTAGACCTTCATTTGTATTCTTGATGATGAAATTTGATGAAATAGTTCAACTTACTACTTACCTACGATTGTTTGCACTAAAAACTGAAAAATAAAAACTTTTTAAAAAAAAAAAACCGACTTCCAAAAAACATCCAACGAAAACTCTCTGCCAAAAAAACACTTAAAAGCGTAAAATAAACCTTCTTCATAAATTGCCTATACCTAATTCTTTATTCATTTAAATAGTAGTATTATAATGTGTGCTAGGTACCTAACATCTGTTTGAAGTCGGTGCTAAGCCAAAAAGAATACAAACGAACAATTACAAAAGTCTAAGCGATAGTCACTTGGCACCGACTTCATACAGATTCTAGGTACCTAGCACACATTATAATACTACTATTTAAATGAATAAAGAATTAGGTATAGGCAATTTATGAAGAACCAGTTTATTTTACGCTTTTAAGTGTTTTTTTGGCAGAGAGTTTTCGTTGGATGTTTTTTGGAAGTCGGTTTTTTTTTTAATAATGTTATCCATAATTGCATTGAACAGGTGCAGTATGACGCATTGTTTTCTCGGAAGTGATGGTCTTCGACCAAGCATACTGGGTACCTATGGTATTATCAGTCGTAAACCTACTTTGAAACTGTTATAAATAATAAAATAAAAAAATAAAATAAAAGGCCTTTATTCTAACATAGTACATGCAGTTTCCCTTATAATTTATACATCTTGAACCCTAAATCTAAGTTTTCTATGTAGTCGCCTCCTCGGCGTAGGCCTCCTCCATCTTCCTCCACAGTTTCCTATCTCTTGCTTTTCTTTCCCAAGTATTGCCGCATCTTTCCTTAAATATATCGCTCTATCTTCTTCTTGGTCTTCCTCGTCCTCAACTCCCTTCCCTTGGTGTCCATTCAATTAATCTTTTTGTCCATCTGTTGTCTTTTATTCGGCATATGTGGCCTGCCCACTTCCACTTTAAGGTGCGAATTCTTTTTACTATATCTGGTATTTTTGTTTTTTCTCGAATAACAGTGTTTGGTATTTTATCTTTTAATTTTATACCTAACATACTTCTTTCCATCTTCCTTTGCTGTACAGCTAGATATGTTTCGTCCTTTTTCCTCAGTGTCCATGTTTGGCAACCGTATGTTAGGCATGGCAATATAGTGGACTCATATAGTTTTCTTTTGATGTGCAATTTTATTTCTCTATTTTCCATGATTTCCTTTAAATTCCAGTACTTTTGCCACGATAGAGCTACTCTTCTTTTGATTTCTTTTTCTGTTTGGTTTTTAAATGATATCAGCTGTCCCAGATATATAAATTCCTTTACATATTCGATCCTTTCACCATCTATTACAATATTGTCCTCTGTTCCATTTGTGATTACTTTGGTCTTTGTGGCGTTAAGCAGTAGTCCTACACTCTTGCTTTCGCGTGCTACATCCTGCAGCATCTCGTTTAACTGGTTAGAGTCTTCTGCGAATATAGCAATATCGTCTGCAAACCTCAAGTGACTAAGGCTTTCTCCGTCTATATTAAGCCCCTTTCCTTCCCAATTTATGTGTCTGAATATTTCTTCCAGCACCGATGTAAATATCTTAGGGGATAAGGGATCACCCTGTCTAACGCCTCTCTTAATTGGGAACTCAGGACCTTCTCGTTCTAACTTTATCTTTGCAGAGCATTTGGAGTATATACTATGTATTATTTCGCTATAAGTTGTTTCAACACCTTGTGTTCTGAGAGCTTTCCAGATTTCTTTATGGTTTAAAGAATCAAATGCTTTTTTAAAGTCAATTAACCCAATATATAATGTTTTCTTGTATTCTCTGTATTTTTCTATTAGAAGTGTTATTACTTGCATATGGTCAGTTGTAGAAAATTTCTTTCTGAATCCGGCTTGTTCACGGGGCTGGTTTTCATCTAAAGCGCCAGTTATTCTATTCAATAGTATTTTTGAGAAGACTTTATAGATATTTGTAATTAAACTTATTGGACAATAATTGTTGATGTTGTTTCTGTCTCCTTTCTTGTGAAGTAATATTGTAGTTGATTTTGACCACTGGGTTGGGAGTTTTTCTTGTGTTTATAATATTATTGAACATTGTCTGTAGCGGCGCTTTTATTGGTTCTGATAATGACTGTAGTAGTTCGTTCGTGATGTTGTCCTCTCCTGGTGTTTTGTCTTTCTTCTGAGTTTTAATTGTGAATTCAATTTCACTTTGCAATATTTCTGGTATAGGTTCATGCGTGTCTGCGTCTTTGTGTGTTATGGTTTCCTTTCTGAAGTCCACGACAGGGTGTTCTTCTGAGTTGTATAATTCTTTGTAGAATTCGTGGTTTCTTTTAAGATGTTTTCTCTGTTTGATGTTAAGTTTCCTCTTTTTGTTTTCATGTTCACTGCCCATTCTCTTTTGTTTGTTAATATTTTATAGGCTTTTTTCGATGCGCCTGTATTACCTATGTATTTTTCAAAGATAAGTTTTCTTTTAAATTTCCTATGTTGTGGTATTTTCCTATTTATTTGTTAACTTATTTGTGATATCTTTCTACTTGATTCTTTTGTTCTTTTGTCTTGGTATAAAGTTTTTCTCTACGTCAGTAGTTCTTTGATTTCCGTGTTAAATGTATCTTCACTCTCCGATGTCTTTGTTGGCACTTCTGTTATAAGGTGTTCCATTTCTGTTATGAAGTTATCATTTTGTGTTTGGGTATTGTTTGAAGATGTTACTGCTTTATGAAATTTATTTTCCCATTCTTCACCCGCTTCTCTAGTTAGCTTTGGTAAATCTTTAGTGTATTGATGGTTCTTTTTCTTAATATGTGATCTTGACTTGCCAGCTTTTAGATTAATTCTACATCTTATCATTCGATGGTCCGTATAGAAATTCAGGTTACTGATTATGTCAAATTTATTTATGTGTGTTGATCATTTCTCTCGCTAGGGCAGTGATCACCTTGTGAAGTTTATAATACCCATGGGCCCATAGATGGATATACAATCACTACTAATACCACTGGCAAGAAGAATGACCCACGGCCTGTGTCACCGTGTTCTTAATCTAAATTAAATTCATCTAAAGCACTTACTGGAGTGTGTGTCTTCTTTGTTCTCGGCGTCCAAGAGATATCTCTTGGGTAGAATCTTCTCTGCTCTTTCGTCTTCACACACATACATTGCTCCCAGGTGCTGGTTATTTCTGAAGGTATCCGAATTAATCTCAATAATCAACTTTTCACAGATATTCGAATTACAATACACTCGTTTTAGTTCTCGCGGGACGCGCCTATCACGTATTACAATTCTCGCGAGTCTAATCACAATTAACTTAACTGTTCCCAAGCCTAGCCTGGCCGATCAAACCTTCTCAACAATTTTCGATATTAATCTCGTCTCACGCTGGGCGGCGAGCCCACAAGTACCCTAGCTCAACAAACCTCACGGTGGTATCAATCTCACGCGGAAACTATACGAGTACTACAAAATTAACCATCAAATTATTACGGCACCGGCCATTACTCCCTTGTACACGAGAGTTCTATTTTCACAATCTTTTTTTTTACATATTAACTCAAACGTCAAAACGTCAAACACGAACCAGAGACAATCAAAATGTTGCCAGTACAATGACGTTCGAAATCCAACATGTGTATTTTTGTTACTTAGGATGTAGTCGATTTCGTTCTTTGTGGTCCCATCTGGCGATTTGCAGGTCCAATTGTTTTGGGGCTTTATTTGGTACACGCTGTTAATAAACTTTAAGTTATTTTCAAGAGCGAATTCGACCAATCTCTGACCGTGCTTGCTTCTTTTTCCATAACTATATTTTCCAAATGCTATCTCTTCATTATGTTGTTTTTCTCCTACTTGGGCATTGAAATCACCCAAAATTATTGTGTTTTCCACTCCTGCTTCTTCTATTGCTGTTTCCATTGTGCTGTAGAAATCTTCCAAATCTTCATCTGAGCATTTCTCTGTAGGTGCATATACACTAATTATTGACCATACCATATTATTGCTCAGTTTGATCCCTAAAGTAGCTATCCTGCATGAGTAACTTTTAAATTCAATTATATTATTTCTTAAATATTTCTTGATTAAGAATCCCACTCCATAGAGTCCATGATGACCTTTGGAGTGATATAGTACATATTTTGCGTATTAGTCCTATTACGTCCCAATTCATGTTTTCGATTGCATACTCTAGTTCATCTAATCTACTGTTATCTAGTAGAGTTCTTACATTTAAGCTGGCTATATAAAAGTTCTTAGTGCTATGATTTTCTATACTAAGTTTCCTGCGAGCTTGATCCTTTGCTGTCGTGCTGTTATCTAGTTTCAGTTTTTTTGGATTGTGTAACAGTAGTTTATTTTGTGTTGGAGGGTTTGGAGGGTATTGTTCAGTCGTCCCACGGTGACCAGCCGGCTTGGGACCTATGTTTTCATATGTGACTACTTTTTTGCTGTTTTATCAGAGGCCCTTTTCGGTGGGCGTAATCGGTTGACTTTTGCACCAAACAAAACCTTCCAGCTACTTCTGAAAGGTAACCTCAAATAACCGCCGTGTATTAAATTTGAAAATGTTACTATAAAAAATAAAACCTCGGTTTGTTATTTAGGATTGGTTTTAGAAAGACATTTTTCATTTATTGAACATATTAGAACAGTTAATGAAAAGGCAAAAAAGAGTTTCTTTGCACTGACGAGGATATCAACTGCGACGTGGGGTCTGTCATTTCATACACTAAAGATCATATATGGAGCTACTTATTTAGGTTCTGTTTGCTATGGTGCTCCTGTATGGGCAGATAGGGCGACTGTAGGTGCTGTCCGTCGCAAACTGTTACAAGGCCAACGACCTGCATTGATTTTCTTGTGCAAGGCATATAGGACGGTTAGCACTGAGGCTTTACCGGTGTTGGCAGGTGTTCTTCCGGTCGATCTCGAGGTGCAAAGACGTGCAGCCATGTATTATTCCACACTACAAAACATGGAATGCGATTTTTTGGGCATACGAGACCGCGGTAAAATCATAAGATTGTTTCAACAGCAATCCAATGTCTATAACGACCTCTTGGATGAATGGCAGCAACGATGTGTCGAACCATCTAAGGGGCGCCACCTCTACCAGTTCTTTCCATCTGTTCGCGAACGGTTGTCAAGGACATGGCTCGAGGTGGATCACTGTGTCGCTCAATTTCTTACAGGCCACGGTAACTTTAAGAGCAAACTATACTCATTTAAATTAGTCGATTCACCATTGTGTCAATGCTCAACACCTGATTCTAGCTGGGAACAGTCGGCTCATCATATCCTCTGGGAATGTAGTCTTTGGCACAATGAACGTAACATGATGCTAAATAGCTTACAAATTACGTCTGGGGTAGTATATTATGGGGATCTTGTGTCAACTGCGGTGAATTTCCGTGCGTTTAGGACCCATAATATTTTATCCGTGGTGCATCCCGGTTTGAAAAAGGCGTCTGCCTATTTTTGACTTCATTTTGTCTCCCGCTTTGCTAAGGATTGAAGTGGACTTATTATATTTCCAACTCCTCCAGTTTTCTTCTGATTAAATTCGTTGCGGGTTCCAAGACAGTTTAATTTTTCCTGGGACTTCCCGAGTGTCATAACTCGGTATGTTCGTGGGTCACCGCTGTTGATCCTGGTGTACAGGAGTTACAGTGGTGGGTGTGTGGGCGGGATTAGTCCTTTAAAAAGGCCCTTTTCGGTTTGGTCCGAATCACCTTTAGTGACTTTTCCAACTTGCAAAGCAATGTCCTCATGGCCTGGTGAAGGTGCCTCCTTGCGTTTCTGTGAGCTACGTTGAGGGGCATCCTTAATCACGAGCTTATTATATTTGATGTAAGCAATTTTTCCTTTGTTCCTTTCTTCCAGAAGTTCTGGAATAAGGGCTTTTCTTTCATTTAATATTTGCTTAGGAAAGTCTTCCGTGATGTAGGCTTTGGCTTTGCTTGCTAGCTTTTTTTTACTTTTTAATATGTCTTGCTTCTTACAAAAAGAAGTGAAGCGAACCAATATTGGACTTTCCGGAGTGGTACCAAGTTTTCTGATGAAGTCAATTTCATTGTGCATTAATTGGATATCCATGTCCTGGTTTACAGCTTTTAAGACGGCTGCGGCACTTCCCTCCGGCAAATTTTCAAGTTTGTGGAAAATCAAGTTGTTAGCACGGTTTTTTGAGTCTTCTCTAAGCAGCTTCTCTTCAAGGTTTGCGATTTTTTCCTCCAATGCCATGATTTTATTTTCCTGTTGTGTTTGTTTTTCTCTAATGTCGCCGATTTCAATATTTAGTTGAGCAAGAATGTTTCTTGTAATTTGTTCGGCTTGTTTCTCCATTTCACTTTTCATCCCGTGGAATATTTTTTCTGAAGCTTCATTTGATAGATCCATTTTTGTTTGTAATTGTATTTTTTTGTGTGAAACGAAACGCCAAGTGATTGATAAATATTTTTGAGTGTTGACAACACTGCACTGTCAGTCAGTTGATCAAATTTGAATAGACACTGACATTTGTGTATAGCTATGTATGTTTATCTATATATTCGCTGGAAGATTTTACCGATTCACACACCAATCCACACGTTTAGTTGCAGAAATCAATGATAATCCGTTTCCCTGACGTTCAAGCAACACTTTCACTACAAATTCAAATCCGTTGTTTCGTTATTTGTTTATTTACTTCGAACTTTACTGCTGAGCAAAAAAACACGTCGACTTAACAGGAAGGACCTACCCTCACTTGAAACTGTTAGCATAGCAAAAAACGTCAGACAAAGTTATCAGACTATATGTGTAAACAATAATTTATATTAATTTGGTTGTTTTTTTGTTCACTCCATATAACGATAACTCTCTATAACGCCAAGTTTCGTTATAAAGAGTTTACACTGTATGAATTTGTATCAGTTTCTAGTACCCGTAACACAAGCTCTGCTTACCTTGGGACTAGATGGCGTTGTGTGTTAGATTTCCGAAATATTTATTATTATTTATTATCATATCTTACTATCAAATTACAATTTTAAGCTTATTATTAAGTAAGGTCAATATTTCAAATTAGTGATCTGCCTGATCTAGGTAAAACCTGTATATCAGGCATTTACTGGTATTACAATTACTTTATTACTATAAAAAATATGAAAACATAGGATATGACTAAGGCAAGTAAATTTGACACACATATGTAATGAAGTATAATAAATAAATAATAATAATTTAGCATATTTAGCTAATGTAGTTATGTTGTAAATGAAAGGTTTTTTATGTACACCGAATATATTTTGCGTTCCTTATATGGGCTGATACATTAATTACTTGAGCTGAGTGGATACATTAATTATTTGAGCTGAGTGACTGAGATTGCCTGACACTAACGTGTGTTAGTTATCGGAGGTGCGGACTGACTAGTCCAACCAAACGTGTGTTACATCGCGAAGGTGCGGACTGACTGAAGACTCCAACGGAGCCCTGTCGAGCCCGAGGTGCGATGTGCTACATTAGCTGATCATGCATTTTATTATTTCAATGTATTGCATCATCGCGACCCCACAAATAATATTTGTCGGATTACGAGGTACTCGCTTGTAAAAAAATCAGAACTATTGGGGGTCTCAGGCTGATTATACGAGTAGAGTTACTCATATTATCCGACAAATTCGGTAGTTCGACACTGCCCTGTCTACTGTATTTTGTACATTTTTGAGATTTAAGGCCGACACACACGTTCAAGTATACTTGCGCAAGTCCGTCTGTCTGTCGTCGCACGTCGTGCGTGACAGAGACAGACAGACAAAACAGTCTGGCTTTGCGCAAGGATACTTGAACGTGTATGGCGGCCTTTAGGACATTTCCAAGAACATATTAATAACTAGCTGTCCCACGTAACCTCGTTTGCGTCTCCTATTGCCCGTAGCTAGGGTTCCCAACACTCCCGGATTGCCCGGGAGACTCCGGTAATAATGGTTAACCTCCCGACCTCCCGGAGTGCTATAATTTCTCCGGTTTTTCTAGAAATTAAATGCATTATATTCTAATAACTACAAATTAAATAACCTGAGTTCCCTTTAAAAAGTAAAAAACACGTTATGCGCTTTCATTTGACTCGATGATATTTTTGCAGACATTCGGTTACTCTTCCCCACTTTCACCCCCGTAACTTTTAAACGGCTCAACCGATTTTCATGAAGCATGTCTAAGAACACTCGCACGTAACTCACCTTTCATACAAAAAAAGTAAATTGAAATTGCTTCATAAGTTCGGGAGCTACGGTGCCACAGACAGACAGACAGACACGTGAAACTTGTAACACCCGTCTTTTTGGTCGGGGGTTAAAAATTAATTTAATGACTGAAACGAAGCTACAAAGCAGACAAGCTGACCAATTTTATGGCAAATCTGCCATGGACTTATTAAAGTAGTTTTATGAACCGCAAAAACAAATTTCAAATGAGTTCAATAACTTTTTTACGCGATTTTTGACATTTTTACAAAATTGAAGATTTTCAATACCAAGCAATGAAAATTGTATCTTGAAAAGAGCTAATCACACACATTACCAGACTCCAGAAATTATTAATTTTCAATTTAAACCCTCCCCCCCCCCCTCGAATTCTCCCGGGTTGGTCCTTTCGAGAGTTGGCAACCCTACCCGTAGCGTGATAATTTTCCCCAGTTTTTGAAACATTTTTCGTTGCTACTCCGCTCCTATTGGTCGTAGCGTGATAATATGTAACCTATAGCCTTCCTCGATAAATGTACTATCCCACACTGAAAGAATTTTTCAAATCGGTTCCTGAGATTAGCGTGTTCAAACAAACAAACAAACTCTTCAGCTTTATTTATTAGTTATTGAGGAAGGCTATAGTTATATATATATATATATATATAGTTATTTTCACGCTACAACCAAACGAAGTGCAGTATCAATAAAAAATGTTGCAAAAACGGGAAAAAATTATTCCTGTGTAGAGCTTTCATTGTGTGCATTGCGTACAATGCATCAAAACGACTAGAGTGTCACAAAATCAATGTATGAAAAAATTGTTCCCCTTTAAAAGATCAAACAAAAGACCTCAACAGCCAACTTTAAGAGATTTACACAATAACCTATACCGTTTCTTATGATAAACTAAGTTGTTAATGCTGCTATAAGGTTTTGATTTGTTAATTAATTGAACTTCCAACAGTCCGAACAAGTGCAACTACAAGCAGTAAACCATAAGAAGAGACTCACCATGCACAATGCCATAGACTTGAGCATGGGACATGTACCAAGGATGGGTGAAGACAATGTCGGTGTAGAGCCTCTGAAGTGTGAAGTGAAAGATGAACCAAATGATGGTGAAGGTAATATTGCAAATTTAAGTATTTGTTGTCTTTACGTGACACAAACATGAAGGAGATCAAAGTCTAGTGAGATGCCTCAAATCTGTACATGCATTGTAACAAATATTCACATATAGAACTTGATGTTGTTTACAGATGTCAGTGAGGATGTTCTGGAAAGCAGTGTCTCTGGGGACGTACCATCTGCAGACTCACGCGACGATTTTCTAAATACTGTGAAGGTTGAACAGATCGAAAACAGGACAAGTATGTATACTGCGTGTGTTTATATTTCAATTATATTTTACTAGCGACCCGCACCGGCTTCGCGCGGGTGGAGTTTAGATGCTCCCGCCGCGTCGACGACACGATTCGTGCATTTTAAACATTGATATACAAAAAACCCAAGAGAGTTACTTTAGTTCGAGACTGTGTGTCTCGAACTAAAGTAACTCTTGAATCTGTCTCCAATCACACTTGAGTAGTTATAGTTATGTTATAAACATATTTTTTTGCAAATTCAACCTTACGCACATGATATAAAGCTCTTTTTACAAAGCAGTGTACAAAAAGCAATAAAATTTTACGACCGAAGTCTGCTGGTAGGACAAGGCATGGAATGGAGACTTCATTATGTTTATGCTTTTTATTTTTATTCTACGTTCACTTAATATTTTAATAATTTATAAAAATATGTTCTCAACTTTTAATTATACTTTTATCTCAGTGTATATATATTTTTGAGTGGAACATGTATTTATCAATAAAACAAAAGTTAACCATTAAAAAATATTTATTTGTGTATTTAGTTGAAAAGGTAATATTGTAGAAAGTAAGTACCTAGATATTTAGTTTATGATGATTGCGTATTGGTGGTGAAAGCTGTTTGAATTTTGGTATCATGCTTCAAATTTAAGTTGGTGGTGATGACTGTGATGAGTGATGCTTCTTATATTTAAAATGACATAAATACATATTTTTATAAGAAATAAAATTAAAGTGTCTGTTCTTAATATCAGAATTACAGTTTTTATGATTACATATATGAATATTTTTACAATATTTATTTAACGATACATTATCAAAATTACAATTTTTTAAATGCATATGTATAGTATTTATTCCAAGTAATCACCGAAAGTGCAGGACCATACAGTAAAAATAACATTGTTGCTACTAAGTCGTATAATATGATTACATAATATGAATATTTTTACATTATATATTTAACGATAAGTACATTATCAAAATTACAATTTTTATGTGTCAATAAAATTAAATACAATTAAAAAAAAGTTTAGTATTAAAAAATCGGCTCCATTGGAAACGAACAGGGTCATTTGTATTAAGCGACTAATTTAAAGGACATATTTTGATTACATAATATGAATATTTTTACATTATATATTTAACGATAAGTACATTATCAAAATTACAATTTTTATGTGTCAATAAAATTAACATACAATAAAAAAAAAAAGTTTAGTATTAAAAAATCGGCTCCATTGGAAACGAACAGGGTCATTTGTATTAAGCGACTAATTTAAAGGACGTTGTAATGCGTAGTTCTTACACTGATACGAACCTATTGAAATGTGCTGTACTATATTGGACCGTTAATGAGATTTGAATGTCTTTTTATCATCAGTGCGGGAGTTCTTTGTTTTGAGTCTATAGTAAGACCTAGTACTGTTGATTTAATAATTTTATAAATCATTTTCTCAACATAGATCGTTTATAATAAACAAATACCTAGTACTATGTTACTATTTTTCTGTTTGTGTATATTTCAGGTCTTTACGTACCCATCAATTACTGGCACAGCTGATGTTTGACTGGCACCAGCATCTACAACCAGTGCCGTAGATTTGCCGTTAGCAAATGCTGCTAGTACCGCACTCTTGACTAAGAAGAATGCTGGCGCTTGGTACTTCTCAAAGAGTAATTCAGCTAATTTCTCCCTGGCTGGTCTTGTCGTCCAGACCGCTTCAGTGAAAAGAGCCGGATGATGCTCTGAGGGGGAGCGGATAACCTGTAAAAGAGGTGTACTAAACATAATTTATACTTTCGATTGTCGGCACTTGGTGGAACTTCTTGTAATTTATGGTATAGGTGGCAAACGAACAGACGTATCACCTGATGGTAAGCGATTACCGCCGCCCATGGACACCCGCAACACCAGAGGTGTCACAAGTGCGTTGCCGACTATTGGGGGATGGGGAAAGGGATGTGGGGAGGGGTTGTGGTATGGACCTCCGGTATCCTCACTCACTCGATGAAACACAGCGCAAGCGCTATTTCACACCGGTTTTCTGTGGGGCCGTGGTATCACTCCGGTCGAGCCAGCCCATTCATGCCCAAGCGTGGCTCTCCCATGGTTACATTCTCGAATTAAACTCACTAGTACTTAATCCACAATTTTATTGACTTTAATCCTGACCCGTTTCACGCTGTGATGGAATAAATACAAGTGAGTTTAATTCTAAAATGTACTGAAGGTTTTAGAGGCATTAAAGGCATGCTGATTTAAGGATGAATGGGCCGGCTGCATTGTCTGCATTTGCAGTGAGTATGGTAACTACTACTTATAGATTCTACTTATGTTTTCCATCAGGCACAGTAGAGTCAGTTTGGCATGCTCATATAGAAAAAAACAATAGATGTAATTGTGTGTGTGTAAGAGATTCATAGAACCTATAGAATCTTGGCATTAGTTTAGTTATGGATACCGCTGTCGCCGATGGCCACACACGAATCCTGGAATGTCCACAGAATGGGCATGTATCTCAACTGATACCAAATCGCTCCGAGAAGACTGTAAACGCCCCAAGAGGCATCTGAAAGCTCGGTTGGTTAACTAAGCCAACCCTACCAAAAAGGAACGTCGTGAGTCCAAATGCGTATGGCGTCTATAGCTGTGGAGGAAACGGGTGTTGATGGTGAGCCAGTCTAACTCCCTGTCAGCTTTTAGTTCATTTCATTTTTTCTTTTTTTTATGTTTGGCCCTGCCAAAATGACTCTATGGATGGTAAGCATAAGCAGAATCCAAGAGTGGTGGTCACCATACTCATTGCGAATGCAGACTATGCAGCATGTTCACCCACACTATGGCGGCCAAGGGATGCTTCTGTATCATTGGGCCTCGGTCTCGCACTCACCAACGAAACACGACCGATTTCATTTTACGTTGATTTTCTGTGCGAGGGTAGTACCGCCCCGGTCGAGCCGGCCCGTTCGTGCTGAAAAGTCTAGTGCTGAATCTAAATGCGTAAATCACAGCCCACTGCCAAAATGTATGGATTCTTTTATTCATACTATGTAATATTATAAGTTTGACTGAACTCTAGTCTGTTTGTTACACTTTCACAGCTATACCAAATGATTTCAATGAAATTTGAGACAGTATAAGCTGCTCTTTGCCAGAGATGAGACGTGGGCAAAAGCTTATATTATACACTAGCTGACCCACGCAACGTCGTTTACGACTCCTATTGCCCGTAGCGTAATAATTTCCCCCCGTTTTTGTAACATTCCTCATTGATGCGCCGCTCCTATTGGCCTTAGCGTGATGATATAGAGCCAATAGCCTTCCTTGATAAAAGGGCTATCTAACACTAAAATATTTTTTTCTTATACTTGTATAATGTAAATGAATACATGATGGTACTTTGGTACTTATCTAATAATATGTTTCCCCATCTATTAAATACGCACTTGTTATTGTATGAGCACCTTGTCGACTATGATTATAATTAATTTCTTTGATATTGACCTGACGATTTGCTGTGCGGCCTGAGTACGCAGCTCAACTTTGGTTGAATAGGTCGATGGCTGATCCATGCGTCTTACTTTAATTTACATTTGTGACATTTTATTGATTGTTTTATATTTGGACATATTACATCCTTTTTAAATTTGACTGTGAGTGAAAGTGCTATTTGGATTTTATTTTCCATAAGTGGACCTCACAATATAACAATATAAAAATCTTGCAGCTTTCAGTAAGAATGGCGCATGATTGGTCAGCTCATGGCTGTGCAGCAATGACTCCAAACTTTTTGTTTTGTTTTCTTTGGTCAACTTCGTTCTCATTCAAGTCTCTTAGTGAATTTTTTTTTATTGTAAACCGTATTATTCTTTTCTAAAAGGAGCAACAATGGAGTTTCTTGCCAGATTCTTCTCCAGGAAGGGTAGGCTGCACTTGGAACTGGCGACTAGAATCACTCGTTTTTTTTTTTCGTTTTAGTCTGCAATCAGTCTTCAGACTATAATCAGATGTGTTCAGCGACAGGAGATGTTAAGGAGCAGCAGGCCATTGCCTCACTGAACACTCAAAGTACGTGGTTTCTTTTTAGCCTTTTAACCACATTGGCGCTATCAAGCAATCTGGATGCGAGTGGATTGGGGTGATGGGTAAGACGTTCAACGTGCTGTTTCTGATATTGCTCTATTTCTGAGGCAAAAGTTGCAACATTCACATACTGGTGTATCTCGTCATTCCTCGTGAACCATGGAGCATTTACAATACTCCTTAGAATGTTGTTTTGCACCCTTTGCAAGCACATTATGTTACTCTTGCTGGCCACTCCCCACAGTTGAATCCCGTAGGTCCATATGGGTTTCAGAATTGAGTTATAGATATAGATGACTCAATTTTTAAATATTGACTATTCATAAGTGCCTATTTGAATAAAATCTTTTTGAGTTTGAGAACACATAGGCTACTATTTGCCGCGATAACCGACATATACGCGGGTGGAGCCGCGGGCAACCACTAGTATTATATATATAGTAAGTATAGATGTATACAAACCTTTCTATTGAGAGGCCTACGTCCAGCAGTTGTTAGGCTATTGATGATTAGACATCTATGCTAATATATATATAGTTGAAGAGTTTGTTTGTTTGCTTGAATGCACTAATCACAGAAAGTACTGTTCTGATTTGAAAAAAAATTCTAGAGTTTGATAGCCCATTTATGGAGGAAAGCTATAGGCTATATATCATCACACTACGGCCAATAGGAGACGTAAACGAGGTTGTGGCGGTCAGCTAGTACATATATATATGTGTTATTTTTTTACCTTTGCATAACAGTAGTCAAGCATTTTCTCAAACAAGTCCCAATTGTCAACTTGTCCATCTTTCATGTATGTGTGGGCTTCCATGCCCGTCCGAGGCACATGCAGCTCTGTGACATCAATGTAGTGACGGAGTTCATTGCCCGCTTTTGTACCTGATGAAGACGTACAAAGGTGATGTTTTAAGTAGAACTTAAGATATACCTTATTATTATATTCATTGTACTATTGAGAAGGAGGCCATAGGACACCAGTGGACATCCTTAGGCTGAGATGATGATGTTACCACAGTACATTCTATGTCCTAGCCAAGCTTAGGTTGTATTATGAGCCAGATTATCATGTTGTTTTTAAAATATTGTAGAGTCCCACTGATCTCAGTACGAACAGGCCTAGGGTTGCCATTCGTCCGGATAAAGCCGGACAGTGTTAGGCTTATTGACCTCTTGTCCGGCCAAATTTGACTGCATCAGGCCCGTCCGGCTTTTGTTAGGCTTTTTACACTACCATTCAATTTAATTAATCACATCTCCTAATCCGGGTTTCTTCAAGTATTAAAACTATTAGTGTTATTTAAAATTTTATTTTAAAGTATGTGTTTCATTAATTTTTTATCAACAACCCTATTTTTCAATTTTTTCGGTTTTGGTATTCAAAAGTCTGACTTTTAAATATGTTTTACGATTTTTTTGTCTTTTTTTTTAAATTTTCTTAATGTCCGGATTTGGGTCCGAAAAGTCCGGCTATTTTGATGGGTAAGTCCGGCTTTTTGATTTTTAGACGTGGCAACCCTAAACGGGCCAGCTTGAATGGGGTGGTACTTTCCTCTTACAGAAGACCAATCTAAAATGACAGTATTCTAATGTTTCGTTGGTGAGGGAGAGATTAGAGTCCCGGTGATGCAGAAGCTTCTCAAAAGGCCGCTATTGTGTGGGTTACGATACAGCAATGTCTGTATTCATAATGAGTATGGTGACCACTACTCGGGGACTCTACTTTTGCTTTCCATCAGGCAGAGTAGAGTCACTTTGGCAGGCTCATATAAAAGAAAATATGACTATGGTATTAATGTGTTTGTAGTTCACCAGTACAAGCTTACAACTTGATAGAAGTTAAATAAAACTGAGTGATTTTTGTTGTTGGTGATCCACATTGTACCAAGTTAACTAGGTAGGTACTTGTCATTTTTATCTATTGAATATTAAAATGCACAATAATATAATTTAAATTACAAGAAAACTATGTACTTCAATTAACATTCTCATTATTTATTGCTCTGTATCAGTTTAATCCAACATGAGCAATGAACAAACAATAAATAAACTAAATAAGAAAGGTACTATATATGTATAAAAAAAGAATGCTGAATTATCTTTACTATTAAAACAAGGATCAAAACATAATAATATTATTACCTGGCCTTTACAATACAAAGTTACTAAGTGTTTTGTGAATCAGACATAGTAATCTTACCGCTTTGCGTAACACTGCCATCGGGAACCTTCTCTTCAGGTTCCGGTACATGAGTAGCTGGTCCAACACCAACTACGGCAGGAATATCAGCTTTTGGAGTATCTTCCTGAGCATAACCAACACGCAAGGAATGATGGCCAGGATCAAATACCAAAGCACCAATTTCATCACCACCGTACAACATGCCATTAGGGCCACTCATTTTATGATTTTAATTTAATCTTCAAGTATTTTTATTACAGTAAAGAAACTCTATTATTTCGGCGCGATATGTTTGTTGACCGTAAACTTCAAACCACAGAGCACATTGTTAATACAGAAAATAATAAAATTTTCTACTATTTAGTAAAAATCTTTTTTTTTTTAATAACCTAAATAATATTTTTATCTTGAGTAAATAACAACTAAACATATTAGATAAATAAATTCGTGACAAAGGAACACGAGTTACGAAAAATCAAAGGACTGTTTTTGTCTCCAACCAAATAATCGAAAAACTACCAGTGCAGAAAAACATTCGTATGTGGCTCAACAATAACGTAAGTAACGTAACCTTAGAGTATTACAGGAAATAGATACCCTAAGAACGTAACTAATTTCAGAAGTAGAGCAAAACAATAGAAGTTCGGCTGCTAGACCATATTTAGAATTTTGGTTGTGTACAAGTTAGCTTGATCTTTTTGACAGACGGGCTTCTGAGTGATTAAGAGTGAATCGAGTAAATCTGAGTAAATGTGTTCTGCTGTGCCAATGAAAGGAACTTGAACATACATGAGACATATCATCATCTATCATGTTTTTTTTATCCATTTTATCTTTCATTACATTCATGAATATCGCTTTTAAAACCTATCTGATACCTATCCTATTTAAATACCCTTTTCCAAAAATACACTGCTTTTTTACAAAATGATTTCATAAGCTTTACTTGTTCTTGCCATTGCTCACAAACCGTGCATTGCCATATTCATTAAAAAAAAAAACACTTGACTTGACAATGACATTGGCAATCTTGAAAAAAGCGCGGGAAATATCTTTTTGAGCGGGTGTATTTTTTTGGCTGTTATATTTTTTTTTAATAATTAGATTGTTTAAAGTACCAGATAAGTTCTTAAATATACATATTATTGTTTATTTATATATGTAAAAAGTTGTAATATAGTCTTCATCATCATTTGGTAAGTTTTACATACATATTTTTGGTTTTCATGAACGGGCCAGACGATCCTGGCGGGACTACTGTCCCCCAGGTGTTTATTACTGTAACAATAACTTATGCTGGTTCGGGAATGGATACGGAGGGATCTGTAATAGAAACAGATGGATCGGAATCTTCGCGAACCATTTCTAAAAGAAAAAGGTCTCTTTCCAGAAAAATTTGTAAACACTGTAATAAAAAGCGTCGACATCATAAATCTTCTTCGACAACTCCACTAAACATAACAGACTGTCAGTGTGAAACTTCTGATTCAGATTTTTTTAAAGTTAAGGCTAATGTTACGGATTGCCCTCCACCTCTAATGCCTGTGCCACCCTCTCAGAGTAGTATTATAAACCCTTTAAAAAAAACAATAAATGTGAATACTGACAATGTACCAGAAAACAGTCAACGTAACCCAGTAGGACGAGTATATTATAGTGCTTCAGATGCATCACCATTTGTAGTCCATGTGCAGAGAGAGCAAGTGTCTCCTAATGACAATACTTTCATTCATCCCATATCATTTGGGTATTTTTTAAAGAACAACAATATTAGCAACATCGTAAACGGAAGTGTTAAACGCATTGGTCGAAATAGAGCCACTCTTGCCTTTAGTAATTTTGAGACTGCTAATGCATTTATTACAAATCCTGCATTGAAAAAAAATAATTACAAAGCTTTTATTCCCTCATTTAACACTACACGCATGGGAGTTATTAGGGGTGTACCAATAAATTGGTCTGAAGAAGAATTAAAAGAAAATATTACTGTGCCTATAGGAGCGGGTAATATCTTAAAAGTCAGACGTTTGAAGAGAAAAAGTAATGTCAATACCAATAATGAATTTGTTCCTATAGAAACTGTGGTTTTAACTTTTGATGGCCAAGTGTTACCGAAAAGAGTTTTTCTATGTTATAACGCTCTTCCTGTTGACCTTTACATATTCCCTACTATTCAGTGTTATAAGTGTTGCAGATATGGACATATAAAAAGTCAATGCAGATCAATGCCCAAGTGTTTTAAATGTGGTCAAGACCACTTAGGAGAGTCTTGTTCTATCAATGAGGATTTTGTTACTTGCTGCCTTTGCTCTGGGCAACACTTTGCCACGAACAGAAAATGCCCTGAATTTTTGAGACAAAAATCCATAAAGGAATCAATGGCAAAAAATTGCATTTCATATTCTGAAGCTGTAAAATTACACAAACCGATAACCAAATCTTATGCAGATGTACTTACATCTATTGCACCTCAGACTTATAATACTACTCTCTCACACACTATGAATTCTCCTTCTAAAAATCAATTCCATAGAACCTCATACAAGAAAACAGTTTCAATTAACAAAAACTCTCCTCAAAATAATAACACAGGTTATGATCGTGCAGCTCATGAAATATTAATCAAAGATTATAATACTCCATCTCCATACAATGGATGTGGGTATGGTAATTCTTCTCTTTCAGACATGTCTGTAAGAGAATTAATCATACATCTAATTAATAAATTATCGCAATCCAGTTCTCCTTTACCGTCCAACGTTGCTATTTCTCTATCAGATAGATTAATCCCAAATAATACCGATAATGGATCAAATCCCATCAGTAATGCAGTGGAATTGCCATAGTATCAACAACCAGTAGCAATAATATCCCTTGATTCCCTTCGTATCCCTTTTCCTTTCCGACTTCAATTGCCTACATAAACATTGCTGAAATGTTTATGTAGGTAATTGAAGTAAGTTAATTATAAGTTTATATATTATTAATATGTAATAATTGTTCATGAAAACGCAAGACGTTCATGAGTAATCATGACACATGACAGTCATGACACATGAGAAATTCATTAATCAAATTTTTCATTTCATCTTTCATTACATTCATGAATATCGCTTTTAAAACCTATCTGATACCACAAAACAAAAAGATATAAGTAGAAGTGACTAGTAGGCGTGGCGCGCTTGCCACTGATAAGCGTTGCAACGCATACCTTTATGAGTTGTAGGTATTTTGTATCATAGTCGTGTTACAACGCTGCGTTGAATAGGTCGTCCAATGAAAGTTCTTTTTTACGCCACAATGCAGTATTGTTCTGTTTTACAGTCTAAAAATGATAGCAGAAGGAAAAAGATTGATAATGGAGGTGTTTCTTACCATCTGTAGGTACAATTTTATATGTTTTATCAATAAAATCTTAAAATTTTATTTAACTGATAATTGACTAGAGATTTAAGCTAAACTCTTTCTTATCCCATTCACATAAATCTCAATCTGGTATGATCGGGTCTTATCAGTTTTCAACGTTATTCTCGTATTTTCTATTCTACTCGATTAGTGATGTAGCCAGGTAGGATGTTTGCTTTATCGATTTGCATACTTTTAAACGTGTTATACATATTTACTTACTGTAATAATTATAAATATTAAATTTTGCTTGTTTGTTTACGTGGCCTTGAAAAAAAACACTTGTTTTAACCATTGAATATCTATACAAATAAGTATATAGTAAGAATATATATATATATATATATATATATATATATATATATATAATAAGAGTGTCTGTTTGTAATATTAAATATTTATATCCGCTTTTTACTAAATGCATCTGCATGTGTAGGTACACGGTACATATTTTTTTTTACGGAACTGGTGGCAAACGAGCAGACGTATCACCTGATGGTAAGCGATTACCACTATCCATGGACACCCGCAACACCAGAGGCGTCACAAGCGTGTTGCCGACCTTTGGGAGGTGGGGAGGGGGAGGAGTTGGGATATGGGCCTCCGGTATGAGGATACCGGAGGCCCATATCCCAACTCCTGTGAGGACTGAGTGAGGACTCACTCAGTGAAACACAGTGCAAGCGCCATTTCACACTGGTTTTCTGTGAGGCCGTGGTATCACTCCGGTCGAGCCGGCCCATTTATGTCGAAGCGTGATTCTTTTCTCTGCGAAATTTGCAGGCACGGGCCGTATACCAAAATAACATTTGTTTAAAATTTTGTTTGTCTCTCTGTATGTTCCGAACTCTGACTCAGCAGTCAGGATCGCTAAACACTATACCAACGGATCGACAATTAGACGTATTGCATTTTTGTTCATTGCAGTCAATAAAATTTATGATATTGATACCATGTGTATTTCCTATAAAACTAAATATGAATACATACTATGCCAGATATGAATTATGTAACCACTGTTTTGAATTTTGTTAAGTGGCTAAACAGTCTTTATTAAATATAATATGATTATAATTCAGATTCTTAAAATTAATAAACATTATTATGCAAGTACTTATTTTTTAGCTTCTTCACCTTTATAATGTTACCTCCTCAGATATCATGATTCATGTTTTTTATTCTGCTCCGTCCTATTACAACAAAAGTTAGGTATCGATATTATTGATAATATTGTATATGTGCCACAACACTAAGCGAGTAGCGGTAAATATCGAAGAATGACACAAATATCGAATTTATTCTTATAGTGATTAATGTTATAATTGCGTGCATTTAGAATAACGCCATCTGTTTTTGAATAGCTTGCAATGAAGTATTCTTACTTTCAAGATTACGAAACGTTGTAAGTTCTTCTTACGCTATGGCAAAATAACTGTTAACATTACGCGATAAGATATATTATCAAACGTGTGACTTTATGTATTGTAGGCTAGTTTTGAGCAAATCAAAACAATTCGTTAGTAGTGTGCAGTAATAAAATAGTGCTTTCATTTGTTTGAGTTTGGCGACAGTCGTTCCGTTGTAAATTAAGACACATAACATTTCTACCTATTCTTTATGTTCTGTGGTGCATTGCCATTCACATTAAAAAAAAAAAAAAAAAAAAAAAAAAAATTGGCAATCTTGGCAGAAAAGCTTCAAATTCAAAAGCTGATCCGACCGAGTGATCCGGAGGGTGTCCACTTTGAAAAAACATCGATGTTTTTTTTGTTTCGATAAATCGCAACTATACATCGATGTCTTTCGATGCATCGAATGAAAACATCGATGTTCATTCATTGTCTTAGAGTTAATCTTAGTTCATGGTTGGTTGCCAGCATTGTACTCTGTGGTTGCCAGCCTGTTGCCAGTTGCCATTTCATCAAGAAGTTTCTGAAATAGATAAAAGAACGTGCAGGTTAACATAATAGTAGAAGTTGAATATAATGTTTAATACAGACGAATAGACGGTGAAAAAATATAAAAGTGATCATAAACTTTTAAAGAAAGAGTGTAAACTTGCTGTAGAAATAATCATGGAAAAGCATTCGATGTGTAGAGTTTGTTTAGGAGAAGACATGCGACTGGTTCCAATTGTCGGAACTCATTTACAAGAAGTGTACGAGTCTTTAGTTTTGTTGCCGGTAAGTAATTGAATATTAAACTATAAAATAAATAAATAAATAAACTATCATATATTTTTTTATTTAATAGGTACAGATAAGATACAGATAACAGACTTAAAAAATACAAAACACAGTAATATCTCCTACTTGCTTCGGAGTGTTGCTGTTATTTGTTTATATCAAGCAAGTTTCTCATGTACTTCATGTCCTGTGCAAAAAACACAAACACAATCAGTTATACCCAAGTTAATGCTCGTTGAGAAACCTATCTGTTTGAGAGCTCTGCACGCTTATATGTCGGTTATCGCGGCAAATAGTAGCCATGTGTTATTCTGATGTATAAGCTATATTACTGTAAAGTTTCATCCAAATCTGTTCAGTAGTTTTTGCGTGAAAGAGTAACAAACATCCATCCATCCATCCATACTTACAAACTTTATAATAGATAGATAGATGAATATTAAAATCTACCATTTAGAAAAATTATACAGAATTCTAAAAATGTACCCAAATTGGTGTAGAATATGTCGACATCGGGATACTGAGCAATCAGGGAATTGAGCAGACTAACTGTCTGGCTAGTGGGAGCGTACTTATGAATTTAAGTTCTAATTTATCTCTGACTATTCTTTGGGTGTTCACTAAGTGGGTTCAACATGAAAAATAATTAACCTTAAGTGTTGTGTAATGTGACTTAATTTGGATTGGCTTGAGCAAGAAAGGCTCTATTGATAAACAATGTCCTAACCTTTATTTGCAGTTTGAAACTGAAGATGGCAGACCTATTCTGGTTTGCTACATATGTCGCGCAAGACTCAAGAATTGCTACGACTTGAGGAAGAACTGTCTCCAGAGTGAGGAGCTGTTGACACAAATGCTGAGCTGCAATGAGGTTAGTTATAGTTACAAAACATATTGCTGTTTGTTTACAGAAACACTAAGGCTATGTTACCTAGAGGGTTTGAATGACATGATCACTATGATATTGTATTGATATGTGGGAGATTAACCAGATAATTGGTAATTTCAGTGTTAATAAGTCATCATCTTCCTATTCTTTATTATTGCCAAGATTATTTTGAAATTGTTCACTGAGTACTTATGTTAAATGTGTTATGGTGCTCCAAAGCTGTTTCTAAAATATATTGAAATCTCAAATGACAATAATATATCTACAAACATAACTAGATCAATATAAATACCCCGTAATATGGCAGTAGATTCCCAGTAATATGGCCCCGGCTAATCCAACACCCCTTGTAATCTGACATGGCTAATGTTGATACACATGATTGAGCATGTTACAACTTGTACGCACCAGCACTACATATTGTGCTCGACGCTAGGTATTGTATCGATTCTGAATATTCTGATTGCTTAGTTTGAATTTAACTACATGACGTGATAGCAGTGACACCTAGCATGCATTAATTATTTATTGCTTATTCATTATGAATTCCTTTTAAGTACCTAGTAATGTTGTCACAAGTTCAGAAATGTAGACGAGAAATGCTGACAATGAAAGAAAATTGTGATATTTAAAGGCCCATATTCACTTTGATTAGTGCGAGTGCAGGTGCGTAGTGCAGGTGATCAATGATTGGTAGAAAATACGTGTGCACCGCGAATTCGCTATCTACACGTATTTTCCATAAATCGTGGATCACCTCACTTCACACCTGCACTCGCACTAATCAAAGTGAATACGGGCCTTTAGACCGCCTAAATCTTATGAATCTTTCAGTAAATTTGACACACATATGTAATGAAGTATGATTTGTACTTCCGAGTATGTATGTATAACATAATATCTTAACATTGGATCTGTCATTTGTCAGATTACAAGGTAATTGCTTGTAAAAATTCCGAACTTTGGGAACTTCCGAAAATTGGAGGTCTTAGGCAGTAGTACTCTATAATCCGACAAATTCGCTAGTTCGACACAGCCCTGCAAAATGTTTGTCGGATTACCGCGATTCTACTGTTTTTTGAGATTTAGGACATTTCCAAGTACATATTAATAATATCTTGACACATCGCACACCAGGCCGTTTGATCCCAGATTAAACAGAATCAATTTAATGAAAAAAACATTGTCAATATATATCCTTGTATTATATGCTTTAGCACACATTTTCAATACAATCAATATTTACAATCTTTACCGCATTACTACACTTGTTAATCTACTGAAAAGGAAGACACGAATGCCCGTCCTACGGGCTAATTGTTTGTTGACAACAGTACTTTCATTGTTAAACTTGATAAAAATAATAAAGACTGAAGCTAACATAATCAATAGCCCTGTAGTCTACAGTCTTGGCTACAGCCTGGTCGAAACGTCAGGCAAATCAAAGGTATGTAATACCTTTTAATAAATGATCGCGGTTATTCCCGTTAAAATAATTAGTATAATTACTGTTATAAGCTGTTATCTGGTTGGATACTGAATTTGAAGAAAACAAAAATTATGAACTTTCGTCAAATATTAGCTAATTCAGAACTAAATGTAATCTTTAATAATGAAAAAATTGAAGAAGTTGCAAATACAAAAAAAAAGGCTTAACAATCGACAATCAACTTAATTGGAAACAATATACTTCACTATTAATTAATAAAAATAGTAAGTTTGCTTTTGCTTTGTATAAACTAAAGAAAGTAGTCAATCAAGCCGCGGCAGTCACTGCATACTGTAGATATGTCGATTCAATACTACGCTACGAAGTCATGTTTTGGGGCAACTCCTGCAATAAGAACATGGTGTTCAAGGCGCAAAAAAGATGCACTATAGCTATTACCGATACACAAATAACTGATAGTTGCAAACCTTATTTTGTATTGTTAAAAATAATGACTTTACCTTGCTTGTTTTGAGACTGCATTATTTGTGAGATGACATGGGCAGCTGTTTCATCTTCCTCCATGCATGCTCTGCATAGAGGGCTGTCCGTTATACCTAGAGTAAAAAGATGTTTGTTTAATAGTGCATGACCAGTCATTGCTCCGATCAGAAGTCGAAGCGGCGGCCTCTTAAGTTGTTTCAGCTTCCGTGACAATCCGGGGTTGATCGTCCGGAGGGCCTCCCTGGTCTGCCTGCAGGTACAAAGGTTGGACCAATATATGTGGTGTTCTACCTTGGTGTTCTGTTGCAGTGTCCGTCGCAGCCATATTGGTTCTGGGCCGACTGCCCTTGTTTCCGATCCGCTCCTTGCTAGTGCATCAGCTGCGTCGTTTCCGCGTGAGTTGCTATGCCCTTTGATCCACTGGAAAGTTATACTATTAGACACTATTAGTAGTACTTACCTCTGTCAGGGCTCTGTGGCATTCGTAGATCAGCCCTGAGGTAGTCGTGTGACTTTGTAGAGCTTGTAAGACTGATCGGCTGTCGGAAAGTATGCGGATGGGGTATTCCGTTACCTTTCTGGAGATGATCGCATGTGCTGCCATTATTATACCCATGCACTCTGCCTGGAAGACTGTGTTGTGGGCTCCTAATGGTGTCGAGATGTGTATGTTTCGGTCCTCAGAGAATGCTCCCGAGCCAGTGCCTGACCTTGTTTTGGATCCGTCCGTGAAGATTCTTAACTCCTTGGGTTTAGTCTTTCTTAGGGATCCTCGTGCAGTTGTATCTTGTACTTTTTGTCGAAGACGAATTGCCTGGGTATTGTGTCAGTTACCGCTTCCATGAGCGGTTCCTTACCTATGGCCTCATAGAGGATTTCGGTGTGTGGTACCCTAGGCGGTCTCCAGAGATTTTGTTTCTTTAGCCGCATTGCTGCAGCTAGATCCTCCTGCCTTATAAAGAGGTGGAGTGGTGGTAGACCTATGATGGCTTCCACAGCCGCAGTCGGTGTAGTCCTCATACAGCCCGTGGCTGCCAGACAGGCCAATCTCTGGAGTCGTTGTAGTTTAGCTTCGGCTGTGGATAGTTTGGTCCGTGGCCACCAGACTATCCGTAACTTACCATTGGTCGGATGACTGCCTCGTAGAGCCACAAAGTGGTCTTGGGGCTTAGTCCCCAGGTTTTACCTACCAATCTTCGGCATTGCCATTATACGACTGTTGCTTTTTCAATTTTGTTGTTGAGGTGGGCGCTCCGGTTTAATCTGTGGTCGAATATTACCCCTAGATACTTTATCTCAGACGAGAGTTGGAGCACTGTATTGAACAGCTTGGGAAGTCGGTAGTTTCCCAGGTTCCGTTTGTTGGTGATCATTACCATTTCAGTATTCCTTGGGTTGACTGACAGTTCCTTGTCCACGCACCAGCGTTCCACTATTGCCAGTGCCGAGCGTGAGACATCGCATACTATACCTGCGTGCATGCCGCTTGTTAATATCACCATGTCATCCGCGTATCCGATGGTATAATGGTGATTGTTGTTCAAAGTGGTGATAAGGTCGTTAACCACTAGGTTCCATAGGATTGGTGAGAGGACGCCACCTTGGGGGCAGCCCTTCGCCACCAGTGCTTGTTTGGTAGCGTCTGCTTCGAGTCTGATGACACTCTGGCTCAGCATCTTGTTTATCATGACTGCATGCACTCCATGCCTTACCAGTGCTGCTGTTATGCTGGTGAATTTCGTTTCGTCGAAGGCTCCCTCTATATCTATGAAGGTGCCTAAGCACATCATCTTGTTTTTGATCGCCACCTCGATTTTGGTTGTGAGCGCATGAAGTGATGATTCTGTCGATTTACCTGTGCTGTAGGCATGTTGGTTCGGGTGTAGTGGTGCATTTGTCAGCGCCGTTTCCCTCAGGTGCCTGTCGCATAACCTCTCCAGTGGTTTTAGGAGGAAAGAGGTTAGGCTTATTGGTCTGAAGGATTTGGGATCCGAGTAGTCGGTTTTACCTGGTTTTGGTATGAAGGTTGCTCTGACATCTCTCCACTGTCTTGTCACACATATCTGTGTGCCAGACAGGCTCCCAGTACGTAGGTTAACCGTTGAGTAAGTGCCTTCCCTCCCCATTTAAGCAGGGCTGGGAAGATCCCGTCCGGGCCTGGAGATTTAAATGAGTCAAAACTGTCGATTGACCATTGCGTTTTATATGGGTCGATTACCTTGTGGGCCAGCTGCCATTCCTCCTCCGTTGGGATGGTTTCTTCATCTGGCCATCCGCCTGGACTGGTTATTTCACAGTCCGGGAAGTGTGTTGTTACCAGAGTACATTCTGCCTCTTCCGCCGAGGTGGAAAGAGTAAAAAAATACTGTCAATTATATTTTATGAAAAGGTACTATATTTTACTCCGAATAAATCGAAAATAAAGAAATAAATCTTTTACAACTGAGCAACCAAATAAGGCGGCCTTCCCGATCTTTAAAAAAACTTTCCCTTGTTTCCCTTGTTGTTCCCTTGGTTGCCTGTAAGATATTGCCTTAGAGCGATAAGGCCGCCACTTGTAGGTACATACTTTATAATAGTTTTAAGTTAACCTTGTAATTACATAAGCTGGTGTACAATGAAGAGATTTATTATTATTATTTCCCCTAAAATTCTGTAAGCTTCCACATATCACTCCAGACAAATTGATAAAATGCCGACGCAGGCCAATAAAAAACAAGAGATAATTGACTGACTGGCTCCAACGTCATGGCGAAAATGTGGATAATACTTTATTAAAAGAACAATTAGTGAATATTTTAAAATCGAAAAAAGCCTCCCTAAAATATATATTACCGACGAACCGCCGTATCATTGCCAGTATAATCAACGCCAAACAACTTGAACAAAATTTTACGTGGTGGGGCAATGTTTGCGAATGTACACTTACGGACAAAAAATACACTTGCTTCTAAAGAAGTTCATATGATTGTACCGTACTATACCTACATTATGTTATTTGTTTAATCTTTACTTTTTACACAATTGACAAATTTAAAACTATAGATTTATTCAAGTTATTTGGCTGGTTACCTATACAATGCTATAAAGCTAATATGGGCACAAATCCAAGGATACGCCTCTCGAAACAATACCCATCCCCCTTTTACGGCAAACAAGATGTCTTATCTTTCTATATATTTTTGGCTTCGCTCAAAAACTCGCAGCGAGGCATAGCAACGCATGTCGTGACGCTCCATCAATGTTTTACGTTTGTCCGATTTTTTATAAGAAAATCCAATTTCTTTGAAAACCAAGCTTAATGATGATTTTTGGCAATGGAACAAACCACATTCACTCACGTAAAGAAACAACAAGTTTTTTAAGTGTTGGAATTTCTTTGCGCAAGTAATAGTCATATAAGTATATGAAGGCGAATAGCGTCAGCGGTCTGTCATATTTGAAAGTTTTTGTTGTATTTGTCTTTGTTCAAAACATAATATATATATGCGATCGATGTCATTACTTATTTGGTCACAACACTACAACTATCAAATTAGAACTGTCATTGAGAAAATAAAAAAATGGAAATAGTATAGCTAATGGAATTAATAAGCCAACATTAGAAACCACACTGCCATAAAACATACTTAATTATTTGTAAATACTTCAACTCTAGAATTATAGAGCCAAAGAGTGAAAGATTCTTTGTGTTAGATAGCTCAGTTATTGAGGAAGGCTATAGTTATTGTAAAACCGAGATGTGTGTGATGTTAAGTATGTCCTTCTAGCGCCCTTTGTGCAAGGTGTATAAAAATAAAGATGTCAAGTCCGTTCACTCTGATTTATTAATACACGGTAACAATTACATAATAGTTAATATTACACGACAATGTACTGGGAACGACTATCTACTACGGTTTACACGGTGCTCAGCTCACATAAAATCACTGACGACTACAATATGTGTGTGTACCTACATCATTTCCCCCCTTTTCCTTTTTTTTACAAAAAAATAATCCCGAATCTAAAATATAAACTTTAACATAATACAATAATATTGGGTCTGATGTTATGAAACATGCTGTATACAAGTAAAATTTTAACAAAAACCGACTTCAAGATTCGACTTGATTTCTCTTGGATGCCATCATCAGATCTTAGTGATTTTATCATGGTACCACCGTTGGGATATCTCCTTTCTATTAAAAAAATAATCATCAAAATCGGTTCATAAACGACGAAGTTCATAAACAAATCGGTTCATAAACACACATAAAAAAAAAACATATATACGGTCGAATGGAGAAACCTCCTCCTTTTTTTGAAGTCGGTTAATAAAACAAGATTGTACAATGTTTACATTTATGTAGTACACTTAATTACGTATTTGCCACAGCCGAAGGAGTTTGAGGGGACCGTTCTCCTTCTGGGGATACCAGTGGAGTGGACGGGCTGGCTGGGACTTCGCGCTCCGTTTCCGTACCGGTCCCAGTTTCGCTCCCTTCACTATATTTGGTGCCCCTCCTAGATCGCGCAACCTTGGTGGGTCTGGTCTCTTCCGCTGGTCCCTTCGGCTTGCGCTTTCGGTATTGGGAAGGCCGCGAGGAGACAGAGACAAACGACGAAGTATCGCTATCGCCAGAATCTCCCCGCTGCCCTTCCATCCCTTGGCCTTCTACAGGCTCAGTGGCTGGGCGCTCGATCATTGGCGCCCGCCGACTTCTCGTTACCCGTTCGCCTGACTGGGCGCGGGAAGACGCCGAACTCGGCGTTCTGGGACGCACAAAACTGGGCGTGTGCGACCCAATGGTTGTGCCCGGGCTCGGACACCGCTCTAAACGCAACTGTGCCCCCCCAGAATACGGTGGGCTGAGCACTCCGACTTCAGTCGTAGTGCCGAGTGAAGTCGGAGTGCCGAGGGACTCTCCGACCGCGGCGCGGTCGTTACCCTCCTGGAGTAGTTTATCTTTTTTGGTCGCGTTCATTTTTGATTTGCTCTTTAACGTGAGCTCACGTTTTGTTGCCCTAGTGACTGGGATACCCCCCCAGCCGTTAACCTCCTCGCCGGGCTTCCTCAGCTTGGGTTAGGGGTAATTTTTTATAGAGGTTTTCTTCCTCTTGACCTTCTCTACCCTTCCCCCCCGTTCGAGAAGGCCCCCGCTCCCGATTTTTCGGTGTCTACGGGTTGGGCCGATCGGTTGCCGGAGTTCAGCAGTGACCCCCGCTAGATGCTCCAGTGGAACTTCAGACGGCGGTCCCGTCGCCCCTATGACGTCGTCCTCTGACGTAGCCCTCGCACGTGTCCTCTGCGTAACAGAGGGGCGCGTCGAGAGACAACTCTCGGCATGTGGCTTCGGCCACTCTACCCTTATGTTTTTTTTTTCTTTTATAGAGGTATTCTCCTCTTGACTGCTCTCCTAACTAGTTAACTAAGGAGATAGTCACCGCTCCCGATTAGTCGGCGTCTACGGGTCGGGCCGTAGGGATGCCGGTGTTTGGCAATTAAATGACTGTCGTTCCATTCAGAGCGTAGGTTCCGGCGACAGTCTCGTCGTCCCTCTCGTGGCCATTGGGCCACTCGCCCCGTGCCAAAAACCACGTTAGACGCGCCAGTAACATGAGGTCGCGTGTTGCACCTTCCGCGTGCAACTGCTGGTCGTTGCATTGGACGCCGTGGTTTGGTCTTTGGAAGGCATTAAGTCGAGTCCTATAAGACCATCGAAATAATCGTGGAACTTATAGACAAAGAAACGTATATTATCCGGGTCATTAAATTCGTTAAAGCACGGTAGTGTTATAGAGTAGTTGTTTCTCGTAGTAGCGTGTACATTAGTTACTTCAAATGGATCGTAATTTAAAGGAATATCAGGTAATAGTTTTGAACGGCTTCCGGGCTTAAGAATGATTGGTTAGCACCGGTATCGATAAGTAATTTTAAAGGAGGATTTGATATCTGAATAAATGGTAACTGTCTCTGTGCTTGTAAGTTTATTTCTATCTTAGCTTTTCTAATTTCTGATCCGTCCGAATTTGAATTGGCACTCTTAAGGTTATCGTTTGAATTGTTATAAGAGTACTCTAAAGGAAGATCATGGCCTTGATACTGTGTTTGATTCGTGTCATAGTCATCATAGGGGGTATAGTCATTGGTATGTGAAAAGTAGTCATAGTCAGGGTTATAGTTGTGGTCGTAATAATAGCTATCATCGTAACACTCATTAAAGTTTATCTCACGAGATTTAAAGTAATTATTAGGTGGTGGATTGCCCTGGGTACGCCAGTCATGTCTGCGGATTCCTCCTGGAGGTGGCATCGGCCTGGGATTAAAGTGTTCTATACCACTCATCGGTCCGGGGCCAGGTGGCTGACTGGGTTGAGTTCTAGGTGGCATCCTAGACGTATTACTTCGAAGATTATAATTTGGAGGCCTAGCACTAAACATGTGTTGTGTGTGTGTGGGCATACGTACCTGTGGTGAGGGCTGATGCTGCATAGGATTCATCCTGAACCCTTGTGCAAACCTAAAAGGTTGCATCGGCTGAGGTGGCGGCCTATTTGCTACGTGTGAAGGCCAATATGATGCGGTTGGGCTATGGCTATAGTTATTTGAAAGTTTCGGGGTATGTACAGGAGTAGAGTGGGTGACCTTAGGGGTCGGCTGTAATTTACTAGCTATGTCATTGCGCTGCTGCAAATACAATATATTCATTTCCTCCTGAACATATTCTAAAGCTTTCTCAATCGTGTCAGGTCTCATACACCTAATGCGTGAACCTAGAGGTTCCTGTAAACCCCTTACAAACGCTTGCATGGTTAGTTTTCTGTATAAAGTGCGCTTGGCTTCAATAGTAGTGAATATTGTCTCGTGAAGGCTAATATATGTAATAATTGTACTAAATAGCGTCTGACAGTGGTCAAAAAATTTCTGTGGTGATCTTTGTCCCTGGTTGGCTAAAGAGAGGTCATTATAAAGGGCAGTTTCATCCCTTTGGTCTGCAAAATTATTGATTAATGCATTCCGAACGTCTAGCCAATTATCAGATATGCCATTTGAATTTATAATACTAGCGGCGGGGCCTGTGATTTTATTTAAAATTCCATTTATCAAGCAAAGGTTCGATAACTGATCGCAGGGTTCCGTACTAAGGTAGGTATATACTATTTGGTCACATAACTTAATAAATCGGGTAAGTATATGTGGGTTCCCGTCGAACTCCGGTACAGGGCGTAAAGCCTTAAAAATTATGTCCGGGGTGCGCTCCGTCATTATCTTAACTCTAGGTAATTGATTTAATTCTAAACTATAGTCTTCTAAATTCAAATTCCTACCACTATCTAGTTGTACTCGCCGACGAGTCTGGCTCGATGCAGACTCTCTAATACGGGAGTTACTAGGGTGGAAAATTTTGAAGAATAAAAAATTATTGATTTAAGTAATTCTAAACTATAATTATAATCTTTTAAATCCAAATTCCTACCACTATCTAGTTATACTCGTCGACGAATCTGGCTCGATGCAGACTTTCTAATACGGGAGTTACTATGGGTGGAAAATTTTGGGAAATAAAAACTTCAAGGTAAAGGAATAGCAACACAAGAACGATTCTGTGCACTCACCCTTTCATTCCGTTTCGCCGCGTATCAATGTTCGGATACTCTTCCCAGTGGCTGCAGCTCTCGTAGATTCTGGATACTCGTACAGTGGCTTGAAGGCCGCTCGGGCTGCTCGCGAACGCGGATTTCGATATTAGAGATCTTTATAGCTCGCGAAACGACCCGCGAGTATCCTACCGACTGCGCCAATTACGTATTTGCCACAGCCGAAGGAGTTTTATAGAAACGAAATAGAACTTGAAGTTAATTTAATAAAATATTATAAAAATTACATTTAAATTATAACTAATTAGTCTAAGTTGCTAACGCGATGTTGGCTTAAAAGTAAGTGTGCGTAGAATGACAAATCTTAAATACACACATCAAAAGTGCCTAGGGATCAACATATATTTTTGCAATAACTTTTCTCCTGATTGATATTAATTAAAATGTTCTTTAAGGATTCATCAAATAAAGTGTTTTCGTTTGTCACAGTAACGATAAACCAAGTCACCTTTGCATTAATAAAGAAATTTGCCATTTTCCTAATAAAGGGATTTTTGACATTTGAAGCACTAACATTAAAGTTCGAAAAAAAGACTGAAATAACAGTTTTCTTTAAAAATTTATTAGGTAACTTAAACAATTAATAATCCGTGTTTCTACCGCGAACACTAACAACACAAGAACATCGGTTTGGCATACTCAAAATGAGTTCATCCAAATCACGCTGTGGAATGGCCGCCCATGTTCGTTGCAACAACAAAAAAAGGTCTTCTTGCGACTGGATACCCTCCATATTCGGCAGAGCTCTTCTCTGTAGCATATCCCATGCATGCTCAATCGGGTTCAAGTCTGGCGACTGAGCAGGCCAGGGCAGGACATTGATGTTAGCTGCGGCGAGAGTCTGTCTTACAACTCTTGCGGTGTGCGGTCGTGCATTATCGTGCATTAACTGAAATAAGGGACCGATTTGCACTTGTAGAGGAACGATGACGTCTGATACAATCGTCTCAGCATAAATTTGAGCGTTGAGGTTGCCTCTGATCCAAATCAACTCAGTTCTTCCGCCGATCCAAATATCCGCCCATACCATAATGGTTCCACCACTATAAGGATGGACTTCCTGGCAGGATTTTAATCGCTGTTGGCGTCCAGGGGTTCTCCAGTGTCGTATACGTTTTGTATCCGGTCTCATACCAAAACGAGACTCATCAGAAAAGCACACGAAACGCCATTGTTCTTCTGCCCAATTTCTGTGTTCAAGAGCCCATTGATATCGAATCCTACGATTGTGCATTGCTATAGGTGGTACCCGTAGCGGTCTTCGGGAATGAAGGTTCACTTCATGCAAGCGGTTTCTGACTGTTTGGTCGCTAATTAAGTTCCCTGAAGAGTGATGAAGCCTAACGGCTAACATCATGGCGGTTATTGTTGGAGCTCTTCGAGTTAAGATTTGAATGTATCGGTCTTGTCTCCGTGTGGTGCAGCGATACCGTCCTCCATGGCGCTCAGCCACGGTACCAGTGCTTCGGTAACGTGCCCAAAGTCGACTGATAACACTCTGACTTGTATTCAGAGCTAAAGCCACAGTACGTTGCCGGGAGCCAGCTTCTATCATTCCCACGGCTCTGAGCATTTCTTCCCTGCTTAAATGACGTCGCCGCTCCATAATAACGTTGGTTTTAATCAGTAGTAGGGAAACAGTAGCACTAATAATGTCTTCAATGCGTTGTATGTTTTTATAGGGAAAATATTGACAGCTGATTTTCATCTTTTACTCGAATTTGATTGACAGTTCCTGATTCAAATTATGAAATGCACCAAAAAGGATCCATATAAATTTATAAAATCATAAATTTATTACAAAGCCACATCTCAATCTCAAGAAATCCGCATCAAAATGCTTGATCCCTAGACACTTTTGATGTGTGTATATATACTATAATAATGCTACGTCGGCGCCTCGTGCCAGTGACGCGGTGTTGATCTTATAACAGGCCTTTGTTCTCCATGTTCGTAATGCTGTCATCGCCTTCGTGGCACCGTTGATCTCATAACAGGTCTTTGTGGTGTGTTCTCGTAATTATGCGTCGGCACCTTGTGTCATGGAGACTGCAGCGTTGGCATATTGGACGAGTGCGTGATCTAACAATAGCCCTTTGTGGTATCGTATGTAACAACTTCCATGCTCGCTATATGATGTCTTTGCAACATAAGCATTTCTGCTCGACTCTCTGAGTACAATGTAAGTTTATAAAACAATTATGTATTTAAGTTTTATAACTTTCAATTATGTCCAGCAGTGGACATTTTTCGGCTGAAATGATGAACTTTCAATTAATGTTGAATAACAATATTATGTATGACCTACGTAAGTTTTAAACATCAAAATATAAAAATTTATAAAAATTTAAAAAATGTAAAAATAATATATATCTAAGTTTGAAAAATATTTTGTATAAAATCATTCTAAATACCATCTTATGTAAACAATAAATCTTTGAAAAAAAAACTTTACAATCTAACACATTTTCGCTTCTATTACAAAAAAACAAACAACTTTATCATGAAGTATTACATTCTCTTGTAACCCTAGTGCACCAATTATTTAAAACACATAAAAACTTGAAAATGTTTTTACTAAAAAACATAACTAACTCAATGCTAAGGGTAGTTGATTAAGGAACATGCTCTGCAATATTTAATTAACAGCACTATGTGCTCGGCAGCATTCCCTTTACCAACACCGCGAGTGTCTATCACAATAGCCAATTTTATACGGAATTACATCATAGAAAAAAAAAATAGGTGGTTGTTCCACCTTAATGGTAGTGGATAGTGGAGGACTGACACTTTTACTCACTTCATAACGTAACCAATTTTCAACTTTTTTCTTACATCGACGGCAGCATCCGAAAAAAATTGCCATCGCCAGCATAACTGCCATAATGGTCAAAATAATACCAAATGTTCTCAACTTATCTTGGCCTTACGGCCTCGTGATTGTTTTCCAACGTCTGGTTGATAGTTACTGCGTTGTCAGCTTGAGACTTACTTGCGTACGTACCCATCTTATGGTTGTAGATAGGTCTTTTTAACCGACTACCAAAAAGGAGAGTGTCTATGTTCCACTGTATGTATATTTTTTTTGATAATGTTGATAGCTAACAGCCAAATTCACGAGTACCACGGTGATGAGACTTAGAGATCAGTTATCCTGATGAATGTAAGAATATTATATAATACCATTTATACTCACAATTTGCTGATTCTGAAGTCCTCATTCCAGTTGTTTATGTAAAATCTTACTTTAAGTAATCTAAGCGAAAAATAAAATAAAACTGTTCTTAATAAATCAATGACTTACGTACATTTTTCGTTACCTGAAACGTACTGGTTTCTTTATAACACGACCTCGACGCGTGGTGTAAGTATCGGCCGTTTGTTTATCTACTGACTGCCTTTCATTATTCGAATTGAAATCGCTTGTGCTCTCGTACTCATTATTAAGTATATAGGCTGGCTTAAGTTTGTCGATGGAAATGTAACTTTTTCTATTTTGCAACTGTACGTAAAAACTTTACCTTTTCTCTCTAAAACTTTAAATGGACCTTCGTAAGGAGGTTGAAGTGGCCTCACACTATCAGTCCTTACAAAAACATAATTACATGTCTCTAAATCTTTATGTACGAAAAATGTTTTACTTGAATTATCATTACGTTTTATAGATTGAAACCTTCTGAAGTTTCTTTAAATTTATGAATATAACTGTCGATATCAGAACACTTCGAATAAAAATCACTTTCATCGAATTAATCGCTCGGTAACCTTATACTTGTACCATACGTCAAGTTTGCCGCGCTTAACCCAGTGTCTGTCCTTCTTGCAGAACGTAATCTAAACAAAACAGTAGGTAATTCCTCGATCCATGAATTAGAGTTTAATCGAGCCGTGAGTGCGGCCTTAAGTGATCTATGCCACCTTTGACGCCTAACAATGACATTAACTCATTGAATAAGTTACTCTCAAACTGTCTGCCCTGATCGCTAGTAAACTTAATCGGACATCCAAAACGAGTAATCCAACCTTCATATAATGTTCTGGCTACTACTTCCGCTGTCATTTCTTTAATCGGAAAAGCTTCAGGCCAATGCGTAAATCTATCTATTATAGTTACTAAATATCTATGCCCTTCTGAAGAAATAGGTAACGGTCGACTATATCAATGTGGATATGTTTAAAACGACCTACTGTGCCAAACTGCTCTAATTTTGACACAGTGTGTTTTTGTACCTTAGATTTTTGACAATTAATACATGACTTAGACACCACTTTGTTATGTCTTTATTCATGTTAGGCCAAAAAAATCTCTTTTGAATTAACTTTCTAGTACCTCTCTCTAATACCTGGATGACTTAAATTATGTATTGAGTTGAAAGCTATATGTCTAAAATTACTTGTTAGGTATGGGCGAGCTGTCGATGTTGACATTTCGCAATTAACATATTCATTCTCGTTAGGTAACTTGATCTTTTTCAATAACAACTTATTATTTTCATTGTTTAATAATATTACAAGCTCGGTATCGCTCGCTTGGGCGAGCGCTAATTCTTGGTAATCTAATATTGTGGGACATGTTATTGTCTCGACTCTAGACAAAGTATCAGCAACTATGTTCTCACTTCCTGCGATATATCGAATGTCCGAGGTGAACTCACTAACGAACAACAACATTCGAGTCCTAAGCTGAGTCTCTTTATCACTACCCAACTTTTTAACCGACTTCCAAAAAGGAGGAGGTTCTATGTTCCACTGTATGTATTTTTTTTTATGTATGTTCACCGATTACTCCGTCAGTTGTAGACCGATTTTGAAAATTCTTTTTGTATTCGAAAGGGTATGCTCCCGAGGTGGTCCCATTGCCACCATATCAGGATCTGATGATGGGATCCCAGGGAAATCGAGGGAAACCCTAATTTTTTATATTCACATACTATGTTTTTGGTACATTTTCTGAAGTTACACCGGTATTTGCGTCTGGTAGTCATCATTTTATGATGATGAGCTGATGATGTAAGGTACAACTCCTTAACGGTTAGGAGTTGGAGGATAAATCTTTAAATATCATATGTATATGTGTTACCTTTAGTCGTATTCTTTCAAATTATTTAGGTAAGCTGATGATGGAAGGTGGAAGGTACAACTCCTCAACGGTTAGGAGTTGGAGGATAATTCTTTGAATTTCATACGTATCTAAAGACCTTTAGTCGTTTACTTTCAAGTTATTTTGGTGAGCTGATGATACAAGGTTAAACTCTTTAACAGTTAGGGATTAGAGGATGATTTTAATATTACACGTACGTATAGACTTTAATTTGTATTCTTTCAGTTATTCATATGGATCGTTTTAATGAGCCTCCATTAAGGAAGGAATTTTGGAATTTCTACCCCTAAGGGGGTGAAATAGGGGTTGAAAGTTTGTACGAAAGTCCCTCATTTTTTAAGTTAGAAACATGAAAATTTATCTTTGGGCTACTGATTAAAAATGAGTAGATATGTATTTAACATCGAGATATTACGTACTACGTACTAGAGGAGCCACTCAAAACCAATTATATGTTCCGTTTATATTTGAATTAAAACTAAAAAGCGCTGCAGCGCAGCCAAACAATAATTAGTAGTCTAATCCAACAGTATTAACAAGCAGCGCTCTATCGCATTCGAGCTGTAGTTTCCTCGCGAGCGAAATGTCATAAGCGCCGTGATTTTCATGGCGCTTACGCGTTTTGGCCAACGAACTGTTGCAAAGATTCGCTTTTATAGAGTAAGCGCCAAACAAGAAAGCAGAACGGATAAATAGCTTTATACCTACGAAGCTTTATTAGGAAATTCACTTTGAGTAAATAGTACTTCAATAGCTTTACCAGTTTCAGTTTTTTTGTAGAATTCATCGAGGTATAAAATATAAAAGCCGAATATTCAATTTTTAAATTATACTTTAATGATAATTTAAATATAATTATTGCAAAAAAAATGTTATGGGTTATTTACGAAGCTATTTTTAACAACATATTATTTTTCCTTATCCAATTAAATACGTTAAATACGTTGTGCATTTAACGTCAGTTAATTCTACCTAAATATCACTTCTGTATGTTTTACTCTAAGTACTCTATGTCGAATGAGGCAACAATGGCGTCTTAAAATATTTTGTTCGAATTTAATTTTAAAACAATTATATCTAGTTAATTACTGGTGAAAAGTTATTCGTTTGTATTTCTCCGTATTCCTTGTATTATTACTGCAATATCTCAAGACACAAAATGGCATAATTCACGAGTTTTAGAACGTTTTTAAATGTAAACAATCACACGCTTAAGCCACCGCTTCATCAGAGTGTAGCTAGCAAGCGACTGAAGGAAGTGCGGCGCATGCGCCGCAATTGCATGGAACACCGCACTAATGAGTGGCGTCTTCTCTATACATTATATCTCGATGGTATTTAAGCTTTTCTGGATATTTTACCCCTAAAAGGGTGAAATAGGGGTTGAAAGTTTGTGTGGAAGTCCTTCATTTTTAAGTTAGAAACGTAAAACTTTATTTTTGGGCTACTGATAAAAATGAGTTTTAACGAATTACGTAGCGTTTCTGGATATTCTACCCCTAAGAGGGTGAAATAAGGGTTGACATTTAATACGTCTTTTTAAACCACTAAAGTTATTTGCATCAGCAGAAATTTTATGAAATAGTTCAACTTACTACTTACCTACGAGATTGTTTGCACTAAAAATTGAAAAATAAAAACTTTTTATAAAAAAAAACCGACTTCCAAAAAAACAACTTCCAATATCTCTAAGAGACAAAATAACTAAAAGAATATAAAGAACAAATTAAGGCAATACTTCTTGCCATGACAAAAACAAACCACTAAAAGCTATACACGCTAAAAAGATGAATAAAAATGTTAAATACCAACTTGTCTAATACATGAAACAACCTGTATCGCAGTAATTTTTAGTTTGCTTGGTTCTATTTTACTTTTTTCTAATCGCACCCTCACAAGTAATTCTGATAAACAAAAAGTGGCTAGTGCGAACAGCGAGCGTTGCACGCGCCAATGTATTTGATGCGGGTTTTTGTTTAGCATCTAACGAGCACGATATGCGTTTGTGTAATGTGATTGTGTAATTTATTTATTGTAATCGATGAGCTTGATGCACGGAAAATCTCTAATGAGATTGTGATTGCATTAATTGTAAGCACAAGTAAGTAATTCTTTATTCATTTAAATAGTAGTATTATTAATTATAATGTGTGCTAGGTACCTAAAATCTGTTTGAAGTCGGTGCCAAGCCTCCCTTGGAGGAGGATCCTCCGACCAGGCGAGGTGATCATGCCTGGCGGGCCAACTGTCCAACAGTTGATGTTGGGATGTTGTATATATGATTATCTACGCGAGAACTTTAACTGCGCGATTCAGGATTGGTAGTTTCTTAATTTCCTTCGTTACTCCGTAGTTCAGTGTAACTTCGGTAGATGGCGCTGTAGTATATTTCTGTTGCGCTATATGGGGAGGTCGCCACATCACTCCCCTCCAAGACCGGAGGTCGATATATGCTGAGTCAGCTGTCTGTACCGGGAGTGAGTAGTTCCAGTGAGTCGGAACTGAATGCCGCTAGTCCCAGTGAGTCGGGGCTGAAGTCCATTGATCCCAGTGAGTCGGGATGGCGTGCGGTGCGCGGTGCTGCGGTGAGGTCCCCAGTGAGTCGGGGCGGTTGCTGCATAGTGGCTGGCTGCTGCATAGACGGGAGAGATATGCTCTGCTTACATGAACCGTAGCTGCAATGTGCTGTGCCTAGACGCTAGAGGCTCCCATGCTCCTGCTCTTAGCTGCTGTAGGACTGCGCCAATGGCTTTATCGGAAGCATCCGTGACTAACGCCAACTTAGCGTTGCAGTCAGGATGAGCCAACAGTGCTGCTCGGCAGAGGCTGTCCTTGCAGTTCCGGAATGCCTCGTACTCCTCGGGTGAAAAATGGACTGGGTGTGAACCCTTAACGGAGCCAACGAGGAGAGCATTTAAAGGTGCCTGGTAGGTAGCTGCGCCTGGAATGAATCGTCTATAAAAATTTAGCAACCCAAGAAACCTGCGTAGCTCTCTGACAGTCTTCGGTGCTGGGAAATTTTGAATTGCCTCGACCTTCGAAGGTAGTGGATTGGTACCTTTGGCTGACACGTGACAGCCTAAGAAGTTGACCTCCGATACTCCGAAGACACACTTAGAGCTCTTGATGACCATACCGTACTCTCTGAGTCTGGTGAAAAGCTGACGTAGGTGGTGCTCGTGGGTCTTCTGGTCTTTTGTGAAGACCAAAAAATCGTCGCAATATGCGTACGTGAAGTCGAGGCCCCTGAGCATTTCATCCACGAAGCGCTGAAACGTCTGTCCGGCATTTCGAAGTCCAAACGTCATGAATGGGAATTCGAAAAGACCGAACGGCGTTGTGATCGCAGTCTTCGGGATATCCTCTGGATGTACGGGGATCTTATTAAAAGCTTTCACCAGGTCAATCTGAGAGAATACGGTACAGTCAGACAGGCTATGGGCAAAGTCCTGGATGTGCCTGATGGGGTACTGGTCAGAAATGGTTCGGGCGGTCAACATCCTGTAGTCGCCACAGGGACGCCAACCGTCATCTTTCTTGGGTGCGAGGTGAAGAGACGAAGACCAAGGTGACTCAGACGGGCGACAGGTACCGTTCTGTAACATCGAGTCCAACTCCGCCTTGGCTATTTGTAGTTTGTCCGGGGCCAATCTGCGCGGTGTGCACGATACTGGTGGCCCTGGTGTAGTACGTATGTGATGTACTGTGTTGTGTTTAATATTGCGGTGTATACCGTGTGGGCGGGTGATGTCGGGAAATTCCCGTAGTATGTGAGTGTATGCGGAATCACCAAGACTCACCCTCACCGAAGAGACGCCATCAGAACGACGAACAGGCAACGCCGGGGCGGAGAGCGTAGTGTAGTTGTCGATGAGGCGTTGGTTCCTGCAATCAACCACTAAATTATAAAAGGATAAAAAATCCACGCCTATTATCGCCCTCGTAACGTCGGCAACACTAAATCGCCAAGTGAAGTCACGGCGTAGCCCTAGGTTTAACGACACATTAACATAACCGTAGGTAGATATCGGTGTACCGTTAGCCGCACACAGTTGGTAGTTCGTTTTCGAAAGTCGCTTCGATATTGCCGATCGGGGGTAGACACAGAGGTCGCTACCGGTGTCGACCAAAAACTGCACCTTCGACCTTCGATCGGTGACAAATAAGCGACCAGCACTCGGACAATCATGGGTCGCCATCACTGATTGCCCCTCACATTTCCCGATGGGGGTAGAAATTCAAATTCAAGGCGTAGCGCTAGCGTAGAAATGGTTTCACCGTCAGGGTACCTCAGTGCTGCCATCTGGCCGCTATTGCCATTCTTCGGAGTGATGTGTGGAGTTTACACTTTACTGTGTACCGCGTGGCTGTTGGTGTGCTGGCTGCAATGGCATGATCTCCTCCGCATACAGTACTGGATCGGAGGCGTCGCACTCCTCGGAATGGTGGAAAGCGCCACGTACTATGCCGTATACTCGAATATAAATAGCACTGGATACTTCAATGCAGAAGCGTACATGTTTGCTGAGTGGGTGTCACAGAGTACAATGTATATATTATAGATAGAGAGTCATCTTGGCGCTGTCAATTGTCCCCGATCTTTGGCGCCATCTATTAATCTTGACCCGTAAACTACATTACATGTTTTACTCACACATACGTAATCTAATCTTTGTGTGCTACAACGTTTAATAAAATTGGTTTACGTATGTCTACACTACCTAATTCTTAAAAACACAGTTTTTGTTTGTAATAATTTATTTGCGTGAATTTTAAAAAAATACTATTATTAGATAACAAAAGCTGCGTTTTTGAGAAGTAGTGTAGATTACAAGAAAGGAAAGTGGTAAATAAAACGAATTATTTTATTTCTTTGTTTTATTATGTTTGTGTTTATTAAAATATTCTTGAGGCATTTTTCACATCGTCATTCCCTTCATACACAATAATAATTAATAATTAAAAACAATATTAGCAGATTCTAAATTGATGACTCAAGTTTATGGTCCTGATTGAAATTTCTGCACAACATTGTATCAAAGCCATGTTTTTTTGGACAACATTTTCCAAATGGCTTGCATACCTTGAATGCGTAGTCTTAGTGACAAATGTAGTAGGCCGCCAGCGTGTGCGTTCAGGTTGTGTTTCTGAAAATGAAATCAAAATATCTTTAATTTTCTTAATGCTAAATGCAACACTTTAGTATTGTCTAATCATCAAAATCTGTTCATAAACGACGATGTTATCCGCGAACACACATAAAAATATATGTATATACGGTCGAATCGAGAACCTCCTCCTTTTTAGAAGTCGATTAAAAATAAATAAAATTGGGAGTGTCTGTTTGTAATATTACAAGTAAAATTATAACAAAAACAAAAACCGACTTCAAGTTTCGACTCGATTTCTCTTGGATGCCATCATCAGATCTTAATGTCCTTATCATGGTACCACCGTTGGGACATATCCTTTTCATTAAAAAAAGAAAATCAAAATCGGTTCATAAACGACGAAGTTATCCGTGAACACACATAAAAAAAACATATATACGGCCGAATTGAGAACCTCCTCCTTTTTTCAAGTCGGTTAAAAATACCGCTTTTACTTAATGCATATTGTACACTTATGTGTACACGATACATAGACCAAAATAACATTATTTTTTCAATTTTTGTCTGTCTGTTTGTTCCGGCTAATCTCTGGAATAGCTGGACCGATTTTGACGGGACTTCACTGGCAGATAGCTGGTGATAAAAGGAGTAATTTAGGCTACTTTTTAAGACTAGCTTTGTCCCGTGGCGTTACCCGCGGTTGTTGTTGTACCGCGGGTAACACCGCGGGGCTTAGCTAGTCATCTATACAAATGAATAAAATTGGAGTGTCTGTTTGTAATATTAAAACAACCGCTTTTTACTAAATGCATAATTATGTATGTAAGGTATACATGGTACATATACCAAAACAATATTTTTTACAAATCTTGTTTGTCTGTTTGTTCCGGCTAATCTCTGGAATACCTGGACCGATTTTGACGGGACTTTCACTGGCAGATAGCTGTGATAAAAGGAGTAATTTAGGCTACTTTTTAAGACTAACTTTGCCCCGTGGCGTTACCCGCGGTTGTTGGTGTACCGCGGGTAACACCGCGGGGCTTAGCTAGTTATCTATACAAATCAATAAAATTGGAGTGTCTGTTTGTAATATTAAAACAACCGCTTTTTACTAAATGCATATGTATGTAAGGTATACATGGTACATATACCAAAACAACATTTTTTTAGTAAAAATGTTGTTTTGGTATATGTACCATGTAATTTTTTTTTACAATTCTTGTCTGTCTGTTTGTTTCGGCTAATCTCTGGAACGGCTGGACCGATTTTGACGGGACTTTCACTGGCAAATAGCTGATGATAGACGGAGTGATTTAGGCTAAGACTAGCTTTGCCCCGCGGCATTACCTGCGGTTGTCGTTGTACCACAGATAACACCGCGGGGCTCAACTAGTCATCTACGAGTATACAAATAAATAAAATTGGAGTGTCTGTTTGTAATATTAAAACAACTGCTTTTTAGTAAATGCATATGTATGTAGGTATACATGGTACATATACCAAAACAACATTTTTTTAAATTTTTGTCCGTCTGTTTGTTCTGGCTAATTACTGGAACGGCTGGACCGATTTTGACGGGATTTTCGCTAATGATGATACAAGGAGTAACTTAGGCTACTTTTAAGGATTCTGTAACCAAATGGCAAAAAACGGAACCCTTAGAGATTTGTCATGTCTGTCTGTCCGTCCGTATGTCACAGCCATTTTTTTCCCAAACTATAAGAACTATACTGTTGAAAATTGGTAAGTAGATGTATTCTGTAAAACGCATTAAGATTTTCACACAGAAATATTAAAAAAAAAACAATACATTTTGGGGGTTCCCATACTTAGAACTGAAACTCAATTTTCTTTTTCATCAAACCCATACATGTGGGGTATCTCTAAGGATAGGTCTTCAAAAATGATATTGAGGATTTTATTCTAATTTTTTTCTAAAATGAATAGTTTGCGCGAGAGACACTTCCAAAGTGACAAAATGCCCCCTCCCTATAACTTCGAAATAAGAGAATGATAAAACTAAAATAAATATATGATGTACCATGCAAACTTCCACTGAAAATTAGTTTGAACGAGATCTAGTCAGTATTTTTTTTTACTACGTCATAAATAGTAAACCGCAATTTACCTTTCATTCAATCAACTCAAATATAAAAAAATACACTATACACCAAATAACGTAAACGTAACGTAAAAAAGTATATACCAAAAATGTATTTTTTACAATTTTTGTCTGTCTGTCGGCCTGTCTGTTTGTTCCGGGTAATCTCTGGAACGGCTGGACCGATTTTGACAGGACTTTCACTGATATGTAGCTGATGATATAAGGAGTAACAGGCTAGTTTTTTTAGACTAGCTTCGCCCCGCGACGTTACCCGCGGTACGGCAAAAACCGCGGGTGACACCGCGGGACTCAGCTAGTTGTAAATATAATTATATAATACTAGCAGCCGATCCCGGCTTCACGCGATAAACATAGGTATTTAACCAAAAATTTAAATACCGTGGCCGTGAGCGATAAGACCGCCAATTCATATACATACTTTGTAACTGATTTTTTTGTACTATTTAACTTTGTGTATACAATGAAGATAAATAAATTAAAAAAATATTATTAATTATAACACGCTCTTAGCAAACTTTCCAAGCTTAGAAAACTCGGCCAAGTCTCTTTTTGGCAAAATAAATAATCAAAATCATCCGTTTAGGAGCTATGATGCCACAAGAACCCACAGAGAGATATACACACATAGACACATTGATTCACTCGTAAAACTCATACCTAACACGAAGTGTCGTGTCGGAGCTTGATAAAAAATAGCAAATAACCGCGATGTTACCCGCGGTTATTATCATACCGTATGTGACGCCGTGGGGCGAAGCCAGTCTAAAAAAAAGCGGCCAAGTGCGAGTCGGACTCGCCCATGGAGGGTTCCACAGCAGCAAGTAACATATTATAATTTTTATTTTATAATACCAAATTTCGGTGGAAGTTTACATGGTAATGTACATCATATATATTTTTTTTAGTTTTATCATTCTCCTATTTTAGAAGTTACAAGAGGGGGGGGGGACACATTTTACCACTTTGGAAGTGTCTCTCGCGCAAACTATTCAGTTTAGAAAAAAAAAATTTTAGAAACCTCAATATCATTTTGGAAGACCTATCCATAGATACCCCGTATAGGTTTCATAAAAAAAAATTGAGTTTCAGTTCTATGTATGGGGACTCCCAAAATTTATTGTTTTTTTCTATTTTTGTGTGAAAATCTTGCGGTTTTGTTTTGTCTGTGCGGTTCACAGAATACATCTACTTACCAAGTTTCAACATTATAGTTCTTATAGTTTCGGAAAAAAAGTGGCTGTGACATACGGACGGACAGACAGACAGACAGACGGACGGACGGACAGACAGACAGACAGACATGACGAATCTATAAGGATTCCATTTTTTGTCTTTGGCACGGAACCCTAAAAAGTAGCCTAAATTACTTCTTATATCATCAGCTATCTATTAGTGAAAGTTCCGTCAAAATCGGTACAACCGTTTCAGAGATTAGCCGGACCAAGTAAACAGACAGACAAAAATTGTAAAAATATTTTGGTGTATGTATCATGTATACATACATATCCATTTAGTAAAAGCGGTTATTTTAATACTAGCTTTTACACGCGGCTTCGCTCACGCAGACTTTCATCCCCTGATTTTACCCTTAGGGGTGGAATTTCAAAAATTCCTTTCTTAGTGCTCACTTAGGTTATATAAAGAACCTATATGCAAAATTTCAGGATTCTAGCTTCAGCGGTTTGGGCTGTGCGTTAATCTGTGGGTCTGTCAGTCAGTCAGTCAGTCACCTTATTTTTCTATATATATAGAAGATAGATTACAAACAGACACTCCGATTTTATTTATTTAGACCTTTTTAATTATTTTATACACTTAAGTTTGTGAAACATTATAAAATCGAATTGGCTTTTGTCAAAAAATTCACGAACAAAATGTATATTTCTAGCCCTTCGGGTTCTTTAAATGATAGATTTACACTACATATAAAACTTTGATGTAAATAAGATTATCGTTACAACACAAATAAAACCCCGTTGCTTATAAGTAATGAACTGAATAGGCAAAAAACAAATATCACAACATCTATTTATATAATTCGATTGACTAACTGACATTGTTTTGTAAGCTTACTAAATACTTTATGATGCCGTCCTATTTCTGACGCAGTTGAGTAAAAACAAATAAAGCTTTTTAGATTAATGGAACAATTTATCAATTAAAATAATTACTTGCAACAAGAATGATACATACCTGGTTGTAGTAGTGAAGGAACAGCAAGAGCATTCAAATGATTGTTCCTGTTTCTGTCTTGTGGTCTAAAATGTTTATCACACACTTTCCTTCTGAGATAAATTTCATCATCAGTTAAACCACTTAACAATGTTCCGGCCAAATTCCCTCAGGTCTTAAATCGCTGCGGATTTTCGTAGGTTGGGTGATAGAGATAGTGACACCTTAAAAAAATGATTTTATTTTAAATAAATACACACAAATTAGGGCCAATTCCCATGTATCTGATAAAGTTTTAAATAGTTATGTATAATTTGTCATTGCTGGTGATATTTAAATGTATACCTAATACTTATGTCTCTATACGAAACCTAAATCCATAGTTATTTGGAAAATATGTTTAAATAAATCCATCAGGGTTTTTAATACTTTGTGGTGAAACTGGTCCTTATTATACATTTCATAACTGTTTTTAGCTTTTAATGCATTTTACACATAGTTTGTTATACAGAGGGCTTAGAAGGGATCATACCTTTTAAATAATTAAATTGCGAATAAGTCCCACTGTTAAACAAAAACTATTCATTATAGAGTCAGTACTATAATCAACTTGTGCAGTTATTTAGGTCGTCCTTTTCATTCTTTATGGAAAATGATTCAATCCACTCAAGAGTAGCTATTGAGATTTTTGATTTTAATTTTTTGCAGTCTGTTATAATAATTATGTATCTATATGGGAATTCATGTGATCACTAAACAGACACAATCCATTGAATTTCCTGACATTTCAACCAAATTACACTGGCTGTGATCACAGGCTGTCTAAATTTAAAAATACTTCATTGTTTTATAGGTCCGGCAATGTTTTGTCTATGTCTCCTTTATTTTTATTTGTATTATTATTTTTCATAACAATTTTGTATTTGGTATTGTAAGAGCCAACTAAGTAGTAAACTATGCAAGAGAACAGCATGGCAAACAGAAGGAAAACTTAGAACAAAACTCTGGCCAACATGCTATAGTAGGCCAAAGCCTCCTCTACAGAGTGCTCTATATCCACTAGTAGGCTACTAAAGGCTGTTAATTTTGGTGATTCTTTTAGTGTAGGAATTTAATTAATTGTTTGATATTCTATATTTCCTACAAGCATTTACTTTAAAATAAAATATGGTGTGGTATCCCACAATTATTCCATTGTAAATTATGATTAGTTAATTAACATGTTTCCCTTTCGTGGTATGATAATATCGGGTATAAAAGAGACTAAATAAATAACTTATTTATATAAAAATATGACTTTTTCGTTAACTGACATTCAATTGTTTGCTCCAATAAATTTACTCTGGTAATACGTTTAACAAACATAATATTTGCCATTATTACTTAGTAGAGGTTATTGATATTATCATATTAATGAAATTTCATCCTAACCTGTCGTTTTACATCCAAAAACACAACGTCTTGTAGTTGGCAATAAGAAACTTACAAAAATAACTATAACCTCCAAAATATCGTAAAATTGCGAGACACACACAGTAGAATTCTTCACAAGGTCGTAACTAGAAATTTAAATAATAAAGCATTCAAACTATCGCAATTAGAGAATTTTTTAAAAGTAAAGCGTCCAAACCATCGCAAGTAACTGGAACAAGCGTTCCAAATATCGCAAATAACTGGTGGAATTAAACACTAACACGTGGAGCTAACTCAAGTCTAATATAGTTGCGGAGAAAAAATACTCAACGCAAGGAAATTCACTAATAATACCAAAAGAAAACATTAAAAAGTTTTGTATACCGATTTGAAACCAATAAAATCAGTCAAAATTTTTAAAAATGAAATGTTGCCATGGAATGGAAATAAAAGCATACCTAGTTATAAATTTTGGAGGAAAAAAATAACATAAAATAACTCTAAAAAATTATTTAAAAACAAAATCTAAAAATCCAAAGTCACTTTGCATGACTTTGATTTCTAAAACGCTTCCTTGAAACCTATATTAATGAAATTATTCGTCAGAATTATTCAATTCATCATTATTAGCTTCTTACTTATATAATATAATTTCTTTAAAATGTCAGATGTATAATTCACCTCGTCTTCTTAAAGTAAATAATATAGTCTTTCCCATTAAATGCACGATTGGCATCTGGTGTCGAAACCCCACAAGGCGTTGGGTTTAATTAGCATGTTCTCACATTAAAGTAAGATAGGCGTACTTTTATGCAAGGTTGAGACATTACATATTCTATAAATAAGTTCTTGGTTTGTAAATAAGTTTTGTACTTGAGGATTGAAATTATATTTTGATGTAACCCTAAATTTTATTTGTCAATTAAATTACTGAAATGGTTGTAGACTATTGAGTTGCAACACTGAGATTTATTTAAAAAAAAAGTGTGAGTTAAAAATTGAATTAACGCCATCTATCTATAACTTTAAGAATTATGTGTGATCATAAAAAGATTGTAGAGGTAATAGTTAAGGAACAAGAACCATAGAGAGCAGGACCTTATTCGTAAAAACGGCTTATAAGGGACATTCACCCCCGTGGTGGGTGTCAGTAGCTAAGCGGGCCTTAGCGAGAATGCTTGTCATAATTGTATCACGTCGGGGTCACCAATGTAGTAACGTAAATATAATATGTAGGTGTATAGAAAATAAAGTAAGTCCACAGTATACAAGTGAAGGAACGAAAGTTTATTTTGAAATAACACACACAGAAGTTACACTACAATATAGAAGGAGTAAAGTATTAAGATAATAGCAATAACATAGAACAATATAAGGATAATTAAATTAGCGCGGCGAGATAATATGATAACAGCGTTAGGACCGGGACGGTACTGCCTGCCCTCATATTGGCACATATCGTGCGGCGAGTGCGTACAAACAGATTTTGTACGTTGAATTATATAGTTGTTTAACTATATAATTCAACGTACAAAATCTGTTTGTACGTTGGACATTATTTATTTTAAATAGATTTAAATTTTAATATAATATTATTTGATAATAATGAACGTATACAATATAAATAATTTAGACAGTTCACATGTTTGACAAATAATAATAATTAACATAATACACAGAAATAAGTGTAGGTAATAAGTCACTACAGTTATTTAAAGAAATAATTCAGTAAGTCTCGCTAACTGACTTGACGCTAGAAGGCGGCCATTACCGATCTTCGGCATTATTTTACATGTAGCTCCTAAACGACGGCGCGGCCCACTATTGAACTTGGCATGAAGTTTAACCATAACATAATCTTTCTTTTCATGATTAAAAAAAATATTTAAAAAATGCGAACTTCGTCAAAATGAAAAAAAAAATTTTTTTAATTTTTTTTAGCAATTAAAAACAAAAATAAAAATTCAAATTATGAGGATATAAAGATAATTAAATGTAGTATATAACTCAGTGTTCAATTTGTTCCAAAATTACTATATTTGAACTGATAATGACATTCGAAGTACCTCACGTTTACTGAAATCTTCAGAGACTTATATTTTCAAAACTAGGCTTGCAAATACAAAAATACTTCGTATCTGTGCCGAGGATATGTACAGGTATAACAGACTTAAATATAAATGAAATCGGAATCCTGACCCTTTTTTCGTTGTCCGCTTCACGTGAAATGCCTCATACATTAAATGTGAATTCTCTGGCCCCTGAGCTAGTGTAAACTGTATTTCAGGGACCAGTGTCTTCGCCTCAAACTACATAGGTTTTTTTTTTCTTATACCTCCAACGTTATCGGAGCCTGTTTTTATCTAGGTTTCACTTGCATGCTAGTTCTCACTTTTGTGCCTCTCGCACTTCCATGCCTCATACCAGTGTCTTATCTAGCATTCATCCTTTCATTTCTTACGGGTGGGATGCCCGTCTATTAACCTATATTCTATTCTATCTATTTTTGTGTATCTTTATTTATACTCTAATTATACTCTTTCCCATTATTAACACGGGGAAATAAAGTCAACTCAACTACAGTTTTCTCTTTTAACAAGTTGTTCTTATAACTACTTATTCTTAAATACATACTATTTGTTACATTTTAGTTTAACATTTTGATATTTTTCTTTACTTATGCTAATTTTTTCTTACTCTATTACATCTGTTCCTTATTCTATTCTATATTAACATTCAGTTCTTACATTAGTTTAACATTTCTTTTGATGCCCTCTATTGCTACATACTTATTTTCAATTACATTTTTCTGTTTATGCTTATCATTAATATTCTCTATGATATTATGTAAACATTGTTTCTTAAACACTACTTTTGTTCCTCTTAATTACTATTTTTGCCAAAACTACATTGGTTATTGTATGTCAATTACAAAAAGACAATATAAATAACAAAAAAGAAAATAAAATACAAAATAGACAGAAGTAGCACACTCAGGAAACCACACACCTGGCCCGTGTATATATTTGTGTGTGCGCGAGTGCGTCTGTGTGTGCATTTGTTTATTTTATTTAATTCTCACTCCTAGATTATAACAATATAGTTATTTTCACGCTTCAACCAAATGAGGTGCAGTATCAATAAAAAAAAAGTTGCAAAAATGGGAGAGAATGATTCCTGTTGTGATCTTTCATTGTGTGCATTGCGTGCAATGCATCAAAACGATTAGAGCACAGAACAAATGAATATACTAGAAGAGGTGTCGAGCAGCAAGTGCAAGAAACACTGTGTCGCCTAGACGCACACATTAACGATCAATAATATTATACACACATAACGAAGTCTTTCCTGATTCGTCCAAAGGATGTAATGTATATAAGTTCAAAAAGCCACTTACAATGTTACTAAATACAACCTTATACCTTTCAAGTAAGGTAGGGTTTCACTTGCATATTTGTATTCGTGGACAGTTTCTTCGAAAACCTTAGGGATGTGGTGAATTTGACATTTATCGATTATAATTATGTTACAATAATTTTTAAATTAATTATTTATTTGACTGATACTCTGATATCCTTTCATTCTACTTTATAATTTTTTTTGTTGCAAAACATTGCAACTCCCTTATTTACTTAAAATAAATTATATTTTTGTGTGTTTAGGCATACATATTTCAGAAACTTTAAATAAATAAGAAACGACTGCGCATTTTCGCAAGTTCTCTATCACCACCGGTTCTTTGCGTTCACATCGTACAGGAAGCCGTTGGATTAATGGCTAACTAACTTATATTACTAAAAATATGTCACGTTTATTATTTAGTCCAAAGTACTTACATACTATCTTTTTTTAATCAAATCTGTTTTATTTGTCTGGTAGCTGTAAAATTATGCTATATGAAATATTTATAAACTTTTTATTAAAACATTTATTTTCAAATATTTCTCCAAAATAACTTTATACAAAAATTGCGAATTGCGAATAAACAAAATCATATATTGTTTTAAAAACCATAGGACAATATAAATCGTAATACGATACTAAACATAAAATCACTGTAAAAATCAATATCATCGAAAAGTTTAACATTACGATATCGATTGAATTTGTCTACATCCCTATGTCAAATAATTGTAAACATTAAATATTTTCGTGCCAAATGTTTTGAAATATTCCCGCAGGAAACGCAGTTCATTGCGTGCTCTCGTGGCAACTACGCAAATGATACTTAAATTTAATACGTAATGTATGATTATTTCAATAGATTAGAATATAACGGTTTTCATGTGTATTACATAATACTTTTTAGTTTTTTGTTAATATTGCTTAAAAACAAAAGTTTTGAGACTACCGATGATACGATATGTTTCCTATGAGTAAATTGTAGTCCTTGCTTCGTTTTCAGCACGTAATTATCGCACAGTTCGGTATAGCAATAATAATTTACGCAGCTACGTTCCCGACGAAAGTTATACGTGTATTAAAGCGTTCAGTTAATGCCAGCAGGCCTATTAGAGGTATCGGCGCTTAACTTCGGCGCGCCTACCCCGCCTACATAACAATTCTACTTGTTCTGTGGATTAGAGTGTCACAAAATCAATGTATGAAAAAAATTGTTCCCCTTTAAAAGATCAAACAAAAGACCTCAACAGCCAACTTTAAGAGATTTACACAATAACCTATACCGTTTCTTATGATAAACTAAGTTGTTAATGCTGCTATAAGGTTTTGATTTGTTAATTAATTGAACTTCCAACAGTCCGAACAAGTGCAACTACAAGCAATAAACCATAAGAAGAGACTCACCATGCACAATGCCATAGACTTGAGCATGGGACATGTACTAGGGATAGATGAAGACAATGTCGGTGTAGAGCCTCTGAAGTGTGAAGTGAAAGATGAACCAAATGAGGGTGAAGGTAATATTGCAAATTTAAGTATTTGTTGTCTTTACGTGACACAAACATGAAAGAGATCAAAGTCTAGTGAGATGCCTGAAATCTGTGCATGCATTGTAACAAATATTTACGTATAGAACTTGGTGTTGTTTACAGATGTCAGTGAGGATGTTCTGGAAAGCAGTGTCTCTGGGGACGTACCATCTGCAGACTCACGCGACGATTTTCTAAATACTGTGAAGGTTGAACAGATCGGACACAGGACAAGTATGTATACTGCGTGTCTTTATATTTCAATTATATTTTACTAGTGACCCGCCCCGGCTTCGCGCGGGTGGAGTTTAGATGCTCCCGCCGCGTCGACGACACGATTCGTGCATTTTAAATCGGTAATATCTTCGAATATATTCATTTAAATTAGATACAGTAAAGAGTCATTTTCATCTATATTAAATGCACAATGTATTTAATTTACTTAATTGTATAAGGATTAATTCTGTATTGCTTAATATCGCTTCGTAAATAAGCCATTAGATCTCGTAAAAAGAAAGGAATATTTTTTTTTTATTGTGGGTTATCCCTAAGAGGATAGACATATACCGTCGCGGACTTTTTTGTAGACCTTTTTAAGGCGTACAATACTGTAGTACATTATTTTGATCTATCTCGTAGGGTGCAACCAGCGTTTGCAATGTAAGCGCAAAAAAAAAAATTATTACAGATTATTTGCTACATCACATTAAAAACCTCGAAAATTAACAGTGTTTCCATACTATTATTATGAATTTATTATACATAAAAACCTTCCTCTTGAATCACTCTATCTATTAAAAAAAACCGCATCAAAATCCGTTGCGTAGTTTTAAAGATTTAAGCAAACATAGGGACATAGGGATATAGGGACAGAGAAAGCGACTTTGTTTTATACTATGTAGTGATTTTCGGGCATATGATATGACAGAACGCCATCTCACGTCCAATCGCGTGGAGGCTCTCAGGACGGCATGAGGCTCCAGTAAGCGCGCATCCACCGCCCGGTTCGTCAGCGGTGGTCCGAGTGGGAGTTGTCCTCCCGGCCTCTCTTCGCTGCCTCCTTCTGCGAAATGGCGTCTTCGCAGAAGGTTGTGACCACGGTAAAACAGCTGTCGCTACCGGCCATGGAGCGCATGACGGTCGGTAGCGAGAGATCTCCTCCGATGACTGCAGTGAAGTCACAGTGAGGTCAGGCGGGGCAAACCGCCACAGTGTGTGCTGGGCCGAGTCCTCACTGCGGTGGTGGCGGGCGGTCCGCCGATAAACTTCGGCGAATACTTCCGCCCCCAAATCCTGTCCGGCGGTCGCCGATGGTTGGGTGCGAGCTCGCGAGGTGGCGGGCTTGCTAGCCATCGGCTCGCGTGAACAAGTTTGTACTCAGGCGTCTTACAAAGTCATCCAGGCTCTCCACGCGTAGATCCCTGGAGATCGTCTTGTTCCACGCAAAGCGAGGAGCGTTTGCAAGGGTGCGTAGTGTTAGCGACTGCTGCGCACGTAGCCGGCGGCGGTTCGTCTCGGAAACGTGCGCGAACCAGGCCGGGGCACCATAAGTTAGGCGGGTGCGAATGTACGCCTTGTACACACCGAGCTTTGCGCGGAGCGGCAATCGGGACAATAGAACGGGCCGCAGAAGGGAACGCGCGGCACGAACCTGTGCAACGACGTTGTTCACGTAGGGCTTTATGGAGAGGATGCGGTCGATGGTCACGCCAAGGTATTTCACCGTTGCGGACCACTCGATATTCTGCCCCATGAGCTTCAGTTGTGGCAGTGTCACACTTCCTATGTAGATCGCCTGAGTCACGTTGACGGCCAGTCTCCAGTCCTTCAGCCAGCTGGGAAGTGCGTCAAATGTGTGCTGCATCTTGGTAGCTGCGTTGACGCCATTTATCGACGACGCCATGTAGGCCGCGTCATCAGCGTACAGCGCGAGTTTTACGCCTTCGGTGACGGGGATGTCAATTAGATATGTCGTGAAAATTGTCTCGGATGTAATCACTAATAGCAAAGACATATTTTTCACTGTTGATCAGAACAAGACATATGTGACGTCACGTACAAACGAACTCTACCATGATAGCACGATTTAAACTTGTATTAAAAATGAAAACCAAATACTCACTGTGATATTGAAATGAATATATATTATTTAAAGCTCACGGTGGACGTGTGTAAATAAAAACCCAAAAAACCAATTAAAAAGGAACTCTCACGCGGTTTTAGTTTTCAACCCTATTCTTATCAAAAACGTACATGGTAAACAATATAATTGTTAAATCACACCAGCAATTGATAAGACATACATCGTATGCAGATTAGACAGTTTACTTTTAAGTTTTTGCGTCATGTCGAATTTTGTTAAAAAAAACTTACGCAACGAAACCGCAAACAATTTTTTTTCTTAAAAGAATATAAAATTATCTATTAAATGAAATTAATTCAAACTCAAACTCAAAAATATTTTATTCATATATCATTATCATATCATATCATTGCTGCACAGCCACGAGCCAACCAATCATGCGCCGTTCTTACTGATAGCTGCAAGATTTTTTCATTTTTATATTATGACATTGTATTGTTATATTGTATTGTGAGGTCCACTTATGGAAAATAAAATCCAAATAGCACTTTCACTCACAGTCAAATTTAAAAAGATGTAATATGTCCAAATATAAAATAATCAATAAATGTCACAAATGTAAAATAAAGTAAGACGCATGGATCAGCCATCGACCTATTCAACCATAGCTGAGCTGCGTACAGGCCGCACAGCAAATCATCAGGTCATCATCAAAGAAATTAACAACAATCATAGTCGACAAGGCGCTCATACAACAACAAGTGCGTATTTAATAAATGGGGAAACATATTGTTAGATAAGTACCAAAGTACCATCATGTATTAATTTACATTATACAAGTATGTGTGTATTTTTTCATTTATAAGTTGCAACTAAAAAAATCAACAATTTGTATTTAAGAAAAAAAAGAAAGATGAAAATGAAGTATAATTGATACAAGAAAAAGATAAAAATAAAGGAAAATTTAAAGGAGAACAAACTAATTAAGAGAAAAGGGAAATTATTAAAGAAAATTATACAGAAAAACTAAAACTAAATCTTAACTTAATTATTTGTCGGAATTAGATGTCGTTACGTTAGAGTATATAAACAATATTCATACCGGAGTACCAACATGTCAAATTTTAATACATTATTAAAATTTTTAGCACAATTTCAAGATGAAGAAGTTAGTGTGTATATAATAACACCTTAAGCCCATGACTCTTTGTCGTTCAGATGATCGCCAATCGTATAGTAGGCTTTCCTAATAAGGTGGTTTTTTACAGTGAATTTATCCATAGGAAGGTCAATTACATCTATAGGAATTTTATTATAAAGACGTATACCAAGACCTTCGAACGAGTTGTGTACCTTATGTAAACGATGATAGGTACCAACGAGTTTAGACTTGTTTCTTGTATTAATATTGTGTACATCACTGTTTTTCTTATAGTCATTAATGTTTTGCCTAACAAACATAACATTTGCAGATATGTACTGTGATGCAACAGTTAAAATACCTATTTCTTTAAACAACTCTCGAAGAGAGACTCTAGCACCTAAATTGTATATTGAGCGGATGGCTCGTTTTTGTAGAATAAAAGTCGTTTCAATATCAGCCGCCTTGCCCCAAAGTAGTATACCATAGGACGTGACGCTGTGAAAGTAGCTAAAATAAACTAGCCTAGCTGTGTTCGTATCAGTGAGCTGACGTATCTTCCATACTGCATTAGCTGCTGAACTACGTCTTAACTGCAAGGCTATCTATTTGGGCTCCCCACTGTAGTTTGCTGTCTAATGTAATTCCCAAGAATACTGTTGAGTCTACAATACTTATGATTTCACTATTTAGAGTTAGATTAGTGCCTAGCTGTTTTACATTTGGCATAGTAAATCTCACACACTTTGTTTCATTTGAGTTAAGTAGGAGATTATTTGTCGTAAACCAAATCAATACATCATTTAGTGCCCTATTCACATCGTCAAAAACTGTTTGCTTACGATCGACTTTAAAAAGAAGTGACGTATCATCAGCAAATAGAACTATATCACAGATATCTTTTAAATACACACATCAAAAGTGTCTAGGGATCAAGCATTTTTATGCGGATTTCTTGAGATTGAGATGTGGCTTTGGCCCTGGCCTGCTCAGTCGCCAGACTTGAACCCGATTGAGCATGCATGGGATATGCTACAGAGAAGAGCTCTGCCGAATATGGAGGGTATCCAGTCGCAAGAAGACCTTTTTTTGTTGTTGCAACGAACATGGGCGGCCATTCCACAGCGTGATTTGGATGAACTCATTTTGAGTATGCCAAACCGATTCTTGTGTTGTTAGTGTTCGCGGTAGAAACACGGATTATTAATTGTTTAAGTTACCTAATAAAATTTTAAAGAAAACTGTTATTTCAGTCTTTTTTTCGAACTTTAATGTTAGTGGTTCAAATGTCAAAAATCCCTTTATTAGGAAAATGGCAAATTTCTTTATTAATGCAAAGGTGACTTGGTTTATCGTTACTGTGACAAACGAAAACACTTTATTTGATGAATCCTTAAAGAAAATTTTTATTAATATCAATCAGGAGAAAAGTTATTGCAAAAATATATGTTGATCCCTAGACACTTTTGATGTGTGTAATATGGTAAATCATTTATATATATGAGAAAAAGTAGAGGACCCAGTATAGAGCCCTGCGGAACGCCCTAGTAACAGGTAGTCCAGAAGACCTCGCACCATTGACATCTACATGTAGAATTCAAAGATCACAAAATACGCCTATCGCATCCTGCGAATTCTCCCATGCATTAAATTTTTTTTTTTTTTTTATATAATACAATTATCTGCAATCAGCTTCAGCTATAAGCAGGTGAGTTCCACGAATATTGTCTTTGAGTGTATCTTTCAGTAAAGACATCTACTCATCCTTAGACCACTGTATAAACAATATGTTTATAAGGCCAGTATGTCCTTTCGCTTCAGCCTTTTACTATAGCTACATGTTGTCAGCTGGATGGCTAGTGCATTGGGATGCTTTTCAAGTCTCCCTTTATATATCTCTGTACATTTCCCAATTTCCTCCTATACAGTACTCATCTCGAGATGTTGGTGTATTCTTTGTTTGTAATGAACCATGGGGCATTACATAGGTTTCTGAGTATCATATTTTGTACTCGTTGTAGTATGATGATGTTGGAGTTGCTGGCGCTGCCCCATAGTTGTAAGCCATACATCCACACAGGCTTAAGCACACATTTGTAGATGAGCAGTATGTTGTCTGTAGACAGCTTGCTGTTTCTGCCCAGTCACCATGACAGACTGTGATAAAGGAGCTTGAGTTCACGTCTCTTGGTCGCAATGTGTGGTCTCCATGTTAAGCGTCGATCGAGATGTAGTCCGAGATACCGTACTGTGTCTTGATGAGGGAGTGTGGCATCTCCCAGATGCACAGAAGGACAGTTCCCCTTACGCAGCGTGAAGGTAACATGAATGGATTTAGATGTACTGGCCTTAATCCTCCATTTGTCGAGCCACTTATTGACATTGTTTAGGGACTTTTGTAGTTTTTGTGTTGCTATTTCAGGGTTCTTATCACTAGCTAAAATAGCGGTGTCGTCTGCGAATGTGGCTGTAGTGGCATCCTTCTCTTCCGGTAGGTCAGATGTGTATAGGATATAAAGTACCGGCCCTAAGACCGATCCCTGGGGTACACCTGCTTCTATCTGACAAAAGCTCGAGGTGGACCCAGCTTCTTTTACTTGGAAGAGTCTATCCGACAAATAGGACTCAAACAACAGGTAGTAGCTATGAGGCAAACTATTCTTGATCTTACAAAGGAGGCCCTTGTGCCAGACCTTATCGAAGGCCTGTTGCACGTCCAAGAAAACCGAAGAACAATACTCCTTTTCCTCCAGTGTCTTTCTTATTTTATCCACAACTCTGTGGACTTGTTCTACAGTTGAGTGCTAAATGAGTGCATTAAATATATGTCTCAAAAGAGTTGCACCAGCATCAATTGTTGAACGATCCTTTGTAAAGCCATATTGTTCTTCGTGAAATAAATTATTTAGATTAAAATGGCTTGCTAGTTGTTGCAAAATGACTTTTTCAAAAATTTTACTAATAGCCGGTAAGATTGAGATTGGCCTAAAGTTACTTGGTTCAGTTGTACAACCCTTCTTGAATAAAGGTATTACTTTGCTATACTTCATGAGGTTAGGAAAAATACCAGAATCAACACATCTATTGAAAGTTGCAGCTAAAAAAGGTGCTATATCAATTATAATAGTTTCTATTAATTTAACAGAAATCCCCCATAAGTCCCCTGTTTTCTTAGAATTAAGAGACTTAAATGTTTTCATAATATCTGTAGGGTTTATGTATTCAAATGCAAATAAATTCTTACATTCATTTACATTGGCCTTTAACAACAGTTCAGACCCGGACGCACAAGAATTCAAGGTACTAGTTGTACTAACTGGTACATTTGTGAAAAAGTTATTAAAAGATTCAGCTATGTCTAAGTTGTTTGTTAAAAACCTATTATTAATATTTAATTTTAAATCATTGTCTCGAGGTTTACTACATCCAGTTTCATTGTTAATAATGGTCCACGTACGTATTTGAAGACTTAATTTTATCACCTATGCACAAAGACTTCGCCACGCGACACGTCCTCCTAAAAATCCTTGAGTAATTTCTAACATAATCATGAAATTTTGGGTCAAAATTACTCTGCCTCAAGGCATACAAACCATAAAGCCTTTCTCTACTTCTGTATATTCCTGCCGTCGCCCAATCACAGAACGTCATTTTTGGCCTTTGCATAATTGTTTTTGACTTAAATATACTGTTAAATTCGAATTCCATCATACCGAATAAGCAGCCGTAAAGCTTATCCGGATCCCTTTGAGTCCAATCTAAATTGGAAACCTTATCTCTAATGTTATTACTAAAATTCAATAATCGGTTAGGTACTGGTCATGGGCCTGCATATAATTTTGTTTGTTCTATTTTCTTTTATACAAGGAAATGTAACAAATTGCCCACAGTGATCAGATGTTAAATCACTTAAAATTGACCTATTTAAATATTCTCCATTGCAAAATATGTTATCTAAGCAAGTTGCTGAGTGAGAAGTAATTCTTGTAGGCTCAGAAAATAAATAATTCAAGTCAAATGACTCAAATAGGCTCACAAATCTTATACTGATAGGACACTTTTCTAATAAATTAATATTGAAATCTCCACAAACTACCAAGAACTTACTACTGACACATAAACGTTTCAAAACTTCTTCCATAACTATCTCAAATATGCTAAAGTCACTCTGTGGTGGCCGATACACACTAACTATAATATGGTGTTCTTGTTCTACACAAGAAAGTTCCACAGTGCGCTCAGTAGACAAACTAACGACATCTTTCCGTTCTTTAGACTTAATACTATTACGAACAAAAATTAAAGACCCTCCATGGATTGACTTCTTTTTTACATACATACTTCTAGCAGAATAAAGTTAATTGTAGACTGGCCGCAAATAGCGCTAACATTCAAACCTTCAACTGAAAGTAAGATAAACGCAAAATCGATGTTCTCATTTATGACCATTCTGTACCTATAAGCCTCTGTTACACAAGGAGAGTTTCTCGCATGCGAGCGGCGAATAAATCGTATGCGATTATCCCATGGCAAAACTCGCTAGTCGATTCTCGCCTGCAGTTGTTTACATTTTGACAAAAACTCGTATTATTTAAGCGATTCTCGAATGCGAGTATTACATGCGAGACTCGCTTCTCTTAATATGTTTACACTACAGGCGAGTAATCGTGGATCTATAGACGCATACGCGTCTCGACTTGTTCGCACAAATCACTCCGTACTGATTTTGACACGAGACTCGCCATTCGTGACCTAATTTTTTCAAAGGCAGGACGTCCTTAAAAATGTCAAAAACTATTGTTAAGTTTGGTACACAAGACAATGTAAAATTTGTCGAAAATAGAAATTATGAGTGTCTCTGTAACACTCAAAATCCACAATATAAAGATAGGGATGCTAGAGTTGAAGCTCTAAAATAATTTGCAGAAGAACTAGTTATCGATAACTTTGGGCCGAAGGAAATACTCATAGTAGTGAAAATTAAAAATATGCGAAGTAGTATTTGCAGGAAACGAAAAAGAAAAATATCAATCGGTGCTGGAGTTACAGAAGAGGTACAGAAGAAGTGTATACCCCAAAACTGCAATGGTTCCAGTTGATGGACTCCTTTATGAGGAAATTATAATAGAAACTAGACCTGTTTATCATATTATATCTATCTTTAATAAATATATCGGACATCTACACAACTCTATCTAGTCCCAAACTAAGCAGAGCTTGTGTTATGGGTACTAGATAGCTGATATAAATACATACATATAATCTCTCTTTTTTCTGAAATAAATTATACATAGAAAATACCAAACTCCGAAGCAAATATTCGCAAATCATACAAACATTTGGTCCGACCCAGGAATCGAACCCGAGACCTCAAGCACATCCGTCGCACACGCTATACTTCTTGGGGCAATGTAATACCTACAATACAACCATTTTTTTGTCTGTTTGTACACGCTAATCTCCGAAACTACTGGACGCAATTCGAATTAAACTTTTTGTGGTAATAAATATAAATTGGCTCTAAATAAAACTAGGGGCGGTTTGATGATCATTTTTATTTGAATGTAATTGAAGTACAAAATATTATTAAAGTACGAGTTAGTACACACATCAAAAGTGTCTAGGGATCAAGCATTTTTATGCGGATTTCTTGAGATTGAGATGTGGCTTTGGCCCTGGCCTGCTCAGTCGCCAGACTTGAACCCGATAGAGCATGCATGGGATATGCTACAGAGAAGAGCTCTGCCGAATATGGAGGGTATCCAGTCGCAAGAAGACCTTTTTTTGTTGTTGCAACGAACATGGTCGGCCATTCCACAGCGTGTTTGGATGAACTCATTTTGAGTATGCTAAACCGATGTTCTTGTGTTGTTAGTGTTCGCGGTAGAAACACGGATTATTAATTGTTTAAGTTACTTAATAAAATTTTAAAGAAAACTGTTATTTCAGTCTTTTTTTCGAACTTTAATGTTAGTGGTTCAAATGTCAAAATCCCTTTATTAGGAAAATGGCAAATTTCTTTATTAATGCAAAGGTGACTTGGTTTATCGTTACTGTGACAAACGAAAACACTTTATTTGATGAATCCTTAAAGAAAATTTTAATTAATATCAATCAGGAGAAAAGTTATTGCAAAAATATATGTTGATCCCTAGACACATATGTTGATCCCTAGACACTTTTGATGTGTGTATATCGAAGTTTATATAACATTGAAGTCCTAAAAGTCTAAATGCTACAAATAAAATGAATACTACACATACATAATGGTATTGTTTACAATAATTATAGCACCACTGACACTACTAGACTGAACAAAAAAATCGTGTTTTCGAATGGCGAGACTCGCAGAAGAAACTCGTATTGTTTGTTTACACAGACTAGCGGCCCAGGAGAGCTTACATAGCGAGAATCGTATTCGAGAGGCGAAGCTCGGAGCATTTGTTTACACTATTATTATTATTGCCTCGAAGAAATCGCCGCTCGCATGCGAGAAACTCTCCTTGTGTAACAGAGGCTTAATAGTTACAAATATATCTTTAGTAAGAATTTTAAAAGGAAGTAGATAATATGACCTTTCTAAAATGGTGTAACACTGTAAAGGACGGTGCTCCATAGGTGAAGATTGTATGAAAGAAGACGACTTTTGAATGAACTGTTTTTATTATAATAATTATTATTTTTACGGGAATTAACGCGATCACTTATTTCAAAGTATTACATACCTCTGTTTTGCCTGTATTTAATTAGCTGGTTTTACAGAAGCTGGTTTTAGAAGACAACTTGCAAGGTTAACAAAACAATTGGTAGTATCTTTATAATTATTACGAAGTTGTAGGTTTGAATCACTCGGCGATGTTCGTGATTACTCGAGTCCCCCGCCTCGGTCGCCCCAATCGCACCGCTCTGTCTGTTCTGTCCAAACACTTCCATGGTATCGATTGTTTTAATAATAAAAATCGCTGCTGAAAATAGTAATACAAGGAACTATTTTTGACTTGCTTCTCTTAGGCGCTGCCCTACAGTGCGCCCCGACAGCTCACTGCCTCTTCGGTCACGGCCCTCAGACGCAACACAGCGTCTGCGTTCTGGACATATGGAGGCCCACCTTGCAGGGGTGCCGGATGATGCGGGCAGAGAGAATCCTCTCAAGCAGTTTGAGAGTATCCTCTCAAGCAGTTTGCCTGCCTCGTTCAGCAACACAATGGCAGGCCATCATGGTTTCCTCAATAGGACCCGTTTCCCGCTCTTCCAGCACTTAGGGCAGCGACCAGACACCGTGCAACACCTCATTGAGGCCGTCTGTCATATGGTCGAGGGCTTGGGCCAGCACTCAGGCAGCCGACGATAATTTTAACGCAAACATTGTATCCAGAAATGTTATATTTAAAGCATTGTATCTTTCTTACCTTTGATCTCAGTTATATACCTTATCCTAATTTCTATTTTACTATCTAGGTGACTCCCCACCGAAGGAACCTACTCAAGACGTGCAGAAGAGTTCTGAAGATTCAACCTCCAGCAACCTGAATGAACATAAACTCGTCCAGGATACGTTCAAAAAACTTCATGACGTCACTGCTGCAGACATAACAGATGACAATAAAGAAATAATTGCAAGTGTAAAATACATGTGCGACACGTGTCAGCAATGTTACAGTTCTAAGCGTAAGTTAGAGAGACACATTCGTTTGTGCTCTAATGAGTGGCAAAAAGATCTGTCACGTGAGAACACAATAAGTGCTCACACACACATCGCTCAGAAATCACATCAGAGTAACATGTGTAACAAACGTCTCTCATGTGTTCACCATTTAACTCGTCACGTATTTGCACACACCAATGAATCACAAAAGGATTATTTAATTGGATATAATAATAAGCGTACACACACTGGTGAGGAACCATATCATTGTGATATATGTAAAAAACAATTCTCATGGAAGGGTAATTTAACTGTTCACATGCGTACACACACTGGTGAGAAACCATATCATTGCGATATATGTAAGAAACAATTCTCATTAATTAATTCTTTAAAAGGACATATGCGCACACACACTGGTAACAAACCATATCATTGTGATATATGTAAGAAACAATTCTCACAGAAGGGTAGTTTAACATCACACATGCGTATACACACTGGTGAGAAACCATATCATTGTGATATATGTAAGCAACAATTCTCATGGAAGGGTAATTTAACTGTTCACATGCGTACACACACTGGTGAGAAACCATATCATTGCGATATATGTAAGAAACAATTCTCATTAATTAATTCTTTAAAAGGACATATGCGCACACACACTGGTAACAAACCATATCATTGTGATATATGTAAGAAACAATTCTCACAGAAGGGTTTTTTAACATCACACATGCGTATACACACTGGTGAGAAACCACATCATTGTCATATATGTAAGAAACAATTCTTACGGAAGGGTGAGTTAACGTCACACATGCGAACACACACTGGTGAGAAACCACATCATTGTGATATATGTAAGAAACAATTCTCGTTTAAAGGTAAATTAACATTACACATGCGTACACACACTGGTGAGAAACCATATCATTGTGATATATGTAAGAAACAATTCTCAGAAAAGTATTATTTAACTAGACATAATAATATTATGCATACACACACTGGTGAGAAACCACATCATTGTGATATATGTAAGAAACAATTCGCTCTAAAGTGTCGTGCAAATGCACATATGCGTACACACACTGGTGAGAAACCACATCATTGTGATATATGTAAGAAACAATTCCCACAGAAGTTTAAATTAACATTACACATGCGTACACACACTGGTAACAAACCATATCATTGTGATATATGTAAGAAACAATTCTCACAGAAGTTTAAATTAATATTACACCTGCGTACACACACTGGTGAGAAACCATATCATTGTGATATATGTAAGAAACAATTCTCACAGACGGGTACTTTAACATCACACCTGCGTACACACACTGGTGAGAAACCATATCATTGTGATATATGTAAGAAACAATTCTCACAGAAGGGTAGTTTAACATCACACATGCGTATACACACTGGTGAGAAACCATATCATTGTGATATATGTAAGAAACAATTCTTACGGAAGGGTGAGTTAACGTCACACATGCGTACACACACTGGTGAGAAACCATATCATTGTGATATATGTAAGAAACAATTCTCACGGAAGGGTGAGTTAACATCACACTTGCGTGCACACACTGGTGAAAAACTATATCATCATCAGAAAAGAGATCTTTAACATAACACATGCGTACACACTTTAGAGTTAGGAATAATATGGAGTGAACGAAATTTACTATATATACAATTGCCTATAGATTTGTTAGCGAAATCGTTATAGCAATACCAAAAACATTGCTCTTTCGTTCTAACTTAAACTGTCTCGCGTTAGGAAAGTAGGACGTCAATATATTTGATTTTTCTGATTTTGGCAACATCGTCACTAGAATGTACCTGCGTGCCAATCCGCCATGTTTGGTTACGGTCACAGAGTACCTACTCTACGTTGAGTTTGCCTTTATTTTCGCTGTTATACTATTTCCATTTCTTTATTTTCTCGATGACAGTTCTAACTTGATAGTTGTAGTGTTGTGACCAAATAAGTAATGATATCGATCGCATATATTTATTATATTTTGAACAAAGACAAATACAACAAAAACATTCAAATATATTTTTGAAAGCTGGGAACACTCAATGACCCACCACCATTTTGTGTTTTTTTAATCTGTCACTCACAACAAGACGCACTACATTTCTGTTCGCTGAGTTTTTTCACATTATCCATACATACGTTACGTTGTGTATTTTGTGTTCCTCCGTGTTGATTGCTATCCCAGCTGTCAAATGTCAAAATACCTAAAGGATCGGTTCTGAAAAGGCAGGCGAGAGAACTGGTGATCAAGGTTCGTAATTACTTTGAAGCAGAGTATCAAAATGGTGGCCCGCTATTACCACTGTCGCAAGTGCGAGAGCGTGTTTAGGCCGCATTTGAATTTAGTGGACCTACAATTTCAAAAATTACTACCGGTACAAGCGGCACACAGGAAAATAAGCTTCGTACGCCGAAGAAAAAACGCCAACCACGTCGTGTGACATCGGTTGACAACTTCGACGCTGTCGCTATTCGCCGTCCTATCTATGACTATTAATTGCGCAAAGAAATTCGAGCACTTAAAAAACTTGTTGTCTCTTTACGTGAATGTGGTTTGTTCTATGACCAAAAATCGTCATTTAGCTTGGTTTTGAAAGAAATTGGATTTTCTTATAAAAAATCAAACAAACGTAAAACCAGGTTACCTTAATTTTATATGGATCAGTACCAAATAGTTGTACAATATATAGACATGAGTTCATTCCAAGTTGCCCTACAATTATTTAGGACGTTTTCTTACAAATGTAAACTAAGTTCACGCGTCGTGTTCAAAATTTACCAAGTACATTTTGAACATGACCCACGAACTCTCAGATGATGTTATTACGAGTATTATTGATTTATTACCTACGTTTTGAAATAGAACTCTTCAATTGACATAACCATTATTTTTATTTTCAGCAGTTATTAAACCTTGCCGAATGTCCAGCTTTAAAACCAATGTTCTATTGGTGTTAAAGCTGGACATTCGGCAAATAGTGTGCTGGACCTAAAGATTTTCTTATGAGACAAATTTCCAAAGGAAATTTGCCTTGAGCCTACATTTTTTTCCCTAAAAGCCCCTACATTTTTCCCCCCACAAGGTTTAGGTATTTTGAAAAGAAAAACATCGAAACGATACCTTGTCGAAATTATTTGAACAATATAAAACTGAAATTAATGAGTAACAAAAAATATTGTCATTAGTGTCTTACAACAATAGTTAGCAAATAATAAACATGACGAAAACCGATGCATGAACTTTATTTATTACCCTGGTTTACCCTGATACTAACAGAATGTCAGTACCTCACTATGTACTTAGATGTTTTCGATTGCACAAATTTTGTTTTGACGTGTGGTCAAAAATATTTTAATTTGTGCATCTAATGCTTATGATAATTCCCTTCTCCTTTTCGAAACTTTTCGAAATGTACGTTTTATCGATATCTTTTGATGACAAGCTAAGGCTAGTACACCACTAAGCGGCCATGTGTGGTGGTAGGTATGCACGTTTATTTCGTAGGTATGGCAGTTCCATATGATTTCTTATTCATAGAGACATACACTGGTGATAAACCATATCATTGTGATATATGTAAGAAACCATTCTCACGAAAGCCTCATTTAATTAAACATATGCGTACACACATATGAGAGAAACCATATCACTGTAATAAATGTAAGAAACAATTTTCATTAAAGGATTCTTTGAAAAGACAAATGCGTACACACACTGGTGAAAAACCTGGTGAATAAATAAATATTTCGGACATCTGACGCACAACGCCATCTAGTCCCAAGCTAAGCAGAGCTTGTATTATGTGTACTAGACTAGTGATATAAATATACAAGGTGGATATGACAATACGACATTAAATGTAACCGTGAGCTATTTAAATGTGTTGGTTTACTTTGGGATTGTTTAATTTACCCGAAAACGGATATACAAAAATTAAAATATTCAAAGAAACTAAATATCTTAAAAATTCAAACCAATAATGATAAAACCAATGAACTTCAATTACAAATGGTGTCCATTTGTAATTGAAGTTCACTAACCTCAGTCGCCGCGTTCCCGGCCGGCGGCCGTAATATACACACATCAAAAGTGTCTAGGGATCAAGCATTTTTATGCGGATTTCTTGAGATTGAGATGTGGCTTTGGCCCTGGCCTGCTCAGTCGCCAGACTTGAACCCGATTGAGCATGCATGGGATATGCTACAGAGAAGAGCTCTGCCGAATATGGAGGGTATCCAGTCGCAAGAAGACCTTTTTTTGTTGTTGCAACGAACATGGGCGGCCATTCCACAGCGTGATTTGGATGAACTCATTTTGAGTATGCCAAACCGATTCTTGTGTTGTTAGTGTTCGCGGTAGAAACACGGATTATTAATTGTTTAAGTTACCTAATAAAATTTTAAAGAAAACTGTTATTTCAGTCTTTTTTTCGAACTTTAATGTTAGTGGTTCAAATGTCAAAAATCCCTTTATTAGGAAAATGGCAAATTTCTTTATTAATGCAAAGGTGACTTGGTTTATCGTTACTGTGACAAACGAAAACACTTTATTTGATGAATCCTTAAAGAAAATTTTAATTAATATCAATCAGGAGAAAAGTTATTGCAAAAATATATGTTGATCCCTAGACACATATGTTGATCCCTAGACACTTTTGATGTGTGTAGTTACCTAAACCACGCGCGACGTAGGTTGACAAAGTAGATACCTACTTTATCGCCGTAAGCCAAATAGCACTAGTAATATTTATTATGTATTCACGTTTTTTTTAATTACACAGTCACCATAATAATCATAAAAAAACGAAAACCGCAAGTTTTTAAATTTGATCATCTCGTGTCGAGGTTACAACTGGAAGAGCATTATCTCTATTAGGAATAAAATATTGATTTTGCTCGTATGTCCTGGATAGTTTGTACAATAATCCGACTATTGGTAGGTAGGATAAACGAACATTCTCCGTAAATTAAGATCTTATCCGTAGTAAAATATTTACTAGCCGTATAAGTGTAACGGAGTAGAGGCATTGTCTAAACTTTAAACTCACACAAATTAACGTAACGCTACGTACTAACTAACGAACCTAACTAATGAGTCATGTCACTGTAAAATCACTACAAATAAATACCTTTTATAACCAATAGGTACAACAACGCGACACAGGGCTCTCGCGCCGATGTCGGCGGCTACTTCAAAGGTACAAAGGTAGCGCGTGCGACGACGCGACGGTAGGTGTAACATCGGTTATTAACCCAAAAACATCGTTTAGTACATTTTCAAAACGAAAAATAGTGTCCCACGGCTTAACTACTGAACCAATTTTTATTGAAATTTTGTAGGTGGAATTGTATCATTTGTAGGTAGGTCTAGTTCAAATTAATGTCGGTATATGTAAAGGTTATGTACGTAGGTTTCTATATTATGTAATAAAATACTTAGTATATATGGAAAGGATCATTTAAAACCCAAAGGCGCACACACGCTGAAGAGAAACCATGGCATTCTAATAGATGTAACAAACAATTCCCACAAAAGGTGAAAAGTCATATCAGTGTAATATTGTTAGCAAGATCTCTCAAGAAATCTACTTTAACAACCCACATACGAATGCGACTGGATGAAATCACGGGTACGTAGGCCAGAAATGATACTACTGTTGTCTCTAATAAATATTTATATTCTCAGTTTTTGTGGCTCTTAAAAATACCAATTTTTCAAAACTACTTAGAGTATGTCTGTGAATGAAACGATATCGCAATTCAGTGATTCCTCACAACGACATCTATCGGTTTCACACGTAAACAATGACAACTTATCTTCTAACTTAGACTTATAATATCTAATATATAAAATTCTCGTGTCGCGGTGTTTGTTGCCAAACTTCTCCGAAATGGCTGGATCGTTTTTTTCGAAATTTTGTTGGCATATCGGGTTGGACTGAGCATTGGTCAACATCAATTTTTTAACCGACTTCAAAAAAGGAGGAGGTTCTCAATTCGACGTATGTTTTTTTTTATGTGTGTTCGCGGGTAACTTCGTCGTTTATGAACCGATTTCGATGATTCTTTTTTTAATGGAAAGGAGATATCCTAACGGTGGTATCATGATAAGGACACTAAGTTCTAATGATGGCATCCAAGAGAAATCGAGTTGAATCTTGAATTCGGTTTTTGTTAAAATTTTATTATACACCTAAATGATAAGGGTGATAAATATTTACTTTTATGGCCTTTTACCCGTTTGCCGGGTGTATAGGATCGAGAGGACTTCAGGTAATTTTTGTGAAATAAAATCTCAAATTGACTGTTCTCCAAGGCTACCATAATTCAAGTGATTTGAGGTAAACTGACAATATTGTTTTACATAAGAAATTAAATGATGTCTACAGGATATGAAGGCATGCAGACAATAGCTCTTAACTTTATTATAGGCGCTCACATTTGCGATGACGCCTTAACATGCCCCCAGCCGTTGGAAGCTTGCCTTTCAATCGGAGATTCTAACAAACGGCAAATCTTCGATGCAGCTCGCCTGACCACTCCATTCGCTGTCCGGATGTCAGCAACTGTGCTTATGTTGTCACTGCCTGGATGAAGAGCAACGATCCGACCCATCTTCCACTTAAGTGGCGGCAAATTGTCGTCCTTTATAATGACGAGGGAGTCAATTTGCAACGAGTCCTTGCAGCTGTGCCATTTAACTCACTTCTGAAGCTCGGAGACGTATTCTTTGCTCCACCTCGCCCAAAAGTGTTACCGTAATTGCTCGATGCGTTGATGGCGTGTCAGACAGTAAATCGACTGATCACGAAGATCTTTTACTGGCAGGGACGTAAGAGATCTTCCAATTAAGAATGCCCAGGAGTGAGACTGACTGCCTCGTTGGTCTCGCGGTTGGCGTGTGCGACTGCTGATCATGAGGTCTTGGGTTCGATTCCCGGGTCGGACAAATGTTTGTATGATCTACAAATATTTGTTTCGGAGTTTGCGTGTTTTCTATGTATAATATGTATGTATTTACAAAAAAAAAGTATAATTATATGTATTTGTATGAGTTGTCTAGTACCCATAACACAAGCTCTGCTCAGCTTGGGACTAGAGGGCGTTGTGTGTTAGATGTCCGAAATATTTATTATTATTAAAGAAGAGGCAAAAGGTCTTCAGAATTCGACGAAAGAGGAGTGAGTGGCCTTGAATTCAAAACACCTTCAATTTGAACTAAAGTCAAGTTCAATTCCTCGTATGACAATTTACAATTACCCAACACTTGGACTAAATGGTGTTTAGTCGACTTTACTCCCGACTCCCAGAGACCAGCAAAATTTGGCGAGTAAGCAGGTATGAAGTGAAATTTGACCCCATCGTGAGCCACACTATCAGCTAAGGAGTCACAATTTTACTTTAAAAAATTTGATATTTCATTGTACGCTCCTACAAATGACGTTCCATTATCAGAATAAATGTTAAATGGTTTCCCCCTTCGTGACATGAATCGTCGCAAAGCGTGTATGTAATTATTGCTAGTCAAATCACCCACTAACTCTAAATGTATGGCTTTACTGGTAAAGCATACAAATATGACGATATAGACCGTTACCAATCTAGATCCACGACCTTGGCGGCTGACGGAGTTAATCGGGCCTGTGTTATACTATGGCAATTAAAATGTTTGTCTACTCTGTGTAGTGGACTAGCTGTTGTCTGTGGCCTGTCATAGATAAGAATATGTACTTACGTATAGATAGCCAACTCTTCGTTTTTCATCATTACGCCATCTAGTTACCAGTCCCTGAACTAAAACGTAGTGTCACTGGTATATATACGTATACCTAGGTACATATATATATGTATACCTAGGTACATATATATATCTATACCTAGGTACATATACATATGTATACGTATACCCAGGTACACACATATATATATATACGCCCTATATACTTTGAAAACCCGCTAAGGTGCTGAAACGCATTTTAAAGTAAAGATGTCTAAAGTTTTCACTATTGATAAAAATAGTGAAACCATAAAAAACATTGACTTAATTTCTTTAAAATACGTTACTGCAACTCAACGGATTTATTGTATTAACTTTACTTGGCATTTGAAACGCATTTTAAAGTAAAGATGTCTAAAGTTTTCACTATTGATAAAAATAGTGAAACCATAAAAAACATTGACTTAATTTCTTTAAAATACGTTATTGCAACTCAACGGATTTATTGTATTAACTTTACTTGGCATTTTTGTTTTTATAATCAAAAACAAAAAAAAACATGCCAATAATCGCTATGTGAGAAGATAAATTAAACAAATAAATTTACTTATTCTTTTTATTTTTGAAATTATATTCACTGGCTAATTTCTATAAACAATCACTGTTGTCGATAATAACTACTTTTGCCACACAACAAGTTGCACAACACAACAGATTCTTTGAGGCATGATAAAGAGTCTATTTTCTCATAGGTATTATTATAAATCCACTAAAACTAGATCACAGGGAGTAATATCTCAACACTTTTTATCACAGTCAGGCAGTATATCGTGAACATTGCGTCGCGAAGCCGGAGAAGTAGATACACTCAACTCGACATACTTAGCGGAAAATCCCACGAAAATAAATGCACATATAAGAAGGTGGATAAAAAGCAAAAATGCAAATTAAATGATCGTGCAAAAAGTAACATTCGAACATTTTAAAACAGTTGTTGTTGCCTGACATAACAGTCCCTGACACACCCATTTTTTCCACGATTTCTTGATGTTGCCATACTGCACAGCTTAAATTTATGAACATAACATATCAGTATATGATGTCGAACTTTGTTTCCCAAAAATATGAAATGAATATTATGTATAATAAATAGATAATATAGAAAAAAAAACTATATTATTTATCACCAAGTTTATGTGAGTTATGCGTTTCGTAATTTTGTGCAATTTTGCACGGAACACGAAACTTTTTAAGCATTATGCAACACTGAAAGACTTTTACACTGAGTGCGTTCGTTTAAAATTATTTCAAGTGTTATAATAACTTTCATTATTTAGAGTTATATTTTTTACATTAATATCATTTATTAAATAATATTTTTTTTATGTTGTTTATATCTTCATATTTAACTATTTTTATATTTCTTTATTATTACGTGAACGCATTTTAATACTAAAATAGTACGGGGACTAGTGGATAGAGTGCGTTATTCATAAAAAAATGTAATTCCATACAAGATAAACCACCATGTGGCCTGTGGCTTCCTCTTTGAATGAAGTGTCATGTCCACAGACCACAAAGGCCTTCAGACGGGGCACTGTCATAGAGTAAAATTGACTCGCATTGAAGTTCACATAACACATTTGACAGCTATTTTTTTTAATGCAGCATTGCGTTCCGTCTAAACATTAGGCAAAGGTGTGGTATGGTTTCAGCCTAAAAGGTATTTTTTCGTTAGGAATTGATTTATTTTTTTGTTCATTTTCCAATTTTGCTTAAACAACTTATGCTTTAAATTATTTAACAATAGTTTTAAAGCGTAAGTTAAAAAGGGAATTTTAGGGAAAAAAAAAAACATTTCTGATTTTTTTCATTTCTTTTTATTTTTTAATTTTGTTTTAAATTTATTTAAAGCTTTTAGTTGCATTTGAGGCAACAGTGGTTTATTTTGTAGTCTGGAGACATCTGTGCCTTTTAATATTTTGTTAAAAACATTGCACCAATTAAATACTGTCAATCTTAAGGTGAATTCAAGAAAGCATTCAGAAACAGCATCCTTATGCAATTCACAATTTAAGAAGTCAAACAAATACTTAGATTTAATATAATTTTTAATATTTTTTATAACAGGATTCCGTTCAGGTTTATTTTCTAAGTATTTGTTTGCTTCTTCTATAGTTATTCCAAATAATCTTACTGCATTTTCTGAAGGGTAGGTCAATTTCCTTTCTTTTACGCTTTTGTCCTCCCTAAAGGAAATCCAATTATTTATAGTATTTTTATCGCAATAATTGGATTCCCTAGTGGTTAAATTTTCTTCACAACAGGAGCACTTTATTTTTTGTAATATTTTTCTTATGACCCACCCAGCAGTAAATGCACGTGAGTGTACATTTAGCCTTTCTTGCCTAGCTGATCTTTGAATGCTTTCACTTTCAACCCATTTCGATAGCTCGGAGGACTCGGGTGACTCAAAATCCGCAAGTGATGAGCTTGCTGACGTTGAGTCCGGTTGTTCTTTATTAAAAAGTGATTTTAATTTTAATAACTGTTTACCTGAATCCTCTTCACAATTGTAACTATCAGAGTGAAACTTTATAAACCTCGTGATTAACAGTGATTTAAAAGTACTTTTAAAGGTATGGCAATCTGGATTTGTGTTTCTAAAATTATATGCCCGCATTTGTCCAAAAAAGTTTTCTACTGGATCAGAATTCAGATAACGCGCGCGCATAATTTTAATATTTTTTCCATCCAAGTATTGCCACACCCTTTGGTAACTTTTTAATGTTGTTACCCAATTTTTTAACGATGGCACAGATGTTTCCTTACCATGCTTGTCCACAAATTTAATTACGTTTAATTTTTTAATTGCTTCTCTCCAAAATTCGTGGTGCTGCGAGTTATTTTTTACCGCCTGTCTTAGAGATTTTCCTTTTGAAGCCTTGCTGAAGCCTGTACCATTGACTGAGTCAAACAGATCGTCAAAGAAAGACACAACTTCGGCGGTGTTCTTTAATGTAGAGCTCACTTGGGTACCATCTGCATAGTGAGCTAAAACAAAATATTAAATATATCTTAATATATATATTTCTTGTGTGCGTGTGTATGTGACTGAACTCCTCCTAAACGACTGGACCAATTTTGATGAAATTTTTTGTGTGTGTTCAAGGGGATCTGGGAATGGTTTAGATTCACAAAAACGTAAACGATGTTACGTGGGTCATAAATATGGCGGTACGAAGTTCGCCGGATCAGCTAGTATATATATAAATCAATCGCCAAAATGTATGTACGCACATAACTTCGATCCGCTGCAGCACCAAATTTAAATAATTCTTTTTTTAATGCATTGCACCAAATATTTTTTTTATGTATTCGTTATTGTTAGGACAGGGTTTGTGTACAAGAAAAATAAAAGATAACGGGAATGGTCAATTTTTTTGTCCGCAACTGTACACTGCCTGTGGGAAGCTGAGACAGGTATGTAAATATGGCGATACAAAGTTAGCCGGGTCAGCCAGTTTAATAATAGGTCTTTACCTATGAAATTGCCGTTTTGTTTGCAATAAGTGAAAGTACTTATTTTTTCAAACTTTTTTATTTCTGTTATTCGAAGTAATCACCCATGCAACCGACGCGTCTTTGCCAACGCATTGGCAGTTTATTGATGCCCTTCTTGTAAAAATCAGCTGGACGGGAGGCAACAAACTCTTCAAAGGCATTTTGTACTGCCTCTCGGGAATTGATTTTTTTACCCACTAAAAAGGTTGTCTAAATTTTGGAAAAAGTAATAGTCGGTAGGTGCAAGGTCTGGTGAGTATGGCGGATGAGGGAGAGCTTCCAACCCCAGCTCTTGCAGCTTGGAGACTGTCTGTTGCGAACTGTACCAAATGATGCTGTCAGTTCAGACGCGTGCGATGCGTCGATTGCATGGGTGATTACTTCGAATAACAGAAATAAAAAAGTTTGAAAAAATAAGTACTTTCAGTTATTGCAAACAAAACGGCAATTTCATAGGTAAAGACCTATTATAATGGACATTAAAAAAAACTTAAAATAACTAAAACTTACAAAATTGAGTAGTATAAGACAAAGTAGCAGCAACAGTCTTACTGAACACTGTAGTGCAATTTTTCACCTGTAATAAAATAATATGAAATGAATTATTACTATTTTTTAAGTGACAGAGTTGGTTCATCTATATACTATTATATAAAGAGGTAAAGTTTATGAGTTTTTGACGTTGTAGGGGTTAATCTCTGGATCTACTGAACCGATTTTGAAAATTATTTTACCAATAGAAGGCTACGTTATTTGTGAGTGGAAAGACTTTTTTGTTGTAGCCGGATTTGCAAAGTAAGTCCGAGAAAAAAATGTTTACCGCCCAACGAAGTGGGCACGGGTCAGCTAGTTTAATATAATACTGTTTCGAGGATTTCGTATCCAAACAACAAAAATGATTTAGTAAATCATTTACCTTCATTTTTTTAATTTTCTCTGGTATGACGTGTTCGTCAGTCAATTTATGGAGGAGTTGCGATTGTGCATGATTGCAATCAGTTTTGTAAACATCCACAATATCACTCCATTTTGCAATTGCTCCATTAAGAGAAATATTTTTGGTCAAGAAATTGTTTCTTAGCCCTTTAATGAGATGTGGTGGATCGTGAATGATGCTGAGCTTATGTCCGCTAAGTTCAATTACATCATCTGAAACATTAAAATTAGGTTATTAAAATCAAAACATTTGTGTGGAGTGGGGCCTGTACAGGTATTGCAACAAAAGAATGCTCGTTGAGAGAACAGAACCTACTCACCAATATCTTCACCAGCAATTATTTGCAGGCGCCTTGTGTCTTCTTGGAGACTCTTCAGAGCAGATTGAAATGCTGTACCTTTGTCGCACACTAAAGCCAAGGGTTTCAGCCCTGTATTTCCAACAGCAGCAATTATGTTCTTTAAAATTTGTTTTAACACAACCCCAGAAGTTGCTCCTTGACAAAAATAAAAGGCCAGAGGTTGCTGCCACTTGTGAACTACTCCTCGTAACATAAACACAAGGGCATGGTCAGCGAAATCATTACTTTGTTTGTTTAACTCCACAAATCCGTTAATCTTGTCTTTATGTTTGTCGTAAGACAAGCCTGCTTCTAAAGCCATTTCATCGAAAATAATGGAGCAATATTTTTTGTTTTCCTCCCATGTGTTAACCTGAAAGCAAGAAAACATAAAATATTTTCATTTCATCATCATCATTTCATACAAAATACTAGAAAAATTAATGATCAATTTATTTCTTGTTAATTTAATTTAAAAATATTATTTAATAAGTACCTCTTTTTTCACAGCTTCAAATATTTGTGGATTGATTCCTGATTCCACATTTAATTTGGAAATCATTTTATTCAATGTGTATTTGGATGGCAAAATGAAAATTCTGTGTAAAAATCTATAGCACTTTGGGCTCTGTTTCATTATTGCCATCGATATCAATTTTTCTTCATCTGAGAATCGCCTGCCCCTAGCTCTTTTAGTGCACTGTTTTATCTGCATCCATAAAAATGCTTTAGCGATTGGATTCAATTTTTCCGTAAGTTTTTCAAAAGATTTTTCTTTTGAAAATTTCAATGCCTTTTTTGCCCTTACATTGAAATTAAGCTGTCTTCTTGACTTTTTGTATTCTTTATACAGCCTAGCACAATGTGGTGACAGCTTATTTTTCTTGTGTATTATACGCCGTTGTCTCTTTGAAGATGGAGTACAATGCGAAACTTCTGAAAAATGAATAGAAACAAGTAAAATTTTTACAAAACAAAAACTGACTTCAAGGTTCGACTCGATTTTTCTTGGATTCCATCATCAAATCTTAGTGTCCTTATCATGGTACCACCGTTGGGATACCTCCTTTCCATTAAAAAAGAATCATCACAATCGGTTCATAAACGACGAAGTTATCCGCGAACACATAAAAAAATAAAAAATAAATACGGTCGAATGGAGAAACCTCTTTTTTTTGAAGTCCGTTAAAAAGAACTGAACACCTTATTACAATTTTATTTAGATCATACACTATATTATCTTAAAAGGAGAATGGCAGATCCTGTACCGCTAGTGACATGTGATGTCTGGTCAGGTTATATCGTGTACTAGCTGAGCTCGGCGGTGTTACCCGCGTTTGATGTTGTAACCGCAGGTAACGTCGCGGGATGAAGCTAGTCTAAAAAAAGTAGCCTAAGTTAGTCCTTATATCATCAGCTACCTATCAGTGAAAGTTCTGACAAAATCGGTCCAGCCGTTCCAGAGATTAGCCGGAATAAACAGACAGACAGGTTGTATGTATTTGGTATATGTACCGTGTGTATAGAATTTCTAATACATATATATATGCATTTAGTAAAAAGCGGTTATTTTAATATTGCAAACACACTCCAATTTAATTTATTTGTATAGACTAGCTGTTGCTCGCGGCTTTGCTCGCGTGGAAGTTGATTATATTTAATTAAAAACTGTATTAATGTATTTAATTAATTTATTCCTGTCCGTCCGTATGTCACAGCCACTTTTTCCGAAAGTATAAGAACTATAATGTTGAAACTTGGTTAGTAGATGTATTCTGTGAACCGCATTAAGATTTTCATACAAAAATAGAAAAAAAACAATAAATTTTGGGGGTCCCCATACAAAGAACTGAAACTCAAAAATTTTTTTTTCATCAAACTCATGCGTGTGTACATACTCATACATCTATGGATAGGTCTTCGAAAATGATATTGAGGTTTCTAAGATAATTTTTTTCTAAACTGAATAGTTTGCGCGAGAGACACTTCCAAAGTGGTAAAATGTGTCCCCCCCCCCCCCTGTAACTTCTAAAATAAGAGAATGATAAAACTAAAAAAAATATATGCTGAACATTACCATGTAAACTTCCTCCGAAAATTGGTTTGAACGAAATCTAGTAAGTAGTTTTTTTTAATACGTCATAAATCGTAAACTTCAATTTACCTTTCATTCAATCAACACAAATATAAAAATAAAATAAAAATTATATTATGTTACTTGCTGCTGAACCCTTCATGGGCGAGTCCGACTCGCACTTGGCCGCTATTTTTATATACGTATATAGATAGAATAAGATAAAGGACAATGGCAGGTTATAAACAACAAACAATAACTTACAAAATAATAATAACATCACTTAAAGTTGATTAAATAGGCATGACCAGATAAAAATATTAAGTACATTGGTCAGATTGACAAAAAATATTTGAGACATATTTTTCATTTTCTTCTGTGAATATCAAATGACAAAGTTAAAGAGCAACAAATTCACATGATGCTATGCCGAAGCCCTATTTTTTCTTAATTGTAACATCATTAACATAAATCAATCTAACACACGTCCTAACATACTAAATCAATAATTTATTTTTCGGATAGTCGACATGACTATTTTTGTAATACATATTTTTTTGTAAGTTTACAGAATACCTATTAATATCTTATCCAAAATGGCACAATATATATTATTGTCCTTTGGCGCAAAAATGAAGGGTATTTACTTTCCACAACTAATAATAAACAATTTGTATTTCTTACCTACTATTGACTTTGGAAAGACTTTCCGTCCACATCCAGATGTAGAAGGCAAAGGCTGTAATGTAGAAATTACATCCACTTCCATTTCTGCAATATAAATGAATACGCACAATTTTGAATGAATCGGATACACGTTTATTACAGGCGGATATAGATAGTTTATCTCAGTGGTGTATCAGTAAGTGTTACCATATCGAATTTACTAGAAAGCGCAATAACATTCAATCTTCATATAGAATCAAAGATAACACTTTAACAGAAGTAAGAGTAATCCGTGATTTGGGCATTTACTTAAACAGTAAACTCACAGAACATAATATATAGATAACATATTAAATTCTGCGTATCGGTCTCTTGGATTTGTATTAGGTTCATCAAAGGAACTTAAGAAACCATTCACTACAGTACAATTGTACGACAGTTATGTACGAAGTCAGTTAAATTACTGCAGCATAGTTTGGAAACCCTCATTACAGGTGCACATCGATAGAATCGAAAGAATACAGAAGAGACTTCTTTGTCACCTAGCTTTTTGTTTCAGGTCAAGGAATTGTAGTTCCTACGAAAATAGATTTAATTTTTTTTAAATAATTGACCTAAAGTCAAGCCGAACCATCTCTGATCTGTCATTCCTACATAAAATACTTAATAATGCTATAGATTGTCCGGATTTTCTCAATAGGATTGGTACCAACGTTCCTTCGAGGCTCCCTTGCTACCCTCGTCCATTACTCAAACAATCGTGATGCCGAACAAATTTGGGAAAGCACTCGCCACTTGTTAGGATTGCTCATCAGTACAACACCTTATCATGTCCTTCTGAAGACATAGACGTTTTCGCAAATACACTTATAAAGTATAAATATCTAATCCGCTCGAAGTTCACTGGCATGTGTAAATTAATATATGTAAATTAATTTCAATAGAATTAAGTTTTTTTTTTTAAACTAAATTGCTTTTTAGTCTTTTATTATAGTTGTATTACAACAAAAAAGATGTGAACTACAGATCTCATTTGTCAACTACATATTTTTAAGTTTGTAAAAAATTATAATAATAATAATGTTTATTTACACTTTTATTACATTTTAAATTTATTGTATTCCTATTTTATATTTGTGTGAACTTTCATGTGCTCACATGATGTGGTCTCTTATAAGTGAGGAAGCACATAGCTTGTTATTCTACTAATTATGTTTGATTTGATTTTATGTATTCCTCATTGTGAGATCCATAAATAAATAAATAAATAAAAATAATTTTGCACATACACCATTGAAGAAGTAAAAAAACATTTAAGTTACTTGCAGAAAACAAGTTTTATATTATAACAAGTATTATAACATAATATTTAATGAATTGAACCAAACTTACCATTAATCATGTTATCAGGTTTTGAGTGTTTCACGACAACTTCTGGTTTACAGTAGGTGTGATCCACATGTCTCCTTTTTTTAAAATAATCGTGATCAGTTTGAATACTCTCTGAAAAATATTTCAAACAGTTTAAAGTGTTTAATAAATCTTAGTTTGGACTACAACACTGTAATAGCACTAATAGCTTATGTAACCATCCCCTTACAGAATGCTGATAAGCATGATAACAATATATTTTAGTTTTGTTTGTTTTTACTAAATGTTTCTTACTGAGAGCATATTTCCAGTTGAGATTGAAGTGTCTAGTAAAAAAAACTATTAAAATATATTTAATAGTCCGAAGAGTGTGCAGATCATGAAATATACATTTACTATACCTATGGGATATTATTTTAAACAGGTACTTACCAGATTTGTCGGGTATTAATGCACCGGTTTCAGGAATGCCACTGGATATCTCGTGAGCAGTAAATAACGTCGGATAGGCATCGGGGCAAAGACGAACTCTATCGCGCGTTGTTGAAAGAAACCTCTTCTCAAAATGTTTCCGACACACAAATTGCTTGCGAAGTTTTTGGAAGCTCAAGCTTCCAAAAACTTCGCTTCTTTTATGACAGTTAATACAATGTAACCACTTTTTGAGTCCTGTCTCACTTTTAGGAAACATATGAAAACTAACGTCTTTTCGTCTACTAGCACAGGTCGCAATACAGCACTTGTTGTACATGTTGTACTATAATATTTCAGCTTCAGAAATTGAGAGGATAAGTTACGGAACTAAATCAACGTAGAACTTCAGTCGATCAATTTGAAACTAAAACGGTATGTTAAACTTCAAAAGTTTTGACAGATTAACAAACATGGCGACAAAGTGACAAAAATGAGGAAGGCGGGAGGGGAAGAAACTATCAAATCTATACTAATATTATAAAGCTGCAGAGTTTGTTTGTTTGTTTGTTTGTTTGTTTGAACGCGCTAATCTCAGGAACTACTGGTCCGATTTGAAAAATTCTTTCAGTGTTGGATAGTCCATTTATCGAGGAAGGCTATAGGCTATATTTTATTTTCAAAAAAATTAGGGATCCGTAAGAAAATTGCTATTTTCTAACCCAAGGTGTGAAATCGAAAACCTATTTTTGCGTGCGCTGCAAAGACTATTGACAATAGAACAAAATAATGTATTACGGGTTTGTAGGGCCCATTTAGATCTACAAAAAAGTCCGCGAGAGCATATATCTAACTATCATGGTTTAGACACAATAACCGCTTTTGTGTTCGAAAAAAATATTAAATCGTCTGAAGAAAGAAACTACGTTAAATGTGTATCGTAATATTAATCCTTATCCAAATTAAGTATTATGTTATAAAGGGTATTTATGTAGAAGTAAAATACTTTTTGTTTCATCCCAATCCGACATTTCGTTTAGAAGTTATCACGAGTAAAAGACGCTAAGAGTTGGTACCTAATAATGAGTTATTTGCCAAAGAGTTTTTATCAACATAATACCTAATATTAATCTTTATCTAAATAATTGTGTTGTTTATTATGAGTATTAGATCTTAGAAGAGTATAATAAATACATCTATACTAATATATAAAGCTGAAGAGTTTGTTTATTTGTTTGGACGCGCTAATCTCAGGAACTACTGGTACAATTTGAAAACTTATTTCAGTGTTAGATAGCCCATTTATCGAGGAAGGCTATCCATACTTCCATACTTTATATTATAAATGCGAAAGTAACTCTGTCTGTCTGTCTGTCTTGCTTTCACGGCCAAACCGCTGCACCGATTACAATGAAATTTGGTACACAGGTAGTCTAGAGCCTGAGAAAGGACATAGGCTACTTTTTATTGCGAAAAAAAGGTAATAAGGGGTTGAAAGGGGGGATGAAAGATTGTATAGAAGGTGGTTTAATCGCCACACGCCTGCGCATTACCTTGGTGACACCGCCCGGTACACCGGACACTCTTGGCAACGAGGTAACAAGGATGTCAAATTCATTAAAAATATTTCTCCTTTTCAACGAAGACTTAAATTAATATGATAATAATAATATAATAAATAACATACATTCATAAATATGATTTGTATGTTCATTATATTAATAGAAATAAATAAGACAAATTACAAAACAGTGTATACAGTATCGTCATTTTAAGCTAAAATCTTAAACTTTATTTTTTAGGTTGTTGATTACATATAAATAAAAATGTCATTTAAATTTCGTAAAAATTTTAAGATCAAGGGGGTAAAATAGCAATAGGGGATGAAAGTTTGTATGGAAATATGCAAGGTTTGTGAAGGCAAGGCAAGGCCTATGTCCAGCAGTGGATTGCGATAGGCTGATGATGATGATGCAAGGTTTGCAAAAATGTTTCATGAGTTTGGGACAGGAGACAAAATATTAGAGCTATTCAGATGTAACATTTACTGAGTTATCACAATATGCCTAAGTGTGCTTACCCGAACGGGCAGACATGTGAGGGCAGACGACTGTGCCGCATGCGGATGTTGAATTTTGCTACTACAAATTCGTTATTATTCACTAGGATTCGATTTGTTTACATGATTTTTTGTTTATTCAAATAATTTTCTTCGTGAAAAAAACCGAAGGAAAAGTATCCGGCGGGATTTAAACACAAGAAAAAGCAAAAGGGGTACGCCGCAAGATGAAATAAATGCCTGTATGAAACATATGTATTATGGGTATATGTTAAAAAGTTTTGTCTTACTACAATTATGCGAGTACAACTTCACAATGATTTATGAGCAGTGTCAATATGCAAATGCTCTTCTAAAAATAGGAGATGATTGTATGCCAAATGACAGTAACGACATGATTACACTGAGACGTGAGTTCTGTTATATGATAGCACACATGATCTAAAAATAATATATATTCTGATCCGCCGTCTAATGAGACAGTTATCAAATAAACGAACGGATCATGTCAGATGTGGAGGAAGATGTTAACGAATACCTCTCAGGAAACAATGCAAGGGAAACTGAACCAGTCATATATACCATACCATACCATACCATAGCTTATGCATAAAGTTTTTTAAATCTTTAGAATTATCAGGAGCGCCTTCCCATAAGTTAAAACTGAAAGTTAATGTTCCAGTCCTATTAATAAGAAATCTTGAGCGACAAAGATATGTAATGGTACACGGCTACAAAATACACATCTGGGGTACAACATTGTAAAAGAAAATTTTTCAATTCCCCGTATTCCAATAATTCAAACTTATTTGCAATTTCAATTTAAAAGAATGCAGTTTCCGCTGAAAACAACATTTGCACTACCAATTATCAAAGCCCAAAGACAAAGACAGTTAAAGTTGCAGTTCATTTAAAAAAAACATGTTTTTCAAATGGGCAGCACAATCGCGTGTATCAAATCAGCTAAATCACTATATTTTGACAAAGGATGGCAAATCAAAAACGTAGTATTTTAAAAATGTAAAAATTGAGAATTTGCTCAGACTGAGGGAAAACTCAAGCAGAATGGAGGCAACCATACTCGCTGTGAAAGCAGACAATGCAGAACCAAACCGTTTGGTTCGAGAGCGTATTTCTAAGACTGAGGCGGTGACTTCCAAGACCAACACGTGTTGTTCTGTAGAGGAAGGGAGAAGTTGGGATCAGTTGGAAGAACGCTTCAGAACACTCTCCATGGTAAAGCGGTAGAGGACTGCCATAGAGGCGATATCTCTCCGCAACTGCAGAGGCTCAAAGGAATCGGTAGTATTGGGACTGTTGATAATGCGGACTGATTGCCGCTGCAAAAAATCGAGAAAATTAATGCCTAGATCCATCACAAAGATGAGAACAGTACGGACGAGCGTACCTGGGTCTTATAAAGGAGTCACAAATGCTCGGGCGCGAAAAACCGCCTCACCCTGTTCAGGCTGCCTTAGTGGTGCCTTGAAGTACTCCCGTGGGTTGAGGTCTCGGCAAATATCCATGCCCAGGACACCGAGCTTATCCCGTAGTGGCAGTTGAGTGCTTTGAAAAGTGGGGAGGGGAAGAAACGGAGACTTTTTGGTAGAGAACGGGCACACCTGTGTTTTCTTAACGTTGAACTCGACCAGATTCTCATCACCACATTGTTAAATGCGGTTCAAAACCCGGTCAAGCTCAGCGACAATCTCCTATCCATTTTCCTCAACGTCTACTATCTTGGCTGCAGGGTATCCATAATATCGCCCATGCACTGTGCTATCGTCTGCATAGCAATGTATATTGCCAAGGGCTAATATGTCATTGACATGCAGAAGAAACATCTTGGGCGACAGGACCGAATTCTGAGGTACGCTAGCGTTTACCTCCAGAAAAACAGAGGCCGCGCCGTCCGTCGCAAAGAACCCGAATGCGAAGGCGCTGATGAAGAAAAGAGTAAATCTAGAGACGACTCTAAGAGGCAGACCGAATGCTTAGAGATCGGAGAGAAGCGAACGGTGCAAGAACAGGTTGAAAGCCTTGGCCATGTCGAATGTCGAAATAATTTCATACAAAATACTTTTTATTTTATGTACTTATATAAATACTTAAATATGTTTTTAACAGTGAAAAGTGTGTCTTATTTTTAAAATAATATTAGCCTTAATAATTAAAACTGCTACCCAAAGTCACTGTTCCACGCGGACGAAGTCGCGGGCGCAGCTAGTGAGATATATGAACCATAGACGATACCATAGACATACGGTTTAGATAATTTACTTGAAGATTGCCGGCCGTGGTCATGTCGGTTGATTGTTCTAAAGTGGATAGATGTATAAAAATTTGTTTAAATAAACACAGTTGGCTTTTCTCAAAACTTTATTTATTTCTGTCTCCGTCCGATCAAGTACACCCTAACAGGTTATGGGACCAAGCTCGTAGTTGACAGATTGAAAAGTATTAAAGAGATTAAAAAACGTCTGCGTGCACCCGGCGACGGCGTTTTTTTACAGAAGATAGAGGCTGGACAGGACAGAATACTACAGCAGCAGCATAAAAGAGCATCTACAATCATGGCAAGTGATAGAAAAGATACCGGCGTAAAAATATTAAACGAAAATAATTGGTCACTATGGCGTTTCCAGGTTACGATAACCTTACAGGCTAAAGGTTTGTACGATGTATTATTGAAAGAGCCAGTGACGACAGAAGAAAAAGCGTACGACTTAAAAGCCAAAGAGATAATTGTTCAACGAGTAGAAGAAAACATTTTGTCACTACTATTGTCTTGTACTACAGCACATCAAATTTGGGAAAAATTAAGTATAGTTTTTGAATCCAAATCGAATGTGGGCATTCATCTATTACAGCAGAGGTTTTACAATCTGAAATATCAACCTCCCATGATAAACTTCATCTCAAATACAGAAGATCTGGTAAACAAACTCAAACTCAACGGAGAAAGTTTTTCAGAACAGATGATAATAACCAAGATATTGATAAGTTTGCCAGATGAATATAGATACTTTATTTCAGCATGGGAATCCGTCACAAAAAGTGAACAAACATTCAAAAACTTGACAGCGAGACTACTTATAGAGGAGGAGCGACTATCAAACAAAGAAGAGGACACAGAGGCTACAGCTTTGGTTACACGGAAGAAAGGAGCATGGAATAGAAGACAGCAAGATCAATAAAACAAGAATAGGTCTAAAATGATGGAAGTTAAAGAAGTTCAAAAGTGTTATGAGTGCGGTAAACCCGGTCATTTTAAAAGAGAGTGTCGTTCACGTAAGTGCAACTATTGTGGCAAAGTAGGGCATGTATACAGTGACTGTCGACAGCGTCAGAACAAAAAGAAGAGTGAACTAAGGGCTTACATCGCTAGGAAGAACTGTCAACAAACAGAGTGGATAATGGACACAGGCGCTAATGAACACATGTGTTGTAATAAAGAACATTTCAGTGACTATAAGTTATTAAAAGATGAAAGGTATGTAACAGTAGGAGACGGCAGAAAATTAAAGGTTTTATAATAATAATAATAATATAATAATAAAGCCTTTTATTCCGAAATTTTACAATTTTTCTTTCTACTAATTAATCTCTATTACACTAATCATAAAAAGTCCCTAAGTTCGGTGTGCCTTACGGCATAGGCCTCCTCCAACGTCTTCCACTGTTTCCTATCGGTTGCAATTCTTAGCCAAAGGGGACCTAAAGTCAATTTCAGATCATCTTCCCATCTTCTCACTTTGCGACCTCGGCTCCTTGACCCGTCTCTTGGATACCAGACCGTTACCTGCTTGCTCCATTTTTCATGCTTAGAACGGAGCATGTGCCCTGTCCATCTCCATTTTAGTTGGTCAATATGTGTTAGGATGTCTGTTAGCTTAGTTTTGCGTCTGATATCCACATTCCTGACTCTATCTTTTAACTTTAGCCCCAGTATGCTCCTTTCCATGGCTCGTTGACATTTTGCAAGTTTTTCCCTTTGGTTTTTGGTCAAAGCCCAGGTTTCACAGCCATATGTAATGCAAGGCAGAATGCATGTATCAAAAGTTTTTTTCTTAATCTTGATGCTGAGTTCTTTGCTTTTCATTATTTCTTTCAAAAGGTTTTAGGTATAGGCCAAATAAAGTTTGTAGCACATAATGGTGAACCATCTATTCTCATGGGTGTACTTTATGTTCCAGAATTAAAAATAAATTTGTTTTCAGTAATTAGTGCAATAGACAGAGGAAATTTTATTATGATGTCTACTAAAGAGGGCTGTAAATTTATGTTAAATGGTGTAACTACACTTATAGCTGTGCGTAAAAATGATTTGTTTGTTTTGGATTTTGAGTTATCTAAAACAAGTGCATTACTCTCTCTCTCAGATTGGCATCAAAGATTAGCTCATCAGAATGTTAATTATATCAAAGAGGTTTTAGATAATTCAAACATTGGATATGAGCGGCAGAATGATCAATGTCAATCATGTATTGAAGGTAAGCACCATAGGTCATCATTTCAGAGTAAGAAGCAAAGAACAGTAGGAGTGGCAGAGTTGATACATGCAGATCTTTGTGGCCCAATGGAGGAGAATTCTGTTGGAGGGGCAAAGTACTTTTTACTACTTAAAGATGATTTTTCAAATTACAGAATTATTTACTTTTTGAAACAGAAGACTGAGACACCAGAGAAGATAATGCATTTTATTAGACATACAGAAAGACAGAATGGGCATAAAATCAAAATACTAAGGACGGATAATGGTACAGAATTTACTAATAAACATTTAAAGGATTTCTTACAGAATCATGGCATCGAACATCAAACAACAGTACCTTATCATCCTGAACAGAACGGAAAAGTAGAACGTGATATGCGTACAATAGTAGAAGCAGCAAGAACTATGCTCATAGCAAAGAAGTTACATAAGGAATTGTGGGCAGAAGCTGTGAACACTACTGTCTACATTCTCAATAGAACGAGCAAAGGAAAAGATAGCAAGACACCATTCGAGATTTGGGAAAACAAGAAATTTGATATTACTGCTTTAGACAAAATCTTTGGTACAGAAGTCTACACTCATATACCTAAGGAAAAAATAAGGAAGTGGGACTCAAAATCAGAAAAAGGTATATTTGTTGGATATGAAGGTTCAAAGGGTTTCAGAATTTATTATCCAAATAGAAGAAATGTACTTGTCAAAAGAGATGTAATATTCATTAAAGAACAGGAGAAACCTATAGGTAAAGAAGACAAAAGGAACAGAAGATACATAGAGGAGAATATAGATGAAGTCATAGAAACAGAACCAAATACACAGAGAGCGAGGAATACAGAAGAAAGAACAGAAAGGTCACCTACAGAAGAAAGTACAGACAGTTTTACCATTGATGAGAATACAGACAGATTGGCTACAGAGAATGCTTATGAGACAGCTACAGAAGATGACAACACAGAAGAAATTACAAATTCTACAGATGAAGAAACTACAGAAGAAATAGAAAATACAGAAGAATTAAGAGAAGACAGATGTTAGAACAAGGAAAAGAATTTTAAAGACTCCAAGGTGGATGGAAGACTATCATGTTGGTTTAGTCTCTCTAGAAAAAGAACAATTAACTTATGAAAAGGTGATAAATGGAAAATACTCAAATAAATGGAAAGATGCTATAGATAGAGAAATAGAAGCTTTAGAGAGAAACAATACATGGGTTGAAGTAAAAGATACTAATGGCAAGAGAGTGATAGAGACAAAGTGGGTTTTCAAAATTAAAAAGGGAGAAAATACAGAGAAGGACACATATAAGGCATGATTGGTTGCAAGAGGTTTTCAACAGAAAGATAACATAGATTTGACAGATATTTATGCACCTGTTGCAAAATTACCAACATTGAGAATATTAATGGCTATAGCTGCAAAATATAATTTGGATTGGACACAAATGGATGTAAAAAAACGCATTTTTATATGGAGATATAGAAGAAGAAGTCTATATAACATTACCAGAAGGACCTAAAGATTATAAAAATAAAGTTTTTAAATTGCAGAAGTCACTATATGGTTTGAAAAAATCTCCAAGAAATTGGAATGATAAATTCAATAAGTTCATGTTAGAAATAGGATATGAAAGAAGTAAAGCAGACTATTGTTTATACTACAAGAGAAGAGAAAAATGCTATGTACTACTATATGTCGATGATCTGATAATAATCCATGAAAATACAGAGCAAATAGAGAAACTAAAGAAGTCTTTGGAAAGTAAATTGAAGATGGTTGATATGGGAAATAACAATGCTACTTATTTAGGTATTAATATCAAGAAAGTTGGAAACAATATTGAAATAAATCAAAAACAGTATCTACAGGAGTTATTAAAGAAGTATAATATGAATGACTGCAATCTGGTAAATACACCAATAGAACAAGGCATTGAACTTAACATGAAACCTTCTACAGACAAAAAGATAGAGAATCAATGCAGACAGCTGATTGGAAGCCTCATGTATGCCATGCTTGGAACCAGACCTGATATCTGCTATGCTATTAGTTACCTTAGCCGATACCAAACATATGCTGATGAAAGACTATGGAAAGCTTTGAAAAGGATTCTAAGATACATAAAGGGAACTATAGACTATAAACTTATATACAAGAGCAATGGAGAAAATCTGCTGACAGGATATACAGATGCTGATTGGGCAGGGGATAGAAATGATAGAAAGTCAACATCTGGTTTTGTAATTAAAGTTTTTGGTTGCACAGTTTCATGGAGCAGTTCTAAACAACAGTGTGTGGCATTATCTTCTACAGAATCAGAATATATAGCACTGGGAAAAGGAATGGCTGAAGGTTGCTGGATAAAGAATCTTTTAGGGGAGTTACAGTTAATTTCAGAGGGTTTTATCATTTATGTTGACAACCAGTCTGCTGTTCATATTGCCAAAAATCCTGAACAGCACAAGCGATTAAAACATATAGACCTTAGATATCATTATGTAAGAGATATAGTTAATAGTGGAGTAGTGTCTTTGAAGCACATTAGTACAGAAGAGCAAATAGCTGATTTATTTACAAAGCCTTTGTCAAAGACATTGTTTCAAAAGTTTTCTTTAAAATTGTAAGTTTTATAGATTGTAAAATTGTTTTAATTGAGGGAGGGTGTTATACTATGGCAATTAAAATGTTTGTCTACTCTGTGTAGTGGACTAGCTGTTGTCTGTGGCCTGTGGCTTCCTCTTTGAATGAAGTGTCATGTCGGTTGATTGTTCTAAAGTGGATAGATGTATAAAAATTTGTTTAATTAAACACAGTTGGCTTTTCTCAAAACTTTATTTATTTCTGTCTCCGTCCGATCAAGTACACCCTAACAGCCTGCATAGTCTACACCTACGTTTTGGAAAGGGAAGTCTGCTGGGGAAAGCCTACTTGCTGGTAGATTACCCGTTTGTGGAGAAATAGTCCTTCCCGCTTGACGCCTGCACGTAACGCATTGCCGATAGCAGATTCTAGCCAAATTGCGACCACCCAGCGGCCAGTAAGTTTCCCTTATTGTTGCTAGTAATAATTAGAGACCAGCGTGTAGTAATCTTAAATGCTCGCATCTAAATAAAAGTTTTGTAAAATAATGAGTGGACTGTATTAATATTAGATGTTTCTTTTCAAACGAATTTTCAGAATTGTGTAACCTGCCACCTACACGCAGGATTTTATTGTTGTCTAAAAACACATTTAATTTTAATAATTGGTTTTTATTAGGTAGTATTTTATTATTAATTAATAAATTATATTCCGGAAAAGACTCACGTTGTGCCTGTTTAATGATGCAATTCAATGAATATTCTAATTCTTCTACAGACAGAGGGGAAGAGCACAATGTTTGACCCTTACATTTGTAAATAACATATATCACGTTGCAATCTTAATAAATTAGAAAAAAGTTCAAAAGCTATCACGCCTGTACTAATCGCTTGATCGTTGTGACAACTAACCAAACAAATAGTGGGTTTCGTTTCTAGCAAATCATTAGACGCTTCCGACGTTCCAATGCTAGGCCAAGCACTGCTGTCCTTTTGCAAGAACGATGGACCTTGCCACCATAGATCAAGGGACTGCATAGCAGTCGCGTCCACCCCTCGCGATATGAGATCAGCAAGAATTAGTTTGGTCTGCAACACGATTCCTAACGAAAGTGTTTAATCTAATCGGTAGCCATAGGCGGATTAAGTATCAAGAGCGCCCTAGGCAACCGTCCCATCGGCGCCCTTCTCCCCCCCCCCATGATTCCAGCATCCATATATTAATTTAACTATCTTGGCAGTTGGCATATCTTTAGTAGGTATAATATTTTTTTACGTGTGAAACCCTCTTGAGCCGTTATTACACAGGGGTTTGCGGTGTATCGAACTTACGGTATACGCGTACGCCTCCTCGCGGTTGGCCTCTGAAGCGGATGGAAGGGAAAACACGTCCCGACCATCCGCGGCCACACTCAGAGCGGCATGAGGCTCTAATAGGCGCGCCTCCGCCGCCCGGTTCGCCGGCGGCGAATTGGGTCCGAGTGGATATCGTCCTCTCGGGCCTTCTCTGCCGCCTCCTTCTGCGAGATTACATCTTCGCAGAAGGTTGCGCCCGCCGTAAAACTCGAGAGATCTCCTCCGATGACTGCAGTGAGGGCCCGACGGACGCCGATGCGGGGCAAATCGCCAGCGTGTGCTGGGCCGAGTCGTCGCTGCAGTCGCAGTGGTGGCAGGCGGGAAACAGTTCCCTCCTAGCGACCGCGTGCAGGTACTTCCCGAAGCAACCGTACCCGGCAAGGACCTGCGTCAGTCGGTAGGAAAGCCTCCACGGCGGCAAAGCCAGCGCGTGCGCGTGCACCATACAGCGCCATGGACCGTACAACTCCCGTATACAGCTGTCTCGTTGCGACGCTGGCTCCACCCAAATTGGGCAAAAGTCGCCCAGCCAAAAAGTGCCAGAGGCAGCGTCGACCAGCTTGGGAGCAAGCTGTCGGAAGTGCTCGTCGAAGAGCCACATACCGCCGAGGATCAGGCCCAGATACCTCATCTGGGCCCGAACCGGTACGAGGACCGAGTTGACCACTATGGAGGCGCCGGGGTGTGGACCACGGCGGGGCCCATGGAATAACAGGGCCTTCGTCTTATCCAGGGCCACCATTAAGCTCAGCGCCTCGATGCGCCCGACCACCAAAGAAACACCCCTGGTGGCCAGGCACGCCGCCTCTTGGGAGTTCGCCCCCCGGGCTGTGACCAATGTGTCATCGGCGTAACAAATTACGCCCAGCCCAGGGGGGAGACGACCTCGTAGGACCCAGTCGTTCCCCACGTTCCACAGAGTGGTCCAAGGACAGACTCCTGCGGAACGCCGCACGATATGGGTCGCCGTCTCACGACGGTACGCTCCTCTAGATAGTCTGCCACTAGCCGCCTCCGGTATTCTGGCACCCGTGGTACTGGAGTGTTTCCCTGATGCGGCGCGCGCGCCCTAAGCAACCTCGCGCCCCTAGGCACGTGCCTACTTTGCCTTAGGGTTAATCCGCCTCTGTCGGTAGCATCTTTAGCCAAGCCAGAACAATCATAGAACCTGTCCTAAAAACTACACTCGAAGCCCGAGTATGAAGTAAATTAGTTTCCTTTTTGTACAAATAGTTACCAACGACTGTATCTTATTTAATGAAACGCCAGAAGAAGTAGGAGCACTAGCATTAAAACTACGCGTAATTTGATAGTAGTGCTACTCTCTCTAAGTACCCCATGGTGAGGTATAAATATGAGGCTTCTCTTCATTAATATTACACTGATATACAAAAATTAAAGAAATGTATTCAGCCATAAATCCTTTTTTTTTTTTAAGACAACTCCCGCACTAGGAATAAATCCTGTGTCGCGGGGGACTTTACAAACATACATGAAACGGAGACAAAGAACACCCAGACTCAGAACAACAATTTGTGGATCACACAAAGTGTTGTCCTACGTGGGATTTGAACCCACGACACTTGGCGAAGTAGGAAACGGCGTGGTGACCGTTCAACCACTAGGCCAAACGTGCAGTCAAACGTCACACAGTCGTTTTGCACGAACAAATAAATCGCCTAATAAATCTGTAGTTTTCTTTAGTGGTATCTTCAGGCATACGCAAGGTATTTTTTGTAAATTGTTCTTCGCACTGTTTTTCTTCAGTGGAATAAGTAGAATACTCATGACAACTCTCTTCTAGTTGCCAAAACCGCTTTAATTGGGTTTGAATATCATCTACTTCAGAAGAACTTTGAGAATTCAAGTGGTTGTAATATCATTCAATATTTGAGAAAGGTTTCACCATAACGCCGCTGTTAATTGGGCCGCAAACTAGTCAACCGAGCCTAGTTTGATACAAAACTGGTTTCGTATCTCCTAATATTATTTTTTCTGACCCTAATAAATTCCAAAATACATCGACGCCAATTATAATTGTTGTATATCCTACTAATATTATAAACGCGAAAGTTTGTAAGTATGGATGTGAAGATGGATGGATGTTTGTTACTCTTTCACGGAAAAACTACTGAACGGATTTGGATGAAACTTTACAATAATATAGCCTATACATCAGAATAACACATAGGCTACTTTTTAATGCGAAAAAGGGTTGTAAGGGGGTTTAAAGGGGGTGAACGGTTGTATAGAAGTCTGGCGGTTCACTCGACATACGCATGCGCGTTAAATACGCCGGGCGTCTTGGCAACGAATAAACAAAGCTGTCACACTCATTAAAAAGATTTCACTTTTCCATTGAAGACTTAAATATCCTACTAATATTAAAAACGCAAAAGTTTGTAAGTTTGAATGGATGGATGGATGTTTGATACTCTTTCACGTAAAAACTACTGAATGGATTTTAATCGATTAAATCGAATTGAATACAATAATATCTATACATATAATAAAACTGTAGAAGAGTTCAATTCTTTACATTGAATAAAAATTTTAAAAAGTACAACTAGGGGTATTCATACAAGCCACACAAGCCAAAAAAAATTTTTTTTAATTTTATGTCTGTCTGTCTATTGTCCGGCTTTCACGCAAAAACTACTGAACGGATTGTAATGAAACTTTTTTTATTATATAGCTATCAATCCTCGGCAACATATAGACTATAATCAATGATATCATTGACATTGACTATAATTAATTTTGAAGATCGGAATATCAGATATAAATTTTTGTCTGTCTGTCTGTTGTTCGGCTTTCACGCAAATACTACTGGACAGGCGCATGCGTTGTGTCAACGTCTCCTTGCCATAGAATAACTTAAATATCGGGTCTAAAGTTTAAAGCCAGCGCCATCTATTGACTACCTGTCAAAATGTAATAAAACATATCTATAGAAGTAAATAGTTCATGGCCCATGCTGTGATTAAATACCAACTCTCCGTGCATCAGTGTATGAAACGGTACCCAAAAGCCATGTTTCAACAAACTATAACAGGCGAGAATGTCTACCCCAAGTACCGCCGACGTTCTCAGCAACAAGGAGTATTAGCTGCAGAAATTAGATTACGTGGCCAAAATCCGACGATGATTGTGATGAGATGAGGGCTTGAAGAGAGATTGTTATGATATATTTTATACGTTTATTAGTTTTTAAGTTTTACATTGTGTAAGGCACATTCGCCATCTTTTTAAGTTCTCTCTTATTATCTTATTCTGGCGGGAACTTCAAAAAAGCGCGCGCGTGAAAAACTTTAAAAATTACTTTTTACATAAATATTTGCAATTTTTTGCTAAAGAGGTGATAAATAGCAACTACTAGGTAGAGTAAATAGTGACAATGGTGGGAAACGAGGGGGGCGGGGATAACCCGCCCACCTCACATAAACGTCCTCGGCCTGAGGTCAGGGACGGAGGGACCAAAATGGACTGTGGTGATGGCGGCGGTGCTGGTGAGCGCTCTGACTATTCACCATATATTAAACCCAATTACAAAAGACTATACCCAGAAAATGGCACCTATCTAGACTTTAAAGTATTTATTGAAGCTACCAACAATACGGATAGAATAGGCAATAAGAGCCCTATCTATCTCAACCATATTTTTTCCAACGAAATAAAAGGGGTGACGGCGATTCAACGCATTAATGCAAATAAAATAGCAGTAATATTTAAACAGTATAATATAGCCAATAATTTCATCAACAACACGGCTTTTCTCAACAAACACGGCTTTAAGGCATTTATTCCAGCTGCGGAAATAGAAAAAACAGGTATAATTAGATTTGTACCAGCAAATATTTCGAACAAAGAATTATATACAAAACTATCATCAATCTATGAAATAGTAGCTATAAGAAGATTCACAAAGAAGGTTGGGGAAGAGCGAGTACCACTACAAACAGTTAGCATTACTTTCCTTTCGAACATACTCCCAGACAATGTACAATATGATTTATTTTCATACCGAGTTTTTGAATATATACCACCATTACAGCAATGTTTCCGTTGCTTTAAATTTAACCACTCTGCTAAAATATGCAATGGTAAACAAAGATGTTCCATTTGTGGAGGTGAACATTTATATAAAGAATGTGATAAACCAACAGAGCTCTGCTGTGTCAATTGCAGTGGGCCTCATCTTGCAATTTCTAGATTATGTCCAATTAAGTTAAATAAAATATTAGAAAAGAAAAATAAGATAACTTTTGCAAGTGCAACATTAAAGAAACCACATATTAATAATGATAATAAACAATTTCCACCTCTTTTAACTCCAAAAATGAAAATTTCTACTGTAAATAAGCCTGTACATACATCTATAAATAGGCCTGTACATTTATCTGTAAATAAACCTGTATCTGTAAATAATCCTGTACATAATGTAAATAAACCTAAAGATGTCCCTCCAAAGGTAGACATCAATGCCCAAATAGTTGCCAACAACGATGTACTTATGGCCCTAGTACAGACGTTGGTGGAACTGGGTAATAAGGGGGATACTAAGCCCACTACCATAAATAGTATTAAGGAAACTCTACTTAAAAATCTAAAGTAATGGATTCAAGTCATACACTGTCTAAGCTACGTATTGCTCAGTATAACATTCAAAGTGCTAATAGTAAGAAACCTCTATTGATTCAATTCTTAGAAAAACAAAATATTGACATTTGCTTACTTAACGAAACATGGTTCAAAGACAATAAATTTAGAATACCTGGATATAATATTTATAATAAAAATTCCAATAATGCTCATAATGGTGTAGCAATACTAATTAAGCCATACTTAAAGTACAAACTATTAAACACTAGATTTTATGAAGACATTCAAACTGTTGCTCTGTCCTTATCTACTGTGCATGGTAGCTTGACTATTCTATGTGTATACTGTCCTCCTTCTAGTGGACACATACATCTCAACAGACTACATAATATAATTAACGATCTGCCAAAACCTATCTTTGTTAGTGGTGATTTTAATGCTCACCACATTGCATTTGGTTGTCTATCCACTAAGAGTAGAGGTCAGGATTTATTTAATATCATAGACGACTTGGATTTATGTATTTTAAATGATGGTAGTTTTACAACTTGTAATAACCCAAGACGAAATCCATCTGCAATTGACGTTAGCTTTATTAGTGCTAACCTCGCCTCAATATGCGAGTGGTCTGTGCATGATGATGCCATGGGCAGCTACCACTTCCCTACAATAACAGAGATTTCACTACATATAGATAAATATCACATTAATCCCCCTGTTGATAGGTTTATATATAAAAAATCTGATTGGACAAAGTATAAAAATATTTCCAAAACGATATTTAATGATTTAGTGTTAAAATTATATGATCCTATTTCAACCTATAATGATTTTTGTTCTCGATTGAATACTTTAAAAGATATGACTATCCCTAAACTCACTAAACCAAATAATTTTAAAAGCAGACCACCAGCTCCTTGGTGGAATGACATTTGTGAAAAAAGTGTAATTGCCTCTTACAATGCATTGAAACATTATAGAAGTGAACCTACAATGGAGAACTATTTAGACTACAAAAGAGAAGATGCACTTAATAAAAGGACTATATCAGAGCAAAAAAGAATAGGTTGGGATAACTTATGTGACTCTTTCAATAGAACTACCCCTATTAGTAAGATTTGGAATCTTCTTAAAATGTTTAAAGGTATAAGAGCTGGCAATAAATCACATAAAGATGAGTTTATTTCTCCATTTCTAGACAAATTATCCGACAATAGCAATTTAAATGATGCTGATAGTTTAGGTAACATTTTCGAATTAAATAATGATAGTCTAAATTCAAAATTTTTGCTAGATCCTTTTACATGGTCCGAATTTAAAATTAGTTTGTTATCTCGGAAAGACACTACACCTGGATTAGATGATTTCCCCTATTGTATTATTAAAAATTTAGACGAATCTGCACAAAAATTGTTTCTTAATATACTTCATTTACTTTGGCATTGTAAATGTATTCCGCAATCATGGAAAACACAATGTGTCATTCCAATACTCAAACCAGATAAACCTGCAGAGCTAGCCAGCTCTTACAGACCAATATCACTCTCTTCATGTCTAGGTAAAATATTTGAAAACATGATTAAAAATCGTTTGGATTGGTATATAGAATCTAATGGCATCATTCCACATATACAATATGGATTTCGTCGAGTGCGAAGTTGTGCAGACAGCTTCACTTCTTTAATTTCGGACCTGAAACATGCAAAGGATAAAAAGTTACACACTGTTTGTGTATTTCTAGATGTTCAAGGTGCATTTGACAGTCTAGATCCTGTTATACTAGTACAAGTTATGTTTAGGCTTGGCGTGCCAGGCCAAGTATGTAAATGGATATATAATTTTTTGAATAATAGAACACTATATGTAAGATATAATAATACACTACATGGTCCAAAATGTGCATCTAAAGGTACAATGCAGGGTGCTACACTATCTCCTTTGCTTTACAATATTTATACAAGTGAAATCTGTAAATTTGTAAATAGTAATAATGTAGATATTTTGCAGTTTGCTGATGATATTGTTTTGTACAGTAGTAATTATAATGTAGAAATTGCAATTAACAATATGAACAGAGCCTTGTCCCAACTATTTCACTATTATAATGATGTACTACATTTAAAAATTAACGCCTCCAAAAGCAGTATCATGATATTTGGAAATGAGAATTCAAATTCAAAAGTAGTTTATAATGGCGAATTTATAAACCCAGTAAATTCAAAGAAATTTTTAGGCATAGTAATAGATAGGAAATTAACTTTTCAGGAACATATTAAATATATATCAAAGAATGCTCTAAAAGGTCTAAATATAGTTAAATGTCTTGCAGGTGTCTCATGGGGAGCAGACCCTAAAATATTGTCAAATCTATATAAAAGTATAGTTAGAAGTCATTTTGATTATAGTTCACTAGTGTATATAAACAGTACTCATGTAAATAAACTAGATCTATTGCAGAACAGGGCTTTGAGAATTATTTCTGGTGCAATGTGCTCTACTCCGATAAGGGCCATGGAAGTAGAGACTAAATTGATGCCCTTAATTTTGAGACGCATTCTACTTGCAGAGAGATTTTGTCTTAAATTAATTGCTGCAAATCACAAGAAAATTATTAACAAAATTGTACCTTCTGTAAGTAGTGCTCCTGGGCCTCTAGCAACAGGAGACAATCTTTTGAATGGCAAATCTCCAACATTGTCCAAAATATTGCTAGAAATAGAGAATACTTTTACTCATATAAGAAAACAGTGCCCATGGCCATGTTACTCTTTCTCTTATCAGTGTATTTCACATCCCATCAAAGAATTACAAAATTCAATTAATAATAATTTAGATATGCTAGTTTTTGGCAGATAATGATAATCATTATGTTATTTATACTGATGGTAGTAAGGGAAGTGATTATGTACGTTCTGCTATTTATGATCCACATACAAAATTCTCTCAAAGCTTTGTTCTGCACAATACATGTAGTATATTCACTGCAGAGGCATATGCGGTTTATCAGGCTTTATTACATATTCGCCAAATTAACAATTGTAAATACTTTTTGATTGTTTCTGATTCAAAGAGTTTGATAAAAGCCTTAACTAATCTTACACTTTCATTTAAGTCGAATTATATTCTGTATTTTATCAAAGAAATAATATATCAATATTATCTTAAGTTCATAAAAATTTCTTTCCTATGGGTACCTTCTCACCGAGGTATCTCGGGTAATGAAATAGTTGATAAAACCGCATATGAAGGTAATAATGCTGTTGATGTTAGAAATGCAATGGACATTCCTATGACTGATTTTCTGCAAAGTATCAATGAAAATGTATGTAAGTTATGGCTAGAAATGTGGAAGAAAGAGCAAGACATCAAAGGAAAGTGGTATGGAAGTATTCAAGAAAGATTGCCTGTTACACCCTGGTACAATAGATTGAAAGAAGCCAGCCGAGACTTTATAACGACGATAAATAGATTGCGCTTTGGCCATAATACTGCACCGTCACACCTTTCTAGACTTGGCATTATTACAGACAATACATGCCCTTATTGCGAATCTCAAGAAGGAACCATGGAACATCTGATTTTTGATTGTCAAAAATTCTTGCTTGACAGATTAGTGTTGGCTAGTGAACTCAGTGATTTAAAAATTAAGTGTGATTCTTCATCCCGCCCGCCGCCACTAGAACAGTTATTAAAAGACAAAAACACTTACAAACCAATATATAAATATATTAAAACTACCATTAAAACAATTTAAAAATGAAGTGAAGTGAAAGTGCAATGTTTGTTCAAATAAAATAAGACTTGACTTAAAGGTCTTAGTTACCAGGTCATAAAATCCCAAAAAAAAAAAAAAAACTTATTATCTATGTCATAGATGTCACAGAGTAGTTATGACACAGTCTAAATTAACCAGAGTATTACACTATACAGCGCAACAGATTGATAATAATAGATGGGTATTACCATACTCTCCTGTTTTATCCAAACCATTCAACGCCCACATACATAAATGTCGACATGTGCATCGGTGTCGAGTCCATGCTAAGTGGTTGAGTCTATCATAAATCATAAATATCTCTGTCAGAAATATCAAATATATTAGTAAGTACGTAAATAAAGGAAGCGATCAAAGCCTCGACAGATCACTTTATTGGCATTCTATGTCTTCTGTGCTATGTTAGACTGATGATTTTACCAACACTTTGCCCTGTGACGAAGCGCCAGCGTACTTTACATACAACAAGGAAGGTTTAACCGTAGAAAAAGAGGCACTCCAGTAGAGGGTGTTCCTGAAGTTTAAAAAAAAAACACGTCATCGGAAGAGTACAACAGTGCACCCAAGCAATGCCGAGTGTTATCGGTATCCAATGGCCTACTTTATTCGAAACTTTGAAGAACTCGATGACCCGCAACACCCATTGTTTCAAGCTGCTTGCTGAGCATGACATCTGCTCGATGACAACCAATATTGGGATGACTATTGGTGGAAATTCTTAATCTTATTAATGGTTACTCGAAGCCATTTCTAACGAAGAGTGTAGTAATCGGGAGTACTCAGCTGAAAGTAATTACGATTGTAAGAAGCTTTTACATACTCTTCGCGATGGTATTCCGACTCTAAAGGACAAAAAAGGAGTATTTTCCATCGTGTTTGTAACAATTTTCTTATATTACAAACTCACACGTACACACAGATTTTCTGAAAATAACTTTGTTTTGTTTCTCTATAAATTCAGAAAAATGGTTGGAAGATGAGATTGAGAAAAAAGATTTGAATTTGAATCTAAGCACGCGCGAACGAAGTCGCGGGTACAGCTAGTTGTAAATATTTTAGGGTAGCTTTGTGTGATAACCGCGCATTTGTATCGGTGACCATTCATTCTCGAATACACGATTCAATGGAACACATCTTTTATTTATCAGTGGCGACGAGGATAAAGAACTTTGTCGGTGCAGAATTTTACAGTGTTGTGTGATCGATAATAATTAAAAATGTCGGTGGGAAAAATCAGTTTAAAGTTGCCGACCTTGATCGTGCTAATGGGGGAAGAGACATACTTACGAATTGTTGTCGACTTTATTTTATTATTAGCTAGTCCTAAGAAACCATCAAGTTTATCTTAGTTCAATCAAGTTTATTAAGCAGCCGAGCGGGACGCGGGGGGAGTCGAGGGCTCGCGGGAGCCAGTTCCGGACCGGGAACTTAGCGAGAAGATACACAAGATAGAAATAGGATGTTCAGCGTGCGGTGACAATAGTCATGGCTCACAAGACTGCAGGTATAGGGGGTTCGAATGCAGTTACTGTGGAAGAGTGGGTCATTTGCGCAGAGTTTGCAGGAAGAGGCAATTCGATCGCCGTAAGTCATCGAAAAGTCAAAATTTCAACGCCGACGCCGGCGCCTCCCGCGCCGCTGTTAGGCCTGCTAGTGCGGCACATTGGCTGCGCGAGCCGACAACGACGGATAGCTATCGGGAGGAACAAGACGCGTCTGATAATGGAGAGGACCCAATATACCAATATACAATATATTGGCTCTATGAGCCGAATCTACGTATGCCTATACCGATCCCATTCTGGAGACTCCGAGACAACTCGACTTTTTGATCATCTCAGTCAGGCAGCAGACAAAGCGCAGGAACAGTTTCCGACCGCCGAACTGGTGTTTCTGGGAGACTTTAATGCCCACCATGAGTCCTGGTTGGGATCTTCCAGAACAGACCACGCGGGTCGGACTGTCCACGCATTCGCTCTCACGCATGACCTCACCCAGTTGGTACTCCAGCCCACCAGGATACCAGATATACTGAGTCAAGCGCCTTCCTTGCTGGACCTTCTGCTGACGAGTCACCCAGTGCAGTACAGTGTATCGGTGCTCGCCCCTCTGGGATCCTCCGATCACTGCCTGGTATCCACCACGGTGCCTCTAGTTGCCCCCCCACGACCAGTGGCAGCTAAAAGACGGTTATGGCACTACTCGTCAGCAGACTGGGATGGAATGCGGGACTATTTCGCATCCATCCCGTGGGCACAACGCTGCTTTAAATATGGAGATCTGACGCAAAGTGCGGCCGCAGTGGCTGGCGAAATCACTCTAGGAATGGAATACTATATTCCCTGCAGTGAGGTCGCCAGCGCAACTACCCGGCCCTGGTTCAATCGCGAATGCGCTCAAGCTGTTGCCCAAAAGCAATCGGCCTACCGCGCATGGACCAGGGCCCGCGCTCACGGCCACCCCGACGTGGATCGACTAAAAGCAGCGTTCAACAAAGCCACCAGGGTTTGCAAGAAGGCTTACCTAACAGCGGATGCCCAGCGCATTGCACGACTTGGCCAAGAACTCGTCGCATACCCTACGGGTAGCCGAAAGTTCTGGCGATTGGCTAAAGCCGTGCAGTCCAACTTCTGCCAGGCCTCGCTACCACCGCTGAAATATCCTGACGGATCACTTGCCCACCAGCCGCAGGAGAAAGCGAAACTGCTTGTAGATCTCTTTGCGGCTAACTCCCGAATCGATGACCGTGGCATGCACCCGCCTACCATTCCGGCCTGCGACGCTACAATGCGGGATATTCGCATCCGGCTGAGTGATGTCCGAGCGGAGCTTCGGTCACTCGACGTCCGGAAAGCTAGTGGACCCGACGGTATCCCAGCGGTGGTTCTTAAGAACTGCGCACCAGAGTTGTCTCCGGTATTGACGCCCCTGTATCGCCTGTCATATTCCTCGGGAACTGTTCCGGATGCCTGGAGAGAGGCGAATGTTCAACCCATCCCCAAAAAAGGCGACCGCTCCAACCCAGCCAACTACCGCCCGATAACTGTCACCCCCATTATCTGCAAAGTGTTCGAGCGGATCATCAATAAACAATTGATCCACTACCTGGAGGATCACTCCCTACTTAATGATCGTCAATATGGTTTTAGACCGAAACGATCCACGGGTGATCTTCTAGCGTACGTCACACACCTTTGGAGTGAGGCTATTGACAGGCACGGAGAATCTTTGTCCATCAGCCTCGACATGACCAAGGCCTTTGATAGGGTTTGGCACCGTTCGCTTCTCTCCAAACTGCCGGCCTTCGACTTGCCCCCCAAACTTTGCAACTGGGTTGCCGCATTCCTGCACCAGCGCCGCATCAGAGTCCTTTGCGACGGTGCGGCCTCCGACTTTCAGTCGATTAACGCCGGAGTGCCACAGGGTTCCGTCCTGTCCCCCACGCTGTTTCTTCTGCATATCAATGACATGTTAGCCCTTGGCAACATTCATTGCTATGCAGACGACAGCACAGTTCATGGGAGATACTTCGGACGTCCTGCAGCAAAGTCAGCAGATATTGAGGAAAAACGACAGGAGCTTGTCGCTGAACTCGACCATATTCTGTGCCGCATTTCTCAATGGGGCTCTGAGAACCTGGTCGAGTTCAACGCCAAGAAAACACAGGTGTGCGCGTTTTCTGCCAAAAAATCTCCATTCCTTCCCCTTCCGACTTTTCAGAACACTCAACTGCCACTACAAGGCAGACTCGATATCCTGGGCATGGGCATCTGCCGCGACCTAAACCCGCGCGAGTACGTTGAGGGCGTCACTAAGGCGGCCTCGCGGAAGTTAGGTGTTCTAAACAAGGTGAGACGGTTCTTCTCGCCGGAGCACCTGTGTCTTCTTTATAAGACCCAGGTTCGCTCGTGCGTGCCCCTTTAAGCGGGGCGTGAAAAAGCATCTCACTAGGCCGCCATAGTGCTGGTCGCCATGCTGCACTGTCCTTGTTCACATTGAGGATGGTGACCACCACTCTTGGATTCTGCTTGTGCTTTCCATCAGGCAGGGCAGAGTCATTTTGGCAGCTAAAATATAAAAAAAAAAAAAAAAATACCAGATGTCTTTAGCGAACTATAAGCCGGTGTGTATGAACATAATTATAAATAACAAACCTTTAAAAATGGAAATAGATATTCTATTTTTCTCTTTGTTGTTGATGTTGTCTATCTATATTACTTATTTAGTCACCTCTCATACCACCCTCTAGACGAAATATCAGTCAGTTTTGAATAATTTAATTGTATTGGATAAAGTATTCAACGAGGAATAGTGAAGTCCATGTAACATCATGCTACGATCCTTAGGAGGGGAGCACTGACCTCAAACGTAGGTGAAACTGCAGGGAATGGCTAGTATTTGATGTAAGTCTATTATCTACATTCTGATAAGCTTGTCACATCACCATTACATTTGAATTAAAATATTAACCAGAAGCGAAGATAAGGGCACTGCGCAGTCGCGTAATTCGTAACGTCGAGAGTTCTGTTGAAGGATTTTTGTAGAAGTGCATCAAGCATCATACAGGGTGTAACCGAACGACTGTCGAATACGAGAGATGCAGCTTTAGCACCCCAAAACCTATTAAAAAAAACAAACAGTTGTCCTTAAAAGAAATTGTAGCCGGAAAAAACAATGTGTGTGAGGAGTGAATGCCTATTTATAACTATTTAATTTAACTACCTACGCGTCGGTAAAGTTGCTAATGCCTACTAACGAAAATAGGTAGTGACTTTGTACTCTACTTACCTAATTCTGCGGTAGCTTCGGTCGAACCAGAAATGGCTCAAACTGAGCTCCTTTTCGGTCATAGCACAGCTGAGCTCGTCTGGATGTAGACCGATGAACGCGATCCAGGAATGTAGGGTCCTCGGCACTTCTTGCGTTCAGATCTGAGAATACTGACATGATACGGCTTCTCATTTCTTCAGCCGTATCGCACTCCCGATCGAAGACGCGTTCCTTGACATGACACCATAAAAAAAAATCCAATGGATTCAAGTCAGGTGACCGAGGAGGCCATGCACGAGGTCCGAATCGTCCAATCCACCGGTTTAGGAACTCTTGATCAAGCTGTTCCCGCACTGACCGGATTATGTGCGGTGGTGCACCATCGTGCTGGAACCACATGTGTCTTCGCTGGGCTAGTGGAATGTCGTCCAGATATGAGGTCACTGGACCTTTTATCAGGTCGAGGTATGCCATCCCGTTCATCCTCGAGGGCAAGAACACGGGCCCTACGATCGTCATCTGATGTATACCTGCCCAAACGTTAACAGACCACCGTACCTGATGTCCTGTCTCTTGAAACGCATGAGGATTAGTCTCCGACCAATAGTGAGAATTCCGTCGGTTCCACATGTCATTTCGCGTGAAGGTTGATTCATCTGTCCATAAAACATTTTTTGCAAACATGGTAGGATTATCTTTGCTCAGTATTCATCTGCAATAGTCAAGTCGCCTAGCCTTGTCTGCAGGAAGTAGTGCCTGGACTTTGTGAATTTTGTAAGGTTTTTTTTTATTTTTTCTTAAAATCTTATGCACCGTTTTATGCGATATTGCGGTTCCATGACCTCTAATTAACTTCGCCGCAGTTCGCCGTGTTCCTACCCGAGGATTTCTCTCAACAAGAGCCAAGACCTGTTCTTCCACTCGAAGATCAACTTCTATGCCTCCTCCACGCCTTTGGGGTGTAATCCTCTCATTGTTCAAAATTCTCTGGTAGGCAGCCGTGATGACTCTAGCATCAGACGGGTGGTGACGGTTCGGGTACCTATCACGGTAAATACGCAAGGCCCGTGATGCATTTCCACGAGCTTCACCATAGCACATGATCATTTGTCCATATTCCCTCGCACTAAACATTATAAATAATCACTTTTATAACAAAAGTACCTATTCTAAAAATAAATTAACACTAAAATTAGTTAAAAAGAGAATAAAAAACGAAAAAAAGTACTTAATTAACTTACTATACCTACTAAAAAAAGAAAAAAGGAAAATTACTACACAAATTTACTTTCGCGAAAGACGAATTGCAAATTATAATGCACCACGCTAGTGTCCAGCCAATATGAACATAGAAGACCGACTGACCGACTCCGGCTAGCCATAGTCAGTAACCAATAAATTTATAATTAGATAATTAGAGATATGAAAAAAAAAGTATCGATACTGTTGCGCCTTCGAGAAAAATAGTCTAGAACAATCTACCAGTCGCGAGAATTGAATTGAAGGCGCCATCTAGTGTCAAGTAGCGCACAACTGTGGAGTAACTCTGATATTCGACGCTAGATGGCGCTAGATTACTCACTCTGGTAATTTCTGTTTAGTGTAGAATGTTCTATCGAATATTATAGATCTTTCTAGGGGTTTCAAAGCCATATATAAGCAGATTGGGTTACCCGTACGAGTCAGTATTGTTCACGATACAGCGGAGTTAACATCGAAGCGATCTTCTAGTGCGATTAACAAGTGACATAGCGAATTCTTATTGTAAAAAGGGTTGTAAATAAACAGTGTGTTATTTTTTTGGTAATCAACCGACTTTCTTTAATTATTTAATACCCGGCCCGTAACAATTTGGTGTCAGAAGTGGGATTAAAGTATGCCGGTTTTACCAAAGGAAGACACGGAAGGTATCCGAACTAGGAGTCAGCGTCAGCAAGAGGCCGACCTGAGGCGATTTGGAGGTGCACAACTGTCCACACCGGAAGGTCAGCAGCCAGCGATGGAAGCCACGCCGCCTACATCGTCAGCAGCTCCAGATATCACGGCCCTAATGGTGATGCTCCAGGAGCAGACCCGCCGTCAAGAGGAGCAGGCCCGCCGATTGGAGGAACAGCTGCAGCGGGACAAGGAGGAGCAGGCCCGCCATCAGGAGGAGCAGGCCCGCCGCCAGGAGGAGCAGGCCCGCCGCCAGGAGGAGCAGGCCCGCCGCTTGGAGGAACAGCTGCAGCGGGACAAGGAAGACCAGGCTCGTCGCCAGGAGGAACAAATGCTTTTGTTAAAAGGCATTCACGAGACCTTCGGCAAAGAACTCAAGGTAGTGAAGGATCAGGTTCTTCAACACGAGAACCGTATCACTGAGGCCGAAACTCAGATTGCCGACGTGAAGAAGGCATTAGGGAACCTCAAAGTTGGAGACGGAGCGGCGACTTCAGTAACTGCTGTTCCTTCGGTGCGGGGGTTCAAAGTACCGCCGTTTGATGGGACATCTTCGTGATCAGCCTACAAGATCCAATTTGAGGCTGTTATGACCTCGAACGGCTGGACTAAGGAACAGGCTATGACCGCGCTCACCTTGGGTCTTCGAGACCAGGCTCTGACCGTCCTCGAAGCCCTCGGTAAGAAGGTAACCTATGAGCAACTGCTGGAGGCATTGGAGGCAAGATACGGTGACGCTCACCTGGAGCACGTTTTTCGTGCACAGCTGAAGGATCGTGCCCAACGCATCGGTGAGAACTTGCAACAATGGGCTCTGGAAGTTGAGAAACTGGTCCGTAAGGCATACCAGTCTGCACCTGCGCTCGTGGACGGGAATCTGGTGCAAGCTTTCATCGATGGCATTCGTGACCTCGAAGTTAGAGCTGCTGTGCGACTTGGGCACCATGAAACTCTCAAGGACGCTCTGGCCCATGCTTTGGAGGTGGAAGCTGTGAGACAAGATCATCGGTCTCATCGGGTCCGGGAGGTTGTGGCGTCACCTGTGCGGGACCGGTTTAAGGGGTACAGCCCTAGGTGTTACGCCTGTGGTGAAAAAGGTCACCTTCGGTCCAGCTGCCCTAAGCGAAGCATAGGAAATGAATACGAGCGGCCTCAGGAGATTAGGGCGACTGATAGTACTGCGAAACAACAGCAGGGAAACGAGTAAACGCCAGGACTGCGGGGCGGGTGCTGGCTGGTGTTCAAAGAGCCCCAAGGATTTCGATCTCGCAAAGTCATGACGGGAACAGCCTGGTCATCAGAGGCGAAATCAACGGAACAACATGTAAGCTGACGATTGATACGGGAGCTTCTCGCACAGTTGTCAGTTCCCAACTTGCAAATCGGTTTCTGAGGGACATCACCTGTAACCGTGAGCAAATAAACCTAGTAACAGCCACTGGTCAGCGCATACCCGTCCGAGGCGAACAAAAGGTGGAGTTGAAGTTGGGCAACCAAGTTTACCTGCATAACGTCATCGTGGCTGATATAGTTGACGACTGCATCCTTGGCCTGGACTTCATGAAGAACAATTGTTGTGAGATCGACATCAATCAAGGTGTATTGAGATGTAGTCAAGAAGAACTGTTCATGGAAGGAGCGTCATCAGGAAAAGTGTACAGCTTAAAGAAAGTTGTTCTTCCTCCCAGATCAGAAACAATCATGCCAGTTAGTCTTCCTTATAACTCCGGACGAATGCAACGGTGTGTACTTATTGAAAGGATATATAATGACCTCCCATGGAAGATCGCACGGACTCTAGTAAGTACTACTAACATCCCTGCAGTACGTGTGCTAAATCTAAGCGACAAGCAACATGTGATTCATAAGGGCACACTGATTGGCACTTGCGAAGATGTGGATTGGATGCATCGATGCCAAGACTTGACTACTTCGAATGTTAGCGAGGATGCACGGGTCAACGTGTCAACACTTTTGGAAGACTGTCGAAATGTCTTGTCTAGGGAAGAGATTGACAAGGCTAAGAGAATGTTACTTAAGTACGCTGATATTTTCTCTACTAATGAAGCTGATATTGGAAAGACTGGTTTAGTTCAACACAAAATAAACACTGGGAATGAGTTGCCTATTCGTCAGCGACCAAGAAGACTGCCAGTAGCACGAGAAAAGGAAGTGCAAACCATGATTGATGGAATGGTCAGGGACGGCGTTATAGAGCCTTCATCCAGCCAATGGTGTTCACCTGTAGTGCTTGTAAAGAAAAAGGATGGCAGCATGCGTTTTTGTGTTGACTACCGCCGTTTAAACGACATTACGAAGAAGGACAGCTATCCACTTCCTAGAATAGATGACACACTGGACATGCTAACAGGGGTAAAGTGGTTTAGCACCTTAGATTTGAAAAGTGGATACTGGCAGGTAGAAATTGATCCCAAGGACAAAGAGAAGACTGCATTCTCTACAGGGAGAGGACTGTGGCAGTTTAAAGTTATGCCCTTTGGATTATGTAACGCGCCAGCAACTTTTGAAAGACTGATGGAGTCAGTACTGACCGGATTAACTGGAGACGCTTGCCTGGTCTACTTGGATGACATTGTCATTGTAGGCCGTACGTTTGAAGAACATATTCGAAACCTGGAGCGCGTATTATCGAAAATCCGAAGTGCCAACCTAAAGTTAAGTCCTAAAAAGTGTTCATTTTTCAAACGGCAGGTTAGGTAAGTTTAGGATATGTGGTTTCGGAAGAGGGTGTCCAAACAGATCCGCAAAAGATCGCTGCTGTCAAGGATTGGCCAGTTCCAAGAGATAAGACCCAAGTAAGAGCATTTTTGGGCTTGTGCTCTTACTATCGGCGATTCGTGAAAAACTTTGCGGATATTGCCAAACCCCTTCATAAACTTACTGAAAAGAAAAGACAATTCTGCTGGGATGAAAGTTGTGACATTGCATTTCAAGAGCTAAAAAGACGTCTATGCAACACACCTATCTTAGGGTATCCAGATACCGAAAATGAATTCATAGTTGACACAGACGCGAGTGATACTGGGCTTGGCGGTGTGTTATCCCAGCGGAAAGGTGATCAAGAGGTCGTTATTGCATATTTCAGTAAATCTTTGTCAAAACCGGAAAGAAATTACTGTGTCACAAGAAGGGAGCTACTGGCAGTAGTGAAGACACTGCAACATTTTAACAAATATCTGCTCGGGCGTAAATTCCACCTCCGAACTGACCACGCTGCACTAAAGTGGCTCTTACAATTTAAAAATCCTGAAGGACAAGTCGCGAGATGGATTGAGCTACTACAGGAATATGACTTCATGATTGAACATCGCAGTGGAAAATCACACGGTAACGCAGACGCATTATCAAGAAGACCTTGCCCTGAAGACTGCAAGCACTGTGCCAAGCAAGAAATAAAGGAAGCTGTTCCTATAAGGACAATAAAGACGGACCTTAGCGTCGAATGGAAGGAAAGCCTACAGCAAGCACAGCAAGATGATGCAGATATCAAACCAATTCTCGAGTGGATTAAAGCTGAGACTCCTAAGCCTCACTGGAGCGATGTTGCATCGCTGAGTTCAACCACAAAGAGTTATTGGGCACAATGGGATAGCCTAGTCATCCAGGATGGAGTCTTGTGCCGTAAATGGGAAAACACTCGAGGAGACAGCTGTCATCTGCAAATGGTTGTCCCTAAAGCTAAGATACCAGTGGTTCTGCAGCTCTACCATAACGGATGTTCAGGAGGTCATATGGGAGTTAAGAAGACATTGTTAAAGATAAGGGAGAGATACTACTGGATTCATTGTCGTGATGATGTTGAGGACTGGTGTCGCAAGTGTACTAATTGTGCGGCCATGAAGGGACCTCACACACGTAACAGAGGTCCATTGAAATTGTACAATGTTGGGGCACCCTGGGAAAGAATTGCAATAGACGTAGCGGGACCATTTCCTGAAAGTGAAACTGGAAACAAGTATTTCATGGTTGTAATGGATTACTTCACTAAGTGGCCAGAAGTTTTCGCCATCAACAGTTGCAGACAAATTAGTGCACGAAGTCTTCTGTCGTTTTGGAGTGCCTTTAGAAATTCACAGTGACCAAGGAAGAAATTTTGAGTCTCAAATATTTCAAGAGATGTGTCGAGTAATGGGTGCTCACAAACCCAGAACCACCTCTTATCACCCACAATCTGACGGAATGGTGGAACGATTTAACCAAACACTAGAGAGGTATCTAGCAAAAGTTGTTGAAAGTAGGCAAAAAGATTGGGACAAACACATCCAACCGTTTCTTCTGTCATACCGAAGTGCAGTCCACGAAAGCACTTCAGTAACACCAGCTTTTGCAAACTTCGGAAGAGAACTACGATTGCCTGCAGACTTGATCACTGGAATACCCCCTGACACCCCGCGAAGTATAACGGAGTACGCTAATGACTTGCGGAACAAGATGAATGACATTTATGAGCATGTCAGACAATCGGGCCAGCAAATGTCTGAGAAGATGAAAACCCGATATGACCGGAAAGTGAACAATAAGGGCTTCGAAGAGTGTTCTCTAGTATGGCTCCATAATCCAGTTCGCAGTAAAGGGAGATCTCCAAAGCTACAAGCCAAGTGGGAAGGGCCATACCGGGTGGTGACAAAAATCAATGATGTTACCTACCGGATACAGAAGTGTCCAAGAGGCGCCCCAAAGATAGTTCACGTAGATCGATTGGCGCGATACTATGGAACTGATTATGCTCGGGGCGAGCATGTCTTAGGAGGGGGCAGTGTTGCGCCTTCGAGAAAAATAGTCTAGAACAATCTACCAGTCGCGAGAATTGAATTGAAGGCGCCATCTAGTGTCAAGTAGCGCACAACTGTGGAGTAACTCTGATATTCGACGCTAGATGGCGCTAGATTACTCACTCTGGTAATTTCTGTTTAGTGTAGAATGTTCTATCGAATATTATAGATCTTTCTAGGGGTTTCAAAGCCATATATAAGCAGATTGGGTTACCCGTACGAGTCAGTATTGTTCACGATACAGCGGAGTTAACATCGAAGCGATCTTCTAGTGCGATTAACAAGTGACATAGCGAATTCTTATTGTAAAAAGGGTTGTAAATAAACAGTGTGTTATTTTTTTGGTAATCAACCGACTTTCTTTAATTATTTAATACCCGGCTCGTAACAATACTTTGTGGTATCGAGTACTTTACCTTTCGATACCAATACTTTTGTACTCGGTACTTTGCATTCGATAGTTTTACTTAATAAGTACTTTTGAACTGGTATCGTATCGATTAAGTAATCTTTCAAACTTGCGACCTTACGGCAATTACAACCCGCCAACTAAAAAAAAGGTCTTCATTAGGGCTCGGTAAGAAAAGTACTCGATACTTTTACTCAATGAGTACTTTTGAACAGGTTTCGTATCGATTAAGTAATCTTTAAAACTTTCTACCTTACGGCAATTCCAAACCAACTAAAAAACAGGTCACCAATTAAGCCTCGGTAGGAAAAGCACTCGATACTTTTACTCAATAACTACTTTTGGACAGGTTTCGTATCGATTAAGTAATCTTTAAAACTTGCTACCTTACGGCAATTCCAAACCAACTAAAAAAACAGGTCACCAATTAAGCCTCGGTAAGAAAAGTACTTTTTGTGTTGTGGAGTTTGATACTACTCCTGTACAGTATCGAATTATCGATACTTTCTATTCAATACCGTGTCCCTATTTATAATATTACAGAAATTAAAGTTCTTTGACACACACCGCCGAACTAGGTAAATACCTACGATGCAACATCGGCATCGGTACGCCTTTGTCGGCTAAAGCGGCTATTACATTACACGATTTCTCGGGCCCTGCCCGCAGAGACAGGGCAGTGTAATAAGAAACAGGGAGGCAGGGTCCCTAAACAGGGCGCTCGAGTGGTTCCGATCTCCCTAGCTTCCTGCCGCGCTGCCGATTGCGTAGTGTAATAAGAAACAGGGAGACAGGGAGCTCAGTCGCTGCGGCGCGAGCGCAGAGTTCACACGTTCGTCTTTGGATAGAAGAGGTTGAGATATCTAGAAACTAAATTTTAAATCTTGATAGGAGTTTCCAGTGGCTAAGAATCGTAAAGTAACAACTATACTATGTTTTGCACTCATGCTATCTCAAGATAGTTTTTTTTTTCTATAAAAGGAGCTACTAAGCTTAATAGTTCGTCAAATTGGTCTGTAGTTTTGTAGGTCTGTCGAGTCCAAAACACTGAGTATTTGAATATTTGATAGTTAGTTTCTAAGGAGCAAATATTCACCCACATCCTCCTCTTCTTCCTTTTTGAATACCTCATGGTAGTAAGTGCCAAAGTCATCGCTAAAGCAACTTTCAGACTGCCTCGTTGGTCTCCCGGTTGGCGTGTGCGACTGCTGATCATGAGGTCTCGGGTTCGATTCCCGGGTCAGACCAAATGTTTGTGTGATCTACAAATATTTGTTTCGGAGTTTGGGTGTTTTCTATGTAGGTATAATATGTATGTATTTACAAAAAAAAAGTATATATGAATTTGTATCAGTTGTCTTGTACCCATCACACAAGCTCTGCTTAGCTTGGGACTAGATGGCGTTGTGCGTTAGATGTCTGATTTTTTTTTATTTTTTATTTACAACTTTATGCACTATTGTACATCGGCGGACTTAATGCCCAAGGCATTCTCTACCAGACAACCTTTGGGTGGTGTAGATATCTTGTGAGGTAGGCACACATGGAGTACATACTTAAACACTATAACTATATATAATATTAAATTACATAAATTATAAAATAAATAAAATATTTACTATAGATACGTACACTAAGAGTATTGGAGAAAATTATGGTATTTATTTATTTGATGTTTCGGTGAAGTCCGCGCCATAGCGACAGACGTGCACAGTCATTCACGTTCACCTTAAAACTGAGTAAAGGTCACACAGGGCGTGATTTCCAGCGTAGTGTAATAAGCGGCACCCTAACTGGTAGGCAGGGCACGGGCGCTGTCTCTCGGGTGCCGTTTAAGTATTTGTATATAGAGTTTATGTATTTGTTGTATTTATATAAGGACTTATGTATGTAATGCTTTGTAATGCATTTTTAGCTGTTTAAGTACATATGTACTTCATGTGCGCCTACCTCACAAGATATCTACACTACCCAAAGGTTGACTGATGGAGAATGCCTTGGGCATTAAGTCCGCCGATGTACAATAGTGCATAAAGTTATAAATGAAAAAAAAAAAAAAAAAATCGGACATCTAACACACAACGCCATCTAGTCCCAAGCTAAGCAGAGCTTGTGTGATGGGTACTAGACAACTGATACAAATTCATATATACTTTTTTTTTGTAAATACATCATACATATTATACCTATATACTCTCGACCGTGGGAGAGCCACGCTTCGGCATGAATGGGCCGGCTCGACCGGAGTGATACCACGGCCTCACAGAAAACCGGTGTGAAATAGTGCATACGCTGTGTTTCACCGAGTGAGTGAGGATACCGGAGGCCCATACCCCAACCCCTCCCCCTATCTCCCCCCCCCCATCCCCCAAAGGCCGGTAACGCACTTGTGACGCCTCTGGTGTTGCGGGTGTCCATGGGCGGTGGTAATCGCTTACCATCAGGCGATACGTCTGCTCGTTTGCCGGTCTATGCCATAAAAAAAAAAAAAAAAAAAATATAGAAAACACCCAAACTCCGAAACAAATATTTGTAGATCACACAAACATTTGGTCTGACCCGGGAATCGAACCCGAGACCTCATGATCAGCAGTCGCACACGCCAACCGCGAGACTAACGAGGCAGTCTGAAAGTTGCTTTAGCGGTGACTTTGGCACTTACTAACATGAGGTATTCAAAAAGGAAGAAGAGGAGGATGTGGGTGAATATTTGCTCCTTAGAAACTAACTATCAAATATTCAAATACTCAGTGTTTTGGACTCGACAGACCTATGAAACTACAGACCAATTTGACGAACTATTAAGCTTAGTAGCTCCTTTTATAGAAAAAAAAACTATCTTAAGAGATAGCGTGAGTGCAAAACATAGTATAGTTGTTCTTAGCCACTGGAAACTCCTATCAAGATTTAAATTTAGTTTCTAGATATCTCAACCTCTTCTATCCAAAGACGAACGTGTGAACTCTGCGCTCGCGCCGTAGCGACTGAGCTCCCTGTCTCCCTGTTTCTTATTACACTACCCAATCGGCAGCGCGGCAGGGAGCTAGGGAAATCGGAACCACTCGAGCGCCCTGTTTAGGGACCCTGCCTCCCTGTTTCTTATTACACTGCCCTGTCTCTGCGGGCAGGGCCCGAGAAATCGTGTAATGTAATAGCTGCTAAAATCAAACGCGCGAATTCTGACTTTAGGTAATCAATAAAATGAGGAAGTTTCAAAGTTCTAGGGCTAGATGCACGGCGCAGGATAAATGTCTCGCTTGAATTTCATTGATAATGATGATGATGAATGATTTCATTATACGAACGCAAAAAAATAACAAGTGCCCAGATTACCTATTCATTATTATTTAGCGTTGGTCGATAACCCAACAGAAAGCCAGATTAGAGAGTGATTTCATTTAAAGTTTTCCAGCGTCTTCAAGTAAGTGAGTTACCTACTTTATTGCCTAAGAATTTAATAACGTAGGCAAAATACACACATCAAAAGTGTCTAGGGATCAAGCATTTTTATGCGGATTTCTTGAGATTGAGATGTGGCTTTGGCCCTGGCCTGCTCAGTCGCCAGACTTAAACCCGATTGAGCATGCATGGGATATGCTACAGAGAAGAGCTCTGCCGAATATGGAGGGTATCCAGTCGCAAGAAGACCTTTTTTTGTTGTTGCAACGAACATGGGCGGCCATTCCACAGCGTGATTTGGATGAACTCATTTTGAGTATGCCAAACCGATGTTCTTGTGTTAGTGTTCGCGGTAGAAACACGGATTATTAATTGTTTAAGTTACCTAATAAAATTTTAAAGAAAACTGTTATTTCAGTCTTTTTTTCGAACTTTAATGTTAGTGGTTCAAATGTCAAAAATCCTTTTATTAGGAAAATGGCAAATTTCTTTATTAATGCAAAGGTGACTTGGTTTATCGTTACTGTGACAAACGAAAACACTTTATTTGATGAATCCTTAAAGAAAATTTTAATTAATATCAATCAGGAGAAAAGTTATTGCAAAAATATATGTTGATCCCTAGACACATATGTTGATCCCTAGACACTTTTGATGTGTGTAGTTTTGTATATACCTAATACAAATTTATCTACATAGACAATTGTTTACGCAGATGCACGCTTCATGAAGTTAGGGCCTTACATTCTCATTCATTTTTAATAGGTACCTTCTTTAATATTTTGCATTTTGTTTAGAACTTAGGTTTCTTAGAAGTTCTGTTTGTAAAATTAAGGCAGGCAGTGCTGTCTACAGTGGCGGATTTACATATTTGCCGCTAGTAGGCTATTAAAATTTTGCCGCCCCCTCTTACTTCTGCATGTTTTTTTTTTTTTATCATCTGCATCATAGCAATCTGTTATATCAACAATAAGCTTTATTTCTGGTCTATGTATTCATCTGGAGTGATTTTAGTCACAGTGAGCCATGCCAACTTTCACTTCATGGGGCGGAATCTGTCCACGAGTGTAGGAACGCTATGTCTTTGCAATCGTTTGTGTTGAAGTGATCCACATCCACTCAGTTTTACTGCTAGTGCATTTCTATGTCCAGATAGCCTCTCTTGGTATTTAATACTGAAATTGGTGATCCCTTCCCTGACTGTGTTGATTTTTATATCGTTGTAGATGTGTCTGTTGCTTATATATTGCGGAATATTGAAGATTACTCTCAATGTTTTGGTTTGGAATCTCTCAAGAATTTCGATGTTACTATTGCTGGCCGTACCCCATAGTTGTATCCCGTAGGTCCATATTGGTTTCAAAATGGCTTTGTAGACCATGATTTTACTATCCAGGTTGAGACGTGAATGCCGACCTATTATCCAGTACATGTTACGTAGCTTGGTATCTAGTTGTTTACGTTTAGTCCAGATATGCTTTTGCCACGTTAGTCTCCTGTCTAAGTACATGCCTAGATACTTAGCATGTTGTTCCTGTGTTATTGCTTCACCATTAAGTACAACCGGAGGACATGTTTCTCTTCTGAGAGTAAAAGTGACATGGGATGACTTGTTTTGTTTAGCCTTTATTCGCCAGGTTTTTAGCCATTTCTCTACTTCATAGAGATTCAACTGAAGCTGTGCAGACGCTGTAACCGGATTGATATGTGTGGACAGTATTGCAGTGTCGTCTGCGTATGTGGCAACTTTAGTTTGGTCCATAGTTGGTAGGTCAAACTTCTGCAATTCAATAACCTTTTTTACACGTGGAAACCATTACAAGCCATCATTCTACAGGGATTTTCATGGGTAGTGTGTCGCAATCGAACCGAGTAATGCTATACGGTCTTTAGGGGGAGGAGAACGGCCTCCTCCTGCTGCCGAGCCAAGCTCAATCAAGAGAAGCGGGTAGCGGCCATTCGGATCGTACGAGGATACCGCACCATCTCGTCGGAGGCGGCGACAGTCCTGGTTCGTCTCCCGCCTTTTGGTATCCTAGTGGACGCGAAGGTCCAGGACCAGGCTCGTGCTACCCACCGGGGTAAGAGCGGGAAAGACCAGGACGAGCTCGAAATGCGGTGAAACGCTCACCAATAGGCCTTGGCACAATGGCGCGCGTGGCTGGAGCAGCCACAGAAAGGGCGTCAACGAATTGTTGGTGACGTTTTGCCTAACCTCGAAGCTTGGGTAGGCAGGGAAGAAGGTCGGTTCACCTACCAGCTGACGCAGAAGGGCATGGTTGCTTCGATGAGTATTTGAATAAGATGAACGTGAGGAGATGGCACAATGCCACCCCTGCGCAACTGATTGGGACTCCACTGGGCGTCTGAACAACGAAGTCGACCATATCGGTCGAGACCGGTTCCCACCAGCAATCATTGCTGATTGAAGGGCTGGGGCGCAGTGGCCTCTTTCTGTGAAGATGGAATGCACCAGAAAGAGATCGCTGAACGTGATCGGAACAGGGCTTATCACCAGCGTAGACGACGTTGACGACGAATCCAATCGTCGACAGAGCCGCAAGCTGCCAGAGGTGGGACCTCTAAAAGGCCCGTTCCTCAATGGTTATTTGACGAGCACTTTCGACAGCTTGTTCAGAAGCTGGTTTCCTCTGCGACTTTTGCCCAATTTGGGTAAACCGAGCATCGTGACAAGGCTGTACGTGGAATTCTCCGGTCGATAACGCTATACCGTACCCCGGTGTGGATGCTAGCTCTGAGCGGCCAGAGTAGAACGCGCCTCTGGCACCCTTGGAGAGTATTGATGGTTAGAGAGATACGCGGATATCACATCGTGTCTACGCATGCGGTGTGCGCGTTGGCTGAAATATCCATGTGGGATTCGTTTTGGGTAAAGCAGGTTCTTTCCGAGCACGGATGCATTGGGGGTTACCTGCACGTGGTTACTAGGAGTGAGTTGAATCCCGCCTGTCCGGTGTATTTAGCCGATTCGGTTTGCCAGTACTTGAGCATCACAGCGTTGGATACTCAATGCAGTTATCGGAGAACAACTCTCGCTGCCGTGGTACGCACCATGGTCGGTAGCGGCAGATGTTTTACCTCCTTCTGCGAAGATGATATCGTGCAGAAAGAGGCGGCGAAAAGGACCAGGTATGAAAATGTCTATTCGAACTCAATTCTCTGCCGCCCAGTGAAACGGGCGGTGCGGTGCATTCTAGGACCTCATGCCGCCCACAGTGGTGATTAAGGACCAGGAAAATAGTCAGAATTACTAATTTTAATTGTAATATTAAACTGCTATTGAGATGTTTTAAAAAAACAATTTAAAAATATATTTTTTACAAAGCGTTTAGTAATTTTTCAAATAGTGTTAAAGTTGAGAGTATTTGGTACACTGCATAATACATTGTCTCTTTTGTTAAATTGACAAGACTTTTTTTCTCCGTTTTTCTTATAATAATTATTATTTCTGTATGAAAAAAAAAATCGTCAAAATTTGCCGCCCCCTAAAATGCGCCGCCCTAGGCTCCAGCCTACTCAGCCTAGTGGTAAATCCACCACTGGCTGTCTAGATACTAGGTTACTACCTGGTGCCTAGACAGCATTATTAACTAGGCAGTATTAGTCTTATTTGTATTATCAGTAGGCATAGCGCAACTGAAGCGGGCGGGGCAAGAGGCGCCCGCGTGCCAGGCGCGCCCCGCCACGGTCATTGAACCGCGCGCGGGCGCGCAGTACAATGACCCCCCGGCCAGCTGTGTGATTTTAAAATACATTGCTGTTTTATTGATTTTATTTGTATTTTTGTTTTCTAAATGAGATAATTAGGTAGTTTGGGTCCTATTATGTTATATGTATGTTATGTAACCATAAAAAAACAAAAAAGAACTTAGATAACTTAACGTATTTGTTAGAAATGTGATTCTAATATTGGCAACACTGTCTGGTCTAACTGCTCTGGGTAGATAATGGTAACGTGCCCTTTTGTATCAAGTGAATGTTTGCATATTAAGAGAGAATAATAAAGGATTACAAATACAATAAGACAGACATATTTAATTTACTACCTAATATATGAAGATGATAGCAGAGGTCCGTGGTTTGTGAAAATAAGTAATATTGAAAGTGTGAAATTGAAAAAATCTGATTCAACGTGCCGCATAAAAAAATGGCGTCTGCGATGCGTGATATTACAATCCCGATATTCGATGGTCAAGATTATCATCATTGGAAAGTTCGAATAATGAGGTTTCTTCAATTCAAGAAGTGTGATGATGTCGTAATTAAAAAGTCCACAGAAACCGACACAAAATCGTTGGAGAAAGATATCCAAGCGATTAACTACATATATAGCGCCATTTCCAATAGGCAATTGGAATACGTGAGCGAGCTGAATACAGCATACGAAATCATAAAAAAGTTCGATTCTATGTACATAAAGAAGTCAACTTCTCTACAGATTGTGTGTAGAAACCAGTTAGAGGCGATGAAGCTTAAAAACTATGACGACGTAGAAGTATTTTTCAACGATTTCGAAAAAACAATCAACGAGTTAAAGCAAGCAGGTGCTGAAGTCACAGAATCAGAAAAACTAAATTACATGTTAAAAACATTGCCCAAAGAATATGCACATATTGGAGACTTGATTGATGTTTTACCAGAAACACAAAAGAATGTTGATTATATAAAAAGTAAAATAAAAATGAAGCAAATACAAGAGCAAAATGAGAAGGGACAAGATGTAGTACCAGTCTTTAAAGTATCAAGGCCACCATCAAAAAGCAACAACATTAAAGATCTAATCTGTTATACTTGTGGCAAGAAAGGACATAAAAGTATTCATTGCTGGTTTAGGAACACAAGAGGACATAGTCGTACAGGGAATAGAGGAAACAGTAATAGAGACAGAGGTAATACAAGAGGAAGGAGGTACAACAATTATTCAAGTACAAGTTACCCTCAAAATTTCAATGTGCAAGTCATGACGACATATCAAGTTGCAGAAAAAGAAAATACTCATGAAGTCAAATGGTTATTGGATAGTGGATGCTCAGACCATATTGTGAATGATAATAGCTACTACAATGAATGCACAGACTTACAGAAACCAGTGGAAATAAAAGTAGGAGATGGATTTTCTTTAAACGCAACCAAAATAGGTAACATTATTATGTATTTTGTAGTTAACGGTGAATATATTAAAGTAAATATTCCAAATGTATATTATGTTCCTAGTATGAAACAAAATCTGTTGAGTGTGTCATGTATAATTAGTCGAAACAATTCAATAACTTTTAATAATGAGGGTGCATTTGTATATAACTCAAAACAATTGTTAATAGCTGTTTCATTAAAGAATAATAATTTATTTGAACTGACTGGCAAGGTAGAATTAAATAAAAATGTGAAGGAATCTTACACAGGCGTAGCTTATATATCTGAAAAAGAAAAATGGCACAGAATTCTTGGTCATACTAATTATCATACTTTAAATAAATTATGTCAGTATCAATTATTAAAAAATTTACCAAATAAACTTGATAATGAATATGTACAATGTGAAATATGTATGGCAAGTAAAATGAGTAACTTACCTTTTGAAAATAACAGAAGAAGAGCAACCGATGTCCTTCAAATTGTTCACACAGATGTTAACGGTCCTATCAATCCCATGGGGTACAATGGTGAAAGATATTTTGTAACATTTATTGATGATTTTAGTAGAATGGCAGTGGTATATTGCATCAAACAGAAGAGTGAAGTATTTGATTGTTTTACAAAATATGTCAACATGGTCCAGAATTTAACAGGTAAGAAAATTAAAGTTATCCGTTGTGACAATGGTAGGGAGTACTTAAACAAAGATTTTTATCAACTATCAAAAGAAAAAGGAATACGCTTGAGCCCGTGTCCTCCATACACACATGAGTTAAACGGAGTCGCAGAAAGATACAATAGGACAATTATGGACAGAGCAAGATGTTTGCTAAATGAAGCTGGAATAGAGAAATGTTATTGGCCTGAATGTGTTTACACAGCAGCATTCCTAGGCAATAGATTGTTGACTAATACACCAATCCGAAAAACACCATATGAGATATTTACAGGACAAAAACCAGATGCATCAATACTAAAGATTTATGGTAGTATAACATATGTGAGAGTACCAGAGGAACGAAGAAAATCAAAGCTAGAACCCAAAGGTATAAGAGGTATTCTGGTAGGATATGCAGACACAGGATACAGGGTCTTAGTAGAAGGAAAAATAATTGTAAGTCGACATGTAAGGTTTATTGAGAAGCCATCAAATCAAGTACAGCTTACCCTTAACGATGAAAACCTGCAAGAAAGAGAGATTAAAGAAAAAGAAGAGATCGAAGAAGAGAGACTAAAGGAGATTGAAGCAGAAAGACAAAAAGAATATGACAGAGGAAATGAAAGACAATCAGAGACACAAGAAGAAGTTATTCAAGAAAGAGACAAAGAATTTCAGGAGGTGGAAGGAACAGGGAGACCAAAAAGAAAAGTAAGATTACCTGCAAAATATGATGATCATGTTGTTTATGTCAATTTGTGCAATGCAAACATACCTGAAAATTATGAAGAAGCAATCAAAAGTACAGAGTCAAATAAGTGGAGAAAGGCTATGGACAAGGAATTAGAAAGTTTAAAGGAAAATGAAACCTGGAAGATAGTAGGTGAACCAGTAAATGAGAATATTATAGAAGTCAAGTGGATATATACAATAAAATCAAATGGAAAGTACAAAGCAAGACTTGTGGCAAAAGGTTTCCAACAAGCTTATTCAGAAAATGAAGAGATTTATTCTCCAGTAGCAAGAATGACTACATTAAAAGTATTACTATCTGCAGCATGCATAAATGAATGGGAAATTGAACAAATGGACGTAGAAACAGCCTTCTTAAATGGAAAAATAAAATCAAAAGTATATATTTACCCTCCAGAGGGATATGATATTGAAGAAGGAAAAGTTTGTTTGTTGATTAAATCTTTATATGGATTAAGAGAAAGCCCAAGAGATTGGTATGAGTGTTTTCATCAGTTTATGATTAGGAAAGGTTTTAAAAGATCTGATTATGATTACTGTTTATATGCAGGGTGTATAAATAATGAGAAAATATACATAATCCTATATGTAGACGATTTATTGATTATATCAAGAAATCCTGAAAGTATAAAGAAAGTCAAGCAATATCTGAGTACCCAGTTTCATATGAAGGATTTAGGCAGAATAAATCAATATCTTGGAATAGACATAACCTACAAACCTAAAGAAAAGAAGATGTATCTGACTCAAGAGAAATATATAGAAAGTTTGGCAGAAAAATATAATATAAAATATTCAAAAATGTTTGATACACCTATGGAGATCAACCTAAAACTAGAACGGGCAGAAAAACCAAATGAACGTTTAAAATACAGAAGCCTAATTGGAGCATTACTATATGTGGCAAATGGTACACGCCCAGATGTATCATTTTCTGTTAATTACCTGAGTCGTTTCCAGAATTATTATGATGACAGTCATTTTAAATACGCTTTAAGAATACTGAAGTATTTGTATCACACAAAATCATTAAAGCTTTCTTATGAATCTAATTATACTGAAGAAATTGAAGCATATGTGGATGCAGACTTTGCTTCCGATATTGTGGATAGAAAATCAACAACTGGAATAATCATCAAGGTATTCGGTAATACAATATTATGGAGATCACAAAAACAGAAGATAGTTTCCAGAGCTTCTACACATGCAGAGTACTATGCTCTTGCAGATTGTGTTGAGGAGGTGCTACCTATTAAAGGAATATTAATGGATTTAGATGTAAATGTTAATCAGGCAATTAAAATCTATGAAGATAACACAGGTGCTATTGCACTGGCCAAAAATGGTAAATTCTCTAAAAACTCTAAACATATAGATGTCAGTTTTCATTTTGTAAATGATTTTGAAAAGAAAGGAATTATAAGTGTGTGTAAGATCTCTACTGAAAACCAAATAGCTGATATTTTAACTAAGTCTTTATGTAAATTAAAATTCCAAAAGTTTAGAAAGTTGTTAAATATTAAGTAAAGGATAAATGAAACACAACTTGGAATTACATAATAAGTTTATTATCTTTAATTGTTAGTGTGTTGTTGGTTCAAAGTTTGTTTGAGGAATAAGTATATGGAGTTGATGTAACCAGTAAATATTAAGTAAATGTAAAGAGCTGTTAGAACTATAATGTTGGTAAAGTAACTATATAGTTAATTCTGTGAATATTGAGTTGCCATAATATTGAATCAAGGAGGTGTGTTAGAAATGTGATTCTAATATTGGCAACACTGTCTGGTCTAACTGCTCTGGGTAGATAATGGTAACGTGCCCTTTTGTATCAAGTGAATGTTTGCATATTAAGAGAGAATAATAAAGGATTACAAATACAATAAGACAGACATATTTAATTTACTACCTAATATATGAAGAGTATTTTTTGCGTTTTTTTTTCGCTAAACCTATCCAGGTCTATCCTATCCTATCATGGTCTGAATGCAATAGCCAAGTATTCGGGAGCAGTGTTTTTCCACCCTGTATACCAGATTTTATGACGAGGTATGAGGAGTTTATATTTTCCAAACCAATGATTTCGATCCACTGTCTTCTCAAAATTTCGTTCACAGGAAATCAGATGAAGAAAACACCACGTTAACATTTTTTTTTGTAAAAATATAATGCCGTAATTGGCATGAAAACAAAAACAAATTTTCAACAACAACCATTTGACAGCAGATCTACCTCAGAACTTGGCACTTCTAATGGCGTCGCCGGTCACGAATTCACAAGTAAATGACGTCACTCAAAAGTGTTGCCAATATTAGTATTATTATTGCTCACTAAACTATGTTTATCTCTCTTTTCACACCTAGGTTAAGTTATAGTTAAAAAGTTAAAAAGAGAATAATGCTTTTTTGTATGTATGTGTCGATCTTATATTTGTATTATGAATTGCTCGTATAGTAGAATAGCAGGGCCTCTCCTTATATTTCCTTACTCATTGGTGCTATTACTGTTCTCGTGCTCTTTCATCTCTTTGTGACTTTGTGTCAAACAAACGCCGTGGTTATTCAAGAAATAAAAAGACGAGCACTTTACGTCTAAGTAGAAGTTGCATAGAACATAGAATGTGTAATACAGACGAATAGACGGTGAAAGAAAATAAAAGTGATCATAAAGTTATAAAGAAAGAGTGTGGATTTGCAGTAGAAATAATCATGGAAAATCATTCGATGTGTAGGGTTTGTTTAGGAGAAGACATGCGACTGGTTCCAATTGTCGGAACTCATTTACAAGAAATGTACGAGTCTTTAGTTTTGTTGCCGGTAAGTAATTGAATATTCAACTATCATATCTCCTACTTGCCTCGGAGTGTTGCTGTTATTTGTATATTTCACGCAAGTTTCTCATGTACTTCATGTCCTGTGTAAACAACACAAACACAATCAGTTATACCCAAGTTAATGCTTGTTGAGAAACTTATCTGTATGAGTGAGTATAACTAATCCACAGTAATTGGTGTTAATATTCAGTCCTATCCCGGGTTACTGCTCTCTACTGCATGTCTCTCTTTCCGTTTAGCTTTTATTTTACATAATGTTACATTACATTCTTATATTGTTGAACAATAAACTATTAAATTATAATAAATGTATATTTAGAGTACTGTTTTTCTTACAATACTCTGAAGCTACCTATAAACTTATTAATGTATTTAAGTTCTAATTATCTCTAAGTATTTTTTGGGTGTTCACTAAGTGGGTTCAAAATGAAAAGTAATGAACTTTAAGTGTAGATGTGACTTAATTTGTACTGGCTTGAGCAAGGAAGGCTCTATTGATAAACAATGTCTTAACCTTTATTTGCAGTTTGAAACTGAAGATGGCAGACCTATTCTGGTTTGCTACATATGTCGCGCAAGACTCAAGAATTGCTACGACTTGAGGAAGAACTGTCTCCAGAGTGAGGAGCTGTTGACACAAATGCTGAGCTGCAATGAGGTTAGTTATAGTTACAAAACATATTGCTGTTTGTTTACAGAAACACTAAGGCTATGTTACCTAGAGGGTTTCAATGACATGATCACTATGATATTGTATTGATATGTGGGAGATTAACCAGATAATTGGTAATTTCAGTGTTAATAAGTCATCATCTTCCTATTCTTTATTATTGCCAAGATTATTTTGAAATTGTTCACTGAGTACTTATGTTAAATTTGTTATGGTGCTCCAAAGCTGTTTCTAAAATATATTGAAATCTCATATGAAAATGATATATCTACAAACATAACTAGATCAATATAAATACTGTAGATGCCCAGTAATATGGCCCCAGTCTAATCTGGCACCCCTTGTAATCTGACATGGCTAATGTTGACACATGATTGAGCAGGTTACAACTTGTACGCGCCAGCACTACGTATTGTGCTCAACGCGTAGGTATTGTATCGATTCTGACTGCTTAGTTTGAATTTAACCACATGACGTGATAGCCTACGCCTAGCATGCATTCCTTATTTATTGTTTATTCATTGTGAATTACCTATAAGCACCTAGTAATGTTGTCACAAGTCCATAAAAGTAAACACAAAATGCTGACAATTAAAGAAAAATGTGAAATTTTAGACCGCCTAAATCGTAATTAATCTTTCAATAAAATAAAATAAATTTATTTCATGTTCAACGTACAAGATTTGGGTGTTTTTCTTAGGAGTAGACTTTACTTAAAATAAACAAAATATTAATTCTTAAGAACCTATACAATTAGAACTAAGTAATAGTATTTATTATATATAAATTAAATAGACTGCCTCGTTGGTCTCGCGATTGGCGTGTGCAACTGCTGATCATGAGGTCTCGGGTTCGATTCCCGTGTCGGAGCAAATGTTTGTATGATCTACAAATATTTGTATCGGAGTTTGGGTGTTTTCTATGTATAATATGTATGTATATATATAGTGTAAACTCTTTATAACGTTATCCTTTATAACAATAAACTCCCTGTAACGTTGAAGTGAGCCCAACTTGGTTGGTTTGGGTTAAAACCCACATATTGAAATAGCGATACGCCATTCTCTATTACGAAGAAATGTATTCATATTTGTAGACAGTAAATATTTACTATCAATATTATTGTTTATGTAATGTTATCAGGTAACTAAAGACTTTGAAACTCCGAAACATCCGAGATCGGTCTAGCTTTTTAACCGACTTCCAAAAAGGAGGAGGTTCTATGTTCCACTGTATGTATTTTTTTTTTTTTTTTTTTTTTTTTATGTATGTTACCCGATAGCTCCGTCAGTTGTGGACCGATTAAATTATTTTTTTTTGTATTCGAAAGGGTATGCTTCCGAGGTGGTCCCATTGCCAGCATAACAGGATCTGATGATGGGATCCCAGGGAAATCGAGGGAAACTCTCATTTTTTATAGGCACATACTATGTTTTTCGTATATTTTCTGAAGTTAGCACCCGTATTTGCGTCTGGTAGTCATCATTTTATGATGATGAGCTGATGATGTAAGGTACAACTCCTTAACGGTTAGGAGTTGGAGGATAAATCTTTAAATATCAGATGTATATGTGTTACCTTTAGTCGTATTCTGTCAAATTATTTAGGTAAGCTGATGATGGAAGGTGGAAGGTACAACTCCTCAACGGTTAGGAGTTGGAGGATAATTCTTTTAATTTCATACGTATCTAAAGACCTTCAGTCGTATACTTTCAAGTTATTTAGGTGAACTGATGATAGAAGGTTAAACTCTTCAACAGTTAGGAATTAGAGGATGATTTCAATATTACACGTACGTTTAGACCTTCATTTGTATTCTCGATGATGAAATTTGATGAAATAGTTCAACTTACTACTTACCTACGATTGTTTGCACTAAAAACTGAAAAATAAAAACTTTTTATAAAAAAAAAACCGACTTCCAAAAAACATCCAACGAAAACTCTCTGCCAAAAAAACACTTAAAAGCGTAAAATAAACTGGTTCTTCATAAATTGCCTATACCTAATTCTTTATTCATTTAAATAGTAGTATTATAATGTGTGCTAGGTACCTAAAATCTGTTTGAAGTCGGTGCTAAGCCAAAAAGAATACAAACGAACAATTACAAAAGTCTAAGCGATAGTCACTTGGCACCGACTTCATACAGATTCTAGGTACCTAGCACACATTATAATACTACTATTTAAATGAATAAAGAATTAGGTATAGGCAATTTATGAAGAACCAGTTTATTTTACGCTTTTAAGTGTTTTTTTGGCAGAGAGTTTTCGTTGGATGTTTTTTGGAAGTCGGTTTTTTTTTTAAATAATGTTATCCATAATTGCATTGAACACGTGCAGTATGACGCATTGTTTTCTCGGAAGTGATGGTCTTCGACCAAGCATACGGGGTACCTATCGTATTATCAGTCGTAAACCTACTTTGAAACTGTTATAAATAAAAAAATAATAAAATAAAAAGCCTTTATTCTAACATAGTACATGCAGTTTCCCTTATAATTTATACATCTTGAACCCTAAATCTAAGTTTTCTATGTAGTCGCCTCCTCGGCGTAGGCCTCTTCCATCTTCCTCCACAGTTTCCAATACTTGCTTTTCTTTCCCAAGTATTGCCGCATCTTGTAACCCCTGAACCTGTCAGGTGGAAACTCACCGGCTTCGACTCAGGATAGAAGATGATACCTCAGGGCGCCGTAAGAATTTAGAAAAAATTTATAGTGAGAGTGCGGAGGGTCCAAGGAAAACTTCAAAGAGACAACTTACAATTTAAATAAACTTTTATTCAAATTCCTGCTATCTTTACATATAAATTTAAGTAATTTAATTAATTTCATAAATTGACAAATAAACTTAAGAGGTAGTCTTAAAAATAAAAAATAAAATCATACAGTCTTTTCTTTCACTCTTTAAGCCTGTAGACTGGTCTGCACAGGATAGCCACCCTCTGGTCACCTCTCTGACTCACGGTAGTCAGCCGTAGACTCTCTCCAGCTCAAGGTAGCTTACAGAGACGTCCACCAGTGATCCAACTTGTGGGTGCTAGGTAAAAAAGTAATAATTAATTTCCATATATATAATATGAACTTCCCTCAAGGTAGGGCAGATAGGTCTTGAGGAGTGAGCTGTGAGCTGCCAATAGTTAACCGTCCTCAGCACAAATCTTGAACCACAAGACAGGCAAGATGTATGATTCTTTCTGCGGTAATCTAACGACCCTATAAACAAAATTAAATAGCCTGAGAACATATTCTACATACAATAAGATAATAAGGAAAAACCTTTTTGAGGTTAACTTACCACAGACAGTGGGACTTGAACACTCACAAACACTACCAACAAGAATATTAATGTACACTGTAAGCAAAGCTTCCTCAGAGTTAACGAGAGAAGGTTTTAAGAAATAAAAAGAAATATGCCACACAGCCCGTTATATAGACATTCGATCGAACATTCTAGATGATTTCCCTACTCCATTTCTGGATGTGAGAACAGGACGTACAACTTCCATACTCCTTGCTTATTTGAGATCAAATTTAAGAAGTAGTGAGAATCGTATGATACACATATGATAATGTCTCACTATTTCTAAGTGTCATAATGTCAACTAAATATCCTTCATAAAATACGCCCCCTAGTGCCACCTAGGTGTACCAGCAGCCCGGTACTTCGATCGCGATCAACATCCAATTGTAGTTCGAACTACAATGAACGAGAGGGCGCTGAAACAAAAATTGCTAAACATTGAACACTAAAAAAACGATGTTACACCACCCCCTCCCCACAGTGTTCCCTGAGTAGAGGACGAAGGGAATAACCAAAACAACAACAAACTAAGAAAAAGCTGTGATGCCCTCAAATGTTAGGACACACAGAGTTTATAAGAAGAAAATTTAAACTAAAATATAGGTAGTATAAGAAAGAAAAACTTAACTCCTAATGAAACTACTCTAATGACATCACACCCTATTTCAAGGAAAAATGCACACATATATGAGCACCCGAGTATAAGGTGTGTGTCGAAGAGGAACCGCTCGACACAAAGGTTATAACTTCACGTAAGAACGAATGACTTAAAGATAGAACCAATACATTGAGGAGAAAGAACAGAAGGTGGTTCCTCCTCACTATGTTTCAAAATATCTTTAATATGGTAGACTCCCAGATTCTTACCATCCAAATCTGACAATTCATAGATCAAAGGCGAACGTTTCGCGGTCACTATGCATTTCAGAAATTTAGGGGCCAACTTGGATGTGAAGTTCTTATCTTTGTTGGATAGGTAGTGCGTTCTCTTATAGACAAACTGTCCTACTTTTAACTCCACGTGTCTTTTTCGGAGATTGTAGTACTTCTCGTTACGCCGGTGGGCAACATCTAAGTGTTTGCTCACCTGGTCGTATATACGATGAAGTTCCTTCAACCTTTCTCCGAAGGACACAGGGTTGTCAATAGTGACCGAGTTAGGATGGGCAGAGATATCTTCCTGTCTATAAAGAACTCCATCCCCTATGAACTCCCTGCCGTGAACAAGAAAATAAGGACTGAAACGAGTGGCCTCGCTTACCGCCGTGTTTAAGGCACACTGTAGTTCCACGAGGTTCTCGTCCCATTTCCTGTGATGTGACTTCACGTAACAGGAAATTCCCTGAACCACGTTGCGAATAGCACGCTCTGCCTGGTTGGTCTGCGCGTGATATCTGGGATTATAATAAATGTTTGGCACATTGTATTTAACTAATAAGTCTTTAAAAGGTTTGCTAATGAACTGAGGGCCATTATCCATATAAATGGTTTTACAAACACCATGTACCAAGAAAACATTCTTCTCAATGAATCTCGCAACAGCAACGCCTGTAGCTATCCTTATAGGATACAACATGACATATTTACTGAAATAGTCCGAGACCACGATTAAATGAACGTTTCCTTTGCTGGAAGTAGGGAATGGACCCAACAGGTCACAAGAGATGGCTTCAAAAGGTTTAGACACACGTTTTGGATTACCCATTAGGCCAGGACGGGCTGTGTTTACAGGTTTATACTGCTTACAAGTTTCACACTTGCCCACATACTCCTTAACGCTATTATACATTTTAGGCCAGTAATAGTTTAGGGCCAGGCGTTTGTGGGTTTTCCAAACACCTCCATGGGCACTCAAAACGTGGTCATGGTACTTGGTGAGCAGGGATAGCCTGTCCTCCAGAGGCACCACAAGCTTCCAACTAAAATCAGAAGTTAAAGAGTATTTATTTTTAGATAACCTGTATAAGGAGTCATTACGAATATCAAAGTTAGGAAATTTTCGAGGATTCTTCTTCACACTATTAAGGGTGTGGAGATACCACGAATCCTTGGTGGTGCTGGTGCCTATCGCATCAATCCGTATTCGCGACAGAGCATCGGGCACAACATGATCTTTACCCTTTCTATGCTCTATGTCGAAGTCGAACTGACTCAATCTCATGCTCCAGCGCGCTAGGCGACCAGTAGGATTCTTCAGTTTGTGGAACCACAGAAGCGAGGCGTGGTCTGTAACCACGGTGCACTTCTGGCCCTCTACGTATTGTCTGAACTGTTCTAATGCAAAGATCACCGCAAGTAGTTCACGTTCAGTGGTACTGTAGTTGACCTCGCATTTGTTAAGAGAACGACTGCAATACGCGACAGGGTGCTCCACTCCCTCGTGTGTCTGCGTGAGGACTGCAGCCACAGAGAAGGATGATGCATCACTGAGAATCCTAAAGGGTAATGAATAGTCAGGCATTTTCAAAATAGGTGCGGTGACCAAAGCGGCCTTCAAAAGGTTGAAAGACTCTTCAGCTTCACACGACCACTCAAAGGAAACATTTTTAGAAGTTAGCTTACACAAGGGTTTACTAATTTTAGAAAAATTGTTGACAAAACGACGATACCAACCGGCCATGCCCAGGAATCTCTTCACCTCCTTAGCATTGGAAGGTGTCGGATAATTGAGAATAACCTCAACCTTACCCGGGTCGGTCCGTAAGCCATGTTTGTCAACATAGTACCCGAGGTACTTCAGCTCACTACGACAGAAGTGTGACTTCTCCATGTTAATCGTGAGGCCCGCATCCTTAAGGCGCTGATGGACTCTATGTAAGAGATCCACATGCTCCTCAAAGCTGCTAGACACTGCGATGATGTCGTCTTGGAAAGCGAAAACTTTATTGTCGAATTCTGGACCAAATAAGCGGTCCATTAAGCGTTGCATCGAAGCAGAGGCTCCGATGAGACCGAAGCACATCACGTTGAACTGAAATAGACCCCTCCTAGGGACAGTAAAAGCAGTTTTCTCGGCGGATTGCGGCGAGTCAAAAGGTATCTGCCAGTAGGCAGCACTTAAATCGATAGAAGTTAGGTATTTAGCATTATTCAGATGGTCTAAGATTTGATTTATGTATGGCAAGGGATACGCATCGCTCTTAGATACAGAATTAAGCTTTCGGGAATCAAGACACAATCGTAAGTCACCATTCGCTTTCTCCACCATCACCACTGGCGAGTTCCACGCAGACTGAGATGGGTTCACTACTCCCATCTCTAACATCCGGTCCAGTTCCTCTTCCAAGGCTTTTTGTTTGAGGGGAGAGAGCGGATAATAACGTTGCTTGATTGGTTTGCTGTTACCTGTATCTATGACATGGTGCACAAGAGAGGTACGGCCTAAGCCTACCCTGTCGGTGTTGATCGTATCGAACTTTTTGATAATGCTATTAATAATCCGCTTCTGATCAACGGTTAAATTGTCGTAATCCTCTAGGCCATGGTTGAGAGCCAATGACTCCACAGGATTACAATCATCAAAGTGGGAGAGATTGATATTTTGAGAGATCAATCTGTTCCCTAATTGAAACTGTTGCCAGAAGTCCACACCGAATATCATGGCAGTAGTGATTTCTGGGACAACATAAAACTTAATAACTCTGACAACAGAGTTATATACTATAGGAAGAAAAATACAGCCTAAACAATGCAGATATGATCCGTCTGCTGTTGTTAGACTAAAGTTAGGGCTTATTCTTTCCAGATCAAACCCTAATTCAAGAAAAACGCGGTGTGCACCCTTACCTAACACAGAGCAGGCTGCACCCGAATCAAGTAAGCCCAAAACATTTAAGTTCAGGATCCTTACTACTAAATACGGTCTAATATCGTTATCTCGTTTATTATTATTAAACAGGACCTTATCAGAGCAATTCTCAGACAGAGAAGAACGCTCGTTGTCACATGGAAAGCTCTTAACAAGGCCCCGACCTACCCGTTTTTTGGCTTGGCGTTGCACTGGGAACACTCTTGTGTTCGAACATCTTTTTGTCCACACCGGAAACACACCACCCTTCTCGACTGTGGGCAGCTGTAAGTAGTGTGGCCGCCCTCCCCACATCGGAAGCACTTATCTTCACTCGAGGTGGACGGACGGGACACACCAGATACCTGTTGAGAAGTTTTATGTGGTGGTTTACTTTTTACTTGGTGTAAATCCGCAGTGATACTAAGTGTTTCCAATAACGGTTCACGAAATGCCTCAGCTCTAGCACGAGCAAGCTCTAAGCGCCTTCCTAATCGCTTCAGATCCAAGAGAGACTTAACGTCATGAAGAGCCAATTCCTTCATGTAGTCAGGTCTAATGTTGTGCATCAGAATGTCCATTTGTTCTTCACTAGGCATCTTGTATGAGAGTCTAGAGAACATGGCCTGCATTGTAGAAATGAAATTACCCAATGTTTCAGATCGGGTCTGTGTACGCTGTTTGATTTCATTGCGAAGGCGGTAGTCATAGTCAGGAAGATCGAAGTTCTCTCTCAGCTCCTCCAACATGACCTCATAAGAGGTGAAATCCTCCTTGTTGGTGCGAAACCAAGACAAGGCAGGACCTTCCAACAGGTCAGAGAAAGCTATGAGGATTTTCTCCTTGGTGACCTCCCGAGCACACCTAAGCTCCTCAAGTCTTTCGATGAAGACACGTACACAAGAAGTGCCATCAAATTTTAAGTTAAATGAATTTAAATTAACAGGTCTATCCCTCAATACTACAGTTGGAAGTGAGTCAGAAGTGGCAGCGATAGGTCGCGTCGAACGGTCCCCCCTCGACACAGGTGAGGTGTACTTTATCTGGTCAGTATGTGTAGGAAGCATCTCCTTCTCCGATCCATCAGAGTCAGAGTCGGTAGTAGCCTCTGACACAGACAACAATTTAACTAACCGGGCACGTATACCCTCTAGTTCTGGACAGTCAAAACCACACCTTGCTAACCTAGCGAGAAGATAATTAGCCCTCAAGGAAACTCTTAGGCGACTAGTCTTATTAGAAACGAAATCACCTGAAGAAAGGACTCCTTCCAGTTCCATGACCTTCGGCTCGCAGAAAGACAGCTCAGAAGCAGCAGAAGCAGGGACGACAGTGCTGGCTTTAATGCTGCCACGCCGTATAAGGCGCAACGCAGTGCGCAGCTCACTCCTCAAACTGACCACCGTGTCATCGGGATTCGCTGAAACACCCATGGCAGACAACTCGTTAATAAGTTCATCCTTCTTTAGATAATTAATACATTTAATCAGCTGGGCCATGATGTTAAAATTCAAAAATAAATTTGTTGACAATTAAAAAAATTTATATATAAAGCACTAAGTTCTTCTTAGTGAGAAAGTAAAAGATTCAGTCCTACAAAACGATTAGGCTGAATGTTATAAAAATAATGTGTTACTTTCTTAACACAATGTTTTAAAATTCAAAATTAAAATTAATGACAAGTTACCAAAGTTAAAACAAAGCACTAAGTTCTTCTTAGTGAAAAAATTAAAAGATTCAGTCTTACAATAAGATCTAGCTGAATTGTATAAAAATAATGTGTTATTATATTAACACAAAACAAAAAATTATTCTCTAATGTTACTTTTAATTTCAAGTTTACAATTATTCTAAGCAGTTTTTCCTAATTTGTGGGGTAACAAAAGAAAACTTTTTTTTTCTTTTAATCCCCTTTCAAACTCTAAGTTAATTATAAATTTACTTCTAATACATTAATTATGTTTGCTTCATGTTTCCACAACTATAAAGTAGTTGCTAACAATCCACATTCAATGAACAAAAAATTCAAGTTTTCTTTACTATAGATAAAAGTATACCCTACTTTTATTTATGCAAAGTGTCCTAGATTGAAATTTAAATTACACTATTAAATACACAATTTAAATACACTAAAAGGTTAAATTATTATGTTAAAATTACAAACAAGTTAAAGGGAAGCACAATATCCCTTTAATTATATTATGCAAACCCACTTATAGAAATAAAATAAAGTTAATCTCACATTTATTTACTTAAGTTGTAAGTAGGTAGGAATATAAAAAGTAAAAATAAAGTTATTCAAGGAAAACCTGAACAAAATACAAGTTATATGTATGTGCTGATCCCTTAGGGAACACACACATGAACTGTGAAACAACAGGAAAAGAAAAAAAGAAAAAAAAGAAAAAAATGTTCTTGCCAAAATAAATTCAAAAAGACTTACCAAAATTTGTGCAGTTAAAATTTTGATTTAATTTTGAATTTTGCTCAATGCTTTTCCACACCGCAGAGATGGTAATAAAGTGCTGAAAAATGCAATGAGATAATTATTACATGTGAACTGCACTTCACAAAACCAATTAACGTCCTGGGTAGTCTCGGACGGATAGTAAGCGTCTCATCCAAAGTCCTCCCGGGAACTACACTCAGCACACCCTCAAGGTTCGAAAAGTTAGCCGAACGTTGGTCGCCAATTTGTAACCCCTGAACCTGTCAGGTGGAAACTCACCGGCTTCGACTCAGGATAGAAGATGATACCTCAGGGCGCCGTAAGAATTTAGAAAAAATTTATAGTGAGGGTGCGGAGGGTCCAAGGAAAACTTCAAAGAGACAACTTACAATTTAAATAAACTTTTATTCAAATTCCTGCTATCTTTACATATAAATTTAAGTAATTTAATTAATTTCATAAATTGACAAATAAACTTAAGAGGTAGTCTTAAAAATAAAAAATAAAATCATACAGTCTTTTCTTTCACTCTTTAAGCCTGTAGACTGGTCTGCACAGGATAGCCACCCTCTGGTCACCTCTCTGACTCACGGTAGTCAGCCGTAGACTCTCTCCAGCTCAAGGTAGCTTACAGAGACGTCCACCAGTGATCCAACTTGTGGGTGCTAGGTAAAAAAGTAATAATTAATTTCCATATATATAATATGAACTTCCCTCAAGGTAGGGCAGATAGGTCTTGAGGAGTGAGCTGTGAGCTGCCAATAGTTAACCGTCCTCAGCACAAATCTTGAACCACAAGACAGGCAAGATGTATGATTCTTTCTGCGGTAATCTAACGACCCTATAAACAAAATTAAATAGCCTGAGAACATATTCTACATACAATAAGATAATAAGGAAAAACCTTTTTGAGGTTAACTTACCACAGACAGTGGGACTTGAACACTCACAAACACTACCAACAAGAATATTAATGTACACTGTAAGCAAAGCTTCCTCAGAGTTAACGAGAGAAGGTTTTAAGAAATAAAAAGAAATATGCCACACAGCCCGTTATATAGACATTCGATCGAACATTCTAGATGATTTCCCTACTCCATTTCTGGATGTGAGAACAGGACGTACAACTTCCATACTCCTTGCTTATTTGAGATCAAATTTAAGAAGTAGTGAGAATCGTATGATACACATATGATAATGTCTCACTATTTCTAAGTGTCATAATGTCAACTAAATATCCTTCATAAAATACGCCCCCTAGTGCCACCTAGGTGTACCAGCAGCCCGGTACTTCGATCGCGATCAACATCCAATTGTAGTTCGAACTACAATGAACGAGAGGGCGCTGAAACAAAAATTGCTAAACATTGAACACTAAAAAAACGATGTTACAATCTTTCCTTAAATATATCGCTCCATCTTCTTCTTGGTCTTCCTCGTCCTCAACTCCCTTCCCTTGTTGTCCATTCAATTAATCTTTTTGTCCATCTGTTTTCTTTTATTCTGCATATGTGGCCTGCCCACTTCCACTTTAAGGTGCGAATTCTTTTTACTATAACTGGTATTTTTGTTTTTTCTCGAATAACAGTGTTTGGTATTTTATCTTTTAATTTTATACCTAACATACTTCTTTCCATCTTCCTTTGCTGTACAGCTAGATATGTTTCGTCCTTTTTCTCAGTGTCCATGTTTGGCAACCGTATGTTAGGCATGGCAATATAGTGGACTCATATAGTTTTCTTTTGATGTGCAATTTTATTTCTCTATTTTCCATGATTTCCTTTAAATTCCAGTACTTTTGCCACGATAGAGCTACTCTTCTTTTGATTTCTTTTTCTGTTTGGTTTTCAAATGATATCAGCTGTCCCAGATATATAAATTCCTTTACATATTCGATCCTTTCACCATCTATTACAATATTGTCCTCTGTTCCATTTGTGATTACTTTGGTCTTTGTGGCGTTAAGCAGTAGTCCTACACTCTTGCTTTCGCGTGCTACATCCTGCAGCATCTCGTTTAACTGGTTAGAGTCTTCTGCGAATATAGCAATATCGTCTGCAAACCTCAAGTGACTAAGGCTTTCTCCGTCTATATTAAGCCCCTTTCCTTCCCAATTTATGTGTCTGAATATTTCTTCCAGCACCGATGTAAATATCTTAGGGGATAAGGGATCACCCTGTCTAACGCCTCTCTTAATTGGGAACTCAGGACCTTCTCGTTCTAACTTTATCTTTGCAGAGCATTTGGAGTATATACTATGTATTATTTCGCTATAAGTTGTTTCAACACCTTGTGTTCTGAGAGCTTTCCAGATTTCTTTATGGTTTAAAGAATCAAATGCTTTTTTAAAGTCAATTAACCCAATATATAATGTTTTCTTGTATTCTCTGTATTTTTCTATTAGAAGTGTTATTACTTGCAAATGGTCAGTTGTAGAAAATTTCTTTCTGAATCCGGCTTGTTCACGGGGCTGGTTTTCATCTAAAGCGCCAGTTATTCTATTCAATAGTATTTTTGAGAAGACTTTATAGATATTTGTAATTAAACTTATTGGACGATAATTGTTGATGTTGTTTCTGTCTCCTTTCTTGTGAAGTAATATTGTAGTTGATTTTGACCACTGGGTTGGGAGTTTTTCTTGTGTTTATAATATTATTGAACATTGTCTGTAGCGGCGCTTTTATTGGTTCTGATAATGACTGTAGTAGTTCGTTCGTGATGTTGTCCTCTCCTGGTGTTTTGTCTTTCTTCTGAGTTTTAATTGTGAATTCAATTTCACTTTGCAATATTTCGGGTATAGGTTCATGCGTGTCTGCGTCTTTGTGTGTTATGGTTTCCTTTCTGAAGTCCACGACAGGGTGTTCTTCTGAGTTGTATAATTCTTTGTAGAATTCGTGGTTTCTTTTAAGATGTTTTCTCTGTTTGATGTTAAGTTTCCTCTTTTTGTTTTCATGTTCACTGCCCATTCTCTTTTGTTTGTTAATATTTTATAGGCTTTTTTCGATGCGCCTGTATTACCTATGTATTTTTCAAATATAAGTTTTCTTTTAAATTTCCTATGTTGTGATATTTTCCTATTTATTTGTTTACTTATTTGTGATATCTTTCTACTTGATTCTTTTGTTCTTTTGTCTTGGTATAAAGTTTTTCTCTGTGTCAGTAGTTCTTTGATTTCCGTGTTAAATGTATCTTCACTCTCCGATGTCTTTGTTGGCACTTCTGTTATAAGGTGTTCCATTTCTGTTATGAAGTTATCATTTTGTGTTTGGGTATTGTTTGAAGATGTTACTGCTTTATGAAATTTATTTTCCCATTCTTCACCCGCTTCTCTAGTTAGCTTTGGTAAATCTTTAGTGTATTGATGGTTCTTTTTCTTAATATGTGATCTTGACTTGCCAGCTTTTAGATTAATTCTACATCTTATCATTCGATGGTCCGTATAGAAATTCAGGTTACTGATTATGTCAAATTTATTTATGTGTGTTGATCATTTCTCTCGCCAGGGCAGTGATCACCTTGTGAAGTTTATAATACCCATGGGCCCATAGATGGATATACAATCACTACTAATACCACTGGCAAGAAGAATGACCCACGGCCTGTGTCACCGTGTTCTTAATCTAAATTAAATTCATCTAAAGCACTTACTGGAGTGTGTGTCTTCTTTGTTCTCGCGTCCAAGAGATATCTCTTGGGTAGAATCTTCTCTGCTCTTGCGTCTTCACACAAACATTGCTCCCAGGTGCTGGTTATTTCTCAAGGTATCCGAATTAATCTCAATAATCAACTTTTCACAGATATTCGAATTACAATACACTCGTTTTAGTTCTCGCGGGACGCGCCTATCACGTATTACAATTCTCGCGAGTCTAATCACAATTAACTTAACTGTTCCCAAGCCTAGCCTGGCCGATCAAACCTTCTCAACAATTTTCAATATTAATCTCGTCTTACGCTGGGCGGCGAGCCCACAAGTACCCTAGCTAAACAAACCTCACGGTGTTATCAATCTCACGCGGAAACTATACGAGTACTACAAAATTAACCATCAAATTATTACGGCACCGGCCATTACTCCCTTGTACACGAGAGTTCTATTTTCACAATCTTTTTTTTACATATTAACTCAAACGTCAAAACGTCAAATACGAACCAGAGACAATCAAAATGTTGCCAGTACAATGACGTTCGAAATCCAACATGTGTATTTTTGTTACTTAGGATGTAGTCGATTTCGTTCTTTGTGGTCCCATCTGGCGATTTCCAGGTCCATTTGTTTTGGGGCTTTATTTGGTACACGCTGTTAATAAACTTTAAGTTATTTTCAAGAGCGAATTCGACCAATCTCTGACCGTGCTTGCTTCTTTTTCCATAACTATATTTTCCAAATGCTATCTCTTCATTATGTTGTTTTTCTCCTACTTGGGCATTGAAATCACCCATAATTATTGTGTTTTCCACTCCTGCTTCTTCTATTGCTGTTTCCATTGTGCTGTAGAAATCTTCCAAATCTTCATCTGAGCATTTCTCTGTAGGTGCATATACACTAATTATTGACCATACCATATTATTGCTCAGTTTGATCCCTAAAGTAGCTATCCTGCATGAGTAACTTTTAAATTCAATTATATTATTTCTTAAATATTTCTTGATTAAGAATCCCACTCCATAGAGTCCATGATGACCTTTGGAGTGATATAGTACATATTTTGCGTATTCTTCGATTTTTTCATCAGGTCTTCTCGTTTCGCATAGTCCTATTACGTCCCAATTCATGTTTTCGATTGCATACTCTAGTTCATCTAATCTACTGTTATCTAGTAGTGTTCTTACATTTAAGCTGGCTATATAAAAGTTCTTAGTGCTATGATTTTCTATACTTAGTTTCCTGCGAGCTTGATCCTTTGCTGTCGTGCTGTTATCTAGTTTCAGTTTTTTTGGATTGTGTAACAGTAGTTTATTTTGTGTTGGAGGGTTTGGAGGGTATTGGTCAGTCGTCCCACGGTGACCAGCCGGCTTGGGACCTATGTTTTCATATGTGACTACTTTTTTGCTATTTTATCAGAGGCCCTTTTCGGTGGGCGTAATCGGTTGACTTTTGCACCAATCAAAACCTTCCAGCTACTTCTGAAAAGTAACCTCAAATAACCGCCATGTATTAAATTTGAAAATGTTACTATAAAAAATAAAACCTCGGTTTGTTATTTAGGATTGGTTTTAGAAAGACATTTTTCATTTATTGAACATATTAGAACAGTTAATGAAAAGGCAAAAAAGAGTTTCTTTGCACTGACGAGGATATCAACTGCGACGTGGGGTCTGTCATTTCATACACTAAAGATCATATATGGAGCTACTTATTTAGGTTCTATTTGCTATGGTGCTCCTGTATGGGCAGATAGGGCGACTGTAGGTGCTGTCCGTCGCAAACTGTTACAAGGCCAACGACCTGCATTGATTTTCTTGTGCAAGGCATATAGGACGGTTAGCACTGAGGCTTTACCGGTGTTGGCAGGTGTTCTTCCGGTCGATCTCGAGGTGCAAAGACGTGCAGCCATGTATTATTCCACACTACAAAACATTGAATGCGATTTTTTGGGCATACGAGACCGCGGTAAAATCATAAGATTGTTTCAACAGCAATCCAATGTCTATAACGACCTCTTGGATGAATGGCAGCAACGATGGGACGAATCATCTAAGGGGCGCCACCTCTACCAGTTCTTTCCATCTGTTCGCGAACGGTTGTCAAGGACATGGCTCGAGGTGGATCACTGTGTCGCTCAATTTCTTACAGGCCACGGTAACTTTAAGAGCAAACTATACTCATTTAAATTAGTCGATTCACCATTGTGTCAATGCTCAACATCTGATTCTAGCTGGGAACAGTCGGCTCATCATATCCTCTGGGACAATGAACTAGGAAATGATCCTAGTCTTTGGCACAATGAACGTAACATGATGCTAAATAGCTTACAAATTACGTCTGGGGTAGTATATTATGGGGATCTTGTGTCAACTGCGGTGAATTTCCGTGCGTTTAAGCGATTCTGCCATACATATTATAGAAATCAAATATAGCTCACTTAGGACCCATAATATTTTATCCGTGGTGCATCCCGGTTTGAAAAAGGCGTCTGCCTATTTTTGACTTCATTTTGTCACCCGCTTTGCTAAGGATTGAAGTGGACTTATTATATTTCCAACTCCTCCAGTTTTCTTCTGATTAATTTCGTTGCGGGTTCCAAGACAGTTTAATTTTTCCTGGGACTTCCCGAGTGTCATAACTCGGTGTGTTCGTGGGTCACCGCTGTTGATCCTGGTGTACAGGAGTTACAGTGGTGGTCGTGTGGGCGGGATTAGTCCTTTAAAAAGGCCCTTTTCGGTTTGGTCCCTTTGATGAATCACCTTTAGTGACTTTTCCAACTTGCAAAGCAATGTCCTCATGGCCTGGTGAAGGTGCCTCCTTGCGTTTCTGTGAGCTACGTTGAGGGGCATCCTTAATCACGAGCTTATTATATTTGATGTAAGCAATTTTTCCTTTGTTCCTTTCTTCCAGAAGTTCTGGAATAAGGGCTTTTCTTTCATTTAATATTTGCTTAGGAAAGTCTTCCGTGATGTAGGCTTTGGCTTTGCTTGCTAGCTTTTTTTACTTTTTAATATGTCTTGCTTCTTACAAAAAGAAGTGAAGCGAACCAATATTGGACTTTCCGGAGTGGTACCAAGTTTTCTGATGAAGTCAATTTCATTGTGCATTAATTGGATATCCATGTCCTGGTTTACAGCTTTTAAGACGGCTGCGGCACTTCCCTCCGGCAAATTTTCAAGTTTGTGGAAAATCAAGTTGTTAGCACGGTTTTTTGAGTCTTCTCTAAGCAGCTTCTCTTCAAGGTTTGCGATTTTTTCCTCCAATGCCATGATTTTATTTTCCTGTTGTGTTTGTTTTTCTCTAATATCGCCGATTTCAATATTTAGTTGAGCAAGAATGTTTCTTGTAATTTGTTCGGCTTGTTTCTCCATTTCACTTTTCATCCCGTGGAATATTTTTTCTAAAGCTTCATTTGATAGATCCATTTTTGTTTGTAATTGTATTTTTTTGTGTGAAACGAAACGCCAAGTGATTGATAAATATTTTTGAGTGTTGTCAACACTGCAATGTCAGTCAGTTGATCAAATTTGAATAGACACTGACATTTGTGTATAGCTATGTATGTTTATCTATATATTCGCTGGAAGATTTTACCGATTCACACACCAATCCACACGTTTAGTTGCAGAAATCAATGATAATCCGTTTCCCTGACGTTCAAGCAACACTTTCACTACAAATTCAAATCCGTTGTTTCGTTATTTGTTTATTTACTTCGAACTTTACTGCTGAGCAAAAAAACACACGTCGACTTGACAGGAAGGACCTACCCTCACTTGAAACTGTTAGCATAGCAAAAAACGTCAGACGAAGTTATCAGACTATATGTGTAAACAATAATTTATATTGATTTGGTTGTTTTTTTGTTCACTCCATATAACGATAACTCTCTATAACGACAAAAAATGCTCAGTCCCTTGAGTTTCGTTATAAAGAGTTTACACTGTATGTATTTGTATCAGTTTCTAGTACCCATAACACAAGCGCTGCTTACCTTGGGACTATATGGCATTGTGTGTTAGATTTCCGAAATATTTATTATTATTTATTATCATATCTTACTATCAAATTACAATTATTAAGCTTATTATTAAGTAAGGTCAATATTTCAAATTAGTGATCTGCCTGATCTAGGTAAAACCTGTGTTTCAGGCATTTACTGGTATTACAATTACTTTCTTACTATAAAAAATATGAAAACATAGGATATGACTAAGGCAAGTAAATTTGACACACATATGTAATGAAGTATAATATTTGACTGCCTCGTTGGTCTCGCGGTTGGCGTGTGCGACTGGTGATCATGTGGTCTCGGGTTCGATTCCCGGGTCGGATCAAATGTTTGTATGATCTACAAATATTTGTTTCGGAGTTTGGGTGTTTTCTATGTATGATATGTCTGTATTTACAAAAAAAAAAGTATATATGTATTTGTATCAGTTGTCTAGTACCCATAACACAAGCTCTGCTTAGCTTGGGACTAGATGGCGTTGTGTGTTAGATGTCCGAAATATTTATTATTATTATTATTTTTTTTATTAAAATAAATAAATAATAATAATATTTGTCGGATTACGAGGTACTCGCTTGTAAAAAAATCAGAACTATTGGGGGTCTCAGGCGGATTATACGAGTAGAGTTACTCGTATAATCCGACAAATTCGGTAGTTCGACACTGCCCTGTCTACTGTATTTTGTACATTTTTGAGATTTAAGGCCGACACACGTTCAAGTATACTTGCGCAAGTCCGTCTGTCTGTCGTCGCACGTCGTGCGTGACAGAGACAGACAGACAAAACAGTCTGGCTTTGCGCAAGGATACTTGAACGTGTAAGGCGGCCTTTAGGACATTTCCAAGAACATATTAATAACTAGCTGTCCCACGTAACCTCGTTTGCGTCTCCTATTGCCCGTAGCGTGATAATTTTCCCCCGTTTTTGAAACATTTTTCATTGCTACTCCGCTCCTATTGGTCGTAGAGTGATAATATGTAGCCTATAGCCTTCCTCGATAAATGTACTATCCCACACTGAAAGAATTTTTCAAATCGATTCCTGAGATTAGCGTGTTCAAACAAACAAACAAACTCTTCAGCTTTATTTATTAGTTATTGAGGAAGGCTATAGTTATATATATATAGTTATTTTCACGCTACAACCAAACGAAGTGCAGTATCAATAAAAAATGTTGCAAAAACGGGAAAAAAATATTCCTGTGTAGAGCTTTCATTGTGTGCATTGCGTGCAATGCATCAAAACGACTAGAGTGTCACAAAATCAATGTATGAAAAAATTGTTCCCCTTTAAAAGATCAAACAAAAGACCTCAACAGCCAACTTTAAGAGATTTACACAATAACCTATACCGTTTCTTATGATAAACTAAGTTGTTAATGCTGCTATAAGGTTTTGATTTGTTAATTAATTGAACTTCCAACAGTCCGAACAAGTGCAACTACAAGCAGTAAACCATAAGAAGAGACTCACCATGCACAATGCCATAGACTTGAGCATGGGACATGTACTAAGGATGGGTGAAGACAATGTCGGTGTAGAGCCTCTGAAGTGTGAAGTGAAAGATGAACCAAATGATGGTGAAGGTAATATTGCAAATTTAAGTATTTGTTGTCTTTACGTGACACAAACATGAAGGAGATCAAAGTCTAGTGAGATGCCTCAAATCTGTACATGCATTGTAACAAATATTCACGTATAGAACTTGATGTTGTTTACAGATGTCAGTGAGGATGTTCTGGAAAGCAGTGTCTCTGGGGACGTACCATCTGCAGACTCACGCGACGATTTTCTAAATACTGTGAAGGTTGAACAGATCGAAAACAGGACAAGTATGTATACTGCGTGTGTTTATATTTCCATTATATTTTACTAGCGACCCGCCCCGGCTTCGCGCGGGTGGAGTTTAGATGCTCCCGCCGCGTCGACGACACGATTCGTGCATTTTAAACATTGATATACAAAAAACCCAAGATTCACAGTCTCGAACTAAAGTAACTCTTGAATCTGTCTCCAATCACACTTGAGTAGTTATAGTTATGTTATAAACATATTTTTTTGTAAATTCAACCTTACGCACATGATATAAAGCTCTTTTTACAAAGCAGTGTACAAAAAGCAATAAAATTTTACGACCGAAGTCTGCTGGTAGGACAAGGCATGGAATGGAGACTTCATTATGTTTATGCTTTTTATTTTTATACTACGTTCACTTAATATTTTAATAATTTATAAAAACATGTTCTCAACTTATTATTATACTTTTATCTCAGTGTATATATATTTTTGAGTGGAACATGTATTTATCAATAAAACAAAAGTTAACCATTAAAAAATATTTATTTGTATATTTAGTTGAAAAGGTAATATTGTAGAAAGTAAGTACCTAGATATTTAGTTTATGATGATTGCGTATTGGTGGTGAAAGCTTTTTGAATTTTGGTATCATGCATCAAATTTAAGTTGGTGGTGATGACTGTGATGAGTGATGCTTCGTATATTTAAAATGACATAAATACATATTTTTATAAGAAATAAAATTAAAGTGTCTGTTCTTAATATCAGAATTACAGTTTTTATGGTTACATATATGAATATTTTTACAATATTTATTTAACGATACATTATCAAAATTACAATTTTTTTAATGCATATGTATAGTATTTATTCCAAGTAATCACCGAAAGTGCAGGACCATACAGTAAAAATAACATTGTTGCTACTAAGTCGTATAATATGATTACATAATATGAATATTTTTACATTATATATTTAACGATAAGTACATTATCAAAATTACAATTTTTATGTGTCAATAAAATTAAATACAATAAAAAAAAAAGTTTAGTATTAAAAAATCGACTCCATTGGAAACGAACAGGGTCATTTGTATTAAGCGACTAATTTAAAGGACGTTGTAATGCGTAGTTCTTACACTGATACGAACCTATTGAAATGTGCTGTACTATATTGGACCGTTAAGTGAAGATTTTAGATAAAATAAATCAAAATCACATAATACTTCCTATATTTAGTCATGAAAACCAGAAAAGCATATCAATAAACTATTTTACTTACCGAAAATAAGATATTCCATCCTTTTTTAAAGTTCTTGACGTATTATTTTGAAATTTTTCATAGAACCCTTTGGCATTTTTGTCGTGCGTGCATAAACACGGGCGATGCGAGACTATTTGAAATGAGCGCTCAATTTGGAGTATAGCGCTCATTTTATGCGGACGGTTTTAATATCCTGACTGTGTATCTTGGGTTTTTTGTATATCAATGATTTTAAATCTGTAATATCTTCGAATATATTCATTTAAATTAGATACAGTAAAGAGCCATTTTCATCTATATTAAATGCACAATGTATTTAATTTACTTAATTGTATAAGGATTCATTCTGTATTGCTTAATATCGCTTCGTAAATAAGCCATTATTTCTCGTAAAAAGAAAGGAATAAAAAATGTTTACTGTGGGTTATCCCTAAGAGATAGACATATACCGTCGCGGACTTTTTTGTAGACCTTTTTAAGGTGTAACCAGCGTTTACAATGTAAGCGCAAAAAACATATTATTACAGATTATTTGCTACATCACATTAAAAACCTCGAAAATTACCAGTGTTTCCATACTATATTATGAATTTATTATACATAAAAACCTTCCTCTTGAATCACCCTATCTATTAAAAAAAACCGCATCAAAATCCGTTGCGTAGTTTTAAAGATTTAAGCAAACATAGGGATACAGGGACAGAGAAAGCGACTTTGTTTTATACTATGTAATGATTTTCGGGCATATGATATGACACAACGCCATCTCACGTCCAATCGCGTGGAGGCTCTCAGGACGGCATGAGGCTCCAGTAAGCGCGCCTCCACCGCCCGGTTCGTCAGCGGTGGTCCGAGTGGGAGTTGTCCTCCCGGCCTCTCTTCGCTGCCTCCTTCTGCGAAATGGTGTCTTCGCAGAAGGTTGTGACCACGGTAAAACAGCTGTCGCTACCGGCCATGGAGCGCATGACGGTCGGTAGCGAGAGATCTCCTCCGATGACTGCAGTGAGGTCACGACGCTGCGACGCCCAGGCGGGGCAAACCGCCACAGTGTGTGCTGGGCCGAGTCCTCACTGCGGTGGTGGCGGGCGGTCCGCCGATTAACTTCGGCGAATACTTCCGCCCCCAAATCCTGTCCGGCGGTCGCCGATGGTTGGGTGCGAGCTCGCGAGGTGGCGGGCTTGCTAGCCATCGGCTCGCGTGAACAAGTTTGAACTCAGGCGTCTTACAAAGTCATCCAGGCTCTCCACGCGTAGATCGCTGGAGATCGTCTTGTTCCACGCAAACCGAGGGGCGTTTGCAAGGGTGCGTAGTGTTAGCGACTGCTGCGTACGTAGCCGGTGGCGTTTCGTCTCGGAAACGTGCGCGAACCAGGCCGGGGCACCATAAGTTAGTCGGGTGCGAATGTACGCCTTGTACACACCGAGCTTTGCGCGGAGCGGCAATCAGGACGATAGAACGGGCCGCAGAAGGGAACGCGCGGCACGAACCTGTGCAACGACGTTGTTCAGGTAGGGCTTTATGGAGAGGATGCGGTCGATGGTCTCGCCAAGGTATTTTACCGTTGCGGACCACTCGACATTCTGCCACATGAGCTTCAGTTGTGGCAGTGTCACACTTGCTATGGAGATAGCCTGAGTCACGTTGACGGTCAGTCTCCAGTCCTTCAGCCAGCTGGGAAGTGCGTCAAATGAGTGCTGCATCTTGGTAGCTGCGTTGGCGCCATTTATCGACGACGCCATGTAGGCCGCGTCATCAGCGTACAGCGCGAGTTTTACGGTGACGCTGATGTCAATTAGATATGTCGTGAAAATTGTCTCGGATGTAATCACTAATAGCAAAGACATATTTTTCACTGTTGATCAGAACAAGACATATATGACGTCACGTACAAACGAACTCTACCATGATAGCACGATTTAAACTTGAATTAAAAATGAAAACCAAATACTCACTGTGATATTGAAATGAATATATATTATTTAAAGCTCACGGTGGACGTGTGTAAATAAAAACCCAAAAAACCAATAAAAAAGGAACTCTCACGCGGTTTTAGTTTTCAACCCTATTCTTATCAAAAACGTACATGGTAAACAATATAATTGTTAAATCACACCAGCAATATACATATAAGACATACATCGTATGCAGATTAGACAGATTACTTTTAAGTTTTTGCGTCATGTCGAATTTTGTTAAAAAAAACTTACGCAACGAAACCGCAAAAATGTTTTTTTCTTAAAAGAATATAAAATTATCTATTAAATGAAATTAATTCAAACTTAAACTCAAAAAGATTTTATTCATATAGGCACTTATTTTACAGGCACTTATGAATAGTCAATATTTAATATTAAAAAATCGAGTGATTCTAGTCGCCAGTTCCAAGTGCAGCCTACCCTTCATGGAGAAGAATCTGGCAAGAAACTCCATTGTTGCTCCCTTTAAAAAATATTTTTTTTTACTAAGAGACTTGAATGAGAACGAAGTCGACCAAAGAAAACAAAAGGGTTGGAGTCATTGCTGCACAGCCACGAGCCAACCAATCATGCGCCGTTCTTACTGATAGCTGCAAGATTTTTACATTGTTATAATAAGACATTGTATTGTTATATTGTGTTGTGAGGTCCACTTATGGAAAATAAAATCCAAATAGCACTTTCACTCACAGTCAAATTTAAAAAGATGTAATATGTCCAAATATAAAATAATCAATAAATGTCACAAATGTAAAATAAAGTAAGACGCATGGATCAACCATCGACCTATTCAACCATAGCTGAGCTGCGTACTCAGGCCGCACAGCAAATCATCAGGTCATCATCAAAGAAATTAACAACAATCATAGTCGACAAGGCGCTCATACAACAACAAGTGCGTATTTAATAAATGGGGAAACATATTATTACATATTTTATTACTTAGGAATTACATTAGATAGTAAACTTCAATGGGGAGCCCAGATAGATAGCCTTGCGGGTAGACTTAGTTTGGCAGCTTATGCAGTATGGAAGGTACGTCAGCTCACTGATACGGACACAGCTAGGTTAGTTTATTTTAGCTACTTTCATAGCGTCATGTCCTATGGTATACTACTTTGGGGCAAGGCGGCTGATATTGAAACGATTTTTATTCTACAAAAACGAGCCATCCGCTCAATGTACAATTTAGGTGCTAGAGTCTCTCTTCGAGAGCTGTTTAAAGATATAGGTATTTTAACTGTTGCATCACAGTATATATTTGCTAATATTATGTTTGTTAGACACAACATTAATGACTATAAGAAAAACAGTGATGTACACAATATTAATACTAGAAACAAAACTAAACTCATTGGTACCTATCATCGATTACATAAGGTACACAACTCGTTCGAAGGTCTTGGTGTACGTTTTTATAATAAAATTCCTATACATGTAATCGACCTTCCTGTAAATAAATTCAAGCTAACTGTAAAAAATCACCTTATTAGGAAAGCCTACTATACGATCAACGATTATCTAAACGACAAACAGTCATGGGCTTAAGGTGTCATTAGAATTTAAATAGATACACACAAACTTCTTTGTCTTCTAATAAAGCTAAATATTAACAAACCATTGTTAGTTGAAAGTAATGCGTGGCGATTATCATGGTAATTTAATTAGTAGTGATTTTTATCAGTATCTAGACTATGGTTTGTCATGCTCACTAAAATGTCATTGCTTGCGGTGTCGTCGTGGGGCGGGTCGTTTCCTTCCCTCTGATATGGCGAAGGAGATGATGGCTGGTCCATGCGTCATACTCGTGAACGGGTGCTGCTTGGGGTGACTGGTCGGCCTAGTCAGCGATTCTTTAGACAATACTATTACTCTGGTTCGTTCAACTGCAACCCTAGCCTCTTAATCCAGTCACTAATTATTTTCAACAGTAGATTTTGCAAATGAATGTAAGTGGATGTGCACCTTGTTTCTATTTTGTTCTATGTTTAATAGACTCAAACCTTCAACGTTATCACTGAGTGTTTTTTTTTTGTTTGCGCGTTAGTTTTTGGAGCTTTTTAATAAAAGGAATTTCAGGTGGCAACAGCTTGCATACTGTCCTTACATGTAATACTAACACTATTGTACCTGAAAATCAGATTTTGAAAAAGAGTAGCCATGAGTTTCTTTGCCAGTATTCTTCTCATGAGCTCTACGCATTTTGGAAACTGGAAGTTATGGATCGACACAGGCAGGCAGTAGATTTTGGTGTTTTCGCCTAACTTACCTCGACAATACAGCACATGCTGTGGCCTCTGTTTGTGTCGATCTATGATTTTTAACTATAGCTTCAATTTGACGTTCATAAGTGTCACTTGGTGTCTTAGATGAATAAATGATTTTGATTTGATTTGATTTGATTATTGTTAGATAAGTACCAAAGTACCATCATGTATTAATTTACATTATACAAGTATGTGTGTATTTTTTCATTTATAAGTTGCAACTAAAAAAATCAACAATTTGTATTTAAGAAAAAAAAGAAAGATGAAAATGAAGTAGAATTGATACAAGAAAAAGATAAAAATAAAGGAAAATTTAAACAAGAACAAACTAATTAAGAGAAAAGGGAAATTATTAAAGAAAATTATACAGAAAATAGTCCCAAACAAAATCTTAACTTAATTATTTGTCGGAATTAGATGTCGTTACGTTAGAGTATATAAACAATATTCATACCGGAGTACCAACATGTCAAATTTTAATACATTATTAAAATTTTTAGCACAATTTGAAGATGAAGAAGTTAGTGTGTATATAATAACACCTTAAGCCCATGACTCTTTGTCGTTCAGATGATCGCCAATCGTATAGTAGGCTTTCCTAATAAGGTGGTTTTTTACAGTGAATTTATCCATAGGAAGGTCAATTACATCTATAGGAATTTTATTATAAAGACGTATACCAAGACCTTCCAACGAGTTGTGTACCTTATGTAAACGATGATTACCTATCATCATCATCACCAACGAGTTTAGACTTGTTTCTTGTATTAATATTGTGTACATCACTGTTTTTCTTATAGTCATTAATGTTTTGCCTAACAAACATAACATTTGCAGATATGTACTGTGATGCAACAGTTAAAATACCTATTTCTTTAAACAACTCTCGAAGAGAGACTCTAGCACCTAAATTGTATATTGAGCGGATGGGATGGCTCGTTTTTGTAGAATAAAAGTCGTTTCAATATCAGCCGCCTTGCCCCAAAGTAGTATACCATAGGACATGACGCTGTGAAAGTAGCTAAAATAAACTAGCCTAGCTGTGTCCGTATCAGTGAGCTGACGTATCTTCCATACTGCATAAGCTGCCGAACTACGTCTACCTGCAAGGCTATCTATCTGGGCTCCCCACTGTAGTTTGCTGTCTAATGTAATTCCCAAGAATACTGTTGAGTCTACTATACTTATGATTTCACTATTTAGAGTTAGATTAGTGCCTAGCTGTTTTACATTTGGCATAGTAAATCACACACACTTTGTTTTATTTGAGTTAAGTAGGAGATTATTTGTTGTAAACCAAATCAATACATCATTTAGTGCCCTATTAACATCGTCAAAAACTGTTTGCTTACGATCGATTTTAAAATGAAGTGACGTATCATCAGCAAATATAACTATACCACAGATATCTTTTATATAATATGGTAAATCATTTATATATATGTAGGAATATTTTTGTTATTTGTTTATTTTCTGAACGCACCCAAAGTGGTGTTTGCTTATCGGTGTGAATGCAACACTAGGGTGAATGGAGGGAGAAAAAAGGAAGATGGCGAGCTGAAAAAGTAAGAGTAGGATGTGTTACTGTTGTATTTATTATTTTTGCAATAAAGAAGAAGTTACAAGTTTCAAAACGTTTCATTTCGATCACCACTCCCACAATCTCGTTCGGGATTGATCGAATAAACGTTGCCAAGAAGTATTTTAAGTGTAAAAGAAGTCCCGACCGGCGCCGGCACGTAGCGAACATCGCGCGTGAGCTGCTTGTCGTTAAGGTGTATTTTCAAGGAAAAAAGACGATTATCTGGAGTCCCAGACGAACTGCGAAAGGAGTTCAATAAGAAGATTTTATAAAGTTATTATCAAAGACGATGATGGAAAAAGATAGCGATTTTAAGCCGCAATCGCTATTGTATCCCAACATGGCGGAGTCTGTATCCAAATTCTCAAGCGAGGATATGACCTACTCTTCGGTGCAGTGGGCACAGGAAATCGAAGATAATGCCGAAATCTTCGGTTGGACCGTGCAACAAAAATTAATTATAGCTCGACGTACATTGACAGGTACTGCCGAACTATGGGTGAAAACTGAGAAACCGTTCCGATCGTACGAGGATTTAAAAGCTGCCCTACAGAAGAAATTCCCGGAGGCTGTCAACAGCAAGCAAATGCACGAAATCATGGCTGCAAAAAAAAACGTAGTAGTGAAACCTGCTATCAGTACATGCTTATAATGAAAGAACTAGGAAAGAGGGCTAAAATTGCTGATTATGTGGCAATACAGTACATAGTTGACGGGATTACGGACTATGAACAAAATAAGATGTGTTTATACGGTGTTACGACCTATCCCGTGCTGAAAGAAAGGCTTAATCAATACGAGTATATGAAGCAGAAAATGAAACCAACAAGCAGCCCGAGTAGTTCAAATAAGTCGCGAGAGTCAGGCAAACCGGCTAAAGTGAGTGATAGTAAAGTGGATCATTCAAGTGATAAGTCTTATCATCGCTGTTATAAGCAACATCATGTTTAAAAGGCATTTAGTGTTTTAAATGCAACAACTTCGGACTGCATACTCAAATGCACATATGGGTATCATGCATATGCACACATACAAAACAAGTGAGAAATAATTAGCATGCCATGCAACCAAACCTATACTCGACACGTGTTTCGCCCCTCGACGGGGCATCCTCAGGAGTTGTTGGCTCGTCGAGCGTTTGAGCTCGAATGAGCTAGTCGCACTCTGTCGTCCCTTTATATACCGTTTCGATGACGCTATAATAACGGTCGATACAACGTCACAAAGACATCTGTGCCGAACTACCTGCAATCATACTTAGAAGTGGTGATGGAATTAAATTTGTTTGGTCATTCAACAGTGTATATGCATTATTATTGTTATGTTTTGATATTTCTAACTGTTCCAACACACTCAGTCGGAAACCCTTATCGCAAACATGCAGAATGTTATAGGTATTGTTGCCGCTCAAGGAGTGGCCGGTGTCGATTAAATGTTTTGCGAAATGTGATTTATCTGAATGGCCATTCCCGTGAGCGGCAACATGTTCCCTGTAACTTATTTCGAAACTACGGCCTGTCTGACCCACATAGACCCCGGTGCAATCATTGCATACTAATTTGTAAACTCCGGATTTTTTTGAATTCTCTAATTTATCTTTACCGTTACATAGTTTACGCAAGTTATGATCCGATCGAAAAGCTACGTAAACATTGTGTTTTCTTAGAGTATTCGCGATTCTATCTGAAAGTGGGCCTATGTAAGTGAGACTCCCGATATTCTTGTTAATTCTTTCGGGGGTGCATATAATATTTTATTACGAACAATAATTAAAGACCCTCCATGGATCTGAAGACTGAAGACTTCTTTCTTACATACACACTTCTAAGCAAATAAAGTTAATTGTAGACTGGCCGCAAATAGCGTTGACATTCAAACCTTCAACTGAAAGTAAGATAAACGGAAAATCGATGTTCTCATTTATGACCATTCTGTACCTATAAGCCTCTGTTACACAAGGAGAGTTTCTCGCAGGCGAGCGGCGAATAAATCGTATGCGATTATCCCATGGCAAAACTCGCTAGTCGATTCTCGCCTGCGGTTGTTTACATTTTGACAAAAACTCGTATTATTTAAGCGATTCTCTCGATACTCGATGCGAGTATTACATGCGAGACTCGCTTCTGTTAATATGTTTACACTACAGGCGAGTAATCGTGGATCTATAGACGCATACGTGTCTCGACTTGTATAAACAATGCTCAAACGAGAATAGCAAGCTCCGATGCGAGACTCGCACAAATCACTCCGTACTGATTTTGACACGAGACTCGCCATTCGTGACCTAATTTTTTCAAAGGCAGGACGTCTTTAAAAATTTCAAAAACTATTGTTAAGTTTAGTACGCAAGACAATGTAAAATTGTCGAAAATGGCAATTATGAGTGTCTCTGGAACACTCCAAATCCACAATATAAAGATAGGGATGCTAGGGTTGAAGCTCTAAAATAATTTGCAGAAGAACTAGTTATCGATAACTTTTGCCCGAAGGAAATACTCATAGTAGTGAAAATTAAAAATATGCGAAGTCAATATTTGCAGGAAACGAAAACGAAAAATATCAATCGGTACTGGAGTTGGTACAGAAGAAGTGTATACCCCAAAACTGCAATGGTTCCAGTTGATGGACTCCTTTATGAGGAAAATAATAGAAACTAGACCTGCTTATCATATATCTATCTTTAATAAATATATCGGACATCTACACAACGCCATCTAGTCCCAAACTAAGCAGAGCTTGTGTTATGGGTAATAGATAGCTGATATAAATACATAAATATGATATGCTCTCTTTTTTTGTAAATAAATTATACATAGAAAATACCCAAACTCCGAAACAAATTTTTTTTTTTTTTTTTTATGTATGGATCGCCAAAATGTCTCTACTCTGCCTGATGGAAAGCATAAGCAGAATCCAAGAGTATTGGTCACCATACTCACTGCGAATGCAGACAATGCAGTATGGCGACCCACACCATGGCGGCCTAGTGATGCTGCTGCATCTTTTAGTCTAGTCAACAAGTATGGAACTTGTTGATTAGACTATTTGGGCCTCCGGTCTCGCACTCACCAACGAAACACGACAGCACGAACGTGGTCATTTTACGTTGATTTTCTGTGCGAGGGTAGTACCGCCCCGGTCGAGCCGGCCCATTTGTGCTGAAATCAGCGTGGCTCTACTACCTCTATAAAATATTCGCAGATCATACAAACATTTGGTCCGACCCAGGAATTGAACCCGAGACCTCAAGCACATCCGTCGCACACGCTACCACTGCGCCACCGAGGCAGTAGTAAATTATGTACCTATATACTACTTGGGGCAATGTAATACCTACAATACAACCATTTTTTTTGTCTGTTTGTACACGCTAATCTCCGAAACTACTGGACGCATTGGAATTAAACTTTTTGTGGTAATCAATATAAATTGGCTCTAAATAAAAGGTTTGATGATTATTTTTGATTTGAATGTAATTGAAGTACAAAATATATTTAAAGTACGAGTTATATTATCGAAGTTTATATAACATTGAAGTCCTAAAAAGTCTAAATGCTACAAATAAAATGAATACTACACATTAGGGTGTCCCGTCAATGTATGGGATTTTTTTTTAAAGCGACGGCTACGCAAGAGGTATCAAAAGTTGCGTTTTTGTGAATAGATTACAAATATAACAAAATTTAATTAAATATTTGTCATATTTAGGCCTCTACCGATCCTAGAAGTTTTTCAAATTTGCCATTTTTAGAGGTTTCGAACATAAACTATAAATGATACAAAAATAATGTTTTTAAGGTTTTAATCAAATTTATAGGTACTACAAAGACATAAGGTAATGTTCAGTAAAGTTTAAATACTTATAATTAGTGCTTATTTCAAATACGAAATTGGTTCTTGTGGCCAAAATTAGGCATTTCCGCGCGAGATTTTAATCTGTTTCTGATTAAACCATCCCGAGCTGTAGCGTCCGTGACACTTAGAGAAGCCTCCGTCACTAGCTTTACACATCTTTCCACTGATTGTGTATGATAGGGAAAATCAATAACATCGAAGCTTTGTTCTTTAGCCTTAATTCTCAGTTCGTCGTCGGACATCTGTCGCAAAATCGGTGGAGCGAATATCTCACACTCTTGCCAAAATATCAAATCGATGTAATATCGCGCATCGAAGTTAAGTTTTGGTACTTTAAATATCCTGCGAGTATTGCTTATTTCTGCTTCTCTTGCCTTTAATATTTTGCGAGCTGCAAGCTCTCGAATATGCTCTCTGTCGTCGAATAGCATGGTAACAAGTAAGTTTTCAGGGTGAGCAAAAAAAGCGTTTCTCTCGATCACTGAATTCACAATAGATCTTTGCTTATCAGGCAAAAATCGGGAGTATGTAACCATTTTAAAAATATGATTGGGTCCATCTTTGAATGGTGAGTTTTTCTTAATGAGGAACCAAACTGGAGCATAAACTTTGACCACATAATTGACAAGCAGCTTTAAATTATTTGATGGCGAAACAGTACTTACATAAAGTCTGAGTATGCGATTGGCAGTAGTTAGCCATCTTGAATGCGCCATTTTTCCAGGTTGGCGGCGCGCTAACTCAGGGAAACAAGAACCAGTCGTCACAGTATGACACATTTCATACAGATACTTTTGATCCGTACTTAGTTCCTTCGCAATGTCATCAGGTAATTCGAGCAAATTGCCAGCATCTGCACAAAAAGACACTAGTGGTTTACTTTCACAAACATAAATGTTTGTGAAAGTAAACCACTAGTGTCTGTTTTCCAATAGGTCCTGAGTATTCTTTCGGCCCAGATGTGCTACCATCTAGAGACATAAACAAATGGCGAAGCGGTAATTCATTTGTGTGAAGCATACAAACACACCATTGTAACGGTCTCTTCAAATAGTCTTCCAGGTATTTAATGACACCTCCTTTCCAACCTGTATTTGTAGGAGTGCCATCGCAACCCACACAACTTACTTCTTCTAAGTTCCATCCTTGATTTTCTAACAATTCTATAATAGAAGTGACAATGCCTTTCGCAGTACCTCGACTCGGCGTCGTATGTCCCAAATAAATAGATCCCGGCTCTGTAAGAACTGAAATGTGTTCTTCTAAGACTTCTTTTCGGTGGTACCGGCTGTCTTTTTTATTGATCTTGAGAGTTTTATCTTTTCGCCTATCGAAGTAGATACTCTTTATAATAATTTTATCGATGTCTTTGCTGGCTTGGGTACGTGACTTTGAAACAGCTCTGTGAATCTTATTTTTATCAATCACAAGGTTTAGATCTTCGGAAGATACCATTCCTACGTCAACTAAGACTGCTGAAGCGACTGCAGCTGCCGAACGCGTTGATAGTCCGTATCGATCACATACCTTAGCTACTGTTGGCAGCGTCAGAGTGTTCCGACTAAATGAATGAGATGGAGACTCCTTTAAGTCACTTTTAGTAGAAGGTTCTATTGAAAGAGACTGTGAACGAGGCGGCAACACGCGTACCGGTACAGTATCGGTTTGTAAAGTACTCGGAAAACATGCTTGCTCTGTCCGCTTCAAATTTTCTTGTCTTTGATGTTTCTTTAAAAGCCTTGCAGTTTCTTTTGCATCTACGCCGCTTATTGCCATTTTCCTATCATTTCTTCGGTCCAGTAAAAAATCTCTTTCAGAAATGGGAACTTTCTTGGGTTTAGTGCAGGAACAATTTTCAAACGAAGTGCACTTACAAGCAGCGATGTCAAAAAGCTTATTCGACGATTCCAAAAAGCACTTAACTTTGTTGTCATAGCTATCGTTTCTCTTATTTTTAGGATATCTTATTAGTGATAAATATTTGTTAAAATATGCGGTTAGCAGTTGAGTAACTCGTACGTTAGAAACGATGGGAATTGAAGCTTTGGTCCAAATTGTGTTAAGATTTCCAGAAACTAATGAAAAGACTTCTGTGTTCGATGGATCTTTTCCGTTTTTCTGTAGTTTTAATTCACTTTTAGTAAATAAAATGCATTTAATAACGTCTTTTATAACAGGTAATTGGCGATCGTCAAGTTCTTTATAAGATCCCAATATAGTACAAGTAGTCTCACTTCGCCTTGAACACATTTTTATGATTAAGTAACGCAAATTACGTTTTTCTTTCAAAGAAGAATAGAACAACTCCTTACAAGAGTGAAATCGAAATAGAAATGAGACGAACTGTCTTGTTGTAGAAGTAGCGCACGTACGAAAATCAAGTCAAAACATGAATTTTGTAGGAATTTTTCAAGTCCGATCCAAACCGATTGATCGCTAAAACAACCTGTCGATACTTGCAAATCATAGCCGAGGCTTTTCTTATTGATAAAATTACAAGACAAAACAGGATTGATTCATAAAACATAGAATATACGACATTGACTACAAGGTTGTTTTGGCGAATTTTCAGTAAATAAAAATGCTGGTAGAGCCCTAAGGATATTTTTAAATATTTTTTGAATTATTTTTACGCTAATCTACGTCTAACAGCGCAACTTTTGAGAGGTCTTAAGTAGCTAAAATAAGAATAAAACATTTTCGGGACACCCTACTACACATACATAATGGTATTGTTTACAATAATTATAGCACCACCACTGACACTACTAAAAAAATCGTGTTTTCGAATGGCGAGACTCGCAGGAGAAACTCGTATTGTTTGTTTACACAGACAAGCCCAGGAGAGCTTACATAGCGAGAATCGTATTCGAGAGGCGAAGCTCGGAGCATTTGTTTACACTAGGCGACCATTATTATTGCCTCGAAGAAATCGCCGCTCGCATGCGAGAAACTCTCCTTGTGTAACAGAGACTTAATAGTTACAGATATATCTTTAATAAGAATTTTAAAAGGAAGTAGATAATATGACCTTTCTAATATGGTGTAACACTGTAAAGGACGGTGCTCCATAGGTGAAGATTGTATGAAAGAAGACGACTTTTGAATGGACTGTATTTAATTATAATAATAATTATTTTTACGGGAATTAACGCGATCACTTATTTCAAGGTATTACATACCTCTGTTTTGCCTGTATTTAATTAGCTGGTTTTACAGTAAAAGATCTCTAGAAGACAACTTGCAAGGTTAACAAAACAATTTGTAGTATCTTTATAATTATTACGAAGTTGTAGGTTTCAATCACTCGGCGATGTTCGTGATTACTCGTGTCCCCCGCCTCGGTCGCACCGCTCTGTCTGTTTTGTTCAAACACTTCCATGGTATCGATTGTTTTCATAATAAAAATCGCTGCTGAAAATAGTAATACAAGGAACTATTTTTGACTTGCTTCTCTTAGGCGCTGCCCTACAGTGCGCCCCGACAGCTCACTGCCTCTTCGGTCACGGCCCTCAGACGCAACACAGCGTCTGCGTTCTGGACATATGGAGGCCCACCTTGCAGAGGTGCCGGATGATGCGGGCAGAGAGTATCCTCTCAAGCAGTTTAAGAGTATCATCTCAAGCAGTTTGCCTGCCTCGTTCAGCAACACAATGGCAGGCCATCATGGTTTCCTCAATAGGACCAGTTTCCCGCTCTTCCAGCACTTAGGGCAGCGACCAGACACCGTGCAACACCTCTTTGAGGCCATCTGTCATATGGTCGAGGGCTTGGGCAAGCACTCAGGCAGCCGACGATAATTTTAACGCAAACATTGTATCCAGAAATGTTATATTTAAAGCATTGTATCTTTCTTACCTTTGATCTCAGTTATATACCTTATTCTAATTTCTATTTTACTATTTAGGTGACTCCCCACCGAAGGAACCTACTCAAGACGTGCAGAAGAGCTCTGAAGATTCAACCTCCAGCAACCTGAATGAACATAAACTCGTCCAGGATACGTTCAAAAAACTTCATGACGTCACTGCTGCAGACATAACAGATGACAATAAAGAAATAATAGCAAGTGTAAAATACATGTGCGACACGTGTCAGCAATGTTACAGTTCTAAGCGTACGTTAGAGAGACACATTCGTTTGTGCTCTAATGAGTGGCAAAAAGATCTGTCACGTGAGAACACAATAAGTGCTCACACACACATCGCTCAGAAATCACATCAGAGTAACATGTGTAACAAACGTCTCTCATGTGTTCACCATTTAACTCGTCACGTATTTGCACACACCAATGAATCACAAAAGGATTATTTAATTGGATATAATAATATGCGTACACACACTGGTGAGGAACCATATCATCGTGATATATGTAAAAAACAATTCTCATGGAAGGGTAATTTAACTGTTCACAAGCGTACACATACTGGTGAGAAACCATATCATTGCGATATATGTAAGAAACAATTCTCATTAATGAATTCTTTAAAAAGACATATGCGCTCACACACTGGTAACAAACCATATCATTGTGATATATGTAAGAAACAATTCTCACAGAAGTTTAAATTAACATTACACCTGCGTACACACACTGGTGAGAAACCACATCACATTGATATATGTAAGAAACAATTCTCGTTAAAAGGTAAATTAACATTACACATGCGTACACACACTGGTGTGAAACCATATCATTGTGATATATGTAAGAATCAATTCTCAGAAAAGTGTTATTTAATTAAACATATAATGCGTACACACACTGGTAACAAACCATATCATTGTAATATATGTAACAAACAATTCTCACAGAAGTTTAAATTAACATTACACATGCGTACACACACTGGTGAGAAACCCTATCATTGTGATATTTGTAAGAAACAATTCTTACATAAGGGTGGATTAAAATCACACATGCGTACACACACTGGTGAGAAACCATATCATTGTGATATATGTAAGAAACAATTCTCGTTAAGAGGTAAATTAACATTACACATGCGTACACACACTGGTGAGAAACCATATCAATGTGATATATGTAAGAAACAATTCTCACAGAAGGGTAGTTTAACATCACACATGCGTATACACACTGGTGAGAAACCATATCATTGTGATATATGTAAGAAACAATTCTTACGGAAGGGTGAGTTAACGTCACACATGCATACACACACTGGCGAGAAACCACATCATTGTGATATATGTAAGAAACGATTCTCACAGAAGTTTAAATTAACATTACACATGTGTACACACACTGGTGAGAAACCCTATCATTGTGATATTTGTAAAAAACAATTCTTACATAAGAGTGGATTAAAATCACACATGCGTACACACACTGGTGAGAAACCATATCAATGTGATATATGTAAGAAACAATTCTCACAGAAGCGTGATTTAACAGTACACATGCGTACACACACTGGTGAGAAACCATATCAATGTGATATATGTAAGAAACAATTCTCACAGAAGGGTAGTTTAACATCACACATGCGTATACACACTGGTGAGAAACCATATCATTGTGATATATGTAAGAAACAATTCTTACGGAAAGGTGAGTTAACGTCACACATGCGTACACACACTGGTGAGAAACCACATCATTGTGATATATGTAAGAAACAATTCTCGTTAAAAGGTAAATTAACATTACACATGCGTACACACACTGGTATGAAACCATATCATTGTGATATATGTAAGAATCAATTCTCAGAAAAGTGTTATTTAATTAAACATATAATGCGTACACACACTGGTGAGAAACCATATCATTGTGATATATGTAAGAAACAATTCTCATTAATGAGTTCTTTAAAAGGACATATGCGCACACACACTGGTAACAAACCATATCATTGTAATATATGTAAGAAACAATTCTCACAGAAGTTTAAATTAACATTACACATGCGTACACACACTGGTGAGAAACCCTATCATTGTGATATTTGTAAGAAACAATTCTTACATAAGGGTGGATTAAAATCACACATGCGTACACACACTGGTGAGAAACCATATCATTGTGATATATGTAAGAAACAATTCTCGTTAAGAGGTAAATTAACATTACACATGCGTACACACACTGGTGAGAAACCATATCAATGTGATATATGTAAGAAACAATTCTCACAGAAGGGTAGTTTAACATCACACATGCGTATACACACTGGTGAGAAACCATATCATTGTGATATATGTAAGAAACAATTCTTACGGAAGGGTGAGTTAACGTCACACATGCATACACACACTGGTGAGAAACCACATCATTGTGATATATGTAAGAAACGATTCTCACGGAAGGGTGAGTTAACATCACACGTGCGTACACACACTGGTAAGAAACCACATCATGTGATATATGTAAGAAACAATTCTCGTTAAAAGGTAATTTAACATTACACATGCGTACACACACTGGTGAGAAACCATATCATTGTGACATTTGTAAGAAACAATTCTTACAGAATGGTGTATTAAAATCACACATGCGTACACACACTGGTGAAAAACCATATCATTGTGATATATGTAAGCAACAATTCACACAAAAGTGTCATGCAAATGCATATATGCGTACACACACTGGTGAGAAACCATATCATTGTGATATATGTAAGAAACAATTCTCACGGAAGGGTGAGTTAACATCACACTTGCGTGCACACACTGGTGAAAAACTATATCATCATCAGAAAAGAGATATTTAACATAACACATGCGTACACACTTTAGAGTTAGGAATAATATGGAGTGAACGAAATTTACTATATATACAACTGCCTATAGATTTGTTAGCGAAATCGTTATAGCAATACCAAAAACATTGCTCTTTCGTTCTAACTTAAACTGTCTCGCGTTAGGAAAGTAGGACGTCAATATATTTGATTTTTCTGATTTTGATGCAATGCAGTAGGTGGCGCTAGTAGCCATGTTAACATCGACTTCTAGTTTTAATGTTTTATTAAAATACTTAACTAATGAGATATTATGCGTGAATGTTTAAAATCTGTGGATTGCCATTTGATTTTCACCGTGTATCGTTGGTGAGGCAATTCATATAGTGCAACAACATGAAAAAGTGTAAAACAAAATTTTCAACAAAACCAGTGCATTTCGGTATATATATGATAGTGAATTAGAGTAAACATTCAATTAAAGGGTAAAAGTGAAGTTTTTATTAACGTACAATATACTTTCTCAGTGGAATTAGTGAAGAATTCGCCAAATCAACAAACATCGTAATCTGAACTAAGTGTCCAATTGTGGATAAACAACGGCGTTTGCTTACTAATTGAATATACTAAAATCTCATAAACACAGTATTACAATGGCTCTTATAAGTGATGTAGACTATTATTTACTGTGAGTGAACAAAGCGATAAAAAAAAAACTGCCCTTAAGAAAAAAAATTCAAATGCTCCATCGCATTTGGAGTGCACCGCCATCTGTTTATTTGGTTCCATACTGACAACAAACATTACCGGACCGTTGGAATTTGTCAAGTAGCATAGGAACAACAATTTCAATGTATAAAAGTAATAAGTAATTGGCTGGAAGGTTTAAATGAGTGGTAGACAACGTAGGTGTCTCGAGTTCGAATCTCAGTTGAAAGTAGTCTTTTTGTGAATGTTTCCTTCTATTGTAGTGAGTATTTTATAAGTAATACCAAGGTTACACAAAACAAAGAGGATACAAAAAACTTCACAAAAAAAAGAAAAAAAAAAAACTTTACAACAAACAACAGAGGGCGCTGCTATGGCTCAACGTAGGGATTCAGAACACAGTACTAACGTTACATTTCGAAAACACTATAGAATAAGCTCACTAGAGGACCTGAGGAATTTAAAAAACACTAGTACTAGTAATGACAACACATTATTATTTAATTCAACTGTAATGAGTATACCGGATAGTCTACACGATAATAGCGATATAGTAAGCGAGTTAAGTGAACAAATAAAAACACTCACAATGCAGTTACAAAGCGCGCACATAGAAATAGAAAATCTATGTAGTGAAAACGCCCGTCTTAAATCCGATAATCAAAATATTTTAAAAACTGTTAGTACGTATAAAAAAATATGCTCGACACCTGAACGAAAAAGTATAGCACCAGTATCCTCTGCTAAGAAATGCAAATTATTTACAAACAAAAACTCAAATACACAACATGCAACTGTTAAGGGTAAGTCAACAAAGTCATACACTGCTTCTTGCTCTCAAAAGATCATCAAGACTGATAAAGAAACCCAAACATGTGATAGTAGTGAAATTAAAGATAATTTAATAAAAATACATAGTCTACCTACACCCCTATGCAACAAAATATCTGAACATACTGGAAAAACTATAATAGGAGAACGAAAACAGAAAAACAAACTATGCTTTTTAAGCAGTCAAAAAAACAGAGGATCGTTATCCATAATTCAAGACGTTTTTTCGAATTACTTTGACTTCTGTCACTATGTATTTCCAAACGGTACTCTAAAGGATCTTTTATACAACATTGAGATTAGATTAAGAGATTTCACACTAAACGATTACTGCATTCTATTAATTGGAGAAAATGACATCAAAGATGACAAAGGATACATTGATATGATAAACACGATTAGGGAGGCTTTTCAGAAAGTAACTCACACAAATAATATAATATGTTGTCCGACATATATAACAGGCGCACCCATTCACAATTTCAGAGTGGAAATGTTCAATTTATATGTCCATACAAAATAGTGAATACGCGTACCTGTTTGACAGTAATTATACATTAACTTTAGATATGTTTTCGTACATGACGGGAAAGATTAATAACCAAGGAATAAGAAATATATATAAACGGATTATGGATAATATTTTAGTTGACATTAGCATGTTTAATAAATTAGATATAAGTACAAATAATACTTTTGACATGACGACGAATTCTCCCGAAAATGAAGCTGAAACTCAGTTTTTTCTCTGAAAAACATATTTATGTCCTGCACCAAAACATAGCAGGGTTACTTAGCAAGTCGGATGCATTATGTATAAGCTTGGAGGAACTTAGAGACAGCAATAAATACATGGACGTTATATGTTTATCAGAGCATTTTATGATGGCGGGGTACGAAGTAAATTTAAATGTACCTAACTTCATTCTGGCGTCCACTTACAGTCGTAATAATGCTAAGAGAGGTGGAACATGTATTTTACTCAAAAATGAACACAAATTCAGGGAGATACCGGATAAATCTGAGCAAAACAAATATAATACATTTTGGCCAAAGAAAAGTAAACCCGTTAAACATAACTTTAGCTTACAATAGTCATACCATAAAAGAGGTCACTACTGCTCGTTTTGTCGGATTAATCATAGACAGCAAGTTGAATTGGAAAGAACACATTGACTCGTTATGCAAAAGAGTAAGCAGTCTAGCATATGCACTGTATGAGCTTGCACCAACTTTAAATACCGACGCATTACTATCAGCTTATCATGGTCTCGTGGAATCTGTTCTTAGATAACCAAGGAATAAGAAATATTTATAAACGGATTATGGATAATATTTTAGTTGACATTAGCATGTTTAATAAATTAGATATAAGTACAAATAATACTTTTGACATGACGACGAATTCTCCCGAAAATGAAGCTGAAACTCAGTTTTTTCTCTGAAAAACATATTTATGTCCTGCACCAAAACATAGCAGGGTTACTTAGCAAGTCGGATGCATTATGTATAAGCTTGGAGGAACTTAGGGACAGCAATAAATACATAGACGTTATATGTTTATCAGAGCATTTTATGATGGCGGGGTACGAAGTAAATTTAAATGTACCTAACTTTATTCTGGCGTCCACTTACAGTCGTAATAATGCTAAGAGAGGTGGAACATGTATTTTACTCAAAAGGAACACAAATTCAGGGAGATACCGGATGTTGGCCGATTTTGTCTTGACTCTGTGTTTGAGTGCTGTGCGATCGAATTAACTGACTATAAAATTATTGCCTTATGTGTGTATAGAGTACCTAAACAAAATAACGTGTATACATTTTTACGTAGATTTGAACAAGTTTTGATACATATTTCGAATTTTAGTTGTAGTATTTTGATTGCTGGGGACTTTAATATCGATATTTTAAAAAGTAATAACATATCATTGGATTTCGAATGTATGCTGTTAAATTATAATCTCAAATTGGTACTGCGAGAACCAACTAGATTAGCAAGTAAAACATGCTTAGACAATTTTGCACATAACTTTAGAAAACACTGCAATTGTGAAGTTTTAGAGCTGGGTCTCTCAGACCATACTGCGCAGTTAATCAGAGTGCCGGTAAAAAAATATTGACATTAAAACATGGCGCGTCATTAAGCGCGATTATAGTCCAGATAATATTGAGAAGTTTAAAATGTGTATTAACAGTATATCTTTTTCGAATGTATACAGCTCTGACGACCCGAACGAAGCTTATCAAAGTTTTATCGATGATTTCAAGCTTTTTTACGACTTATGTTTCCCTAAAAAACTTATTTTAACGAAAGTAAATAGTAAACCAAAATGGGTCTCGAATGTAGTAAAAATCTGTAGTAAAAGAAAGAGGTATTTATTATGGAACATGAGGCTAAATCCTACCCAAGAAAATAAATTAAAATATAACAATTATTGTAAAATTTTAAAAAAAATCGTAAACCTTACTAAACGTGCACAAAATAATTATAGGATAAAAACATCATTGAATAAACCCAAAACGGCATGGGATATAATAAATAAGTTAAGATTGAATTTACCTAGTAATACTATTAGCAGCATAGAAACTATAGATGGCAAAAGAATAAATGATCCTACAGAAATGGCTAATGCTTTTAATAACTATTTCATTGACAAAATAAGTCCCATATCGGATGTTGGAGAAAACGTTACCTCCTTAATCAACAAATGTATAAAATCTATGTTTTTAGCACCAGGTACGCCTTACCAAATAAATAAAATTATAAAGAATTTAAAAAACACAAACAGTGTAGGGCATGATGGCATTAATACTAAAATAATTAAAGCAGTTAATGAGGATATCAGCCATCACGTCAGCCACTTAATTAACCTATACGAACATATTCAATTTAAACATATCCGAATAATCTTAAGATAACAGTTGTAAAGCCTTTATTTAAAAAGAATAATCGAATATCAATGCAAAATTATAGGCCTATTTCGTTGCTGTCAACATTTTCAAAAATATTTGAGAAATATCTATATGGCGAAATAAATTCCTACCTTGAGAATAATTGAATTTTGTGTAAAGAACAAAAGGGTTTTCGGCAAAACAAGACAATTAACATGGCAATTTATGAATTTATTGAAAATGTTTTATCAAATGTTGATAAAAAAAATCCTGCCTGTGCGATATTTTGTGACATGACTCAGGCATTTGACTATGTAGAACATAATATATTAATTAGAAAACTTGAAGGATATGGTATTAGAGGTAATGTTTTAGACTTACTGAAATCATATTTAACTGACAGGAAACAGATAACAGAAATAACAAGGGTGAATCGGGTAACCAAAACTGAAGAAAGGTATACCTCTTTCAGCCGTCGTATTTCATATGGTGTTCCTCAGGGTAGTGTACTAGGCCCTCTTCTGTTTATCATTTATATTAATGACTTGCCAAATGCCACAAATCAAGCTATGACATTATTTGCAGATGACAGCACCGTTACGATTAGTTTTAAGGATATTAGCCAATATAAGCTTGACATAAATGACTCGATGACATCCATTATTTCATGGCTTGACAATAATAATTTGAAAATAAATCTGAGCAAAACAAATATAATACATTTTGACCAAAGAAAAGTAAACCCGTTAAACATAACTTTAGCTTACAATAGTCATACCATAAAAGAGGTCACTACTGCTCGTTTTCTCGGATTAATCATAGACAGCAAGTTGAATTGGAAAGAACACATTGACTCGTTATGCAAAAGAGTAAGCAGTCTAGCATATGCACTGTATAAGCTTGCACCAACTTTAAATACCGACGCATTACTATCAGCTTATCATGGTCTCGTGGAATCTGTTCTTAGGTACGGTATCATTTTTTGGGCAAACTCTACTCATAAAGAAATGGTGTTCAAAATGCAAAAACGATGTATACGCGCTATGTTCGGCCTTCAAACTACAGACAGCTGTAGGCCAATATTTATAAGGCATGGTATTCTCACGCTTCCATCACTATATATATTGGAAACAGCAATATTTGTCAAAAATAACTTGCACTTATTTCCACGGGTTGCTGACGTGTATAACGGTAGGAGCAATCGACGTGACAACAATAAACTTTGTGTTCGTCCAGCCAAAACTGCATTATTGCATAAAAGTGTTGTGTGCAAAGCTCCAAAAATTTATAACAAGATTCCTGCTAAAATTAAAATATTAGGGACAGAATTATTTAAAAGAAAGTTAAAAATACTTCTAAATGAAAAATGTTATTATAGTATAGATGAATTTCTAAATGACGAAAGTTTGTGAGACCACTTTATATATTATGTAATACTTTTCTTGACCTGATTTGATTTGTTATTGTTTTTATTTTTTTGACGTATTAATCTAAGTATACTATTTATAGCTTGAAGTATAATTGTAACATTTTGACATGTAACTATTTTATATTGATTTTTTTATTTTTATTTTTAATGATTGTTTCGATTATGGTAAATATAATTTATGACATCCAATTAAGTAATTGTAATTTTTTTTTTTTGCATGCCGTTAGGGTAGACCAAAGAGGACATGTATCTAAAAAATGTAACACCATAATATTACCTTTGATCAGCAAATAAATGATTTATTATTATTATTTGGCAACATCGTCACTAGAATGTACCTGCGTGCCAATCCGCCATGTCTGGTTACGGTCACAGAGAACCTACTCTACGTTGAGTTTGCCTTTATTTTCGCTGTTATACTATTTCCATTTCTTTATTTTCTCGATGACAGTTCTAATTTGATAGTTGTAGTATTGTGACCAAATAAGTAATGATATCGATCGCATATATTTATTATGTTTTGAACAAAGACAAATACAACAAAAACATTCAAATATATTTTTGCAAGCTGGGAACACTCAATGACCCACCACCATTTTGTGTTTGTTTTAATCTGTCACTCGCAACAAGACGCACTACATTTCTGTTCGCTGAGTTTTTTCACATTATCCATACATACGTTACGTTGTGTATTTTGTGTTCCTCCGTGTTGATTGCTGTCCCAGCTGTCAAATGTCAAAATGCCTAAAGGATCGGTTCTGAAAAGGCAGGCGAGAGAACTGGTGATCAAGGTGCGTAATTACTTTGAAGCAGAGTATCAAAATGGTGGCCCGCTATTACCACTGTAGCAAGTGCGAGAGCGTGTTTAGGCCGCATTAGGAATTAGTGGATCTACAATTTCAAAAATTACTACCGGTACAAGCGGCACACAGGAAAATAAGCTTCGTACGCCGAAGAAAAAACGCCAACCACGTCGTGTGACATCGGTAGACAACTTCGACGCTGTCGCTATTCGCCGTCATATATATGACTATTACTTGCGCAAAGAAATTCGAACACTTAAAAAACTTGTTGTTTCTTTACGTGAATGTGGTTTGTTCTATGGCCAAAAATCGTCATTTAGCTTGGTTTTGAAAGAAATTGGATTTTCTTATAAAAAATCGAACAAACGTAAAATATTGATGGAGCGTCACGACGTTGCTATGGCTCGCTGCGAATTTTTGAGCGAAGCCAAAAAGATATCAGATTGGTCAAATGTTATTTTCACTGATGAGACTTGGTTAAATGCAAACCACACAGTATCTAAGAACTGGACTGACGACACCGCCGCTTCCACTAGTTCAGTGCCAATGGGTAAAGGTGAACGCCTTATCATATGCCATGCAGGGTCTACGAAAGGATTCGTGTCAGATGCTTTACTGGCCTTTAAATCCACGAAAACATTGGACAACCACGAAGAAATGAACGCAGAGATTTACGAAGGATGGTTTAAAGAAATGATGCTATCTAAGAAATGATGCAATCTAAGAAATGGTGCAATCTCTGGAAGAACCGTCGATAATAAAATTATTATGGACAATGTTACATATCACTCCAGACAAATTGATAAAATGCCGACGCAGGCCAATAAAAAACAAGAGATCATTGACTGGCCCTAACGTCATGGCGAAAATGTGGATAATACTTTATTAAAAGTACAATTAGTGAATATTTTAAAATCGAAAAAAGCCTCCCTAAAAGATATATTACCGACGAAATAGCTGCCGCATGCGGTCATTGGGTTCTTCGACTTCCGCCGTATCATTGCCAGTACAATGCTATAGAACTAATATGGGCACAAATCAAAGGACACGCCGCTCGAAACAATACCCATCCCCCTTTTACGGCAAATAAGATGTTAGATTTATTAAAAAATGCATGTGCGGAAGTAAAACATTATAGCGTTGGATTGGGAAATTCGTGTGGCATTCGATAATATAGAAGTACAGGAACATAAAATATATGTTAGGGAGAGCTCATCGGCTGACAGTGACGATTCATCAAAGATTTTCTTATGAGACAAATTTCCAAAGGAAATTTGCCTTGAGCCTACATTTTTTCCCTAAAAGCCCCTACATTTTTCCCCCACATGGTTTAGGTATTTTGAAAAGAAAAACATCGAAACGATACCTTGTCGAAATTATTTGAACAATATAAAACAGAAATTAATGAGTAACAAAAATATTGTCATTAGTGTCTTACAACAATAGTTAGCAAATAATAAACATGACGAAAACCGATGCATGAACTTTATTTATTACCCTGTTTTACCCTGATACTAACAGAATGTCAGTACCTCACTATGTACTTAGATGTTTTCGATTGCACAAATTTTGTTTTGACGTGTGGTCAAAAAATATTTTAATTTGTGCATCTAATGCTTATGATAATTCCCTTCTCCTTTTCGAAACTTTTCGAAATGTACGTTTTATTGATATCTTTTGATGAAAAGCTAAGGCTAGTACACCACTAAGCGGCCATGTGTGGTGGTAGGTATGCACGTTTTTTTCGTAGGTATGGCAGTTCCATATGATTTCTTATTCATAGAGACATACACTGGTGATAAACCATATCATTGTGATATATGTAAGAAACCATTCTCACGAAAGCCTCATTTAATTAAACATATGCGTACACACACTGGTGAAAAACCTGGTGAATAAATAAATATTTCGGACATCTGACGCACAACGCCATCTAGTCCCAAGCTAAGCAGAGCTTGTATTATGTGTACTAGACTAGTGATATAAATATACAAGGTGGATATGACAATACGACATTAAATGTAACCGTGAGCTATTTAAATGTGTTGGTTTACTTTGGGATTGTTTAATTTACCCGAAAACGGATATACAAAAATTAAAATATTCAAAGAAACTAAATATCTTAAAAATTCAAACCAATAAGGACACCATTTGTAATTGAAGTTCACTAACCTCAGTCGCCGCGTTCCCGGCCGGCGGCCGTAATATAGTTACCTAAACCACGCGCGACGTAGGTTGACAAAGTAGATACCTACTTTATCGCCGTAAGCCAAATAGCACTAGTAATATTTATTATGTATTCACGTTTTTTTTAATTACACAGTCACCATAATAATCATAAAAAAACGAAAACCGCAAGTTTTTAAATTTGATCATCTCGTGTCGAGGTTACAACTGGAAGAGCATTATCTCTATTAGGAATAAAATATTGATTTTTCTCGTATGTCCTGGATAGTTTGTACAATAATCCGACTATTGGTAGGTAGGATAAACGAACATTCTCCGTAAACTAAGATCTTATCCGTAGTAAAATATTTACTAGCCGTATAAGTGTAACCGAGTAGAGGCATTGTCTAAACTTTAAACTCACACAAAATAACGTAACGCTACGTACTAACTAACGAACCTAACTAATGAGTCATGTCACTGTAAAATCACTACAAATAAATACCTTTTATAACCAATAGGTACAACAACGCGACACAGGGCTCTCGCGCCGATGTCGGCGGCTACTTCAAAGGTACAAAGGTAGCGCGTGCGACGACGCGACGGTAGGTGTAACATCGGTTATTAACCCAAAAACATCGTTTAGTACATTTTCAAAACGAAAAATAGTGTCCCACGGCTAAACTACTGAACCAATTTTTATTGAAATTTTGTAGGTGGAATTGTATCATTTGTAGGTAGGTCTAGTTCAAATTAATGTCGGTATATGTAAAGGTTATGTACGTAGGTTTCTATATTATGTAATAAAATACTTAGTATATATGGAAAGGATCATTTAAAACCCAAAGGCGCACACACGCTGAAGAGAAACCATGGCATTCTAATAGATGTAACAAACAATTCCCACAAAAGGTGAAAAGTCATATCAGTGTAATATTGTTAGCAAGATCTCTCAAGAAATCTACTTTAACAACCCACATACGAATGCGACTGGATGAAGTCACGGGTACGTAGGCCAGAAATGATACTACTGTTGTCTCTAATAAATATTTATATTCTCAGTTTTTGTGGCTCTTAAAAATACCAATTTCTCAAAACTACTTACAGTATGTCTGTGAATGAAACGATATCGCAATTCAGTGATTCCTCACAACGACATCTATCGGTTTCACACGTAAACAATGACAACTTATCTTCTAACTTAGACTTATAATATCTAATATATAAAATTCTCGTGTCGCGGTGTTTGTTGCCAAACTTCTCCGAAATGGCTGGACCGTTTTTTTCGAAATTTTGTTTGCATATCGGGTTGGACTGAGCATCAACATTAATTTTTTAACCGAATTCAAAAAAGGAGGAGGTTCTCAATTCGACGTATGTTTTTTTTAATGTGTGTTCGCGGGTAACTTCGTCGTTTATGAACCGATTTCGATGATTCTTTTTTTAATGGAAAGGAGATATCCCAACGGTGGTATCATGATAAGGTCACTAAGATCTGATGATGGCATCCAAGAGAAATCGAGTTGAACCTTGAATTCGGTTTTTGTTTTTGTTAAAATTTTATTATACACCTAAATGATAAGGGTGATAAATATTTACTTTTATGGCCTTTTACCCGTTTGCCGGGTGTATAGGATCGAGAGGACTTCAGGTAATTTTTGTGAAATAAAATCTCAAATTGACTGTTCTCCAAGGCTACCATAATTCAAGTGATTTGAGGTAAACTGACAATATTGTTTTACATAAGAAATTAAATGATGTCTACAGGATATGAAGGCATGCAGACAATAGCTCTTAACTTTATTATAGGCGCTCACATTTGCGATGACGCCTCAACTGCCCCCAGCCGTTGAAAGCTTGCCTTTCAATCGGAGATTCTAACAAACGGCAAATCTTCGATGCAGCTCGCCTGACCACTCCATTCGCTGTCCGGATGTCAGCAACTGTGCTTATGTTGTCACTGCCTGGATGAAGAGCGATCCGACCCATCTTCCACTTAAGTGGCGGCAAATTGTCGTCCTTTATAATGACGAGGGAGTCAATTTGCAACGAGTCCTTGCAGGTGTGCCATTTAACTCGCTTCTGAAGCTCGGAGACGTATTTTTTGCTCCACCTCGCCCAAAAGTGTTACCGTAATTGCTCGATGCGTTGATGGCGTGTCAGACAGTAAATCGACTGATCACGAAGATCTTTTACTGGCAGGGACGTAAGAGATCTTCCAATTAAGAATGCCCAGGAGTGAGACTGACTGCCTCGTTGGTCTCGCGGTTGGCGTGTGCGACTGCTGATCATGAGGTCTTGGGTTCGATTCCCGGGTCGGACAAATGTTTGTATGATCTACAAATATTTGTTTCGGAGTTTGCGTGTTTTCTATGTATAATATGTATGTATTTACAAAAAAAAAGTATAATTATATGTATTTGTATGAGTTGTCTAGTACCCATAACACAAGCTCTGCTCAGCTTGGGACTAGAGGGCGTTGTGTGTTGATGTCCGAAATATTTATTATTATTAAAGAAGAGGCAAAAGGTCTTCAGAATTCGACGAAAGAGGAGTGAGTGGCCTTGAATTCAAAACACCTTCAATTTGAACTAAAGTCAAGTTCAATTCCTCGTATAACAAATTACAATTACCCAACACTTGGACTAAATGGTGTTTAGTCGACTTTACTCCCGCCTCCCAGAGACCAGCAAAATTTTGCGAGTAAGCAGGTATGAAGTGAAATTTGACCCCATCGTGAGCCACACTATCAGCTAAGGAGTCACAATTTGACTTTAAAAAATTTGATATTTCGTTGTACTCTCCTACAAATGACGTTCCATTATCAGAATAAATGTTAAATGGTTTCCCCCTTCGGGACATGAATCGTCGCAAAGCGTGTATGTAATAATTGCTAGTCAAATCACCCACTAACTCTAAATGTATGGCTTTACTGGTAAAGCATACAAATATGACGATATAGACCGTTACCAATCTAGATCCACGACCTTGGCGGCTGACGGAGTTAATCGGGCCTGCATAGTCTACACCTACGTTTTGGAAAGGGAAGTCTGCTGGGGAAAGCCTACTTGCTGGTAGATTACCCGTTTGTGGAGAAATAGTCCTTCCCGCTTGACGCCTGCACGTAACGCATTGCCGATAGCAGATTCTAGCCAAATTGCGACCACCCAGCGGCCAGTAAGTTTCCCTTATTGTTGCTAGTAATAATTAGAGACCAGCGTGTAGTAATCTTAAATGCTCGCATCTAAATAAAAGTTTTGTAAAATAATGAGTGGACTGTATTAATATTAGATGTTTCTTTTCAAACGAGTTTTCAGAATTGTGTAACCTGCCACCTATACGCAGGATTTTATTGTTGTCTAAAAACACATTTAATTTAAATAATTGGTTTTTATTAGGTAGTATTTTATTATTAATTAATAAATTATATTCCGGAAAAGACTCACGTTGTGCCTGTTTAATGATGCAATTCAATGAATATTCTAATTCTTCTACAGACAGAGGGGAAGAGCACAATGTTTGACCCTTACATTTGTAAATAACATATATCACGTTGCAATCTTAATAAATTAGAAAAACGTTCAAAAGCTATCACGCCTGTACTAATCGCTTGATCGTTGTCACAACTAACCAAACAAATAGTAGGTTTCGTTTCTAGCAAATCATTAGACGCTTCCGACGTTCCAATGCTAGGCCAAGCACTGCTGTCCTTTTGCAAGAACGATGGACCTTGCCACCATAGATCAAGGGACTGCATAGCAGTCGCGTCCACCCCTCGCGATATGAGATCAGCAAGAATTAGTTTGGTCTGCAACACGATTCCTAACGAAAGTGTTTAATCTAATCGGTAGCCATAGGCGGATTAAGTATCAAGAGCGCCCTAGGCAACCGTCCCATCGGCGCCCTTCTCCCCCCCCCCCCCATGATTCCAGCATCCATATATTAATTTAACTATCTTGGCAGTTGGCATATCTTTAGTATAATATTTTTTTACGTGTGAAACCCTCTTGAGCCGTTATTACACAGGGGTTTGCGGTGTATCGAACGTACGGTATACGCATACGCCTCCTCGCGGTTGGCCTCTGAAGCGGATGGAGGGGAAAACACGTCCCGACCATCCGCGGCCACACTCAGAGCGGCATGAGGCTCTGATAGGCGCGCCTCCGCCGCCCGGTTCGAATTGGGTCCGAGTGGATATCGTCCTCTCGGGCCTTCTCTGCCGCCTCCTTCTGCGAGATTACATCTTCGCAGAAGGTTGCGCCCGCCGTAAAACTCGAGAGATCTCCTCCGATGACTGCAGTGAGGGCCCGACGGACGCCGATGCGGGGCAAATCGCCAGCGTGTGCTGGGCCGAGTCGTCGCTGCAGTCGCAGTGGTGGCAGGCGGGAAACAGTTCCCTCCTAGCGACCGCGTGCAGGTACTTCCCGAAGTAACCGTACCCGGCAAGGACCTGCGTCAGTCGGTAGGAAAGCCTCCACGGCGGCAAAGCCAGCGCGTGGTACTGGAGTGCTTCCCTGATGCGGCGCGCGCGCCCCTAAGCAACCTCGCGCCCCTAGGCACGTGCCTACTTTGCCTTAGGGTTAATCCGCCTCTGTCGGTAGCATCTTTAGCCAAGCCAGAACAATCATAGAACCTGTCCTAAAAACTACACTCGAAGCCCGAGTATGAAGTAAATTAGTTTCCTTTTTGTACAAATAGTTACCAACGACTGTATCTTATTTAATGAAACGCCAGAAGAAGTAGGAGCACTAGCATTAAAACTACGCGTAATTTGGTAGTAGTGCTACTCTCTCTAAGTACCCCATGGTGAGGTATAAATATGAGGCTTCTCTTCATTAATATTACACTGACATACAAAAATTAAAGAAATGTATTCAGCCATAAATCCTTTTTTTTTTGAGACAACTCCCGCACTAGGAATAAATCCTGTGTCGCGGGGGACTTTACAAACATACATGAAACGGAGACAAAGAACACCCAGTCTCAGAACAACAATTTGTGGATCACACAAAGTGTTGTCCTACGTGGGATTTGAACCCACGACACTTGGCGAAGTAGGAAACGGCGTGGTGACCGTTCAACCACTAGGCCAAACGTGCAGTCAAACGTCACACAGTCGTTTTGCACGAACAAATAAATCGCCTAATAAATCTGTAGTTTTCTTTAGTGGTATCTTCAGGCATACGCAAGGTTTTTTTTGTAAATTGTTCTTCGCACTGTTTTTCTTCAGTGGAATAAGTAGAAGACTCATGACAACTCTCTTCTAGTTGCCAAAACCGCTTTAATTGGGTTTGAATATCATCTACTTCAGAAGAACTTTGAGAATTTAAGTGGTTGTAATATCATTCAATATTTGAGAAAGGTTTCACCATAACGCCGCTGTTAATTGGGCCGCAAACTAGTCAACCGAGCCTAGTTTGATACAAAACTGGTTTCGTATCTCCTAATATTATTTTTTCTGACCCTAATAAATTCCAAAATACATCGACGCCAATTATAATTGTTGTATATTGTAAATATTTTAGGGTAGCTTTGTGTGATAACCGCGCATTTGTATCGGTGACCATTCATTCTCGAATACACGATTCAATGGAACACATCTTTTATTTATCAGTGGCGACGAGGATAAAGAACTTTGTCGGTGCAGAATTTTACAGTGTTGTGTGATCGATAATAATTAAAAATGTCGGTGGGAAAAATCAGTTTAAAGTTGCCGACCTTGATCGTGCTAATGGGGGAAGAGACATACTTACGAATTGTTGTCGACTTTATTTTATTATTAGCTAGTCCTAAGAAACCATCAAGTTTATCTTAGTTCAATCAAGTTTATTAAGCAGCCGAGCGGGACGCGGGGGGAGTCGAGGGCTCGCGGGAGCCAGTTCCGGACCGGGAACTTAGCGAGAAGATACACAAGATAGAAATAGGATGTTCAGCGTGCGGTGACAATAGTCATGGCTCACAAGACTGCAGGTATAGGGGGTTCGAATGCAGTTACTGTGGAAGAGTGGGTCATTTGCGCAGAGTTTGCAGAAAGAGGCAATTCGATCGCCGTAAGTCATCGAAAAGTCAAAATTTCAACGCCGACGCCGGCGCCTCCCGCGCCGCTGTTAGGCCTGCTAGTGCGGCACATTGGCTGCGCGAGCCGACAACGACGGATAGCTATCGGGAGGAACAAGACGCGTCTGATAATAGAGAGGAGCCAATATACCAGATGTCTTTAGCGAACTATAAGCCGGTATGTATGAACATAATTATAAATAACAAACCTTTAAAAATGGAAATAGATATTCTATTTTTCTCTTTGTTGTTGATGTTGTCTATCTTTTGACTGCCTCGTTGGTCTCGCGGTTGGCGTGTGCGACTGCTGATCATGAGGTCTCGGGTTCGATTCCCGGGTCGGACAAATGTTTGTATGATCTACAAATATTTGTTTCGGAGTCTGGGTGTTTTCTATGTATAATATGTATGTATTTACAAAAAAAAAGTAAATATGTATTTGTATCAGTTGTCTAGTACCCATAACACAAGCTCTGCTTAGCTTGGGACCAGATGGCGTTGTGTGTTAGATGTCCAAAATATTTATTATTATTATCTTTATTACTTATTTAGTCACCTCTCATACCACCCTCTAGACGAAATATCAGTCAGTTTTGAATAATTTAATTGTATTGGATAAAGTATTCAACGAGGAATAGTGAAGTCCATGTAACATCATGCTACGATCCTTAGGAGGGGAGCACTGACCTTAAACGTAGGTGAAACTGCAGGGAATGGCTAGTATTTGATGTAAGTCTATTGTCTACATCCTGATGAGCTTGTCACATCACCATTACATTTAAATTAAAATATTAACCAGAAGCGAAGATAAGGGCACTGCGCAGTCGCGTAATTCGTAACGTCGAGAGTTCTGTTGAAGGATTTTTGTGGAAGTGCATCAAGCATCATATACCAGATTTTATGACGAGGTATGAGGAGTTTATATTTACGAAACCAATGATTTCGATCCATTTTCTTCTCAAAATTTCGTTCACAGGAAATCTGATGAAGAAAACACCACGTTAACATTTTTTTTTTTGTAAAGATATAAGTATCGACACTTTAACTTGACCATCACTACCCTTAATCGTATGTTAACAAATTAAAGTCAAACAAAACAATTAACACTATTGAGAACCTCAAATAACTAACAAACATCTTCAGATACTTTAAAAAGATCATGTTTAATACAATATGTAGGTGTATTCCTAGCCGGATATAAATAAAAAACGGTAACGGTCACTGTATTCAAATATTATTATTTTTACATGAATTAAAGAAGAGTAGGTAACACAAACACATCAAACGACAGTCAGAGAAGTAGCACAAGAAAGCAGGATAGATTTAAAGCGCGAAAGAACGAAATTGAATTTATACAAATAAATAACTTGATGCGTGATAAATAAGCTATCAGCTGATTCTGGCGAGAGTAATAAAGCGACGCGTGTATGCCTTGCGCGGTGGCGAACAATGGAGCAAAGAGTATATAAATCACTACGTTACAAGAGTCCGAACTTCCATAGTTCCATACTATGAATGAAATGTCAAATTCAAATAAATGCTATTAATAGCTGCCAACATTGCAAAAACATTGCTTGACGTTTGACAAACGCATTACTACCAACATGAGCAACTCAATAGGGACGTGAATAATACCGAATATTGTCGATATCGATTACTAATGCATTAATTACGCCACCCGATTATTTATTTATTTTGTGTTTGTTGAAATCACGGGTTTAAATGAAACATGAACAAATATTATTAATTATATTTTCATAATTTTTAAAGAAGTATTTTACATACATGAGTAATTTGGGTTCTGAAAAAAAAAAAAAAAAATCATGTGGTTCATTTTGGTCACAATTATTATGTTACGATTGATACGTAGGCAATAAAAGTGCAATTTACTAAGGCTTCACAGTATATTATCAGCTTGCAAATTATTTATTTCAAAGGAGCAGACAATGTGGCCTTTCTGTAACGAAAATAATGTAAGATTAGTCATATTAATTATAACAAATGATATCAAATTTCTTATAAGAAATTTGTTCCTTTTTAAATTTATTATTGTTTAAAAATGATATAATAATATTAGCTGACATCTCAACAAAGATGATTACAAATATTGTGTTAAATGTGTTTAACAATATCGATAGCAGCGGTACAACACTATTTTTAACACGTAATGAAAAATTAAACAATGTCATGTAATTACCGGCTAATGTTAGGCAACTGGAACATATTATGTAACAATAAAAGAGTATTTAAATTTACCTTACTTCATCCAAGGGAAATTTTGCCTTAGATGGTCGTTTTTGATCCACTAGACGACCAGCTCTTATACCGCATATTTGGCACATTTTGTAATGCATATTTAAATATTTACACAAAAATCTACGAATAAACACAAAACATACTATTAAACACAAAAAAATAATAAAATAACAATATTCTTAATAACTTATTCGAAAATTAACCTGCACGAATTCGTGCAGAAAATCAACTTTCGCGGGGAATTAGCGAATGACATAGAGCTATCATAGACAAGATGGCGTCACGTTAGAGCGACAGAGAAGTAGATAATATTAGAGCGAGCAGGATATATTCGGCCTGGTATAGTATATATTATCTGTGGTTCGCCATAAAATTTAGCACTCGTTTCATACATTTTAAGTTTTGTATAGAACTTACGTTAGGCTGCAATGGAGTGTCGGCGTGAGCGCTGGAAAACCGAACGTTGCCCGCGCGCGACGAAGTTAGTCGATGATTCACGACCGCCGACACGACGAGTGATGCGCGCGATCGGCGCGCCGCCATAGGAGTCCCCCGGCGAGACCGTGACTACGGTCGATAGTGGTCAGGGAATCGAACTCTTCTACCGCTTCGCGTGCGCCTCTCAGGGTCGCCAGAGGATGATGGCGCCGAGGCATCAATGGGGTCTGTCCTAGGTGCAGGTAGGGCAGGCAAGTCTTCTGCTTTCTCCTCCACGACATAAGCAGGTTTTAGGCGATCGATAGACACCGTGGCTTCCTTACCACTCGATTCTATTTTAAAGTATTTTTCATTTCTATCGATCACCCTACAGGGCCCAGTATACGGCGGCTCTAGGGACCTCCGCACGCGGTCTTGACGAACGAAAACGTGCGAACAGTGCAGTAGGTCTTTCGGAACGTAAAATGCACCGTTCCTCTTCCACGTCGCGGGTCTGGGCGCTAAGCTTGCCATATGCTTAGCAAGCCGCGTACTGAAACTTGTGACGTCCTCTACTGTGAAACGTGTAGTCGGTGCGATGAATTGTCCAGGCAAACGCAGTGGCTCACCATAAACCAGCTCAGCCGGCGATGCTTGGTGGTCCTCTTTCCAACAGCTACGCATGCCGAGCAAAACGATAGGCAGTACCTCGGTCCATAGGGATGTATTGTGGCACATTATGCCAGCCTTCAGTTGACGGTGCAGCCGCTCAACCATTCCGTTGGCGGCAGGATGATAGGCCGTGGTGTGAAAGTGAGTGATCATGGAGGTGATAGCCCGAAATAGCTCGGACTCGACTGTCGGCCGCGGTCTGTGGTGATCTGCGCAGGGCACCCGAACCTCGATATCCAGCCGGATACCAAGGCGGTTGCGCAGGTGTCCGCAGTGATGTCCTTCATAGGGATTGCCTCAGCCCATCGTGTGAACCTGTCAACGATGGTGAGGCAATATCTGTAATCAGATGAAGGTATTAATGTATGTGATGTAAAAAGATGTGTGTGAGAGAATCTCGATGAGGTAACAGGGAAAGGGGAGAGGTAGTGTGGCGGGTTATTTTGCAGCGCTGATAATGAAGGCAGCGTCTGCACCACTCTCTAACGTCTCTGCGAATCCCTGGCCATACGTATCTTTATGAGACCAGCCGCACGCTAGCTGTACGTCCGGGGTGATTCATGCATCATCATGCATGCATCGCTTCAAATACTTGTTTGCGGAAATCCGGTGTTACGTAAGGTCTCGGTTGCGCGCTCGATACGTCGCAAAAAAGTTTAATGTCTGAGTCATCCAAAGTGATCATTTAAAGCTTCAATGATGAACCTTGATTGAGGAGTGTCTTCAACTCAGGATCCATCTGTTGAGATCTAGCGAGGGCCTTAAAGTCAATAGTTAGGGCTATTTCCTCGATGCGTGACAGTGTATCGGCGACGACGTTCTCAGGGCCAGGTATATAGCGTATGTCGGAAGTAAATTGCGCAATATAATCAAAATACCTGTATTGACGGGGCGAGCAATTCTCCCGTGAGGTTTTAAATGCGTAGGTAAGTGGCCGATGGTCAGTAAAAACGATGAAATTTGTTGCTTCTACCATATGACGAAAATATTTGATTCCTTCGTAAATAGCAAGAAGTTCGCGATCGTAGGGACTATAATTACGTTGTGGAGTATTCAACTTCTTTGAAAAAAAACCAAGCGGTTCCCATGATGTCCCAACGCGCTGCTGGAGAACGGCTCCTATGGAGACATCAGAAGCGTCAGTGGTCATAGAAAGTTGTGCTTGAGGGTGAGGATGAGCCAAGAGTGTTGCGCTTGCGAGCGATCGTTTACATTCCTCGAATGCCTGTAGTTGAGTCGGTGACATGTGTACTGGATCTGAACCCTTAACCTTCTCTCCTGCTAGCATGTCAGTCAATTGAGCTTGAGCTTTAGCGGCACGCGGCACAAAGCGATGTTCTTCGGGACCGGGAATTCCTGGATAGCTTGGACCTTTGTGTTGACGGGGCGGGTACCAGACGCTGAGACTTCATAACCGAGAAAGGTTACCTTAGATTCACCCCATACACACTTGTTTGAGTTTATCAGAACGCCGTATTCCTTCAAGCAGGTGAGCAGCTGACGAAGATGGAGCTGATGAAGACCAGGGTCTGATGAGAATACCAAAATATCATCCAGGTATCCGTAGCAGAAGCCATCAAAGCCAGTCAGCACTTCATCGATAAATCTTTGAAATGTTTGCGCGGCATTACGTAAACCAAAGGTCATGAATGGAAATTCATAGAGTCCAAATGGGGTTGTGATTGCTGTTTTCGGGATATCAGGTTCAAAAAGGGGAATTTGGTTATAAGCCTTAACCAGGTCGATTTTAGAGAAGACGGTGCATCCTGAAAGCTGGTGTGAAAAGTCCTGTATGTGGCGGATGGGATAGCGGTCCGGTATAGTGCGTGAGTTGAGAGCACGATAGTCACCACAAGGTCTCCACCCGTCGTCCTTCTTCTTTACCAAGTGCAGTGCCGCAGACCAGGGGCTCTCAGAACGCCTAGCAGTACCATTGGCCATCATCTCTTCGAACTCTTTCCTTGCAATTCTAAGGCGCTCCGGATCTAACCTACGCGGCCTACAACTAACGGGCGGGCCAGGCGTGGTTCTAATAAAATGCACTGTTTTATGTTTAAGAGACTCTTTGTTTACGGTACCTGCAGGTCGGGTTATTTCAGGAAACTCCCGAGGCAGTTGGTGGAAGATGGAGTCACCACTGACGGTTTTGATGGAAGCCACATCGTCCGGAACCCTCTGCGTCGCTGATGTCACAGTCAGTGATGTAGTTCCGTCTATAAGTCTGTTATTACGGCAATCGATTAATAAATTGTAATAGCTTAGGAAATCAATACCTATAATTGGTTTCGAAACATCAGCTATAGTAAATTTCCAACTAAAAGTGCGGCGTAATCGTAAGTCCAAGTTCAGCTGTAGTGGGCAATATGTATTTATTATAGTCCCATTCGCAGCAGTGAGACTGTACTTTGTCTTAGCGCAGGGCGTCTTGACAGCTGTACGAGGATAAACGCAAAGATCAGAGCCTGTGTCGACTAAGAACAGCATTTTTGAAAATCGGTCAGTAATGAAAAGACGGCCTGATCCTGTAGGGCAGTCGTTCGCCGCTAATCCCGGCTGCCCTTGTAGTTTTCCGCCTCCCGCCATTCACAAGGCTTAATACACTTTCTAGCCCGGACACCATAATTAAAATGATAAAAACAATAAGGGTGATTATCGGGCGGTTGAGCCGTTCGTGACCTAGATCTACCTCTTTTATCATTATTATCTTGAGAACAAGAACAAGCACGTACCTGACTCTGCCTATCTAAACGAGTAGAAAGGGATGCTACCTGTTTAGTTAGCTCGGATATCTGACCTGCCATCTCCTTGAACAGGTCTGTAGAACTCGAGTCCGCGGCGGCCGCCCAGTAGGGGCGATCTCGTTGACTGTGTCGGCCAATTCCGCTAATTTATCTAAAGAGAGGGTGGGTTGTGATGCTAACACAGTTTGCAAACTGGTAGGTAATCGACTCGACCACAAAGTTTTCACAAATTCATCTGGAACCGATGGGCCAGCTAAGTGTTGCAGGTGCCTCAAAAATTGGGATGGTTTCCGGTCCCCCAACTCTTCGTGCATGAGTAATTGTTGCACTTTACGCTCCCGGGATGCCGATAAACGTTTAACTAACTCCAACCTCAGTTTCTCGTATTTATTAGTTAGCGGTTGGTTGGTAATAATATCTTTCACCTCAGTCGCAAAACGGTGTTCAAGCGCGCACACTATATGGTAGAACTTCGTGCTATCACTCGTTGTGTTAGCCAAAACAAACTTAGCGTCCGTCTGGGCGAACCACATCTCGGGATCATCTGGCCAAAAAGGAGGTGGACGTACACCTACACGACAAGTTTCAGCTACAGGAAAATCTTCCTTTTGCGACATTCTTCACGGGGTCACCACTTGTAGGTGTATTCCTAGCCGGATATAAATAAAAAACTGTAACGGTCACTGTATTCAAATATTATTATTTTTACACGAATTACAGAAGAGTAGGTAACACAAACACAACAAGCGACAGTCAGAGAAGTAGCACAAGAAAGCAGGATAGATTTAAAGCGCGAAAGAACGAAATTGAATTTATACAAATAAATAACTTGATGCGTGATATATAAGCTATCAGCTGATTCTGGCGAGAGTAATAAAGCGACGCGTGTATGCCTTGCGCGGTGGCGAACAATGGAGTGTCGGCGTGAGCGCTGGAAAACCGAACGTTGCCCGCGCGCGACGAAGTTAGCCGATGATTCACGACCGCCGACACGACGAGTGATGCGCGCGATCGGCGCGCCGCTACAAATACATTAAACAAAATCCTAAAATATTAAACAATTTCAATGATTTTTTTTTACTAACCTGTAAAGAGTCAATGAAGGATGATTATTGTTTTTTCTAGCACCACATTGTTTAATAGAGCACGAAGGCATGATTTTCATGTCTAGGGCAAAGCCTTGGATAATAAAAACCAGTTTACAGCCGTAATTGGCATGAAAACAAAAACAAATTTTCAACAACCACCATTTGACAGCAGATCTACCTCAGAACTTGGCACTTAAAATGGCGTCGCCGGTCAGGAATTGACAAGTACATGACGGAAAAAGCGCGGGAAACATCTTTTTGAGCGGGTGTATTTTTTTTGGCTGTTATAAATTTTTAATAATTAGTTTGTATAAAGTATCAGATAAGTTCTTAAATATACATATTATTGTTTATTTATATATGTTAAAAGTTGTAGTATAGTCTTCATCATCATTTGGTAAGTTTTACATACATATTTTTATTTTCATGAACGGGCCAGATGATCCTGGCGGGACTACAGTCCCCCAGGTGTACAATACTGTAACAATAACCTATGCTGGTTCGGGAATGGATACGGAGGGTTCTGTAATAGAAACAGATGGATCGGAATCTTCGCGAACCATTTCTAAAAGAAAAAGGTCTCTTGCCAGAAAAAATTGTAAACACTGTAATAAAAAGCGTCGACATCATAAATCTTCTTTGACAACTCCACTAAACATAATAGACTGTCAGTGTGAAACTTCTGATTCGGATTTTTTAAAAGTTAAGGCTAATATTACGGATTTCCCTTCACCCCTAATGCCTCCCTCTCAGAGTAGTATTACAAACCCTTTAAAAAAAACAATAGATATGAATACTGACAATGTACCAGAAAAAAGTCAACGTAACCCAGTAGGACGAGTTTATTATAGCGCTTCAGATGCCTCACCATTTGTAGTCCATGTGCAGAGAGAGCAAGTGTCTCCTAATGGCAATACTTCCATTCATCCCATATCATTTGGGTATTTTTTAAAGAACAACAATATTAGCAACATCGTAAATGGAAGTGTTAAACGTATTGGTCGAAATAGAGCCACTCTTGCCTTTAGTAATTTTGAGGCTGCTAATGCATTTATTACAAATCCTGCATTGAAAAAAAAACAATTACAAAGCTTTCATTCCCTCATATAACACTACACGCATGGGAGTTATTAAGGGTGTACCAATAAATTGGTCAGAAGAAGAACTAAAAGAAAATATTACTGTGCCTATAGGGGCTGGCAATATCTTAAAAGTAAGACGTTTGAAGAGAAAAAGTAATGTCAATACCAATAGTGAATTTGTTCCTATAGAAACTGTGGTTTTAACTTTTGATGGCCAAGTGTTACCGAAAAGAGTTTTTCTATGTTATAACGCTCTTCCTGTTGACCTTTACATATTCCCTTCAGTGTTATAAGTGTTGCAGATATGGACATATAAAAAGTCAATGCAGGTCAATGCCCAAGTGTTATAAATGTGGTCAAGACCACTTAGGAGAGACTTGTTCTATCAATGACGATTTTGTTACTTGCTGCCTTTGCTCTGGGCAACACTTTGCCACAAGCAGAAAATGCCCTGAATTTTCGAGACAAAAATCCATAAAGGAATCAATGGCAAAAAATTGCATTTCATATTCTGAAGCTGTAAAATTACACAAACCGATAACCAAATCTTATGCAGATGTACTTACATCTATTGCACCTCAGACTTATAATACTAGTCTCTCACACACTCTGAATTCTCCTTCTAAAAATCAATTCCATAGAACCTCATACAAGAAAACAGTTTCAATTAACAAAAACTCTCCTCAAATTAATAACACAGGTTATGATCGTGCAGCTCATGAAATATTAATCAAAGATTATAATACTCCATCTCCATCCAATGGATGTGGGTATGGTAATTCTTCTCTTTCAGACATGTCTGTAAGAGAATTAATCATACATCTAATTAATAAATTATCGCAATCCAGTTCTCCTTTACCGTCCAACGTTGCTATTTCTCTATCAGATAGATTAATCCCAAATAATACCGATAAATAATGGATCAAATCCCATCAGTAATGCAGTGAAATTGCCATAGTATCAACAACCAGTAGCAATAATATCCCTTGTTTCCCTTCGTATCCCTTTTCCTTTCCGACTTCAATTGCCTACATAAACATTGCTGAAATTTTTATGTAGGTAATTGAAGTAAGTTAATTATAATTTTATATATTATTTAATTTAAGTATTATTTGATAATGAAAACGCAAGACATTCATGAGTAATCAATCAAGTAATCTGATACCTATCCTATTTAAATTCCGTTTTCCTAAAATCCACTGTTTTTATGTTGATAATGATTTCCTAAGCTTCACTTGTTCTTGGCATAAGCACAAACCGTGCATTGCCATTCACAAAAAAAAAGTACATGACGTCACTCAAAAGTGTTGCCAATATTAGTATTATTATTGCTCACTAAACAATGTTTATCTCTCTTTTCACACCTAGGTTAAGTTATAGTTAAAATGTTAAAAAGAGAATAATGCTTTTTTTGTAAATATGTGTCGATCTTATATTTGTATAATGAATTGCTCGTATAGTAGAATAGGAGGGCCTCTCCTTATATTTCCTTACTCATTGGTGCTGTTACTGTTCTCTTTCATCTCTTTGTGACTTTGTGTCAAACAAACGCCGTCATAACCTTATGTGGTTATTCAAGAAATATAAGGACGAGCACTTTAACTCTAAGTAGAAGTTGCATAGAACATAGAATGTGTAATACAGACGAATCATAAAGTTATAAAGAAAGAGTGTGGATTTGCTGTAGAAATAATCATGGAAAATCATTCGATGTGTAGGGTTTGTTTAGGAGAAGACATGCGACTGGTTCCAATTGTCGGAACTCATTTACAAGAAATGTACGAGTCTTTAGTTTTGTTGCCGGTAAGTAATTGAATATTCAACTATCATATCTCCTACTTGCCTCGGAGTGTTGTTGTTATTTGTATATTTCACGCAAGTTTCTCATGTACTTCATGTCCTGTGTAAACAACACAAACACAATAAGTTATACCCTAGTTAATGCTTAATGCTAGGACAATACTAGACCATGTAATCACCAGCTTAAAAGAACACGAATATCACTTAGCAATTATAGAATCAGCAATGGCAGACCACAAACAGATTTTTCTCGCAGTTAGGAAATATAAACCCGAACCAGCAAAGAAGGTCAGTTATCAAGCAGTATCATACTCGAAGCTTTACAAAACCATGGAAGAAATCGATTATACTAACATCGGCGACAGCTATACTCATCTGGAAGAGGTAATTAAGACAGCAATCAACAGAAATAAAATTACTAAAATCAAAATATTAAACCTCCCAAAAAGTGACTGGATAAACAAAGATGTAATAGACCGCATACAGAGGAGAAACGAATTATATAAACGCCATAAGAAAAACCCTAATGACAAAGTACTAGAAGAAGCATTCAGATACGAAAGAAATAGAGTATTTGAACTTATCCAGGCGACGAAAGGAGATTATTACCACAAATCATTCAAAGATTGCGAAGGTAAGCCTTTAAAGATGTGGCAATTAATAAACAACTTGACAAACAACAGCACAAAGAAAACTTGTGCTCCCTCGAAGCTAAAAGCATCTATAGGAATTGATCTTATCAGTAACGAAAAAGACATTTGTGAATGCTTCAATGATTACTTTTCAAGCATAGGTGCTGTTTTGGCAAATCAAATACCCACTCAATATCACACCAAAAATGCACACGACCCACAAATGAGTAAAAAATTAAGCTCCGAACATCTGACACAACTATCACCAGCTACAATAGACGAGGTACACAAAATAATAGTTGAACTTAATGAAAACACAAGCACAGGAATAGATGGAATTAGTGTTAAATGTATAAAATGTGTAAAAAACGCCATATTACCCACCTTAACAAAATGCATTAATAAATGCTTTGATGAATGTGTACGATGTTCTTTCCCTGACACACTAAAACATGCAAGGGTTACCCCAATCTTTAAAGCAGGTGACAAACAAGACCCAGGTAACTATAGACCAATTTCTGTGTTACCTATAATTTCAAAAGTTTTTGAAAAATTGATGCATAATAGACTCAGTCAGTATTTAATCTCAAAAAATTTCTTATTTGAACGACAGTATGGATTCAGGCCAAAGTCGAATACTCTATCAGCATGTGCGGACCTAATAACTAAAATCAAAACACATATAGATCAGAAACATATAGCTTTGGGCATTTTTATTGATTTAAAGAAAGCATTCGACACAGTAAGTCATAAATTGTTATTACAGAGGTTGTCGTCCATTGGAATAAGTGGGAATGCCTTTAAAATGTTTAAGTCTTATCTTGAAAATAGATTTCAAGTTGTTAAAATTGGCGATAGCACTAGTACACCAAAAAAAATCAACTATGGCGTGCCCCAAGGATCTATTTGCGGCCCACTTTTGTTCTTAATTTACATTAACAATATCTATGAAATGGGACTGAAAGGACATATAACATTGTATGCCGATGATACTTGCCTTTTTTACTTTGGACACTCTGTGGATTCAATAATAAAAGACGCTCAGGATGACCTAGCTATTTTGCAGAAGTATTTTCTGAATAATCTTCTCACTATTAACACCAATAAAACAAATTACATTATCTTCGCGGCTAAAAATAAAAAACTCCATTCCCACAGTCCCCTTACCATCAGTGGTGACACACTAAGGAAAGTTAACAAAGAAAAGTATCTGGGCCTTATTTTGGATAGTCACTTGACATGGCAGCCTCATGTTCAAAGAATATGTTCGAAGTTTTCGAGTCTTACAGGAGCTTTACGTAGAATAGTGAGATGCCTCCCCATGAAAGTTCGATATACAATTTATAACTCGCTGGTAAAACCCCATCTCGATTACCTTATAGAGATATGGGGTACTACAACAAAAACCAACCTAGACAGGCTTCAAATTGCGCAGAATAAATTGGTTAAAGTTTTATTTCATTTTCATTATTTAACACCGACACGCAAAGTCTATCGCGAAACAAAACTACTTAACGTTGCCCAAACTTTCCAATTCAATACATGTACCTTAATTCACAAAATTTTGTCTGGTGATGTGCATATGCAACTTTCATTTACGAATAAATCACAAATGCAACTTCGTAGTTCAAGACGAGCACATCATCTTGTTTTACCAAAGCCTAGAACAAACTACGGCAAGAAGTCAATAAAATATGAGGGAGCACAACTTTATAATTCATTACCAAATAAAGTTAAGGATGCAAAATCAATCAATCTTTTCAGAAAATATTTAAAAAGTCACATCTTGGAGGAAAACGTTATAGCAAAATAACTACATATAAAAGTATTGAGTGTGGACTGGCCCTAACTAACTTAACCGAAGTAGATAACATTGACAAAATTTTATGAAAGTACCTACTATTTTACTAAATATCACATAGAAGCAAATCGATTCTCTGGACACACAATTTGTAATATACCGACGATCTTATGTTTATTTCTTTGTAAAGTGATTTGTAATCTTTAAGGAATAAATGAATTCTAACCGTATGCTTGTTGAGAAACCTATCTGTATGAGTGAGTATAACTAATCCACAGTAATTGGTGTTAATATTCTTCAGTCCTATCACGGGTTACTGCTCTCTACTGCATGTCTCTCTTTCCGTTTAGCTTTTATTTTACATAATGTTACATTGCATTCTGATATTGTTGAACAATAAACTATTAAATTATAATAAATGTATATTTAGAGTACTGTTTTTCTTACAATACTCTGAAGCTACCTATAAACTTATTAATGAATTTAAGTTCTAATTATCTCTAAGTATTTTTTGGGTGTTCACTAAGTGGGTTCAAAATGAAAAGTAATGAACTTTAAGTGTAGATGTGACTTAATTTGGACTGGCTTGAGCAAGGAAGGCTCTATTGATAAACAATGTCGTAACCTTGTAACACCCAAACCTGTCAGGAGGTTCGCAAGTCGCAACCAATGGCCCACCTAGGCGGCAGGTCCAACCATGCAGATCACATGTTGCAACCATCAACCGACCTAGGAGGCGGGTTCGACCTTGCAGTCCCCTAACCTGAACAGGGGGTGCTACCACCGGCACGACCCAGTCAGTCAGAAGAGCAAAAGTCCCAGGGCGCCGTTCAACAAATAAATATTCATAATACATAATTACTCATCAAAAAAAATACTAAAAAAATCTAAGAGATAAATAATTGTGTGTGTGGGTAGGTCCCTATTAGGTCACTTCAGAGAAACTCAACTACACATATTCACATTGTATATTCATAAAAAAAATATACACACATTATATATTAACAACATTATCACAATATCATACAAGTTACTTAAATAAATTATCTACATCTTAAAACTAATTCTTAAAATTAATAATGGGTTAAGTACCCTTATACATAAACATCAGCGGTCAGGCCATCCTCCGCCTACCGGCGGCTCCATCATAAGCTACATCACATTCGTGGCATCCTCAAAATAATGTGACTGCAGTATTATTCTGCAGTAACCATCGAGCCGTAACCTTCAACCCTAAGAAAGAATGGAATAACTCAGTATTGTTTAAGAACTAAAAAAGAACGACCAACAAAATAAAAATACATTTTCTCACTTACCGCTTCACACGGGATGAAATCACTAAATATTTTAATACTATCTACTAATGACACATAAGTAAATAACTGGTTCTCGATCAGTTCAGGAAAGAAAATGGCTCCCAAATTGGAAGAATCTCCTTTTATATTCCTTCCATCGAATGTTCGAGAACTTTTCCTACTTTCTGCTTTGTCCCACCACAGCTAAAAGTAACTTTTAATCTTTCGTCCAGAAACCAGTCCCTACTTCGTTCAAAAAACCTAAATCATATCGAATTTATATATTGTATTTAATACTGCATTCACTCGTGCAATCAGTGAACTAACATCGAAGTTCTTTACAGAGCCTGACTACACCCTGCGATTACAGAGGTCGCTACTAGTAAAAAAAATATAATTCTTATTTTGAAATTACGGTGTTACAACCTTTATTTGCAGTTTGAAACTGAAGATGGCAGACCTATTCTGGTTTGCTACATATGTCGCGCAAGACTCAAGAATTGCTACGACTTGAGGAAGAACTGTCTCCAGAGTGAGGAGCTGTTGACACAAATGCTGAGCTGCAATGAGGTTAGTTATAGTTACAAAACATATTGCTGTTTGTTTACAGAAACACTAAGGCTATGTTACCTAGAGGGTTTCAATGACATGATCACTATGATATTGTATTGATATGTGGGAGATTAACCAGATAATTGGTAATTTCAGTGTTAATAAGTCATCATCTTCCTATTCTTTATTATTGCCAAGATTATTTTGAAATTGTTCACTGAGTACTTATGTTAAATGTGTTATGGTGCTCCAAAGCTGTTTCTAAAATATATTGAAATCTCATATGAAAATGATATATCTACAAACATAACTAGATCAATATAAATACTGTAGATGCCCAGTAATATGGCCCCAGTCTAATCTGGCACCCCTTGTAATCTGACATGGCTAATGTTGACACATGATTGAGCGGGTTACAACTTGTACGCGCCAGCACTACGTATTGTGCTCAACGCGTAGGTATTGTATCGATTCTGATTGCTTAGTTTGAATTTAACCACATGACGTGATAGCCTACACCTAGCATGCATTCCTTATTTATTGTTTATTCATTGTGAATGACCTATAAGCACCTAGTAATGTTGTCACAAGTCCATAAAAGTAAACACAAAATGCTGACAAGAAAAGTGTGAAATTTTAGACCGCCTAAATCGTAATTAATCTTTCAATAAAATAAAATAAAATAAATTTATTCCATGTTCAATGTACAAGATTTGGGTGTTTTTCTTAGGAGTAGACTTTACTTAAAATAAACAAAATATTAATTCTTAAGAACCTATACGTTTAGAACTAAGTAATAGTGACCAGGCAGGCCAGGCACTTACTGACAGGTTGTAAGGCGCTATTAGACCGGGGTCATTATTCACGTCGCCATGATAGGGTATTACTCATCATATGCGAAGCTATGAGTTTATCACTGGCGAGAGCGAAAAAAGGAATAACAACAAACATAAAAAGTAACATCACGTTTGTAAAGGAAGGCTCAACAAAAAAGACTTCACTCACACAAAAGCCGTACTCAATTATAAATACCGCCAGTGACTGGACATTATTAGTGGACACGTATGAAAATCACTACAGAATACCGGAGGATATCTGTGCCTCGGCATCCCGACTGGACATATTTCTTTATGCAATGTCAATTAAGCGTGTAGTACTAGTAGAACTCACGGTGCCGTGGGAAACGAACATCCCTAAAGACCACGCTTTAAAAAGAAACAAGTACTTTGACTTAACCAACGAAATAACTAAAAATGGTTATGTCGTTGCGCTGTATGCCGTGGAAGTGGGTGCGAGGGGTATACCAGCTAAATCCCTCTATAACCTGCTTAAAGACCTTGGATTGCCAAGAGCTTCAGTAAGCTCTTTTCTTGAACGAATATCCAAAGCGGCATTGCTAGGCTCACTTCAAATATGGTTAGGTAGAGGGGGTAACACGGCGGACAGTGGAGGTGAGCGTTGACGCGTCGTAAGGAGTGCTCCTTAAACCTAAACCTGGGTCGCAATTCCTAGGCACTGTCGAAGTCGCATGTGTTGCCCCCATCTATCACGCGATGGACCCGGCACCCGCACGGTGAATCCATGGAACGCTAAGAAATAGGTCTATTATATATAGATTAAATAGACTGCCTCGTTGGTCTCGCGGTTGGCGTGTGCGACTGCTGATCATGAGGTCTCGGGTTCGATTCCCGGGTCGGATCAAATGTTTGTATGATCTACAAATATTTGTTTCGGAGTTTGGGTGTTTTCTATGTATAATATGTATGTATTTACAAAAAAAATGTATATATATACAGTGTAAACTCTTTGTAACGTTATCCTTTATAACAATAAACTCCCTGTAACGTTGAAGTGAGCCCAACTTGGTTGGTTTGCGTTAAAACCCACATATTGAAATAGCGATACGCCATTCTCTATTACGAAGAAATGTGTTCATATTTGTAGACAGTAAATATTTACTATCGGTATTATTGTTTATGTAATGTTATCAGGTAACTAAAGACTTTGAAGCTCCGAAACATCCGAGATCGGTCTAGCTTTTGTTATCCATAATTGCATTGAACACGTGCAGTATGACGCATTGTTTTCTCGGAAGTGATGGTCTTCGACCAAGCATACGGGGTACCTATCGTATTATCAGTCGTAAACCTACTTTGAAACTGTTATAAATAAAAAAATAATAAAATAAAATAAAAAGCCTTTATTCTAACATAGTACATGCAGTTTCCCTTATAATTTATACATCTTGAACCCTAAATCTAAGTTTTCTATGTAGTCGCCTCCTCGGCGTAGGCCTCCCCCATCTTCCTCCACAGTTTCCTATCTCTTGCTTTTCTTTCCCAAGTATTGCTGCATCTTTCCTTAAATATATCGCTCCATCTTTTTCTTGGTCTTCCTCGTCCTCGACTCCCTTCCCTTGGTGTCCATTCAATTAATCTTTTTGTCCATCTGTTGTCTTTTATTCTGCATATGTGGCCTGCCCACTTCCACTTTAAGGTGCGAATTCTTTTTACTATATCTGTTATTTTTGTTTTTTCTCGAATAACAGTGTTTGGTATTGTATCTTTTAATTTTATACCTAACATACTTCTTTCCATCTTCCTTTGCTGTACAGCTAGATATGTTTCGTCCTTTTTCCTCAGTGCCCATGTTTGGCAACCGTATGTTAGGCATGGCAATATAGTGGACTCATATAGTTTTCTTTTGATGTGCAATTTTATTTCTCTATTTTTCATGATTTCCTTTAAATTCCAGTACTTTTGCCACGATAGAGCTACTCTTCTTTTGATTTCTTTTTCTGTTTGGTTTTCAAATGATATCAGCTGTCCCAGATATATAAATTCCTTTACATATTCGATCCTTTCACCATCTATTACAATATTGTCCTCTGTTCCATTTGTGATTACTTTGGTCTTTGTGGCGTTAAGCAGTAGTCCTACCCTCTTGCTTTCGCGTGCTACATCCTGCAGCATCTCGTTTAACTGGTTAGAGTCTTCTGCGAATATAGCAATATCGTCTGCAAACCTCAAGTGACTAAGGCTTCCTCCGTCTATATTAAGCCCCTTTCCTTCCCAATTTATGTGTCTGAATATTTCTTCCAGCACCGATGTAAATATCTTAGGGGATAAGGGATCACCCTGTCTAACGCCTCTCTTAATTGGGAACTCAGGACCTTCTCGTTCTAACTTTATCTTTGCAGAGCATTTGGAGTATATACTATGTATTATTTCGCTATAAGTTGTTTCAACACCTTGTGTTCTGAGAGCTTTCCAGATTTCTTTATGGTTTAAAGAATCAAATGCTTTTTTAAAGTCAATTAACCCAATATATAATGTTTTCTTGTATTCTCTGTATTTTTCTATTAGAAGTGTTATTACTTGCATATGGTCAGTTGTAGAAAATTTCTTTCTGAATCCGGCTTGTTCACGGGGTTGGTTTTCATCTAAAGCGCCAGTTATTCTATTCAATAGTATTTTTGAGAAGACTTTATAGATATTTGTAATTAAACTTATTGGACGATAATTGTTGATGTTGTTTCTGTCTCCTTTCTTGTGAAGTAATATTGTAGTTGATTTTGACCACTGGGTTGGGAGTTTTTCTTGTGTTTATAATATTACTAGCTGTTGCCCGCGGCTCCGCCCGCGTGTATGTCGGTTATCGCGGCAAACAGTAACCTATGTGTTAATCTGATGTATCTTCTATACTTAAAAAACCGACTTCCAAAAAAACATCCAACGAAAACTCTCTGAAAACTACTATTGAAATGAATAAAGAATTAGGTATAGGCAATTTATGAAGAACCAGTTTATTTTACGCTTTTAAGTGTCTTTTTGGCAGAGAGTTTTCGTTGGATGTTTTTTTGGAAGTCGGTTTTTTTTTTATAAAAAGTTTTTATTTTTCAGTTTTTAGTGCAATCAATCGTAGGTAAGTAGTAAGTTGAACTATTTCATCAAATTTCATCATCAAGAATACAAATTAAGGTCTATACGTACGTGTAATATTAAAATCATCCTCTAATCCCTAACTGTTGAAGAGTTTAACCTTCTATCATCAGCTCACCTAAATAACTTGAAAGTTTATGACTGAAGGTCTTTAGATACGTATGAAATTGAAAGAATTATCATCCAACTCCTAACCGTTGAGGAGTTGTACCTTCCACCTTCCATCATCAGCTTACCTAAATAATTTGAAAGAATACGACTAAAGGTAACATATATACATATGATATTTAAAGATTTATCCTCCAACTCCTAACCGTTAAGGAGTTGTACCTTACATCATCAGCTCATCATCATAAAATGATGACTACCAGACGCAAATACCGGTGTAACTTCAGAAAATATACGAAAAACATAGTATGTGCCTATAAAAAATGAGGGTTTCCCTCGATTTCCCTGGGATCCCATTATCAGATCCTGATATGCTGGCAATGGGACCACCTCGAAAGCATACCCATTCGAATACAAAAAAAATTTTCAAAATCGGTCCACAACTAACGGAGTAATCGGTGAACATACATAAAAAAAAAAAAAAAAAAAACATACAGTGGAACATAGAACCTCCTCCTTTTTGGAAGTCGGTTAATAAAATAACATGTCCTGACTGACTGACTGACTGATTCATCATCGCCGAGCGGAAACTATTAAACTTGGGAATACAACATTTGGTGAGTATGATCGTTTCATTAAGTAGATACCCATTAAGGAAGGAATTTTGGAATTTCTACCCCCAAGGGGGTGAAATAGGGGTTGAAAGTTTGTATGGAAGTCCGTAATTTTTTAAGTTAGAAACATGAAACTTTATTTTTGGGCTACTGATTAAAAATGAGTAAACACGTATTTAAGCGTTTCTGATAGATAGAGCGGATATTCTACTCCTTAAGGGTGAAATAGGGGTTGACGTTTTGTATGTAGGTTAGTCTGGAAGTCCGTCATTTTTGAAGTTAAAAACATGAAAGTTTATTTTAGGGCTATTTAAGAAATATGAAACTTTATTTTTGGATTACTTATAAAAAATTGTAGATATGTATTTCAACGTTTCCTAATATTCTACCCCTAAGGGGGTGAAAAAGGGGTTGAACTTTGTTTGGAACTTCGTCATTTTTAAATTAGAAACATGAAACTTTTATTTTGGTTTGGGCTACTGATTAAAAATGAATAGATACGTATTTAGGCCTTTCTCGATATTCTACGCTGAAGAGATGAAATGGGCGTTGATATTTCGTAAGCGGGTTAGTCTAGAAGTCCGTCAGTTTTGAAGTTAGAAACATGAAAATTTATTTTAGGGCTATTGATAAAAAAATAGGAGATACGTATTTAAGCGTTTCCCAATATTCTACCCGTAAGAGGGTGAAATAGGGGTTGAAAGTTTGTATGGAAGTCCGTCTTTTTTAAGTTAGAAACACGAAAAATTATCTTTGGGCTAATAGTTAAAAACGCGTAGATACTAAGTGTCTCTGGATATTATATCTACCCCCTTTTTTGTGCGGAAATTCCCTCGGATATCAGCAACTGGTGGTTATGTCGGACTCGAACCGACTAAAAACCGCACACCGTCTCGGGTTCTAGAAACCAGGGAACCAGAGCGCCCTCAAAAGGAAATCCCATAAATGATATTTCTACCCCTAAGGGGTGAATTAGGTGTTGAAATGTCGTAAGTAGATTAGTTTGGAAGTCAGTCATTTTTAATTTAGTAGCCTGAAACTTTGTCCTTAGGCTTTTAAGTACAAATAAATTAATACCTATATCATCATTTATGGGAATTCTATTTCTAAAGGGGTAAAAATAAGGGTCGAACGTTAGTATGAAATCCTTTTTAATGGGCTATTGATTAAAAATAAATAAATAGGTACGTTTAAAAACATGAATAAATTATTCATACATACTTACACAGTTTTAATTAAATATATTGTAAATAATCAACTTCCACGCGAGCAAAGCTGCGGGCAACAGCTAGTAAGCTATATTACTGTAAAGTTTCATCCAATTCCGTCCAGTGCTTTTTGCGTGATGAAGTAACAAACATACACCCTCACAAACATTCGCTTTTATAAATTAGTGTGATGTGATAAAATCGAATACGAAAAACAATGTTAAATTTATCACTACAGTTAAATGAAAAATTAGACATAACGAATGAAGCTTATTTTCAAAGCGTAAATAAAACTAAATTAATTAAGTATCTACAACTAATTCAACGAAAAAAATGGAAGGTATCTACAACTTACTAAAAGAAATTAAAACACCAACAAATAAGGCTAAGTAATTAAATATTTGCAACGAAAAACATCTGCTTACCTATGCCTATACCAATAAAATAACAAAATCCTATAAAAAAGTAAATTATAGGTACCTAGGTACCTATGCTATAATCTTACAAAATTCTAAAAATACCGAGAAAACCAATTAGAATCTACAAAAGACTATTTGCTAATTATTGAGGTACAACAAAAATCGCCTGCTTATACCTATGCTATAACCCGACAAAATCCTAAAAAAAAACTTCGTTATAAAAAAACTGACTTCAAAAACTAAAAAGTATCAGTTAACTTAATTTGCATGTGCTACCTAGGTTTGAAGTCAGTGCCAAGTCAAATGTAATAGTAGGTATCACACTCGCTACATTTCGAGACGAACGTCAACGACGTCACCGACGCTTCAGTTGTTTTGTTCTACGCGAAGAGCAGCTATCCCGCTCAAGGTCACGCGCGGCGAGTGCGGTACCTACTATTACATTTTGGCTTGGCACCGACTTCAAACCTATGAATAGGTAGCACATACAAATTAAGTTATTAGGTACTTTTTAGTTTTTTCGGTTCGGTTTTTTTAAACGAAGTTTTTTTTATTTTTCACTTTTTAGTCTTTCTCAAGTCTCTCGTCATCATTTCACCTAAATAACTTGAAAGAATACGACTAAAGGTAACATACATGCTGTATAAAATCGAAAGGACTTCAGGTATTTTTTTGTAATAACATCTCAAATGGACTATCTTCTATAGGTTACTATAATTCAAGTGATTTGAGGTAAACTGACTATCTGAGGTTAACTCTGATATCGTTAAGACCCGTTTTATATATTATGAAATTAAATGATGTCTACAGAATATGAAGGCATGCAGATAATTGCTTTAACTTCATTGCAGGCGGTTACATAAATTTGAGGGTTTCCTTCGATTTCCTTAGGATCCCATCATCAGATCCTGATATGGTGGCCATGGGACCACATGGGGAGCATACCCTTTCGAATACAAAAAGAATTTCCAAAATCGGTCCACAAATTGACGGAATAATCCGTGTACATACATAAAAAAAATATACCGATGAAATTGAGAACCTCATCCTTTTGGCAGTCGGTTAAAAAAAATATACCGATGAAATTGAGAACCTCCTCCTTTTGGAAGTCGGTTAAAAATAAAGAAGAAATATTATAATACCAAGTAATATTTATATTAGGTAGAACAAAAATCAAGTAAATAGTTCCAAAAATAACTTTTTATCCGAATTTACAGTCAAGAACTACTACTGGGGTTTTAAGTCGATTTGGGTGCGTGTGTCGCGTAGGGAGCCGACCGACCGCGCGGGTACTGCTTTTTAAACAATTTGGACGTGTTCGGTAACCTACGCAGGGCAGTACTATGTATTAGTTATTCTGTGGCAGGGCGCAGGCCACGCGCCCGCGCTGCCTTTCGGGTACCTATCATAAAGATGTTTTGTATCATTTTCTGGTAAATTATGATGAACTATTATGTTATATGTTTACTCCTCTTTCAAATATTTTAAACTTAAAATAAATATCATAATTATAAATGACCATTTAAAGTTTATGGCATTCTAGTTTTTGGTTCAGTATCAATAAGAGCGTCCTCCCAAAAAATCTAAATTTCTTTAATGTACAGAATTGATCTTATACACTTTTCTTATGCGTTTAAAAGTAATCATATTACGTACCTATTGTAAAGTTAGTTACTTGATTCCAAAAGATGTCGCTGTTTTAAGCACAGTTCGTCAGTGAGCACAGAAACAATTTTCAAGAAAATGTAATTGCTTTAGTATCGATTAGAGAGCCCTCCCAAAAAATCATCTAAATTTCTTTAATGTACAGAACTGAACTGTTACATTTTTATTATACGTTAAAAAGAGTAATCATATTACGTACCTATTGTAAAGTTAGTTACTTGATTCCAAAAGATGTCGCTGTTTTAAGCAAATAAATTTTTCAAGAAAATTTAAAACAACCCTTTCTATGGAAAGAGAGAACATAAAACAAATAATTACCTATCAAATACTAACTATATACCACATTAATCACAATGCTTGTGCATAAAACGTTCCCACGATTATTTTGAATATTTAAGTCATGCGGGCACAACCAAACACACAGATTCGACGTCTACAGAGAGATATAGATATTCTTTTTCCTATGGATAGAGAGGTTGCGATAAATCAAATACTTAATGCTACACCGAATTATACGTAATACGTTCTACGATTATTCCACGATATATTAATCAAAGTGTTATTAATTACGCATGGCTGGCAATAGATGTCACTACATGTAGTTTCACGTAATGATAAATTCTTTATAATTTTTTTTTCCAATAGATAGAGAGATTGTGATAAATTAAATACTTTATGCTACAATCTTCAGAGTATCTCCTTTCTAACAAAAAAAGAATTATTGCGATCGGACTACTCGTTAATGAATTACAATTAATTACACATTTTGACTTTCATCTCCCCTCCCAAGGAAACCGTCCGAAATTTCGGAATAAAAAGTATCCTATGTCCTACCTCGGAGTATGAACTCAAATCATGCCAAGTTTCATTTGAATCCATTCAGTAGTTTCGGCGTGATGCGCGGCCAAGATACAGACAGACAGACAGACAAAAATGAAAAAAAAAATAGTTCGTTTCAGTATCGATAACAGAGTGCCCTCCAAAAAAATTTTCAAAATATCTTCAATGTATAGAATTTGACCTGTTACATTTTTATTATAAATAAATAAATAAATAATAATAAATATTTCGGACATCTAACACACAACGCCATCTAGTCCCAAGCTAAGCGGAGCTTGTGTTATGGGTACTAGACAACTGATACAAATACATATATACTTTTTTTTTTGTAAATACATACATATTATACATAGAAAACACCCAAACTCCGAAGCAAATATTTGTAGATCATACAAACATTTGGTCCGACCCGGGAATCGAACCCGAGACCTCATGATCAGCAGTCGCACACGCTAACCGCGAGACCAACGAGGCAGTTATTATAAGTACTAGCTGACCCGGCGAACTTCGCACCGCCATATTTACATATCTGTCTCAGCTTCCCACAGGCAGTGTACAGTCGCGGACAAAAAAAAAACACTTATCCCGTTATATTTTTTTTTTTCTGTCTAGCAAAAAAAGAATGAATGAAATCGGACTATGTGTTATTGAATTACAACCAAGTACATATTTTGACTTTCATCCCCTCTCTCCAGGATACCGTGCTGAATTTCGGGATAAAAAGTATCCTATGTCCTACCTCGTAGTATGAACTCAAATCATGCCAAGTTTCATTTCAATCCGTTCAGTAGTTTCGACGTGATGCGCGGCCAAGATACAGACAGACAGACAGACAGACAGACAGACAGACAGACAGACAGACAGACGGACAGACAGACAGACAGACAAAAATGAAAAAAATTACAGTTTTGGCTTCAGTATCGATTATAGAGAGCCCTCCAAAAAAAATTTTCAAAATATCTTCAATGTACAGAATTTGACCTGTTACATTTTTATTATAAGTATATTAGGAAGTTATAGAATACATTTCATAACTACATATATTACACCACTAGCTGACCCGGCGAACTTCGTACCGCCATATTTACATATCTGTCTCAGCTTCCCACAGGCAGTGTACAGTCGCGGACAAAAAAAAAACACTTATCCCGTTATCTTTTTTTTTTTTTCTGTCTAGCAAAAAAAGAATGAATGAAATTATAGAATACATTTCATAACTACATATATTACACCACTAGCTGACCCGGCGAACTTCGTACCGCCATATTTACATATCTGTCTCAGCTTCCCACAGGCAGTGTACAGTCGCGGACAAAAAAAAAACACTTATCTCGTTATCTTTTATTTTTTTTTCTGTATAGCAAAAAAAGAATGAATGAAATCGGACTATGTGTTATTGAATTACAACCAAGTACATATTTTGACTTTCATCCCCTCTCTCTAGGATACCGTGCTGAATTTCGGGATAAAAAGTATCCTATGTCCTACCTCGTAGTATGAACTCAAATCATGCCAAGTTTCATTTCAATCCGTTCAGTAGTTTCGACGTGATGCGCGGCCAAGATACAGACAGACAGACAGACAGACAGACAGACAGACAGACAGACGGACAGACAGACAGACAAAAATGAAAAAAATTACAGTTTTGGGTGTAGTATCGATTATAGAGAGCCCTCCAAAAAAAATTTTCAAAATATCTTTAATGTACAGAATTGGACCTGTTACATTTTTATTATAAGTATATATAAGTATATATTACACCACTAGCTGACCCGGCGAACTTCGTACCGCCATATTTACATATTTGTCTCAGCTTCCCACAGGCAGTGTACAGTCGCGGACAAAAAAAAACACTGATCTCGTTATCTTTTATTTTTTTTTCTGTATAGCAAAAAAAGAATGAATGAAATCGGACTATGTGTTATTGAATTACAACCAAGTACATATTTTGACTTTCATCCCCTCTCTCTAGGATACCGTGCTGAATTTCGGGATAAAAAGTATCCTATGTCCTACCTCGTAGTATGAACTCAAATCATGCCAAGTTTCATTTCAATCCGTTCAGTAGTTTCGACGTGATGCGCGGCCAAGATACAGACAGACAGACAGACAGACAGACAGACAGACAGACAGACAGACAGACGGACAGACAGACAGACAAAAATGAAAAAAATTACAGTTTTGGGTGTAGTATCGATTATAGAGAGCCCTCCAAAAAAATTTTCAAAATATCTTTAATGTACAGAATTGGACCTGTTACATTTTTATTATAAGTATATATAAGTATATATTACACCACTAGCTGACCCGGCGAACTTCGTACCGCCATATTTACATATTTGTCTCAGCTTCCCACAGGCAGTGTACAGTCGCGGACAAAAAAAAACACTGATCTCGTTATCTTTTATTTTTTTTTCTGTATAGCAAAAAAAGAATGAATGAAATCGGACTATGTGTTATTGAATTACAACCAAGTACATATTTTGACTTTCATCCCCTCTCTCTAGGATACCGTGCTGAATTTCGGGATAAAAAGTATCCTATGTCCTACCTCGTAGTATGAACTCAAATCATGCCAAGTTTCATTTCAATCCGTTCAGTAGTTTCGACGTGATGCGCGGCCAAGATACAGACAGACAGACAGACAGACAGACAGACAGACGGACAGACAGACAGACAAAAATGAAAAAAATTACAGTTTTGGGTTTAGTATCGATTATAGAGAGCCCTCCAAAAAAAATTTTCAAAATATCTTTAATGTACAGAATTGGACCTGTTACATTTTTATTATAAGTAGAGATTGAACATTGTCTGTAGCGGCGCTTTTATTGGTTCTGATAATGACTGTAGTAGTTCGTTCATGATGTTGTCCTCTCCTGGTGTTTTGTCTTTCTTCTGAGTTTTAATTGTGAATTCAATTTCACTTTGCAATATTTCTGGTATAGGTTCATGCGTGTCTGCGTCTTTGTGTGTTATGGTTTCCTTTCTGAAGTCCACGACAGGGTGTTCTTCTGAGTTGTATAATTCTTTGTAGAATTCGTGGTTTCTTTTAAGATGTTTTCTCTGTTTGATGTTAAGTTTCCTCTTTTTGTTTTCATGTTCACTGCCCATTCTCTTTTGTTTGTTAATATTTTATAGGCTTTTTTCGATGCGCCTGTATTACCTATGTATTTTTCAAATATAAGTTTTCTTTTAAATTTCCTATGTTGTGATATTTTCCTATTTATTTGTTTACTTATTTGTGATATCTTTCTACTTGATTCTTTTGTGCTTTTGTCTTGGTATAAAGTTTTTCTCTGTGTCAGTAGTTCTTTGATTTCCGTGTTTAATGTATCTTCACTCTCCATGTCTTTGTTGGCACTTCTGTTATAAGGTGTTCTATTTCCGTTATGAAGTTATCATATTGTGTTTGGGTATTGTTTGAAGATGTTACTGCTTTATGAAATTTATTTTCCCATTTTTCACCCGCTTCTCTAGTTAGCTTTGGTAAATCTCTAGTGTATTGATGGTTCTTTTTCTTAATATGTGATCTTGACTTACCAGCTTTTAGATTAATTCTACATCTTATCATTCGATGGTCCGTATAGAAATTCAAGTTACTGATTATGTCAAATTTATTAATGTGTGTATTTTTGTTACTTAGGATGTAGACGATTTCGTTCTTTGTGGTCCCATTTGGTGAGTTCCAGGTCCATTTGTTTTGGCGCTTTATTTGGTACACGCTGTTAATAAACTTTAAGTTATTTTCAAGAGTGAATTCGACCAATCTCTGACCGTGCTTGCTTCTTTTTCCATAACTATATTTTCCAAATGCTATCTCTTCATTATGTTGTTTTTCTCCTACTTGGGCATTGAAATCACCCAAAATTATTGTGTTTTCCACTCCTGCTTCTTCTATTGCTGTTTCCATTGTGCTGTAGAAATCTTCCAAATCTTCATCTGAGCATTTCTCTGTAGGTGCATATACACTAATTATTGACCATACCATATTATTGCTCAGTTTGATCCCTAAAGTAGCTATCCTGCATGAGTAACTTTTAAATTCAATTATATTATTTCTTAAATATTTCTTGATTAAGAATCCCACTCCATAGAGTCCATGATGACCTTTGGTGTGATATAGTACATATTTTGCGTATTCTTCGATTTTTTAATCAGGTCTTCTTGTTTCGCATAGTCCTATTACGTCCCAATTCATGTTTTCGATTGCATACTCTAGTTCATCTAATCTACTGTTATCTAGTAGTGTTCTTACATTTAAGCTGGCTATATAAAAGTTCTTAGTGCTATGATTTTCTATACTTTGTTTCCTGCGAGCTTGATCTTTTGCTGTCGTGCTGTTATCTAGTTTCAGTTTTTTTGGATTGTGTAACAGTAGTTTATTTTGTGTTGGAGGGTTTGGAGGGTATTGGTCAGTCGTCCCACGGTGACCAGCCGGCTTGGGACCTATGTTTTCATATGTGACTACTTTTTTGCTGTTTTATCAGAGGCCCTTTTCGGTTTGGTCCCTGTGATGAATCACCTTTAGTGACTTTTCCAACTTGCAAAGCAATGTCCTCATGGCCTGGTGAAGGTGCCTCCTTGCGTTTCTGTGAGCTACGAGGGGTGTGTAGGGGGGTGAGCTGTGAGGGGCATCCTTAATCACGAGCTTATTATATTTGATGTAAGCAATTTTTCCTTTGTTCCTTTCTTCCAGAAGTTGTGGAATAAGGGCTTTTCTTTCATTTAATATTTGCTTAGGAAAGTCTTCCGTGATGTAGGCTTTGGCTTTGCTTGCTAGCTTTTTTTTTTACTTTTTAATGTCTTGCTTCTTACAAAAAGAAGTGAAGCGAACCAATATTGGATTTTCCGGAGTGGTACCAAGTTTTCTGATGAAGTCAATTTCATTGTGCATTAATTGGATATCCATGTCCTGGTTTACAGCTTTTAAGACGGCTGCGGCACTTCCCTCCGGCAAATTTTCAAGTTTGTGGAAAATCAAGTTGTTAGCACGGTTTTTTGAGTCTTCTCTAAACAGCTTCTCTTCAAGGTTTTCGATTTTTTCCTCCAATGCCATGATTTTATTTTCCTGTTGTGTTTGTTTTTCTCTAATATCGCCGATTTCAATATTTAGTTGAGCAAGAATGTTTCTTGTAATTTGTTCGGCTTGTTTCTCCATTTCACTTTTCATCCCGTGGAATATTTTTTCTAAAGCTTCATTTGATAGATCCATTTTTGTTTGTAATTGTATTTTTTTGTGTGAAACGAAACGCCAAGTGATTGATAAATATTTTTGAGTGTTGTCAACACTGCACTGTCAGTCAGTTGATCAAATTTGAATAGACACTGACATTTGTGAATAGCTATGTATGTTTATCTATATATTCGCTGGAAGATTTTACCGATTCACACACCAATCCACACGTTTAGTTGCAGAAATCAATGATAATCCGTTTCCCTGACGTTCAAGCAACACTTTCACTACAAATTCAAATCCGTTGTTTCGTTATTTGTTTATTTACTTCGAACTTTACTGCTGAGCAAAAAAACACACGTCGACTTGACAGGAAGGACCTACCCTCACTTGAAACTGTTAGCATAGCAAAAAACGTCAGACAAAGTTATCAGACTATATGTTATGGAATCAGGCGTTACTTTGCGGAAATCCATGACATTAAATGCTATGAAATATATTTACGCGAGACAAATATCCAGGTCTGAAAGCAAGGCACAAATCCCACCGTCATGCATACTCACATGCACATATGGGTATCATACATATGTACACATACAAAACAAGTGAGAAATAATTAGCATGCCATGCAACCAAACCTATACTCGACACGTGTTTCGCTCCTCCACGGGGCATCCTCAGGAGATGTTGAATCGTCGAGCTCGAATGAGCTCGCGCCACCGCTGTCTGCCTTTTATATACCGTTTCGATGACGCTGTGGCGACAGAGCGCCTGCGGTGGCGCCGTCCGGTTGCAGCATGCGTAAGTCCAATCGCTGCGCTAGCAAACAAATTATGAACGGAATCACAGCGCGCGCACGTATTTATATAAACTGTCACTAAGCGATAATCGTTCTCTCTCACTCAATTATATCACTCTCTCACTCACGCGTAAATTCAAGCTCGCTGGTACAGCCACGAGTTGTATGCCAATTTTGTGTATATATTAAAGTGCATTTTAGCAAAATAAATAAGAAAAGTCGTAACCTCCTCCGAGTTTCACTACTATCCTATCTACGGATCAAAGGCTAACAGCTGGGCCGGTTAGGATAGTGAATCACCACCTCTCCCTGGTATTTAGGCTACGGATCAAAAGCTAAACAGCTGGGCCGGCCACATACCTATATCCCAGTACCTACACTCTCAGCCAGCTGGCATAGCGTGTAGGACCAAGTTATAGGCAAACTATACGGGTCAGCAAGCACACAGCTGTCCCGAAATTGGTGACCCCGAACCCAAACAAACGCTCCTTCGCATTCACGGCGACGACTCGGCGTACCTACTGGCGAGACGTCGTTCGGCTGACCGCGTGTACATACCTATCGCACAGCCGACGCGTCGTACCTACCTTCTCGCCGCTAACGACGCATCAAGCGCAGTATCTACCACTACTGTCCACGTGTACCTACAGCCATGACGAATGAAGCGAACACAGAATTTAGCGATGCCCAGGTAGTTACAATTCAGAGCGACGTAGCCACAATCTCGCTGCCTGCACGTCTACCACCATTTTGGCGCCAAAACCCACGACTATGGTTCGCGCAGTTTGAAGCCGCCGTCGCTGCAAGTAAAATCGGAGAAGAACAGAAATTCAATTTAGTTGTCCCGCGACTCGGCTGCGATGACCTCGAACAAATCGCCGACATTATATTAAATCCACCTGCTACAGGGAAATACATAACGTTGAAGAACAGACTTATATCCACGTATCAAGAATCAGACCATCGTCAGTTACAGAAACTACTTTGTGGTCTAGAACTTGGAGACTCAAAACCTAGCCAATTACTACGTAAAATGCGTGAACTCAGCGGCAAGTTATTAACAGACGAGGCGTTACAAGTAATATGGCTTAATCAATTACCTACACAGATCCGCGGCATCCTAGCCATCAACAAAGAATCTTCACTTGAAATCCTAGCTGCAATGGCCGACAGAATGTTAGAACACTTCGAACCCGCAATCACTGCTGCCATTACAACCACTACGTCGTGCCAAAGTAAAGAAAATAATAATACGGAAACAGGAAACCTCCAAATCAACCTACTTACAAAACAAATCGAAAAATTGTCACTAGAAGTAGCCGAACTAAAATCAAACCAGCAACGCTCAACGTACTTCCCGCCTTACCATCCACCACACCGTTCGCGCTTTGAAGGACACTCAAGAGCGCCGAGTAAATATCGTGCGCCGTCGCGTTCCCGCCAACGCGGGCCCGACGACGCCGATTGGCTATGCTACTATCATTACCGCTACGGTGACTACGCTCGTAAATGCGAATCACCATGCTCGAAGAATAAGCGTAATTATATTATTAATACAAGTAATAAACAGGAAAACTAACGAAAGCACCGACTGTGGCGGGCGTCGGTGTGAACCATGGAACCCACCGCTTATGTATTATAGATAGCAATAACAAAGAAAAGTTTCTAGTCGACACAGGAGCCGACATATCCGTACTGGCCGCAAAGAAAACGAGATTTTTAAGACCTACAGAAAACAGTTATAAATTATACGCTGCGAACGGAACAGAGATACGTACCTACGGCGAGCGCACACTAGAGCTCAACTTAGGCTTACGTAGAAGTTTTAAATGGACATTTATGGTCGCCGACGTAAAAACTTCAATATTAGGTGCAGACTTCCTCGCAAAATATAAGTTATTAGTCGACTTACACAACAGAAAATTAATAGATTGTGTCACCGAGCTCAGCATTAACGCCTTTGAAATATGTAACACTGAAGAATCCGTCTACCTAATTAACCGTAATCACCCTTATCATGAGATACTGAAGCAATATCCTGACTTGTTACGACCAATGTCACTCAAAACTACAGCCAAACATGACGTCACACACCGCATCGAAACGACGGGACCGCCTTTATTCTCAAGGCCGCGTCCGCTCCCGCCCGATAAATATAAAACCGCGAAGATTGAGTTCGAGAAGATGATAGAAATGGGTATATGTAAGCCATCAAACAGCCCTTGGGCCAGCCCACTACACGTCGTAAAGAAAAAAGACGGTTCACTACGAGTGTGTGGTGATTATAGAAGACTCAATGCCGTTACAATACCAGATAGATATCCTATACCAAGGATTCACGACTTTACCTACCAGTTACACGGAAAAACTATATTCTCGAAGCTTGATATGAAAAATGCTTTTTACGCTCTGCCATTAGAAAAAGAAGACGCCGCGAAGACTGCGATCATCACCCCATTTGGGCTCTTTGAATTCAACCGCATGCCCTTTGGTTTACGTAACGCTGGTCAAACCTTTCAACGATTTATGCATGAAGTGTTAAGGGGACTTGATGACATCTGTTTTTCTTATATGGATGATTTAATCATATTCTCAAACCTCAGTGACCATGAAAAACACTTACATAAAGTACTCGAACGCCTTAACCAGTATGGAGTCACACTTAACATCAATAAATGCGAATTTGGTAAAAACAAGATACAATTTCTAGGCTACGAAGTATCATCAGACGGAATGAAACCCACGGAAGAACGCGTCCAAACGATAAAGAATTACCCGAAACCCACTACGATACAAGAACTAAGAAGATTTTTAGGCATGATTAACTTTTACCGCAACTGTTTACCTCATCAATCAGAACATCAATGCCTACTCAATAAATACTTACACAACTCTAAGAAGAATGACAAATCACCAATTCAATGGACTCCTGAAGCTGAAAAATCCTTTGAGCAATGCCGCCAAAGCATACTCGAAGCGACTACACTCACGCACCCAATACCTAACGCGCCACTGTGCTTATTAACTGACGCATCCGACACGAGCCTCGGCGCTGTACTACAACAAAAAGTTAACAACGTATGGAAACCGCTTGCCTTTTACTCGAAAACAATGAATGACACACAGCGCAGATACAGCGTGTACGATCGCGAATTACTAGCTATGTACACCGCTGTTAAGAGCCTACGCCGGCTGATTGAGGATAACGATCTCACTATATGCACAGATCACAAACCCCTTACCTACGCACTTACGAGAGCACCGAATAGCAGTGATACACCGAGACGAGAACGACAACTACACTACATAAGTCAATTCTGTTCAAATATTAAATACATTCACGGAGATCGAAATGAAGCAGCTGACGCGTTATCACGAATATCAGAAATAGAAGTACTTAATCACACAATCGACTACAATAAATTAGCAATAGAACAAGAGAACGACACAGAACTACAAGCCTGCATGAAACAAAGTAATCTCAAGTTTTCACACATCACACTACCCGGGGGTCAACGACCGATATGGTGCGAAACGTCTACAACGAACATTCGACCATACCTACCACTAAGTTATCGTGTTGTAGCATTCAAAGCGCAACACGAACTAAGTCACCCCGGCATACGAACAACAAGAAAAATAATGACTACAAAATTCTTCTGGCCGTCTATGAACAAAGATGTAACTACATGGTCAAGGTCATGCATCGGCTGTCAACGCGCAAAAATACAAAGACACGTAATTAGTCCACTCGGAGAGTTTCAACAATCATCGCGTTTTGAACACCTACACGTCGACATAGTTGGACCGCTACCACCATCAAACGACTATAGGTATTTAGTTACAATGATCGACCGCTGTACTAAATGGCCTGAGGCAATACCTACTCGTGACATTACCGCTGAGACAGTAGCGAAAGCTGTTTACGAAGGATGGATAACAAGATTCGGTTGTCCATTACGAATCACAACCGACCAAGGAAGACAATTTGAGTCATCACTATTCCACTCACTAATGAAGAAACTCGGCGTCACTCGCATACGCACCACTGCATTCCACCCACAAGCAAACGGACAGATAGAACGATGGCATCGTACTATGAAAGCAGCACTAATGGCAAGATGCGCGAGTTGCAGATGGAGCGAAGAATTACCTACTGTGCTACTAGGACTACGTACAGCACTTTGTCAAGACTCTTCAGTTAGCCCTGCCTTAATGACCTACGGTTCTACACTGCGCATCCCGTCGGACTTCTTCGTGCCTACAAAGCCGAACATAAACGACGCAGAGTTCGTTCGTCAGCTGACCGAAACAATGTCGTCATTAACACCTACAAAAAGATCGCATACATCGAACCTGCACACATTCGTACATAAGGACCTACAAACATGTACACATGTGTTTGTGCGAAACGACACCGTCCGCCGTCCACTTACACCGCCATACGAAGGTCCTTACAAAGTATTACAACGCAGCGCAACTGGCAAACAATTCACCATTCAATTACCATTACGTACGACAGTAATATCAATAGATCGACTGAAACCAGCCTATACATATAGCGACGAACAATGTACATCACATCCTCAAACATATCCCAATACGACAATGCAAGCAACACCGCCAACTTCGAGTACCAATACTACGAGTGCAGCCGCCGCGACGTCGAGCAACACAGATGAGCCAGCCACGAAACGGAACACCTACGTCACCCGAGCCGGGAGGCCAGTTAAACCCAACGTACGCTTCGCTTGAGGGGGAGTAATGTGGCGACAGAGCGCCTGCGGTGGCGCCGTCCGGTTGCAGCATGCGTAAGTCCAATCGCTGCGCTAGCAAACAAATTATGAACGGAATCACAGCGCGCGCACGTATTTATATAAACTGTCACTAAGCGATAATCGTTCTCTCTCACTCAATTATATCACTCTCTCACTCACGCGTAAATTCAAGCTCGCTGGTACAGCCACGAGTTGTATGCCAATTTTGTGTATATATTAAAGTGCATTTTAGCAAAATAAATAAGAAAAGTCGTAACCTCCTCCGAGTTTCACTACTATCCTATCTACGGATCAAAGGCTAACAGCTGGGCCGGTTAGGATAGTGAATCACCACCTCTCCCTGGTATTTAGGCTACGGATCAAAAGCTAAACAGCTGGGCCGGCCACATACCTATATCCCAGTACCTACACTCTCAGCCAGCTGGCATAGCGTGTAGGACCAAGTTATAGGCAAACTATACGGGTCAGCAAGCACACAGCTGTCCCGAAAACGCTATAATAATGGTCGATACAATGTCATAAAGACATCTGTGCCGAACTACCTGCAATCATACTAAGAAGTTGTGATGGAATTAAGTTTGTTTGGTCATTCAACAGTGTATATGCATTATTATTGTTATGTTTTGATATTTCTAACTGTTCCAACACACTCAGCCGGAAACCCTTATCGCAAACATGCAGAATGTTATAGGTATTGTTGCCACTCAAGGAGTGGCCGGTGTCTATTAAATGTTTTGCGAAATGTGATTTATCTGGATGGCCATTCCTGTGAGCGGCAACATGTTCCCTGTACCTAATTTCGAAACTACGGCCTGTCTGACCCACATAGACCCCGGTGCAATCATTGCATACTAATTTGTAAACTCCGGATTTTTTTGAATTCTCTAATTTATCTTTACCGTTACATAGTTTATGCAAGTTATGATCCGATCGAAAAGCTACGTAAACATTGTGTTTTCTTAGAATATTCGCGATTCTATCTGAAATTGGGCCTATGTAAGTGATACTCCCGACATTCTTGTTAATTCTTTCGGGGGTACATGCATAAAGTGCTGAGCGCGCCCGGTCATTCTGCTTTTTCTTAATTATATTATCAATAACTTGTTTGGTGTAATCGTTTGAAGTCGCGATTTGATACAATATTTTGAGTTGTTTTGCGTAATTATCTGTGGACAGTGGGAGTGACATTAAACGGTGGACCTAGCTGCGGAAGGCTGCTAGTTTATGCTGTAGTGGGTGACAGGATGAAGCGGGAATCGTTGTGTCCGTGTGTGTGGGCTTTCGATAAATTTGGAAATCGATTTTGTTATTGACTCTTGTGATTGTTAGATCCAAAAAATTAAGGGACTGATTTGATTCTAATTCTAATTTGAATTTAATTTTGGGGTGGTGTGTGTTGAGCCTATTTACGAAAATCTCCAATTGACGATTAGTACCTGTCCAACAGATAATTACGTCATCCACATATCTATAATAAAACAGAATGTTGGGCTCGCCCACCACATATTTACATTCGAAGTAGTCCATAAATATTTCCGCCATTAATGGACTTAAAGGTGATCCCATTGCTAGACCCTCTTTTTGGCGGTAGTATTCGTTATTGAATCGAAAGTAATTTTGTTCCATGCAAATACGTGTGAGGTTAAGTAGGTCATTTATTTCTCCTGGATGTAAACGTTGCCTCTCCAAAAGGTACCCCAAAATACGTAGGCACTCTTCAAATGGAATATTTGTAAATAAACTATCTACATCTAGTGATAATAATTTCGAATTGTGGGGGGTGTTAATATTTTGTATTTTTTTAGTTAAATCTAAACTATTTTTTAAACTGTACTGTGGTTTAAAAGATGCCTTTGCCTTTAGTAAATTGTTTAGATATTTGGCTAAATCGTATGTCGGGGCACCAATGTAAGAGACAACGGGGCGAATTGGGATGTTGTCTTTATGAGTTTTTGGTAAACCATACAAAAAAGGAGATCGTGGGTTCATTGGAATTTTATATTTTAACTGGCCTGGAGAAATGTACGACGTGTTATTAATTGCATTCTTTATTTCTAGAGTGAATTTTTTAGTAGGGTCGGTAGTAAGACGTTCAAAATCTTCCCCCTGGATAACGTCGTTAACCCTCTGGTGGTATGCACTTTTATCCAAAATGACTACTGTATTGCCTTTGTCGGCTTTAGTAATTATTAAATCATTTCGAGTAATTGTGTTTTGTAATGACCTATGTACTTGTATTTCGGAATAATTTTGGGTAATGGTGGTTGCGGACGCTGTCTTTATCTGAAATGCCACCTGATGTTTAACGGCGCTATCCATTTTACTTCTAACACAAGCCATTTCTGAATCTACCAATAAGACTGTAGTCCTTGAGCGTGGGAATTTGTGATTGAACACCCACATTCATATTTTACATGCACACAAACGCATCGGGCACTGTTGCATACTAACCCTGGCAACTAAGAAATTTACTTTCGGTTTTTTCTTCTAGTTACATATTCATTAACTGTTCGCCTTTGAAGAATGTTTAGAATGTCCTACAAAGCACGCAATGTATCTTAGTCATATCGGAAAGCCCGCGGGTTTTAAGTAACTCGTCAACGGCCGAGAATGGGGTTCAAGTGTATTCATTTTTAATTCATTTCATGGACAAATAATATATTTTTACACAGTATAAAATTAAGTCGCTCGCGCTATCCGTCAGCTTAGATCTTTTATAGTAATCAACGGATTTTAATGCTACGTTATGAAATAAAATTTGTATGATATATGTTATATTAATGGAACATAATGTTAATGTTTCATAAAGATATAATTTTTGATCGCTTTTATTGCTCATATTGACTAAATTTTACTACATAGATGTACGCCCCACTTTTTTCACTTTTTGACAAAAAACGACGCTGAAAAAGTATGAAACATGTTTTGAAAAGCCGTAGTCACGCGTTTTTAACAGTTATGGTACGTTTCTATTTTAATTTGAGTTTTTACTTTTTTTTATTTAAAATGTTTTGGTGTAGTGATAATAATGATTTATATGCAAAGTATATTTTAAATACCTAACATGGAAATATAAAAAAAATTGAATAAATACGAACAAAGTCACCAGCAAATGCTAATAATACCTATATATATACATTCTAGAACCTATATATATATTTGAAATGTACAAGTAACACACTTTCCGATGATACCAAAAACGGCATATTTATCTCAAATTAATTTTTTAATACAGTACTTTACGTCGGCTAGAGGGCGCCACATTAAATTGAGTGACGCGTCATATAGCCTATAAGCAGCGGACGATCAAGACGCTTCTAACGATACCTCATTAATCCAGTTCTAATTAGTAGTTAAGGAGCTATGAGGGAACAGATGAACATACATACATAGCCTGTCAAAATCATAACCCTCCTTTGACTTTGCCGTGGTCGGGTAAAAAAATAAAAAAATACAGTTAATTTATAAACTCCTTCTTTTTTTAAGACGGTTAACAAATAAACTATTTGTCTTAAAATTAATATTAAGAGTGTAAAACTTTGAAATGGAAACTTCCTTAAATATATAATACTAGCTTTTACACGCGGCTTCGCCCACGCAGACTTTCATCCCCTGATTTACCCCCTTAGGGGTGGAATTTCAAAAATTCCTTTCTAAGTGCTCACTTACGTTATATAAAGAACCTCTTACGTTATATATAGTAAAGAAATCTCTGAATTGGAAAATTGGGTATTTGTATAATTTTTAACGCGTGGGTAGAAAGAATGAACCGCATCTGAATCATAATTTTCTAAGTTGGTGATATTATTATTCTCTTTATTAAACTTATTATATAACACATTATTTACATTTTTAAATATACATATAAAAACAAATACATTTAAAAATATAAAAAATAGTAGACCACCGACTTCGGGTACAGGGACCAAGAAACCGGTGGTTAGGGCTCCAGAGATAGGAACCTCCTCACAATTCGAGCCGTGTCAAGGAGGACTGCCTTCTGCATCAGACCCTTGATCCAGCCCCCTAACGTGAGCCTCTTAAGATGTTGGTCGAGGCTCTTGGCTATCAATCCGTGAGCAGATACGACTAGCGGAACAATGATCACCGAATCCACATTCCACATATCGACAATCTCGTGAGATAAATCCAAATATTTTATTTGTTTTTCTTTTATACGTTCACGAGATTCTCGTCATGAGGAACGGCGATATCGATAATCATTGCGCGGCGCTCTAATCGATCTATCACCACAATATCAGGCTTATTGGCAACAATAGTCCTGTCTGTGATAACAGATCGATCCCAATATAATGTAGCACGACCATTCTCGAGAACTGGGTCGGGCACATACCTGTAATATGGCACCTCTGAACTCACAAGTTTGTATTTCAGGGCAAGTTGCTGATGTACGATCCTGGCTACTTGGTTGTGCCTGTGCAAATATTCGCCGTTACAAGCCGAGAACAACCAGAAATAATATGCCTAATAGATTCCAGGACGGTGACAAGCCCGACAGATGTCGACCGTACCATCCTTCAGGATATATTTCCGATAGTTATTCGTCATGATAACTTCATCCATAATCGCACAGACAAAACCTTCGGTTTCTCCGAAGAGATCACCATACCGTAGCCAGGACGTAGATGCTTTAAAATCTATATCAGGCCCATTTAGGGCCCGATAAAATCGACCATGAAGTTCTTTGCCCTTCCATACCTCCTTGCGATCATCAGTACCAAGTACTACAGGTTTGCGCCAATTCTCTTTAGCCAAAGCGAGCGGAGTCAGTCCGGTATCCACTGCAACTACATTGCGATGCACGCCCACATCAGTATGGAGAAAATATTATCTAAGATTGTATATCTCGCGATTGTGTAGGGTCTTGATATTTAATAGACCACGACCCCCAAACTTTCGCGGGATATACAACCTCATAACCGATGAACGTGGGTGATGCATTCGGAATGCAGTCAGCAGTGTACGGACTCTCCTGTCAAGGGCATCTAATGCAGTCTGAGTCCATCTAAGTAGACCAAAGGAATACATCAGAACCGGCATGACCCAACTATTGTAGGCCCGCACTTTGTTACCGCCTGATAAAAGACTTTTAAGTACTTTTTTCAGACGGCCAAAGAAACGTTCCCGCAACGTTTGTTTCACGACTAAGGCAAGTAAATTTGACACACATATGTAATGAAGTATAATAAATAAATAATAATAATATTTGTCGGATTACGAGGTACTCGCTTGTAAAAAAATCAGAACTATTGGGGGTCTCAGGCGGATTATACGAGTAGAGTTACTCGTATAATCCGACAAATTCGGTAGTTCGACACTGCCCTGTCTACTGTATTTTGTAAATTTTTGAGATTAAGGCCGACACACACGTTCAAGTATACTTGCGCAAGTCCGTCTGTCTGTCGTCGCACGTCGTGCGTGACAGAGACAGACAGACAAAACAGTCTGGCTTTGCGAAAGGATACTTGAACGTGTATGGCGGCCTTTAGGACATTTCCAAGAACATATTAATAACTAGCTGTCCCATGCAACCTCGTTTGCGTCTCCTATTGCCCGTAGCGTGATAATTTTCCCCCGTTTTTGAAACATTTTTCATTGCTACTCCGCTCCTATTGGTCGTAGCGTGATGATATGTAGCCTATAGCCTTCCTCGATAAATGTACTATCCCACACTGAAAGAATTTTTCAAATCAGACCAGCGGTTCCTGAGATTAGCGTGTTCAAACAAAAAAACAAACTCTTCAGCTTTATTTATTAGTATAGATATCTTGACACATCGCACACCAGGCCGTTTGATCCCAAATTAAACAGAACCTGTATAGTGCAGGCGCTGCTTACAAACCACACTGCCAAAAAACATACTTAATTATTTCTAAATACATAATTCAACTCTAGAATTATAGAGCTAAAGAGTGAAAGATTTTTTGTGTTAGATAGCTCAGTTATTGAGGAAGGCTATAGTTATATAATATATATAGTTATTTTCACGCTACAACCAAACGAAGTGCAGTATCAATAAAAAATGTTGCAAAAAGGGAGAAAATTATTCCTGTGTAGAGCTTTCATTGTGTGCATTGCGTGCAATGCATCAAAACGACTAGAGTGTCACAAAATCAATGTATGAAAAACTTTTTATAAAAAAAAAAACCGACTTCCAAAAAACATCCAACGAAAACTCTCTGTCAAAAAACACTTAAAAGCGTAAAATAAACTGGTTCTTCATAAATTTCCTATACCTAATTCTTTATTCATTTAAATAGTAGTATTATAATGTGTGCTAGGTACCTAAAATCTGTTTGAAGTCGGTGCCAAGTGACTATCGCTTAGACTTTTGTAATTGTTCGTTTGTATTCTTTTTGGCTTAGCACCGACTTCAAACAGGTTTTAGGTACCTAGCACACATTATAATACTACTATTTAAATGAATAAAGAATTAGGTATAGGAAATTTATGAAGAACCAGTTTATTTTACGCTTATAAGTGTTTTTTGACAGAGAGTTTTCGTTGGATGTTTTTTAGAAGTCGGTTTTTTTTTTTATAAAAAGTTTTTATTTTACAGTTTTTAGTGCAAACAATCATAGGTAAGTAGTAAGTTGAACTATTTCATCATCAAGAATACAAATTAAGGTACGTGTAATATTAAAATCATCCTCTAATCCCTAACTGTTGAAGAGTTTAACCTTCTATCATCAGCTCACCTAAATAGCTTGAAAGTATACGACTGAAGGTCTTTAGATACGCATGAAATTGAAAGAATTATTCTCCAACTCCTAACCGTTAAGGAGTTGTACCTTACATCATCAGCTCATCATCATAAAATGATGACTACCAGACGCAAATACCGGTGTAACTTCAGAAAATATACGAAAAACACAGTATGTGCCTATAAAAAATTAGGGTTTCCCTCGATTTGCCTGGGATCCCATCATCAGATCCTGATGTGCTGACAATGGGACCACCTCGGAAGCATACCCTGTCGAATATAAAAAAAAGTTTTCAAAATCGGTCTACAACTGACGGAGTAATCGGTGAACATATATAAAAAAAAAAAATACATACAGTGGAACATAGAACCTCCTCCTTTTTGGAAGTCGGTTAAAAAATTGTTCCCCTTTAAAAGATCAAACAAAAGACCTCAACAGCCAACTTTAAGAGATTTACACAATACCGTTTCTTATGATAAACTAAGTTGTTAATGCTGCTATAAGGTTTTGATTTGTTAATTAATTGAACTTCCAACAGTCCGAACAAGTGCAACTACAAGCAATAAACCATAAGAAGAGACTCACCATGCACAATGCCATAGACTTCAGCATGGGACATGTACTAGGGATAGATGAAGACAATGTCGGTGTAGAGCCTCTGAAGTGTGAAGTGAAAGATGAACCAAACGAGGGTGAAGGTAATATTGCAAATTTAAGTATTTGTTGTCTTTACGTGACACAAACATGAAGGAGATCAAAGTCTCAGATGTCTCAAATCTGTACATGCATTGTAACAAATATTCACGTATAGAACTTGATGTTGTTTACAGATGTCAGTGAGGATGTTCTGGAAAGCAGTGTCTCTGGGGACGTACCATCTGCAGACTCACGCGACGATTTTCTAAATACTGTGAAGGTTGAACAGATCGGACACAGGACAAGTATGTATACTGCGTGTGTTTATATTTCAAATATATTTTACTAGCGACCCGCCCCGGCTTCGCGCGGGTGGAGTTTGGATGCCCCCGCCGCGTCGACGACACGATTCGTGCATTTTAAATCTGTAATATCTTCGAATATATTCATTTAAATTAGATACAGTAAAGAGCCATTTTCATCTATATTAAATGCACAATGTATTTAATTTACTTAATTGTATAAAGATTCATTCTGTATTGCTTAAAATCACTTCGTAAATAAGCCATTATTTCTCGTAAAAAGAAAGGAATAAAAAATGGTTGTTGTGGGTTATCCCTAAGAGATAGACATATACCGTCGCGGACTTTTTTGTAGTACTTTTTAAGGTGTACAATACTGTAGTACATTAATTTGATCTATCTCGTAGGGTGCAACCAGCGTTTGCAATGTAAGCGCAAAAAAATGTGTTTATTTGCTACATCACATTAGAAACCTCGAAAATTAACAGTGTTCCCATACTATATTATGCATTTATTATACATAAAAACCTTCCTCTTGAATCACTCTATCTATTAAAGATACCCGCATCTAAATCCGTTGCGTAGTTTTAAAGATTTAAGCAAACAAAGGGACATAGGGACAGAAAAAGCGACTTTGTTTTATACTATGTAGTGAAGCGCAAAAAAAAATATTATTACAGATTATTTGCTACATCACATTAAAAACCTCGAAAATTAACAGTGTTTCCATACTATATTTTGCATTTATTATGCATAAAAACCTTCTTGAATCACTCTATCTATTAAAAAAAACCGCATCAAAATCCGTTGCGTAGTTTTGAAGATTTAAGCAAACATAGGGACGTAGGGATATAGGGACAGAGAAAGCGACTTTGTTTCATACTATGTAGTGATAATCGGGCATATGATATGACACAACGCCATCTCACGTCCAACCGCGTGGAGGCTCTCAGGACGGCATGAGGCTCCAGTAAGCGCGCATCCACCGCCCGGTTCGTCAGCGGTGGTCCGAGTGGGAGTTGTCCTCCCGGCCTCTCTTCGCTGCCTCCTTCTGCGAAATGGCTTCTTCGCAGAAGGTTGTGACCACGGTAAAACAGCTGTCGCTACCGGTCATGGAGCGCATGACGGTCGGTAGCGAGAGATCTCCTCCGATGACTGCAGTGAGGGCACGACGCTGCGACGCCCAGGCGGGGCAAACCGCCACAGTGTGTGCTCGGCCGAGTCCTCACTGCGGTCGCAGTGGTGGCGGGCTTGCTAGCCATCGGCTCGCGTGAACAAGTTTGAACTCAGGCGTCTTACAAAGTCATCCAGGCTCAGCGACTGCTGTGCACGTAGCCGGCGGCGTTTCGTCTCGGAAACGTGCGCGAACCAGGCCGGGGCACCATAAGTTAGGCGGGTGCGAATGTACGCCTTGTACACACCGAGTATTGCGCGGAGCGGCAATCGGTACGATAGAACGGGCCTCAGAAGGGAACGCGCGGCACGAACCTGTGCAACGACGTTGTTCAGGTAGGGCTTTATGGAGAGGATGCGGTCGATGGTCACGCCAAGGTATTTCACCGTTGCGGACCACTCGATATTCTGCCCCATGAGCTTCAGTTGTGTCAGTGTCACACTTCCTATGGAGATAGCCTGAGTCACGTTGACGGTCAGTCTCCAGTCCTTCAGCCAGCTGGGAAGTACGTCAAATGTGTGCTGCATCTTGGTAGCTGTGTTGGCGCCATTTATCGACAACGCCATGTAGGCCGCGTCATCGGCGTACAGCGCGAGTTTTATGCCTTCGGTGACGGGGATGTCAATTAGATATGTCGTGAAAATTGTCTCGAATGTAATCACTAATAGCAAAGACATATTTTTCACTGTTGATCAGAAGACATATCTGACGTCACGTACAAACGTACTCTACCATGATAGCACGATTTAAACTTGTATTAAAAATGAAAACCAAATACTCACTGTGATATTGAAATGAATATATATTATTTAAAGCTCACGGTGGACGTGTGTAAATAAAAACCGAAAAAAACAATAAAAAAGGAAATCTCACGCGGTTTTAGTTTTCAACCCTATTCTTATCAAAAACGTACATGGTAAACAATATAATTGTTAAATCACACCAGCAATTGATAAGACATACATCGTATGCAGATTAGACTGTTTACTTTTAAGTTTTTGCGTCATGTCGAATTTTCAACCGACTTCAAAAAGGAGGAGGTTCTCAATTCGACTGTATTTTTTTTTTAAGTTTGTTACCTCATAACTTTGGACTGGGTGAACCGATTTTAATGATTCTTTTTTATTTGAAAGCTGGTGGTCCCGAATGGTCCCATTTAAATTTGGTCCAGATTGAAGTCGGTTTTTTTTTTTGTTAAAACTTGTAATTATGTTAAAAAAAACTTACGCAACGAAACCGCAAACAATTTTTTTTCTTAAAAGAATATAAAATTATCTATTTAATAAAATTAATTGTAGACTGGCCGCAAATAGCGCTAACATTCAAACCTTCAACTGTAAGTAAGATAAACGCAAAATCGATGTTCTCATTTATGACCATTCTGTACCTATATAGTTACAAATATATCCTTAACAAGAATTTTAAAAGGAAGTAGTTAATACGACGTCATGGGCTTGAATAAACCAGGTATACTTGAGAATGTTATAAATGAAATTTTAAGGTTAAATGTAAATATAATGGGACTTAGTGAGACAAAATTAGCCGACAATGGTAGTATTGATAAGGATGACGCCACACTTTTCTATACGGGAAACCCATCACACTTAAAATCAAACCATCATGGAGTTGGAATCTTGGTGAGCAAGGAGCTTAGGTAGTATGTCACTAATGTCATTCACTTTTCTAATAGATCTATGATGATTAAAATTAACGCTCAGCCATTCAACCTCAATATAATACAGGTATACGCGCCCACGGGTGATAGTGACGACCAAGAAGTGGAAGAGTTTTATGAAGGAAGAAAATAAGCTGTTAAAATCGGTAAATTCACAAGATAATAATATTATAATGGGGGATTTAAATGCAAAGGTGGGAAATGGAGAGGAAGGAAGAATAGTGGGAAAATTTGGTTTAGGGAATAGAAACGTAAGAGGGGACAGACTTGTAGAGTTCTGTACTGAGAACAGTCTGGTTATCGCAAATACATGGTTTCAACATCCTGCGAGACGACTCTATACCTGGCGATCACCTGCTGATAAACCATCACATATTGTAAGAAACCAGATTGACTTCATTATGATTCTGGAGAGATTTAGAAATGCTATAATTCAAGCTAAAACATACCCTGGTACGGATATAAAATCGGACCACAACCCTGTTTGTGCAAAGATGCTTATTAAGTTAAAGAAATTAATTCCTAGATCAAATGTAAGAAAAATAAATTTAAATTACCTTAAAGATGACAGTTAAAACAGCAGTGAGTGTCAAGCTCAATAACTGCATTCAACCTATATGTAAGGAAGGAAGGGATGCCTTAAATACATATAATATTCTTACGACTAAAATTAAAAATATAATATTGGAGGAATTGACAAGTAAAAGAAGAAAAAATAAACAAGAGTGGATGACCGACGAAATATTGAAATTAATGGATGAGCGAAGGACATATAAATTTTCTAATGAAAATAAATATATGAAATAGACTTAAATATCAATAATTAAATTTAAATTGCACAAGAGAGGTGGTTAATTGAAAAATGTCAAGAAATTGAAATAATACAACAGAAACATGACAGCTTTAGTCTGCATAAAAAGGTTAAAGAATTTACAAACATTTATAAGAAAAGCCCTAGGAGCATACTTTTGAATAAAGAAGGGAACATTGTTGTTGACAGTCATGAAGCTTGCGAGGTATGGGAGGAATACATTCGGAACCTGTTCAAAGACGATAGACAACATCCGCCGTCTCTAAGCAAACACAATTTAGAAAGTCCGACCATACTGAAATCAGAGTTTATGTCAGCTCTTCAGCATATGAAGAACGGGAAGGCAATGGGACCCGATTGAATTGTTGTGGAAGTATTAAAGCTTGTACATGATTATAATATGGATGAGTTGGTTTCTCTTTTTAACATATTTTATAAATCTGACAATGTGCTTCCTGAAGACTGGCTCTTGTCACTATTCTTACCATTACCAAAGAAGTCAAATGCGAAAAACTGTGGTGAACATAGGATGATCAGCGTTATGAGTCATTTCCTGAAGATATTTCTGAAAATCATTCATACAAGAATTTATAGGAAAATTGAGGAAAACATAAGCGAAACACAATTTGGTTTTAGAGCAGGTTTAGGTACTAGAGATGCTTTAGTGGCTGTTCAAGTTTTGGTTCAAAGATTTCTTGATGTTAACATGGATATTCATATGTGTTTTATAGATTTTGAAAAAGCGTTTGATTATGTCAAACATGCTAAATTGATTGAGATATTAAAAACAATTACAGTAGATAAAGATGACATCAAGTTTATTGAAAATGTTGGATTTCGAACGTCATTATAATGGCAACATTTTGATTGTCACTTTTTTTCGTGTTTGACGTTTTGTCGTTTGAGGTTAATATAAAGGACTTGAAAGACGACAGAAAATTTATATTGGAAACAGGGCGCTAAAGTCAAAATTGAAAAAGGAGTTAGACAGGGGTGTATTCTTTCACCTTGTCTATTTAACTTATACTCCGAAATGATTTTTAGAAGTGCCTTTTATGAAGTGGAACTTGGAATCCGTGTGAATGGTAAATTAATACAGAACATCAGATATGCCGATGATACCGTCTTGATGGCTGCCACACCTGAGGACCTTCAAATAATGCTACAAAAATTAAATGACCAACTTACAGACTATGGACTTAAAATAAATATTGATAAAACTAAATATATGATTGTTAGTATAACACCAAATTTAGAACCGCAAACAGCAATATCCTTAGAAAATATTACAATTGAAAAAGTTAATAGTTATAAATACCTGGGTTCTTGGCTTAATGAAGATTGGGAATCAGAAAAAGAGATCCGGGCAAGAATTGAAATAGCCAGAAACACCTTTCAGAAAATGAATAAATTACTAACTAATAGGAAACTCAATTTGAAATTAAGATGGAGGTTGGTGAAATGCTATGTTCTTCCAATCTTGCTTTATGGATCAGAAAGCTAGACTCTAAAGCAAACATTGCTTGAGAAACTCAGGGCCTTTGAGATGTGGATGTACCGCAGAATGCTGAAAATCAAGTGGACTGACAAAGTGTCAAACGTAGAAGTGCTAGAAATTATGGATAAGGATTTAGAGGTGGTAGAAACAATTAAGAAAAGAAAAAGCGGCGTATTTTGGGCATATATATATAGAAGTAATAAATATGACTTCATAAGGCTGATAATTGATGGGAAGTTTAAGGGTAAGCGCAGTAGAGGTAGAAGGCGAACATCATGGACGAGAAATATAAGAGACTGGTTGGATGTGGAAAGCACAGATGCGCTAATTCGCATGACTGAAAACAGGGAGACGTACAGAAATATGGTCGCTGACCTCCGGGGTGGAGATGGCACTTAGAGAAGAAGAAGAAGATAATATGACCTTTCTAATATGGTATAACACTGTAAAGGACGGTGCTCCATAGGTGAAGATTGTATGAAAGAAGACGACTTTTGAATGGACTGTATTTCATTAGCTGGTTTTACAGTAAAAGATCTCTAGAAGACAACTAGCAAGGTTAACAAAACAATTTGTAGTATCTTTATAATTATTAAGAAGTTGTAGGTTTGAATCACTCGGCGATGTTCGTGATTACTCGTGTCTCGGTCGCCCCGCTCGCACCGCTGGCCGCGCTATTTTATGTTCTGTCCATGTTCTCCCGGCGTTGAAGCAGGCATGTCTTCAAGATTATTGACTGAAAGTGGGCAGATAGAATTGTAGGAGCGACGAATGTTGCCTTCAATAGTTTTGATGTCGGCGACTCTAGCTATGCCGTCTCTACCAGGGATAATGTTTGTGATACGACCAAGTAGCCAACGAAGAGGTGGTAGATTCTTGTCACGAATCAAAATTAAGTCACTTTCTTTGAGTTCATTATGTGATGAGAACCATTTAGTTTTCTTCTGTAAGTATGTTACGTATTCCTGAGAGAAACGATTCCAGAAATGTTGCTTCAAAAACTCTATGCGCTTGAAGCGTTCAAGGCTGGTAATATTCTCCGTGCATATATCTGAATGAGGTAGAGCCGTGAGAGATCTTCCTACAAGGAAATGAGAAGGAGTTAATGGGGAAAGGTCTGCAGGATCGTCGGATAGTGGGGTAAGTGGCCGAGAATTTAATATTGCTTCGACCTTACATAAGCAAGTAGCCATTTCTTCGAATGTTAGGTGTGATAACCCTAAGATGCGACGCAAATAACTAACAAACAACTAAAAAAGTAACTTTGATAATTCGTTAAAAGTACCAACAAAAGTGGTACCGTTGTCAGAGAAAATGGTGTCTGGACAAGCCCTCCTAGAAATAAATCGATTAAGAGCAGCGATGAATGCTTCTTTCGAGAGATCCGAGACAAGTTTCAAATGAACTGCCTTAGTTGCAAGGCACACGAAAATGCAAATATAATCCTTTACTGTTCGGCTGCCTCTACCTTTGCGGTTAAGTATCAGTATTGGACCTGCATAGTCCAATCCAGTTTGTAAGAAAGGGAATTCTAAGTGAACTCGTTGTGGAGGTAAGTTCCCCATGACTGGTTGAACTCTTTCAGCTTTAAATCGGCTGCATGTGACGCAAGACCGAGTAACCTTTTTTGCTAGATTACAACCGCCTAGAACCCAATACCTAAGTCCAATTGAAGCTAAAAGTAATTGAGGTCCAGCATGACCTAAAGTTTTATGAAAATATGTAAAAATAATAATAATAACATTTATTTACTCAAATACATGGTACAGCTTACAATCTAAATGTGGTAACAATAATTGATAGACAAATAGAAATTGAGTGAAACGACGGTGTCTGAGCTAGTAAGAAACTGTGTGACAGACACCGACGCCATACCCCATTATAGGTTGAGCCTTTAGATTTGGAGTTACATGGTGTTTGACAATGTTATTTCAATAACACTTATATAAAAGGAAAAGTAACATAATGCAAAAATAAATCAATGAAATGTGTGTGTGTGTGTCTGCGTGTGTGTGTGACAAGAAGGTTTATGTATAATGCGTGAAAGGATTAGATTGTGACAGGAAACAAAAGCAACACATAGTTTAACATTTTTATACACATTGAATAGCTACAGTCCACCCTCAAGTAGTCTTTCGGTCTCATCGTAAGTAAGTAGCTGAAGGCCCTCCAATAGCACCTTTTTGCATTTATGTTTGGGTAGAGAGTATATTTGTAGTTTTTTATTTAGTTTGTTGTATACAACAAACTAAATGCGACAGCTGAGAGTTTGATAGTGTCGGCCCGCCAAGGCAGTTTTAATTCTAGGCGCAGAACAAATATGAGTTCTGCGAAACATATAAGAGTGACGAGTGTTTACGCATGACAATGTGAAGTAGAAAGAGCTGCCTCACGGTTAGCGCTTTGATCTCCTTGTATAGCTGTGTGGTGGGATGGGACTAATCCCGCCCAAACGCCCACCACCGTAACTCCTGTACACCAGGATCAACAGCGGTGACCCACGAACACACCGAGTTATGACACTCGGGAAGTCCCAGGAAAAATTAAACTGTCTTGGAACCCGCAACGAAATTAATCAGAAGAAAACTGGAGGAGTTGGAAATATAATAAGTCCACTTCCCTCCTTAGCAAAGCGGGAGACAATATGAAGTCAAAATAGGCAGACGCCTTTTTCAAACCGGGAGGCACCACGGATAAAATATTATGGGTCCTAAGTGAGCTATATTTGATTTCTATAGTATGTATGGCAGAATCGCTTAAACGCACGGAAATTCACCGCAGTTGACACAAGATCCCCATAATATACTACCCTAGACGTCATTTGTAAGCTATTTAGCATCATATTACGTTCATTCAATCTTATTCCGCATAACTAAGTGGACGTGTGTTTTGTTAACAATGAATAATTATTGAAATAAATAATATCACAATTTTATTTACCGCCGCAAGCAGAAACGCAAAGTGGGTCATCGTCGAGTATAATACAACTTGCTTAAGAATATTATCAAGTGCGTGTTACAATGAGCTAAATTGAGTACTGTTAATTAAACCAGTGATTAATTTGTGTAGCAATGTCCCACGCAGGACCTAGCCCAGCATTTGACCGTAGTCGAATTATACGACGAACCCCTCCACCATCGCCATCGCAACAATCAGACCCGATAGACCAACAACCGCCAACACCCATGGAAGATGATCTTGTCAGTGATCTGTTACCTACGACGGAACTCCAAAGGTGGGCCGCTAGCTTTGATACCATCATGAAAGAAGTGTGTACTATAGTTGCAGATGGAAAAATGAACACGGACCAAAAGCTACGTGTCGCTACCCTTTGTCGCAAGGCCATATCTGGAACGTCACAAATGGCGATATTGTACCAGTCCTTAAAACAAAAAACAATCCAGGCGTATACAACTATCCAGCACTTACAGGCCCAACAGGATGTAGCTAGTAGTCTTAAAAGCTTTAAAGAGGTCGTCGAGAATACACTTAAACCAGGAGAAACAAGTACTTTTGCTGACATGGTCAAAAAAAGTGCCGACAATTTCGTTCGTCCATCCAATCTGAGCTCAATCGCCATCTACCCCAGCAATAAGACACAATCGAGTGATGAGACCAAGACCCTAGTACAAAAAATCATTTCGCCAGGTGAACTTAAACTTCATGTACGAGGCCTAAGAAAGGTGAGAAATGGAGGTGTTGTAATCAGCACAGAAGATAAAGGAGACGTTGAAAAACTTAAGAAATTGGACAAACTAGTCTCCTCGGGCCTGACGATTGAAGAACCGACTAAGCGCCGCCCAAGGATAACCATTGTTGGCGTTCCCCTAGCCCTTCCGGAAGAAGAAGTATATAACTGCATTTACGAACAAAATATCGCAGATGTTCCCTACCTCTACGCGAGAGTCCTTCTTGGCAGCCATTAAGCTAAGCCACAAGTCGGGTAAAAGAAACCCCTCAACGTGCAATTACGTTTTAGAAGTTCCTGCAGGCATCAGAAAGGCACTCATAAACCAAGGTCGAATTTTTATACAATGGACCTCATGCCCAGTCAGGGATTTCACGATTGTCACGAGGTGTTTTAACTGCCAACAGTTGGGGCACTCAGCCAAACACTGTCGGGAAACCAGCCCTACGTGTGGCCACTGCGGTGAACCTGGACATGCGTTCAAGGAATGCGTCAACAAATCTGCGGCCCCAAATTGTGCAACATGCAAGAGCTTCAAGAAGAAATGTGACCACGAAACGGGAGATGTAAGTTGCCCAGCACGTAAGTTTGCCGAGGACAGATACATTAACTCGATAGATTATGAGGGCGCCTAAGAGCGCTACCTATAAGTTATATATTAAGGCACTACTTAAGTTACTTATATTTATTTTAACTATGATTAATGAATTACTTTATAGTATAGATAATTTCTCAGTGTCTGAATCAAAAATTTGTGAGATAGAGGAGTGTAAAAAGTTAATAACCACTGACAACAAAACATTGACCATACTTACTCAAAACATCCGCAGCATAAACCGTAATATGAGCGGGTTTGAGGTCCTGTTGCGGAGGCTTGACATGAGCTGTGATATAATTGTATTAACAGAATGTTGGCTTTCAAACCAGACCACATACATACCATCTTTAAACGGGTACACTTCTCACAAAACGGATATAAACATTAACAAAAACGACGGACTAGTTATCTATACAAAAAATAATTTAAAAATTAAAGTAGAAGAACTGATACTGTTAGATAGTAATTTTTTAGCACTCACAATTAACTCCGACAGTGATTTCGGCTATGTACAGACCCCCATCCCAAAATATCGATACCTTTTTAGACTCCCTCGACTCAAATTTGAACAAATATACATCATACAACACAGTTATTCTTACAGGTGATATAAATATCAATATTGCATCGAAACTAGCTAACACTCATACTCAGAAATACCTAAACATTTGTGCTTATCATGGGCTTCTACCCGCACATTACTTCCCTACTCACCAAAGTGGCTCATGCTTAGATCATTTTATCATAAAGGCAAATATACCATGTACAACATTAGTTACTAATACCAGTCTCACAGACCATCAGGCGATATTTTTATCACTACAATTATATGTACCAAGAAAAAACTGCACACGTACGTACAAAAGAATTAATATAAACAACCTCGAAAGCGATTTAAGCAAAATTAATTTCGACCCACTTTACTCCTCACACGATGCAGATTTTTCGTTAAATTACTTCATAAGTTGTTTACAATATGCAATAGCACATAATACTAGTATAACAAACGTACCCTCTAGATTCAAAAGTATTAAACCATGGATCACACCAGGCCTCGTTTGTTGTATAAGACACAGAGATAAATTGCACTTAAAAGCGAAATTAGCACCCGATAACCAGACACTTTCCATTATTTACAAAAGATACCGCAACTTATGCAATAAACTGTTAAAGAACCTTAAAATTCAGCAGGAACAAAGTGAACTGCAGAAAGCAGGAAAATATACCAAATTACTTTGGAAATGTATTAAAAATAACATTTTGAAATCCAAAACTACCGAACCCCCACTCGACTTATTGTCAAGAGAAACAAACTCATCCAATGCGTTAAATAAAATAAACTCATACTTCGTCAACGTCGATAAAACATTGGCTGAAACACATTTGAACTCAAGAATTTCCTCCCATCACCCAAGTACGAATTTACATTCTAAACTACATTCATTTGTGTTATTAGATACAGATGTTGACGAAATATTAAGAACTATAAACGAGTTAAAGGAAGACTGTGCAGTTGGGTACGACAATATAAGTAATAGTATATTTAAACGATTTAGACACATACTTGCCCCCCATTGACAGATATCTTTTAATAGGGAATATGCATAAAATTTTTATTTGTCTCAAACCTTTTTTTCTAGTTTCTTAATTGTCTTTACAATATACCTAAATGGTATTTTTTTATTTAGTGATTATTTAAACCCAGAAAATATTAAATAAAAAGTGAAAATTAAGGGAGGGATATTCAAACCTGCAAAACGCGTCCTATTGGTCGAAACGAAATGTGACGTCGATTGTTACATTATCGAAATTAACGGCGTCGAAATTCCTACTGTGTTAGTAGTGTTTGTGAGAAAAAATGACTTCTTCCATGATTTTTATAGCAATTAGCAATCAAAACTGTAAATAGGTATAAAATAACTGAAACACTCAATAGTAAACAAACACGAAATCACAATGACGTCATATGTTATGTCAATAGCGCGCGAAAAATGGCGGCGTTTGAATAGTTCAAATTTAGTCGGTTTTTTAAATTTCACTTTGAAAATTAGTTTGACTATTTTGAAACCTATTTATATTTTTTCTATGTTATGGAGACTTATATGATCAGATTAAGAAATAAAAAAAAGACATGCATATTCCCTATTATGTCTATCAAAAGGAATGTTTCCGAAAATGCTTAAAAAAGCTGTTATCACGCCGGTTTACAAAATAGGAGACAAATGTTGTATTAGTAATTATAGACCTATTTCAGTCCTCTCAGGCCTATCTAAAATATTAGAAAAAATCATAAATTCCAGGTTGATAAAATATCTTGAAGTCAACAATTTGATTTCTGATAACCAGTTTGGTTTTAGGTCAAACAGATCCACTGATAACGCAGTGCATCGAGTAACTAATTATATCGTTGATAATCTGGACAATAATTTGCACTCTGTAGGTATTTTCCTTGACCTTGCCAAGGCATATGATACCATTTCCCGTACAGTGCTACTGCGCAAACTGGAAAAACTTGGAATAAGGGGAACGCAGTTGGCCCTTTTTGAAGACTATCTCAGAGACCGACAACAATGTGTAAAAATTGGACCATACCCTAGTTCTTACCAAAAAAATAATGATTACGCTATTCCTCAAGGAAGTGTATTAGGATGTACCTTATTCCTGGTTTATATTAATGATCTGTGCAGCTTAAAACTAGAAAATATATCATTGTAACATATGCGGACGACACGGCTATAGTATTTTCAGCCAAATCGCGCGCTCAATTATATAATCACGAACAAGAAGGGCTTAACATAGTTACTAACTAGTTTCATAAAAATTTACTAACATTGAACTCTGACAAAACAAAATACATTGTATTTACGATGAGTAACATTAACACCCCGACACCTGACCTTGACATTTACGCTCATACTTGTGGTTCTAGTGCTAACAACGCATGCAACTGCCCTGCTTTGACAAAAACTGATTATGTGAAATATTTAGGCGTCACGATTGACACACATTTGAATTTCCGCAGGCACATCGAATTATTATGTACTAGAATTCGTAAATTAATGTTTATATTTAAGAACGTGAGAAATATCGCCGACTATGAGGTTGTAAAACTAGTTTATTTGGCTATGTGTCAATCCGTCCTTACATATTGCATATCATCGTGGGGTGGTGCTGCTAAAACAATTTTACTGCCGTTAGAACGTGCTCAGAGAGCTATTTTAAAAGTATCCACATTTCGCCCTTTTAGATTTCCTACACACCAGCTGTATTCCGAATGTAAAGTACTAACAGTTCGACAACTGTTTATCTTAAATACGATTCTAAAACTGCACAGAGAGCTTCAATACAACCCAACAACAACAGACAAAAGACGAAAAGACTTAGTCTGTGGAACCCCGCAGACGAGGCATGTTTATGTAGACAGATTTTACTTATTTTTAGGACCGTTTATATATAATAAACTAAATAAATTATTAAAGATAATATAGTGTTAATAATACAATATGCAAAAAAAGGGTATCAAAATATTTAGGTACATTAAGCTATTTAGACACTGAAAACATCTTAGCAATTTTAAAGTAGAATTGTAACATGTACGCTTAGTTATAACCTATGTTTTAAGAAAAATATATTTTATATTGAAAAAAAATTATTGTAATACCAGAAATTGCCTGAAACACAGGTCTTACCTAGATCAGGCAGATCACTAAAACAAAATGTTGATCTTACTTATTAATGAGTAATTTGATAGTTAGAAATAATAGATACTTAGCTCTAATCGTATAAGTACTTCAGAAGTTAAATTAAGTTTACTCTTAAGAAAAACACCCAAATCTTGTACATTGAATATGGAATAATTTTTTTATTTTTTTATTTTATTGTACCAAAGACTACATTCCCAGAGGATATGATGAGCCGACTGTTCACAGCTAGATTCAGATGTTGAGCATTGACATAATGGTGAATCGACTAATTTAAATGAGTATAAAAGTTTAAATGAGTTTGCTCTTAAAGTTACCGTGGCCTGTAAGAAATTGAGCGACACAGTGATCTACCTCGAGCCATGTCCTTGACAACCGTTCGCGAACAGATGGAAAGAACTAGTAGAGGTAGCGCCCCTTAGATGATTCGTCCCGTCGTTGCTGCCATTCATTCAAGAGGTCGTTATAGACATTGGATTGCTGTTGAAACAATCGTATGATTTTTCCGCGGTCTCGTATGCCCAAAAAATCGCATTCCATGTTTTGTAGTGTGGAATAGTACATGGCTGCACGTCTTTGCACCTCGAGATCGACCGGAAGAACACCTGCCAACACCGGTAAAGCCTCAGTGCTTACCGTCCTATATGCCTTGCACAAGAAAATCAATGCAGGTCGTTGGCCTTGTAACAGTTTGCGACGGACAGCACCTACAGTCGCCCTATCTGCCCATACAGGAGCACCATAGCAAATAGAACCCAAATAAGTAGCTCCATAAATGATCTTTAGTGTATTAAATGACAGACCCCATGTCGCAGTTGATATTCTCGTCAGTGCAAAGAAACTCTTTTTAGACTTTTCATTAACTGTTCTAATATTGGACCAGGAGCCAGTGACAGATTTTGATGACCAAGTCCCTCCCAATCCAAACTTCGAAAAAGGCATTAGGAATGTATATTATGAATACTCGTGACCGTCAGCTGTGACTCCGTCGGTGGGGCAGGCAGGCACCCTGCCAAGCAGGCAGAAAAAAATTTTTTTTTTCAGTCACTACCTCCCATTTCAAAATTTGTAGGAATATAGTTTACCTAATATCTTGCAGGAAAAATAAAGTCAGCTGGTCCTAACTCAGTGGATTATACGTCAGCTGGGCACTTGAACAGGACAAAAAAAATTTTTTTTCAATGATTTCCTCTGATCTAAAAATTTTTCTGGTGATAGTTCATATGCTATTACGAATAAAAAATTATGACAGCTTGTTCTATCCCAGTGGAATGTTTGTCAGCTGGCACCCTGAAAAGTGTAACGCAGCTGCATCCATCACCTAATGAATCCTATCAGCTGACGACTTTTCCCTTGACTTATAGTTAACTGATTATTTTCAAAATTTACTAGAGCATGTTGTCAATCCTCTTACAAATTTTCATTTGAGAGGACATCAAGTTTCTTAAGTTATTCTCTTTTTACAGATTGAAGCTAGAAACATAAGCCTTTTCTACATTGCAGCTAGATTGTGGATTAAAATTACTGAAGTATATGTATGTAGACGTGAGATTTCACAATTTAAGAACTATGCGGTTCACTTTTTCCAAACGTCAAATATTGAATAAGTATTATGCTTGGCAGGGTGCCACTGCCTGTCCCATCGACGAAGTCGCAGCTGACGGTCACGAGTATTCATAATATACATTCTTAATGCCTTTTACGAAGTTTGACTCAAGAGGAAATGATTGACCGAATTTGTACCTGGCTCCCGGGCCATATGTTCAATAAATAAAAAAATTCTTTCTAAAACCAATCCTAAATAACAAACCGTGGTTTTATTTTTAATAGTAACATTTTCAAATGTAATACACGGCGGTGATTTGAGGTTACCTTTCAGAAGTAGCTGGAAGGTTTTGTTTGATGCAAAAGTCAACCGATTACGCTCATCCCACCGAGATATTAAGTCCAAACATTCACCGGCCAGCCTCTCAAGCCCCGTTCTAGTATCCGACTCTATCAATAACAAACCGTCGTCCGCGTACGCATTCAGGGTACATCCGGACGGCACATGCATTGCCAGAAAATCGTCGAAGCCTATGTTCCACAAGTATGGACCTAGCACTGACCCTTGAGGACACCCCATCGTAAGCGCCTTCGACACAGAATGATGCCCAAGTCTCAATTTAGTAGTACCTTGTAAGAAGTACGAGGAGATAAGGGGAATAAATATTTTTAAAGCAACCTCTTAATTTTAACGCATTGTCAAAGGCGCCAGATAGATCTAAGAAGATTGAACTGAAGAAAACTTGACTCGGTGACAGTTTTCCTTACAGATATAACCGCATCAGTTGTCGATTTTCCCAACGTAAACCCGAATTGTCTATCATGAAATTTAACTCCACCCAGTAAAAGTCGTGGTACTACAAGACGCTCTGAAAGCTTTCCCAGCGATGGTAACAGTGTTATGGGTCTATAGGATTTAAGATCGTCCGGCGGCTTATCGCCGCTTTTTGGTATTATACGAATATTACCGCACCGTCAAACACTAGGAAATACTCCTTCCGCAATGCAACGTTTAAAAACTGTTAAAACCGTATCACCCGAAAGTTTACAAGCTTCTTTTATCATTTTGTTTGATATTTTATCGTCGCCCGAAGCCTTATTTAGTGGCAATGACCTAACAATACTGAGGAATTCGTCTGAAGATGGTAAGTCAGACATTGGAGACAATGGTGGTTCAATAGCCCACTGCCTAATTTGTCGGTGATAATCCGTGTCATCCTCCGGCCGATCGTCAGGCACAAGTGATTCTAAAAGATATTCTGTGGTTTGTTCTACTCCTGTAGTGTAACTATTATTAATTTTTAATGTTCTGTACGTATGCAAGGTCGATTGATCTATTTGCTTTAAATTCATGATACAAAGGTGACCAGGGGGACCCTCTCTATCGAGTTTATCAACATGTTTGCGTATTAAATTTCCCTTTGATTTCCCCACAGCAGCTCTATAATGAGACCTGGCAACTCTAAGAGCAATAAGAGCATTATTGTAAATACCTCCTGTTACGTTACGGTTTTTAATGTCATTTAGTTTTTTACGAGCTTTCCGATAGATTCTACGTAATTGGACTAATTTGTTATTCCACCAATCACATCTACGAGTGTTAGTGCTATCACTAACATTTTGTATCGGCCGTGGATCTATATCCACGGCCGATACAAACATCAGCACAATATGTGAAAGTATCTGATATATAATATGTTTGCGCTTTCCTCAGCGTATAGACCACTGCGACTGAAGTCTTTGGCATATACTTCAAAGAGTGAACCAAATAAAGCCCAATTTGCCACTTTAGTTTTATATCTAAAATTTTAAGGAGTTCTTTGTGGATATTGTGCAACCATTGGTATGAATTCGTACACGATTAAGCGGTGTTCACTACAGGATGCGTCCGGTAGGACACGCCATCCAGATATCGAGACGTCGCCGCGCGTAAGCGTCACGTCAATAGAAGACTTACCCATTGGGCTGCAAGAAGTTGGTGGTGCATCAGGGGTATTGTGGATAGTAAGATTCATTTCCGCAATAAAATCTTCAACCGCACAGCGATGAGCCATGTCAGTTGCACGCAATTTGCCATACCATAAAGTAGAAGAAGCATTGACATCAGCGCCAATGATAATTTTGTGTCCTATGAGGGACCGCAAAACGAAACGTAAATGATGTAGATGAGGATCAATAGGATGTGAAAATTGAAAATAACAGCTCACTACGTAAACCCTACAGGTAGAGGATGAGATCTCAGCAACGGCGCAGTGTGACGTCATAAGGTTACGCAAAGATGTTACCGTAAAATTAGAACTTGCAACATATATTCCAGCCCGCGACCGGCCGTCTAGTTCTACTACATTATTCCGCAATTGAGCGCTCTGATATTGCTCTTGTATAAGGACAATGTCTAACTTTTGTTTTAAAACTAAGCGATCTAATTCTGACGTGGCTATTTTATCATTATGAAGATTTAACTGGCCTGTTCACTCCTCCCATCAATGCTGTGATCACTCTGTTATACTTGAGATGTCTTAGGGCCCATAGATAGGACATTCAATCACTAACCTAATTCATTGGCGAGAAGAATAAACCACAGCGATTCACCGTGTTCTTAATCTAAACTAAAATCATCAAGCACTTACTGGAGTTGTGTGGCGTCCTGTTCTCGACGTCCCAAGAGATCTCTTGGGTAGGTGGGTAGGTTCTTCTCTGCGTCGTCACACAATCATAAACTCCTAAAGTGCTGTACAACTTCCAAGGTATTCGAATTACAACAAACTCGTATCAGCTATCACGGATATTCGAATTACAACTAACTCGCTTCAGCTATCGCGGAACGCGCCTACAAAACTCGCGAGTCCACGACCTGGACAATACAATTAGCTTACTATCAATTTTACGGTTTTCAATCAACAAATCGTCGGCCGTTTTCAACGCGCGTCTTTCAAGTCCTTTCATATTAACCTCAAATGTCAAAACGTCAAACACGAAAAAACTGACAATCAAAATGTTGCCATTATAATGCCGTTCGAAATCCAACATGGCCTATTGAGATATTATCCATTTTATTAAAAAGGTACTACAACTATTACTGTATAAGCTATTCAGTAATTAGTATTTAGGATAGCTGCTCTAATTTAAGTTTATATGTGGAGCAGTCTTGTGATCTACATCAATGGTCACATGGTTTTTTTTACCGGCTGCATTATGCGCATTTCGTTTTAAAATCTGGTGTGTCCTTATCCGGGCAAGCCCTTGTATCGTGGCTGGCCGCGCAATTAGCACAGGTAGGAGTTTTAATAGTACAAAATTTTTGAACATGACCGAATTGTTGACAGTTCAACAGACAGACAAAGCAACGAACTCCTTCTAAGTCGTCTATAAACCTACATGTGGCCCAGTCTATATATAATTTATCTTTTGTGCTAGCCAAGTGTTTCCTAACCACTGTCTCTAATTCTAAGCATATCCATTGACGTCCGTTTTCCAGTTTACGATGCCTGACAATTTTGGTTGTTTTTAAAAAGTCGCTTTCGCTTAATTTTAATTCGTCCTTGATATTCTGACGATATAAAACTGTTAGGAAGGTACGATCCTCCAAAGAACCGGGCACGTCTTTAACAATTATACGGGGCCTTCGGCCTTTCGGCTTTTCTAAGCGTAAGCCTACAGATTTAATGGCGTTTACTGATTCTAGTTTTTTAAGCTGCCTTTCATTTGTAACCCGCAACACGACGCCTGCCTTTGCGGTTTTTTTAAGCCTACAATTTGAAAACCTTCGTCGCTAGGTTTAATAGCCTTCATGAGAGCTTCTTTTGTAGCTGACGAAGTTGCATAGTCCGCTGAACGTTCCGTAGTAGGATACGCAATTACACACGGTCTAGATACGCGCGCCTCAGCGGACACCGGACACGGGGCTGATCCAGGTGGTAAGCGAAGCCTAAGCTTGTCCGCGTACGTCAAACCCGGCTGTTGAACCGCGACACCACCCACCTGGCGCTCGAGATTCGCTAATTTCGTTTCATTGCTAGCAGATTTAATTGCCAACAATGAGACGATACCGGTAATCCGCTGGGTTACGTCCATAATGGCGGTCCTATTCCCCACATTCATTCGCGTCCCCTGATCGTTTACCAATTCGTTAATTTTTGCCAAATATTCGGTTGCCTGAGATACCAACTCAAAATAATCATACTCCTCAGAACTATCACGACCACTAAGAGACGAAACACTCGCCCAAGTCCGAAGCCCTAATTCGTTCAGTTCTACTTTCCTTTGACGATAAATTTGATGGCGACATTCTACCAAACAATCCCTTTCCGGTTGGTGTTTGAAATTCATTTGTACCACCGGGATCCGGCAACTCGCCAACAACCGACATGGCCAAACAAAGGCACACCAGACAAAAGAAATATCAATAAAAAATAAACAACTTCAAAATCAAAAAAAAACGAAAAGAAAATTAATACAAACAAAATATTACTCCTACCTACCTTTAAGAATAAAATAAATTTATTTATTTATTTATTTATACATCATGCACATTTGGTGCATTGGCGGACTTAATGCCTACGGCATTTTCTACCAGTCAACCATTGGGTGTTACAGAGAAAACAGGAGGTAGGTGCGTTTTGGTTAAAAGTGTATAAGAGCAAAAACTAAACAATATATTGAACAGACATATAAACATATGACATACATAAACCTACACATATTATACACATAACCAAATAAATATACTTACTTATATAAATACATACATACGCATATAGTCATGAGAGAGTTGATTCTGCCAATTGTTTTATAAGGTATTGCTTTACTTTCGCCTTGAAAGTAAAGGTGTTTGTGGCCATCCTGATTTCGAGAGGGAGCTCATTCCATAGAAGAATGGACTGTACTACAAAGGAGGAGCCAACAAACTCAGACGTATGAGATGGACAGCGAAGAAGAAGGTTCTTAGATGACCGTAGGTTTCTGTCGTGATTGCTACACAAGAGTCGGAAGTAGGAGTTTAAATATGTTGGCGAAGATGGGTTATTCAAAATAGAGTATAAGACAGTGAGAGCACGTAGTTTACGACCTAGACGAATTGGTAGCCAGTTAAGCTGCGAGCGGAAAGAAGAAACGTGGTCATATTTGCGAAGGTTATAAACGAATCGAATGCAGTTATTAAGAAGACGGTTTAACTTATCGAGAAGATCTGCATTCAGGTCATAACAGCACACATCACCATAGTCGATTACAGGAAAGATAAGGGTTTGCACAAGCATAGTCTTGGTCTTTGGCGGTAGAAAATTTTTCAGGCGATATAGTACCCGAAGAGTACCAGTAACCTACTGGCACTGATTTGCAACTTGCTTACGCCAGTTTAATGTGCAATCGAGGTGTAAGCCGAGATCCTTCACGGATTGACAAATAGGTATGGGAATCCCATTAAAAGTTATGGCTGGAAGGTTCCGGTGTCCACTCTGCTCATTAATCGGTGACTTCCAACTATAATAGCTTGGCATTTTGTCGGGTTTACTGATAAGCCAAACCTATTAGACCACTCGTTGATTATTTCTAGATCTCTATTGATCATGTCTACTGCTAGCGGAATATCTTCGATCTTACTTTGGAAATAGAGCTGTAGGTCATCGGCATATAGATGATACGCACATTGAAGTTCCAGGGTTAGAAGATTAATATATACAGAGAATAATAAAGGAGAAAGAATACCGCCTTGAGGCACACCAGAGTCAAGATCACACCAGTCCGAAGAAGACTCGTCGACCCGAACAGTTAGACCATCTGATGGGAAAGGATAGATAAGAGGATATCGTGACTGACGTTATTGAATGCATTGGAGAAGTCGATCAGTGCCAAAACGGTGACCTTTGTGTCCTCCATACCCGCCCTAATGTCGCCAGTCACCTTGAGAAGAGCGGAGGTAGTGCTATGGCCAGGCCTGAATCCAGATTGTAACGGGCTCAACAGATTGTTTTTAAAGATGAATTCAGGAAACTGTTTAAGCACACAGGATTATAGGACCTTGGAGAGAAAAGGGAGAATAGATATTGGTCTGAAATGGTTGGGAAGTGTGGGATTTGCAATTTTGGGTAAAGGAATGACATGAGCCTAACGCCAAAGTGACGGGAAAGTTCCGGAATATATGTAGTAGTAGATTATGTGGGAGATTATAGGTAGAATTTGGTCAAGGATTGTTGTTATCATACGCTGGCTGATGGTATCACAACCAACCGCGTTAGATTTGAGAGCTAGGATTATCTTTTTGATCTCACTCGACGCAACCGGAGAAAATTTGAAAAAAAATATGTTGAGAACAATAAGACTCGCCAGGTGGTCAACAGTGCGGTTTCTGGTTTGGTGATCCAGGTGAATATAGGAGGAGAAATGACGATTTATGTCATCCAAACCAACCGCCCCTTGCATACCACCCGACTGCTTCCTACCAATACCCAGCTTTTTGAGAAATTTCCAAATATTGACTGGGGTTGAACGGGTGATGTTATCGAGAATGTGTCGGCGTTTCGCGTTGCGTATCATCTGATTGCACCGATTCCTCGCTGTTTTGTAAGAAGCGTGATTCTCCTCAGTGCGATCCCTCTTAAACCTACGAAAGGCCCCATCCCTTCGCCGCATAGCCTTAAGTACTTCTTTCGTCATCCAAGGGGCAGGTTGTCTCTTCAGTTTAATTTTTTTGATAGGTGCATGGACATCGTAAAGAGCAAGTATTAAATAATTGAAGTGTTTGACTTTCTCGTCCACACTTGTAGCCAACGTTACTGCATCCCAATTCAGGTTAGAGGCATCCCTATGTAGATTTTCAGCCTCCATACGAGCAAAACAGCGCATGTGCAAAATTCTAGATTGGAGTTTGGGAGGTTTAAGGATGTAGGAAAGGAAGATAAGGTCGTGATTGGAGAATGCCGGTGCTTCAAGTTGGCCGTGATTACGGACCAATGTTGGAGCTGATGTTAATATTAAATCCAACCAAGTGTCTACCCTTGAGCTGTTATGATGTGTTGGTTGTAAGGGTAAGATCTGCATTCCGGCTGACTCAACAATCTGGAGGAGTTTACAGGAACGTGAGGTGCGGTGAGTTAAGTCTGTGTTAAAATCTCCCATGATGACGTGGTGAGCGTATGTAGACCCTAAAGATTCCAGTACTGATTCCAGACTGGAGAAGTAATCTATCGAAGGAGGACAACACATACACAGCTGATAAACAGCACCCAGCACCATCTTGGCTCCTTTCACAGAGACTTCAAGAAACAAGAATTCTGCGGCGGAGCAAGGGGGGGAAGAAGCCAAGATTTTAAAAGGTACGGAGAACAGTGTATATAAATGGCAACTCCACCACCCCTCCTGTCGACTCGATCATTTCGAACAAGAATGTAATCTGTGAGAGGATAGTAAGTGGAAAGAAGATTAGGCTTAAGCCAAGTCTCCGAAATCAGGATGGCGTGTACGTTTGTGTTACTAAAAGATTCCGTCAAATCACCAAAGTGGCTAGGCAAACTCTGTGCATTTAGGTGACATACATTAAGCAAGTGCTTCGATTGGCTGCTGAATGTGGTCTGTAAGCGTTCACCTAATGTATCAGTTAGGGAGGCGTAACTGTCATCGTCAGAGGATAATGCAGACTCGGAGGCAGTATTATCAGAATCAGAATCGTATGGTATCATATGTTTAAAAAATAAATAGTACGATAGTATAAGATATATGTAAAAAAAAAAATATAAATGAAAATACAAGCAAAATATATATATAATATTTTAAATTAAGCAAACACTCACTTTATGGGCATGTCCCTCTGCACCACCCACCAGCCAACATCACACGTAGTCAAAACAAACATACAATGCTCAAAAAAAAAACAAAATAACAAAACGTGTAGACCAAAGTAATAATAGAAATAGCTGACACTAATATAGTTTTGTGAGCGCAGTTTTCACAAGATGTGGATCATGGACGCTTATGTTTACGTGTTTCCGAACGCAACTCGGTGTACCAAACGTCACTTTGAAAAATGTCAAATGTCAAAATCATAATGTTGACGAGTATGTAAACAAAGTTAATAAAATTAATGTGGGTAATGTTTATAAATAGGAACTTATAAATAATAACCAGCCAGAAAGAAATTAAAATATTGTTAACCTGAATCATTGAACGAGTTGCGCGCGGAAACACAAGTTAAACATCCCATCTTCGATTGAACCAGTTCGATGCCTGTAGTTATGTCTTGATCGAGGCATTCTTATGCGGCCCAGGCGAGATATTCTTCCTGGTCGCAGTACTGCCCTGCGACACTGTCCCATGGAGCACTTTTGGGTTCTTTGACATTAGGTCCGATAGACCTTCGGCAGTAGTGACTTTGACCCGCCTTCCTTCCGATATATTAATTATAATCGTGCCATCCTGTGTCCAGCATGCACGGGTACCAAAATGAACCCGGGCTTTGGCGAGTACAGTTTGCCGTGCTTTAGTGAGAAATTCACGTAATGAGAGTGTCGAGCCCTTAAGAGCAGTCTTAGACCTCCAGACGGATGACCTGAGGTCAGTGCTGTGAAACCTCACCAGGATGGGCCGGTGATGATCTGCATTGGGTGTCCCAAGCCTGTGGTAGACGGTGAAAGACTTCTGAGTGCAAGTAGGCAGGCATAATTTGTCTCTAAAAATACCCAGTATTGTTTTACTACAGTCTTCACCTTCAGACTCCACAACCCCCATGAATAACAGTGCTTGCGACGATGCCTTGTTTCTATGGTATCAATGGCTAGAGAACATTCATTTAACTGCTTGCTAGCAGTCCCAGCATACTAAACATGAGTTCCCTAAAGGTTCTAAATTCTTCTGCAACCTTAGCCACCGTATCCTTTGCGGGGCCCGCGCAGTGCAGTTGTGACTCCAGTTGTGCCATCCTCCTGGTGAAACAATCCTCCAGTGACTTTTGGGCAGTTACAATGCTCTCCAGTTGTGGCATTTTAGTGTAGTGTACAGCTGGCAGGTGGTGACTTTAAAAAGCTAAGATCCGCACATAAACTTTCACCAACACTAGGAGTGTAATTTCAAGGTATGAACAGTAGAACTGTAATGTTTTTTTAACTGAAATATAGTTAGTTTAAATTAAATTATAAATAAAAATATCTTAGGTTTATTGTTCTAAGTGTATACTTTTTGGCACCTACCCACAAAAATATCCCACATAAATTGACTTACCGATAGCCGTAATAAAATAAACTAACACAATATTTGTATTTATAAGGCGTTAAACTTACGGATTATTTGTCAGATACACTATACACAACCTAAAACGACCCACAAACCGGGTAACAGTCGCAAGGATACACAAAAACTATATTTAAATTATTAAAACGCGACGTCACACCGAGCCGCGACGTGAAGTGTGTGGTGGGATGTCGAAATCTCTTCTTTAGCATGGTCTTTATAACAGCACTGTTAGAAATTTAACGTCATTGTAATGGCAACATTTTTAATTGTCATTTTTCTAGTTTGACGTTTTGACGTTGACAGACAGTACTATGAGACGCTTGGACCGGTCGAGCAAGGCTTCGTAAAAGAATGCCGGGTTTAAGTTAATTGAATTGATATTTAGCTAATTTTCCAACGACTCGGTGTTTCGTCGGTCACCGTTATGATGGGTCTGGTTTGGACTCGCGAGTGTTAGTAGTCACGTTCAAAGGGTCGCGATCCGCGATAGCTAAATACGAGTGTATTGTAATTCGAATACCTTGGAAGATTGTACAGCATTTTGGAGCATGTATGTGTGAACGCGGCAAGACAAACGGCAGTGGGGTACCCCATCAACGGCCGACGAGATCAAGGACATCACGCATCTCCAGTAAGTGCTTGATTAGATTAGCTTAGAATAAGAACACGGTGAATCGACGTCACGTTCATTGCTCTCGCCAGTGAACTAGTTTTAGCGATTGTATGCTTATAACATGGGTCTATAGGTATTGCAAACGTCACAAGGTGATCGCTGCATTGGCGAGAGGATTGAACAAGCACGTTGAGCTCTTTCGAGTCGAAGCATTGAGGTTTTGAAAGTACCTCCCCAGACCACTATGCAATAGGTGATGAGAGCTTGACATAAGGCATATAGGCTGGTTGCCTGTTCACTTCTGGATACTTGCGTCTTATTTTTGGTTGCTTCCGTCTTCCATTCACTTGATATCCGTTACCTTTGAGTACCTCCTGAACATGTTCTAGCTCCTGTTATAACTTTCAATCGGGAAGATGGTTTTAAATTATCTACAGCGTGGAATCCAGTGTAAAAAAACATACCACCTCGCTTTTCTGCGCAGTCGGATAAACACCAGAATAGGAACACATCGGTTTGCTTACAGAATAGGGACCCTGTTAGTGTGGTATGTGACGGTACATGGCGAAACAAAAATATCAATAATATCGAAAATGTGCGGGTGGATAAAGAACCTTCTACTTCACGGATTCGACGACGGAGGGCGTGCGCCGCTGAGCCAGTCAGCCTGTGACCACGGCCAGTGCAACCTGGTCGAAACGTCAGGCAAAACAGAGGTATGTAATAACTTGAAATAAGTGATCGCGTTAATTCCCGTAAAAATAGAACAAAATTACATCATGGAACGCGAAAGTTTAAAAGTTAGTAGAGAGTATCCTCTCAAGCAGTTTGCCTGCCTCGTTTAGCAACACAATGGCAGGCCATCCTGGTTTCTTCAATAGGACCAGTTTCCCGCTCTTCCAGCACTTAGGGCAGCGACCAGACACCGTCCAACACCTCTTTGAGGCCGTCTGGAATATGGTCGACGGCTTGGGCCAGCACTCAGGCAGCCGACGATAATTTTAACGCAAACATTGTATCCTGAAATGTTATATTTGTAACCACTAAACCTATCAGGCGGGCTACTCACCGGCCACTCAGCGGAAGATATTATGAGCTCAGGGCGCCTTAAAAAAACAAAAGAGAAATGTGTGCGTGTGTGTATGGGAGCCCCAAGGAACTTTTCAGAGAAACCACCTTTGCCTCAGTAAAACATGCATATAATTTCAAGTATAAAAGATATTAAGTTTACAAGTTTTGTGGTAATATATTTATCACAATAAAAAAAGTAGGTTCTTAAATATTAAAAGCTAAGAAAAGAAGTCCCTCGGCGGTTGGTGACACGTTCGGGCAGACTTCCACAAGGCCTCTTCTTCCAATCGTGTCCCCACAAGCTCGCGGTAGCTTGTGCTTCGCTTCCTTAATGGTTTTTAGGTGGAAACGGCATTCGGTGACGCTAGGTAGGTGCTAGCTGATGTGAATAGTAACAAATAATAAAATTACATGACCTTTTACTAGACACAGCAGTGAACTTGAAAGTGAGTCGCGCGGTGCCGGAATACTAGCTTATATCACAAGACCTCTTATGCAGAAAGCCGCGCAACACAGAACGGGTAGTCTGAGGGGAACTCCTTCAGCCGTAACCTTGAGCCCTACAAATAAAATATCACTCCTAAACATGTTTTCAATGTAAGAAAAGATATTATTGAAAAAGGTTAGGTTACTTACCAACAAAGTGGGTATAAAACAAGAATTTAACACAACGCGGTGATAGACAGTCAAAATGATTATAGTAAAGACAGGAACAGTAAAAGAGGCCCTAGTGGCTATGACACGGCCTTTTATCCTCTTAATCTGGAAAGTTAGCGAACAAAATCCCTACTTCCCTTTGACGTGAAAGAAAACACTCCCACTGTCTCCTCAGATGAAAACCAACAAAATATTGTAGAAACACGCCATCTGGCGCATCAATGGTGAACCAGAAGGCAAACCAACCTGACCGCGCGCTGCACTTAGGTACAAAAAAAAAAAGTATAGCGAGAGAGGGCGCTAAAAACAATTCTGCAAAAACAATTAATAATTCATGGTAAATGAAAAGAAAAAAAAACTGTTACATATTTAAAGCATTGTATCTTGTTACCTCCGCCTTACGGCGGCACAAATAATAAAACACTAAACGATTTAAAAAAAAATATTACAAATATAAAAGAACATTAACTTAATTATAAGTAATAGTTGGGTGTGAGGTTCTAAGCACTGGATGTTCTTTATTTATTTAGGGTTTTTTTTTATGGAATAGACCGGCAAACGAGCAGACGTATCGCCTGATGGTAAGCGATTACCGCCGCCCATGGACACCCGCAACACCAGAGGCGTCACAAGTGCGTTACCGGCCTTTGGGGGATGGGGGGGGAGATAGGGGGAGGGGTTGGGGTATGGGCCTCTGGTATCCTCACTAACTCGGTGAAACACAGCGCAAGCACTATTTCACACCGGTTTTCTGTGAGGCCGTGGTATCACTCCGGTCGAGCCGGCCCATTCATGCCGAAGCGTGGCTCTCCCACGGTCAGGGTCGAACCCTAAGCCACTTATATAAGGGGTCTTGTACCGCATCGTACTGGAGACGGTAGCTGCTGTCTGCTGTATCAGCCCCAAGGCTGGTCGACTGGGTTCAATCCCAAGTCTGGTCGTTGGATTCAACCCCCAAATCTGGTCCCCTTATCTGAAACGCGCCGTCAGGACATTTGAAGCGCGAAAGACCCGATACCCAGCACTAGGCAAGACCCGGAACGGGCGTCGGTATCTTTCGTGAATTAATAAAATAACGGAGTGGATTGATGACCAACGTAATAATATTTAATCAATTAAATAAAGAAAAAAAATACCCCCAACGGCTTAGTTGCCAAACCACTACGCCATAGTTACAAAGAAATTATATTATAAAATGTAATTACAGGTAGTTACAACATTAGAAAAAAAGTGAAGCTACTTTCATTATAAAAATGTGTCGGTATATCGAAATTTATTTTTCATTTAAATATTATGTTAATTACCCGACCACGGCAAGGCCAAAGGAGGGTTATGATTTTATTATAGAATTACCAGCTATGTGGTTATAATACATTATATGGATAAAGTTATCATATAGAACAGTAATTTATGAATAACATTCCATATATATTATCATCAAGTATGACCTCGAACTCAAACAAAGTTATGAACGGTGTTAACACAATATTTTTATTAACCGACTTCCAAAAGGAGGAGGTTCTCAATTTCATCGGTATGTTTTTTTTTTTTTTTATGTATGTACATCGATTACTCCGTCAATTGTTGACCGATTTTGAAAATTCTTTTTGTATTCGAAAGGGTATGCTCCCCATGTGGTCCTATGGCCACCATATCAGGATCTGATGATGGGATCCCAAGGAAATCGAAAGAAACCCTCAAATTTACGTGAGCGCCTGCAATGAAGTTAAGAGCAATTGTCTGCATGCCTTCATATTCTTTGGACATCATTTAATTTTAAGTGAAATGATGTTGAGAGACTTGAGAAAGACTAAAAAGCGAAAAAAAAATGCTACCTATTCATAGGTTTGAAGTCGGTGCCAAGACAAAATGTAATAGTAGGTACCGCGCTCGCCGCGCGTGACCTTGAGCGGGATAGCTGCTCTTCGCGTTGAACAAAACAACCGAAGCGTCGGTGACGTCGTTGACGTTCGTCTCGAAATATAGCGAGTGTGGTACCTACTATTACATTTGGCTTAGCACTAACTTCAAACCTATGAATAGGTAGCACATACAAATTACGTTATTTTATACTTTTCAGTTTTTGAAGTCGGTTTCTTTAAACGAAGTTTTTTTTTTACAATTACATTTCTAATGTTCAAGCGTCATTTAAAATATACTAATTTTTGGTGGCAATTTAGAATTAAAACTATTAGATAATTAGTTGCAAATATGTACGTAAACTGATAAAATATTACTTTCAAACAATTGATTCTTGTAAATAAATTTACAGCCAACCTATGTAATTACATACGCTTGTATATATCACTGTGGGAATTTAGAATAAAACACGCTATAGAATGAAAACGAACATCATCCAAGACATTATTGAAAGATATTTAAAACTATCGAAAAGATTTGTACGGTCAAAGTTACATTTTACGAGATAATCATTGTTGTTAAATCACTATATGGACTATGGGCAGCTACAGAAATCTTTAATACTAATAAGAACGTAGAATCATTCTTAATTAGTAGCGGAAGCAACTTAGAAATGAAATCAGCCAACAAACACAGTTCTATTGGAATAAATTATATTAAACTCACCAGGGGATTGTAACGGATGTTATTATAACTGATTTTACGGTTGAAAAAAATATATCGGCGATAATCTCGACTTAGTTCAGAACTTCTACAATACTACGTTGCCAATAATATTACACTGATTAACTTCTTATGGATACGAATAATGAAATGATCTTTCCGTTCGTGAACCCGCTTTTATATGCAATTAGAATTAGACTGCCATCCGGTGGTCGAAGGTGATGGAAGCTCATGGAAGCTTGTCTTTCGTTTCCGGCTTCCAGAACAATTCCGAGATGACACGATCAGAGCTACGATATGAGCGGGTTATCCTATTAAGATGGTACGTCCTTGGTTTTTACTTGAGACCGTGCTATCGGTCAGAATGGTGCAGAATATTTTACCGTGGCGACGCCTGGCGTCGAATAGCTGCAAGTTTCTTATCTCGATGTTCTATCAATGTGCATGTCCGGATACCTTATAAGGTGATGTTTCGCTACCGAATACACGCCCACCTATACTAGTGAGTTCGCGCGGTTCGCGTTCTGCTAATATTAGATAATTACGCAGTCATTTTGTACGTAATATTTTTTTATGTTTCGCTTTAGAGTTAAATGTTTATAAATATATTCGTTTTTACTTTTAGGATCTTGTTACAACGTAACAATCTTTCTTACCTTTGATCTCAGTTATATACCTTATTCTAATTTCTATTTTACTATCTAGGTGACTCCCCACCGAAGGAACCTACTCAGGACGTGCAGAAGAGTTCAGAAGATTCAACCTCCAGCAACCTGAATGAACATAAACTCGTCCAGGATACGTTCAAAAAACTTCACGACGTCACTGCTGCAGACATAACAGATGACAATAAAGAAATAATTGCAAGTGTAAAATACATGTGCGACACGTGTCAGCAATGTTACAGTTCTAAGCCTGAGTTAGAGAGACACATTCGTTTGTGCTCTAATGAGTGGCAAAAAGATCTCTCACGTGAGAACACAATAAGTGCTCACACACACATCGCTCAGAAATTACATCAGAGTAACATGTGTAACAAACGTCTCTCATGTGTTCACCATTTAACTCGTCACATATTTGCACACCAAAATGAATCACAAAAGGATTATTTAATTGGACATAATAATATGCGTACACACACTGGTGAGAAACCATATCATTGTGATATATGTAAGAAACAATTCTCGTTAAAGAAATATTTAACAGTACACATGTTTACACACACTGGTGAGAAACCATATCGTTGTGATATATGTAAGAAACAATTCTCACAGAAGGGTGAGTTAACATCACACTTGCGTACACACACTGGTGAGAAACCATATCGTTGTGATATATGTAAGAAGCAATTTTCATTAATGAATTCTTTAAAAAGACATATGCGTACACACACTGGTGAGAAACCACATCATTGTGATATATGTAAGAAACAATTCTCAGAAAAGGGTAATTTAATTCAACATATTATGCGTACACACACTGGTGAGAAACCACATCATTGTGATATATGTAAGAAACAATTCTCGTTAAAGGAATATTTAACAGTACACATGTTTACACACACTGGTGAGAAACCATATCATTGTGATATATGTAAGAAACAATTCTCACAGAAGATTAAAGTAACATTACACATGCGTACCCACACTGGTGAGAAACCATATCATTGTGATATATGTAAGAAACAATTCTCACAGAAGTTTAAATTAACATTACACATGCGTACACACACTGGTGACAAACCATATCATTGTGATATATGTAAGAAACAAGTCTCACGGAAGTGTGATTTAACATCACACATGCGTACACACACTGGTGAGAAACCATATCAATGTAATATATGTAAGAAACAATTCTCACAGAAGGGTAGTTTAACATCACACATGCGTACACACACTGGTGAGAAACCATATTGTTGTGATATATGTAAGAAACAATTCTCACAGAAGGGTGAGTTAACATCACACTTGCGTACACACACTGGTGAAAAACCATATCGTTGTGATATATGTAAGAAGCAATTTTCATTAATGAATTCTTTAAAAAGACATATGCGTACACACACTGGTGAGAAACCACATCATTGTGATATATGTAAGAAACAATTCTCAGAAAAGGGTAATTTAATTAAACATATTATGCGTACACACTAGTGACCGACCGAAGGTTGTGTGCGTGTGAACTGAGGGACCATAGTGATAATTTTGTTTGAAATTTTTATATGATTTAGTAGTAGGCTCAAAACAATTGTAGAACAAATATGAGAATTTGTAAAAAGACATGTTAAAAACTACAGCCCTTTAAGTGTGGTCCCTCAATCCTCACATACCATCAGCCGGATCTCGGCAAGTGTGTAAAAAAATAAGGTATTGTGACTGCAGACATTTAGTAGAGAATTTGTAAAGATATATACTAAAATAACTGTGCACAAATCATCAACGATTAAATAAATACAACGACTATACTGTGGTCCCTCAGTCCACACACGAAAGATTTCATTATACTGAATATTACCACATCAACGGAATAAAATCTTTATTTTCTTACATAAAGTTTTAGAAAATGTCTTATAGCAATTTGTAAAATATAAATTTTAAAAAAATATCGACGCACTTTGAAGATATTTATAATTAAAGCTGGTCCCTCAATCCTCACGTTCTCAAACACACTTGCATGTCTAGCTGCTAGACGACTAAAGAATCACAAAGTGTAATGTATTAATCTTTTTGATAAAAGTTTCTACAAAATAATAGGTATCTAAAATTGTGTGTATCTTACGTCTAAAATGAGATTATAGCATTTCAGTGATCTTATGAACAGATATACGAGTAGTGTGACCACACAATGAAACAAAATGTAGACTACCAATATAATTTTTATTGTAATAGTCGAAACCCAAGGTTGTACGGTTGATTTAGTGTTATGTTACATTACGTATCTTAACAAAGCATGAAATAAAGTAGCTTTTAGACGCTTATCACCATTTAGGCTATGTTTCAAGGAAGCTTTATGTACTTATAATACTTATAATACATGAACCAACAGTGTGGTGGTTAATTTGACATCTGGCAACTCGTTGAAGTTAACGTTATGACATGTATGATCGTAGCTAAAATTACAAAGACGCTTGTGCAACCAACTACCAAATCTCAGTGGTACGCAACGCGTCCAGCGTGACCCCGCGTGACACCAAGTCAGCTGGGTTACATTTACTTCCTACGTGTAACCATTGTAAACTACCAGTGAGTTCATTTATTGGAGCCACCCTGTTTTGCACGAATGTTTTAAGAGTGTTAGGTGACATTCGTAGCCATCCCAGCACAATTGTGGAGTCAGACCAGAAATAAACATTAGTGAAATTCACACGAAGTGAACTTATAATTTTGGTGTACAGCTTAGCACCTAATAATGCCCCACATAACTCTAACCTCGGTATAGTTATCGGTTTGATAGGCGCGACCTTTGACTTAGCGCATAACAGGGCTACGGACACCTTAGAATCATTATCCGAGCACATACGCACGTAGGCACAAGTGCCGTTAGCATTTTGAGAGGCGTCTGTGAATATGTGCAATTCAAGATGTTGCATTTTACCATTTACAACCTGACGTGGTATCCGTAATTGACTCAAACAGTTAATAGTGTCAACGAATTTTTGCCAATTTATTAAAATATCATGACCAATTTTATACGTCCATAATTTCTGCAATAATATTTTAGCAAGTAAATACAAATATTTATTCATTTTACCCGATATAGCTAAGAAAAAGCTTTGCAGTCTATGTGTGTATCTAAATATTTTAGTGTCATGCTCAATTTTAAATTTAAATTATAATTGTTTCATAATATAAATATCATTTACAGGAATCATTGGTAAAAGAAAAACGAAATACTAAATTGTAATAACTTTTAATAATATACAATATACATTACAAAACTTGTTTCATTTGCTTGTAAATATTGGAGGTTGAAGATTTACCTTAACACAGCAAATATGTAATATATCATCAATGTGATGAAATATGTTCTCAGAAATTTTATTTAAAATGTGATAAACCTTCAATCGCTTCATTATTCGCTCAACATGGATTCTAACTCTAGCTGTTAAATAAATTAAAGTAAAAAATAAATAATAGTTTTAAAAAACTAAAAAACACGCTTTTAATAGAAAACTAAACTAAATTTTAAAAAATTAAAATTAAAATAAGTGTTAAAAAATTAAATAAATATAAATTAATAATAGTGTAAATAAAGACAAAAATATTTTATTTAAAAAGCGTGGGGTGCTTTTTATGATATTATCAAAATGATAATTACTCGACTCATATCCTTCAATCTGTCATATTATTTCATGCGTAAATCTGTCTGTTACATCGAGATAATATCTCGATGGTCTGTTACGTTTTCAAGCCTAAACTGCTGAACAGATTTTAATTAATTTTGGAATGTAAATATGCCACATTATTTTAGTTGGATGAATTACACGTGTTTTGATTTTAAAAATGATGTCAGAGTGAGTTTATAATTTATCGTTAAATATTCATCTGATTCTTTTGTCGATTTGCCGAAGTTTCACTTCTATCGTGTGTGAATCGCATTTACACCTTTTATTTTATCACGCTGTCCCTTGATAAGTTTAAAATTTGAATCACTCACTTATGGTGCGGCGTGCCTATCTTGAGGTGCGTTGCGGTAGTGTGTTACAGACTTTAGAGTCAGCAACACAATTAAAATAGATTGTAATAGAGAGGTAAGTAGTCTAAGAAAAACACGTACTCCGATTTTGATATCTAAAACAGCATAGCTAGCATGCTAACGTTTTATCGCCGACATAAAGCTTTCATCCCTTTCCGGCATATTCCCAAGTGCGAGCGAGACGGCAACATAAGAAACGACGATAAAATTTAGCATGCTAGAGATGGGCAGATGGCACTGTACTACGCCATATGTTTATGTTTTGCGTTCACTGAGTTTTCAAACGATAACTTTATAAAATAAGTGTAGCAACTTTTAATAATCGTCATATCGACTTCAGTCGCAGTGGTCTATCAGCTGAAGAAAGCGCAAACATATTATCAGATACTTTCACATATTGTGCTGATGTTTGTATCGGCCGTGGATCTATCACTAACACTCGTAGATGTGATTGGTGTTGGTGGAATTATAAATTAGTCGAATTACGTAGAATCTATCGGAAAGCTCGTAAAAAACTAAATGACATTAAAAAGCGTAACGTAACAGGAGATATTTACAATAATGCTCTTATTGCTCTTAGAGTTGCCAGGTCTCATTATAGAGCTGCTGTGGAGAAATCAAAGGGAAATTTGATACGTAAACTTGTTGATAAACTCGATAGAGAGGGTCCCTGGTCACCTTTGTATCATGAATTTAAAGCAAATAGATCAATCGACCTTGCATACGTACAGAACATCAAAATTAATAATAGTTATACTACAGGGGTAGAACAAACCACAGAATATCTTTTAGAATCACTTGTGCCTGACGATCGGTCGGAGGATGACACGGATTATCACCGACAAATTAGGCAGTGGGCTATTGAACCACCATTGTCTCCAATGTCTGACTTACCATCTTCAGACGAATTCCTCAATATTGTTAGGTCATTACCACTAAATAAGGCTTCGGGCGACGATAAAATATCAAACAAAATGATAAAAGAAGCTTGTAAACTTTCGGGTGATACGGTTTTAACAGTTTTTAAACGTTGCATTGCGGAAGGAGTATTTCCTAGTGTTTGGCGGTGCGGTAATATTCGAATAATACCAAAAAGCGGCGATAAGCCGGCGGACGATCCTAAATCCTATCGACCCATAACACTGTTACCATCGCTGGGAAAGCTTTTAGAGCGTCTTGTAGTACCACGACTTCTACCGGGTGGAGTTAAATTTCATGATAGACAATTCGGCTTTACGTTGGGAAAATCGACAACTGATGCGGTTATAAAATAAAAGTGACGTTCGGTGGAGAGGATTTGCGTGCGGTGAAATTCAATCCAGTGGTTGATGCCTGCATCAAGTACATGTTCTGCAATCGCCGATTTGCTAGTCTGTCGGTTCTGATGCGGTTATATCTGTAAGGAAAACTGTCACCGAGTCAAGTTTTCAATACGTTTAAGCCATCTTCTTAGATATATCTGGCGCCTTTGACAATGCGTGGTGGCCCATGCTATTGCTAAAATTAAAATTAAGAGGTTGCTTTAAAAATATTTATTCCCTTATCTCCTCGTACTTCTTACAAGGTACTACTAAATTGAGACTTGGGCATCATTCTGTGTCGAAGGCGCTTACGATGGGGTGTCCTCAAGGGTCAGTGCTAGCACACTATTGTACTACACACAAGTATGGTCCTAGGACCATACTTGTGGAACATAGGCTTCGACGATTTTCTGGCAATGCCTGTGCCGTCCGGATGTACCCTGAATGCGTACGCGGACGACGGTTTGTTATTGATAGAGTCGGATACTAGAACGGGGCTTGAGAGGCTGGCCGGTGAATGTTTGGACCTAATATCTCGGTGGGGTGGGCGTAATCGGTTGACGTTTGCACCAAACAAAACCTTCCAGCTACTTCTGAAAGGTAACCTCAAATCACCGCCGTGTATTAAATTTGAAAATGTTACTATTAAAAATAAAACCTCGGTTTGTTATTTAGGATTGGTTTTAGAAAGAAATTTTTCATTTATTGAACATATTAGAACAGTTAATGAAAAGTCTAAAAAGAGTTTCTTTGCACTGACGAGGATATCAACTGCGACATGGGGTCTGTCATATAATCAGGGCCGTCTTAACCTAAGCGGGGGCCCCTGGGCACATAAGAATTAGGGGGCCCTTTTGGAAAGTAAATAAAGTGTATTATGCTAACATTTTTCTACTATGAACATTTATTATGAGTAATCGTGTATGCTGTTAGTTTTTTGTTTACAATTACCATAATGGTTTCTTTCAGGTTTTGTGTTAAGCAAAACCTTCTATTTATTATTACGAGGTCGGGTTCGATGAATTTGAGAATTAAGCCTTCTGACGTGTAAAAAAGACTTTATTATAAACACTCTTAAAACCACAGAATAACTCAAAATAATAGTCCTTAATGACAGTCTAGGTCGCTCTGTTAATCACTTATATCACTCAGATATTTGTCGCACTGTAGCTCAAACTAAACTGCCTTTTTATGCTAGATGCCGCTATTACTAAATTATTTGCGAAAGTTCTAAAGCCTCTCGAAACGCCCGGTTCCGAAAAAACAAGCCAACCGCGCGACAATTAGTCTATATTCGACGCTATGTATATTCCCTTAAGTTTTATTATTCGGTGCCTCAAGAATACGACTAGAACTTTCTCGGCTAAACCGATTGACGAGTCTTTTTCTGGAATGTTCATTTTTCGTAACATTGCATTGCTATTGCTACCACGCCATATTGCTGCTATATTTAGCCACTTCTATAATAGGTCTTTACCTATGAAATTGCCGTTTTGTATGCAATAAGTGAAAGTACTTATTTTTTCAAACTTTTTTATTTCTGTTATTCGAAGTAATCACCCATGCAATCGACGCATCTTTGCCAACGCATTGGCAGTTTATTGATGCCCTTCTTGTAAAAATCAGCTGGACGGGAGGTAACAAACTCTTCAAAGTCATTTTGTACTGCCTCTCGGGAATTGAAATTTTTACCCACTAAAAAGTTGTTTAAATTTTGGAAAAAGTAATAGTCGGTAGGTGCAAGGTCTGGTGAGTATGGCGGATGAGGGAGAGCTTCGAACCCCAGCTCTTGCAGCTGCTTCACGACAACGCGCGACCCCATACTGCGCAACAGACAGTCTCCAAGCTGCAAGAGCTGGGGTTGGAAGTTCTCCCTCATCCGCCATACTCACCAGACCTTACACCTACCGGCTATTACTTTTTCCAAAATTTAGACAACTTTTTAGTGGGTAAAAGTTTCAATTCCCGAGAGGCAGTACAAAATGCCTTTGAAGTGTTTGTTGCCTCCCGTCCAGCTGATTTTTACAAGAAGGGCATCAATAAATTGCCAATGCCTTGGCAAAGATGCGTCGATTGCATGGGTGATTACTTCGAATAACAGAAATAAAAAAGTTTGAAAAAATAAGTACTTTCACTTATTGCATACAAAACGGCAATTTCATAGGTAAAGACCTATTATTTAGCCAGGTGGTGTATATGCACTACTTTGAACTCGATTGTCGCTGTATCCTGTGGGTTATGTCGTTAATCAGGTTAACCTTATACGGACCCTCCCACTTGGTCTGTAGTTTTCAGGGCTTTTCTATGCATACGTGTTGAGTTATTCAGCCAAACCAGTGCACCGTATCGGGTTTTCTCGTTCCCGCTCGCGATGTCAACTGCAAATACTGCAATTAGTTTCCAGTCAATTATACAGTTGCTGGTATCTTGGTTTCGCATCTGTGGGCCTTTTTACAGCAGTACAAGTAGTACATTTACGGCACCACTACGACACCAACCTTGTACATCTTACCGGGGGTGTAGTGGGGTTTCTAGTAGTGCTACCTTTTGTGAACTATTGGTCGACACAGCATTGATGTGTATAGTTCCCATCTGACTACGGACTCGCCACAATCTCTTTATCAGTGGCTCCTAGTAGCTGTCGTGTACGCAGCGGCCACACCCTGGTAAACCGCGTCGATCCGCGGGCTAAACCTGATGAAGGGCACTATTGCCAGCAACGCTGGTAGTAGTTCTACGGATGATCCTCCGTTAGTACACAAAGTCTGTATCGGTATGGAGGGCGGTCACCGTCGATATGGCAACTGATCCCGGTCTTTCGGTACAGCATGGCCTTTGTGATATGCCATAAAGGGTGCATGTTAGGATCTACAAACAGCATGCGGCCAGTCACTGCATCCCTCTCTTTTGACTGGTTGTATCGGTCGCCGCTCCACTAGTCGCTTGAAGTGAGGGACGAGAGGGTGGATCTGCAGCTGCGCAACTGCTTATCCACCGAAATATATTCACGCGCTGATGACCCTTGGTAAACTTACTGGACGCTGATCTAAAGCCCTACGGCGATGGAGCATTGGTGGGAGGTTCTGGATTGGTGAGTCTGGTGCCTAGCTGATTCTCTGCACGTAGGCGGTCAGATGAGAGTGGTCGCTCTTGGAATCGATTTGGGACGGGATGACAAGTTCGGCAGCACATCTGGCGACAAAGCAGCCCTATTTAGGATCGCTCTGCTTTCCTCATTTTGGGGAGGGGCCTAGAAAAGGTGGCCTAGACATAGTCCGTCCCACTTTAAACTCTGTGTCTAACCGCAGTCACAGAGCACCATTATTTGCGGTCGAACGAAACACAATAGTAATACAAAAACCCTTTATATAGCTACCTGGAATGTCAGAACCCTAAGAGACCATGAGAATAACCAATGTCCTGAACGAAAAACAGCCATCATTGCTAGGGAGCTCTCTAGATATAATGTTGACATTGCAGCAATTAGTGAGACACATTTGGCGGATAGTGGAGAACTGATTGAGGAGTTGGGAGGTTATACATATTACTGGATGGGCAAACCTGCCTCAGAAAGATCATTGAATGGGGTAGGATTTGCGATTAGGAACTCGCTTGTGAAGACCCTTAGAGAACTGCCTAAAGGAATCAATGACAGACTTATGACATTGCGAATCCACACAACCAAAGGCAAATACCTACTCCTTATAAGCGCATATGCCCCCACCCTTACCTCGACAGATGAAGATAAGAACAAGTTCTATAATGACCTACGCTCAGTCTTGCTAAATATTCCGCCCAGGGACCAGTTGATCTTGCTCGGAGATTTTAATGCTCGTGTTGGAACTGAGTATGAAGCCTGGAGTGATGTCTTGGGACGCCATGGAGTTGGTAAATGCAATGACAACGGAACAGCATTACTCACTTTATGTGCCGAATTTAACCTAAGTATAACAAACACTTTCTTTAGGATCCCAGAAAAGCATAAAACATCTTGGATGCACCCCCGCTCCAAACATTGGCATCTGCTTGACTATATTATAGTCCGTAGAAAAGACCTTAAGGATGTTCTAATTACAAGGGTAATGCGCGGAGCTGAGGGTTGGACTGATCATCGGCTTGTAAGATCTAAAATAAAACTCAGATATAAACCATCACGTAGAGCTGAGCACAAAATTCCAACGAAATTGGCTACAAAGAGGCTAATACATTGCAATGATACCAGACGGGAACTTGATGCTGAGTTTGGAGCTGCAGTCCTTCATCCGGGGGGTACGTCGGTCAATGAAGCATGGCGTGACTATGCGCGTACACTTCATAATACTGCTCAAAAAGTTGTCGGCAGATCGCAAAAGAAGAACCAAGATTGGTTTGATGAAGGGGATGGAGAATTGCGAATACTTTTTGACAACGCTAGACAAGCCTTACGAAACGTGACTGATGTTGTGACTCGCAGGGCCATAAATCAGGAACTCAAGGCAAAAACACGTGAACTTAAAAACCGTTGGTGGACTACAAAAGCCGTCGAACTTCAACATCTGGCGGATAGTAACCAAATCGGAAGCTTCTATGAAAGCTTGCGAACTGTCCTGGGACCTAAAAGAAGGTTGGCAGCCCCTATCTACTCTCGTGACCGATTGCAACGTTTGACGGACCCAAAAGAAGTTCTTCTAAGGTGGGCTGAACACTTCAATGAGGTACTAAATCCACAAACTCAAGGCGTAGATCTTGCCTATATAAGCTCACTGAACACTATGCCAACAGCATCGGAACTGGACAACCCCCCGTCGTACGAAGAATTTACACAAGCGGTGCTTAAAATCAAAAATAATAAAACACCTGGATCGGATAGCCTTCCCGCAGAAATATACAAATATGGCGGTCCTAATATTAACAGAAGGTTATTTGAACTGATTTTGCGAGTTTGGGAGTCCAGGGAAATACCGCAGGACTGGAGAAATGCTTCTATATGCAAACTGTACAAGGGCAAGGGCGATCTCTCAGATTGTGGCTCGTACAGAGGCATATCTCTCCTATGTGCAGCTGGAAAAGTCTTGGCTCATATCATAAATAAGCGCCTTAGCTCTCTCGCAGAACGAATCCTTCCCGAAAGTCAATGTGGCTTTCGACCTCAAAGGGGCACGGTGGATGCTATTTTCGTACTAAAACAACTGCAAGAGAAAAGTCTGGAGCAACACCGTGACCTCTATATGTGTTTTGTCGATTTAGAGAAAGCCTTCGACAGAGTACCAAGGGCCGCACTGTGGACGGTTCTAGAGAGAGTCGGATGTCCTGAGAAATTCGTAGATCTCATTCGCCAATTCCATGATGGAATGATGGCTCGCGTGCAGCATGACAACAACTTCACTAGCGAATTTCCAGTGACTAGTGGCGTTAAGCAGGGATGCGTAATGGCTCCCACACTCTTCGCAATCTATTTTGCCGCTGTGATGAATGACGCGTTACAGAAGTGCAATGATCAGATCACGTTAAATGTTCGCTCCGACAAGAGTGTATTCAATCTGTCCCGTTTTAGAGCAAAACGTAAGGTTTTAGAACACAAAATTCTGGAGACTCTGTATGCCGATGACGTTTGCCTCATGGCAGACTCTGTGGAAAGTCTACAGCAATATTTAAACCACCTTGACAACTCGTGTCGGAAATTCGGCCTGGTGATAAGTGTATCGAAAACCCAGATACTAAAACAACCCGCTAGAGGCGCGCCTGCGAGCAATGTGCCACTTATGCTGGGCAGTCACCAATTGCAGGAGGTACCAACGTTTCGATACCTGGGATGTATGATCCGTAGCGATAACCGGTTGGAATCTGAGATGGCTGCGCGTATTGCCAGAGCTGCTGCCGCTTTTGGTGGCCTCAGTCATAGGGTTTGGAACTCACATGATCTACAGCTGAAGACAAAGTTGGCTGTCTACAAAGCTATCATCTTGCCCATTCTGCTATATGCATCGGAAACCTGGGTTCTTTATAAAAATGACATCAAGCGATTAGACAGTTTCCATATGAAATGCTTAAGAGCAATTCTTCGCATCAAATGGCAGGATCGTGTATCGAACTCTGAGGTGTTGCGCCGGTCAGACATGGCTGGCATAGAATCACTCTTAATGAAGGGACAACTGCGGTGGTGCGGACATCTGATCCGTATGGAGAACCATAGGCTGCCTAAAGCAGTATTTTACGCGGAGCTCCAGCAGGGCAAGCGTAAAATTGGTGGACAGTATTTGCGGTACAAAGATGTGATCAAGAGACATTTGTCTGACTGCAGCATACCTGTGGAAGATTGGGAGAGGCTGTCGCTGGATCGGTCCGAGTGGAGACGACGGGTCAAAGTCGGAACTACCAAGTTTGAGCAAAATCGTCTAGTAGATCTTGATGCGAGACGGCACTTGCGAAAGACTCGACCGAAGCCTCTCTACAATTATACACACAATGAAAGCGGACAGCTTTGCTGTGTTGCCTGTAACCGCACGTTTAGGACTAAATTTGGTTTTGCCAGTCACATCCGTGCACACGCCAGAGGAAAACCATAGGGTCGCCGTCGGCGGATTCGTCGAGGAGGACATCATCACATCTTACCGACACTTCTTGACACTAGTATGGCCTCCTGGAGCTCCATCGTGATCTTCACGGAGAACGTCCAGAACCTTAGATTTTGGCACAATTATCTGCAGGTGGAACTTTCTGCCGTTGGTTTTCTCCCATTTCCGGTAAAGTATCCCGTTCTGTAGAACCAAGCTATCCCATTGTGCCCAGTAAACTTTAGTAATAGCGCTTGCAGATGATGTATGACTCCAAGCAGGTTTATATCACTGTGCTTACCATGTGATAAGTTTCTTTAGATGAACGTCATTCCCTTGTACTAACGCCATTGTTTCATCTTGACAGTGTCCAAAAAGTCAAGCTTCGAGTTTGAAGCAAGATTTCGAGTTTCGATTCGGAGTACATTTTCTCATCGAGGCATATTCTTTGGATTGTCTCATGAAGTCAACTTTTATATGTTGTTTATGTTTATCATGTTTTCCCAGATTGGTGCCTTGGAACGTGCGTCTTAGATCAACAAACTTTTTTTCGCAACGTTTCCTCAACAGCTCCTCCAGGCAGTCCTATATTTTCTTTCAACCTGGACATCTACTAACTCTTTAGCGGGTTACTTAGCTGAAGATGACCTCTCTCACCATATCTGTAGCACATGCTCCCAGAACCCCTCTTAAAAGAAGACTTGATCTCTTTTATTTCCTCTGAGACTTTGCTTGTGGGTCGGCCGGATATCCTGTCGAACGGCTTCGACCTCCAGGTCATGTGCCAGTGCTTCACTAAGTGAAGCGTGGTAGCTTGGCCACCACTGCAGCTCTTACTTCCAAGTCCTTGATTCTCTTTATGAGAATCTGCACGTTGTTTGCTTTTATCATCTGCGCTTTCCGTACGAGGTTCTCAATTTCCAACGTATATTGCTGCAGGCCTTACCTGGGAGCAGAAAACGTGTTTCAGATAGCGTTCTCGACTCGAGCGCTTCTAACAATTATTTATATCCGCTACCTGAATCAGGTAGTACTTCTAGGAGTGACAACGCTTGCCCCCTAAGCGAAATAGTTAGAGCAGTCAGGCACTGTTCATTACATTACTCCACCCGCAATTTTTCAATGCGGCCTACATCTCACGACGTCCCGTGATCTTCACCAGGTCGTCGGACTACCCTGTACCTACCAACACCGCAATAATATGTATACGGTCGTCTCTCGAGAACTTTTGGCCCCATCGGCCTACAAAAATTTGTATGAAAATCCATATTAATGGGCTCTTGATTAAACATCACTATCATACTACATAGTATAAATCAAAGCCGCTTCCCCTGTCTGTCTGTCCCTATAAATGCTTAGATCTTCAAAACTACGCAACGGATTTTGAAGCGGTTTTCTTTAATGGATAGAGTGATTCAAGAAGAAGGTTTATATGTACAATATAGTAGAGAAAAAACTAATAATTTTAAAGATTTCCAATGTGATGTCGTAAATAAACACATTTTTTTCCCCTTATATTGCAAACGCTGGCTGAAACCTACGAGATAGATCAAAATAATGTACTACAGTATTGTACAACTTAAAAAGGGCTACAATAAAATCCGCGATGGTATATGTCTATCATCTATATATCAGGGATAACCCACAATAACCATTTTTATTCCTTTCTTTTTACGAGAAAAAATGGCTTATTTACGAAGCGATTTTAAGCGATACAGCATTGATCCGTATTCAATTAAGTACCTTAAATACATTGTGCATTTAATACAGACAAATATGACCCTTTACAGTATGTAATTTAAATGAAAATATTCGAAGATTTTACAGATTTTAATTGCACGAATCGTGTCTTCAGTGGGTGCATCTGAAATCCACACGTGCGAAACTGGGGCGGGTCGCTGGTTAATAAATAAAACCATTAAAAACATGAATACATTATTCATACTTACTTACAGTTTTTAATTAAACACATATAATCAACTTCCACGCGAGCAAAGCCGCGGGCAACAGCTAGTGTACTATATTTTTTTGTAAAAAAATGTAATGTGTACGCAAATTATAACGAGAACATAATATGTCTGAGACAATGTTGTCAGTTCCTCGGGGCCCCCCTGATGATGGGGGCCCTGGGCACTGGCCCCGTGTGCCCTTATGGTAAAGACGGCACTGCATATAATACACTAAAGATCATATATGGAGCTACTTATTTGGGTTCTATTTGCTATGGTGCTCCTGTATGGGCAGATAGGGCGACTGTAGGCGCTGTCCGTCGCAAACTGTTACAAGGCCAACGACCTGCATTGATTTTCTTGTGCAAGGCATATAGGACGGTTAGCACTGAGGCTTTACCGGTGTTGGCAGGTGTTCTTGCGGTCGATCTCGAGGTGCAAAGACGTGCAGCCATGTACTATTCCACACTACAAAACCTGGAATGCGATTTTTTGGGCATACGAGACCGTGGTAAAATCATAAGATTGTTTCAACAAAAATCCAATGTCTATAACGACCTCTTGGATGAATGGCAGCAACGATGGGACGAATCATCTAAGGGGCGCCACCTCTACCAGTTCTTTCCATCTGTTCGCGAAAGGTTGTCAAGGACATGACTCGAGGTAGATCACTGTGTCGCTCAATTTCTTACAGGCCACGGTAACTTTAAGAGCAAACTATACTCATTTAAATAAGTCGATTCACCATTGTGTCAATGCTCAACACCTGATTCTAGCTGTGAACAGTCGGCTCATCATATCCTCTGGGAATGTAGTCTTTGGTACAATGAACGTAACATGATGCTAAATAGCTTACAAATGACGTCTGGGGTAGTATATTATGGGGATCTTATGTCAACTGCGGTGAATTTCCGTGCGTTTATGCGATTCTGCCATACATACTATAGAAATCAAATATAGCTCACTTAGGACCCATAATATTTTTATCCGTGGTGCTTCCCGGTTTGAAAAAGGCGTCTGCCTATTTTGACTTAATTTTGTCTCCCGCTTTGCTAAGGAGGGAAGTGGACTTATTATATTTCCAACTCCTCCAGTTCTCTTCTGACTAATTTCTTTTAAGGTTTTGGAGGAAGAAATACAGGTTGAGATACGAAAGAATTATTTATTTTATAAGAACGCTTACTCACCGCGCTAGTTCACATCAGAGAGAAAGAATGTTGACAACATGACAACATAAAGTTTCTAAGTTCTACCAACTTATATAAAATTAAGTGTTGCTACTTCAAAAATTTCGTTGCGGGTTCCAAGACAGTTAAATTTTTCCTGGGACTTCCCGAGTGTCATAACTCGGTGTTTTCGTGGGTCACCGCGCTGTTGATCCTGGTGTACAAGAGTTACAGTGGTGGGCGTGTGGGCGGGATTAGTCCCATAATCGTCATAATTATCGTTTACTTGGCAAATTTAAAGCACGAACTGTCTTACTAAGACAGTTCGTGTGTGAAATCTAAGACAGTCTTAGATTTCACACATCTAAATCAAAGTATCTTTGCACATAACAATATACTTACTTCCTATTAAAGTAGAAATTCTACAAATAATTAATACTCAATAATATTTAAAATAAAATGAGCCAAGAACGTTTATCGATAAAACCTAATAAAATTAAAATCTTCTTGGCAGCACTAAAACCGCCATGTTTAGCGCGCAGATGACGTCACAGTGCAGTGGCACGAGTTTTTTGTTGACGTTTCATTTCCATAAGTTTCTTATTTCAGTGTGTGGTTCTAAATTCAAGAAATAGAAGGACGAGCACTATAGCTCTAAGTAGAAGTTCATACAGTGTCTTGTATATTATATACTGAGATGAAAGTTGCATAGAATGTTTAATACAGACAAATAGACGGTGAAAGAAAATAAAATTGATCATAAAGTTATAAAGAAAGAGTGTGGATTTGCTGTAGAAATAATCATGGAAAATCATTCGATGTGTAGGGTTTGTTTAGGAGAAGACATGCGACTGGTTCCAATTGTCGGAACTCATTTACAAGAAATGTACGAGTCTTTAGTTTTGTTGCCGGTAAGTAATTGAATATTCAACTATCAAATCTACTTGCCTCGGAGTGTTGCTGTTATTTGTATATATCACGAAAGTTTCTGATGTACTACATGTCCTGTGTAAACAACACAAACACAATCAGTTATACCCAAGTTAATTAATGCTTGTTGAGAAACCTATCTGTTTGAGTGAGTATAACTAATCCACAGTAATCGGTGTTAACATTCAGTCCTATCATGGGTTACGGCTACCTATAAACTTATTAATGAATTTAAGTTCTAATTATCTCTAAGTATTCTTTGGGTGTTCACTAAGTGGGTTCAAAATGAAAAGTAATGAACTTGAAGTGTAGATGTGACTTAATTTAGACTGGCTTGAGCAAGGAAGGCTCTATGATAAACAATATTGTAACCTTTATTTGCAGTTTGAAACTGAAGATGGTAGACCTATTCTTGTTTGCTACATATGTCGCGCAAGACTCAGGAATTGCTATGACTTGAGGAAGGACTGTCTCCAGAGTGAGGAGCTGTTGACACAAATGTTGAGCTGCAATGAGGTTAGTTATAGTTACAAAACATTATATTGCTGTTTGTTTACAGAAACACTAGGACTATGTTACCTAGAGGGTTTGAATGACATGATTACTATGATATTGTATTGATATGTGGGAGATTAACAAGATAATTGGTAATTTCAGTGTTAATAAGTCATCATCTTCCTATCCTTTATTATTGCCAAGATTATTTTGAAGTAGTTCACTGAGTACTTATCCCCTCGTGCGCGAAGAGCCCTGTTGTCAACTGTTGCGCGTGTGCGAGCAACTTTTTGGAAGTACTCCCAGCAACTTTCCGACTCTCATTAAAATGACGTTTTCCAAAAAAAAATGTATTGAGGCTATAAATGATTTATGTACCATTAGAATGTCCATTAAATAAGCTATCCGATGATGTATAATTGATTATGATTCAAAATAGATATACATTAGGTTTTAGTTTGTCTGATTTAAGAAGGTGATTTTGACAGTTGACGTTTAGTGCTTCGGTGTCTTTAAGCCATAGTGAAAAAAATCGATAACGATTACAAATGAACGATCATCAATATAATATATAAAGCATCATTACTCGTTTTAAAATTGGAATAATTTATTCTCTTGTTTTTAATAATTATGTGACATAAACAATATATACCTGTTGTATTCCACAAATATAGTTAAGAATCGCGGGTGTATTTCTCAAATTGAGCTAAAATTAGACATTATTATGGCTACGTATTGGATTCTGGAATATAAATTGATTTGTAATATATATCTAGATATAACATCGCGCTGCAAAAGATAAAAAAGAGGCCAAGTGCGAGTCGGACTCGCCCATGAAGGGTGCCCCAGCAACAAGTAACATAATTTAATTTTTATTTTATTTTTATATTTGTGTTGATTGAATGAAAGGCAAATTGCAGTTTACGATTTATGACATATTAAAAAAACTACTTAATAGATTTCCTTCAAACCAATTTTCGGTGGAAGTTTGCATGGTAATGTACATCATATATTTTTTTAGTTTTATCATTCTCTTATTTTAGAAGTTACGGGTTACGGGGGGGGGGGGGGACACATTTTACCACTTTGGAAGTGTCTCTCGCGCAAACTATTCAGTTTAAAAAAAAATGATATTAGAAACCTCAATATCATTTTTGAAGACCTACCTACACATATGGTTTTGATGAAAATAATTTTTTTGAGTTTTAGTTCTAAATATGGGGAGTTCTAAGACCCCCAAAATTTATTGTTGTTTTTCTATTTTTGTGTGAAAATCTCAATGAGGTTCACAGAATACATCTACTTACCAAATTTCAACATTGTAGTTCTTATAGTTTCGGAAAAAAGTGGCCGACGCGGACGGACAGACATGACGAATCTATAAGGGTTCCGTTTTTTGCCCTTGGCACGGAACCCTAAAAAGAAATGAACTTACTTGTCGATCATTGTATCTTCTAAATTGTGTTTAGTGTCGATACTTATTCTTATCCAAACGTCTTGTTCTATACGTGACATTAGTTTTTTTCACACACATTTGACCTCGAACTAACTCAAATAAAGTGACGAAAAAATAGGTATTTAATTTTAGAAATAATTCAATGGCTTAAAATGCTGAAACAGATATGAAAGAATGATACTTTCTGATAACGCATTAATATTATTTAAATTGTCCTTTTTAATATAAAAATGAATGATATAAGTATTAATGTTTGTTCACTTCAGTTTCATTATACGAAAAGCATAAAATAAAAGTATAAAAATGAATGAATAAGTATCAGCTACTTTATTATAATGAAAATGATTACTGGCTAGCAAGTCGATTACATCCGATTTGTAAATCAAAACGATTATTCTTAACCTCCGCAACGATTTTAATGTCACTTCACTGAATTTAAAAAAATTAAATCATAGAATGTAACAGTTTTATGACACCATGCAGAAGTGAAGAGTCATGCGACTATTTAATTTTATTTGTGGAAATTTAAACTGAAATATGCCCCATTACATTCATTCAACTCAGTAGTATAAATTATTACATTTATAAAATTTATTTCACTTAAATTAACATAGTTTTATGGTCACTTCCATTTGCATGGTTGCATTCTGTCGTTACGGAACGTCAGTCTCACCTGTCAAAATCTACTTCTTAGATCGGACAAACTATAAATGTGTTATGGTGCTCCAAAGGTGTTTCTGAAATATATTGATATCTCATATGAAAATAATATATCTACAAACATAACTGGATCAATATAAATACAGTAGATGCCCAGTAATCTGGCCCCGGTCTAATCCGACACCCCTTGTAATCTGACATGGCTAATGTTGATACATAATTGAGCAAGTTACAACTTGTACGCGCTAGCACTACATATTGTGCTCGACGCGTAGGTATTGTATCGATTCTGAATATTCTGATTGCTTAGTTTGAATTTAACTACATGACGTGATAGCAGTGAGTGACATCTAGCATGCATTCCTTATTATTGTTTATTCATTGTGAATTACCTATAAGCACCTAGTAATGTTGTCACAAGTCCATAAAAGTAAACACAAAATGCTGACTATTAAAGAAAAATGTGATATTTTAGAGGGCCTAAATCTTATGAATTTTTCAGTAAATTTTACACACATATGTAATGAAGTATGATTTGTACTTCAGAGTATGTACATGTACAACATAATATCTTATCAATGGATCTGTAATTTTACTGATTAAAAGGTACTCCCTTGTAAAAGTTCAGAACTATTGGGGGCCTTAGGCAGTACTCTATAATCCAACATATTCCGTAGTTCTACTTATAGAACTTGACACTTTAAGAGAATTATTCTGATGAATCATTTGTACAATGCTAGCTAAATAAACTAGACTGCCTAGGTGGCGCAGTGGTAGTGTATGCGACTGCTATGCTTGAGGTCTCGGGTTCGATTCCCGGGTAGGGCCAAATGTTTGTATGATCTGCAAGTATTTGTTTCGGAGTTTGGGTGTTTTCTATGTATAATATGTATGTATTTACAAAAAAATATATGTATACATATGTATTTATATCAGTTGTCAAGTACCCAAAACACAAGCTCTGCTTAGCTTGGGACTAGATGGCGTTGTGTGTTAGATGTCCGAAATATTTATTTATTTATTCTAAGCTGACAAAGAAACCACACTGCCAAAAACATACTTAATTATTTCTAAATAATTCAACTCTAGAATTATAGAGCTAAAGAGTGAAAGATTCTTTGTGTTAGGTAGCTCAGTTATTGAGGAAGGCCATAGTTATATATATATAGTTATTTTCACGCTACAACCAAGAGAAGCGCAGTATCAATAAAAAATGTTGCAAAAACGGGAGAGAATGATTCCTTTTGAGAGCTTTCATTGTGTGCATTGCGTGCAATGCATCAAAACAAACAACAAACAGCCAACTATAAGAGATTTACACAATAACCTATTGTTCAATCCTTTTGCCAATGTAGCGTTCACCGTGTGAAGTTTGCAATGTCTATAGGGCCCATGGTATAGGCATTCAATCGCTAACTATTTCACTGGCAAGAGCATCAAATCAGGGCGTTTCACCCTGTTCTTATTCTAAGCTAATGTAATATCAAGCACTTACTGGCGATGTGTGAATTCCTTGATATCGGCGTTCCAAGGGATCCCTTGGTAGTCTCCTCTCTGCGTCGTCACACATTCATACTCCTAAGTGGCTGTACAGGCTCCCAAGTATCGTAATTATAATACACCCGTTTTAACTGTCGCGGATCGCGCCTATTTGACGGGACTACTAAACACGCGTGTCCAAACCAGACCAATCATAACGGTAAACAACGAAAAGAACCGAATCTGTTTGGACAATCAGCTAAATTTTCATTAAACGGCACCCAAAAACGACACCGGTCGACCGTTTTTTTCGAAGCTTCTCGTTAGTTCTATCTTGTCACTTCAAAACGTCAAACAAGAAAAAATGACAATCAAAAATGTTGCCATTATAATGACGTCCGATTTCTAACACCTATAACATTTCTTATGATAAACTAAGTTGTTATTGCTGCTATAAGGGTTTGATTTGTTAATTAATTGGACTTCCAACAGTCCGAACAAGTGCAACTACAAGCAATAAACCATAAGAAGAGACTCACCATGCACAATGCCATAGACTTGAGCATGGGACATGTACCAAGGATGGGTGAAGACAATGTCGGTGTAGAGCCTCGGAAGTGTGAAGTGAAAGATGAACCAAATGAGGGTGAAGGTAATATTGCAAATTTAAGTATTTGTTGTCTTTACGTGACACAAACATGAGGGAGATCAAAGTCTAGTGAGATGCCTCAAATCTGTACATGAATTGTAACAAATATTCACGTATAGAACTTGATGTTGTTTACAGATGTCAGTGAGGATGTTCTGGAAAGTAAGTTCTCTGGGGACGTACCATCTGCAGACTCACCCGACGATTTTCTAAATACTGTGAAGGTTGAACAGATCGGACACAGGACAAGTATGTATACTGTGTGTGTTTATATTTCAATTATATTTTACTAGCGACCCGCCCCGGCTTCGTGCGGGTGGAGTTTAAATGCCCCCGCCGCGTCGACGACACGATTCGTGCATTTTAAATCTGTAATATCTTCGAATATATTCATTTAAATTAGATACAGTAAAGAGCCATTTTCATCTATATTAAATGCACAATGTATTTAATTTACTTAAGAGGCCTATCACATCCCGACAACGATTTTTGCATTAAATAGCCAATTTTGGCGTTCATAATCTGAGAAATTAAAAGACTTCTACAACTTTGACTTATTAAGTAGTGTAGAATACATATTAGTATCGATTATAGCGGCCTCACTTTTCTCATTTTTCATAAATCTAATAACATAAAGCCAAAACTCCGAAGTGTGTTTTTCATAATATGCGCGACGGCCCATTTTCGAGCTCCTAAATTGAACTACTGTTCAAAGCAAAGAAAACGAAAAATATCTAAGAATATCTCTTATATAGTAGTTTAATTCATAGCAGCCTCTGAATTTTCAAATATGTTTGGAATATCTAGAAAAAAAATGTTATTCAAAACCATAAAACCACGAAAAACGCTGTGAAATAATTGTGAATTTTTCCTCATTACATTAATATGATTCAATGAAATTTATACTAAAATAAACGCCAGTTCACAAGGAATTAAAATATAATTATTTTTGGTTCAAATAATGGATTCTAAAAATATAAATAAACGTTATTACAACTGCTAAATTGCTACAAAATACAATGCATTCGGCGTTAGAGCTCAGTAGCGCGTGAGCGCTTGTGGACATCGGATCTGTGCCAATTTTTTTCACATTTTTTGGTCAACCGCAAACGGTATAGTGCGACTGCCTAGTTCTGAGCATGTAAGTACTTTTTGTAACCTTTGACATATTTACCAATTATTTTAAATAAATCCGCTGATGTTTTACAAGCTTTTATTTAACTTGCAATGTAATTATTTATGTATGTTTGTTTGTTCGAGGGGAATCTTGCAACTTAATTTTGAAGCAGATATCTTCAACCGATTAAGCTGAAAATTTAGTACACACGTTTAGTTTGGATGACAATGCATAGTGAACTGTGTGACGTCATTCAAAGTCCCATATAGCCGACTAGTTATTTTAATGCACTTCTACAATACGAGTGTCAAATGAAAGGGGTTGCTGAGAAGACTGAGAAACCCGCCCAGTAATAGCTGAAAAATATATTGAACGTAAAAATTAAACTTTTAAAAACAAGCTTTTATTTAAAATGCGCTAAAAATAAAAAAATAAACAACTTCAACTTTTACTATCAACTTATAACGTCATTACACAATTTACATTATATAAAAGCTTGTCGCTGGGTGTACCTGTTTGGTTGATTTTAATTTTTAAAATTTTCAAACGATGTAGATACTAGTACTTAAATCTCGCGACAAGCTTTTGTAATTATGCAGTGACGTTATAAGTTGATAATAATAGTTTTAAAGGAAAACTTTAAAATGAAGTAATACTAATTGTACTTTTTAGTACGCATTTTAATAAAAGCTTGTTTTCATTTTGACTAATTTTCATGTTTGAAAACGCTCCGTGTACAGATATGTCAGAAAAGATATACATCTACTTTTAAAAAAGGCAAATGAATCAAGGTAGTGGCTAGGTACACTAAGCACAGCTGACCTTAATAAACCTATATCATCTTATTTTTGTGTGCACACTTTAAATATTACTGATAAATTTTTATCATACACACTACTTTCTCTTTCTCTACATAGAGTATTAATCACATAATCTTTTAAACCTCCGATGTTAAGACCCTTCTTGCTATAGTATGATCATTACGCATACATTATTTTGTGTTAAGGGTTCTTAAAGTACTTGAATACTGTAATGTTTTAATTTTCGGCAATTTATAGGACATGTAATAATAATCTATGGGTATTTTCAGAAAAAATAATTCTGTCGTCAAGAAATCGCTTTCATCTCCGGTAGATGTAGGAAACATTGACCTCGAGGATGCTGAAACAAACTTGTAACCGGACAGTACCGTAAGACATAACTTATAGGTTTTGTAAAAAATATTAGTTAGTTTTCTTCTCTTCACTTCTAAATTTTTTTTTAAATTGTTTCAGGACCCAGATTACGTAGTTCAGGGATGGAGAATAATTGATTTCCAGTTCTTTATAAATCAAATTGTTTGAAATTGAGAAAGATACTGAAAGATTCGGTTGCGGTTGTGCGGTTCTAAACTTGAATTAAAAACGAGCGACGATACTGATCCGAAATTTAATGTAAATGCTGGTGCTGAATCGGGAGCCATTCTAACAGGAATTGGAATGTCAAATCTCAACGAACTCAACGCCTCCATGCATGGATTTCCCTTGTATGTAGTTTCGGTTATTTAACACTATACATGATACTATTGCTGAAACATGGTGAATTACTGCTGCGAAGTTAATGCAAGTCGCGGCTAAGAAGAACGAAAGGCTGCAATACCTCGAAGTGACGTCAATGGTGCTGTAATAGCAATGATACCAGTTGAAGCTGATGCAAGTTGGAGCAAACGCTCTTATAAAACTAATTACACACCTTTATCTGGATTTGCAGCTATTATAATTTGAGAACATACCGGAAAGGTCTTGCACATTGGAGTCCGTAACAAATATTGTGTGATCTGTGTGCGCGTCTTTTCTAAAGGTTTGTCATCAAAACACACGATTGCACCAAAAACCATACTAGATCGTCCACCAGCATGAAACAAGTAATTCTAGTTGAAGATTTTAAGTTCGCAGTAGAGAAACGGAATCTCATATACAAAGTATTAATAGCTGATGGTAACTTAAGTACATACAAGACTATTTTCGTAAGTAGGCCATATCTGGATGAATTAATACAAAAATAGAGTATATCAACCATTTTTTTAAGTTTAAGTTGAGGAATTACACTGGTAAAATATGCAATTGCTAAAAGATACTACGGTCCCTCTAAACGAACGTAAACTTTTAACCGCAGACCGCTTTACTAGGCTACGCACTGCCATCCGTTCTGCAATTAAGTTCAGAAATAAACAAAATGTTTCTACACTGACAAAAACACTTAATTTGCAGAAAGACATATTAAATAGTTTACGTTATGTTTTTGGAGATCATGCAGAATGTGAATATTATTACACAACTCGTCCAAAAAGCTGTAAACCCAAATTATTTTGGCAAAACTGATGGACAATATGGCAATGAATGCCACTGTCCGGTAATGAACCAGAACAATTTTGACAATGCTAAGAAGCTGTTTACATATTACAATTTAAACTACTGGATTTTTGTTTTGAGATACCTACCAGTTTCAGTCTTCCTTGTATTTTTTAAGTTTTTTTTTACCAATGTTTCAAGTAAATTAAAACAATTAATAATACAAATAATAACATGTACCCTTACCAGAAAGAAAATAGATAAAGTATCAAAATTGTTTACCGACAGCTATTGCACTATATCGTGAATCGTAGCGCGCGTGCGCGGTCACGACGGCCGAGAGGCGCGTGCGCGAGTTGTCACCGAGCTTCAAATACCTAATCTTTCAGAACGAAATTCTGTGATAGCGCTCTTAATTGTATAAGTGTAAAAAATATATTATTACAGATTATTTGCTACATCACATTAAAAACCTCGCAAATTAACAGTGTTTCCATACTATATTATGAATTTATTATACAAAAAAACCTTCCTCTTCAATCACTCTATCTATTAAAAAAAACCGCATCAAAACCCGTTGCGTAGTTTTAAAAATTTAAGCAAACATAGGGACATAGGGATACAGGGACAGAGAAAGCGACTTTGTTTTATACTATGTAGTGATAGTGATTTTCGGGCATATGATATGACACAACGCCATCTCACGTCCAATCGCGTGGAGGCTCTCAGGACGGCATGAGGCTCCAGTAAGCGCGCCTCCACCGCCCGGTTCGTCAGCGGTGGTCCGAGTGGGAGTTGTCCTCCCGGCTTCTCTTCGCTGCCTCCTTCTGCGAAATGGTGTCTTCGCAGAAGGTTGTGACCACGGTAAAACAGCTGTCGCTACCGGCCACGGAGCGCATGACGGTCGGTAGCGAGAGATCTCCTCCGATGACTGCAGTGAGGGTACGACGCTGCGACGCATAGGCGGGGCAAACCGCCAGTGTGTGCTGGGCCGAGTCCTCACTGCGGTCGCAGTGGTGGCGGGCTTGCTAGCCATCGGCTCGTGTGAACAAGTTTGAACTCAGGCGTCTTACAAAGTCCTCCAGGCTCTCCACGCGTATATCCCTGGAGATCGTCTTGTTCCACGCAAAGCGAGGGGCGTTTGCAAGGGTGCGTAGTGTTAGCGACTGCTGCGCACGTAGCTGGCGGCGTTTCGTCTCGGAAACATGAAGTTAGGGTTGGTAGGGTTAGGGCGTGTAGATTCAGAACCTTGGCTCTACATGAGATCTGATATCTATTTCACAGGGTAAGCCATATGCAGTCATCTCGGCAACATTTTACATGAAAATGTTTTTGGCTGGATTTCATTTCTTTTTGTAAGTTGCTTAGGGCAGTTTTTTATTTTTTTTGGGCTGTATTTCTTGTACATCTTCTTTCTTCTTTCGAAAAAGTCCCGTGTACCAAAAATAAAACCTCTAGCATAAAAATTTGTGAAAGTCTCATACAAACATTCACCCCCCCAAATTTGGGGGTTGGGGACAAAAGATTTTTTTTGTTGTTTGTATAGTAAACTTAGTTTACATACCAAATTTCAGCGTTCTAGCACTTCAGGAAGTACCCTAACAGTTTTGATGATCATCAGTGTGTCAGTGACGAAATCGGTGTTCTTTAGGTATCAATAAAATCTAAAGTATTAAAGCTATGCAATTGAAACTTTGTACGTTTCATTAGTCTATTGGTAACATCATATCCTGAGAGTTTGAACGATCTGGTATATCGGGAACCAAAGTTATGAGGGTTCAAAAAAACGACGAAACACTTCGAGAAAAAGTAGGTAGTGCCCTTGCGCTTCGCTTGGCTCGTCTTGGCGGTGGCACGACCGTGCCCCCAGATGTGACGTGACGTACAAACTAACTCTACCATGATAACACGATTTAAACTTGTATTAAAAATGAAAACCAAATACTCACTGTGATATTGAAATGAATATATATTATTTAAAGCTCACGGTGGACGTGTGTAAATAAAACCCAAAAAACCAATAAAAAAGGAACTCTCACGAGGTTTTCTTATCAAAAACGTATATGGTGAACAATATAATTGTTAAATCACACCAGCAATTGATAAGACATACATCGTATGCAGATTAGACAGTTTACTTTTAAGTTTTTGCGTCATGTCGAATTTTGTTAAAAAAACTTACGCAACGAAGCCGCAAACAATTTTTTTTCTTAAAAGAATATAAAATTATCTATTAAATGCAATTAGTTGTAGACTGGCCGCAAATAGCGCTAACAATCAAACCTTCAACTGAAAGTAAGATAAACGCAAAATCGATTTTCTCATTTATGACCATTCTGTACCTATATAGTTACAAATACACTCATTTGAAAAAAAAAAAAAAAACGACTTCCATAAAACATCCAACGAAAACTCTCTGCCAAAAAACACTTAAAAGCGTAAAATAAACTGGTTCTTCATAAATTGCCTATACCTAATTCTTTATTCATTTAAATAGTAGTATTATCATGTGTGCTAGGTACCTAGAATCTGTTTAAGGTCGGTGCTAAGTGACTATCGCTTAGACTTTTGTAATTGTTTGTTTGTATTCTTTTTGGCTTAGCACCGACTTCAAACAGATTTTAGGTACCTAGCACACATTATAATACACACATCAAAAGTGTCTAGGGATCAACATATGTGTCTAGGGATCAACATATATTTTTGCAATAACTTTTCTCCTGATTGATATTAATTAAAATTTTCTTTAAGGATTCATCAAATAAAGTGTTTTCGTTTGTCACAGTAACGATAAACCAAGTCACCTTTGCATCAATAAAGAAATTTGCCATTTTCCTAATAAAGGGATTTTTGACATTTGAACCACTAACATTAAAGTTCGAAAAAAAGACTGAAATAACAGTTTTCTTTAAAATTTTATTAGGTAACTTAAACAATTAATAATCCGTGTTTCTACCGCGAACACTAAAAACACAAGAATCGGTTTGGCATACTCAAAATGAGTTCATCCAAATCACGCTGTGGAATGGCCGCCCATGTTCGTTGCAACAACAAAAAAAGGTCTTCTTGCGACTGGATACCCTCCATATTCGGCAGAGCTCTTCTCTGTAGCATATCCCATGCATGCTCAATCGGGTTCAAGTCTGGCGACTGAGCAGGCCAGGGCCAAAGCCACATCTCAATCTCAAGAAATCCGCATAAAAATGCTTGATCCCTAGACACTTTTGATGTGTGTACTACTATTGAAATGAAAAAAGAATTAGGTATAGGCAATTTATGAAGAACCAGTTTATTTTACGCTTTTAAGTGTTTTTTTTGGCAGAGAGTTTTCGTTGGATGTTTTTTGGAAGTCGGTTTTTTTTTAAATAAAAAGTTTTTATTTTTCAGTTTTTAGTGCAAACAATCGTAGGTAAGTAGTAAGTTGAACTATTTCATAAAATTTCATCATCAAGAATACAAATTAAGGTCTATACGTACGTGTAATATTAAAATCATCCTCTAATCCCAAACGGTTGAAGAGTTTAACCTTCTATCATCAGCTCACCTAAATAACTTGAAAGTATACGACTGAAGGTCTTTAGATACGTATGAAATTGAAAGAATTATCCCCCAACTCCTAACCGTTGAGGAGTTGTACCTTCCACCTTCCATCATCAGCTTACCTAAATAATTTGAAAGAATACGATTAAAGGTTACATTGTATACATATGATATTTAAAGATTTATCCTCCAACTCCTAACCGTTAAGGAGTTGTACCTTCCATCATCAGCTCATCATCATAAAATGATGACTGCCACACGCAAATACCGGTGTAACTTCAGAAAATATACGATTTCTTCGATTTCCCTGGGATCCCAGCATCAGATCCTGATATGCTGGCAATGGGACCACCTCGTAATCATACCCTTTCGAATACAATAAAAATTTTCAAAATCGGTCCACAACTGACGGAGTAATCGGTGAACATACATAAAAAAAAAATACATACCGTGTAACATAGAACCTCCTCCTTTTTGGAAGTCGGTTAAAAATACGACTAAAGGTTACATTGTATACATATGATATTTAAAGATTTATCCTTCAACTCCTAACCGTAAAGGAGTTGTGCCTTACATCATCAGCTCATCATCATAAAATGATGACTATCAGACGCAAATATCGGTGTAACTTCAGAAAATATACGAAAAACATAGTATGGGCCTATAAAAAATGAGGGTTCTCTCGATTTCCCTGGGATCCCATCATCAGATCATGATATGCTGGCAATGGGACCACCTCGGGACCATACCCTTTCGAATACAATTTTTTTTTCAAAATTAGTCCACAATAGGGAATATGCATGTCTTTTTTAGGGTTCCGTGCCAAGCAAAAAACGGAACCCTTATAGATTGGTCATGTCTGTCTGTCTGTCTGTCTGTCTGTCTGTCCGTCTGTCTGTCCGTCCGTATGTCACAGCCACTTTATTCTGAAACTATAAGACTTATAATGTTGAAACTTGGTAGGTAGATGTATTCTGTGAACCGATTAAGATTTTCACACAAAAATAGAAAAAAAACAATTAATTTTGGGGGTCCCCATACTTAGAACTGAAACTCAAAAAAAATTTTTTCATCCAACCCATACGTGTGGGGTATCTATAGATAGGTCTTCAAAAATGATATTGAGGTTTCTAACATTATTTTTTTCTAAACTAAATAATGCGCGAGAGACACTTCCAAAGTGGTAAAATGTGTGTCCCCCCCCCCCCTGTAACTTCTAAAATAGGAGAATGATAAATAAAAAAAAAATATGTGATGTACATTACCATGCAAACTTCCACCGAAAATTGGTTTGAACGAAATCTAGTAAGTACACACATCAAAAGTGTCTAGGGATCAAGCATTTTTATGCGGATTTCTTGAGATTGAGATGTGGCTTTGGCCCTGACCTGCTCAGTCGCCAGACTTGAACCCGATTGACCATGCATGGGATATGCTACAGAGAAGAGCTCTGCCGAATATGGAGGGTATCCAGTCGCAAGAAGATCTTTTTTTGTTGTTGCAACGAACATTGGCGGCCATTCCACAGCGTGATTTGGATGAACTCATTTTGAGTATGCCAAACCGATTCTTGTGTTGTTAGTGTTCGCGGTAGAAACACGGATTATTAATTGTTTAAGTTACCTAATAAAATTTTAAAGAAAACTGTTATTTCAGTCTTTTTTTCGAACTTTAATGTTAGTGGTTCAAATGTCAAAGATCGCTTTATTAGGAAAATGGCAAATTTCTTTATTAATGCAAAGGTGACTTGGTTTATCGTTACTGTGACAAACGAAAACACTTTATTTGATGAATCCTTAAAGAAAATTTTAATTAATATCAATCAGGAGAAAAGTTATTGCAAAAATATATGTTGATCCCTAGACACATATGTTGATCCCTAGACACTTTTGATGTGTGTAGTTTTTTTTAATACGTCATAAATCGTAAACTGCATTTTACCTTTTATTCAATCAACACAAATATAAAAATAAAATAAAAATTGTATCATGTTACTTGCTGCTACGGAACCCTTCATGGGCGAGTCCGACTCGCACTTGGCCGCTTTTTTATTTTTTAATCTGATCATATAAGTCTCCATAACATAGAAAAAATATAAATAGTTTGAAAATAGTCAAAGTAATTTTCAAAGTGAAATTTAAAACACCGACTAAATTTGAGCTATTCAAACACCGCCATTTTTCGCGCGCTATTGACATAACAAATGACGTCATTGTCATTTCGTGTTTATTTACTATTGATTGAGTGTTTTAGTTATTTTATACCTATTTACAGTTTTGATTGCTATAAAAATCATGGAAGAAGTTATTTTTTCTCACAAACACTACAACACAGTAGGAATTTCGACGCCGATAATTTCGATAATGTAACAATCGACGTCACATTTCGTTTCGACCAATAGGACGCGTTTTGTAGGTTTGAATTTCCCTCCCTTAATTTTCACTTTTTATTTAATATTTTCTGGGTTTAAATAATCACTAAAGATAAAAATATTTTTTATGTATATTGTAAAGACAATAAAGAATCTAGAAAAAAATGCTTAGGACAAATACAATTTTTATGCATATTCCCCATTGACGGAGTAATCGGTGAACATACTTAAAAAAAAAATACATACAGTGGAACATATAAGTTTTTGGAAGTCGGTTAAAAAACGGGCGGTTTCGATTTTCTTCCTGGCTGAAAAAAATAAAATACCAAAAAGGTTTTAATCATTTAAACATGTTACTGGCCAGTTATAAAAGTGCCATAATGTTTATAAGAGAAACAAATAAATTTTTTGGCTGAGCCTGGTTCTCAAAGAAAACAACTTTTAACTACGTTTTGTGGCGCGAATTCTAGGGAATTCGAGTTATCGAGTTGTTAATATCGACTCTAATTAACTTTTTGTCAATTTTTATTAAATTATCTGATGTTCTTGACATTTAAAAGTATTGTTATTGCTGTTTAGCAATCTCGAAAATGGTAGATTAAGTGATAAAAGCGAGCAAAATTATTGCGCTGCTTGAAGAAGGTTGCAGCCAATGCTTCGTGCATCAGAGGTTAAATGTGAGTCGGTCGACAGTTCAAAGGACCTGGCAGCGCTATCAAGAGACCGGTTCCGTCAAGAGAAGGCCTGGTTCTGGCAGAAAGACATGTACCGAACCACGGGATGATCGTTTTCTAGTTAGTCAAGCGTTGAGAAATCGCAAATCTTCTTATGTAGACCTCAAGAACAGCCTCGAAGAAGTAAGAAATGTTCAAATTAGTCTATGAACGGTCAGGAGGAGGCTTCTCGCTGCTAATATACACAGTCATCGCCCGGCACGCGGCCTTAAATTACTCCGTGGACATCGAGTTGCCAAGCTTAGCTTCATTCGAAATCTTGTGTCATGGACTCATGAAGACTGGGATAGGGTATTGTTCTCCGATGAAGCCAGGATATCCCTGGATGGTGAAGACCGACGTCGGCGAGTGCTACGTAGACGAGGAGAACGCTTTGCAGAGACATGTTTTAAAGAAATCACACCTTTTGGAGTGGGCTCTGTTATGTTTTGGGCAGGAATAAATTCTATGGATCGTACGAAGTTAGTCTTCATCGAAAACGGTACACTGACTGGACACCGATACATAACGGAAGTTCTAATTCCTTATGCACAACCCGCTTTAACCGCTCTTGGCGAAAACTCAATTTTTATGGACGACAACGCTCGCGCCCACCGGTCTGGCGATGTGGAAGCGTATATGCTAGAAGTCGGAATTCGTCGTTTGGACTGGCCAGCTAGAAGTCCGGACCTCAATCTCATAGAGCATGTCTGGGACGTTCTGACGCAGACCATCAGAGAGCTAAAGAATGTGATTACCGCGGAGTGGGAACGTATTCCCCAAGAAACCATAAAAGATATACTCGCTAGCATGCCCAGACGAATGCAAGCCGTGATTTCAGCAAGAGGGGGTCACACTTAATACTAAACTTTTATTTGCTTTTAATGTATTCAAGAAAAACAAAGAAAAATAACGCGTTTCATTTTTATTTAGCGAGCAGTACAATAATAGTGTTTTGAGCTTAAACATTATTTCTCAATAATTTTTCTTTTCTTTCTTTTTTTTTTCTCAATATGTTGGGTGTATTTGAATATATCACTGGTGGAGTCCTAGGGCAACTCCTTGAAGCGGGTTTTGAGTTTTTATTAAAAGTTGGCACAGTTTTACATGCGCGTGCGGTGCGTTCGTATTACTTTTTTGTACTACTACTGAAGGTATATGGGAGCGGGAAGCGGATGTAGGAAAAATTTGTTGCCATGCGTGATATATATAATAAAAAGGGTGCGTTTGAGTAGTGTGGTTTTGAGTGTTTAAAAATAATAATGAAAATTATAACTAATTAAAAACTATCACAATTGGCGTAGCCAATTTGTTTTATTTTTTGTGTGGTAAATAAATTTGTAAATATATGCCATAATGTGTTGTAATTTAGAAAGACTCGATGATTTTTCTATAAGTGAGTGAATGCAATTATCTGATTGTGTGAAATAAGTATGGACTGTTTCTGGAAGTTTTAAAGCTTTATCAGTATTTGGCAATGAAGGCCATAAATTACTATCCAGTTCTAAGAAGGACGGACCATTCCACCAAAGATCACAACTGCCAAGTAGATCAGCACTAAGTCCGCGTGAAGCGAGGTCTGCGGGGTTTTCTTTGGAAGGAACATACCTTAAGGTTGAGTCACCAATTGATTCTTGGATTTCAGAGACTCTATTCCTGACAAATGGTTTTCAAGTACTTGGAGGAGAAGAAAGCCAACCAATAACAATGGTAGAGTCACACCAGTATATGCACTGATGAACCTGTGAAGTAAATGAATTGAGTGCCTGAGTGCAAAGTCTTGTACCAAGTAGAAAACCACAAAGCTCTAAACGAGGAATCGTGGTAGTTTTTAGAGGTGCTACTTTTATTTTCGAAGTAAGTAACTTAACAGACAGTAACTTAACAGAGTTTTCAAATGCAAGAAGTCAAGAACATACACTTAATATTGTCTACAATGATCACAGGTTACAAGAGGCTGATAATGTAAAGTTCTTGGGTATAACTGTAGATAGATTTTGCAATTGGAAGTCACATGTGAATGAAGTCTGCAACAAAGTAAACAGATTCGTATATGTTTTATCTAGACTCCGTAGGACTGCAGCACTGCAAACAGTATTAATGGCATACCATGGGTACATAGGGTCTGTGTTGCGGTATGGGATTTTAATATGGGGCAACTCCACAGATATAAACAGAGCCTTCTTGGCACAAAAGAAGTGTGTGAGGGCGATGGTAGGCATCCCACCCTATGAGTCATGTCGTCCACATTTTAAAAACCTGGGGGTTTTGACCCTGTCTTGTATCTATATTTACGAGATTGCAGTATTTGTGAGAACTCACCCACAAATATTTAACAAAGCCAGGGACATATTTCCACGGAACACAAGAAACAGAGATAGACTGGTTTTAAATTACCAACCAAAAACAGCTTTGTTCCAAAAAACTGTTATTCCATGTGTGTCAAAGTATTTAACGTGTTACCAGAAGATATTGCTGTCCTACCTTTATATAAATTCAAAAGGCAGTTGAAATCGTGGCTCATAAAAATGTGTTTTTATTCGGTGAATGAATTATTCAATAGAAGCTAATTGATAATGATTTTTATGTAACTTTTATTATTGACATGTTTAATTTATTCTAATTTATTGACTATTAACTTGCAATTTTAATTTATGGATAGATTTGTTATTAGATTAGTGACTTTATTGATTTGACTTTTTTATAAAAAAGTTTAAATTAAAATAACAATCACAAACTTTTGCATGTCAGCATGACTAAATGTTAGAACTAAATGTAAATTTTCTATAACAACTTATGTACAACATTTAATGGCAAATAAATTATTCTATTCTATTCTATTCTATAACACTGATAGAGCCGTCTTTGAACTCTGTTCGAATGTAGAGACAAGCTCCATATGCTTTCTCAGATGAGTCGGAAAAGATATGAATTTGAAGTGATTTAGGAAAGGAATCGCCTAATACCCACCTAGAAATGAAAGTAACCAGGTAGTAGAGCCACGCTGATTTCAGCACGAATGGGCCGGCTCGACCGGGGCGGTACTACCCTCGCACAGAAAATCAACGTAAAATGACCACGTTCGTGCTGTCGTGTTTCGTTGGTGAGAGCGAGATCGGAGGCCCAATAGTCTAGTCAACAAGTTCCATACTTGTTGACTAGACTAAAAGATGCAGCAGCATCACTAGGCCGCCATGGTGTGGGTCGCCATACTGCATTGTCTGCATTCGCAGTGAGTATGGCGACCAATACTCTTGGATTCTGCTTATGCTTTCCATCAGGCAGAGTAGAGTCATTTTGGCGGGCCATACATAAAAAAAAAAAAAAAAAAAAAATCATTGAGACTAGGTAAAGTTTTAGCAAACTTATACCAAAGTTTTTCAATGTGTGGTTCAACTTCTTCATTCCAAGAGCTTTTTGATTTCCAAAGTTCTTGCATTATGATTTTTGCCTCCACAATGCATGGAGCAACAAGTCCTAAAGGATCGCATATCTGAGAAATTGTAGAGAGTATGTATCTCTTGGTTATTAATTTCTTTGTAGTATTAAGTTCTAAGTTGATTGAAAAAGAAAGAGTATCTGATTCACTTAACCAACTGAGACCTAAAGTTTTAGAAGGCTCTCCGTTACTTAAGTTGAATGAATCACATGACGAATTTTCTTTGCATAGAGCCTTTAAATCTCTACGTTATTTGATTGCAATTTCCTAAGATTAAGACACGCTGAGCTTAATGTATTAATAATAATTAGACACAAGTAAATTGTGGCCTCAACTGTGGTAGAGCCGGACAAAAAATCGTCAACATAAAAGTCAAAAAATCGTCAACATAAAAGTCTCTACATATTGCTTGTTGAGTTTCCCAGTTATGTGAAGTTTTAGAAAGCTCTAAAAGGCAGCGTGTACTCAAGAAAGGTGATGATGCCAACCCGTACGTGACTGTGTTAAGAACGTACGTTTTGATAGGATGTGAAGAATCAGTTCTCCATAATATTTTTTGTAGCGGTCGTTGTGACTCGTCTAAGTTGAATTGTCTGTACATATTTTCGATGTCACTTGTTACAACAAATTGATGCTGTCTGAAACGTAATGAGATTGATAAGATGTCATCTTGTACGACAGGACCGACGGATTGGATGTCGCTGAGCGATTTATTTGAGGTTGTGACGGCTGAACCATCAAAGACAACCCTAAGCTTGGTTGTTTGACTAGATGCACGGAGCACGCCATGATGAGGCAAAAAATATGAGTTTTGTTGTAGAGACGATGAAGAATATTCGCTCGTATGTCCAAGAGCTTCATATTCAAGTATCAACTCTTGGTAGAGTTTTTCAAAGTTAAGGTCTCTAGGAAACCTACGTTCAAAAGAAAAAAATGACGCTTGGCCATTTCGTAAGAATCCCCTAGAACCTCGGGTGATTCTTTAAGTGGCACGTCACGTTTTGTAGTATTGACAAAGTGTTGCTAAAGTAGAAATGCTATCTAATTCCCAAAAACGTGTGAGATCATTATTTATCTGATTTTCAAAATTTTCAGCTAACATGCAAACATGATTCAGAACAGCAATATGCTTGAAGACTGTACCCGATAAAAGCCATCCTTTGCTTTCGAATAAGACTGGATAATTTTTACCAAGATCGATACGACTGGTACTGATGACTCGCCAAAAGAAGTCAGACCCCGCAAGTATGTCAATCGAAGAAGGTCTGTAAAAGGTTCATTTGGATTCCTCCAAACTCTCTAGAACGTCTAGCTCTAATATTTAAAAAGACAATAAAGATATCGGATCGGATAGGGTGTTCCTATACTCCTTCCAATGCCTACTTGTGACTGAATCTAGCTTGTTGCATGATATGAATGAGTAATGTATCCCAGTGATTGGCTGGTTGATTCAAAGTTGCCAAAGCACGAATGTTTTTATTTGTTATATCTAAAATGTTACGTATGCCCCGACTTGACTCTTTGTGAATAGATTCAATGTTAAATAATGCGTGAACGTGATTATTCACTAACAGCTGATTGTTATCGTACCTATCACATAATAATTTCCACGCAGCTTTGTAATTTTCAGCCTTGAAATCTAGACTTCTTATGATTAATGCGGCGCTGCCGTGGAGCGACGCGCGTAGGTAATGAAACTTATTTATGATTCAATGCTTGGCTCATTGTGTATTAAAGAAACGTATATCTCCTTTTACTCTAGCCAATCCTGGTACCCACCCCCAAAGTGAGGCAGCGAAATTTTAGGCAGACGGTTATTTTGTTTCGAAAAATGTGGGTTACGTCCCTCAGACCTCATGGAAGAAGCATCATCGCTTTTCTGCTTTTCTATTATTTCTTTAGCCTTAGCAATCATGCTGAAATAAGTAGATTCAAATTGCTGTCGTTCTACTTACAGTTCATCAGGATTGTCCGACAACATTTCCATCTCCGTCTGTAATTCATCGGAAACATCAATTTTTATAATACGCACAGTTAACTCCTGAATTTGTATATCGGTAACATGACGTATATTTTCGATAGAAATTAAGTAGTTCGTAAAGTTAGTTAACTTTGCTTTGATACTTGCTCGCTTTTTTGCAAGATTTTTTATATGCATTGTATTGTCTGACTTTTCTGTAGCCATTTTAATTTAATATTTATGTAATTAAAATAAAAAGGTATCAGATTATGAGTTTATTTTTAAGAAAATTATGTGTGACAAATGCCTAAAAAATATAACGTCTTTAATTAATTTTATGCAAAAAATAAACACTCAATTTGCTATTCAACTTTTGTAGGAGCTTTAGCAAAGAAATGATTTTATCTATTTTTCGAAGAAAAGTCGCTTAAGTTAGTTGAAATAGATATTATTACGTAATTAGATTGGTGATTGGATGATAATTTGATGAAAAATTACACAAAATTAGAAATAGATAGTAGGTAGATTTTTCCGTATTGTTTCATAGAAGACAGGTCGAGTAATAAATAGGTTTATGTTATGAATAAACTTAGTTTGAAATAATTAATATTAAGGATATTAGGTAGGAAAAATAAGGATTAGGTTGATTTGTTGATGACAAATGGTTGTATTAGTATGATTGTTATGGGAATCGGAGGTTGGGGCGGCTGTTCTTCGGATCCGTTCCAAGAACACCGCCCCCGGGCCGGACGGGGTTCCAGCCCGAGTGATGGCCCGAGCCCTCGACCATATGTCAGACCGCCTCAGGGAAGTGTTGGACGCTAGCCTGGCGTCCGGACGCTTCCCTGAGTGCTGGAAATGCGGGAAGCTGGTCCTGTTGAGGAAGCCGGGACGGCCTACCGATTCGGTCGCGGCCTATAGGCCCATCGTGTTGCTGGACGAGGCGGGTAAACTTTTGGAGGGAATACTCTCTGCCCGCATCGTCCGGCACCTCTGCGAGGTGGGGCCTGACCTGTCGGACGCCCAATTCGGATTCCGAGAGGGGCGTTCGACGGTCGATGCCGTGATGCGCCTTAGGGACGTGACCGAAGAGGCAGTGAGCTGTGGCGGCGCCTTCAATAGTCTGCCATTTAGCTGCATCAGGGAAGCACTCCACTACCACGGGGTGCCAGAGTACCTGAGGCGGCTAGTGGCAGACTATTTAGAGGAGCGTACCGTCGTGTACGAGGACCGAGAGGGCGTCTTGAGACGGCGACCCATGTCGTGCGGCGTTCCGCAGGGGTCCGTCCTTGGACCACTCCTGTGGAACGTGGGGTACGACTGGGTCCTTCGAAGTCGTCTGCCTCCCGGGCTGGGCGTAATTTGTTACGCCGATGACACTTGTCACAGCCCGGGGGGCGAACTTCCAAGAGGCGGCGCGCCTGGCCATCTGGGGTGTTTCTCTGGTGGTCGGGCGCATCGAGGCGCTGGGCTTACGGGTGGCCCTGGATAAGACGGAGGCCCTATTGTTCCATGGGCCCCGTCGTGGTCCACCCGCCGGCGCCTCCATAGATGTCAACTCGGTCCTCGTACCGGTTCGGGCCCAGATGAGGTATCTGGGCCTGATCCTCGACGGTAGGTGGCTCTTCGACGAGCACTTCCGACAGCTTGGTCCGAAGCTGGTCGACGCTGCCTCCGCCCTTGGGCGACTTTTGCCCAATTTGGGTGGAGCCACCGTCGCAACGCGACTCCTGTACACGGGGGTTGTCCGGTCGATGGCGCTGTATGGTGCACCGGTGTGGGTGGCGGCTCTGACTGCCCTAAATAAGGCCCGCCTCTGGCGGCCTCAGAGGGTATTGGCAGTCAGAGCCATACGCGGATACCGCACGGTGTCTACCGAGGCGGCGTGCGCCCTGGCCGGAACACCACCGTGGGATTTGGAGGCGGAAGTGCTCGCCGAAGTTTATCGACGGGTGGCTGAATATCGGGCGGAGTATGGCTATCGCCCTCCGCCCGAAGAGGTACGCGAATGGTGTGAAACCGCCCGTCGAGCCACTATGGACAGATGGTCGTTCCGGCTGGAGACTCCACGCGCTGGCTTTGCCGCCGTGAAGGCTCTCCAGCCGGTCATCCTCGAGTGGGCAGGGCGGCAGCACGGGACCCTTTCCTTCCGACTGACGCAGGTCCTTTCCGGGCATGGTTGCTTCGGGAAGTACCTGCACTCGGTCGCTAGGAGGGAATTGAGTCCCGCCTGCCACCACTGCGACTGCAGTGAGGACTCGGCCCAGCATACGCTGGCGATCTGCCCCGCATGGGCGTCGCAACGTCGGGCCCTCACTGCAGTCATCGGAGGAGATCTCTCGCTACCGGCCGTCATACGCTCCATGACCGGTAGCGACAGCAGTTTTACCGCGGTCGCAACCTTCTGCGAAGATGTAATCTCGCAGAAGGAGGTGGCGGAGAAGGCCCGGGAGGATGATATCCACTCGGACCCAATCCGCCGCCGGCGAACCGGGCGGCGGAGGCGCGCCTATCAGCGCCTCATGCCGCCCTGAGTGTGGCCGCGGATGGTCGGGACGGGCTTTCCCTTCCATCCGCTCTAGTGGCCGCCCGCGAGGAGGCGACGTTACGCGTGTGCCGTACGTCGCCTAAATTGAGATTTTTCAGGTGACGGTGCCCGCTTCTGTGCGGGCAGGCGCTGGGAGGGATCTGGATGTGTTAATAACAGCAGTTCCTGGGTCCCTCCCGTCTCAGGCGCAGAGTGGCACACCGTGTGGTTTTAGTCGGTTCGAGTCCGACACACCGCCCCGCCGCAAGCCCCGGTGGGGTGACGGTCCGACGGGATTTCCACATGTAAAAAAAAAAAAAAATATGATTGTTATACTATTTCCATTTCTTTATTTTCTCGATGACAGCTCCTGTGGAAACTTGAACGAGCGTCATTTTACATTACGTATACATTATTTAATAAATATATGACGCTTACGCACGTACAAGGTCATACCAGCGTCGGAGAAACTGATAGGGATAGAACTATCGATAAACGTAACATGATGTTTTCTTACAAAGTGTAAGAAACTAAACTATTGCCGGATAATGTTGTACAAATTTATTAACTAATAGGTATTACATTTCATTACAAGATGTAATTATATTACGTTGATTCTTTATTTATTTAAATCAAAATCTGATGAATTGTCACTCGATGAGCTTGTGGAGGAACGGGTGTCATGTTCCTCCAACACAAAGGGAGGATCCTCGCGCGCGAGAACTTCTACTGCGCGATTCAGGATTGGTAGTTTCTTAGTTTCCTTCGTTACTCCGTAGTTGGACGTATATTTGGTAGATGGCGCTGTCATATGTTTTTGTTGCCGCTGTATGTGGAAAAGTCGCCACGTCACTCCCCTCCAAGACCGGAGGTCGATACATTGTTGAGTCAGCTGTCTGTGCTCTGTTGTGGAGCTTGCCAGTGCCAGGAGTGATAAGTTCCAGTGAGTCGAAACTGAGTGCCGTAAGTTCCAGTGAGTCGGAACTGAATGCCGCTAGTCCCCAGTGAGTCGGGGCGGTTGCTGCGTAGTGGCTGGCTGCTGCATAGACGGGAGAGATATGCTCTGCTTACATGAACCGTAGTTGCAGTGTTCTGTGCCTAGACGCTGATGAGGCCGTAGGGGTAAACCAGGCTGGAGCGGTCGCTTCCTGCGTGTGGTGTATCCCTGTTGAGGCCGAGGTTGCTGGCTGGCTGTGAAACTTGCTGTGGGAGTGAACATGATGGTGGCGTGCTGATGCTGCTTCGAAGGTTGCTTCCAATCACGTCGGGGTCACCTCTGTGGAGGAACGGGTGTCATGTTCTTCCAACACAAAGGGAGGATCCTCCGACCAGGCGAGGTGATAATGCCTGGCGGGCCAACCGCCCAACGATTGATGTTGGGATGGTGTATATATGTTAATTGGCGCGAGAACTTCCACTGCGCAATTCAGGATTGGTAGTTTCTTACTTTCCTTCGTTACTCCGTAGTTGGAGGTATATTTGGTAGATGGCGCTGTCATATGTTTTTGTTGCCCCTGTATGTGGAAGTCGCCACAAGCTCTCCCTAACATTTATTATAAGTTCCTGTACTTCTATATTATCGAATGCCACATGAATTTCACAATCCGACGCCATAATGTTTTGGGTTCTTCTCACAATTTTTTCCTAGTGTTCGGCGGTTACTTCCGCACATGCATTTTTTAATAAATCTAACATTTTGTTTGCCGTAAAAGGGGAATCGGTATGGTTTCGAGCGGCGTATCCTTGGATTCGTGCCCATATTAGTTCTATAGCATTGTACTGGCAATGATACGGCGGAAGTCGAAGAACCCAATGACCACATTCAGCAGCTATTTCGTCGGTAATATATCTTTTAGGGAGGCTTTTTTTCGATTTTAAAATATTCACTATTTGTGCTTTTAATAAAGTATTATCCACATTTTCGCCATGACGTTGAAGCCAGTCAATTATCTGTCGTCAAGGTTTCCGAAGAAATGACCTGTAATTCGACTAAGTGCCACAGTTAGGTAGACTAACCGGGCCGATTCACGATGTAAGAAGATGTATGAAGCACCAACACTCCTTGTTTTGCAATAACTGTCCTCGCAAAGTTCACCAAGACTTTTTCAAATCGCCGATCAATGTCATGACAACTTTCCGAAGCAGTATTTACAGAGTCTAGAACCGTATAATCCTTGTCTAGTGGACCATATTTATAGGACGGTGCTCCATAGGTGAAGATTGTATGAAAGACTTTTGAATGGACTGTATTTAATTAGCTGGTTTTACAGTAAAAGATCTCTAGAAGACAACTTGCAAGGTTAACAAAACAATTTGTATTATCTTTATAATTATTGCGAATTGGGTAGGTTTGAATCACTCGGCGATGTTCGTGATTACTCGTGTCCCCCACCTCGGTCGCCCCGATCTCACCGCTCTGTCTGTTTTGTTCAAGCACTTCCATGATATCGATTGTTTTTATAATAAAAATCGCTGCTGAAAATAGTAATACAAGGAACTATTTTTGACATGCTTCTCTTAGGCGCTGCCCTACAGTGCGCCCCGACAGCTCACTGCCAGGGCAGCGACCAGACACCGTGCAACACCTCTTTGAGGCCGTCTGTCATATGGTCTAGGGCTTGGGCCAGCACTCAGGCAGCCGACGATAATTTTAACGCAAACATTGTATCCAGAAATGTTATATTTAAAGCATTGTATCTTTCTTACCTTTGATCTCAGTTATGTACCTTATTCTAATTTCTATTTTACTATCTAGGTGACTCCCCACCGCAGGAACCTACTCAAGACCTGCAGAAGAGTTCTGAAGATTCAACCTCCAGCAACCTGAATGAACATAAACTCGTCCAGGATACGTTCAAAAAACTTCATGACGTCACTGCTGCAGACATAACAGATGACAATAAAGAAATAATTGCAAGTGTAAAATACCTGTGCGACACGTGTAAGCAATGTTACAGTTCTAAGCGTAAGTTAGAGAGACACATTCGTTTGTGCTCTAATGAGTGGCAAAAAGATCTGTCACGTCAGAACACAATAAGTGCTCACACACACATCGCTCAGAAATCACATCAGAGTAACATGTGTAACAAACGTCTCTCATGTGTTCACCATTTAACTCGTCACATATTTGCACACCAAAATGAATCACAAAAGGATTATTTAATTGGACATAATAATATGCGTACACTCATTGGTGAGAAACCATATCATTGTGATATATGTAAGAAACAATTCTCACAGAAGGGTGCATTAAAATTACACATACGTACACACACTGGTGAGAAACCACATCATTGTAATATATGTAAGAAACAATTCTCACAGAAGTTTAAATTAATATTACACATGCGTACACACACTGGTGAGAAACCATATCGTTGTGATATATGTAAGAAACAATTTTCAATAATGAATTCTTTAAAAAGACATATGCGTACACACACTGGTGAGAAACCATATCGTTGTGATATATGTAAGAAACAATTTTCAATAATGAATTCTTTAAAAAGACATATGCGTACACACACTGGTGAGAAACCATATCGTTGTGATATATGTAAGAAACAATTTTCAATAATGAATTCTTTAAAAAGACATGTGCGTACACACACTGGTGAGAAACCATATCATTGTGATATATGTAAGAAACAATTCTCAAAGAAACGTGATTTAACAAGACACATGCGTACTCACACTGGTGAGAAACCATATCAATGTGATATATGTAAGAAACAATTCTCAAAGAAACGTGATTTAACAATACACATGCGTATACACACTGGTGAGAAACCACATCATTGTGAAATATGTAAGAAACAATTCTCACAGAAGGGTAGTTTAACATCACACATGCGTACACACACTGGTGAGAAACCACATCATTGTGATATATGTAAGAAACAATTCTCACAGAAACGTGATTTAACAATACACATGCGTATACACACTGGTGAGAAACCACATCATTGTGAAATATGTAAGAAACAATTCTCACGGAAGGGTAGTTTAACATCACACATGCGTATACACACTGGTGAGAAACCACATCATTGTGATATATGTAAGAAACAATTTTCAATAATGAATTCTTTAAAAAGACATATGCGTACACACACTGGTGAGAAACCATATCATTGTAATGAATGTAAGAAACAATTCTCACAAAAGGGACATCTAATTAAACATATGCGTACACACACTGGTGAGAAACAATATCATTGTGATATATGTAAGAAACAATTCTTACAGAAGGGTGATTTAAAATCACACATGCGTACACACACTGGTGAGAAACCACATCATTGTAATTAGAGATGCGCCGAATAGTCGTTTCACCGAATAACCGAATACCGAATATTATTCGGTTTACCAATTTATGAGAGAGTTTAAAAAATGATCAAAGATGAAATCTCAAAAGCCACGGCTGTTTCGATTAAATTTGGTATGTGGTATTTGGGAACAACATGCTTAGCTTTCTAACCTTCACTATACACTGTTTAATGAGACTTTGTTCTACAACATAAAGTTCTGCAAATGAAACATTCACAAAAGTTCTATATTAGAAGAGTTTTAGCTTTAAATTGGGACATAGCTTTGCTTATCCACGTGATTATGAGAGATAATGGTCCGAATATTGGGACCCAGAGTTCAAGAAATAAATATGTGTATTTGTGGTTTAAAAATATTGTTTTGAGTTTTGAAAATAAATGCAGATTTGAAATAAATGTTGATTTGGAGTTTAATTGCTTTTTATTTTATTAGCTTGATTCAACACATTCTTCATAGAATTTCTTTAACTTTTAATGTAACATAAATCTTACTTATCACGTTTTGTTTTTCATTACTATACGATGTCGTGCAGCCAAGAAAATAGAAATACTCGAACCGAATATATTCGGCACCAAAACCGAATAATTCGGCGAATACGCATAGCGAAAAAGATGCCGAATACGCCGAATACCAAACGAATATTCGGCGCATCTCTAATCGTAATTTATGTCAGAAACAATTCTTACAGAAGGGTACATTAAAATTACACATGCGTACACACACTGGTGAGAAACCACATCATTGTAATATATGTCAGAAACAATCCTTCCAGAAGGGTGCATTAAAATTACACATGCCTACACACACTGGTGAGAAACCACATCATTGTAATATATGTAAGAAACAATTCTCACAGACGGGTAGTTTAACATCACACATGCGTATACACACTGGTGAGAAACCACATCATTGTGATATATGTAAGAAACAATTCTCACGGAAGGGTGAGTTAACATCACACATGCGTACACACACTGGTGCATTGTGATATATGTAAGAAACAATTCTCGTTAAAAGGTAATTTAACATTACACATGCGTACACACACTGGTGTAAAACCATATCATGTGATATATGTAAACAACAATTCACACAAAAGTGTCATGCAAATGCACATAAAATGGTAAAAAACCATATCATCATCAGAAAAGAGATCTTTAACATTACACATGCGTACACACTATAGAGTTAGGAATAATATGGTGTGAACGTAATTTACTATAATATATACAATTGCCTTTACATTTGCTAGTGAAATCGATGTAGCAATACCAAAAACATTGCTCTTTCGTTTTAACTTAAACTGTCTCGCGTTAGGAAAGTAGGACGTCAATATATTTGATTTTGCTGATTTTGGCAACATCGTCACTAGAATGTACCTGCGTGCCAATCCGCCATGTTTGGTTACGGTCACAGAGTATCTCCTCTACGTTGAGTTTGCCTTTATTTTCGCTGATAACTGTTTTTTTCTCAATTTATGAAGGAAAATGTGCATAATAAAAAAAAATAAGCATAATCTAAAAAATAAAAGTAACTAGCAAACCCGGCGAACTCCGTTTCGCCACCAGATGGCTTGGTTTTATGTAACACTTTCCCGCTTTTCTGTTGAAAATTTTCCTGAATTTTCTTTGCTATAAACCTCACGGAGCCCGAGATCTTTCCAACGAATGCAAAACCGTGGAAATCGGTTCGTGCGTTCTGGAGTTTTAGCGTCAGGAAGGAAAACCCGACTTATTTTTATATAGTAGATTAAATTGCAATGCCTCCCATGTGCGCTGTTGGGGGTTATGGTGCGTCTAAAAGCCAAAATCAATAAAATCTGTCGTTTCACAAGTAGTAATCTAAAATTTATTTAAAATATTAAAAAGCCTTGAAATACATGAAATTGTTATTTATTATCAATCCGTGTGTAATTTAGTTAGCTTAATATTGATATTTTGGGTTTTAGGCATTGTTTTATTTTGTAATAGTGATGTGTTAAAAGCTTTAAGAGTAATTGATAGTTTTTATTGTAACTTTATACAAGGTGGATATGACTATGCGATATTAAATAAAACCGTGGGCTATTTAAATATGTTGGTTTACTTTGGGATTGTTTAATTTATCCGAAAACGGACTTTAAAAAAAATAAAAAATTCAAACAAACTAAATGTCTTAAAAATTCAAACCAATAAGGACACCATCTGTAATTTAAGTTCACTAACCTCAGTGGCCTCAGTCCCGGCCGCGGCGGCCCTAAAATAGTTACCTAAAAGACGCGCGACGTACATTGATAAAGTAGTTACCTACTTTATCGACGTAAACCGATATCATTTGCAATGAGTATGGTGACCACCACTCTTGGATTCTGCTTATGCTTTCCATCAGGCAGAGTAGAGTCATTTTGGCGGGCCAATACTAGTAATATTATGCATTCACGTTTTTTTAAAGTACACAGTCACCATAATAATCACAAAAAACGAAAACCGCAAGGATTTTAATTTGGTCATCTCGTGTCGAGGTTACAACAAGAAGAGCATTATCTCTATTAGGAATCAAAGATTGATTTTTCTCGTATCTTCTGGATAGTTTGTACAATAATCCGACTATTGGTAGATAGGATAAACGAACATTCTCCGTAAATTAATATCTTATCCGTAGTAAATTATTTACTAGCCGTATAAGTGTAACCCGAGTCGATGCATTTAAACTCACACAAAATAACATAACGCTACGTAATAACTAACAAACTTAACTAGTGAGTCAAATCACCACAAAATAAATATCATAGGTACAACATAACGCGACACACAGGGTTCCCGCGCCGATGGCGGCGGCGACTTCAAAGGTAGCACGTGCGACGCGGCGACGACCCGACGGTAGGTGTAACATCGGTCATTAACCCAACAACATCGTGTAGTAGATTTTAAAATCGAAAAATAGTGTCCTATGGCTAAACTACTGAACCGATTTTATTGAAATTTTGTAGGTGTAATTGTATTGTGTGTAGGTACATCTAGTTCAAATTAATATCGTTTTGTCATATCCACCCTGTATATTAATCACGACTGACTTTGTATTTTTACACTCAGGTTACCTAGAAATGAAGCAAAGAAAAGAATGTGGTTAGAAGTAATTGAAATTGAAAATGTAATAGCTCAAACCAAAGGGATTTACCTGTTCCTTATATTTTGACGAAAGTTCATTCAACTGAACACTTGGCGTTGTAAAGGCGCGTCTCCACCGAAATTTGACAACACAAAAAAAGGTTGACACCACAAAAGTTGCCAACTTTTGTTCGGTGGAGTCTCGGCGTAGAGACGATGCAGTACCATCTCTGTAAAAACAGGTTACCTTAATTTTATATGGATCAGTACCAAATAGTTGTACAATATAGAGACATGAGTTCATTCAAAGTTGCCCTACAATTATTTAGGACGTTTTCTTACAAATGTAAACTAAGTTTACGCGTCGTGTTCAAAATTTACTAAATACATTTTGAGCATGAACCGTGAAATTTGATTTATTACCTACGTTTTGAAATAGAACTCCTGAATTGACATACCTATTATTTTTATTTTCAGCAGTTATTTAGTTAGCAGGAAATTTGCCTTGAGCCTACATTTTTTCCCTAAAAGCCCCTACATTTTTTCCCCCATAAGGTTTAGGTATTTTGAAAAGAAAAACATCGAAACGATACCTTGTCGAAATTAATGAGTAACAAAAAATATTGTCATTAGTTTCTTACAACAATAGTTAGCAAATAATAAACATGACGAAAACTGATGCATACCTAAACATGATTTATACGTGATTATTTTGTGTTCAATAAATGTTTCAATTCAAATATTGTTTGATTTTTTCATTATGTTCCCTATATAAAGTACGGTTTACCCTGATATTAATTGGTGGCTTCGTAAGGCTCAAGAATTGCAACTACTGGCGGATACCAACCAAACCGCAATTTTTTTCGAAAGCCTTAAAAAACTATGGCCCCAAATGTATGAAAACAGCGCCCGTTTACTCGCGCGTTATCCTCTGAGAGGGCGCGCCAAGATGACGTCATAATTACCTGGGTGTCCAGTGGCTTTAAGTGCACTTCAGATGCATTTCCGGGTATCACTAAAATGCCGATTAGCAAAAAAAATTTTTTTAGGTTATATACAATTTTGGTATCATTAAAAGGGTTACTAAAAAGCCTATCAGATAATGTATAATTGATTAGAATTGTACATATAATTAAATTAGTAAATCGTTGATGAAAGTAGGAAAAGTGTATGTGTGTGTGTGGAATACGAAATCGGAACGCCAGTGACTGGCCGTGGACACCCAGGCCATTATTGAAATCGGCCACTAGGTGGCGTTGGACATCTTAGCGATTATTACCATCAGACTGACAGATCCCTCAGATTTTATTCTTCGCTGGGCAGAGCATTTCAATGAAATGCTCAATCCTGGCAGCCAGTGTGTGGACCTGTCTTACATTCATTCTCTTGAGAAACTGCCTGTCGCGTATGATCTCGGCGGTCCACCATCTTTTGCAGAATTTATTCGAGCTGTTAATCGATTGAAGAATGGAAGGTTGCCGGGCTTTGACAGCCTACCCTCAGAAATATTTAAATATGGGGGACAAAATATCAAGACGCGACTGTTTGAACTTGTGTTGCAAATATGGGAAGTGGAAATAGTTCCACAGGACTGGAAGGATGCCTCTATGGTGACCGCTCTAGTTGTAGCTCATACAGAGGCATCGCCTTGCTGCTGGCAGGATAATGGCGCATATCATTAATGGTCGCCTGGTTGGGCTGGCTGAGAGCTTCCTTCCTGAAAATCAATGTGGGTTTCGGCCAAATAGAGGCACGGTGGACGCCATCTTTGTTCTAAAACAGCTTCAAGAAAAATGCCTTAAGCAGCATTGTGATCTCTATATGTGTTTTGTCGATCTCGAAAAGGCTTTCGACCGCGTCCCAAGATGTGCCCTTTGGGTTGTTCTGGAGAAGTGTGGTTGTCCGATAAAGCTCATCAACCTGGTACGTCACTTCCACGAAGGCATGTTTGCCCACGTACGGCACGAAGACTGCCTTACGGAACCGTTCCCAGTGACGACTGGCGTCAAACAGGAATGCGTCTTGGCACCAACACTTTTTGCCATTTACTTTTCTGCGGTAATGGCCGAGGCAACATCAACAACAAAAAGTCGCAGCCATATTAGTCTTTGCCGTCTCTCGTCTCCCCTTAGAGCATATATACATAAAGGGGCTGCTGAACAGGCGGAAAACGTGATCGGAGGAGAGAGAGAGAGAGACTGAGTTTAGTTAGAGTCTGTCTTTCCCACGCAAGCTTCTGTCAACCCATGTCCACCACACACCCTGCACATTTATTAACCGACTTCCAAAAGGAGGAGGTTCTCAATTTCATCGGTATTTTTTTTTTTTGTTTTTTTTTTTTTTATGTATGTACATTGATTACTCCATCAATTGTGGACCGATTTTGAAAATTATTTTTGTATTCGAAAGGGTATGCTCCCCATGTGGTCCCATATCACCATATCACCCACCATATCAGGATCTGATGATGGGATCCCAAGGAAATTGAAGGAAACCCTCAAATTTACGTGAGCGCCTGCAATAAAGTTAAGGCAATTGTCTGCATGCTTTCATGTTCTGTAAACATCATGTCCGAAATATTTATTTATTATTCTATACAGTATGTTACCTTTAGTCGTATTCTTTCAAGTTATTTAGGTGAAATGATGATGAGAGACTTCAGAAAGACTAAAAAGCTAAAAAAAAAAAAACTTTGTTTAAAAAAACCGACTTCAAAAACTGAAAAGTATAAAATAACTTAATTTGTATGTGCTACCTATTCATAGGTTTGAAGTCGGTGCCAAGCCAAAATGTAATAGTGGGTACCGCACTCGCCGCGCGTGACCTTGAGCGGGATAGCTGCTCTTCGCGTAGGACAAAACAACCGAAGCGTCGGTGAGGTCGTTGACGTTCGTCTCGAAATATAGCGAGTGTCGTACCTACTATTACATTTGGCTTGGCGCCGATTTCAAACCTATGAATAGGTAGCACATACAAATTTAGTTATTTTATACTTTACAGTTTTTGAAGTCGGTTTTTTAAACGAAGTTTTTTTCAGCCAATTGTAACCAAGCATGATTCAACTAGAAAAAAGGACATGTAGTAAAACAAACCATGCAAGACTGGACTGGAATCTAGTACCCATCTGGCCACCGGTAAAATAGGCCTATAAATAGGCTGCTGTTGATAATAGTAAAACAAATATGACATTACAATCATTTATTACAACAGAAAGGTAACGTTATGCGAATAAAGAACTCCTTATTTAAACACCGATGATGAACAGTATTATTTTAGTTAAACAATTACATCTTATTCATATTTTCCGTAAAAGTAAAATATAATTGGATTTGAAAAAATAGCTAAAAAACAAAATATTTTGTCCATAATACGTTAAGGATGTAAAAAAAAAACTCTGCAAAGTCACTTACGCGCAGGTATAGGTGACCTTGCAGAGTTAATAATTTTGCAGAGTATTTAAATTAATGGAAAAAAATAACACAAATATTCTGCATAGGTACAGTATTATGTACCTAGTAAATAAAATAACGATTATATTTTCAACAAAATTGTAAGTAATAATGTTTCATTCACACAATATTTTAGTAAAAAATAGCTATATGCTAATAGAAAACTCACATATTGGTTGTAGGTAAGAAGTTGTAGGAACCATAAAGGCGTTAACATTATAAGTACAAACTATATACTTAATACAACAAATTATTTTGATACAACTCGATACCTATATTCTTCGGACATCTGACCCAACGCCATCTAGTCCCAAACTGACTGACAGACACAAAGATATTGATGTTTGTTCTACTATTTACTTTGAATGTAAATTTCAATATCATGTTTTTTTTCACCCGTTAGTCTGTTTCGTTTAATCCCTATCTTTAACACGTTCAGTGAAAGCAGACATAACATTCGTACCTATTTTGTATATTGACTGCTTCAATACCGAAGTGATAGTAGCGTATGCGAATATTGTGTCAGGTCTTGGGTTTGTGGCGACAGAGCGCCTGCGGTGGCGCCGTCCGGTTGCAGCATGCGTACGTCCAATCGCTGCGCTAGCAAACAAATTATGAACGGAATCACAGCGCGCGCACGTATTTATATAAACTGTCACTAAGCGATAATCGTTCTCTCTCACTCAATTATATCACTCTCTCACTCACGCGTAAATTCAAGCTCGCTGGTACAGCCACGAGTTGTATGCCAATTTTGTGTATATATTAAAGTGCATTTTAGCAAAATAAATAAGAAAAAGTCGTAACCTCCTCCGAGTTTCACTACTATCCTATCTACGGATCAAAGGCTAACAGCTGGGCCGGTTAGGATAGTGAATCACCACCTCTCCCTGGTATTTAGGCTACGGATCAAAAGCTAAACAGCTGGGCCGGCCACATACCTATATCCCAGTACCTACACTCTCAGCCAGCTGGCATAGCGTGTAGGACCAAGTTATAGGCAAACTATACGGGTCAGCAAGCACACAGCTGTCCCGAAATTGGTGACCCCGAACCCAAACAAACGCTCCTTCGCATTCACGGCGACGACTCGGCGTACCTACTGGCGAGACGTCGTTCGGCTGACCGCGTGTACATACCTATCGCACAGCCGACGCGTCGTACCTACCTTCTCGCCGCTAACGACGCATCAAGCGCAGTATCTACCACTACTGTCCACGTGTACCTACAGCCATGACGAATGAAGCGAACACAGAATTTAGCGATGCCCAGGTAGTTACAATTCAGAGCGACGTAGCCACAATCTCGCTGCCTGCACGTCTACCACCATTTTGGCGCCAAAACCCACGACTATGGTTCGCGCAGTTTGAAGCCGCCGTCGCTGCAAGTAAAATCGGAGAAGAACAGAAATTCAATTTAGTTGTCCCGCTACTCGGCTGCGATGACCTCGAACAAATCGCCGACATTATATTAAATCCACCTGCTACAGGGAAATACATAACGTTGAAGAACAGACTTATATCCACGTATCAAGAATCAGACCATCGTCAGTTACAGAAACTACTTTGTGGTCTAGAACTTGGAGACTCAAAACCTAGCCAATTACTACGTAAAATGCGTGAACTCAGCGGCAAGTTATTAACAGACGAGGCGTTACAAGTAATATGGCTTAATCAATTACCTACACAGATCCGCGGCATCCTAGCCATCAACAAAGAATCTTCACTTGAAATCCTAGCTGCAATGGCCGACAGAATGTTAGAACACTTCGAACCCGCAATCACTGCTGCCATTACAACCACTACGTCGTGCCAAAGTAAAGAAAATAATAATACGGAAACAGGAAACCTCCAAATCAACCTACTTACAAAACAAATCGAAAAATTGTCACTAGAAGTAGCCGAACTAAAATCAAACCAGCAACGCTCAACGTACTTCCCGCCTTACCATCCACCACACCGTTCGCGCTTTGAAGGACACTCAAGAGCGCCGAGTAAATATCGTGCGCCGTCGCGTTCCCGCCAACGCGGGCCCGACGACGCCGATTGGCTATGCTACTATCATTACCGCTACGGTGACTACGCTCGTAAATGCGAATCACCATGCTCGAAGAATAAGCGTAATTATATTATTAATACAAGAAAACTAACGAAAGCACCGACTGTGGCGGGCGTCGGTGTGAACCATGGAACCCACCGCTTATGTATTATAGATAGCAATAACAAAGAAAAGTTTCTAGTCGACACAGGAGCCGACATATCCGTACTGGCCGCAAAGAAAACGAGATTTTTAAGACCTACAGAAAACAGTTATAAATTATACGCTGCGAACGGAACAGAGATACGTACCTACGGCGAGCGCACACTAGAGCTCAACTTAGGCTTACGTAGAAGTTTTAAATGGACATTTATGGTCGCCGACGTAAAAACTTCAATATTAGGTGCAGACTTCCTCGCAAAATATAAGTTATTAGTCGACTTACACAACAGAAAATTAATAGATTGTGTCACCGAGCTCAGCATTAACGCCTTTGAAATATGTAACACTGAAGAATCCGTCTACCTAATTAACCGTAATCACCCTTATCATGAGATACTGAAGCAATATCCTGACTTGTTACGACCAATGTCACTCAAAACTACAGCCAAACATGACGTCACACACCGCATCGAAACGACGGGACCGCCTTTATTCTCAAGGCCGCGTCCGCTCCCGCCCGATAAATATAAAACCGCGAAGATTGAGTTCGAGAAGATGATAGAAATGGGTATATGTAAGCCATCAAACAGCCCTTGGGCCAGCCCACTACACGTCGTAAAGAAAAAAGACGGTTCACTACGAGTGTGTGGTGATTATAGAAGACTCAATGCCGTTACAATACCAGATAGATATCCTATACCAAGGATTCACGACTTTACCTACCAGTTACACGGAAAAACTATATTCTCGAAGCTTGATATGAAAAATGCTTTTTACGCTCTGCCATTAGAAAAAGAAGACGCCGCGAAGACTGCGATCATCACCCCATTTGGGCTCTTTGAATTCAACCGCATGCCCTTTGGTTTACGTAACGCTGGTCAAACCTTTCAACGATTTATGCATGAAGTGTTAAGGGGACTTGATGACATCTGTTTTTCTTATATGGATGATTTAATCATATTCTCAAACCTCAGTGACCATGAAAAACACTTACATAAAGTACTCGAACGCCTTAACCAGTATGGAGTCACACTTAACATCAATAAATGCGAATTTGGTAAAAACAAGATACAATTTCTAGGCTACGAAGTATCATCAGACGGAATCAAACCCACGGAAGAACGCGTCCAAGCGATAAAGAATTACCCGAAACCCACTACGATACAAGAACTAAGAAGATTTTTAGGCATGATTAACTTTTACCGCAACTGTTTACCTCATCAATCAGAACATCAATGCCTACTCAATAAATACTTACACAACTCTAAGAAGAATGACAAATCACCAATTCAATGGACTCCTGAAGCTGAAAAATCCTTTGAGCAATGCCGCCAAAGCATACTCGAAGCGACTACACTCACGCACCCAATACCTAACGCGCCACTGTGCTTATTAACTGACGCATCCGACACGAGCCTTGGCGCTGTACTACAACAAAAAGTTAACAACGTATGGAAACCGCTTGCCTTTTACTCGAAAACAATGAATGACACACAGCGCAGATACAGCGTGTACGATCGCGAATTACTAGCTATGTACACCGCTGTTAAGAGCCTACGCCGGCTGATTGAGGGTAACGATCTCACTATATGCACAGATCACAAACCCCTTACCTACGCACTTACGAGAGCACCGAATAGCAGTGATACACCGAGACGAGAACGACAACTACACTACATAAGTCAATTCTGTTCAAATATTAAATACATTCACGGAGATCGAAATGAAGCAGCTGACGCGTTATCACGAATATCAGAAATAGAAGTACTTAATCACACAATCGACTACAATAAATTAGCAATAGAACAAGAGAACGACACAGAACTACAAGCCTGCATGAAACAAAGTAATCTCAAGTTTTCACACATCACACTACCCGGGGGTCAACGACCGATATGGTGCGAAACGTCTACAACGAACATTCGACCATACCTACCACTAAGTTATCGTGTTGTAGCATTCAAAGCGCAACACGAACTAAGTCACCCCGGCATACGAACAACAAGAAAAATAATGACTACAAAATTCTTCTGGCCGTCTATGAACAAAGATGTAACTACATGGTCAAGGTCATGCATCGGCTGTCAACGCGCAAAAATACAAAGACACGTAATTAGTCCACTCGGAGAGTTTCAACAATCATCGCGTTTTGAACACCTACACGTCGACATAGTTGGACCGCTACCACCATCAAACGACTATAGGTATTTAGTTACAATGATCGACCGCTGTACTAAATGGCCTGAGGCAATACCTACCCGTGACATTACCGCTGAGACAGTAGCGAAAGCTGTTTACGAAGGATGGATAACAAGATTCGGTTGTCCATTACGAATCACAACCGACCAAGGAAGACAATTTGAGTCATCACTATTCCACTCACTAATGAAGAAACTCGGCGTCACTCGCATACGCACCACTGCATTCCACCCACAAGCAAACGGACAGATAGAACGATGGCATCGTACTATGAAAGCAGCACTAATGGCAAGATGCGCGAGTTGCAGATGGAGCGAAGAATTACCTACTGTGCTACTAGGACTACGTACAGCACTTTGTCAAGACTCTTCAGTTAGCCCTGCCTTAATGACCTACGGTTCTACACTGCGCATCCCGTCGGACTTCTTCGTGCCTACAAAGCCGAACATAAACGACGCAGAGTTCGTTCGTCAGCTGACCGAAACAATGTCGTCATTAACACCTACAAAAAGATCGCATACATCGAACCTGCACACATTCGTACATAAGGACCTACAAACATGTACACATGTGTTTGTGCGAAACGACACCGTCCGCCGTCCACTTACACCGCCATACGAAGGTCCTTACAAAGTATTACAACGCAGCGCAACTGGCAAACAATTCACCATTCAATTACCATTACGTACGACAGTAATATCAATAGATCGACTGAAACCAGCCTATACATATAGCGACGAACAATGTACATCACATCCTCAAACATATCCCAATACGACAATGCAAGCAACACCGCCAACTTCGAGTACCAATACTACGAGTGCAGCCGCCGCGACGTCGAGCAACACAGATGAGCCAGCCACGAAACGGAACACCTACGTCACCCGAGCCGGGAGGCCAGTTAAACCCAACGTACGCTTCGCTTGAGGGGGAGTAATGTGGCGACAGAGCGCCTGCGGTGGCGCCGTCCGGTTGCAGCATGCGTACGTCCAATCGCTGCGCTAGCAAACAAATTATGAACGGAATCACAGCGCGCGCACGTATTTATATAAACTGTCACTAAGCGATAATCGTTCTCTCTCACTCAATTATATCACTCTCTCACTCACGCGTAAATTCAAGCTCGCTGGTACAGCCACGAGTTGTATGCCAATTTTGTGTATATATTAAAGTGCATTTTAGCAAAATAAATAAGAAAAAGTCGTAACCTCCTCCGAGTTTCACTACTATCCTATCTACGGATCAAAGGCTAACAGCTGGGCCGGTTAGGATAGTGAATCACCACCTCTCCCTGGTATTTAGGCTACGGATCAAAAGCTAAACAGCTGGGCCGGCCACATACCTATATCCCAGTACCTACACTCTCAGCCAGCTGGCATAGCGTGTAGGACCAAGTTATAGGCAAACTATACGGGTCAGCAAGCACACAGCTGTCCCGAAAGGTTCGATTCCCGAGTCGGATCAAATGTTTGTAGGATCTGCAAATATTTACTTTGAAGTTTGGATGTTATTAGTATTTTGTGAGCCAATCTAGACTTCATGGTACAAGCTGTGCTTGAGCCTAGATGACGTGTGCCGAATGTCCAAATGAATAGTGTCTTCCATTTCTTGTAAAAATATAGAACCACATCACACGGTCCACATCATCCACAGTACGAGTATAATTATATGATACCTAACAAAGTATACTATGTATTATGCTATAAAATACATATTGTTCACTTATAAGATAAAGGTCATAAAAAAAGGGTAATTTTCTATACTCAGGACTCAACACGCTCATGCCCAGCCAAAAAAGAGAGGTGAAAGTCCCTCACGACCCTCACAAACTACGCACATCGAAATGTTAAATGTTCAATTAAATGTTGAAACCGATTTCGCTTTCGACCCTATCTACAGCGACGTACTCTTAATATTTACGCAGAATTACAAGTGGAAGATCGATTTGCACTTAAATCTTTTTTCGTGGCTCAGAAAGTGCAAATCAAGAAATACGAAATACACAACCTCAATGTTCGCAAGCAACTATGAAAATAAATTGGCCCTCCCCTGCGACCCCCGCAGGCGAGCGCGGGGTGTTTTACGTCTGTTGCGAATAACGTTTGCTTGTTTGAGCTAACAAAACTGTTAGGCCACGCCCATATATTGCTAGATGTTAGGTGTTAGAAAACACAAAACAGTGTCGTGGGAGACCCGGCTTAAGGAGACATGGATGCTGTAAGATCTACTGACTAAGGGCATAGTTGTTGGTCCTCACCTCACGATACGATTTATATGAAAGGGATTTATAGGAAACACTTGGGAATAAGATAACGTCGTTGTGAGTAGGAGTGTTGGAATTATTAAACTTTAGCACAACTTTATTAAGAAAATGTAAAATACGACAACATAATATGTAGATACAGATATCACTTACTAAAGTCATTGTGTGTTTTGTTTTATGAAAGAAGAAAATCTATACTAAAAGCAACTAAATGACTTGTCGGCTATGCTCAAATATGACCAGTCCTGTCTAAGGAGAGGCCTATGTCCTAGTACCTAGTGGACCATTAATTAAAGAAGTATTGATGATGATTCTCAATACGCCAAAGAATATCGAATCTATTTATCAGGTACTCATAATAAAACAAAACACATATTGACCGAATGACAGTGATAACTTTATATTATATTGTTGGCCTCTTCGGATAGTAAAGTTGCACTAACGTCTTTTATTTACCACATATTTAAATGGACTGAATAAAATATACAAAATTAAACATATTCTAGTACTTTTTAATAGAGATTTGAAATCAAAACGTTGTTTATTTACAAAGTTTACGTGTAAAAATACATTTCTCTACAAACTCTACAAAACAAGCATTCATTATTCAGACATTTTTAGGTGCAGACACTTAGTTCTAAAAAATTTTAAGTTGAATTTACAAAATACCGTGTCTAAGTAATTGTAGTGTTATTCATTTTTATAGATAATAGATATAATACTTGGCTTGACCATTGAAATCTGGTTCTTTGTCTATAGATATCCGTGAGAAGTCAAGAGAAGCCAAGGTAGTAGAGCCACGCCGATTTCCGCACGAACGGGCCGGCTCGACCGGGGCGGTACTACCCTCGCACAGAACATCTACGTAAAATGACAGTAGCAGTGCTGTCGTGTTTCGTTGGTGAGTGCGAGACCGGAGGCCCAATGATGCAGAAGCATCACTAGCCCGCCATAGTGTGGGTCACCATGCTGCATTGTCTGCACGACCAGTGAGTATGGTGACCACCACTCTTGGATTCTGCTTATGCTTTCCATCAGGCAGAGTAGTCATTTTGGCAGGGCCAAACATAAAAAAAAAGTTTAAGGATTACCAAAGAAAGGACTACAAAATATATTTAAGGTGTTGGATTTCGAACGTCATTGTACTGGCAACATTTTGATTGTCTCTGGTTCGTGTTTGACGTTTTGACGTTTGAGGTTAATATGTAATGCTACGTTTACATGCGTGCGAGGACTTGGCAGTCGCTCACAAACTACAATCCTTCACATCCGCTGGCTGACGGGCGCTCCTAGGGGTCCCCATCCCTCGGAGCTCGACCTCGCCAAGACACAAATTGCAAGACCCGGGCGTAACTAGCAAGTTGGTCACGACCTCGTTAGCTACGCCCCCCCACCGGACTAACACCCCGAAACTACTAATAGGCCCAACTGGGCCCTACCCAGTGACCTGTCTGCTGTTGCAGGCGGCGCGGAAAACCACTGTGACAGGCCGTAGACCTGGAGAAGTCACCCCGAGACCCCTAGATGGGGTCTACGAGAAGAACCTGAGAGAATCCTTCACAAACGCTCGTGTTACGTTTACACGCGTGCGAGGACTTGGCAGTCGCTCACAAACTTCAATCCTTCACATCCACTGGCTGACGGGCGCTCCTAGGGGTCCCCATCCCTCGGAGCTCGACCTCGCCAAGACACAAATTGCAAGACCCGGGCGTAACTAGCAAGTTGGTCACGACCTCGTTAGCTACGCCCCCCCACCGGACTAACACCCCGAAACTACCAATAGGCCCAACTGAGCCCTACCCAGTGACCTGTCTGCTGTTGCAGGCGGCGCGGAAAACCACTGTGACAGGCCGTAGACCTGGAGAAGTCACCCCGAGACCCCTAGATGGGGTCTACGAGAAGAACCTGAGAGAATCCTTCACAAACGCTCGTGTTACGTTTACACGCGTGCGAGGACTTGACAGTCGCTGACAAACTACAAGCGCTCGCATGCACTCACACACTTTGGCAGTGCTGCCAACTTAGTGGATTGTCCACTAAAACTGGTGGTTTGAATCCTTCATTTAGTGGCGAAATATTGTTTTTTGTGGCTGGTGGATTTTTCTAGCGGTTTTTAAAATAATAATTTTAATTACTATAACTGCGATCACTCAGCCACTAAGTATCTTACATTCAATTCAATTGAATATATCTTTATTGTGGATCATAGGTGGCATACAGTAATTTCATTTCTGTCAAGTTAAATTACAATAAGATTATTATCGAATGTCTTATTTATCAAATCTTTACACATGCTACCCGTTAATAACAATAAGATAATTTTTATAAATATCTAGTTATATTTACTTCTTTTAATAGTCAGCTTTTTTAAATAATTCAGGTAACTTCTGACAAGACCCGGCAACACTGCACTGAGCGGCACCAACCTCGCGCCAACGTGTAAACGCGTCGCAAGCGGCGAGCGCACGCTTCCTTTGATCTGTGTTCAAAAACCGACACCGACTCGGGTCGGCAACAAGCTATCACAACCTCACGCAAGTTCACGCAACCCAAGCCAAACAGCCTGTTTACACGCGTGTGTATGTGGAGGGTTGTCGAGGCGTGCCACGCATATTAACGCGGCATAAAAGTTATAAAAGAAAAGACTACAATTATCATTTAATGGATGATATTCATAGAACGACCCCCATCGCATCTGCTCGGAACGGATTTGACCTTCTTATGTTACATCTTGTACAGTTTTGAAAGCCTAAATTCACTTTCCACGACACATAATTTCTGCGAAATGAGATTATGTTTTTTTTTTACAGTTCTTTGCTATTTACGTGAAAAATAGTCCGTACTTTGTAATAACTAGAGGGAATCTCCATGGCTTCTAAATTACAAGTTTTTAATTAGTTTGGACGGTAAGAGACACAGATATACTATGTGATTTTTGCTGTGCCAATAAAACATTTTTAATTTTGATGCAATGTGAGCCGTTTTGTTGAAATCAATCATTCTATAGACTCCGTGCCTCGGAAAGCACATCAAGTAATCTGTGTTGGTCGCATGAGAATCAAAATAGCAAAACAACTGAAGTAGCGAATTAAGAAGAGTAGGTAATTTTCTTAATCACAAAAACTTTTAATGCAAATCCAGTGGAGTATTCACTGCTGCAACAACATTTAGTTAAAGGGTTTAAATATTACTAGGGTAAGACATTTGCAGTTCGAATGAAGAAATAATAGTTCTGCAATATCAAATTTCACACGCAACACATCTAACACTAGGTATATGATACACTTCAGTCTTACACGGATTCAGAGGCCATTAACCAACTTGAAGATACTGACATTAGGTGACCTATTTATTAATATATATATATAGGGGGAAATTCATTTAAATGTATTGATAAATAATAATTTACATTATAAATAATCTTAAATCTATTAGTACAAAATTATGGCAGTATTACTAAGAAAATTAGATACTTTGATAGGGTCATTCCCTCTAGCAAAGTGTAAAAACTTAAACGTTAATAGAAAGCTAACAAATGTAGGTCTGTAAATAAAATGTTAGCCAATAACACAAGAAAATAGAAGTGTAGAAAGAGATTGCATCCTGTTTAACATCTAACAGTTTCTTACAAAGAACACATACATATATCTCAATTATCTAATACACAAATTTGAATTCCCCAAACACGATATCTAAGTATATTATTATATATGTATAAATAGGTTAGGTATATAGTACATTTAAACATATAAGTACACATAACTAAATTGACTAAACATTGACTTATTACAAGCTACAAAAAGGCTCTGGGCCATTATAAATACCACAGTATAGTAAAAATTCCACTAATAGTTATATACAGGTAGGTAAAACAACGATCGTATTGATCTGTGGATAGTAATATTAAAATAGATTGTATATTTCACAATAATATGAGAAATAGTTGCATTAATTTTTAACTACAACGGGATACTTTAAACTAAGCAGTTGTATTTATTGAGCGCTAGTAAATTTCTTGTACATATTAATGTAAAAAAGTAAAAAAGAATCCACAGCTTTATAGTATAAACTATAGATAGTACTTTTACAAGTGTCGAATGAAAGCACGGCACTGTGAAAAGTAACTATATAAAAAACAATGGCAAACTGCCGAACAAAATTTTGTTGGCATATTTTTTAATTTTTAACATCTAGTTTGCTAAAATATCAAAAAAAAAGATTAAGTTCCAATTTCTTTTTGGCTTGTCGTTACCATTGACCGTAGAATACTAATCTGAGTCATTTTGACTCAAACTGCACACATTTCTTACTACATTTCTGTAAGGAACAGGCGGAACTAAGTCACTCGTTAGATCTTTACGGAACAATAGCGTTGTATAAAATTGGTTTTAATGTTCAATTCTATTTATTTCCAGTTATCTCAGACTTTTACAAACAATACAGTCACTTAATTTGTTTTATTGTTTACACTGAAAGATATCTAATGAAAAGAAAAGAACAATTTAGTAGCAGAACCTCTATAGTAATTTTTTTATTCAGTTAAACATTTATTATATAATATAGAAACCTATGTACATAACCATAATTCAAAAAAATGAATAACAATGTTAAATAAATGACTATAACGATGTTAAATTTATATTTTTACATGAGTAAAATTTGACTACAAATGACTCATGATTAGTATTTTAGGGTTTAAAGAAGTCCAAAAAAGATATTTCAGGTTGAATTGGAGACGACGTTCAGTAATTCTATCAACTATGATTTCGCCATTGTTCTTCCAACTCATAAGTACAACTGCAGAGTTTTTTTCAATGTAAAAAAATACAAAAAAATACATCTAGGCAATATTCTACAACTAAAAAGGCAGATTGATTCTCTCTAAATTTCATTTCTTTAAAGTTTTTAGACATTGCACACTGAACTACACTGGCTGCAGAGTTTTATGACACATAAATTCCGCTTTATAGAACAAGTGAGAAATGCAGAGATTTCTTATGTGACCTTGCAGAGAATTACAAAGAAATCTGACACGGTTTTAATAGACTACGCTGTTTTTTTTTAACTCATATAGTGTGGCAAGAGTGGAACACGGATTAGGTCTTTTCGTCTATTCTTTTGCGATTTTAAGCATTCAAGATCGTTTTGTTTGTTTGTTACTATGTTTAGTTTAGTAGTAATTTAGTACTGCCTCGTTGGCGCAGTGGAAGCATACGCGACTGCTGTGCATGAGGTCTCGGGTTCGATTCCCGGGTCGGACCAAATGTTTGTATTCTGCAAATATTTGTTTCGGAGTTTGGGTGTTTTCTATGTATAATATTCGGACATTTTTTTAACACACAACGCCATCTAGTCCCAAGCTAAGCAGAGCTTGTGTTATGGGTACTAGACAACTGATACAAATACATATATACTTTTTTTTTTTTTTGTAAATACATACATATTATACATAGAAAACACCCAAACTCCGAAACAAATATTTGTAGATCATGCAAACATTTGGTCCGACCCAGGAATCGAACCCGAGACCTCATGATCAGCAGTCGCACACGCCAACCGCGAGACCAACGAGGCAGTCAAAAAATATATATATTAATATAGTACTATTTACAAAAAAAAAGAGTTTAAGGGCCACTTGCACGACATAGCTTAAATACATTTAAGACATACTAAATGCGTTATAAAAGGTAAAACACAATTGGTATCTTGCACAACGATACATTTTTTACAAAACATTTTTAAAAACTGCCGAAGTTAAACATCGAAACTCGGCTATTTAGCGGCGCTAAAAGTGATTAACGCGTGCACGGGTGCGAGTGCAACACTAGGATAGTGCCGTCTCGCCCACACTCGCAAGGCGCGCCGGCGCGCGACCCCTTATCATATTAAACTAAATTTACCTGCTGTCATCGTTGTGCAAGAGGGCGCAAATATTTTTTTTGTTACACGTGTTATTGCATTTAACAAATTTTGTTTAGTAGCTACTTAAGTCGAAAGTTGTGCAAGTGGCCCTTAATGTGTTTATATCAGTTGTCTAGTACCCATAACACAAGCTTTGCTTAGCTTGGGACTAGATGGCGTTGTGTGTTTAGATGTCCGAAATATTTATTATTACTATTTAGTGAGCGAATGTCGTAGTGGTTAAAGCGGCCACCTTGCCATTTCCTAATACGAGTGTTTTGGGTTCGATTCTGACATGGAACAACAATTTATGTGATACACAAATTGTTGTAATGAGTCTGGGTATTTGTGTCATTGTGTCCGTTTAATGTATGTTTGTAAAGTCCCCGCGACACAGGATATATTCCTAATGTGGGAGATGTCTTTAAAATAAAAGTATTTTTTTACTAATGAAATGAAAGTAGTTTTTTTTTTTTTTTTGATAACGGTTTTAGGAGCACAGTTTGTAGTTGATTTTATCAATAGCTGGATTGTGATGATAAGTTGAAGTATTTTATTATTTGTATTTTATTGTCAGTGGTAACTACGAATTAAAATATGGAAGTTGTTATAAGAACAAATAATACAGTTTACCTTATAACTAAAAAAGGGTTGTAAAAAAGTTGGGTTATGAATGTTTGTTTACCCCAGTAGTCTCATTCACTGCACCTGACATCCAACACTGATGGCACTGAAGAGAGGCGCCGCCCCCAGGCCTCCATCACCGTCAGTGACTCCAGCCAGGTACTTCGCCCTGGTACAATCATCGCAGGTGCAACTGTCTTTGAGGGTGCAAAGACCCCTGGCTGTGGCTATGGCCTCCCATTTTATTTGCTCGTCTAGGGTTCCACTTCTGCTCAGAAGATTCTGGAAATAAATACATATGTACATACATAAAATCACGCCTGTTTCCCCAAGAGGTAGGCAGAGGCGTATTAAGGCGCTCGCCCATGGCGACTTTTTGCAGCGATGCAGCAGCGAGGCTGTCGCGCGTTCGTATCAATGCAGTCGCGATGCTGTCGCGCTTCTGTCGCGCTGCATAAGCGATTCAGTAACCCACTGCGCCACCATCCCTCCGTTCGTCCTCCGATGTCGCCCGACACGGTCGCGCTTTGCATCGATATAGTCGCGATGCTGTAGCGCGTTGACATCGCTTCTGTAGCGCATTGCAAACGCGACTAAAGCGCGTTAGTAGCGACAGCATCGCTGCAAAAAGTCACCGTGGGCGAGCGCCCTTTCAACGCCCACTTTTCGCCAGTGATTTGGTCCCACGTAATAGGTGGGACGCTTATTGCCGCTAATCGAGATGTTTGCCAAAGCCTCGTCTGCTGATTAGCAGGTGAACCACTTGGAGGTGAGGTTGGCTTGAGGTCCTAAGTTCTTAATGGGAACCCTATGCACCCATAAAAAGTTGACTGCCTCGTTGGTCTCGCGGTTGGCGTGTGCGACTGCTGATCATGAGGTCTCGGGTTCGACTCTGCTTAGCTTGGGACCAGATGGCGTTGTGGAAAAAAAAAACTTTTCGGTATATTTATTTCAGTAGGAATCATTATCTGTGTGGTGATGAATCAAGCGCAAACGGAGTGCCACTGCCCCTATGTTAGAGAAAGGGAAAGATGGAGAGAGAGAATTCGCTTTGTTTATTATAACAATATGTAATATCTATCTACTCTTGTATGTATTTAATTGTCAGCAGACAAATTTGTAAAGCTGTAATCATCACACAAATATTATAAAGGCGAAAGTTTGTGTGTGTGTATGTTTGTTACTTCTAACGCAAAAACTAGTGAACGGATTTGGATGAAACTTTACAGTAATATAGCTTATACATCAGAATAACGCATAGACTACTATTTGTCGCGATAATCGACATACACGCGGGCGGAGTTGTGGGCAACAGCTGGTCATACTAATATTATTAACTAGCTAACCCGGCGATCTTTGTACCACCACATTTTTTTTTTGTAAATCTTTTCTACATTTCCGAAAATTCTAGAAATAGAAATACGGCGAAATCTACCGTTTTTTTTTTATGTTTGGCCTGCCAAAATGACTACTCTGCCTGATGGAAAGCATAAACAGAATCCACGAGTGGTGGCCACCATACTCATTGCGAATACAACAATGCAGTATGGCGACCCACACTATGGCGGCCTAGTGATGCTTGTGCATCTTTTAGTCTAGTCAACAAGTATCTATTTGACTGTCTGGCAACAAGACTGTCTGTTGCGAGCTGTACCAAATGATGTTGTCAGTTCAGACAGTCTCCAAGCTGCAAGAGCTGGGGTTGGAAGCTCTCCCTCATCCGCCATACTCACCAGACCTTGCACCTACCGACTATTACTTTTTCCAAAATTTAAACAACTTTTTAGTGGGTAAAAAATTCAATTCCCGAGAGGCAGTACAAAATGCCTTTTAAGAGTTTGTTGCCTCCCGTCCAGCTGATTTTTACAAGAAGGGCATCAATAAACTGCCAATGCGTTGGCAAAGATGCGTCGATTGTATGGGTGATAACTTCGAATAACAGAAATAAAAAAGTTTGAAAAAATAAGTACTTTCACTTATTGCATACAAAACGGCAATTTCATAGGTAAAGACCTATTATTTGTTTCGGAGTTTGGGTGTTTTCTATGTATGGGTGTTTTCTATCTTAATATATATAAATCTCGTGTCACAATGTTTGTCGTCAATGGACTCCTAAACCACTTAACCGATTATAATAAAATTTGCACACCATGTGCAGTTCGATCCAAATTGAGAGATAGGATAGTTTAAATCTCAAATTATAGTCGCAATTTTTATTTATTGCTAATCTTAATATATATATTTCTTGTGTGCGTGTGTATGTGACTGAACTCCTCCTAAACGACTGGACCAATTTTGATGAAATTTTTTGTGTGTGTTCAAGGGGATCTGGGAATGGTTTAGATTCACAAAAAAGACTGGACCGATTTTGATGAAATTTTTTGTGTGTGTTCAAGGGGATCTGGGAATGGTTTAGATTCACAAAAACGTAAACGATGTTACGTGGGTCATAAATATGGCGGTACGAAGTTCGCCGGATCAGCTAGTCTTAATATATATATTTCTTGTGTGCGTGTGTATGTGACTGAACTCCTCCTAAACGACTGGACCAATTTTGATGAAATTTTTTGTGTGTGTTCAAGGGGATCTGGGAATGGTTTAGATTCACAAAAAAGACTGGACCGATTTTGATGAAATTTTTTGAAATTTTTTGTGTGTGTTCAAGGGGATCTGGGAATGGTTTAGATTCACAAAAACGTAAACGATGTTACGTGGGTCATAAATATGGCGGTACGAAGTTCGCCGGATCAGCTAGTCTTAATATATATATTTCTTGTGTGCGTGTGTATGTGGCTGAACTCCTCCTAAACGACTGGACCAATTTTGATGAAATTTTTTGTGTGTGTTCAAGGGGATCTGGGAATGGTTTAGATTCACAAAAACGTAAACGATGTTACGTGGGTCATAAATATGGCGGTACGAAGTTCGCCGGATCAGCTAGTCTTAATATATATATTTCTTGTGTGCGTGTGTATGTGACTGAACTCCTCCTAAACGACTGGACCAATTTTGATGAATTTTTTTGTGTGTGTTCAAGGGGATCTGGGAATGGTTTAGATTCACAAAAACGTAAACGATGTTACGTGGGTCATAAATATGGCGGTACGAAGTTCGCCGGGTCAGCTAGTACTACTTATAATAAAAATGTAACAGGTCCAATTCTGTACATTAAATACATTTTGAAATTTTTTTTTGGAGGGCTATCTATAATCGATACTGAAGCCAAAACTGTAATTTTTTTCGTTTTTGTCTGTCTGTCTGTCCGTCTGTCTGTCTGTCTGTCTGTATCTTGGCCGCGCATCACGCCGAAACTACTGAACGGATTCAAATGAAATTTGGCATGATTTGAGTTCATACTATGAAGTAGGATATAGGATACTTTTTATCCCGAAATTCAGCACGGTATCCTGGAGAGAGGGGATGAAAGTCAAAATATGTACTTAGTTGTAATTCAATAACACATAGTCCGATTTCATTCATCCTTTTTTTGCTAGAAAGAAAAAATAAAAGATAACGGGAAAAGTGTTTTTTTTTTGTCCGCGACTGTACACTGCCTGTGGGAAGCTGAGACAGATATGTAAATATGGCGGTACGCCGGGTCAGCTAGTGTATAATATGTATGTATTAACAAAAAAAAAAGTATATATATATTTGTATCAGTTGTCTAGTACCCACAAGCTCTGCTTAGCTTGGGACTAGATGGCGTTGTGTGTTAGATGTCCGAAATATTTATTATTATTATTCTCTTTATTACATTTATATACATATTAATTACATTTTTAAATATACATATAAAAAAATACATTTAAAAATATAAAAAATAGTAGATCACCGACTTCGGGTACAGGGACCAAGAAACCGGTGATTAGGGCTCCAAAGACAGGAACCTCCTCACTATACGTGCCGTGTCTAGGAGGACTGCCTTCTGCATCAGACCCTTGATCCAACCGTCCAACGTGAGTCTCTTAAGGTGTTGGTCGAGGCTCTTGGCTATCAATCCGTGAACAGATACAATTATCGGAACAATGATCACCGAATCTCCATCCCACATTTCGACAATCTCGTGAGATAAATCAAAATATTTCATTTGTTTTTCTTTTTCAACTTTCACGAGATTCTCGTCATGAGGAACGGCGATGTCGATAATCATTGCGCGGCGCTCTAATCGATCTATCACCACAATATCAGGCTTATTGGCAACAATAGTCCTGTCTGTGATAATAGATCGATCCCAATATAATGTAGCACGACCATTCTCGAGAACTGGGTCGGGCACATACCTGTAGTATGGCACCTCTGAATTCACAAGTTTGTATTTAAGGGCAAGCTGTTGATGTACGATCCTGGCTACTTGGTTGTGCCTGTGCAAATATTCGCCGTTAGCAAGACGAGAACAACCAGAAATAATATGACATAACCAGACATGCCCGACAGATATCAACCGTACCATCTTTCAGGATATACTTCCGATAGTTATTCGTCATGATAACTTCGTCCATAATCGCACAAACAAAACCTTCGGTTTCTCCGAAGAGATCACCATACCGTAGCCAGGAGGTTGAGGCCTTGAAGTCTATATCGGGCCCATTAAGGGCCGATAAAACCTTCCATGGAGTTCTTTGCCCTTCCATACCTCCCTGCGTTCATTAGTACTAAGTACTATAGGTTTGCGCCAATTCTCTTTAGCCAGAGCGAGAGGAGTGAACCCGGTATCCACTGCAACCACACTGCGATGCACTCCCACGTCAGTAAATATTCTGTCTGAGTCCATCTAAGTACGCCAAAGGAATACATCAAAACCGGCATGACCCAACCATTGCAGGCTCGCACCTTGTTACCCCCTGATAAAAGACTTTTAAGTACTTTTTTCAGGCGGCCAAAGAAACGTTCCCGCAACGTTTGTTTCATGCTAGCTTCTGGTATTTTCATGCTAGCTTCTGGTATTTATTATTATTATTATTACTAGCTTTTGCCCGCGGCTGCGCCCGCGTTTATGTCGGTATTAAAATTTTAAAAATCTCTTATGTTATAAGTTATAGGTAGGTATAACTTATTATGTTATTCCGATGTCTAAGCTAGGTACATTACTGCAAAGTCTCATGAAAATCCGTTCAGTAGTTTTTCGTGAAAGAGCAACAAACACACATCCTTATAAACTTTCGCATTTATAATATTAGTGGGATAAGTATAGATGTGAATACAAGTTTTTTTCTTACGCTTTCACGCGAAAACTTAACTGATCATCATGAAACTTTGTACACCTATTTTTGGAGGTATTAAAAGTAACATCATGGGATAATTTTTATTAAACTTTGATTCTTTTAGCTGAGATAGACGATATGTCTAAATTGACATACCTGCATTACTTCCATGTTACTCGCTTGCCACATATCTAAGTCCCTCAAATGCTTCTCCTCTTTCCTGGTCCTCTTATTCTTCTTCAGGGTCCCGCAGTAGACCGATAGGTCTTCGCTCGCTGCTATAGACGTATCATCAAACTGTAAGGACATAGCATCACACGAAGTGGCTCCGTCGTCGTGGTCCTCTATCACTGTGTGGTCTTCTGGGTCTGAGTTGAGGGTTGAGATTGAAGTTGCATCTGTCGACGTTTGGTTCTGTAGGGGTTCGTAGTTTACCTGGTGGGCAAAGTAAGTTTTAATTACGCAAGATTAGGGAGAGAGAAAGACACCTCCGCACCGTGGGAGAGCCACGCTTCGGCATGAATGGGCCGGCTCGATCGGAGTGACCCACAGGATTAGCAAGTCCCACAGGATTAGCAAGCTGAAGTGGCAGTGGGCTGGTCACATTTGCCGTAGAACCGAAAACCGTTGGGGTAAACGGGTTCTTGAGTGGAGACCGCGTCTCGGCAAACGTAGCGTAGGACGTCCACAGGCCAGGTGGAGTGATGATTTGCGCAAGATGGCTGGCAGGAGCTGGATGCGAGTGGCCGAGGATCGAACTAAGTGGCGTGCAATTGGAGAGGCCTACGTCCAACAGTGGACTGCGATAGGCTGATTATGACCGGAGTGATACCACGGCTTCACAGAAAACCGGTGTGAAATAGTGCGTGCGCTACGTTTCACCGAGTGAGTCAGGATACCGGAGGCCCATACCCCAACCCCCCTACCCCTATCTCCCCCCATCCCCCAAAGGCCGGCAACGCACTTGTGACGCTTCTGGTGTTGCAGGTGTCCATGGGCGAGAGAGGGAGGAAGACAGAGTGAGAGAGAAGGAGAGGGGGATATAGAGGGAGGCTGGTTTGCAGCCAAACCCTCTGCCGTGTCTGACAGTGAAAGTCCCTTCAAAATCGGTCCTGATGAACAGGCCAGACGATCCAGGTGTACAATACTGTAACAATAACTTATGCTGGTTCGGGAATGGATGTGGATGGTTCTTCAATAGAAACAGATCTGAATGTGCCCGAAATATTTCTAAAAGAAAACATCGACATTACAATCTTCCGTGATAGCTCCTCTAAACGAAGTAGGTTGTCAATGTGAATCTGCTGATTCAGATTTATTAAAGCCTAATGTCAATATCACGGATTATCCACCAACGCCTTTTTTTGAATTTTTATTTGTGGAAACCCCCTCGGGCCGTCACCCCACCGGGGTTTGCGGCGCGGCGGGGCGGTGTGTCGGAGCGGGCACCGTCTGCTGGTAAACTCTCTAATTAGACGACGTACGGCACACGTGAAACGTCGCCTTTTGAAGAAGGCTGAGGCTGCTAATGCGTTTATCACGAATAGTGCCTTGCAAAAATACAATTATAAACCTTTAATCGCTCGTTTAATACAACACGCATGGGTATTATTAGGGGTGTGCTGATTAGCTGGACTGATGAAAATCAGACGTTTGAAGAGGAAAACTATTGTCGAAGACAATAGTGAATTTGTTCCCATAGAAACTGTTGTTCTATCTTTTGATGGCTAAGTGTTGCCTAAGAGAGTATTTTTGTATTATAATGCTCATTCTGTAGATCTTTACATCATCTCTACCATCCAATGGTATAAGTGTTGTAGATACGAGCACATAAAAAGTCAATGTAGATCAATGCCCAATGCTATAAATGTGGTCAAGGTAATTTAGGAGAGAACTGTACTATCAATGATGATTTTGTTAACTGCTGTCTTTGTTCCGGGCAACACTTTGCCACAAGTAGAAAATGTCCTGAATTTTCATAACAAAAGTCTACAAAAGAATTCATGGCTTAAAACTGTATTTCCTATTCTGAAGTCGTAAAACTACATAAACCAATCACCAAATTATATTCAGAGGTACTTACAGCTATAGCACCTCAAACTTCTAATACTACTCTTTCACATCCTCTGAAAACTCCTTCCAAAAATCAGTTGCAAAGAACGTCTTACAAAAAACAGTTTTAATTAAAAATAACCCTCCTCAACTTAATAACACGGGTTATGATCATGCAACTCATTAAACATTATTTAAAGATTACAATACCCCATCCCCATCTAATGGATGTGGCTATGCTGATTCTTGTTTTTCAGATATGTCTGCAAAAGAATTAATCATTCATCTTATTCATAAATTATCACAATCTAGTACATCTTCACTGTCCAACGTTGCTCTTTTGCCATCAGTTAAACTAAGCCTTATTAATACCAATGACGGATCAACCCCCCTAACCAAGTTGCAAGCGTTTTTCTTTCTGCAATCGTTAACGCCTAAATTCTCGTGTGCCATTGGCTTATCCTAGACAAAGTATTACCCAATGACACACGAGAATTGTGGCACGACTTGGCTATGGCCCTAACTTCCATTGGTAATGCAGTGAAATTGTCAGTTAACACTGACAATTTCAACAAGAAAAAATATATCTATAACGAGTTTCAATAAAATATTATTATTTTACTGAAATGTATTTAAAAAATTACATAGACTCCATTTTTCAATTTATTCATTCCTGATTATATTGCTATTAAAACCTATCTGATACCTATCCAAATTCCGTAAATTCCATTATTGTCAATTTACGATAAAACCGTTCAAAGCCAAATTTAAAAAAAATACCAACAGACACTTCAATTTTATTTATATTTGTGTAGATTATTACCTGTGATTCTTCAACTCTACTGCATTCGCTGATACGCCGTGTTGGAGTATTATGTTGTGAGATATTATCCTAAAACAAACAATGTTTATTTTATTTAATGTTTGGATGCCCAAATGACTCTACTCTGTCTGATGGAAAGCAGGAGTACAATGCAACAGTGGTGGTAACCGTCTTCAATGCGAACGCGGACAGTGCAGCATGGTGACCTATACTATGGCGGCTTTAAAGACCCGGGCTCATAGTGGGAGGGGAAAACGTGCGGTGGTAGTGAGTTCCAGGTTTTGGAAGAACCGAACGTTTGCGTTCAAGAGCTATTGGATCGAGCCTCTATCTAAAGCACTTACTTTGAACCCTTTCAAAACGTCGGATTAACTCTTTTGGCAAACTTATCAAGGACCGATTCAATATTTTAAACAGTTAGACCCGTTATCCTTACTGGGATATTCGAGATTAGTAATTTATTGTTTATTTTAAACTAGTAGTATCCTTGCGCCAAGAAAGCATGTTTTTTAGCTTTTCAGCACTTTAAAAAAAGAATTAGATTCTTAAATAATTCAACTTTATTATTTTATGCTTGTTGCAAGCATAAAATAATCAGAACATTCGACTGGGTAAACCGATTGGTGCAGTTTTTGAAGTCGTTTTTTTTATTTTATTTGCGACGGTAGTTGTAATAAATCTAAGAATTTCGACTAACAGTACCTTATTTTCAAATATCAAATACTACTTATACCTACTACCGACCTCCGTGTCTCCGAGAGCCGTCGGTCCCGGTTGTCATTAACATCTATGACAATCGTTAATGGGAAGTTAGTGCCCTCAAATATACTGACGACTAGTTCAACTTTCGAATTACATCGTTTTAAATTTGACTGTGAGTGAAAGTGCTATTTGGATTATATTTTCCATAAGTGGACCTCACAATATAACAATACAATGTCACAATATAACAATGTAAAAATCTTGCAGCTATCAGTAAGAACGGCGCATGATTGGTTAGCTCATGGCTGTGCAGCAATGACTCCAAACCTTTTATTTTGTTTTCTTTGGTCGACTTCGTTCTCATTCAAGTCTCTTAGTGAAAAAAATATTGTAAACCGTATTATAATTTTTTAAAAGGAGCAACAATGGAGTTTCTTGCCAGATTCTTCTCCATGAAGGGTAGGCTGCACTTGGAACTGGCGACTAGAATCACTCGATTTTTTAATATTAAATATTGACTATTCATAAGTGCCTGTAAAATAAATGCCTATATGAATAAAATATTTTTGGGTTTTGAGTTTTTTTTTTTAATTCAATTCACCCTCAGGGTTGCGGAGGTCCGATGCCAGTTGCTCCGTGGAAAAACTGTCATTTAGGTAAAACTGGTTGAACTAGTAGCCGATCCCAATTAATCTTGGGTTTTTTTTTTTTTTTTTTTTTTTTTTTTTTTTTTTATGTTTGGCCCGCCAAAATGACTCTGCTCTGCCTGATGGAAAACATAAGCAGAATCCAAGAGTGGTGGTCACCATACTCATTGCGAATGCAGACAGTGCAGTATGGCGACCCACACTATGGCGGCCTAGTGATGCTACTGCATCTTTTAGTCCAGTCAACAAGTATGAAACTTGTTGACTAGACTAATTGGGCCCCCGGTCTCGTACTCACCAACGAAACACGACAGCACTAACGCTGTCATTTTACGTTGATTTTCTGTGCGAGGGTAGTACCGCCCCGGTCGAGCCGGCCCGTTCGTGCTGAAATCAGCGTGGCTCTACTACCTCTAAAAAAAAAATAATAATAATAAAGTCTAGGAAGATGACTTATACTACCTACCTCTTCATCACTGTAAAGCTGCAGTACTGCCAGGTCCGCGAAAGGTTCATCCTCTGTTTGTGGTATCTCCTTGCTTGTGGAAGGTATTGGCGATGGGGGTGAAGCCACTGGAACAAATAGCATGAATTATTAGGGATAATCTGATGAAGGGGTCTCAGGTTCGATTCCCGAGTTGGTTTAAATGTTTGCAAGATTTGTAAAATTGGTTTCGGAGTTTGGGTATTTTTAACCGACTTCAAAAAAGGAGGAGGTTCTCAATTCGACTGTATTTTTTTAATGTTTGTTACCTCATAACTTTCGACTGGGTGAACTGATTTTGATGATTATTTTTTTATTTGAAAGCTGGTGCTTCTCATGTGGTCCCATTTCAATTTGGTCCAGTTCTTGGAGTCGTTTTTTTTTCATTTTTTTTTTAAATTTGTGATTATGTATATACACACATCAAAAGTGTCTAGGGATCAACATATGTGTCTAGGGATCAACATATATTTTTGCAATAACTTTTCTCCTGATTGATATTAATTAAAATTTTCTTTAAGGATTCATCAAATAAAGAGTTTTCGTTTGTCACAGTAACGATAAACCAAGTCACCTTTGCATTAATAAAGAAATTTGCCATTTTCCTAATAAAGGAATTTTTGACATTTGAACCACTAACATTAAAGTTCGAAAAAAAGACTGAAATAACAGTTTTCTTTAAAATTTTATTAGGTAACTTAAACAATTAATAATCCGTGTTTCTACCGCGAACACTAACAATACAAGAACATCGGTTTGGCATACTCAAAATGAGTTCATCCAAACACGCTGTGGAATGGCCGCCCATGTTCGTTACAACAACAAAAAAAGGTCTTCTTGTGACTGGATACCCTCCATATTCGGCAGAGCTCTTCTCTGTAGCATATCCCATGCATGCTCAATCGGGTTCAAGTCTGGCGACTGAGCAGGCCAGGGCCAAAGCCACATCTCAATCTCAAGAAATCCGCAAAAAAATGCTTGATCCCTAGACACTTTTGATGTGTGTATGTATATGTGTAATGTGTGACTCCAAAACAAATGTATGTATTTACAAGGAAAAGTGTAATGTATAACCAACTACGTACAAGCTTTTAATAAAAAAATTTTAGCCTGTGTCACCCGGGCTATTACAACGAATCTATTGACATCCCATTTACTAAAATCGGTTCAGGAGTTTAGGCGCTCGCTACGGTGGAAAGTACACACATAGACTCCCAAAAACATTACCCTTCCTGTTGGCTTCGTGGTAGCAGAGTATAAAAAAGTAATATGTATTCTATCCCTCTATTCAGATTTCATATTACAAGCTCTACTTAGTTTGAAACTAGATGGCGTTGTGTGTCAGATGTGAAAATATTATTATTATTTGACGGGCCTGTCCTAGTTTGTGATCCTAACTGCTAAGCCAGATATTGGGGGTTCGATTCCCACTCAGGATAGATGATACAATGGTGAGCACGTTCATTTAAAAGCTACGAGCACAGTATGTGAGTTTGGGGGGGGGTGGTTTATGGAACTGATTCCTCTCTCACGCCAAGCACTGTAACTCCTAACAGCAGTGACCCACGAACACAAAGTTTTCACATTCAGAAATTTATAACAACGAAGTTACTTAGAAGTAAATTGGACTAACCAGAAGTATGATGTTTCCATTAAATACCATTCGAACAGCCGACGTCAGGCTACTATGGGGAAGACCATATGATTTCATGTCTCACTCATAAATATACGACATGTCTAACCAGCCCCCATATCCAAGTTGCAAGTGTTTCGCGTCGATTGCCTTTCTACAATCGCTAACGCCTGTATTCTCTTATATTATTGGCTAATATTTGTTTTTCTTTAGTTTTCAATTAACTTCTACGTTTGTAGAATGCAACTTGGCTAGGGAGACATCCCCTATCCCGAGGGAAGCTGAGCTGTATCTTGTTTTGACAACTCCCGCATTAGGAATATGTTCTGTGTCGCGGGTGACTTTACAATTATACATAAAATGGACACAAATAAAACTTAAGACTCAGAACAACAATTTTTGAATCACATAATATATGTACACACATCAAAAGTGTCTAGGGATCAAGCATTTTTATGCGGATTTCTTGAGATTGAGATGTGGCTTTGGCCCTGGCCTGCTCAGTCGCCAGACTTGAACCCGATTGAGCATGCATGGGATATGCTACAGAGAAGAGCTCTGCCGAATATGGAGGGTATCCAGTCGCAAGAAGACCTTTTTTTGTTGTTGCAACGAACATGGGCGGCCATTCCACAGCGTGATTTGGATGAACTCATTTTGAGTATGCCAAACCGATGTTCTTGTGTTAGTGTTCGCGGTAGAAACACGGATTATTAATTGTTTAAGTTACCTAATAAAATTTTAAAGAAAACTGTTATTTCAGTCTTTTTTTCGAACTTTAATGTTAGTGGTTCAAATGTCAAAAATCCTTTTATTAGGAAAATGGCAAATTTCTTTATTAATGCAAAGGTGACTTGGTTTATCGTTACTGTGACAAACGAAAACACTTTATTTGATGAATCCTTAAAGAAAATTTTAATTAATATCAATCAGGAGAAAAGTTTTTGCAAAAATATATGTTGATCCCTAGACACATATGTTGATCCCTAGACACTTTTGATGTGTGTATTTGACGTTTTAATGTAGGACACAAAGCTTATACCAACCTGTCTAGCCTCCTAATTTAAGGATAGGCCTATGCCCAGAAGTAGACTGTAAAAGGATGATGATGATGCAGAGAGTCTCCCAGATATACGTGGAAGAGCCACGCTTCGGCATGAATAGGCCGGCTCGGCCGGAGTGGTACCACGGCCTCACCGAAAGCCAAATAGTGCTTGCGCTGTGTTGTGAGTGAGGATACCGGAGGCCCATACCCCAACCACTCCCCATACCCCAAAGACCGGCAACGCACTTGTGACGCCTCTGGTGTTGAAGTATCTATGGGCGGCGGTAATCGCTTACCATTAGTCGATACGTCTGCTCGTTTGCCCGCCAGGTACATAAAAAAGGAGGTACTGTTATGTCTCACCATGTTCGTTGCTGTTGCTGCTGTGTAGAAGATTTTCTGTCGAAGGCTGTTCCTGATAGTCTCTGCTGCGGGCTTTGAACAATCCAAACTTCACTGGTGCCATTATCTGAAAACATTTTAAAGCAAATTGTAGACTTATATTTCATAACTAGCCTCTGCCTCATCTACTTCTACTATCCGTAGCGTGATGTTAAGCGTAAACTTTGTTTACCATAAAAAAGGTCAACCTTTATAGATATACATGCTGTCGCGCACTTTTTTTTAGAGCTTTGAAAGGGGAATAATTCTTTCATAAATTCTTTTTGCAAAACTTTAACTGTCTGCCCAGCGCACACAATAGAATCATTCAAAAGGAAAAAAAATCTCCCGTTTTTGCAACACTTTTCATTGATACTCAGCTCTTAATGGGTGTGGTGTGGCGTGATGATATATAGTGTTTGGCCCGCCAAAATGACTCTACTCTGCCTAATGGAAAGCATAAGCAGAGTCCAAGAGTGGTGGTCACCATGCTCACTGCGAATGCAGACAATGCAGCATGGCGACCCACACCATGGCGGCCTAGTGATGCTACTGCATCTTTTAGTCTAGTCAACAAGTATGGAACTTGAAATAGGCTATCTAACACTGAAATAATATTTCAAATAGGACGTTCCTCAGATTAGTGCGTTCAACTAAACTAACAAACAATCGGTTACAACGCCATCTAGTTTTAAACACAACAGAGCTTGTACTATGAAAGCTAGATTGGCGCCGGAGAGCTTTGGTTAATCTCCAGCCACCTTAGCTAGTGGCCTATGGGATGGGCGACGGTTTAGGAAAATTTGTCGTCCGACCAAATATATTGCTTGGGTCACCATGCTGTATTGTTGCATTTTTTAACACGCTTTTATTAGCTTGACCTGTATGTATGTATGTAACAAAATCTTTTGACTTTATTTTCACCTATTTCTAGGAGTCTGATTAACTTGAAAATTTGCACAGGGGTCAAGGACCAATGACAATTTTATTTTTGCTCAATAGGTATAGTTACAGACAACAGATCATGCCTCCCGCAATAATAAGTAACAACCTACAATTTCTAATCTGAAGTCCAATTAAAACTATACACATCATTCCCAATCACAGTAATAAAGCTTCATCTAGGTGTTAACAAAAAGAAAAAAGAGAAGAAAAATTTTAAAGGACAGTAAGTGGCTACTGTACCTACTGAGATACAGTAATTAGACTAATCTATACTAATATTATAAAGCTGCAGAGTTTGTTTGTTTGTTTGTTTGTTTGTTTGAACGCGCTAATCTCAGGATCTACTGGTCCGATTTGAAAAATTCTTTCAGTGTTGGATAGTCCATTTATCGAGGAAGGCTATAGGCTATATTTTATTTTCAAAAAAATTTGAGATCCGTAAGAAAATTGCTATTTTGTAACCCAAGGTGTGAACTCGAAAACCTATTTTTGCGTGCGCTGCAAAAAGTATTGACAATAGAACAAAATCATGTATTACGGATTTGTAGGTCCCATTAAGATCTACAAAAAAGTCCGCGAGAGCATATATCTAACTATCATGGTTTAGTCACAATAACCGCTTTTGTGTTCAAAAAAATTATTAAATCGTCTGAAGAAAGAAACTACTTTATATGTGTATCGTAATATTAATCCTTATCTAAATAAAGCATTATGTTATCAAGGGTATTTATGTAGAAGTAAAATACTTTTTGTTTTATCCCATTCGGACATTTCGTTTAGAAGTTATCACGAGTATAAGACGCTAAGAGTTGGTACCTATTATTGAGTTATTTGCCAAAGAGTTTTATCAACATAATACCTAATATTAGTCTTTATCCAAATAAATGTGTTGTTGATTATGAGTATTAGATCTTAGAAGAGTATAATAAATACATCTATACTAATATATAAAGCTGAAGAGTTTTTGTTTGTTTGAACGCGCTAATCTCAGGAACTACTGGTCCAATTTCACCTTTTATGATGTTCTTTTGTTTGAAAAAGTTCTTTCAGTGTTAGATAGCCCGTTTATCGAGGAATTTTATTGAGTTTATCTATATCATCACGCTATGACCAATAGGAGCGGAGTACCAATGAAGAATGTTTCATAAACGGGGGGAAATTATTACGCTACGGGCAATAGGAGACGCAAACGACGTTGCGCGGGTCATCTATACTAATATATAAAGCTGAAGAGTTTGTTTGTTTGAACGCGCTAATCTCAGGAACTACTGGTCCAATTTCAAAAAGTTCTTTAAGTGTTAGATAGCCCGTTTATCGAGGAAGTTTATCTATATCATCACGCTATGACCAATAGGAGCGGAGCACCAATGAAGAATGGGGGAAAATTATTACGCTACGGACAACAGAAGACGCGAATGACATTGCGTGGGTCAGCTATCCATACTTATATTATAAATGCGAAATTAACTCTGTCTGTCAATCTGTCTGTCTTGCTTTCACGGCCAAACCGCTGCACCGATTTGAATGAAATTAATTTATTTACACAGATAGTCTAGAGCCTGAGAAAGGACATAGGCTACTTTTTAATGCGAAAAAGGGGTTGTAAGGGGTTTAAAAGGGGGATGAAAGGTTGTTCTGGGGGTTCACTCGCCACACGCCTGCGCGTTACCTACGTCGGGCGTCTTGACAACGAATAAACAAGGCTGTCACAGTCATAAAAAATATTTCACTTTTTCAATGAAGACCTAAATATTAAGATATTAAGTATATATTCGTCAATCTGATTTGTATGTTTATTATATTAATAGAAATAAATAAGCCAAATTAATATAATTAATTAACAGCGTTTCTTAACTTCAAAATTCTCTACAGAAGTATCGTCATTATACGCTAGCTGTTGGTTAGATATGAATAAAAATGTCATTTAAAGTTTGTAAAAAATTTACCCTCGAGGGGGTAAAATAGCAACAGGGGATGGCAGTTTGTATAGAAATATGTAAGGTTTGTGAGTTAGTTTGCGACAAGAGACAAAATATGTATTAGAGCTATTCTGATATGACATTTACGGCGTTATCACGGAAAAGATAGTATGCCAACTGACAGTAACGACATGATTACACTGAGACGTGGGTTCTGGTTTAAGATAGCACAGATGATTTAAAAATAATTTCGATCCTGATCTGCTGACTAATGAGATAGTTATCAATTAAACGAACGGATCATGTCAGGCGTGGAGGAAGATGTTGTCGAATAATTAAAGTCTTTAGAAATATCAGGAGTGCCTTCCCATAAGTTGAGGGTGCAAGTTAATGTTCCAGTACTATTAAATGAGGTATCTTGAGCGCCAAAGCAATGTAATAGTACATGGCTAAATATTACACAACTGGGGTACAATATTGTAAAAACTACAATCATGACGCATGGAATGGCAAAAGAAGATAATGTTTTAATTCCACGTATTCCAATAATTCCAACTTATTTGACCTTTTAATTTAAAAGAATGCAGTTTCCGCTGAATGCATGAAAACAGCATTTCCAATAACAATATTAACAAAACCCAAGGACAGATGCTTAAAGATACAGTATTTTTTTTTCTCATGGGCAGCATACTCACGTACCTATATCAAATCCGCAAAATCTACATATTTTGGCAAAATATGGCAAAAGAAAAAACGTAGTTATTAAAATTGTACTTTTTTTTTTGAAGCTGCCAAAGTGACTATGGTCAGCCTGATAAAAAACTCAAGCAGAATCCAACAGTGGGGGCAACCATACTCACTGGGAAAGTAGAAAATGCAGAATTGCGTCCCACACTACGACGGCTTAGTGAGATGCTTTTTCACGCCCCACTTAAAGGGCCCGGGATCACAGTAGGAGAGAAACACGTGCGCTGTAAGTCAGTTCCAGTTTTTAGCTGCTCGGCACAGGAAGGATGAACCAAACCGTTTGGTTCGAGAGTGAACATGTTATTCTGCAGAGGAAGGGAGAAGGGGGACCAGTTGGAAGAGCTCCTCAGAATATTTCCAATAGTGTGGGCGACAGGACTGAACCCTGAGGTACGCTAGCGTTTTCATCCAGAACATCAGAGGCCGTGCCGTCGCAAAGGCCAATAATGCGGCGCTGATGAAGAAAAGCGTCAATCCAGTGACATAGTCTAGGAGGCAGACCGAATGCCGAGAGCTTGGCTTGGCTTAGCATGTCAAATGTCGAAATAAGCTCATATAAACACTTTATAATTTATGTACATATATAAATACTTAAATAAGTTTTTAATAGTAAAACGTGTGTGTCTTATTTGTAAAAAAAATCGAGTGGTGTCGTGGGACATCAGATAGGAATGATTTCCATATCAAAAATACAGATGGCGCTATACAAAATTTTTCGTTCACGAAATAAATAAATCATTACAGATGGCGCTATACTAAATTTTTAGTTTTCACAAAATTGTCTTAACCCCTTTATTTTATTTATACTGATTTATAAAAATATATAAAAGTTCTATGCGAGGTAAAGAAAATAAAACTATTCAGGTACCGATACATTTTGTATTATGATTTTATATCGATAAAAATCCTACCTATATTAATAACGCGAAAGTTTGTTAGTATGGATGGATGGATGTTTGTTACTCTTTCACACAAAAACTACTTAACGGATTTGGATAAAACTTTACAGTCATATAGCTTATACATCAGAATAACACATAAGCTACTATTTGCAGTGATAACCGACATACACGCGGGCGAAGCCGCGGGCAACAGCTAGTTAGTTATATCTACAATGTGTTATTATAATTTTACATTAGGTAATAGGTTTATACATTTCAGTTTTATACAAAAAGCTCTTAAATACATTTATACTATCATTAAAAATATCTACTTGTGAACATATATCGTTGTAACGACTACACATTCGCGAAACTGGGTTGTTACGTGAAACATTGTTGTTGCTAACCGGCACAATAAACACTTGTGGTGTGCGCACAGATTGCGTTGGCGTCTTCAAATTAAAAATTTCGATAAGTTGACAATCCAGGGAACCTTTCACAATTTTGTGCAAGGGTACACAAATCGCCATCCATCCACCTCTTTTTCTCCAGCGTGACCATTTTAAACTCCTTGAGTCGATCGTTATACTCCTTTAATTTTCGTTTTAAGCCAAACTTAGAACACAGTGCTCTCACAAACCGTCGTTGTATTGCTTCTATTCGATCTTTGTGAGCATTGTACATAGGCATCCATACAGACGAGCAGTACTCGAGTATACTTCTTACCAGACAGTAGTATAACGTTAGTATTGAGCACGTATTGAGCTAACTTTTTTAAAAGGTCTCGCATTCCGAAGTATGAAAGATAGCATTCGACTTGCCTTACCGCAAATGTAATCGTAATGAGGTCTAAACGACATGGCGGAGTCGAAAATTACCCCTAGATCTCGAACCACCCCAACTCTCTCCAGTGCAACACCTTTAATTTGATACGTGTAATTAAGCGGGTTTTTGTTTTTTGTGAATGTGATGACCTGACATTTTTTTATGTTAAGGGACATAGAGTTATTCTCACACCAGTTAGTAATAATATTAATGTCAGATTGAAGACTTTCACAATCTTTGTAATTCGAGATTCTTTTGTACTCTTTCAAGTCATCTGCATAAGCCAAACACTCACATTTAATTTCATTCAGTAAATCGTTAATAAATACTAAAAATAGCAGGGGACCCAGATTAGATCCTTGCGGAACACCAGATTTGGCCAAAAAAGGGACAGATTCATAGCTCATAGATTCAATAGGTACTATATATAATTTGAAAAAAAAAACTAAAAAAATAGTTGTTTTCTAAAAAAGAAAATAGTTTTTACAAACTAAACAAACACGCTTTTGTAAATATACTAAACTAAAAAGTAGAAAAAAAGTGTGGGGTGACATTAATATTGAAATATTTTCAGAAAGCACCCCACGCTTTTAATTATTTTCTACTTTTTAGTTTTAAACTATACCTAACTTATTCGTTTAGATTATTAATATTAATAATCTAAGCTTATTCGCAATGAGTATGAGTCACCATACCCTTGGATTCTGCTCATGCTCTCCATTTGACTTTGGCAGGACCACAACCACAGAACCGAGAGTGTTCCGTGGGTCATCATAATCATCAATAGGCCTTTAACAGTCTACTACCGGACATAAACCTCTCGTTAGAAAGGAGGTTTTGGTCCCAAGGTACTAGAGCACGAACGGGCCGTCTCGACCGGGGCGGTACTAACCTCGCACAGAAAATCAACGTAAAATGACAGCGCGGCAGCGTCGTGCTGTCGTGTTTCGTTGGTGAGTGCGAGACCGGACGCCCAATGATGCAGAAGCATCACTAGCCCACCATGGTGTGGGTCACCATGCTGCATTGTCTGCATTCGCAGTATGGTGACCACCACTCTTGGATTCTGCTTATGCTTTCCATCAGGCAGAATAGAGTTATTTTGGCAGGGCCAAACATAAAAAATATATATCTATACCACGCTGACCAGACGGGTTGGTATAGGGTTTGTGTCAAGTGTTCCTTCTCTTTGCAGTGCTGTTGTCCTACTCTGTCTTTTAAAAAGAGTGGCCATGAGTTTCTTTGCCAGTATTGTTCTCATAAGGCTCTACGCATTTTGAAAACTAGAATTTATGGATCGACACAGGCAGGCACTAGTTTTTGGTGTTTTCACCTAATTTACCTTGACAACACAGCACATGATGTGGCGTCTGTTTGTGTCGATCTATGATTTTTAAACTGAAGCTTCAATTTAACGTTCATAAACGTCACTTAGTGTCTTTTTTTATGTTCTAGGGGGGCAAACGAGCAGACGGACCATGGACCCATGAACCCATGGACACTTGCAACAACAGAGCCGTCACAAGTACGTTGCCAGCCTTTGGGGAATGGGGAGGGGGATGAGGAGGGGTATGGGGAGTGGTTGGGGTATGGGCCTGCGGTATCCTCACTCACTCGGTGTAACACAGCGCAGGTGCTGTTTCACACCGGTTTTCTGTAAGCTGGCCCATTCATGCCGAAGCGTGGCTCTCCCAAGGTATAATGTCTTAATTGAATAAATGATTTTGAATTTGAATATTTCGGCCATCTAACACACAAAGCCATCTAGTCCCAAGCTAAGTAGAGCTTGTGTTATGGGTACTAGACAACTTACATAAATACATGAATACTTTTTTATGTAAATACATACAAATTATACATAGAAAACACCCAAACTCCGAAACAAATATTTGCAGATCATACAAATATTTGTCCGACCCGGAAATCGAACCCGAGACCTCAAGCGCAGCAGTCGCATACGCTACCACTACGCCACCGAGACAGTTAATAATCCACCACCGCACGGACAAAAGCAAAAGTTCCGTGAGTATTTTTAGATAACTACTATCGATTGTAATGGGACGGTGGAAGACGGTCAGACGGATGACGGGTGACGTGGAGCAGATGTTTTTTTTATTGAATAAATAAAAAACTGATGGTAAACGATTACCGCCGCCCATGGACACCCGCAACACCAGAGGCGTCACAAGTGCGTTGCCGCCCTTTTAAGAAGGAGTACGTTTGGTGACGGTCGACATGACGGGACCCGTCTTGGGTGGGACGGGCCAATATCTCGCTAGGGGCGGCGGAAGAATGCAATTGTGTTTCTCGCTCCCCCATCTATTGGCAAGAAAAGGACCACTGGGGTGGTTATTAGTCGATAAGAGTCCTACAGTACCCTTCGCTCTCCTTCAATGGGCGAAAGACATCCATGAGGATCTTACACCCCATTATCAAAAATAAAGTGAAAGCCATATTGACTCATTTAGTACTTAAATCTTTTTAAGCTATTGCATAGCTGTTATCGCGGGCCTTGAGCGCGGCGACCGAATCAAGAAATTCTGTAACGAAAATAAAACCTAATACCCGAAGCTCCCACGGATCGAGACGAGCTGCTCCGAAATAGGACGAATACGTAAGCAGCTGTTTGTGAGAAAATATATAGGTGTACTAGCTGATCCGGCAAACGTTGCTTTGCCATAAAAAAAATTGGGGTATAAAAATAGATGTTGGTCGATTCTCAGACCTACCCGATATGCACACCAAATTACATAAAAATCGGTCCAGCCGTTTCAGAGGAGTATGGTAACTAACATTGTGACACGAGAATTTTATATATAAGATAACAATAGGTATCTATCATATCTTTATAATGCCACACTCACCGCATGTGCGCCCCGTAAGTGTACATAAAAAATAAATAAATAATTATAATTGCATAAGTTGATAAAAAATGCTATGCAATAGGTTTACCGCGGCAGTCGCCGAATGCCACACGTTCTTTTTTGTAAATACATACATACATATTTTACACAAAAACAACGCAACTCTGAAACAAATATTTGCAGATCATACCAACATTTAGTCCGACCCAGGAATCGCACCCGAGACCTCAAGCACATCAGTTGCATACGCTACCACTGTACCACCAAAGCATATAATATAGGAGATCCCTCTTTTGGCATATATGGCCAGGGTAGACCGAAGCGATACCACGATCTTGCAGCTTTGCTTTTCATCGAGTGGCGGAGGTCACAGGAGCCCAGGAACTAAAAAGCCCTAACAAATATAAAAGAAAATGAATTACCTCATTTCTTAGTCGTACCAGATGGTTCAATAGCTTATTTGTTACATGTTTAATAATCATCTTTAATTATTTTTGCCGTGTTTCAACTCTTGCTCGCAGAATTTTCAGCCAACTTAAACTTGTGGCTTTTTTCTTGCCTCAAAACTAATTTAGGAAAGATTCAAAAGAAAAATCACGTGTAGGTTGTACACAATATTTCGCAATGATTGATTGAATAGTTACGTTCTAAAAGCTTCCACAAACAAACAGTCTCACATTTGTATTTTATATTTAGATATGTATAGCTATAGACTTAGATAATTTCCTTACAAACCCACAGTCATTTAACATGGCAACACATATATTACCTAAAAAAAACAAAAAAGTTTTTATTTCCATTGACCTAGCTCACAATACAATAAACACTTGTCAAATGCAATCGCTTTACACTGCAATACACAAAACACGTCTTCACGCCGTCACGATATAAAGTAAACTGTTTTTTTTTAATATTTTAGCCGAGTAGTGTAGGCTCTACGTAGATCCAGTACAGTACTGAAGGCCTTATTAGGTCGTGTCTTGTTACCAAGGTCGGCTTATCGATTCCCTTCAAGTACCATAACAATGGGAGTGACGTTTTTTATGGGGATTTTTGAATTGTTGTGGGTAACGGAACGTTCATAAAAACGAGTAGTTTTATGGAATCTCACCTTTATGGGTATAGTAAGTTTTGAAGGGTTTGTTGCTAGTGATTAGCGATACTCACAGCTTAGTGGACGGGTTCGAGTTCCGCATAGGACAAATATTGAGTGATACGTACGATCATTTGGTATGAGTCTTAGTGTTATCTATACTAATATTATAAAGCTGAAGAGTTTGTTTGTTTGAATGCGCTAATATCAGGAACCGCTGGTCCGATTTGAAAAATTCTTTCAGTGTTGGATAGTACATTTATCGAGGCTATAGGCTATATATATTCACGCTACGACCAATAGGAGCGGAGCACTAACGAAAAATGTTGCAAAAACGGGGGAAAATTATCACGCTACGGGCAATAGGAGACGCAAACGAGGTTGCGTGGGTCCGCTAGTTTATCTATAAAAGGTATGTATTTAGAAGTGTTGGTCTAGTGGTTAGCGAAAGCGACTGCAGATGAAGAGGTCTCGGGTTCGATTCCCGGGTCGGACTGCTGTTGGGTTTTTCTTACCAGAAATTCTTAATAGCCGTACGGTGTATTTTTTTTTATGGAATAGGCAGGCATACGAGCAGACGTATCGCCTGATGGTAAGCGATTACCGCCGCCCATGGACACCTGCAACACCAGAAGCGTCACAAGTGCGTTGCCGGCCTTTTGGGGATGGGGGGGGAGGTAGGGGATTGGGGTATGGGCCTCCGGTATCCTCACTCACTCGGTGAAACACAGTGCAAGCACTATATCACACGGGTTTTCTGTGAGGCCGTGGTATCACTCCGGTTGAGCCGGCCCATTCATGCCGAAGCGTGGCTCTCCCACGGTAAAATGGCGTATGGAAGATGGCGGTGTTTTCGGCCCGTGTCCCGGAGAGCACGTTAAGCCGTCGGTCCCGGTTGCATCATCTTTGGCAATCGTTACTAGGAAAATCGGTTCACTCAAACATACTGCTCTGTTCTGTCCCAGTCGCTCTGTTTAAAAACTGATATTCAGGTAAAACCGGTTGAACTAGTAGCCGACTCCAAATAATCTTGGGAATAATAAAGGCTAGGAAGATTGGTTGAGGTTTATGATCATCATTAGCAGCCTTTAATTGTCCAGAGCTGGATGTCCACAGCTGGACATACAGCTCTGTATAGGCCTCTGCTTAAAAATGACGTTTAATTACGTACACTGAAATTAAATTCGGCGAAATTGTCACTACTACTGTCAGTAGTTTTCAGTCAGTTTGACTACCTCGGTGTCGCAGTGGTAGCGCATGCTGTGTTTGAGGTCTCGGGTTCGATTCCCGGGTCGAACCAAATGTTTGTATGATCTGCAAATATTTGTTTCGGAGTTTGGTTGTTTTCTATGTATAATATGAATGTATTTACAAAAAAAATGGTATATAGGTAAGTATTCTATCAGTCAATCTAGCTGTCATAGTACAAGCTCTGCTTAGTTTGAAGCTAGATGGCGTTGTATGTCAGATGTCCGAAATGTTTATAAAAAATATCCTACTAATATCATAAACGCGAAAGTATGTAAGTATGGATGGATGGATGTTTGTTACTCTTTCACGCAAAAACTACTGAACGGATTTGGATGAAATTTTTTCAGTAATATAGCTTATACATCAGAATAACACATAGGCTACTATTTGCAGCGAAAACCGTCATACACGCGGGCAACAACTAGTAAGTTTATAATTAAGTTTTTTTTTTGTTTGTTTCTCAGTAACGAAATCACTTTCGCCGTCCCATCGCACTCTAGGCTCTTCTGCGGTTATGTGACGCCGTGGTATCACTCCGGTCGAGCCGGCCTTTGCCGTTTCACCGAGTGAGTAAGGATACCGGAGGCCCATACCCCAAGCCCTCTCCGCCTATCTCACCCCCCACCATCCCCCCAAAGGCCGGTAACGCACTTGTGACGCCTCTGGTGTGTCCATGGGCGGCGGTAATCGCTTACCATCAGGCGATACGTTTGCTCGTTTGCCCACCTATAGCATAAAAAAAAATAACGATTTTGATGAAACTTAGTATGCAGGGGGTTTCGGTCCGTTTCGAAAATTTATCATAAGTAAATAAATTAAAGCTTGGGGTGCTTTCTGAAAATATTTCCATGGTGTCACCCCACGCTTTTTACATTGAAATTATTTTCTACTTGTTACTTCGATTGCTATTGAAGCGTGTTTTTTTTTATTCCTTTAAACCATCATTTATTTTCTACTTTTTAGTTTGTTGTTTTTATTATATATTTTTCAAGTTATTGTAATGTCATCGGCCCTTGACCCCTGTGCAAATTTTCAAGTTAATCCTCCTAGTAAGCAGTAGGTGAAAATGAAGTTAAAAGAATCCGTACATACAAACATACAGATCAAGCTAATAAAAGCGTGTTAAAAAATACCGAGTTTGTCATTCAGATATTTTTCATTGTGATGCGACCCATGACTACACCCTGACCTTGAAAGAATCATATAGGACCCAGAACCAGTCGGAGATGCCGAAAAAACGTTTGCCCCCTATTCTATATATATATAAAAAAAAAAACTCTCGTGAGTAAACGCAATATAACTGCTCGCTTTTTCCGCTTTATGCGACGCTTTTTTTTTCACTAGCTGATGTTACCCGCGTTTATGGTCGTACCGCGGGTAACGCCGCATGGTGAAGCTAGTCTAAAAGAATTAGCCTAAGTTAGTCCTTATATCATCAGCTTTGTATCAGTAATAGTCCCGTCAAAATTGGTCCAGCCGACAGACAAAAATTGTATAAAATGCTATTTTGGTAGGTATGTGTACCGTGTCAACAACATATAATATGCATATAGTAAAAAGCGGTTATTTTAATATTACAAACAGACACTCCAATTTTATTTATTTCTATTGATGATTGTTTTAGTGGTAGATTCTACCTATCCATGTGGTGAAGGAATATGGTGTGTCACCTCCACTAAACATATATGTGGACACCACCAAGTTTTTGGGTATAACTCTGGACTCAAAATTGCAGTGGGGCCCACACATTGATGGATTATCGAATAGACTCAGCTCTGCAGCATACGCGGTTTATAAAATTCGTCAATTAACCGATGTAGAAACAGCTAGATTAGTATATTTTAGTTATTTTCATAGTGTAATGTCATATGGTATTTTGTTGTGGGGGAATGCTACCGATATTCAAAGTATCTTTGTGTTGCAGAAGAGGGCTATTCGTGCAATTTATAACCTTAGTTATAGGCAGTCACTGAGGAATAAATTTAAAGAAATTGGTATCATGACAGTTTCATCTCAATTCATTTATGAAAATCTAGTTTACGTTAAGAAAAATATTCATCTATACACAAAGTTTAGCGACGTTCATGATATCAATACTAGGAATAAAGATAAACTCGTGTTGCCAACCACTAGATTACAAAGAGTAAGCAAGTCTTTCCGATGTCAGAGTGTGCGATTTTACAATAAAATTCCAAGCAAATATCAAGAATTAAGTATTACCAAATTTAAGTCCTTAATAAAACAGAACCTATGTGAAAAGGCTTATTACACAGTTTTGGATTATTTAGATGACAAATTTGCTTGGGACTGACGATGCTCACTTCAGTATTTACCTACGTAGGTATTTTGTGTGAAAGTGTTAGACATTTATATTTTTATTGTATGTTGTTTTTATACCAAGTGAATTCCTTTTGTGTATGTAAATGTGAGTATAGTCTAGGCTTGTAATATAAGTTCATATTTAGTATCTTTCTGGTGGCTTTGAGTGTTTCCCCGGCCTACCCAAATGTCCTGCTGACGGTAGTGTCGCGCTTCGGGTCGTAACACGATGGCTGGGGCTCGTATGCCGTCTGTATGGACAGGCCGACTCAAAATCATGGTCCTTTCTTCAAAAGGCCAACCCAGATCCTATACTGTACTCGCACAGATTATTTTTTGTCTTGTAATCAATGTTCTCGGACTAAAAAAAAAGGACATCTCTGTGGTTTGTTTCGGCATTTCTTCCCAGAGTGAGTCGTAGGAAATGCCGGTCTCTTCTAGCTGTAAAGTCCGACGTGTAAAAATATCTGAAAAGATTTACTTACAAATAAATATCATTTCATTTCATTTCATTTCATTTCATTTCATTACTGTCGTAAGAGCCATCTTAGGGAGTGACACATATTTATTGAGAAAGGTATTGCATTATATACTTTAACTAGCTATTGCCCGCGGCTCCGCTCGCGTACATGTCGGTTATCGCTGCAAATAGTAGCCTGCCTATGTGTTATTCTGATGTATAAGCTATATTACTGTAAAGTTTCATCCAAATCCGTCCAGTAGTTTTTGCGTGAAGAAGTAACTTCACGCAAAAGCAAATGCAAAAAACACACACTCACAAACTTTCGCCTTTATATATTAGTGTGATGTGACATCACATCACACTAATATATAAATATAAATTATATTTTCTAAATACATATATCACACACAAATATAATTCTGCTAGAAGGCAACAGGTTGAAATAATTAAGTTGTATGTAAGACGCTTGTATGTAAATATTGTTATTGTTTCTTTAATTATGGTTATGTATATAGGTTTCTATATTATGTAATAAATGGGACATTTCACGTCAAGCGGACAACGAAAAAAAATGAGGTCGTGAATTTTGTTTATACTCTGGTCAGTTATACTTCTAGTATACGTGAATGTGTACACACAATATTTTTTTCGTATGATGTTTTATTGCTGACTTAGAGCTTTTAAAAATTTACTAAGAATAAAGTCTGTTGTTTTTGGATACTTATTATTCGCATCAAATTGTAAAAAAAACTAAAAAGTAGTTAAATAGTGGTAATTTTGTTTTTTTAATCGCATTCTAAATTTGATTTTTTTTTTAAGTATAGTAAACCGGAAGTGAACATTTCAAATCGATATTTGAGTAACGTTTTTATTTTTATTTTTTTAATCTTGAAGCTCTAATTCTTTTTACACATACATTTTCGTTGGCTGAAAGAAAAGCATGCAGTTTTGGAGTTTCTGGGACGGTGATAGCAGAAGCAAAACGGATTCGTAGAATATCTTCCTTTAGTTGTTTATATGAAAATAAAATAAAAAACTAGAATATTCCAAATCAATTGATAAATTTCTGGAATCCTGAAGTAATAAATTAATATTTTAAAAAACTAAACTCTTCAAAGGTCAAACAAACAAACGGGATGTTGATTTTTTTTTTGGCCATATGTTCAAGAAACGCATCTGTAAACAGCCGCTTGGGCTCATAGGACCAAAACAATCTAGTCATTTCTATCTTAGTTGTTTAATATATGTTTTACTAATTTTTACACGGAATAATTAAATTTAATGTAAAAGTAAACTTACCTATAATTCCTCCTAAACTCGTAATAAATACACAAGAAAATATAGTTCTTAGAAAAGTCAAAAACACATTTTTATTTCACACGCAACTGATATGATTCAAAGAACAAAATGTTTATTTCAAAATGTCGTCAATATAGGTACTCCTCAAAAATATTATTCGAGTAGAAAATTTGTGTAAAAATAGATAGTTTATTGGGTATATATATATGTTAAAATATAGATTCTTTTAGTAAAAAATACAAGCGGTTCTGGCCGCTTCCTGAATCGCGATCGCGAAGGTTCTTTATAGTTGAATTTCTGGAACACCTGTTACTGGAACGATGAAAATATTCAGTTCCACAATATTATTAAATAATATGATGAGGTATTCAAATTATATAATATCTTCATATGTCGTTATATTTCTAAATACAAATAAAACTAATTAGGAAACAGCTAATATTCACAACTCTCAATCATTCAATATCTTCACGAACTAACAAAAGTGTGGACTATTGACTATTAGTGTGTCTAAAAAAATATGTCTAACTGTTATATACCTAGGTATATGTATCTAATATCAGAAATTAAGTTAGTCTCACGTTGGGCGCCAATGTCACGTTCATGAAAAATTGCTTTTAAATATGTTTTAAATATTGAACTCGTTGACCGCCAGACTTGTTACAGACAGATTATACTATATCTACTGTTTAAATGCTTAATAACAGAACTGTTATAAATGTTCCTGATTCTAAAAATCAGTATCACCCAAGTTTTATTCCTCATTAATAAGTGTAGTGCCGTGATCGCATTAAGACGTCGCTTCGCTTTGATGCGTTCTTGGCGGTCAAAGGATACAAATACTTACTTTAAGTCACCGTATTCGAATACTAGGTAATCACTGCTTCAAGTAACAGTTCCGATCGTTCAACTAAAAAGAACCTTCCGCCATTACACGACAACATCGCAGTTGCGCGCGCATTCTGTTTATAATCCACTTAGTTTCGATTTGTTACCCTCTCTTTCTAATAAGCATGTACTGTAATCTATACTCTAATCTAATGAAAATAAAGTTTATATTTTATTATTTGTAACTTGATATCAAGCATTGTGATACATGCGGTTTCTCTCTTATTTAATTGGAATTTTGAGTCTTTTATAAATCAAACCACCGTCAATAAATTAAGCGTTTCCTATGAAAGGTGGTAGTGGCTACTCTGTTTCTAAAGACTTTCACCTGTTTCTGATAGAACTAAGAAAGTTATCTATTAATGTCTATTCAGTACTTGTGAAACCGAAATATTTAGTTATTTAGTAGATAATTTCAGAATAGTTTATTAGGGATTATATTAGCAGATGGAGAAACTGGCTTCAAGAACATGGTGACTCACACTATTACTGTATAAATATAGTAGTATAATAGTGAGCCTCTGCCAAATGTAATACTTAAAAAAACTCAAGATAAGTGCGAGAATATGATAATTTATCTTCTAAAATCTTCTAAAAACCAAACCTGTATCTTTATTTTAAAACAGTCGACAGACACACAGACTCATTTCTTTTCTGTTAGAGACAAACAGATTAATGCCTCTCTGTTTTCATTATAAAAGTTAGATTAAAAATCAACCTTACACCGTTAAGTTCAAGATTTAATTTACCATAAATATATGTGTTTATCATCTGATTAGCAATGGCTGACTTAATTGAGGGGTAAAAAGAACTAAGGGTTGGCTGTGATAGTGAACTAAGCCGTATAAGATGCTATCTTTGTAATAAAAAAGTTAGGTGCCTGTCATGGCGGGAAATCATATGACGATATGACATTTTATCGCCATCTTGCTAATTTATTAATGAATTTATTTTTACCCCATTCTATGTATGTTTGTGTATTGCAACGTCGTGTCTAAACTACTGAATCGATTTTAATGAATGAGAAGAAAGTGAATCTATGTAGACTGTTAACTCAGATAACCCGTAATCGAGAGTAAAACTGATATTTATTATTTAAAAAAAAAATTGGCAGTCAAAAATACTTTCTATAGAAGTGAAATTTTTTGTAAAATTAATGTGTGAAATTAGAAATTTCATAATATTTAAATTAAATTATCATGTCGGTGACGCGGTGACGCGATCTCATAAGATTTTCCCCTATCAAAAAGTGCTCAACGCGGCCAAAGATGTTTTGTGACGTCGGCATGTCGGTGACGCGGTGACGCGAACTCATAAGATTTTCCCCTACCAAAAAGTGCACAACGTGGCTAATGAAGTTTTCACTTCAAAAATGTTGTCCTTGTTCTCCATATCCGAAAGTGAGTGAGTCCGGAGACCCATACCTTATCTCCCCTTCCCCTATCCCCCAAAGGCCGGCAACGCACTTGTGATGTCTCTGGTGTTGCGGGTGTCCATGAGTGGCGGTAATAGCTTACCATCAGGCGATACGTCTGCTCGTTTGCCCGCCAATTCCATAAAAAAAACAAAAAATATCCTATTCGTCTCTCGTATTTGGGTTGCGATTGCGAAGGTCTTATACCAGTCGCTCCATGTAAAAATCTAAGTTCAGCTGTATCGTTGTAGAGTTATCTCAATAGCAAAAATACACTTCTAACTCTTGAATTGGAGGTGTCCGTGGGACGGCGGTAATTATTTAACATCAAGTAACACGTTTCCTGTCAATAAAATAAAAACATAGGCTAACCCGTCTTCAGCGCGGCAGCGTGGTCCTAATAAGGCCTAAATCTTCTTTGTAAAGAGAAGAGAGGCCTATAACCAATGATGGGCTGTTCAGGCACACAACACATCGAACTACGAAGGAATCTAGTATTGATATTCTCGCGACGATTAGCATACATATATATATTACTGCCTAACATTAACCGGAAAAACAACGAAGGATGCAGGCAAAGAAAAGAACAGTTTCGGTAGCATCAAAAAGACTAGCCCGCAACCTGATTAGACTAAAAAGGGACGATCTCAGGAAGGTCACAGGTATCCTGACAGTGCATTGTCCCCTAAACAAGCACCTATTCCTATAGTCGTAACAGACAGCCCTCTGTGCAGGGGATGCATGGGCGTAGAAGAAGTGTGGCAGATCAACGGGCCGACATCCTCCAATCGACATCACTTCCGGCAGCATGTAGTGATCTGAAAAGGCTGCTGAGCTTCTGGGATGATCTAGGATGGTTGGAGTAGGAAGATCACAAACTCTGGGAGGGGTCCGGATGTGTTAATAACTGCAGTTCCCGGATTCCTTCCTTCACAGGCGCAGAGTGGCACACCGTGTGGTTTTAGTCGGTTCGAGTCCGACACACCGCCCCGTCGCAAACCCCGGTGGAGTGACGGTCCGAGAGGATTTCCACACGTAAAACAAAAAAGGAAGATGATAAACTCACGTACAACGGCCCAATCAAGAGATTCAAGAGGCTAAGTGCGGAAATGGCCCGGTAAAACAAACAAACAAACATTAACCGTTTGACTGCGATTAGGCATGATCACCTCACCTGGTCGTAATATCCTCCGTTTGCGATGGAGACATGATGCCCGTTCCTCCACATCAATTTGATTTTGACACTTATGATCGAAGCGAAGAGTCATAAGAGATTCTAATATGGCTCTCGCACACGGCACCCTTATATGTATAAATAATAGGTACCTACCTATTTTTTTTGTCAAGAGAAGCTATACAAATAAATGTAATTGGAGTGTCTGTTTGTAATATTAAAATAACCGCTTTTTACTAAATGCATATGTATGAATATACGGTACACATTTCAAAATATCATTTTTTACAATTTTTGTCTGTCTGTCTGTCCGTCTGTCTGTTCCGGCTAATCTTTGGAACGGCTGGACCGATTTTGACGGGACTTTCACTGATAGGTAGCTCATGATATAAGGAGTAACTTAGGCTACTTTTAGACTGCTACTACTGTCCTACTTCTTTTACTTACTTTAGACTAGCTTCGCCCCGCGGCGTTACCAGTGGTACGACAATAACCGCGGGTAACACCGAGGGCTTCAGCTAGTTAGAAATATATCCTACTAGTTTTTGCTCGCGGCTCCGCCCGCGTGTATGTCGGTTATCGTTACAAATAGTAGCCTATGTGTTATTTTGATGTATAAGCTATATAACTGTAAAGTTTCATCCAAATCCGTTCAGTAGTTTTTGCGTAGAAGAGTAACAAACATCCATCCATCCATACTTACAAACTTTCGCGTTTATAGTATTAGTAGGATGTTGTGGGGCCTTTAAAACATACATGAAATTGATATAAAGGACATTCAGATTCAGAACAACAATTTGTGGGTCACACAACGAGCTGTTCCATCTTGTGTGGGGTTTGAATACATCAGTGAGCTCAGTAGGACAGTCAATAAAACAAGAATGGAAAATTAAATAAAACATCTCAGCCTTCAAACAATTTTGCATTTGAATAAATACTACATACATTGTTAATAATACTATTTCTTTTTAATTACATCACTATTATCTATTAAAATAAAATAATTGCTTACAAACATATTGCCACAAATAGTCATACACCCAGCATGACAACTATTTATGGGATTTAAGTTAAAAAAAACTTGTTATAATTCGTAAATTAACTGAAACAGACGGTAATAATTGACTAGAACAGTTTTATAAAGTATAAAAAAGTTATTAGTGACAGTTCGAAATATTGAATGTCATGACATTTTTATTTAAAAAACACCTGTCAGTTTAAAAACAACAACTGTCAAAAGAAATCTATGTACGGATCATATACAAGGGAATGTTGTTTATTACATATTCAGTTAATTATTATTTTATTTATAACCGAGGTTTTTGAACGCGGGTTCCTCGTTGATGCTGTGTTCGAAGAATGGGCTCTCTCTGAAGATGACAGACGCGTCGGCTATGTGCATTTGTCTTTTGCCATATCTGAAAAAAAAGATATAATATTATGTAGTTGGTAATACTTAATGTAATTAGGCAAGATCATTTTAGAAACTAGTTATTCTATAAGTATCTACGAGTGTATACTTATATTTAAAAAATGTAACCGGTCCAATTCTGTACATTTAACATATTTTGAATATTTTTTTGGAAGGCTCTCTATACTAACTTTTAAACTTTCGCGTTCCATGATATAACAATTATTATTTTTACGGGAATTCGGGAAGTCAGCCTGTGACCACGGCCAGTGCAACCTGGTCGAAACGTCAGGCAAAACAGAGGTATGTAAGGATCTCTATAGTCGATACTGAAGCCAAAACTGTATTTTTTTTATTTTTGTCTGTCTGTACCTTGGCCGCGCATCACGCTAAAACTACTGAATGGATTCAAATGAAACTTGGCATGATTTGAGTTCATACTACGAGGTAGGACATGGGATACTTTTTATCCCGAAATTCAGCACGGTTTCTTGGAGAGAGGGGATGAAAGTCAAAATATGTACTTGGTTTTAATTCAATAACACATAGTCCGATTTCTTACATTCTTTTTTTGCTAGAAAGAAAAAAATACAAGATAACGGAAAGTCTTTTTTTTTCCGCGACCGTACACTGCCTTGGGAAGCTGAGACAAATATGTAAATAAGGCGGTACGAAGTTCGCCGGGTCAGCTAGTACTATTTATTTTACAAAAATACTAAATACAACGGGGCCTGTTGCTGTTAGAGATCCTAATTCAGAGATCGTGGGTTGTATCCTTCCCAAATATTTTTTTCGTGTGATGAACTCTATCTTTTCGTCTGCGTCTATTTAATAATATTTCGTAAAAAAAATAAAAAAAAAAACCGACATCAAGAACTGGACCAAATTGAGATAGGACCACACGGAAGGAACCAGCTTTCAAATAAAAAAGAATGATTAAAATCAGTTTACCCAATCGAAAGTTCTGAGTGAACAAACATTTACAAAAAAATACAGAGAATTGATAACCTGCTCCTTTTTTGAAGTCGGTTAAAAATGTACTAGCCCCTTGTCCGCGTGTATGTCGGCTATCATGGTAAATTTAAATTGCTATCGTGGTAGCCTATATCCTTCTATTGATATCAATGCCAAATTTCACTGAAAACATTACAGTGTTTTTTTTATGGACTAGGGGGCAAACGAGCAGACGTATCACCTGATGGTAAGTGATTATCGCCGCCCATGGACACCCGTAACACCAGAGGCGTCACAAGTGTGTTGCCGGCTTTTGGGGGATGGGGAGGGGGATGAGGGGTGGGTTTGGAGGTACCGTCTCCGGTATCCTCACTTACTCGGTGAAACACAGCGCAAGCACTGTTTCACACCGGTTTTCTGTGAGGCCGTAGTATCACTACTATTTTCTGTAAGGACGTGGTATCACTCCGGTCGAGCCGGCCCATTCATGCCGAAGCGTGGCTCTCCCACGGTAATTAATAAAAATAATTTATTAGCAGTCTAGTTACCATAGTACAGGCTCTGTTTGGTTTGGGAACAGACGGCCAAGTGTGAGTTGTGTGTAAAATGAAATAGTTGTCTAGAAGTATGAAATAGATGGCGGTGTAGTCAATTAATGAATATTTGTTGCCATCTAGTAACAGGGGTAAGGACCAAACTGATGACAGCCTCTTTAAGTAATGAGTCTTCCTCATAAAGAGTAACCTGGATGAACGGTGGTATTTTTTAACAACTTTTCTAAAAATGAATCCTAGCTAGATTGTTTCTTTTTTTTATGTTTGACCCAGCCAAAGTGACTCTACTCTGCCTGATGGAAAGCATAAGCAGAATCCAAGAGTTGTGGTCACCATACTGCGAATGCAGACTATGCAATAATGCAGCATGGTGACCTACACCATGGTGGGCTAGTGATGCTTCTGCATCATTGAGCCTCCGGTCTCGCACTCACCAACGAAACACGACAGCGCGATCGCTGTCATTTTACGTTGATCTTCTGTGCGAGGGTAGTACCGCCCCGGTCGAGCCGGCCCGTTCGTGCTGAAATCAGCGTGGCTCTACTACCTTGGGTACTACTACTACCATTTACCCCCTGCGCCCTGACGCCCCTGAAACCCCCTGCATATTAAATTACATGAAAATAGTTGGAGGTGCTTCCGAGACTCGGATTACATTTATACAAAAATTGCTTGTTTAAATAGATAGATAGATAACAGGGTGTCTATTTGAAGTAACTCATATAAGAATAAATAATAACAATAAATATTTCGGACATCTAGCATACAACGCCATCTAGTCCCAAGCTAAGCAGAGCTTGTGTTATGGGTACTAGACAACTGATACAAACACATTTTATTTATTTTTACATACATATAGCTTACATATTAAACATAGAAAACACCCAAACTCCGAAACAAATATTTGTAGATCATACAAACATTTAGTCCGACCCGGGAATCGAATCCGAGACCTCATGATCAACAGTCGCACACGCCAACCGCTAGACCAACGAGGCAGGCAGAAATAATTAAACTTTAGAATGTATCACAAACTTTAATCCACTTAGAAAAACCCCTAATTTCTTTTTAAATTGCGACATGTTGCAAGAACTCCCTTAGCTAAGATTTGGCTCTGTAAGCTACCTACTACACATATTCTATACACTCACTATATTTCACCATATTATTATATAATAATGTTAAAATTAACTTAATTAATTTTAACAATATTTATTACATCATTAATATTTATTACATCTTATCACTTAATAATTATTACATCATTTTAGTTTAGACTAGCTTCGCCTTGCGGTGTTACCAGCGGTTGTTGTTGCAAAGGTACTACAACAACCGCTGGTGACATCAATTCACTGTTGGATAAACCTAATGAAAAGAATCTCTCACCGTCCTCTTCCATGCACAGAGTAGTATTCCTGCAGCTCCTTCAGATAATTGGATATTTGTTCAGCAGTGTCGAAGCGTTCGGGGCGGCGAGGACGAGGGTACTGAGCCTGCGCCGCGCACGACAACATGGCCGACAGAACTAAGATGGCGGCTAGGAACATACGCATTTTTGTTGCTGAAACCATAGAAAAATATACAGTATTAGATGTGCTATATTGAAACTAGGTTCGTAGAGATCTCTTTTTAGGGTTCCGTGCCAAAGGAAGGAACCCTTATTGATTCGTCATGTCTGTCTGTCTGTCTGTCCGTCTATCCGTCCGTATGTCACAGCCACTTTTTTCCGAAACTAAAAGACCTATAATGTTGAAACTTGTTAAGTAGATGTATTCTGTGAACCGCATTAAGATTTTCACACAAAAATAAAAAAAAAACAACAAATTTTGGGGGTCCCCATACTGAAACTCAAAATTTTTTTTTTCATCATACCCATGCGTGGGGTATCTATGGATAGGTCTTCAAAAATGATATTGAGGTTTCTAATATCATTTTTTTCTGAACTGAATAGATTGCGCGAGACACACTTCCAGAGTGGTAAAATGTGTCCCCCCCCCCTGTAACTTCTTAAATAAGAGCATGATAAATCAAACAAATAAATCAAATATATATGATGTACATTACCATGCAAACTTCCACTTAAAATTGGTTTGAACGAAATCTAGTAAGTAGTTTTTTTTAATACGTCATAAATGGTAAACCGCAAAAAAAATACACTATTATTAAAACATCGATCAAAGTTACAACGAACTACAAGAACGTTTATATTATGTTACTTGCTGCTTCGGAACCCTTCATGGGCGAGTCCGACTCGCACTTGGCCGCTTTTTATATATGAGACTGTCAAAGTTACTCTGCTCTCATTCTCATTCTGCATTCGCAATATGTAGATATTGCGAATGCACACAATGCAACAATGCATAGTTGCAACTTGATGTATTAAAGCATGCTGCAGCATGGTGACCCATACTATGGCGGTCTATTGAAATGTTTCTGAATCATTAAGCTGTCGGCTAGATAAATAGCTGCTTCCAAATTAACAAATTAGTGTTTTTTTGTTCTCTGTTTGAAATCAATGTACAGATACTCAGATTTAGCTTTCCCATTAGCAGTGGCGGATTTACATATTTGCCGCCAGTAGGCTATTACAATTTTGCCGCCCCTTCTTACTTCTGCAATTCAATCACCTTTTTTACATGTGGAAACCATTGCAAGCCACCATTCTAAAGGGGTTTTCATGGGTAGTGTGTCGCAATCGAACACTTCAGAGTTCACCTTCAATCAATTTCTGCAGGAGCAGATAAGTTTCCCTACAATACAGGTGGAACTCACGTCCGCGTCTACGGCCTCTACGATGGGTAGAACGTGGATGATGTTCCACCCGTCACGGATGCAGCGATTTAAACAACTCTGTCTCGGGTACTAGTAACCGAGGAACTAGATGTAACTTAGAAAGGAAACTTCTGGTACCCTGACAGATCTCGAGCCATCTACGGTTTACAGATGGTCTCCTCGTATATGGTGACCACACTCTCCCCTTCCTGGTTTTAAAGATCAAATCCTGGCCTGCTTCTGCTATCGTGACAAAAATTATCGCCTCAATCGTGTTCAATTCGGTCCTCGTACCGGTCCAATCCCAAACAATGTATCTATACCCGTTCTTTAGTGCGGTGTTACTATCTATGGCCCTCTACAGACCACCAATATGGGCTAAGCGTCTATCGGACGCGAAGGTCCATGACCAGGCTCGTGGTAAGAGCAGGAAAGACCAGGACGAGCTCGAAATGCGGTGAAACGCTCACTGATAGGCCTAGGCACAATGGCGCGCGTGGTGGAAGCAGCCAAAGAATGGGCGTCAACGAAGAAGCTTGGGTAGGCAGGGAGGAAGGTCAGGTCACCTACCAGCTGACGCAGATGGGCATGGTTGCTTCGTTGAGTATCTGGATAAGACCGAACGCGAGGAGATGGCACAATGCCACCACTGCGCAACTGATTGGGACTCCACTGGGCGTCTGAACGACGAAGTCGACCATTTCGGATAGGACCTGTTTCCACCAGCAATCATTGCTGATTAAAGGGCTGGGACGCTGTGGCCTCTTTCTGTGAAGATGGAATGCACCAGAAAGATACCGCTGAACGAGATCGGAACAGGGCTGATCACCAGCATAGACGACGTTGACGGCAAATCCAATCGTCGACAGAGCCGCAAGCTGCCAGATAGTGGGGACCTCTGAAAGGCCCGTTCTTCAAAGGTAGTTGGCTCTTTGACGAGCACTTTCGACAGCTTGCTCAAAAGCTGGTTTCCTCTGCGACTTTCGTCCAATTTGGGTAAACCGAGCATCGTGACAAGGCTTAACGCGGAACTCTCCGGTCAATAACGCTATACGGTATCCATATTCACAAATATATTTTTTACAAACAGTTTAGTAATTTTTCAAATAGTATTAAAGTTGAGAGTATTTGGTACACTGCATAATACATTGTCTCTTTTGTTTAATTGTCAAGACTTTTTTTCTTCGTTTGTATTATAATAGTTATTATTTCTGTATGAAAAAAAAAATCGTCAAAATTTGCCGCCCCCCAAAATTCGCCGCCCTAGGCTCCAGCCTACTCAGCCTAGTGGTAAATCCACCACTGCCCATTAGTATTAAACCGCATTTCATTGCCTCATTAGTCTAGTGGTTGGCGTAAACGACTGCCGATCATGAGGTCTCGGGTTCGCTTCCGGGTCGGGCCGAAAGAGTTATTGAGTTTTTCTTATACGAATTTCTTAATACCAATCTGGAGTATGGGAGTTTGATGGTGTTTCACGCCCGTGCCTTATAGAGCTCGTTAAAACATCCGTCCCGGTTGTCATGAACACCTATAGCAATCTTAGTAACTATTAATGTTTATATAGCCTGTGCTACGCGAGCCATTTTTACAAAACCATTGCGGACTGCCTCGGTGGCGCAGTGGGAGCGTATGCGACTGCTGTGCTTGAGGTCTCGGGTTCGATTCACGGGTCGGACCAAATGTTTGTCTGATCTGCAAATATTTGTTTCGGAGTTTGGGTGTTTTTTATGTATAGTAGGTATGTAATGTATTTATATCAGTTGTCTAGTACCCATAACACAAGCTCTGCTTAGCTTAGGTGAAGATGTCGTTGTATGTAAAGAGGTAAAAAAAATTGCTATCTCATTCATTAAAATCGGGTTAATAGATTAGTGGCTAGGGTGGAACCTACAAACATACATAAATTGCCAAAAATATTACCCTTCCTTTTAGCTCCACCGTAGTCGAGTAAAAAAGGTGTTATCCACAGTACTCGTCAAACTCACATCATTTCGAGAATATTTACCGCCATTTGGCATACAATACGATTTCTAAACGTTATAGAAAAAGTTTTATACCTACTTTCAGCACTACCATAAAGTTTCTAATACAAACACCTTTTTCTATGCTATTGAGTTCATTTTCAATGTTAGCGGTTTTTCAATGAAATGTACAAACAATACGATGGAATACTTTGAGTTGCATCACAGACCAAGTCAAAGTAGGAATAGTAATGCACGGCTACTTGGGATTAACTGGTTCGATTCCCACTCACTACAATTATTTTGTGTATTAAAAAAAGTACTAACTTTAACTTGACACAGTTCACAGTCTTTTGATTTCAAACGAGATAGAGACCTTCCGATAAACATACTTAAATATTTCGAATCTCATATGTTCATACTTATGTTATATATTCGAAAGTAACTCGTCTTTTTTATGTATGGCCCTGCCAAAATGACTATACTTTGCCTGATGGAAATCGCAAGCAGAATCCAAGGTCACTATAGGTACGCATTGTGAATGCAGACAATGCAACAATGCACATATGGTGACCCACACCATGGCGGGCTAGTGATGCTTCTGCGTCATTGGGCCTCCGGTCTCGCACTCACCAACGAAACACGACAGCACGATCGCTTTCACTTTAGGTTTGCCTTCTGTGAGAGGGTAGGTAATACTGCCACGGTCGAGCTGGCCCGTTCTTGCTGAAATCAGCGTGGCTCTACTACCTTGTAAACTTGTAAATCTGTTAAGGCGCGTCTCCACCAAAATTGTTGGCAATTTCAGTTTTTCCAACTGTTTGCAACATTTCGAAAAATCGCCAACTTTTGTTTCCATTGTGTCTACACCGAGTCGTCAACAATTTAAAAAACATTTGAACTAAGCGTCTCCACAGAGCCAATAAAAAACTGCAACAAGCGTATTCTTTTGATGTTTACCGCCAAAAACAGAAACACAGTTGCCAACATTTCTTGACAATTTTTGTTGCCAACACAAGGAAATGAAATTACAGAAACTTTTGTGACCAACACGTGTTGACAACACAAAAATTGACAACTTTTGTTCGGTGGAGACCCAGCTTTACGTTTTCACGGCTACACCGCGCCATTGATTTCAATGGAATTTGGCATAGAGACACTTTGATTCTTGAGGATGGGCATAAACTACTATTTACCGCGATAACCGACATACACGCAGGCGGAACCGCGGGCAAATCTCGGGGTCGGGGTTGACTGCACGTTTGGCCTAGTGGTTTAACGGTCACCACGACGTTTCCTACTTCGCCAACTGTCGTGGGTTCAAATCCCACGTAGGACAACACTTTGTGTGATCCACAAATTGTTGTTCTGAGTCTGGGTGTTCTTTGTGTCCGTTTCATGTATGTTTGTAAAGTCCCCCGCGACACAGGATTTATTCCTAGTGCGGGAGTTGTCTTTAAAAAAAAACTGCTAACACAGAACAAATGAACGTACCCCTCACACAACTATTTGCCTTCGGTGAGAATCGACCCCATGACCTTAGTTACTTTAGTGAAATTAGGTACTTTTTATCATCTGTCAAAACGGTAACTGTATGAAAAATGTACTAAATATAAACTTGTGGCGTCACTGTTTTGGACTACTCAATTGAGCAATATATTTCAATGTTTATATTTGAATAAAATTTGTAATAGAAATGAAAAGCTGTAATAATTATTTTCGGAGATGTTTTGTTATATTCGTTTTAATGAAGGAGATATCAGTATTTATCTATACTTATAATAAAAATGTAATAGGTCCAATTCTGTACATTTACAAAAAAAAATACTTTCCGTTGAAATTTTTTTTGGAGGGCTCTCTATAATCGATACTGAAGCCAAAACTGTATTTTTTTTCCTTTTTGTATGTCTGTCTGTCCGTCTGTCTGTCTGTATCTTGGCCGCGCATCACGCCGAAACTACTGAATGGATTCAAATGAAACTTGGCATGATTTGAGTTCATATTACGAGGTAGGACATAGGATACTTTTTATCCCGCAATTCAGCACGGTTTCCTGGAGAGAGGGGATGAAAGTCTAAATATGTACTTATTGGTAATCAATAACACATAGTCCGAAAAAAAAAAATTGTCCGCGACTGTACACTGCTTGTGGGAAGCTGAGACACATATGTAAATATGGCGGTACGAAGTTTGCCGGGTCAGCTAGTTTACGATACAATCATCTACCCATTCCTTTGATTTGAACTAATTTTTATAGAAGTAGTTACGCGAAGACACTGCTTTATACCACTTTCCAAACAAAAATGGCGCACAAGTAAACAAAACCTCCTTGCTAAGGAGAAGCTTATGTCCAGCAGTGGACTTGATAAAGGCTCTTGATATTATGATGTGATGTGATGCCGTACAAGATAATTACCTATTGCAAAAAAAAACATAAGTACGAATTAAGTGATTGCCTCGGTGGCGCAGTGGTAGCGTATGCGACTGTTGTGTTTGAGGTTTCATGTTCGATTCCCGGGTCGGACCATGTTACCGAAATTTAAGTTTTTTCTGACCACGATACAATTTTATATAACATAGATATTATGTACGAGTATTAGTACCTGGGGGGTCCCGATTTTTTTTTGGTAAATTTTCTGAAAATTAATCCTAGCCAGATCGATAAATTTGATAGATACACACATCAAAAGTGTCTAGGGATCAAGCATTTTTATGCGGATTTCTTGAGATTGAGATGTGGCTTTGGCCCTGGCCTGCTCAGTCGCCAGACTTGAACCCGATTGAGCATGCATGGGATATGCTACAGAGAAGAGCTCTGCCGAATATGGAGGGTATCCAGTCGCAAGAAGACCTTTTTTTGTTGTTGCAACGAACATGGGCGGCCATTCCACAGCGTGATTTGGATGAACTCATTTTGAGTATGCCAAACCGATTCTTGTGTTGTTAGTGTACGCGGTAGAAACACGGATTATTAATTGTTTAAGTTACCTAATAAAATTTTAAAGAAAACTGTTATTTCAGTCTTTTTTTCGAACTTTAATGTTAGTGGTTCAAATGTCAAAAATCCCTTTATTAGGAAAATGGCAAATTTCTTAATTAATGCAAAGGTGACTTGGTTTATCGTTACTGTGACAAACGAAAACACTTTATTTGATGAATCCTTAAAGAAAATTTTAATTAATATCAATCAGGAGAAAAGTTATTGCAAAAATATATGTTGATCCCTAGACACATATGTTGATCCCTAGACACTTTTGATGTGTGTATTTTAATATTGGTTATTGAAAACTATGAATGTATCTTTAAAAGAGATTTTGTTCTTTTTTTGATCAACTAAATCTGTCAAAAAAGGAAAAGAAATTGATCCTGCATATGCAGGATCAATTTCTTTTCATATAAGTATGAAGCAATCATATATAAAGAATATAATAGACTATCTCCAGTTTTATGTATCTACATTACTTTTTAATAATCACCAGTTCTTTTAAATATTCGTCGTACAGCGTTTTGAGTAAACAATTTGACATTCAGTCGAAACTGTTTGCACATCAAGCTAATGTAACCAGCCAACACACACGACAGAGTGCAGAGCTAACACGCCTCTCGAACAATTATAGAGCATTTTAGTAATGACATTATCGGTTCAAATCGCCTAAAGCTATGGATATTTATGACAACATTAATTAATTAATACGCTTTGTCAAACATAGACAATTTTGGTGCCGCCTAATACACATTTAGTTTGTAAAAATAGGAAGTTGAAAAGTTGATGTTGTTTTAAATAATGGTCCTTTGAATAATATGGGCTTAATATTATATACATATATATTTTTTATGTTTGGCCCTGCCATAATGACTCTTTTGTGCCTGATGGAAAGCATATGCAGAATCAAAGAGTGGTGGTCACCATACTCATTGTGAATGCACACAATGCAACAATGCAGCATGGTGACCATCACTATGGCGGCCTATTGATGCTTCTGCATCGTTGGGCCTCCGGTCTCGCACTCACCAACGAAACACGACAGCACGCTGTCATTTTACGTTGGTTTTCTGTGCGAGGGTAGTACCGCCCCGGTCGAGCCGGCCCGTTCGTGCTGAAATCAGCGTGGCTCTACTACCTGAAAATATATATATTGTAGTAAAACTAGGTCAATAGGAGTATTTAAAGCATGGAGTTTACATTCTATGTTAATATTAGAACAGTTATCAATGTGGTGACGGATAAGAACCAGAGGTGTCTTTAGCACGTGAAGCGCCCGTGTGCAATTATTCCTCTAGCGCCCTTTAGTAAGCATAGCGAGCTTTAGTAGCGCGCAGATTCATTAAAAGTGCTGCGGCCGACGTCCCTAACTGCGTCCGTGTACACCGCACATAGTGTCACCCACCATCCCTATTCACCCCGTGGGTGTCGTAAGAAACGACTAAGGGAGCAAAGTACCAGGACAACAGCACTGCAAAGAGAAGGAACACTTGACACAAACCCTATACCCACCCGTCTGGTCAGCGTGGTATAATACTATAGTAGAACAAAACATATTTTCCAAGGACAGGCCTTAATCCAGAGTGAACTATTAAAAGCTGTTGGTGATGTTGAAGAGTTATTTAGGGTAGATTGTATACAAGAACCGTTTTCAGAAGAAATTTGTTGTTGGTGACCCTGACGGCTAAGCCGGAGGTTATGAATTCTATTCCCTACCAATACAAGTAATTGTGTGATGATCACGATTCTGTCCTGTTTCTAGGTGTAGCTTATATGTTACTAGCTTTTGCCCGCGGCTCCGTCCGAGTGTATGTCAGTTATCACGGTAAAGAGTAGCCTATTTCCTTCCTCAAAAATCCAAGTATCTCCATGACAAATTTCATTGAAATCGGTGCAGTGTGGATTCAATACTAACCAGGATAAGTAACTGTGTGAGTCCACTCTTGCGGTACTAACGTAAACCCTTCGAACACAAAGAGTCTCTCAAACCTTAATCACCACTGGCATCACATCAACAACCAAAAATAGCCAAGCACACCTTGCAGGATTTCGAATTTCCAGAAGGATTACCATCAAATCAAAAACTCGTCACTAGCAAATATATTGAAACTAGAAAATATTTTGAATGGCAACTTACAGACAAAGCTATTGTTTGTGAAACTTTGTTCGAGATTCAAGGTGATTTCAAGTTGCTAACATTAAAAATTAAATTTATATTCAATCGCAAAGCTTTTCTTTCGTACAAGACAACATGGCGGCGTCCCGCCAAAATGTCTATGAAGGGCTTTTGAACTCTGTAATTAGTTTTCAAAAGATAACAAAAATGATTTACCTCTACGAAATGGATGCCAACAATGAAAATTTAAAACGTTTTTTAATAAAATCACCTAGCATTGACGGTGTAATGGCTCTGAAAACCACCGTAACACAAACCCACGTAAGTGTTAAGTGTCTTTCGTTTTACCTAAACCCTTAAATTTTTTTTAAGATAAGGAGGACCAATGAGGAGACGGTTTACTTCATTATATGTCAACGAAAGCCGCCTGTTGACTCCTGATTTTCCCCCAAAATTAAGGTAGTAGAGCCACGCTGATTTCAGCACGAGCTGGCCGGCTCGACCGGGGAGGTACTACCCTCGCACAGAAGATAAACGTAAAATGACAGCGTTAATGCTGTCGTGTTTCACTAGACCGCCATAGTATGGATCACCATGCTGCATTGTTGCATTGTCTGCATTCGCAATGAATATGGTGACCACCACTCTTGGATTCTGCTTATGCTTTCCATCAGGCAGATTAGAGTCAGGTAGGCGGGCTCTTAATTTTTTTTTTTAAATCAGCTGTAGCATGGCTTAACAACCGTTTCCTGTGAGGCCATGACGTCACTCCGTCGAGCCTACAATGTCAAAAGATAGCTTCCCACTTATTAAACAATTGTAATCCATAGTATCAGCTGTTTTAATGAACAAATATATCAAACAAATTGCGTAACCACTTAGCAAGTACTTAAATATTTATTGACAGTATTTTCATAAATTACAGACTCCTTTAGTCTCTTAGTTATGGAACCTTCGCGAAGATTCGTGGCGCAATTACGCTGCATTTTCACGTAACTTTAAAATAATAATCAACATCAGCATCTAAAATTTTATTTAAGTTTTAGTGAAGTGAAAACTTCTTTAGGCGCGTTGAGCACTTTTTGGGTTTACAAAAATCACTTTTTGGTAGGGGAAAATATTATGAGTTCGCGTCATCGCGTCATCGACATGATGATTTAATTTAAACATTATGAAATTTCTATTTTAACACTGATGTGTTAAACTAGAAATGTCATAAAAAGTTTTAATATTTAATAATATATATAAAAAAATAAGAAAAAGGATTTTGTAAAATTAATATTTAATATTAATAATATTTTACAAAATATTTTTTAAGTTATAAGTGTTTTTATTCATCCCCAGCTGGATATGGGTTTAGCCGTGAAACATAGACAGAGTTTCTTTCGAATTTAAGTTTTGTTTCAATAGCTTTTGTTTTTGTATGTGAGTCAAAATGTGATGTGAAAAAAAAAAAAAAAATTATTATAGATAGCGCAGGAGAGCCAGGCTCCAACTGTCCCTCGGTTAGAAAGAGAGAGAAGATCGCGGACAATCGCAGTACCTATATTTTTTTTATATATGGAATAGACGGGCAAATGAGCAGACGTATCGCCTGATGGTAAGCGATTACCGCCGCCCATGGACACATGCAACACCAGAGTGCGTTGCTGGCCTTTGGGGGATGGGGGGGGATGGAGGTGGGGGATGGGGGAGTTAGAGGAAGGGGTTGGGGTATGGGCCTCCGGTATCCTCACTCACTCGGTGAAACACAGCGCAAGCACTATTTCACACCGGTTTTCTGTGAGGCCGTTTCTCGCGTATGCGCAGTTACTGCGGAAATGTCATACTAAGAAGCTGTCCCATAATGCGCATGCGTCAGTAGAGAAAGACAGATGGGGTACCGCGATCTTCTCTCTCTTTCTAAACGTTGGACGTTTCCGCTTACAGACAGCCGTATGTCTTCCCTCACTATCTATAATACCTCTATGGTTTAAATCGGTAAAAGACGCTATGGCTACAGACTCCTCTCCATTCGGTGGTCCATGTTGCTCTATGGTATCTATAAAATGACCCTTGTACCTGGTTACTGTAGTACAGACTCTACCTAGTCTGCTACGGTCGTAGGGTAAATATTTTTTATACATCCTGAATTCTTGCCACTTTTGTTTGGTGTGACTCATTCCTGCCAAACGCCCAACACAGTAACTCCTGTACACCAGTTATTAACAGTAGTGACCCAAGAACAACCCGAGTTATGACACTCGGAAGTCCCAGGAAAATTTAAACTGTCTTGGAACCCGCAACGATATTAATTAGAAGAAAACTGTAGGAGTTGGCAATATAACAAGTCCACTTTCCTCCTTAGCATTCTAGCCACGTATAGCATATTTATATTATTTGAATTTCCACAGAGATAAAAAGCGGCCAACTGCGAGTCGGACTCGCCCATGAAGAGTTCCGCAGCAGCAAGTAACATAATATATTTTATTTTTATATTTGTGTTGATTGAATGAAAGGTAAAATGCAGTTTACGATTTATGACGTATTAAAAAAAAACTACTTACTAGATTTCGTTCAAACCAATTTTCGATGGAAGTTTGCATGGTAATGTACATCATATATTTTTTTAGATTTATCATGCTATTATTTTAGAAGTTACAGGGGGGGGGGGGGACACACATTTTACCACTTTGGAAGTGTCTCTCGCGCAAGCTATTCAGTTTAGAAAAAAATGATATTAGAAACCTCAATATCATTTTCGAAGACCTATCCATAGATGACCCCATCTATATATATGGATATCACGTACGGGTTTGATGAAAAAAAATTTGTTGAGTTTCAGTTCTAAGTATGGGGTATATATATACCCCCAAATTTTTTTGTTTTTTTTTTATTTTTGTGTGAAAATCTTAATGCGGTTCACAGAATACATCTATATACCAAGATTCAACATTATAGGTCATATAATTTCGGAAAAAACTGGCTGTGACATACGGACGGACAGACAGACGGACAGACAGACAGACATGACGAATCTATAAGGGTTCCGTTTTTTGCCTTTGGCACGGAACCCTAAAAAGTAGGTTGCTACAGTTGCATAAGGATTTATAATTAATGTTTATACCTCACACAATACGTTGCTTCTTAATTTTAATAGTCTCCTTAACTGAGGTACAAACAACCTTAAACCGAAATCAAAGCTTTTATTTATCTTTTTTACTACGCAAGACGGGATTTTGCGCGGCCTACTCGACGAATTTATCGATATCAATAACACTATGTCAAGGTTTTGATAGAGAGCTTATTTTATATCGCTTAATTAGTATTTGATGTTTAGTAATATTATAATTCGACTAAGCTTTGACAGTAATTGGCTGCATGAGTGATGCCTTTGCCTCATTTTATCGCATGGTATTAAATACTTGTTATGTCATTGGTTTAGTTGCTGGTTATATTACAAAAATCTTTATGAAGATTTGATTAAATTTATTTATGTTTTCAATTTATTTACTTTTTTGTTATTAAATACACATAAAACCAAATTATTTGACAAATATATATTAAAAGTATAATATTTAATATTTATTTATATTCCTTTATTGCTACTGAGTTGTGGGTATGATCCCTACATTGGACAACACTTTGTGTGATCCATAAATTATTGTTCTTAGTCTGGACACCCAGAAAGAACACTCTTTGTGTAAAAGATTGTACAAAGAGATACGGCACTAAATAGCACTAAATATATATCTATTTAATACCTTTAAACGATCAATTTTTTTACGAGTATATCTCGAAAACGGCTCCAAACGATTCTCATGAAATTTAGAATGCAGAGGTTTTTGAGGAGGATAAATCGATCTAGCTAGGATTCATTTTTAGAAAATTTACCAAAAAAAAAATACTGAATTTCTCAGTATATAAGCAATTGAATATAATAAAATACTGTTTAAAGGAAGATTGTGATCAAAGTTATATAAAAAAAGGTACGTTCAGAAATTCTTGAACCATTTTCTTGAACCATTTTTAGCCGCAGTCTGAATCGTAACATAAATCAACCTTAATATTTAAATTTTCTCGGGAACTCACCGCAAACCGGAAAACGTACCTGTGTCCTAAGGGTTTTGAACATTTTAGGGTTCTGCAGTCCTAATAAGAAACTGTTTTAGATTCGCCAGGACGGTCTGTTTGTTCGTAACTTGATTAGATTAGAGACATTTAGCAGTAGATGTAGAGACTTTTAGATTAGAAACTTTTAGTACTTTTAATATCTGGTTGGATTTTAGAAATGTACAGCTTTTTTGTGAAGAACATTATGCTACAGCCATTTGCAAGAGCTAAGGAGGAACGGGTATCATACCCCTCCAACACAAAGGGAGGATCCTCCGACCAGGCGAGGTGATCATGCCTTGCGGGCCACTGCCTGTACAGTTTTACTGACGTTTACATATTTATTTACTGCTCTGCACGGTTTGCCTAGTGGTTTAGGCGGTCGCCACGCCGCTTGCCAATTCGCCAAGTATTGTGGGTTCAAATCCTACACGGGACAACACTTTGTGGGATCCACAAATTGTTGTTCTGAGTTTGGTTGTTAATTGTGTCCGTTTCATGTATGTCTGTTAAGTCCCCCGCGACACAGGATGTTTATTCCTGATGCGGAAGTTGTCTAAAAAAAAAAAATACTAACTAAGCCCCGCGTCATTACCCGCAGGTAATACCGGGGAGAATCATGTCTAAAAAATAGTAGCCTAAGTTAATCTTCATGTCACCAGCTATCTACCAGTAAAATACCAGTCAAAAATACAAATAAATAAAATTGAATTGTCTATTTGTAATTTCAAATTAACAGCTTTTCACCTAATGCATCAAAAAATCTAACTACCTACATAAAAAAGTGACATACGTTAAAAAATCGTTATTTTTTAATTTTAGTATGTCTATCTGTTTATTCCGACTAATCTCTGGAACGGCTGAACTGACGTACTTTCTCTGGCATCTATCTATCTATATACTTAGATATATACTAGCTGATCCGGCAAACGTTGCTTTGCCATAAAAAAATGGGGTATAAAGAATAGATGTTGGTCGATTCTCAGACCTACCCGATATGCACACCAAATTTCATAAAAATCGGTCCAGCCGTTTCAGAGGAGTATGGTAACTAACATTGTGACACGAGAATTTTATATATCTTCTCTATATATAAAAGAGTAAGGTGACTCACTGACTGACTGACTGACATACCCAGAGATCAACGCACAGCCCAAACCGCTGAAGCTAGATCCTGAAATTTTGCATGTAGGTTCTTTATATAACGTAAGTGAGCACTAAAAAAGGTATTTTTGAAATTCCACCCCTAAGGGGGTAAATCAGGGGATGAAAGTCTGCGTGAGCGAAGCCGCGTGCTAAAGCTAGTATACAATAGAAGTGTACAATAAAGATCTAAAAGTACTCTAAAAAAAACTTTCAAATACATATTTCCATTAGAGCTAATTATAATATTTGTGTAATTAATTTATGAAGGTTCATTCCATCTGTCCTAAGGGTCGTTTACCCTCCAGGTATTTATATAAATATGTAAACAAAAAGTTGGTGTTCATCCGTTATACTGAGGGAACATTTTGCTTCTTTCAATAGAGTTGTGCCGTGAAAATTACGGCCCGGCGTACAACAAGTGGTTTAGAGATGGGCCTTATAACATTTATACAAATATCGATAGTTCATAAACTTTATATTAAGTTTTATTAAACTTTCCCGTTCATATACACGTAAATCTATTACATATAATTCTCGTGTCACGTTGTTCTCGTCTCATGATGAACTCCGAAACTATCTAGCCGATTTTCATGTCTTTTTTTACACACGTACCTAAGATAGGATAGTTAACACTAATAACACTAAAGACTAATAGGAGCGGAGCATGATTGAATAAAGATGTAGTAGAAGTTTAAATGACCGCGCTTCACTGCTCTGGTAGTGGTCAGTTCAACTTGGCATATATTAAGAGCAACTTTGCCTACAAAAGGCCAATTCATTATGAATGGACCTTTTGTTATGAAATTGCTGCAAAAAATGTGTCGTAAACTAAATCCATAATATCGACATCTATTTGCTCTTTTCTAGAAAATATTTTAAGGTTTTGTCTGACTTTTCTAATGTATTGCGTTATAATAACTCAAACCATAAAAATGACGTGAGTCTGTACCTAAGAAAAGCATAGATCTAAGAGGAGTTCACAAAATATTACATCGTGTCAGAGTACAGAGTACTCTATTTTTAGACAGCTATAATACCTTTAATTCGCATTACGAATGCGAATTTCATTCAACTAAGGAAATTGTTACCCAATAAGTTTATGTTACGTTTATCGATATTATTAAATATTTGTAGCACATCTCTAGGTAGTTGATTTGCCGTCCGTAGAACAATAGAGGCACAATTTTCACCGCGTATGTATGCGGGTAGATGCCAATTTTATCCCGTTGTTTTGAACTAAACAATCATTATGGAAAATTACTTCCATTTGTTTTTATATCGTTTAGGGGAAAGGGTACTTCAATTTTCATAAAATATCATTCCTAACAGGAAGAGATATTTTGACTGGCCTCTTGGTAGCTGAGTGGTTGTCCTTAATGGTCTTAACAACTGATCCATAGGTCTTGGATTCGTTTCCTGTTCAAGACAAATGTTTTGTGAAGACCACAATCATTTAACTGTGTCTGTAAATCGTACCAAACCGGAATTTATGTTTCTTTGTTTCTATAATTGTAAAAATCTCTGAAACTATTTTGTCACATTTGAATTATTTTTTCTATATTAAGTGAATAAAGTTCAATGTCTATAGTAATACTAGCTGATCCGGCAAACGTTTTGCCATAAAAAAAATATTGGGGTATAAAAAATAGATGTTGGTCGATTCTCAGACCTACCCGATATACACGCCAAATTTCATAAAAATCGGTCCAGCCGTTTCAGAGGAGTATGGTAACTAACATTTTGAAACGAGAATTTTATATATAAGATTATAAATACGAAAGCAACTCTGTTTGTCTGTCTGTCTATATGTCTGCCTCTCACGCTTTCACTGCTTGACAGCTGCACCGATATCAACGAAATTTAGCATGGAGATACTTCGATTCTTGAGGCCTGACGAATACATAAGCTATTAAACATCACACTGTGATCTTTAAAACCTCAGCAGTAATCATAACGCAACGAAAAATAACGTTTAACTATTTTTACGTCAGTTTTATTCCTGCTTTCTCATCAATGAAACCACAAAGTGCCAGGCCAGCGAGGCAGGGTATGGATAGTTATTTTAAAACCGTAGTACAATCAATTTCAGTTTCTAAGCTAATCTAACCGGTGGAGTGAAGATCTAGGCAAGATAGCCGGCCGGAACTGGATGCATAAAACGACCATCGAACCAATTGGCGTTCAATCGGAGATGCCTATGTTCAGCAGTGGACTGCTGATGATGAAACTGACCAATATCAAATATAACTCTTATTGTATTATCACCATCTTCTCCATCGACTTCTGGAGATTCGACTCACTGTTATTACCTAAAGACTGTCATTGTACTCTCTTTTATAGAATGACTGCAGTAGTGGACCCCAAGTAGCTCTATGAAGTCGTTTTTTTTTTTTTTAAACTTTAAAACATGTATTGTTGCAAAAATTTTACTACTTAAAAACTTCTTTATATATTTTAAGTTTTACATTCGCCTAACACAGTACCTAATATGTACTTCGATTATTTAGATAATTATTTATTATCTAAATAATCGAAGATTCCGATTCATGGTCATATAATTGCAAAGGTGGAAATGTTAAATTGTTCAAAAGTTTTTAAATACATTCTGTTAAAAATCTAAATGTATAAGAAAATATCGCTCAAAATAATTTTTAACGTCTTTGAACCGCAAACTCCATTTAATACGACTATTTCAAAAATTTCCGCACGAACAAAAAAATTTGAATAATCTAGTGTTGCCTCAAAGACTATATTCACACAACAGCGGATATTATTTTCACGGTTGGCAACACAGTAACTAGAAACGGAACGTGTCAAGATGGCAGCACGCGGTATGAATCCCGCTAACTTTGTGAAACAGTTTATAAGTTTTTAGTTTGTAAGAGTGTTAATTACTTCTCCTTTTGATATTGCTTTGAATATTTATGCAATGTAATGGTTTTGTTGACATAAATAAGTTTTAGATATAAATATATATGAATTACTCATCATAGCATTACGTGCGGGGCTTACTATGAATATAAAATGACATGAGGTCTGGGTATACCATATAACCAGAATACAAATTTGTCTAAAACAGTATCTACATCATCTTTATAAGATTGAGTCCAAATAAGAATTGGTTGAATTGAAGAATAGTTTTATTCATACGTAATTAAATACTTAAATGAATTAAATCTATTCAAATAAACGAAATGGAGATATCTGTTTACAATTTCAAATTAACAGCTTTTCTTTTAATGCAAATGAAAGTATACACGCTACTGCTTAACAGAACTAATCACAAAATCAGTGTTAAGCTCAAAAAACACTATTATTTTCAGTAAAATAAGATTGCTTATCCAATGATACTAATTAACTTCAAAATCCGTAATTACCAGTTTAAACCAATTACAATTTAAAAAATATAACTACCCTTACCCACAGCTCTTGTGAAGCAATTAAATTTTATTCTAACAATTGAAAGTAAATGAACACACTCTAGATAATAAAATACTCATTAAGATTTAATGTACGTTCAAAAGACTGGTTGGAGTTTTATGGGTCGGGATAATCCCTTGATTCTATTTCGGTACTAACGTGTGCACTAAATCTGGTTTGCTTTTAGATGCAGGGGATTTTTTTTATTAAATAAGTGGCAAACGAGCAGACGTATCAACTGATGGTAAGCGATTACCACCGCCCATGGACACCTGCAACTCCAGAGGCGTCACAAGTGCGTTGCCGGCCTTTGGGGGACGGGTTGGGGTATGGGTCTCCGGTATCCTCACTCACTCGGTGAAACACAGTGCAAGCGCTATTTCACACCGGTTTTCTGTGAGGCCGTGGTCACTCCGGTCGAGCCGGCCCATTCATGCCGAAGCGTGGCTCTCCTACCTATTGTTCCTCTGTATCAGGTTTTGTTTTGTTTTTGTTTTCTTAAAAAAGACAACTCCCGCACTAGGAATAAATCCTGTGTCGCGGGGGACTTTACAAACATACATGAAACGGACACAAAGAACAACCTGACTCAGAACAACAATTTGTGGATCACACAAAGTATTGTCCTACGTGGGATTTGAACCCTCGACACTTGGCGAAGTAGGAAACGGCGTGGTGACCGTTAAACCACTAGGCCAAACGTGCAGTCTAGGTAGGTGGTGTGATAGTGATACCACGGCCTCACAGAAATCCAGTGTGAAATATTGCTTGCGCTGTGTTTCACCGAGTGAGGGAGGATACCGGAGGCCCATACCCCAATCCCCCTACCCCTACCTCCCACCCCCTCCCCAAAAGGCCGGCAACGCACTTGTGACTTGCAGGTGTCCATGGGCGGCGGTAATCGCTTACCATCAGGCGATAACGTAACGTAAAGTCTGGTTGTTTGCTCGCTCATTCCATAAAAAAGGGCCTTCGATAGAGGTTATCGACACGTTTGGTGAAAATATAGAAAATTATGGCAACACGGATTTTCTACTATCACTAATATCACTCGGTAGTAGAATCACGCTGATTTCAGCACGAACGGGCCGGCTTAACCGGGGCGGTATTACCCTCTTAAGATTAACCTAAAATTATAGCATTCCTGCTGTCACGTTTCGCTGGTGAGTGCGAGACCGGAGATCCCCGAACCGGAACCGCCCGAACAAAGCCGCGCGCAATACCTAGAATGTGATATATCCCCTGAGCCGTTCAAACCCTGAATCAGGTTAATACCAGTACATGATATCTGCATGAAATTATGCAGAGATAAATTTATAATAGTAGCCGACCCTAAATAATCTTGGAAATAAAGGCTAGGAATAAAATAAAGCTAGGAAGATGATGATGTAACAGCGTGGCCATATAAGTAATGAAGATTTTTTCGATATTTCCGCGAGCGGCACTGCGGTTGTAACCTAATTCTATTAAAAATACCTAGGTACTTAATACTAGTACTAAGAGAGCAAAACATGTTTAGTTTAATCCTCGTGGCGTTTCTTATTGGTTTATCATACGAAGCAACAAAGAACTGGGAACATTAATGAAGGCGTCGTTAATTAAATGAAACCAAAATTTTACGTAGGTACATGTAGAAATTTGTTCAATATGTGTAACGACACCCACCGGCCTACTTTCAGCACGTCTGTGCACACTATGGTATTGTTAAGAAAGCTAAAAGCCCTATATTCAAATATACTTCGAATGTTCTGTTCTAAAATTTGAAATTTAATTTTTGACAGACTTAAAAAATGACAAGGTTCTCAATGCGGTCGCTTTTTTCGAAATGATTTAAAAAAATCTTGTTGATTTGCGTAGGTATGACGCATATGAAGGCAAAATTTAGTATCTTAGTATCTTTCTTTTTTTATATATATGAGCCCGCCGAAGTGACTCTGCCTCTGGAAAACATGATTAAATAAAGAAAACTAACGAGCTTTGACACTTGCATGAGTCACAGGATGCAGAAGACAGTAACACCCTGCGATGGCGGGTGCTTGCAATTAAAAAAAATGGAAAACATGAGCAAAATGCAAAGGTCATAATACTCATTTCGAATGCAGACAATGCAACATGGTGATTTATGGTGACCCAGACTATGGCGGCCTATTGAGATGCTTCTGCATCATTGGGCCTCCGGTCTCGCACTCACTAGTAGTAGAGCCACGAGAAGGTAGTAGAGCCACGCTGATTTCAGCACGAATGGGCCGGCTCGACCGGGGCGGTACTACCCTCACACAGAAAATCAACGTAAAATGACAGTGTTCGTGCTGTCGTGTTTCGTTGGTGACTGCGAGACCGGAGGCCCAAATAGTCTAGTCAACAAGTTCCATACTTGTTGACTAGACTAAAAGATGCAGCAGCATCACTAGGCCGCCATGGTGTGGGTCGCCATACTGCATTGTCTGCATTCGCAGTGAGTATGGTGACCACCACTCTTGGATTCTGCTTATGCTTTCCATCAGGCAGAGTAGAGTCATTATGGCCATACATAAAAAAAAAAAAAAAAAAACTAATGAAACAAGACAGCATCAATGCTGTCCTTTTAGGTTGATCTTCTGTGCGAGCACAGACGTATAAAGAGTGTGCGAGGGTAGTCGAGCTGACCCGTTCCAGCTGAAATCGGCGTGACTCTACTAGCTTCTTAATAATCTAACTTATATGGACATCGTGCTATAGAAGGCCTAAACTTTGGTTTTAAAGAGATGCCTATGTCTATTAGGCTATTGATAATGTAGGTGCAGGAGCATCACCATGATTAAAGATACAGAAAAACTATTGTTAAGGTTTAAAAATTAAAAAGTAAACACAGATTTTTCATGTTTTCAAACAAGGAACACACCCACTATTTAATAAAAAAAAGAATTACAAGAAGCCCTCCACTCCAAATAAAGCAGTGCTTATGTCAGGTAAATTAAAAAGCTAAGCCATTGTCAATGACTTATTTTTAGACGAAATCGTAGATTGTATTATTTGATATGAAAAGGGTTTGTTCGGAAAATCTCTTGTCCTTTCAAGTGGTCTTTAAACGTTCATTAAAATGATGTATGCTCAATAAAATGTATGTCACATAAAATATGATTATATTTAATAATAGTACTTGGGTTTTAATAGAAATCGCGTCCATTTTAACGGTATAAAAATATTAATGACAATAGCAATTGAAACGAAAGAGATTGAGTAATAGGGCTATTTTTAACCGACTTCCAAAAGGAGGAGGTTCTCAACTTCATCGGTATTTTTTTATTTTTTTTATGTATGTACATCGATTACTCCGTCAATTGTGGACCGATTTTGAAAATTCTTTTTGTATTCGAAAGGGTATGCTCCCCATGTGGTCCCATGGCCACCATATTAGGATCTGATGATGGAATCCCAAGGAAATCGAAAGAAACCCTCAATTTTACGTGAGCGCTGGCAATTAAGTTAAGAGCAATCGTCTGCATGCCTTCATATTCTGTATACATCATTTAATTTTAAATGAAATGATGATGAGAGACTTGAGAAAGACTAAAAATCGAAAAAAAAAACTTCGTTTAAAAAAACCGACTTCAAAAACTAAAAAGTATAAAATAACTTAATTTGTATGTGCTACCTATTCATAGGTTTGAAGTCGGTGCCAAGCCAAAATGTAATAGTAGGTACCGCACTCGCCGCGCGTGACCTTGAGCGGGATAGCTGCTCTTCGCGTTGAACAAAACAACCGAAGCGTCGGTGACGTCGAAATATAGCGAGTGTGGCTACTATTACATTTGGCTTGGCACTGACTTCAAACCTATGAATAGGTAGCACATACAAATTAAGTTATTTTATACTTTTTAGTTTTTGAAGTCGGTTTTTTTAAACGAAGTTTTTTTTTTCATCTATAACCGACTTCAAAAAAGGAGAAGGTTCTCAATTCGACCGTTTATATATGCTTTTTTTTATGCGTGTTTGCGTATAACTTCGTCGTTTATGAACCGATTTAGATGATTCTTTTTTTAATGGCAAGGAGATATCCCAACTGTGGTACCATGATAAGGACACTAAGATCTGATGATGGAATCCAAGAGAAATCGAGACGAACCTTGAAGTCGGATTTTATTTTGTTAAAATTTTTCTTAGTATAATTGCTTACTATTAGGCTTATATTTCCTTTATTTATATTTCTTTCTTAATATCTTATTTGTTTACGAAGTGTTTTTAAAATGTTTTTCAAAAGAGTCAACGGTCACGTTTGGTCACATTTAAATGAAAATAAGTTCACTCGTAAAAGCGAAAATTAAATAATAAAGAAAAAGAGGTTATTATTTTATTACAAAGGCCGATAAGGTTTCGTACGGAAGTCTTTGAAATTCTCGGTTTTCCTCTGCTATAATATGCATGTTTTACACATTTATTCCTTCCTCTTCAATTACTGTATCTATTCTAACTTTTAAACTTTCGCGTTCCATGATATAATAATTATTATTTTTGTACTGTCGTACAGACTCTGTTATGCGGCAACATGTCTTTATGTCCACTTTCTTATATGATAGAATAAATAAATTAACAAACATTCATCCCTTATCTAATCACGGAGCTATTATTAAATTGAAGAATTGGTTGCTTGGTATAGACTATGACTGAACTGAAAAATTGTTAATAAAGAAGACTAAGGATTCATCGTATATACAATTACATACACATACATCCATATACACACATCAAAAGTGTCTAGGGATCAACATGTGTCTAGGGATCAACATATATTTTTGCAATAACTTTTCTCCTGATTGATATTAATTAAAATTTTCTTTAAGGATTCATCAAATAAAGTGTTTTCGTTTGTCACAGTAACGATAAACCAAGTCACCTTTGCATTAATAAAGAAATTTGCCATTTTCCTAATAAAAGGATTTTTGACATTTGAACCACTAACATTAAAGTTCGAAAAAAAGACTGAAATAACAGTTTTCTTTAAAATTTTATTAGGTAACTTAAACAATTAATAATCAGTGTTTCTACCGCGAACACTAACACAAGAACATCGGTTTGGCATACTCAAAATGAGTTCATCCAAATCACGCTGTGGAATGGCCGCCCATGTTCGTTGCAACAACAAAAAAAGGTCTTCTTGCGACTGGATACCCTCCATATTCGGCAGAGCTCTTCTCTGTAGCATATCCCATGCATGCTCAATCGGGTTCAAGTCTGGCGACTGAGCAGGCCAGGGCCAAAGCCACATCTCAATCTCAAGAAATCCGCATAAAAATGCTTGATCCCTAGACACTTTTGATGTGTGTACTTACATAACATATACACACAACACAAACTCACATCACACACTTCACTACGCACTTTTATCACATATCACTGCACCAATTTGCATAAGATTTATGTGTTTCTTTTAATGGGAGAAGACACTGACTTCTGTAACATAGGACATGAGCCTAGCTCAGGAGTCAGGGACTTCAAATATTTATGTACTTTTTATGTAAATTAAATAAATAAATAAATAACACATAGGCTATCGTCTATGTCGGTTATCGCCACGAACACACATACGTAGCCTATGTCCTATGTCCCTGAGAAATCATAGTATGTCTATGCCAAATTTTATTGAAATCGATTTTTATTTATTTTTTTATGTAATAAAAGGGGGCAAACGTGCAGACGTATCGCCTGATGGTAAGCGATTACCGCCGCCCATGGACACCCCCAACACCAGAGGCGTCACAAGTGCGTTGCCGGCCTTTGGGGGATGGGGAGAGGGAAGGAGGGAGGGGTTCGGTGAAATAGCGTAAGCACTATTTCACACCGATTTTCTGTGAGGTCGAAGCGTGGCTCTCCCACGGTAACGATGCAGTGGTTAAACCGTGCAAGTGTGACAGACAGACAGAGTTACTTTAGAATTTATAATATTAGAAATGATTAGCATGCTCGCGGCTCTGCCCGCGAATATGTTGGCTATCGACATATTCGCGGGCAGAGCCACGGGCATGCTAATGTAGCCTATGTCCTTCTTCAAGGTTCAATCTATCTCTAAACCGAAATTCATCCAAATCGGTTAAGTGGTTGAAAGCGTAACCGACAGATAAACGGACAGGCAGAGCTACTTTAGAATTTATAATATTAGGTATGGAAGTATGGATTGCACTACATCTTGTACATATATAAAAACGTTTATTATTATAAAAACAAAAATCCGACTGCTTAAAAGTAACTTTTCCCTTTTTTCCGCCATTTGCGGGCGCCATTTTGAATTTTTATATAGCCTGTGTGTGTCACTACCATGATCCTGATGAATTCAACGACACCTCTTAATAGTAGGGGAGCCCTAGAAGGAATTTCGGGATTTACCCAAGCGCGGCAGATTAATATACAGGGGGATACCTTATACCCGGTTAAGTACCTCCACCAAATATGAGTCCCGTATATATGGCCGCCAGTCAGGAATAAAGGATCATATTAGTAAAAAAAAATTGATCATCAGACATTCTCGAGCGCGTCAGATTAAGGCAGGGTGAGTTAATTACACACTAAAAAGTGTATATTCCACTAATCTGACAAAATGAGAGTGACGAAAGGAAAGGGGAGGGCTATAAAGTTGTAAAAAAAAACGTCATTTCGACATTCTCGAGCGTGGCTAGTTTTTTTTATTTTGTGGGAAATCATTCAATGATAGCGAAAAATGTATAATCTGACGATAGCCACAAGCCGAAGTAACAAAATTTCGTCGATAAAGTTTTATATATTGATGATGGTGATGCCTATATTCACACTGATTAGTCCGTACTAATTCATGAGTTAGAAAAATAAGTCGAAGATATGGGGCAACCGCCATTCCGATTTGACCTTATAATTGTAGATGGGTTCTTTTTTACAAGTTTTTTACAAGTTTTTATTTAACGTATGTTTGGGTGGAATCTTGCAACCCAATTTTGAAGCAGATATCTTCAACCAATTTTGCTGAAATTTTGCAAGCATATGTATACAGCGTGACAATACAATATTATAATGACATGGAACTAATCTGATGCTGGAGCTGGAAGGTGGTCATAGGAACTCTATAAAGAAACGTCGCAACACTATCGAGTTTGGACTCGTTTGATTCGTCTTGACGAGTACTTTATGTTTTCATAGTATCCAGGGTCTGATGATGGAGCCGGTTTGGAGCTTGGACTCCAATGTTTAAACGGCAAAAAAATTAATATTACTTGAAAATCCAAATGTTACGTGTACGAAGTAGCGGGCACAGCTAGTATGTAACAAATTTTAATATAACAACACATTAAGTATGTATTAATTTTCTTCACGTATAAGATCCAAAAGAAGTGGTCACCATACTTATTGCAAATGCAGACAATGTAACAATGCAGCATGGTGTCCCACACACACTGTGTCGGCCCATTGAGATGCTTCTGCATCATTGGGCCTCCGATCTCGCTCTCACCAACAAAACACGACAGCACGTGTAATTTCCAAAAAATGTAGTAAAATGTTTCTATTAGCTTGCTATGTATGTACCTATGTAAAGGGATTTTTGAACGTGATTTTTTATTTATTTATTTAAACTTAATGCACATATACTGTAGGTACATATGCGAACTTAATGCCATGGGGCTTTCTCTACCAGTCAACCTTTGGGGGGATGTAAAAATAATAGGTCTTTACCTATAAAATTGCCGTTTTGTATGCAATAAGTGAAAGTACTTATTTTTTCAAACTTTTTAAACTCTGTTATTCAAAGTAATCACCCATGCAATCGACGCATCTTTGCCAACGCATTGGCAGTTTATTGATGCCCTTCTTGTAAAAATCAGCTGGACGGGAGGCAACAAACTCTTCAAAGGCATTTTGTACTGCCTCTCGGGAATTGAATTTACCCACTAAAAAGTTGTCTAAATTTTGGAAAAAGTAATAGTCGGTAGGTACAAGGTCTGGTGAGTATGGCGGATGAGGGAGAGCTTCCAGCCCCAGCTCTTGCAGCTTGGAGACTGTCTGTTGCGCAGTATGGGGTCGCGCGTTGTCGTGAAGGAGCAGTGGGGACGACCGATTGACCAAAGCTGGTTAAGATGTGCAAGCTTCTCCATCATTCTCTCCAGTTCTTCACAGTGCATATCTGCATTAATGCTCATGCCGTTTTGTAAAAAGCTGTGGTGAATCACACCCGCACTAGACCACCAAACAGTGACCATCACCTTTTTAGGGGTCATTTTTGGTGTAGGGCATTGCTTTGGTGCTGAACCAGGGTCTAACCAACTTGCTGAGCGCTTTCGATTGTCGAACAGAATCCATTTTTCGTCGCACGTAAGAATTCGTTTCAAAATTCCTTCATTTCTTTGCCTGTTGAGCAGCGCAAGGCAAGTCTCGACGCGTACGTTGCGCTGGCGATCGTTAAGGTCGTGGGGCACCCATCTATCAAGCTTTTTTACCTTGCCAATTTGTCGCAAATGGATCAATATTGTTTTGATGCTTACATTAAAAGCTGCTGCTAGCTCAGCTGTAGATTGAGTTTCGTCAGCTTCCACAATCGTCTTTAATTCATTATTGTTAACTAAAGTCTCCGGACGACCATGAGCTTCATTTTTCAAGGCAAAATTTCCATAACGGAACCGGGAAAACCAATAACAGATTTTGCGTTCGTTTGTACAGTTCTCTCCGTAAACGTTTTTGATGTTACGTGCCGTTTGTGTCGCGTTGGTACCACGACGGAACTCATATTCCATAATTACACGAATTTTTAAAGTATCCATTATGACGAAAAATGTTCAAATGTAATGAAAATACAACGCTAATCAAAAAGCAAAAGACTAAGTTTGTAAATAGAATGTCATGGTTTTAAAATAAAATTAATTTGAATTTAGAATACAGAGCCATTACAAACTTTTTTTATTTGAAATGACCAGTACTGAAGAACGACAATTTCATAGGTAAAGACCTAATATGATGCGGTAGGTTCAATAGAATTTTAGTAAAATTAAACTAAGTAGATTAATGTACCAAGTTAAATGTACTTTTTAGATGATTTTCACCCACTAAAAAACGTCTAACTAAATTGAAACTTCGCTCCTATTATTATGAACCGATGTCAATACAATAAATAGAAATAAATTAAAATTGAAGTGTCTGTTTGTAATTACCAATTGACAGCTTTTCACTAAAAGCAAAATACATAAAATTAACTCTGTCTGTCTGTTTGTTTGTTATTTAATCTCTGGAACGGTTGGATTGACTTTTACGGGTCTTGCACTAGCAGATAGCTGATGACATAAAATAACTAGGCCAGCTAGTGATTATCATGATCAGTATATTCATGATAAAAGGGTTTTTCCATATCTGAAAACACGATAGTGCTTTGTGCCATATAATAAGGCGTGTACTGAAAGGAGTAAAATTTTAACAAAATAAAAACCGACTTCAATGTTCGACTCGATTTCTCTTGGATGCCATCATCAGATCTGAGTGTTCTTATCATGGTACCACCGTTGGGATTTTTCCTTTCCATTAAAAAAGAATCATTAAAATCGGTTCATAAACGACGAAGTTATCCGCGACCACACATAAAAAAAAAACATATATATACGGTTGAATTGAGAACCTCCTCCTTTTTTGAAGTCGGTAAAAAATGTATAAAAGGGTACTCTGAGACTGACTACTTGCATTATCAACCGGGGACTTTCGTTAACTTTGCAACGAAAAAAATATCGTTAGAAATGCTAAAACTTCAGAAAATGATTGATCGATTTAAAAAACTAACAAATAAGTTGTAACTCTGCAAATTTACAAAATAATTAAAAAACATGCTATTCGTAATGACCAGTAGATCATAAAACTAGGAAAAAATTGTCATTTGAAAATAATATTTCTCGTGTAAATACATGCATTAGACACTGAAAGTCCATTGTTAAAATCATGTTAAAAGTGTTTTTTGATTTGTTTTTCTAGGAAATTAATTGTAATAATAATTGTTTTCTAAACTATTATTTATATAATATGCAATTTTTCCAATTTTTTATTTTAATAAATGTTTTTTCACAAACAATTTAATAGAACCTCTTCAAAACAAAATTCACAGTCAAAAGTTCACTCTAAGTTTTATAATTTAAAAAAAATACAGTCTATACTTAAACCACTTATTAATAAAAAAAAAACAGTTCAAATTTAGTTTTAAAAGTAAAAAAATTATTACTTACCTTTATTTCGAAGTCTTGTACAGAAATCAGGTTGTTAGATGGCAGCAACCAGGTAGCCCGCTAAGCAATGTGTACTGGGCGGGCGGCGCACAGTTTTAATACTACGTGAACAGGTGGGCGGGAACTGTGGGCGGGAAGGATGTAGAGTCATATTGGTACTAAAAATTTTATTTTATTTTTATACTAGCTGAGCCCCGCGGTGTTACCCGTGGTACAACAACAACTGCGATTAACGCCGTGGCGAAAAGTAAAAAAAAAAAAGTTTATAAAAAATATCCTATGTCCGTCTCCTGGTTCTAAGCTACCTCCCCACCAATTTTCAACCAAATCGGTTGAGCTGTTCTTGAGTTATAAATAGTGTAACTAACACGACTTTCTTTTATATATATAGATTTGAAGACTGTTTTTATTTTAAATACGGATACATAAATATATCATCATCATAATTTCCACGGATATAATTGTTTCGCCACGGTTCCGAAAAACATTAATTTGACTGCTCCGATAAATATTACAAGCTTTTTATTAACTTGCAATTTATGTATGTTTGTATATTCGTTTGGAATCTTGCAACTCAATTTTGAAGCAGATATCTTCAACCGATTTTGCTGAAATTTTGCAAGTATATATATACAGCGTGACAATACAATATTATAATGACATGGAGCTGATCTGATGCTGGAGCTGGAAAGTGGCCATAGGAACTCTAAAGAAACGTCGCAACATCATCGAGTTTGGCCTCGTTTAATTCGTATTGAGGCATTCCAGTAAAATCTTGTTTTTAAAAAGCTTTTTAATTTAATTTATATGTACCTATACTACAGAATATATTTTATAACTAAATTTATATTTACTTTTCTTTCAAGGTGCAGTAAAATTGGTATTTGTTTTGTTTCTTTTTTTTGTTGGGTGTATTTTGTAATTTTTCTTTACTTTATAAAAAAGAAATGTAGGCCTGGCGATCTGTCTGGAGGGGTGGTTTTATTATTTTAATGCTTATATTTAAGCAATTTATATTTAAAGATACTTTTGTTAGGTGTATAGATAGATAGTTAGAAAATTCTTTATTTGTTTATCGAATCAGTCCTGCTCTTCCAGAGATTAAGCAGAACAAACAGAGAGATCGACAAACAAAAAAAAGTTTTTTTTTGTGTAAGTACTGTATAAAGTGTAAATGACTGCTATGACTGCCTCGTTGGTCTCGCGGTTGGCGTGTGCGACTGCTGATCATGAGGTCTCGGGTTCGATTCCCGGGTCGGACCAAATGTTTGTATGATCTACAAATATTTGTTTCGGAGTTTGGGTGTTTTCTATGTATAATATGTATGTATTTACAACAAAAAAAAGTATGTATGTATTTGTATCAGTTGTCTAGTACCCATAACACAAGCTCTGCTTAGCTTGGGACTAGATGGCGTTGTGTGTTATAGATGTCCGAAATGTTTATTTATTTTTATTTAAAGTGTTACATGCATTTTGTGAGAAGCTTTTAATTTCAAAACTACAAACAGATTACTTTTTTATTTATTTATCGGCCAGCCAAAGACTACTCTGCCTAATGGAAAGCATCAGTAGAATCCAAGAGTGATGGTCACCGTACTCCCCACCTACACTATGCCAACCTATTGAAGTACTTCTGCATCATTGGGCCTCCGGTCTCGCACTCACCAACGAAATACGACAGCACGAATGCTGTCATTTTAGGTTAGGTTTCTGTTATAGGGTAGTACCGCCACGATCGAGCTTGCTGAATTCATCGTGGCTTTACCACTCATTTTACTTCAGATATCCTTAGAGCGTCGACTCCACGCCACTCTGTGTCCGCGACTCTACTATCACAAACGCATCGTAACCCGTACACTTTCGGCCGACTTTAATTACCCACCTCAGCTTTAAGACTTTAACTTTGCATATATTTTACAAACGGATAAATAATATTTTATGATAGGTGGCAAAGGAGTAGACTGATCACGTGATAGAAAGTGACTACTGCCATAGAGACTGAACTGAAGAGAGGCATTTCCATTGTTAGATTCCGTGAACTCGAATAAAATAGAGATTAAACCCCTTCCCCTCCCCCACCTTCCAAGCCTGGTCTCCGGTAACCTCGCTCAATAGGTGTCTGTTCTCTGTGTTTCTATGGGCCGCGGGATCACCCCATTGGGATCAAGCTCATATTTAGGGGGCTCTCTAACTCTCTTCTTTAAACACTGCAATGCACTTATAACTCTTATTCGCAGGTGTCCATGGGCGCCACGAGACACCTTCAGGTGACCAAAGTGGTAGTTTGGCTTTTGCGTCATAAAAAATGTACAGAAAACTGACGTTTAATTAATAATAGTTATGTAATATCATTATTCAATATTATTGTAAATAAACTGTCAGGGAAAATTGGACGAGTTCATTCAAAAGAGAGTCAGCAAATACTTAATTTCAGTTATTATTTCAAATAATTGAAACTTCTAAAGGTGGGTTTAATTTCCAACAATAGGAGTTCAGAAAATAGGTCATTTTAAGAATTAGGACGTCCAAAACCTATAATTATTGTGCGGTGACGAATTTTAAAATGGAAATGGTGCAGAAGTATCTCAATAGGCGGCCATAGTGTGGGCCACCATGCTGCATTGTTGCATTGTCTGCATTCGCAATGAGTGTGGTCACCAGACTCATTACTCTTGGATTATGCTCATGCTTTCCATCCAGCGGAGTAGAGTCACTGTGGCTGGCCCATTTAATATGCTATGTTCTCCTAGCCAATTACGGCCATGGCCGCCAGTCTCAACGAAGACCAGCTAACTACGCAGGAAATATTATAGTGGATAAGTATGTGCGCAAACACAGGTGCACTCTCTGTTCCCTCACTCTCATAATTATTTAGGTTACTTAGATAACCCATTTGATATAAAAAAGTGTAACCACCACTATTCATCGCATGGGTATCTACTAAGAGAGCAAACTTGATTGCACGATTGGTCTAGTGGCTTAAGCGGTCGCCACGCCGCTTTCTATTGCACCAACTATAATGGGTTCAAATCCCACATAGGATAACACTGAGTGATCCACAAATGGTTGTTCTAAGTATGGGTGCTATTGTGTGTCCGTTTCATGTATGTTTGTAAAGTACCCAGCGACACAGGATATACTAGGATATCAGGATATATATACAGGCCTTTTTAAAAAAAAAACATGCAGTACATGGAAATAGTTGAAACAAACTGGTGAGCTGGATACCACACACGCACGCACACGGCGTTTAAGTCCAAAGCATCGTTATTACGGACAGGCCTATGTCTAGCAGTGGACTATTGTCGATGATGGCTAGTCACTAGGTTACCCCTCTGTCTAGAAATGGATCAGATAAATATAAAATGCTTTTTGTTAGTTTTTATTTCAATATTAAAAAAACGGGCATTGCTCTCTGTAACATAACACAGTTCTCAACCGCAAGAACTTAATTTTGAACGCTATTTATTTCAATACCCGTCAAACACCATCTTCCGCGTATAACGAAACGCTCTGATCTCCAAAACGTGTTAATATCGCATTTTTTATTACTAGCAACATTAACATTATGTTTAAATAATAATTACTAAAAGCACTATTAATAACTCTAGATATTTCACACAGTGTCGCTATTCCAAACTGTACAGAGATCTAATACCATGGTAAAAAGACAGCAAGCTGATAAACATACTTCAACATTTTTTTACGTATTTAACGTATTTTTAATTATACTAATCCCTCCTGCCCTCCACTGTAACTCCAGTACACCAGAATGAACAGCAGTGACCCACGGACACACCGAGTTATGACACTCGGGAAGTCCCAAGAAAATTAAACTGTCTTGGAACCCGCAATGAATTGAATGAAATCAATCAGAAGAAAACTGGAGGCGTTGGAAATATAAAATTAAATGAACGTCAAAATTTGGGAGACTTCTAATATTTACCTTGGATGGCTTTAAAATTATAGTTTCTAATGTCATAATTATCTAGGTACTAGCTGAACCCCTTAACCTCATTTCATCTGCGTCCCTATTGCCCGTAGCGTGAACAAATTTGGTTACCAAAAAAACTTCGTTTAAAAAACCGACTTCAAAAACTAAAAAGTATAAAATAACTTAATTTGTATGTGCTACCTATTCATTGGTTTGAAGTCAGTGCCAAGCTAATGGAATAGTAGGTACCACACGCTATATTTCGAGACGAACGTCGACGCTTCGGTTGTTTTGTTCAACGCGAAGAGCAGCTATCCCCAGTGCCGTCTTTACCATAAGGGCACACGGGGCCAGTGCCCAGGGCCCCCATTCTCAAGGGGGCCCCGAGGAACCGAGAATTTTATATCAGACATATGTTCTCGTTATAAATTTTTGTACACTTATGCACAAAAAAATATAGTAGGTTACATTAAAATATGAAATAATAGAAATAATTACTTGGGTTTAAATTTTTATGTTTCGGTAAAAAAATGAAAGCGTACAATAGAGTTGTGACTCTTTTACCTTCTTTACGATCGTTAAATCTTAAATTCAATATTTTATTCTGTCTTAGGATTCGCTTAATTGTATTAGTTGAAAAATCTTTAAATCATTCATCGTTGAGATTATGTGCTTGATGTATATACAATTATGCTCTATCGCTAATGTTATTTTATTATAATTATAAATTGTGTAAGAAAATAACTAAATTAAGTGTTAGTGGGCCAGGCACATTGCTCGCAAAAACGAAAGCCGATGGGGCCACAAAGTTCCCCCTTGGTAGGTCCCTTGCAAGGTGCTCCGACGACCTGGCGAAGGTCGCGGGAAGTCGTGAGATGTGGGCCGCATGGAAAAATTACTGGTGGAGTGATAAACAGTGCCCGACTGCCTTTACTGTTGCGCTTAGGGAACAACAGCTGTCAGCCCTTAAAGCACTGCCTGGTTCAGGTAGCGTAATAAAGAAGTGTTAGAAGTGCTAGAATCGATATATGGGAAACGCCATCTGAAACACGGTTTCCGCTCCCAGCTACGCGATAGAGCCCAAGGCTCAAGAGAAGGCCTGCAACAATGTGCGTTGGAAATTGAGAACCTCGTACGGAAAGCGAACCTTTCGACTGACGGAAAGACGATAAAAGCAAAAATAGTGCAGCTTCTCATAAACGGCATCAAGAACTTGTAGGTTAGAACTGCAGTGAAGCTTGGTCACCATGCTTCACTAATGAAAGCACTGGCACACGCACTGGAGATTGAAGCGGTTCGACAGGATATCCGGTCGACTCACAAGCTAAGTCTCAGAAGAAATCAAAGAAGTCAAGTCTTATTTTTTAAAATATTTGAGCTGCCAAAATGACTCTGCCCTGCCTGATGGAAAGCACAAGCAGAATCCAAGAGTGGTGGTCACCATCCTCAATGTGAACAAGGACAGTGCAGCATTGACCACTTCTTTTAAGAGGGGTGCTGGGATCATGTGCTACAGAATGGTGAGAGAGGTCATCTGCAGCTAAGTTGCCCGCTAATGAGTTTGCAGATGTCCAGGTTGAAAAAAATAAAGGACTGCCCATAGGAGCTGATGAGAAAACATTGCGAAAAGAAGATGCACACAAGACGCAAGTTCCAAGGCAGCGATTTGTGAAAGCATGACAGCAAGATAAAAGGTGACATCATAAGACAATACAAATAGAATATGTCTCGCTGAGAAAATGTACCTACTCAGACTCCAAACTTGAAATCAACAGGCTTGACTTTAAGAATCATGTGAAGATGAAACAATGAAGATAGCACAGGGGGATGACGTTGACCTAAAGAAACTTATCACATGGTAAGCACAGGGTGATATAAACCTGCTTATAATATTATCTCATCTGCAAGCGCTATTACTAAAGTTTATTGGTTGCAATGGGATAGTTTAGTTCTACAAAACGGAATACTGTACCGAAAATGGGAGAATGGAAAATTGTGCCAAGAGCTAAAGTGTCGAACTTTCTACGTAAAGTTTACAATAAAGCGTCAGGAGGCCATCCTAGTATCAAGAATTGTCGGCAAGATGTACAAGATTGGTGCCGTAGTGGTGAAGTAAATTGACTACTTGTACTGTTGTAAAAAGTTCCACAGATGCGAAACTATGAAAACTATAAACTTTAAAACGGAATGGAAACTAATCGCAGTTGACATCGCGAGCAGGAACGAGAAAACCCGATACGACTTGTCCCTATACTACAGACCAAGTGGGAAGATCCGTACAACAAAATAGAGCATATCGACCGCCTGGCTAAATATCGTGGTAGCAATAGCGATGCTCGGGACGAGCAAAATGGCAGTGTTACGAAAAATGAGCATTCCAGAAAAAGACTCGTCAATCGGATTAGCCGAGAAAGTTCTAGTCGGTTTCTTGAGGCACAGAACAATAAACGTTAAGTAAATATACATAGCGTCGAATTTAGACTGAGTGTCGCGCGGTTGGCCAATTTAATGAAGCATTGGGTGTGCAAATTTGAAGAGACTGGGAATACAATGCCGGACAAATCGTCTGGGCGCAAAAGGACATCAAGAACGAGCATGAACGTCGACCGCGTTCGCCTGTCTGTAATGGACGATCCACGGCAGTCGTTAAGATTGCGCGCAGCTTCTCTTAATTTGAATAAATCTACGGTTCATCGCATTATTTCGAAAGACACATCTTTTTCCTACATTTTTATCTCTATATTGTTATTGTTCAAGAAATGAAGTACGATGATCCTGATGAACGAGTGGAATTCTGCAGGACAATGAAAAACCATTTTAGAAGTTTCAAAAACATCTGGTTCCCAGACGAATCGAATTTTCACATCAACGGTCACGTGAATAAACAAAATTGCAGATACTGGGCTTCCGAGAATCCACTAGAACTGCATCAGAAGCCTTTGCACTCGCCAAAAGTGGTTATTTGGGCTGCCATATCAAGTCAAGGAATTATCGGTCTTTATTTTTTTGAGGATGACCGAGGTCGAACTCAGACCGTTAATTCTGATCGATATTGTCATATGATCCGGACTTTTTTGGCTACAGCAATGCAAAACCAGTATGGCTACAACCGCAACACCCTTTTCCAGTAAGATGGAGCCACCTCTCATGTTACAAATGACTCATTAGCTGCTCTTCAAGATTTATTCCCTGGAAGAGTGATAAGTTGCCGAGGAGACATCAATTGGAGGAGTCCTGCTTTAACGCCTACAGATTTTTTCCTATGGGATACCTAAAAAGTAAAGATTACATCCATTGCCACCCAACCTGAATGATTTGAAGCAAAGAATCACGGAAGAACTTTTTCCAACAACTCTATTCCAAGAGCGATGCTCCAGCGAGTGATTGAAAATTTTAGCTCCAGGTTAAATGAGTATGAACAAGTCAATGGTGCGCATTTGCAAACGGTTGTTTTTCATAAACAAACTTCAAGAAATGCTCTTTAATTGAACAATAAATAAAACAAGTTTCAATTGATATTCTTGTTTTTTATTTAACATCTAAAAACGAAAAACATTTTGAGACACCCTTTATAATACGCTTTCTTTACTTTCCAAAAGGGCCCCAAATTCTCGTGTGCCCAGGGGCCCCAGCTTAGGTTAAGACGGCCCTGGCTATCCCGCTCAAGGTCACGCGCGGCGAGTGCGGTACCTACTATTACATTTTGGCTTGGCACCGACTTCAAACCAATGAATAGGTAGCTATACAAATTAAGTTCGGTTTTTTAAACGAAGTTTTTTTTTTTTCGCTTTTTAGTCTTTCTCAAGTCTCTCATCATCATTTCATTTAAAATTTAATGATGTCTACAGAATATGAAGGTATGCATACAATTGCTCGTAACTTCTTCGCTCACGTAAATTTAGAGAGTTTCCTTCGATTTCCTTAGGATCCTATCATTAGAACCTGATATGGTGGCCATGGGACCACATGGGGAGCATACCCTTTCGAATACAAAAATAATTTTCAAAATCGGTCCACAATTGACGAAGTAATCTATGAAAAGAAAAAAAAACTGATGAAATTGAGAACCTCCTCCTTTTGGAAGTCGGTTAATAAAATAGGTTATATTGTGCTAATGTCAAAAGATAGAAACAGATTGTCCCGGAGATCTTTTAAAAGAGGAACAATTCTTTCAGACATTGTTTTTGTGAAACTTTAACCGTTTACTCAGTGCACGCAATGGAAGTTCTCAAAAGGAAAAAAAGTCGTTTTTGCACCATATTTCATTGCACTACTTAAACAAATATGGCGGCTGGAAATATATTCATATTTGAAAGACTAATGTTCATTTGAAGAATAATTGCACAATGCTTTAATATTTAAACAAATAAAATATAAAAGATCCGAATTTATACCTTCTCATTTTTTAAGTGGCTCTCCCACCGTTTTGGGTTTTAATAGCAATTTTTTTTCTTTAAAGGAAATAAAATAATGATGCAGAAGCATCACTAGCCCACCATGGTGTGGGTCACCATGCTGCATTGTTGCATTGTCTGCACGAGCAGTGAGTATGGGTTCTGCGTATGCTTTCCATCAGGCAGAGTAAAGTCATTTTGGTAGGGCCAAACATTAAAAAAAACCTAACCGCTAGTTAACGGCGCTATTTAGTAAAATAAAACAGCAAAATGAAGTCGATTGACAATCTACCGGTTTATCATAATGTCACTAGTGAAATTATAATATCACGACTTTGACTATATACCGACCGGCGACATAATATAAGAACAAGGAAACCCATTGATAAAATCAATTTACTAAAGATTACGTAGCACAATTCAGAAGTAACCCACACGTAGAGACGAAGAATTTCACGTTATTCTTTAAGCGCTCTATTTAGCGCCGCATCTATCTCTCGCTTGCAGAGGTAACGCCGCATGACGTCAGGTAACGCCTGGTAACGAAAAAAACCGGTCTAAGTTATATTTTGTTCGTTGACCGTGTGGTGACGGATTAAGAATACGGAATATCTCCACCCCTATTCATACCATGGGTGCCGAAAGGGTCAACTAAGAGAGCAATCTATGCACTGCAAACAGAAGGAAAACTCGAAACAAATACCAAAAGCAACCCATGCTGGCTAGTCAGTTTTTTCTCCCTAAAACCTCCTTTCAAAGGGGAGCCCTACGTGAAACAGTTGCCTATTAAATTGACAGGTGATGATGGTATTTTACGCAACTGAAGTCGCGAGCATTAGCTAGTATATAGTAATGGATCGTCTTGTTATATTAAACATGACAAAACCATCACAAAATACACAGTCTGTAATTATAGGTCACCTTCCTACACACGTGCACAAGAATTCAGTATTTTCAAAATATCGGCGCTAGAAATGTCAAACAACAGTATCTTATAATAACAAGGAAGCCATTTTGTTGTTTTTTTTTAAAAAATCGAATGTTATTTCCAAGTTGCCAGCTTAGAAAATGGACGTGTGGATACTGGTTTCGAGTATTTTATTTTTAAAGTTGTGTTCGGCCAGTTTTCACGAGCAGTATAGAGGTAAAATTACCAGTGTATTTGTATTTTAGTGCGCGAATTTCTTTTATAAATAATTTCCTTCACCTTTCGTTCTTTAAACAAATATGGCGCTCAGAAGCATATCATATTCTATGTTTATACGTAGAAGAAGTACACAGCGTGTTGAAAAAGAGTGTCCTTGAAGTTCTTCTACATAGGATCCTCGTAGTGGGACGTCTATTTCTGTTCAAGTAATTTAAGGATAGCCTCTTGTTTATAGGGCTAACCATAAATGACGTCACACCTTTAAAGGGAAGAAGGGGTTGATGAAAATGTGGCAATATGAAAAATATTCCAAAATAATATATTCGTATATCCAACAGTTGCCAATGAAATTGATAGACCGCAAAAAACCAGACATTTCGAAATGGTTTAATTCATAATGTCCAGATATAAAATTACAAACCTGTGACGTCACACTAGAGAAGACAGTGTCTCATGAAAGTGAACGACTGTGACAAAGATCAGGGCCCAGGATCAGCTTCACGGCTAACTTAGCTCGACTGATTCCTACTTTCAGTAACTCAAAAATTCCTTAGGTAGCCATGGCACAGGTGGTGCCTAGTTTGGAATCAGACGGTCGTGTGTAAGATGTAGCAAGTTTTAATTTTTATAACTTTATTTTTGTTACAGTACCAAAATATGTAGACAACAAATGGGAGTCCTTCATTAGTGGCAACACTGAATACCTCGTCCAGAACTCACTGGTCAATTGGGAAAATGCTATGATACTCTGTAGGTAAGAAATTCGAAAAAAACTTAACATTAAATTAATAATATTTCTTCATTAGATTAAGCCTGAAACTGTACTTGTACTTTTTTTATAAGTAAATGAGTCTACTAAAGTGACTCTACTCTGCCTGATGGAAAGCATAAGCAGAATCCTACAGTGGTGGTCACCATACTCATTGCTCGTGCAGAGACAATGCAACAATGCAGCATGGTGACCCACGCCATGGCGACCTAGTGATGCTTCTGCATCATTAAGCCTCAAGTCTTGCATTCGCCAACGAAACACGACAGCACGAATGCTGTTATTTTGGATTGGTATTCTGGTAGTATCGCCCCGGTCGAATCGTGGTGAAATCAGCGTGACTCTCCTAACTATAGTTTTAAGAAAACAGGTGATTGCTTTATCATAATTGTCTTCCCCATCACAAGACGAAAACACGGGTACACGGCTAATGCCTTAGTAAAGAACAACGGTCTTAGGTTTTAACCAGAGTCTTAATCATCCATTTTCTTAAAACCTTAATAGTTAACCTTAACGTTTCCTCTAAGAATCGCTTATCAGGTATGCATGAAGATCGGTAATGAAAAGTAGCTTATGTTTTACTTAAACACTAGCTTTTGCCTGCGGCTCCGCCCGCGTGTATGTCGGTGTAGTATATCCATATACTATATTGTCGGCTCAGAGGTACACGTGCCCACTCACCTCCGACGCTCACAGTTGACTGAACTGTGTGCGACCGCACATGCTTTGAGATGACCTAATGCTTCCTTCTCATTCATTCAATGAATGAATGCGTTACTAGTGAAGTGACTGACCATAAACATATACACTACATCCCTTCCTTATTTTTATTTTTTTCAATGCTTTGTGGTGACTTTCACATATAATTCAACAAAGAAATCACACTACAGCGCCATCCATCGGATTTGCACCGAATTACGGAATAACGTACTATTCGAAGAAGCTACCCATCCTGAATCGCGATACAGAAGCCCTCGCGCCAACTGGCATATATGCAATTTCCCAACATTAACTGTCGGGCTGCGGATCACATCACCTGGTCGGAGAATCCTGTCCCTGCGTGACACCCATGGACAGTAAATCAACATTATGTAAACTCAGGTAGCCGGAATGAACATTTTTACATCAATCAACAAAACAGAAATCGATTATAGAAAACCATTGACACTTAAATCATCTATTTGTGCATCCCATCATTTACAGCCTTCCACACTCGTCTTTTTTTCTTTTTTCTTTTGAAATTGCATCTCTGACATAATGTGCATCTTGTGTCGTCACTTTCCCGGTTTAGTCGCCCAAACATGCATTTCGCAAACCCTGCTCCGTTTTGATAGAAAATATTCGTCTAGTGTTTTTTTCTTTTTTTTTATACGTCCCAGCATGAAATCTTCTGGTCAATAGTGTGACCGAATGATTCAACAAGACTGATCGGAATATAATACATGTTGACCAGTTAATTCAAACACCAAATGTTGAAATGAAGCGCTTCTTCTTTAAGTACCATCTCCACCACCGGAGGTCGGCGACCATATGTCTGTACGTCTCCCTGTCTTCAGTCATACGAATTAGTGCATCTGTGCATTCCACATCCAACCAGTCTCTTATATATTTTTTTCCATGATGTTCGCCTTCTACCTCTACTGCGCTTATCTTCAATTTTCCCTTCAATTATCAGTCTCATGAAGTCATACTTTTTACTTCTATATATATATATGTCCAAAATACGCTGGTTTTCTTTTCTTAATCGTTTCTAATCTAATTGTTCTTGATTGTGCAGCGAAGTGCAGCATTCCCCATCTTCCCAACTTAATGACAAACACCTTCCAGTTGTGGAAGCAATCTTCCAGTCTAGTGGAAGCTCCATTAACTGCACACCAAGTACCAAAAGAGTTCCGATGTTCTACGGCTTAACCCAAAGAGGAAATCATGCATTCCCGAATGTTTTCATTCCGGAATGCAGGTACAAAGCCCTCTCGTTATGACACTCTACTAGAGTATATGCATAGCTCCATCAGAGAACGGTAGAGACTATAAATAGAGATCTGGGGTACATTCCGAACTTCCAAATGGCTGAAATGCGGTGCAACGGCCAGAAAGTGCATTTAATCAAACTAAGAACATAGTTATTTTCTCAAAATCAGTCATCTATCCAACCCATAATACCCATTGCCTTCGAGTAGTCCCCGCTATCATGGAACCGCCATTCAAACAAAAATGCAATACGAGTGCCGTCGTACAACAGCAGCAGCAGCACCGCGGCACAAGTGGCACGCAGGATCGCGACGTTTACTCAGTCAACACTACAAACGAACGCACCACCCGGTATTGGTTTGCCCGCCTCCACTTCTCAAACTTCAACTTTTAAATGAAACACAGGACCGTCTGAAAACCGAAGATAATGACGAATTAAAGGTGACAGCAGAAACACCGAAATTTAAGGCCGAACCAGAAGCAGCCCTCGACGCTAGTATCAAAACCAGATTAATCCACCCACACGCACGCTGATCACCGCGGCGCAACGCAGCTCATGATCCTTACCCAAGGATCAAAGCATCTCCACGTCAAAGGAGAATGGCAGATCTTGCACCAATATTTTGCGTATATAATTTGCGTATTAAGTTAAATCATTTTAATAAATTTAAACCTTAAAATTCTCAAATTTAATCTCCTATTTAATAACACAAGCTCTGCTTAGCTTGGTACTAGATGACGTTGTGTGTTAGATGTCTAAAAACATTTATTTATTTATTTATTCCTGTATCTAACATAACAGTCAGCGACTTCCTGAAACACAGGTATTTACACGTAGCTCAGGTCAATCTCAAAAGAATGGTGTAATATTTTGATTTCACTTTTCTCTATTGACTCTTGCACCTTTAGAATAACCATATATCAGTTTCATACAGCCTTAGTTATAATCCTTATTTATACAAACAATAAAATATGTCAATTTAATAATGTGAAGATTTACACCATTGACAACATGTTACCAAAGTATTTGTTCAGCAAATAAATTTAATTATTTAATAACAATGGATGGTCACGAGATCCGCACTACCTATAAAGCCAATCATTCCACCCATTTTCATCATTTTTCAGAGCACGGCCACAATACCGTGCGTCAGAGTCGTCCAAAAAATTGCGGAACACTGCCTTGAGATGACCTAATGCTTCCTTCTCATTCATTCAATGAATGAATGCGTTACTAGTGAAGTGACTGACCATAGACACATACACTACAGTCGGCTATCGCGATAATGTATCTACATGCCAAATCTTATTGAAATCGGTGCAACAGATTTCTGTGAGTGCAACGGTTAGCGTGAAAGCGTAAAAAACAGGCAGAGTTACTTCATCAAATTTATAATATTATAGTATAGATTAAATTATCTATCTCTACACTAAATATCATCCAAGTTTGTTTAGCCGTTTACAGAACAGCATTGTGAGCAAATGAGTAACAAAATCCATTCATCCTAAATCGTAAATACGTGAAGCAAAAGTTTTTACAAAAATTATGTGAACGGAGGAGTATGAAATGAAATTTGTCGTTTTTTTTATGGAATAGGGAGCAAACAACCAGACGTATCTCCTGATGGTAAGCGATTACTGCTGCCCAAGGACACCCGCAACATTGGAGGCGTCACAAGTGCATTGCCGGCCTTTGGGAGATGGGGAGCGGGATAGGGGGAGGGGTTGGGGTATGGGCCTCCGGTATCCTCACTCACTCGGTGAAAAACAGCGCAAGCGCTGTTTCACTTCGGTCGAGCCGGCCCATGCATGACGAAGGGTAGCTCTCCCACGATCTTATTTTTTCTTTTTAAAAAAGACAACTACCCCATTAGTTAAAGTTTATATGGAGTAGGAGTGCAGAAAGCTAAAATTAATAAATGAATTATGGTCCAATTTCAACCCCTAAGCGACCACTAGTAATAGTAATAAGAACAATTTACAGAGGCTATCACAATGCAACGTTAGCAGTCGTCGACACGAGCGATAAAGCAGAATTTTTGGCTGAAGCATTATCTGAATCACAGTTTGGTAAGAAGTACCTATTTATTGCATTAAATTCAATAGATTTTAATTTAAATCTGAATGCTTAACACTATCACCACTACATATAAAAAGCCAGCGGCCGCGGCCGCCACTTTCGATTCAATTCAATTCAAAATCATTTATTCAAAGACACTAAGTGACATTTATGAACTTTAAATTGAAGCTACAGTTAAAAATCATAGATCAACACAAACAGACGCCACAGCAAGTACTGTGTTGTCAAGGTAAATTCGGTGAAAATACCAAAACCTCAGTAGGTTTTGGTATTTACACATAATTTAATTAACATAATTTATTTAGTCAGTACTGCTTGTGTCGATCTATGACTTTCAGTTTCCAAAATGCTTAGAGCTTTATGAGAAGAATACTGGCAAAGAAACTCATGGCCACTCTTTTTAAAAGTCAGTCATAAATTCGGATCCACCCAAACTTAAAAATTATTGCATAAACTTAACACCCAGCGCAGTAGAAAACGGTATAGTGACCGCTGAAACCACTACGTGTATGTATTTAAAATATACCATGATGTACTCCTAGCCGATTGCGGCCACGCAGGATAAACTCAATGGGGAGCTTCCAACTACACAGGAGACATAATAGTGCACAAGAATATTCGTCAACACAGCTGCTCTCTCTGTTCTCTCAGTTTCACAATCCGATGGGACGGCTATACGATACGACCGGGGAGACATCAGTCTCAGGAACAACGGCTTTACATGCCCTCCGAGGCACGGAGCTTAAGAACCTAACTCCCAACCCGTTGTTTATCTTTTAAGCCCTGTGCTGTATATTTGTATTGTCTTGGAGGTAAGCATAAAACTAAAGCAGCTGACGATTTATGAGGCGCTCTTGCACAGGACAGGATTTTCACCTTGCACCTAGTTACGGCTCTGACCAAACAAACATATAGGACATAAGGACTGACGACTTTACGTGATCTCTGAGGCACAAGGCTTAACAACTCAACTTCCAAAATCTAGGCTGTTAACTCAATAACACGCTTTGGCTCGACACGCTTTGACATCGAAAAAGAACCCGACACCATTTGAACGACTCGCTAACCTTTAGCAAACGATACGAGAAATATATAAGAAAGTATTAACTACCAGAATATTTCAGATGTTACAGCAGTATGGGTAGGGGCCAGGCGAGAGTCAGCGGAAGATCCAGCAGGATACCGTTGGGCGCCAGGCATGGAGCTCAGAAGAAGTGCTTCGGATGTCCTGGCTAGCGAGAGAGATGAGAACTTGAGTAGACGCTACCCTGTGGTAAATATTTGTAGATCAGCATCTTGTAAGATAAATTTGGCAAATGTGCAAATGGACCCACTGATTTTTATCATTTTTATGTGTTGTGGCTCCAACTTTAAAGGTCTTTATTTAAAGGTTTCTTTTCTCATATGTGCTAAAATTAGTCTCTTAGAATATTGTCACTATCAAGTTGAGTCATTGTCAATAAAGAATTATTTATATTAATAATATTTCTCTGACTTGATGATACCATATAATAGGGGACCCTTTAAATAAGAGAATTACAAAAATTCTGAAAAGCCACGCTTGGGTACATTATCGGCGGGCTCGACCGGAATGATGCCACAGAGTTAAACAATTCTTTCATTGCTTTACACTTGATTAAATTAGGTTTAAATAAGTGCTGGCATCCAAAACCAGAGCTGGTTTTACTTGTGACTGTTAAGAATGTGTATAAGGTGGGCGGTGGTAGTCAATTGCCATCAGGTGAACCATCTTCTCGTTTGTCCCGTTGTACCATAAAAATGACTTTCTACTACCAACTTGAGACTATTGTCATGTTAAAGAAGCTATTATAAACCCAATAACGATTAAATAAAAACAAATGCTAAATTCTTCGCTTTTCTAGGTCAGTATCTCAGTTACGTAGGTACGTCTCAGTGAAACCGATCTGGAGGAAATTTAGCACAAAGATGGATTGTAGTCTGGGATAGCATATAATGCTACTTGTTATCCTGAAAAAGTATGTTGTGTTCATTTCGGATGAGCAAGGTACAACAACAATCGTGGGGTGCAGCTGGTTTAAAATACTCTTGCTTCTAACTCAGTGGCTGAACCGAACCCACGTGCCAGTTCCTGAAGGCGGTGCTGATTGCGTGGCGCTGGAGCGCGTGAACCACGACCGACCAGTATTCCTGGACCTCTCTTGCACACTGATGAGGCCGTTTGTGTGCCAAAAAGGTAAGATCTCTAATACTTTGATTAATCAGAAAAGAAATTTATAACCGTCAATATCTGCCATCTTTATTAAATTCAGGTTTTTTTTCAAATATTTTTTTTTGTTTGTTTTTTTTATGTTTGGCCCTGCGAAAATGGCTCTACTCTGCCTCATGGAAAGCATAAGCAGAATCCAAGAGTGGTGGTCACCATACTGGGAATGCCGACAATGCAACGTAATGCAATGTAGCACGGTGACCCACACCAGCTAGTGATGCTTCTGCATCATTGGGCCTCCGGTCTCGCACTCATTTTTATTTAAATAGATTAGATAAGAAGATAGAATACACTGAAATACAATTAACTTTGAGGCGTGTTAAATAATCTCAAAATGTGAGCTCAATCAATGCAAAACTGTTAATTTTTGAACCGCACACAAACGAATTTAAAATTTATTTAGATTATGGCCTAACCGTTCTACCCTGATTTGTGTACCGTAAGTGCATAAAACAAACGTTACTAAAAAAATTTGAACGTAGGGGCCTGATCCAAAAGACAGCCTGATTATAATCGGATATTTGTGGACAGAGGGAGATATGTCAGACAAACTTAACGTGTACAATTCCTTGTTTACAGAAGCTCAACCAGCTGCCCAGGTGGCTCACGTCCACATTGTCAGATGCCGAGCTGGTTTATACCACTTATTCGATGGCAAATTGACCTGGCATGAGGCAGCAGCATTCTGCGTGCTCAGAGGAATGACGTAAGTTCATTTTTATCATTAAAAGCCTTTAATAGTCTATACTGCTGGATGTACACATCTTTTTTATGTATGACCCTGCCAAAATGACTCTACTCTGCCTGATAGAAAGCATAAGCAGAATCCAAGAGTGGTGGTTACCATACTCATTGCTCGTGCAGACAATGCAATAATTTTACATAGCTTTACATACAACGCATCTGAATAGGCCGTCATAGTGTGTCACCGTGCTGCATTGTTGCATTGTCAGCATTCGCAATGAGTATGGTGACTACTCATCTTGGATCCTGCTTATGCTTTCCATCAGGCAGAGTAGAGTCATTTTGGCAGAGCCATACATAAACAAGTAAAATTTTAACAAAAACCGACTTCAAGGTTAGACTCGATTTCTCTTGGATGCCATCATCAGATCTTAGTGACCTTATCATGGTACCACCGTTAAGATATCTCCTTTCCATTAAAAAAAGAATCATCAAAAACGGTTCATAAACGACGAAGTTATCCGCGAACATATGTACATAAAAATATATATATATATAAGGTCGAATTGAGAACCTCCTCCTTTTTTGAAGTCGGTTAAAAATTAAAAACAGCAGCAGGATTTCAGTTTCTGACAAAATCCTTAGTTTGTAACTTTTATGAAGACATTTTAACTTAGTCGAGTTATTTTCAATATAATTAGATGATAATGAGCTTTATGAACTAATATTTATATTTGACAGGTTAGGAAATATTGCAAGTATGAAGTGTTTGAAGAAATTGGGCATGACCATGTTGAAGAATCGACCCAGTGAGTGTGTTATTTATTAATCTATACTAGTGTCCGACCGAAACTGGTTTTTCAGCCGAAACCGAAACCGAACCTTCGGCCTGGCTCTCAGTTTCGGCCGAAACCGAAACCGAACCTTTTTTGTCCTTGAAAAATACGTGAAACAAACCCATTTTTTCAAAAGTTGTTATATTTTAGGTAATAATTAGTGTATGTATTTTTTTATGTATGTTCACCGACTACTCCGTCAATTGTAAACCGATTTTGAAAATTGATTTTGTATTCAGAAGGGCATGCACCCGAGGTAGTCCTATTGGCACCATATCAGGATCTGATGATGGGATCTCAAGGAAATCGAGGGAAACCCACAAATTTTTTAGGCACGTTCCATGCTTATCATATATTTTCTAAAGCTATTCCGATATTTGCGTCTGGTGGTCATCATTTTATGATGATGAGCTGATGATAGAAGGCACAACTCCTTAACGGTTAGAATTTGGAGGAAAAATCTTCAAATGTCATATGTATGTTACCTTTAGTTGTTTTCTTTCAGTAATTCACATGAGCTGATAATAGAAATTAAAATGATTAGGGATTAGAGAAAGATTCTTTACATACCATATGCACATTAGTTGTATTCTTTCAAGTTGTTTAGGTGATCTGACAGGTGAGATTAAGAGATAGAGGATAGAGAAACTAGTCGTCTGTAGGAAAAAAAAGACGTGCAATGCTGAAGTTTGGATTGGGAACCTTGAGGTGATAAATAATTTAAAATTATCCATGCAGATGTGCTAAACTAGTGACCACTATTTGTTTCAGTTTATTTTTTGTTGTGTTTATTTTTTCTTGTAAATTTAAATGTTGACTAAATATTAATGATACGAACTCAGTATTTACGTTTCCACATATATTTAATACCTACTTGTTGTATTACTAATAGTGGAAATCGAAAGTGCAGAAGTGAGCTAGAAAGGTTCCATAATATTAGTTTGGTTAAAAATTATTTTATCAAAAGCATAATATTCACCATTTGCCTATTTTATGATTTAGCTAACAAGTAAGCTTATCCTAAAAATATCATAGTTTTTTCGTTGAATTAATTTGCAACAGTATTACAATTGCGCTCGAAAATTGTGAATATTTTCACACAAAAGGTTTGGTCATTTTGTTGTTATCAAATTAACTTGTAGCGATGGATGACCTTGATAAGTTGTTAAAAAAGATAAATAATAAAAAAAAAACAATGATGACTTTGTGACACTGAATAAAGGACTAGATTAGAACTGTGACATTACCGTGTCAAATTGATTTAGTAGCTTTAAAAAAAGCTGTGTCAAATTGATTTAGTAGCTTTAAAAAAAGCTCAAAGTGATGATAGTAATTTTATTGGAATAAGAGTTAAACATATATAAATTACTGTTATATACTGAACTTTAGTGGATATTTTGAACATGTATTTGCCTATTTTATGATTAAAGTACGTAGTAAATATATTGTTTATGTTTTATGTCATGAATATGTCTGAACTAAAAAAATACAGTATGTCATATGTTAATCATACATATGTATGTTAAACATAAAATCAATTCAATTTGATTAACGATGGAATTACGGGGAGTGAACTGAGCCGGCCATGTGAGCGTGTGAATACGAGTGAGTAATAAAGTTCGCCAAATGACGCACGAATCCGCACGATTATTCACACGCACTCAAGTTTCGGCGCGGCCGAATGTCCGGCCATTTTTTGGCCGAAACCGAAACTACGGCCGAAACTAGTTTTATTGACCGAAACTGGCCGAAACCGAAACCGAACCTTCGGTCGGTCACTAATCTATACTAATATTATAAAGTCGAAAATAACGCTTCACGAGTTAAGGACACTACTGCACTATACCAACAGACAACTCAAATGAATTGCGCTTCTTTTTCTGTTGATGAGATGGCACCCAGCCGGATGCCGGATCAGCTATTTCTGCCAATGACAAGTATTTAAAGTCTTCAATCTTGAGTCTTTGAGTCTTCAAATCTTCGTCGTGATGAAATGGATGATAAAAAAATGTATTTAAAATATCTGTTTAAAATAGCACAAATCGTAGAAATTTATGAAGAACAAAACTTTATTGAAAGTCTAACACACATCTAAAAGTATTTAGAATTAGATTAATTTGTTATCTACAAGTGGCACTTTGTTCGCGTGGGTTTTACAAGTGAAAAACATTTTGTACATTTTTTATCATTTTATAGCCATTATTATACCATCAACTAACAGATTGGTGTAACAATCCGGATTAAGAGGAGTCATATATTTACGACATGTATAAAATGGGAGAAGTGATCCGAGTTATCAATATTTAAACATGAATTGATTTTTGTTGTTTCCACGAAAACTTGCAGAGCTTATTGTTTCATTTTACAGTAACATTTTAGATAATCAATTAGCATAGTTTGTGTTTTAGAACTCTGAAAAATATACTTTTGATTTGATTAGGTACATACTAGCTGAGCCCCGGGCCCCGCGGTGTACCCGCGGTTGTTTAAGTAGGCACCTTACCATCCGGGACCACGGGTAACGCCATGGGAGGGCTCGAAAAAAGACTAAGTTACTTTTTATATCACCTATCTGACCGTGAAAGTTCAGTTCAAATCGGTACAGCTGTTCCAGAGATTAGCCGACACACTCTTTGTGTCTGTTAACATATTTTTTTTATGTACAGACCGTAGGTATATACTTTCATATACATTTAGTAAAAAGCTGTTAATTTGAAATTACAAATAAACACTTCAATTTTATTTATTTGTATAGATATAGACTAGTGCAATAAGGGTTTTCAAGTACCTACTCTGACTTTTTTATAACTTATTAGTGAATAAACGCATTATATTTAACTGGTGCAGGTATGGAGAACGCTTGGGTAGGAGCGAAAGGATCCTTGGGCAAGTGGACCTGGATAGACACCGGAGTAAACCTGTTTCAAACACCGGATTTGGGAGATGTATCACCCAGTGTATGGCCACCTATGAGGTGTGTATATTAAAAACTAGCTGACCCGGGAAACTTCGTACCGCCATGCCTAAGTTTCCGAAAAGCTCATGTTTCCACCGGTAGTGTACAGTCGCGGACAAAGACAATTTATAACCCTCCCCGATTTCATATAACTTTCTTCTATACAAACCTCGTTCTGACAGTTACAAACACATAAAAAAGAATCATGCAATTTGGTGCAGCCGTACTAAAGTTATGCGCGTACATACTTTCGACGATTCATTTTTAACCGACTTCAAAAAAAGGAGGAGGTTCTCAATTCGACTGTATTTTTAACCGACTTCCAAAAAGGAGCAGGTTCTATGTTCCACTGTATGTATTTTTTTTATGTATGTTCACCGATTACTCCGTCAATTGTGGACCGATTTTGAAAATTCTTTTTGTATTCGAAAGGGTATGCTCCCGAGGTGGTCCCATTGCCACCATATCCGGATCTGATAATGGGATCCCAGGGAAATCGAGGGAAACCCTCTTTTTTATAGGCACATACTGTGTTTTTCGTATATTTTCTGAAGTTACACCGGTATTTGCGTCGTGTAGTCATCATTTTATGATGATGAGCTGATGATGTTAGGTACAACTCCTTAACGGTTAGGAGTTGGAGGATAAGTCTTTAAATATCATATGTATATATGTTACATTTAGTCGTATTCTTTCAAATTATTTAGGTAAGCTGATGATGGAAGGTGGAAGGTACAACTCCTCAAAGGTAAAGAGTTAGAGGATAATTCTTTCAATTTCATACGTATCTAAAGACCTTTAGTCGTATACTTTCAGGTTATTTAGGTGAGCTGATGATAGAAGGTTAAACTCTTCAACAGTTAGGGATTAGGGGATGATTTTAATATTACAAGAACGTATAGACCTTAATTTATATTCTATCAGTTATTCATATGGATCGTTTTATTGAGAAGACACCAACTGAGAAAGGAATTTTGGAATTTCTACCCTTAGGGTTGAAATAGGGGTTGAAAGTTTGTACGAAAGTCCGTCTACTTTATCTTTGGGCTACTGATTAAAAATAAGTAGATACGTATTTAAGCACATCTGGATATTCTACCCCTCAAGGGGTGAAATAGGGGTTAAAAGTTTGTGTTGAAGTCCGCCATTTTTTAAGTTAGGATCTTGAAACTTTATCTTTGGGCTACTGATTAAAAATGAATAGAAATGTATTTAAGCGTTTCTGAATATTCCACCCCTAGGAGGGTAAAATAGGGATTGAAAGATTGTATAAAAGTTCGTATTTTTTTAAAAAACGTAAAACTTTATTTTTGGGCTACTGATAAAAATGAGTATTAACGAATTACGTAGCGTTTCTGGATATTCTATCCCTAAGGGGTGAAATAGGGGTTGACATTTAATACGTCTTTAAACCACTAAAGTTATTTGCATCAGCAGAAATTTTATGAAATAGTTCAACTTACTACTTACCTACGAGACTGTTTAAACAAAAAACTGAAAAATAAAGTCTTTTTATAAAAAAAAACCGACTTCCAAAAAATCATCCAACAAAAACTCTCTGCCAAAAAAAACTAAGAAGCGTAAAATAAACTGGCTTTTCATAAATTGCTATGTGCCAATTCTTGTCTTTACCTAATTCTTTATTCATTTAAATAGTAGTATTATAATGTGTGCTAGGTACCTAGAATCTGTTTGAAGTCGGTGCCATGCCAAAAAGAATACGAACGAACAATTACAAAAATCTAAGCGATAGACACTTGGCACCGACTTCAAACAGATTTTAGGTACCTAGCACCCATTATAATACTGCTATTTAAATGAATAAAGAATTAGGTATAGGCAATTTATGAAGAACCACTTTATTTTACGCTTTTAAGTGTTTTTTTGGCAGAGAGTTTTCGTTGGATGTTTTTTGGAAGTCGGTTTTTTTTTGGTAGAGAGTTTTCGTTGGATGTTTTTTTGGAAGTCGGTTTTTTATGTTCGTTACCTCATAACTTTCGACTGGGTGAACCGATTTTGATGATTCTTTTTTTATTTAAAAGCTGGTGCTTCCCGTGTGGTCTCATTTAAATTTGATTGAGATTGAAGTCGGTTTCTTTTTGTTAAAATTTGTGATTATCTAAAGCTTTTATTATATATATATATAAGAAGATAATTCGCGTGATACGTTCTTGCTCACGATGAACTCCAAAACTGTCCAACCAAATTTTCAAACCTTTTTTTGTGTTATGCTGGTTTGTCTATAATCACAAATTTCGACAAAAAGAAAAAAAAGTCCAGTGTCCAAAGTGGTCCAGTTCTGACATGTCATTCATGAGAAAACCATATAAGTCTTCAATTTGCATTAAGTATGTGCGCGACAAATTAACGAATAACTCAATATTCCCTATACTATTTTTTTATTTTTTTGTTAAAATTTGTTAGCCTGTATTGCCTCTCGCAACGAAATCACTTGAATGCTCTATTATATTCCCTTTTTACCTATTTTTTGCTCTTTCAATAATCATCAACTGTGGCCGGACCAATACGGCCTTCAAACCTTCAAGAAGAGAGCGGCCAGAGGCGTTGGATTAAGGGTTTGTGTCAAGTGTTCCTTCTCTTTGCAGTGCTGTTATCCTGGTAGTTTGCTCCCATAATAGTCTCTTATGACACCCACTGGGTGCATAGGGGTAGTGACTTTTTTTTTAAATGGCCCTGCCATAGTAACTCTACTCTACCTGATGGAAAACATGAGTTAAGACAATGCAACATGGAGATCAATACAAATCATCAACAATCCATAATGTCCTACTGCTGGGCTCGGGTCTCCTCTCAGGAGAGGGTTAAGGCCATTCGTTCCCACGCTGGCCGAGTGCGAGTTGGGGACTGGCAAGACAACGTTGTGGCTACGTAATCTTGCCATTGGATGTTTTCAAGCCGCCCAAGGCTTTCAACTAAACTGCACGACTGTTTCCTCAGATAACAACCGGGACCGACTACGTAAGATGATCGTACTACGGCGGCCTATTGCGATGCCTCTGCATCATTGGGCCTCTGGTCTCGCACTCACCAACGCATCACGACAGAGGGGATGCTGTCATTTGACACACCGAATGTTAATCCGTCACTGCAATATTTTGTATTTCTTGCAGGGATAGAAATAATATCAAACAGAGTGGATGTTTACAACTGGACAGACATGCTGCGCACTCTCCAGTTTTCATGGAAGCCAGATGCGACAGGAAAATGCAGTTCATATGCTATGAAGGTATGTAAATAAATAATTTATTTTTAAATGGTCTGAATTCAGGGATACAAAGCTTTTAACGCAATGGTTCCGTAGATAATCTAACTACATACATAATCTTGTTAAACACATAAGGCTGTAAACAGACTAAAGAAAAGTTATGGACTCTTGTCTAAGTCTTAACCGGGTGGGTGAGCACATTGCAAAGTTAAGCAATCCCGGCTTAGGGCAGTCTATAGATGGGTGACCATGACACATTGATTCCGAACTAAAAAAGCTATTCCCGCCTCTAAGGCCACCAATTATAAATCTTGTGAATCGGCGACAGTATTCATTCTGCACTGTCAGCTTTGATTTTAGTCTAGTAGATTAAACATCTATCACACTTAGAACCTTATTTTTTTTATAATTTATACTCTCGATTGTCGGCACTTGATGGAACTTGTTGCAATACATTCTAGAATCAAACTCACTTGTACTTATTCCACTATTTTAATTTATCTTTACACCTGACCGGTTTCGCCTTATGGCATGGTATCAAAACCGGTGAGATTACATACAATAGAAGCACCTTCATCATCATTTTGGGTCACTATCACTATATCGCACAGAAAATCAACGTAAAATGACAGCGTTTGTGCTGTCGTGTTTCGTTGGTGAGTGCGAGACCGGAGGCCCAATTAGTCTAGTCAACAAGTTCCATACTTGTTGACTAGACTAAAAGATGCACAAGCATCACTAGGCCGCCATGGTGTGGGTCGCCATACTGCATTGTTGTATTCGCAATGAGTATGGTGGCCACCACTCGTGGATTCTGCTTATGCTTTCCATCAGGCAGAGTAGAGTCATTTTGGCAGGCCAAAATTAAAAAAAAAAAAAAAAAAAAAACGTCCATTTTATTTATTTTTATTTAAAAAGACAACTCCTGCACTAGGAATAAATCCTATCTGATATGAGTGAAATATTCTTCAAAATCGGTCTTTTTTTCTTCATCATAACTTGTGGTTTTATTACCAGTTGTTTAATGGAATATTTAAGGCTATGGGACCTTTGCTCGACATGGTAGGTTGCATGGTAGGTTGCTAGGGGTAGCACTACTACTCCCTACTCATAAGCGCAAGCCTGGGGGTGACAGATGAGGCCATCTGTCACCCTGGCAGAAGCAGGCTCGGGTGGCGTTACTGTTACTACTACTACTGTACTGGAGCGCGCGCGCCCCGGGGGACAGTAACGGGAACTTCGGGGTTCCCACACAGGAGGGGGCCATCTACAGAAAGTAGGTGGCCCGAGGTACGCCGGGGTTCCAAGGTTTTTCTTTCTACCTGATTCCCCGGCTTCTAGTACCCGGGACGGAGTGCGGTTTCAGTCGGTTCGAGTCCGACATGCCGCCAGGAGGTGGTATCCGAGGGGATTTACACACGAGGAAAAAACGGGTTGCAGTCTACTCGCATTCCGAGTTATCACAGGTTTTCACTTTTTTCTTCATCATCTTCAGCGCGTAATCAATTGCTGGACATATACTTCTCCCAAGGCACACCACAGAGCCTGATCTGCCGCTTTTACATCTAGTCCCCGCCAGCTTTCTTAAACAAGTTGTACCGCTATTCGGCCAGAAGTTGCCACACTACGTTTGCCAAGACGCGGTCCCCACTCCTAAATCAGGCTTGCTCCAGCAGTTATCGGTTCTGCGACATTAAGAACATTGCCACTTCAAGCTAGTAACTTCCAGAGTTATTTTTGTCACCTTGGTTCTCTGACGGATCGCTTCGTATCGAATTTCGTCCTTCGGAGAGACTGAGATAAATCTTTCATTAGTACGCAGAGCGTAAGTTTATGGGTCTACAGCCAGTGTCCACCCTATTATTACCCTACGGCTACCTAAATGAAGGCATTTTGATGCTCTAAGCACCTATTATTAAAACACTACTCTGGTGATATTAAAAGAGATTTTGGAATCTAAATGCTTTGGAATATAATTTCGTAGGACGTATATTACATCATCATCACTGATCATATTATATCATGCATAATTAATCAGTACCTGGATGACCGAGCGTCGCTCGGTATTTTTTTTATATAAATGGGTTTTTTGGCAACATTGGGACTATCCAACCGCCACCTTTTTGTTATTTTTCTTCCAATAGTTTAGTGGCGCCCTCTCTTGGTACGCCCTGATACTGTTTATTCTGCACCTTATACCAGTATAGTTTAATGTAGTTCGCTCGAGTTGCGATAGATGGCGCTTGATGTACATTCATTTTCTTAATTTGATTGTTAAAAACACGAATAAAACGACATTTTCTAAAAATGAATCCTAGCTAGATCGATTTATCGCTCCCGAAAACCCCTGCATACAAAATTTCATGAAAATCGTTGGAGCCGTTTCCGAGATTCAGATTATAAATTTATATATATATATATATAAATATACAAGAATTGCTCGTTTAAAGGTATTAGATTAACTCTCCCTCTCGGGTTCCTTGATCATCAAACATTTTCTTTGCATTTCCATTAAAAGCCTTCATTTGTTTGGCTCTGTGTGTTGTTTAGAAAGTTTAACTTCCCTTCTCTTTTTTTATGGAATAGGCACTACAAACGAGCAGACGTATCGCCTGATGGTAAGCGATTACCGCCGCCCATGGACACGCGCAACACCAGGGGCGTCACAAATGCGTTGCCGGCCTTCGGGGGATGGGTAGGGGTTGGGGGGAGGGGTTGGAGTATTGGCCTCGGTATCCTCACTCACTCGGTGAAACACAGAGCAAGCGCTATTTTACACCGGTTTTCTGTTTTTTTTTCTTACATATTGGTGTGAAATGGTGTGCTACATATTCACCTTTCTTTTTTACCCGACTACGGCAAAGCCAAAGGAGGGTTATGATTTTGACAGGCTATGTATGTATGTATGTTCATTTGTTCCCTCATAGCTCCTTAACTACTTATTAGAACTGGACAAATAAGGTATCGTTAGAAGCGTCTTGATCGTCTGCTGGTTATAGGCTATATGACGTGTCACTGAACCTAATGTGGCGCCCTCTAGCCGACATAAAGTACTGCATTAAAAAAATATTTTGAGATAAATATGCCGTGTTTGGTATCATTGGAAAGGGCGTTACTTGTACATTTCAAATATATATATATATTATATATTAATAATGGCACCAAAACGTTTTAAATAAAAAAAAATAAAAAACTAAAAAGTAGAAACGCACCATAACACTTTAGCAACGTGTGACTAATACGGCTTTTGAAACTTGTTTCATACTTTTTCAGCGTCGTTTTTTGTCGTAGTTGGGTTTTAGTTTTTACTTTTTTTTTATTTACTGAATATGTCTAAGGATATTAAATCCATAGCCACGTACATATGGCTACATCTATGGGTGCTATCATCAATGTCAATTTTACAGTTTGCTTTTGATTTTTTGGCCTCAGAAACGGAAAGATTTATAAGTAATTTAAGGTGAAAATATTTGTGTCGTTTATTAATATGGTTATTTTTTTCTGTTTTAGGAGCATTATCAACAAAAACGCAGGCAGCGGCACCTAGTGATGATTACTACTACTACGTTTTGGTCAAAAAGCGCTTCTACTGGCAGCATGCATACGAAAATTGTCTCAAAATGAACGGTACCCTCGCCAATCTGGACAATAACGATATACTAATTCAGTTACTGCTACTCATGGGTGAAAATAAAGAAGAACGTACGTTTATAATGTTATTTCCTGTCATTTGTTTTCAAAACTATTTAAACAACTAACGCCATCTAGTAGTTAATGATAGGAAAGATAATTTTCTGCCATTGTAGGAACGAATAATATTTATAATTTTATATAATAGGTCTTTACCTATGGGCTATGAAATTGCCGTTTTTGTATGCAATAAGTGAAAGTACTTATTTTTTCAAACTTTTTTATTTCTGTTATTCGAAGTAATCACCCATGCAATCGACGCATCTTTGCCAACGCATTGGCAGTTTATTGATGCCCTTCTTGTAAAAATCAGCTGGACGGGAGGCAACAAACTCTTCAAAGGCATTTTGTACTGCCTCTCGGGAATTGAATTTTTTACCCACTAAAAAGTTGTCTAAATTTTAGAAAAAGTAATAGTCGGTAGGTACAAGGTCTGGTGAGTATGGCGGATGAGGGAGAGCTTCCAACCCCAGCTCTGGCAGCTGCTTCACGACAACGCGCGACCCTATACTGCGCAACATACAGTCTCCAAGCTGCAAGAGCTGGGGTTGGAAGCTCTCCCTCATCCGCCATACTCACCAGACCTTGTACCTACCGACTATTACTTTTTCCAAAATTTAGACAACGTTTTAGTGGGTAAAAAATTCAATTCCCGAGAGGCAGTACAAAATGCCTTTGAAGAGTTTGTTGCCTCCCGTCCAGCTGATTTTTACAAGAAGGGCATCAATAAACTGCCAATGCGTTGGCAAAGATGCGTCGATTGCATGGGTGATTACTTCGAATAACAGAAATAAAAAAGTTTGAAAAAATAAGTACTTTCACTTATTGCATACAAAACGGCAATTTCATAGGTAAAGACTATTATATACCTAGCTAAGTTGATTATTGAAAAAACAATACTCGGATACTATTTTTGGCAGTATATGTATGTTTGTATGTTACACTGTAGCGTCTTAATTACTAAACCGATTTTGATGAATGAGATGTCAATAGATTCATATTAACCGACCCGAGTGACATCGGCTATATGAATTTTATAAAAGAAAATGACTTTTTCTTCTTACAATAATTCATTTAAGTCATATACTTTAAAGAGAATGTTATTTCAGCCATTGAACACATTTGGATTTCTGGCCGCCTGAACATGACAAAAGACGTGTTCACAGACGCCATCAGCTACGCTTGGTACAACCCAAACAATGCTAAGAGAATACCTGATCCCAAAGCTTTTGGGGACTCTACCATTGGATTATACGTATGAAATTTTTTATCCAATTTATATATATTAATGCCATAGTTTGGAAAGAGCATTACTATTAAAATAATAATGGAAGATCACCACCGTGGTTGGATCACCTCCAACCAGGCGAGGTGATCCAACCACGGCCCAACAATTGGTGTTGAGAAGTTGTATATATGCTAATCGGCGCGAGAACTTATATATCGCGATGCAGGATTAGTCACTTCTTAGTTCAGTGTGTTGTCTCTTTTTTGTATAAAGGAGCATAGGAGGATCAAAATTAAATAATGTTACTTCTGTAAGTCGTTGGTACGTTACGATTACGACATTATCGGACTCAAATTACCAAAATTAAAATTTTGGTAATTTGAGTCCGAGTGTTCTTTGTGTCGGTTTCATTTATGTTTGTAAAGTCCCCCGCGAGTCCCACGACACAGGATATTATGTTCCTAATGGGAGATGTCATTTGAAAACAAAGAAAAGAAATAAAGATGACTGTAGCTCGTAGAAACAAAACTGTGTACCTCTAATTCTGGAGGGAGAGGGCAAGGCGTGAGTTACAGATGACGCACGGCAGTAGTGAATTAGTTGCCAATAAGTGACTTCTCTCTCCATCTTTGGGCGGGGGCACCCCAATACCAGCTCCTCCCTTTGGACCGCATTCAACGGAGAGCGACTCGAGTCGTCGATTGCCAAGAACTTTCAATTCGGCTAGACTCTTTGGCGCTGCGTAGAGATGTAGCTTCGCTGTGCATCTTCTACCGCATTTATCATGGGGAGTGCTCCGAGGAATTGTTCGGACTGATTCCTGCCGCCTCTTTCCGCTATCGTCCTACGCGACAGAAGTTTCATCCCCATCATCTAGATGGTTGGCAGTCCTCAACTGTGCGCTTTTCCAGGAACTTTCTGCCTCGCACAACAAAACTGTGGAATGAACTGTCGCCTGCGGTATTCCCGGACCAATACGACCTTCAAACCTTCAAGAAAAGAGCGTACTCCTTATTAAAAGGCCGGCAACGCACTTGTGATGCCTCTGGTGTTGCGGGTGTCCATGAGCGGCGGTAATCGCTTACCATCAGGCGATACGTCTGCTCGTTTGCCCCCTATATCATAAAAAAAAAAAAATTAAAGCGTTTCTTTCACCAGATGCCGCCCTGGTTAGACGAAGAATTCAACATGGATAATTCCTGTTTGAACTTGGACAGACAGGATCACTTGATTGGACTCGTCTACGGCTTGCCGTGTGATACGGCTCAGTATTCAGTGTGTATGATAGGTATGTTAATTCTCAAGACTTATAACTAATGATAATGGCATTATAGAAATATATTAAGGCCGGAGGCCAATGATGCGGAAGCATCTCAATAGGCCGATATAGTGTGGGTCACCATGCTGCATTGTTGCATTGCCTGCAATCGCAATGAGTATGGTGACCACCACTCTTGAATTCTGCTCATGCTTTTCATCAGGCAGAGTAGAGTCACTTTATCAGGCTCTTAAATAAATCTATGCTAATATTATAAAATATATTATATAGTATAGACTAAATTACATACTTCATTTGCAGACAAGTCATTGAAGCCCCCCAGTGTAACAGTCATGACGGGCAAAACCATTGTGGAGACAACTTCTGACACCGGTTATGATTCAGCATAGAGAAATTGACTAAATGAAATGAAATTATGAAAATCTTCTTTTCATGAACAAATATAAATTTTATGTACCTACAGTTTAATGTAATAGGTACCTATTTATTGCTAATAAAAGTAAAACATTAAAAAATAAACGTAAAATGTGTTTTTTTTTCGTTATTTCTTCTTTCTAAGTAAATGTACATACTTTAGTGCAATTACCAACGATAAATTAAATATCTAACAAAGAAAAAAAAAGAATGAATATTTAACCACAAAGTAAAGAATTTTAACTTATTCTTAAGTAAACTGCCTCGTTGGTCTCGCGGTTGGCGTGTGCGACTGGTGATCGTGAGGTCTCGGGTTCGATTCTCGGGTCGGACCAAATGTTTGTATGATCTACAAATATTTGTTTCGGAGTTTTGATGTTTTCTATGTATGATATGTATGTATTTACAAAAAAACGTATATATGTATTTGTATCAGTTGTCTAGTACCCATAACACAAGCTCTGCTTAGCTTGGGACTAGATGGCGTTGTAAAAAAAAAAAACACGGAGTATGGAAGTTTAGCGTTGCTTTAAAAAGAAAACACGTTAAGCTCTTTCCCAGTTTTCATGAACATCTATGGCATTTGTTATTAGGAATTCAGTGCCCTCAAATATACTGAAAACTAGTTCAACCGAATTAAGTTTGCCCTTAGGGTTTGTGGAGGTCCGATGCCAGTCACTAATATTCAGGTAAAACGGGTTGAACTAGTAGCCAAATAATCTTGGGAATGAAGATGAGAAGGGTTTAATTTTTTCTCATGAGACATGGGTTTTTATTTTTTCTCATCCGGGAGTTCCACGTGTCATTAAAAAAAATACAAAAATAGACTAAAAATAAAACTTAACTTTAATAATCTATTTAGTTAACAAAATCACTTGGAACTATTCAATGTTTCCACCCATTGTTTATTTACTTCCCCTAAATTTTTAAAATTAGTATTCATTTCAATTATATTCTTTTTAAATGCTCTCAAAAGATGTAAATATGAATTGAGACTTCTATTCACTGCCTTGACTGAGTCTATTTCTAACGCCATTCCTTCCGCCTGTGTCTGGAAAAAAAAAACATTATTGTCTCTTATAAATTAAACCTACAAACCTGTACCAACGAAAACCTTCTTTTTACAGAGAGGCCTGTCCATTAGAATACAGAATATCATCAATTTATTATCAATAATCATCATCATCCTCAATTTACCATCAGACTGCCTCGGTGGTGCAGTGGTAGCGTATGCGACTGCTGTGCTTGAGGTCTAGGTTTTGATTCCCAGGTTGGACGTTCAGGTGTTTTCTATTTCTATGTAAGAAATGTATGTATTTACAAAAGAAAAGGTATAGGTAGGTATATGTATTTATATCAGTTGTCTAGTAGTACCCATAACACAAGCTTTGCTTAGCTTCGGATTAGATGGCGTTTAGATGTCCGAAATATTTATTATTTATGCATTATCTGTTGATAATGATGATAAATTGATGATATTCTCCTAAATGATTTCAACCACGGCGGTCAGTCTAAATGGAGACCAGCCTACTACACAGGAGATATTATAATACTCTAGCTGAGTCCCGCGGTGTTACCCGCCGGTATTGTCGTATCGCGGCTAAGGCCGCGGGGCGAAGCTAGTCTAAAAAAAAGTAGTCTAAGTTATTCTTTATATCATCAGCTACCTATCAGTGAAAGTCCCGTCAAAATCGGTCAAGCCGGTCCAGCGATTAGCCGGAACAGACGGACAAAAATTGAAAAAAATACATATTTGGTAATGTACTGTCTATACATACATATGCATTTAGAAAAAGTGGTTATTTTAATATAACAAACAGACACTCTAATTTTATTTATTTGTATAGATAGACAAGTGTGCGCGAAAACACAGGTGCACTCTCTGTTCCCTCACTCACATAATCCGGTGGGACAGTTATACGGCATAACAAACTATAAAAGAAGATTTTAAATTAACATCAGTTTTGATGAAATATCAGTATTATCAACAGCTTTTAATAGTCCACTGCTAGGCATGATAATACATTCTAATAAGGGGAGAAATAAAAAGACTAGACTGCAACCTGATTAGACTGAAAAGTGATGATCTCAGGAAGGTCATAGGTATCCTGACTGGGTATTGTCCCCTAAACAAGCACCTATTCACTATAGGTGCAACAGACAGCCCTCTGTGCAGGGAGGCAGAAACCTCTCTCTGAACGCTTCAGGTACTCTGATCGACTTTGGGCTTCATAAACACTTTTAAATTGTATTATGCACTAAAATAGTACCTATATATTGTTTTCACATTAATAACAACTTTTGGCTGCAAAAAGCCACAGCCACTACTGATCGGCTGGCAACAGGCAACTTTTTTAATTTAAACATAAAAATAATTTACCTCATGTTTGGATGATGTTACAGAAGCACTAGACATTCTATTTAGTATGATTTTTTAATTGTATATTTTAAAAGGATGTTTATTTATGTTTATCTGCTGTAAAATTAAAAAGTACCTAGTTTATTTACAAACAAATACGAATGGATCAACTAATCAACTTTTTAAAAAGGCGGTTGATATAATGTTGCCATGTTATGTTTTCAAATTTGCTGCAAAAATTCAATGATCATAAACCACTTAAACATTTATGTTGCCTAAACTTTAGTAGGTATAGTTTATTAGTTTAGATAGTGTCAGTGCACCCGCACGCAATTGTGGTTATTGTTGTAAAATACGCATATATTATTTCATACAACGGCGTAAACTGACAAGTCACACTTGCATGTGGCGGGCCCTTTTATTTTGTGGCGGCTTGCACACGTGGTCAAGTTGGTGACGTGGAACGGCGGCGAGATCAAGGTGACCGTATTCAAGCGAATGGACTATATAAATGGATAATATATATCCTCATTAAAACTTTTCATTTGCTCTAACTTATCCAATACCTTGATGTACTCCTACCTTATTTTAGTCACAACGGCGCCAGTCTTAATGGCGACCAGCCAACAACGAAAGAGGTATTAGAGTGCACAAGTGTGTGCGCAAACACACACAATTTGATGGGGCGACTATCCAACACAAGTTGACACAACAGAGGAGAGATCAAGCGTAGGACCGACGGCTTTACGTACTCTCCGAAGCACGAGAGATATAGCCCCAACTTCCTAACTACGTGTGCTATTAATAATAGCAATTATTTAATCAGAAAACCTTTAATAACATCCATGGCCCGACCTGGGAATCAAAGTTGAAACCAGTTCATCTTCTCACGCTAACCGCTCGATCACCTATCAAAATAGCAGAAATATATGCTTCGTAAAGGATTTATGTATGAAATAACTTGGTTTCATCGTTGGCTAGTAACAGACCTATCTCATTAACCGACTTCAAAAAAGGAGGAGGTTCTCAATTCGACTGTATAATATATTCAATTAATACGTAATAATTGTCATTATTAATTTAGTTAATATCGGTACGTAATAATATTGCGATTGGCATGAAGTTTTCACTTCTGGCGTGGGCACACTCAATTTTTTTTATGTTTGTTACCTTTACCTCAGAACTTTCGACTAGGTTATCCGATTTTGATAATTATTTTTTATTTGAAAGCTGGTGCTTCCCGTGTGGTCCTATTTCAATTTTGTCCAGTTCTTGAAGTCGGATTTTTTTTGTTATTATTTTTGATATTTTTGATTTCAATTTTCGAGACAAGTGATTGGATATCTTACGAACAACACCATTGCAGGATCTCCTATTGTGTTGTGTAAAGCAGTTCTTTTTTTTTACCTAGTGACTGAGGTTACTGGAACAATTTTTTATATTATTTTGACTCTTTGCAGTAGTGGCTTTCGCACCATGTACACACAAATTCAGATTACAAAACTTGTAATAAATGATGGTCAAAAACGAATGTGCTCTTGCCTTCAAGGTTTTTGCATTCATTTCAGGCCTGCAACTAAGCGTAAAATAGCAACATTAATTGCGTTTCATTTCACGTTTTACTACGAACTGCAGTTGAGGGCGAATCACGAATTAAAATTTAATGATGTGTAAAAAATATTAAAATTCGTTTCATTTTATAATTTTACGAAATATATGCAATTTGTCTTACACTGAATACAACTGGATTTTTAAGAGCATGAAATAATGACCACAACTTTGTATTTTGCAACATAAATTACACCATTATCGACTTTTAGAAAGCACTTTCAAAACGCATGCGCAACGCCCCAGCGCCATCTGGAGAAAAAAGAAAAGATATAATAAGAAACGCCGCCATTTTGACATTTGTTTGGCTTTTGTGTTCCACAATTTGAGTTATCATGTAATTACACATTACGAGATAGTTAACTTTGTGTGTACGTTATTGGCCTATTTCAGCAATGTACAGGTTCAATAGATTTTAGCGTATCAGTGAGAATCGCTCTTGTTAAACAGTGGAAAAATCAATAATGTATCAGTGCCGCTTTTTTTACTTTCGCGTTGTTAATTTCCTAGTTTTCTTACCCATCTTACATTAGAACATATTTTCCCTGCAGCGGAAATAAAATAAACAGTGGTTTAATGTGTTTGAATCAGGAACTATACGTGTTATGTGGTAAAAACGGTACTGGGAAAAAGGCGCGAAGCGACTCGCGCCGATATATTACAACTGAAATAGAAAATATTGGTTATTGCAACAAAGGACATTAAAACTTATTATGTGTATTCATATAAACAGCTGCTGTAATTAAATTTCAATACATGTATTACGTTCATCAAATGGGATAACAATAACTTTCTAAAATTGAGTTCATGTAAGTAACATTTCTCATTACTTTATGTATAAAAGCATTATAAAAATAATATAATTTTTAAGTAAAGTTTTACAAATATTACTTTAGAAAATTCGTGTTTATGTCAAACAATCAAACAAAACAATTAATTTGCCACAGTTATTTTGACAGAAAAATGTAAACATAATAAAAGTTGTCAGGTTCTTAACTGTATTTCGAAGAACTTACAAAAACTTCTAAACTCATTAATTAAAAATGGTATAAAACTATATGCTGTTGTTTATGCAGCTTCGATTTTGAAATAAGTGGATTGTTCCCTAGTACATTTTATTTTAGTTTTTTTTAATAAAAACTTGCATTTCACTAAGCAAGGTTGAATGAATACCTACCATTTTGAATCTTATTAGAATCTAGATTTTGCCCCTGGCCATGACAGCTTGTATGTCTAATATTGCAGTAATTATTTTTCAGGTTAATGCATAGCTTATGCTAGATAATCTAGCTTACTATTGGTAAAAGAACTATACAAAGTGAACTGAAATAATCATTAGTATCAGTTCTTAATTATAAAAAATATCTGTATGTAGTATGTATACTAGGTATTTATTTGAATAATGACTTGAAATGTCTTACATATGGCCATACTTAAAAATACAACACCAACACATAACAATAGATTGTAGCGATGAATCTGTGCAGACTGCTTTGCACAGTTTAATGAAACACTAGCTGTGCCCGCAACTTCATATACATGTCATTTGGATTTTCAAGTTTTTTTTTATTTATCACCGTGAAAACCTTTACTGGACTATTACAAACATTCTTGAGTTCTAGCGAGACAAACGAACAGCAATTGAATTTTATATATATAAAATGTGTATGAGAAATTGTCGCAGATTATCTTTCATCAGTGGCAGGTTGCAATTTATATCAGACTATCTGAGCCCTACAGTGTTAACTGCGGTTGTTATTGTGCACAACAACTCTATTTAATTTTATCTTTAGAGAAATGGACACAGATTTGGTTCTCTTTGCATTTCCTATATAATTGACTAGCTGACCCGTCTGCATTTCCAATTCCCTGTAGAGTGAACTGAAATGTATATTATTACTAGTATTTATTAATCAATTTATTTCAAAGTTAATTAAAACGGTAATCCAATTACATTAATTAACATAGAAACATTGGAATTACAAAACAATAAACATAAAATCAAAATTCTTAACAAGAAAGTTAAAAGAAAATATTAATAAAAGGAACACAACAAAATTAATTATAATTATGTAACTTTTAACATAATATTGTACAAAATTCTAAATATCATCAACTACAGTTTCCTTCTCTTTTCAGGTTCTGTTATCCTCTAATATTGCGATGCGGTTAAGAAGTAGGAAGAGGGAGCGGCCGCTCTCAAGTAAGAGAACGTCAAAAGTCACCAAAGTAAAGCCCATTCAATCCATTAAGCCTCTGTCCAAACCGGACGCCTGGAAGCCTCTCCTGAAAAGAGAGAAAAATAATGGTGTGGCTGACACATCTTTCTGCATCACACGATCACAGAAACTAAAAACTCGTCCCGTTAGAACCAAATTAAGTATGGAGAAACCGTTGGATACCTCACATAAAAAGTCTAAACACAAAGATGAAAGTCGCACAAAGAAACCGATCTTCCAAACGGTGGTAAGAAGTACCACTAAAGACACAGTGTCATCTTCAACGGCAGTTAAAAAACCTCAGAATGAAAAGATCTCAACTACGTCCAAAACAAAAGAGGTCCGTACAACAAAATCTGTGCAGTTACGTCACAGTTCTTTGAACAGAGAGCTGAAGAAAACTGAGGTTATCTCATCAGCTATGAGCTCACCTCGCAAGACACGGCGTATGGACAAAACTGATAAGTCAGCATCCTTGAACAGTTCGCCAATACGGAAAGTACGACAAATGGGTATCATCACCCCGAAAATAACGAAGTCCTCAGTCAGTTCTACGAATGAGAGCCCAAAAAAGAGAACAAAGAAAGCACCCATTGTGCCTGAATCTAATTGTTACACAGAAGATAATGATGTCACCATGTATGAAGCTCACACGACAACACTATTAGACTTCACAACACAGAAGTCAGAAGAATCAGATTCTGACGGTCAGGTTGAATCGTCAGAATTATGTCTGCCTAATGACTGCCTCAATGACTTTATGGCAATAGCAGAATGTGCACAGCTGATCAATGAAGAAATGCCAGCAACTGATGAGGATATTAACTTCTTGGCTGATAAAGCAGCTAGAGTGATGACTACAGAAAAAGCTGATGATAAGAAGTCCAGGAATAACTCTGTGGACAAGAGATTGACAAAGAGAAGGAAATCCAGCAATGATCTGGAGATGTACCAACCAAGTTCGACGACCGATGACTTGGACAATTGTGCTGACTTTTTGACTAATGGGGAAAAATATGTACAGGTATGTACAATATATTGCAGGAATGTGTTTTAAAAACAGATTTTTAGCTCGATTAGAGTATTATTCGTTTTTTTTTAAAGAATACTAGCTTTCGTCTTTTGTATATTGCTTACGTATTTCTTCAAGAATTAAAGTATTGCTATGCTAAATTTCATTAAAATAGGTCCAGCAGTTTAGCTCTGAAAGCATAACAGACAGAGACTTACTTTTACAATAGTAGATATCACACTAGTAAAATAATAATATAATAATAATAATATTTATTGTTTTATTCTTGAACTTGGATTAATACACGTTTTCTTTTTCTGAAATAGAAATGGTTACATTCTCTAAGAGTGAAAACCCTTGTTAGGGGGTAAAAGAGGAGATATTGCACCTCCAGAAAACTACATATTAAGAACATTTTCCATCTCTCTCCTACAGCCCGACTTCGTAACTCTGCTAGAGCAAGACGGATACGTCCGCGACTCGGAGTGCGAGATATCTTCGACTTGCGACACTCAAGGCACTGCTATAGAGAGTCTCGAAGCGTTGTCAGCACGCAGTCCTAGCTCCGGCTTCTTGGCTGAGATCAGTCAGAGCTTAGCTGCTGAAGCTGCTGGATGGGTATGTGTATATTTTTCTGTTTAGAAACCATTAACTTTATCAAGAATCGAGTTTCCACTGATGTTCAGTGTAATTTGATACCACGCTATGCTCCCGGGAGTTAATGCCGACTAGACTAGTGAAATTACCTGTCTATAGATGGTCGAGCAATGAGCGTTGTCCATTTATTTCTTATTTACCTGATCTCCTAATACTGTTTCCTAATTTTCCTAATCAATATGAACTGCCTGACTATTAGACTTTGTTCAAATTACCCTATTTGTTACCAGAACGGAACAGAGATCGCTCAAGATGAATCATCGCTGGCATGTCATGAGGAGCAGTCACCAACAGACATAGAGGTAATTGATTATATTATCATTAAATATGGAAATTAAAAAAAAAGGAAAAAACACGTAAGGGTACTCTGAGTTAACGAGGTGATCTAGCCAGCCTACAGGTCGATGCGTACTTCAAATACAGTAATCGGAGCGAGAATTTTAATAGCGCGATGTAGGATTCGAATTTACTAGATAATTCAGAATATCTTCGTTAGATAGCATTAAAGTACATTTTTCTTTACATGCGGAAATCTGTACAAACTCTTTCATTTTGATACTCAAAATATATTTGAGCTGTGTAAAACTGTAATAAAACACGACAAAATCCTCATAACAATTTTATTTGTGTTCAATAACCCCTTTTATTTGTGTTCAATAACCCCTTTTATTTGTGTCCAATAACCCCCTTTGTAGGTGTTCAATAACCCCTCTTGTATGTGTTCAGTAACCCCTCTTGTATGTGTTCAGTAACCCTTTTTGTATGTGTTCAGTAACCCCTCTTTTAGGTGTACAATAACCCTTCTTGTATGTGTACAATAACCCTTCCTGTATGTTTTAATTAACGCCTTTTTCCTGTGTTTAGGAGGAAGCCGCCGACGTGATATCATCATGCAGTAACCGAGTTGACTGCGAGCAAATATCTTCATGGGTTGATGCTTTTGATCCTTACTTATTTATTAAACAGGTTAGTTGAATACATGATTTTTTATGTAAATACTAGCTAATGGTACATAGTAGCCTATGTACTTCTTCAAGAATCAAAGCATCTCCATACTAAACAGAATTGGTTCAACAGTAACCCGTGAAAACATTACAGACAGACAGCTAATTTCGAATTTTAAATATGTACTACTAGTTGTTGCCCGCGGCTCCGCCCGCGTGTATGTCGGTTATCGCGGCAAATAGTAGCCTATGTGTTATTCTGATGTATAAGTATAAGCTATATAGTAATATATCTGAACTATATACAGAACGGATTAGGATGAAACTTTATATAGTAATAAATTTTCATCCAAATCCTTTCAGTCCATCCACATAAAAATCCATAATATTAGTAGGATTAGGTTTACTAGCTACTAGTTATCGCGGTAAAGAGTACCCGTCGATGTCGAGTCGTTCACATAGAGTATGGTGACCACCACTCTTAGAATCTGCTCATGCTTTAGAGTTATTTAGGCATCTGAAACAAAAAAAAAAGGTCTTTTATGGTCCTCCGGTATCCTCACTCACTCGGTGAAACACAGCGCAAGCGCTATTTCACACCGGTTTTCTATGAGGCCGTGGTATCACTCCGGTCGAGCTGGCCCATTCATGCCGAAGCGTGGCTCTCCCACAGTAAGAAGTGTAAGAACACAGTTACATGTAAAATGGTTGTTTCCAGTTACCTCCTCTAGAGACGGTAGCGACGGGAGCGCTACGAGCTCGATATCCAGCACTGCCTTTGAAGACCAGAACCAGTCCAGATTTCAGTCTTGTAAGTACTATTTCTTGAGTTTTTCTGTTATGTAGAGAAGAAGCGAGTAACGATGCGGGGCGAAGCTAGTCTAAAAAAGCAGCCTAAGTTATTACCTATATCAGCAGCTATCCGCCACTATAAGACTCGTCAAAACTGTTACAGATTAGCCGTAACAAATACACTTAAAAAATAATAATAATGTATACTCATATACTTTCATTAAAAGTTGTTAATTTGAAGTGTTGTGGGTTTAAACCCCATATGACACAAGTTGACACAACATTTTATGTAATCCACAAATTGGTGTTCTGAGTTTGGGTGTTCTTTTATTACATCATCCATTCAGTCCCAAATAATCTTGGGGAAAAAAAAAGGCTAGGACGATGATCATCCATGCAGTCAAATTATTGTTTTTTAACCCGGCAAAAGATTGTTGTATACTAGTGATTGCCGGCGGCTCCGCCCGCGTGTATGTCGGTTAGCCTATGTGTTATTCTGATGTATAAGCTATATTACTGTAAAGTTTCATCCAAATCCGTTCTGTAGTTTTTGCGTGAAAGAGTAACAAACATCCATCCATCCATACTCCTGCGTGCTGCCTCGTTGGTCTCGCGGTTGGCGTGAGCGACTGCTGATCATGAGGTCTCGGGTTCGATTCCCGGGTCGGACCAAATGTTTGTATGATCTCAAATATTTGTTTCGAAGTTTGGGTGTTTTCTATGTATAATATGTATGTATTTACAAAAAAATGTATATATATGTATTTGTATCAGTTGTCTAGTTCCCATAACACAAGCTCTGACAAGATGTCCGAAAATATTTATTTATTATCCATCCATACTTACAAACTTTCGCGTTTATAATATTATTATAGATTATACCAGATATGAGCATTTGCTCATAACTAGGCACATGCCCTGCTAATATCACACTTTTTGCTTACACTTGAATCTGCGGTTTCTCTATTAGAATAATACTAAAGCTTCTATTAATAATAATTACAAATTTTAACAAAAAAAAAACCGACTTCAATATGGACCAAATTTAAATGGGACCATTCGGGAAGCACCAGCTTTCAAATAAAAAAAGAATCATCAAAATCGGTTCACCTAGTCCAAAGTTATGAGGTAACAAACATAAAAAAAAAATACAGTCGAATTGAGAACCTCCTCATTTTTAAAGTCGGTTGAAAATGATTCGACAAATGTGTCAAATGTGTTGCTTATTGTCAAACTTGACGAATACGTTTTTTTTATATTTTCGTTAAAACACAAGGAAGATTGTTATGGAGAGAAAAAACATAAAAGTTTGCGAGGAAAATAGTGTAAACGACACTTTTCTAATACAAAACATTGTGTAAAATATCTGTCGATTTTTTTTCTCTATAATATTGGGCAAACGAGCAGACGCATCTCCTGATGGTAAGCGATTACCGCCGCCCATGGACACCCGCAACACCAGAGGCGTCACAAGTGCGTTGCCGGCCTTTGGAGGATGGGTCGGAATATAAAATGTTAACAAAAGTAAGTCTGGAGCAACTGGAAGATATATAAATGGTTTTGTTATTTGCTTTAGGTTCTGGATCTAGATGAGACATTGGTCCACTGCTCTCTGCAGGAGTTGCCAGACGCGAGTTTTCATTTCCCAGTGCTCTTCCAAGATTGTCGGTACACTGTGAGTATTATCATATAGTACAAGCTCTGTTTACTTTGAAGCTAGATAGCGTTGTGCGTCAGTTTTTTTTTATGGAATACGCGGGCAAACGAGCAGACGTATCGCCTGAACCTGCCACCAGAAGCGTCACAAGTGCGTTGCCGGCCTTTTGGGGTATGGGCCTCCGGTATCCTCACTCACTCGGTAAAACACAGCGCAAGCGCTGTTTCACACCCCTTTTTTTTATGAGGCCGTGGTATCACTCCGGTCGCTCGAGCCGGCCCATTCATGCCGAAGCGTGGCTCTCCCACGGTAAAAGATGTCTTAAATATTTATTTATATACTAGCTGTGCCTGCTACTTCGTACACGTGACATTTGAATTTTCAAGTAATATTGAATTTTTCACCATTTAAACCTTTCTTCGACAAACATTTCAAAACCAAAATCAGCTAAATCGGTTCAGGCGTTCTCGAGTTTTAGTGAGAAAAACTGACAGCAATTCATTTTTATATATAATATTTATATCTGTGATAGGTGTTCGTCCGTACCCGGCCTCACTTCGCGGAGTTCCTGTCGCGCGTGTCTCGCTTGTACGAGGTGATACTGTTCACGGCCAGCAAGCGCGTGTATGCTGATCGCCTGCTTAACCTGCTCGACCCGGCGCGACGGTGGATTAAATACAGGTCGGTTTTAGTTCAATAAATATATTTTTTAACTAGCCAAGCCAACTAGCTAAGTTCTTACAACATCTGCTTTTATACTACACCTGATCGGAACAGTAGTCATTATTCCCTGAAAATGAAAAGAGAACGTTAGTCTTTTCCTTGACCTGAATAAGCGGGAGGAAAAAATGTATGAAAATCCATTTCTAACGTGTTTTAGCGGGAGAGAAAGTTGTATGAATTTTCATTTCTCATGTGTTATCTTATCTATGGCGCGCGCCTGCCCAAGGAGTTTTCATATAATTTAAATATGGAATCTCCGTGCCACTGACATCCTTTTGTGAAGAATAAAAAAAAAACAAAAGAAGCGCGAAATATCGGTCAAATTCTAAGCTAAATTGTGTCTTAAAGTATTTAAATCCAAACGTAAGACACCAGTCTTACGTTTGGATTTAAATACTTTCTACAATACAAGTCTTTAAATGTTCATTGCTACTTGACGACATTTTCAAATAAAAACAATACAGCGAAAATAAAAAGCGCGCGGAATAATTTTTAATTGTTCACAAATTAGCAATGCGCGCGCATCGGCGCTTTTTTTTAGGCAAAGGCACAAACAGTCAGTATTACTAATAAAGTATATTAATATTTTTGTGTTTTTTTCATAGATAAATGGTTGTAATTTATTGTCAAACTTAATTAAATTAAAGAATTAAATGTTTATTTATTATATTTATCTCTCAAAGTTAATTTTATTCATAAAATGTTGACGACTTTTCTGACATAAAAACTCTTTGCTAATATTTAAAAGAGTATTGTTCGAGCATCTTGATAAACCGTGAGTTTTACTTTATTAAAAAAAACGTGCGTTTTACATTACAATAACGCACAAGTACGTAATGAGATACATTACGATATTGAAATTGGTGAAATAAGAGACCCTTTACGAGCAAATATGTTATAAAGGTATTACATACCTCTGATTTTGCCTGACGTTTCGACCAGGTTGCACTGGCCCTGGTCACAGGCTGACTGTCGGAGTCAGCCTGTGACCACGGCCTACCTTTTAATAAGTGATCGCGTTAATTCCCGTAAAAAATATTATTATTATATCATGGAACGCGAAAGTTTAAAAGTTAGCTGAGACAAATCTATACTACTATATTAGATAAAGCTGAAGAGTTTGTTTGTTTGAACGCGCTAATCTCAGGAACCGTTTTTCCGATTTGAAAAATTCTTTCAGTGTTAGATAGTACATTATCGAGGAAGGCTATAGGTTATATATCATCACCATACGACCAATAGGAGCGGAGCACCACTGAAAAATGTTTCAAAAACGGGGGAAAATTATCACGCTACGAGCAATAGGAGACGCAAACGAGGTTGCGTGGGACAGCTAGTTATAAATATGGCGGTACGAAGTATAGTTTGTAATAGAAATTAAAAGCTGTAATAATTATATTTTCGATGTTTTGTAATATTCGTTTTAGTGAACTAATACTAAAATACCGATGCCTCCCATCGGTATTTATTTACGACTAGCTGACCCGGCGAACTTCGTACCGCCATATTTACATATCTGTCTCAGCTTCCCACAGGCAGTGTACCTACAGTCGTGGACAAAAAAAATACTTTTCCCGTTATCTTTTATTTTTTTTCTTTCTAGCAAAAAAAAATGAATGAAATCGGACTATGTGTTATTAAATTACAACTAAGTACATATTTTGACTTTCATCCCCTCTCTCCAGGAAACCGTGCTGAATTTCGGGATAAAAAGTATCTCATGTCCTACCTCGTAGTATGAACTCAAATCATGCCAAGCTTCATTTGAATCCCTTCAGTAGTTTCGGCGTGATGCGCGGCCAAGATACAGACAGACAGACAGACAAAAATGAAAAAAAATACAGTTTTGGCTTCAGTATCGATTATAGAGAGTCCTCCAAAAACTTTTTTTAAATATCTTTAATGTACAGAATTGGACCTGTTACATTTTTATTATAAGTAATAGATACAGTCATTTACTCTAATGTAATGTATGTTTTATATGTATTCATGCAATATTTGGTATACAGGTTGTTCCGTGAACACTGTCTGCTGGTAAACGGGAACTACGTGAAGGACCTCTCCATTTTGGGAAGAGATTTGAGGAAGACTGTCATAGTGGACAACAGCCCACAGGTTTGTTCAACTATCACTACATATTATAAAACAAAGTCGTCCGCCGCATCTGTCTGTCTGTTCGCGATAAACTCAAAAGATACTGCACGGATTTTTATGCGTTTTGTACCAATACATAGAGTGACTTTTGAGAAAGGTTTTCGTATATAATTTGTTAAATTTTTAAGTATGAAGTTCTCATAGGCGATAACGGCCACGGCGGCCAGTCTCAACGGAGACCAGCCAACTACGAAGGAGATGTTATAGTGCACAAGTGTGTACGCAAACACAGGTGCACTCTCTGTTCCCTCTCTCTCATAACCCGATGGGACGGTTAACCGATCGGGGAGAGATCAGCGCAGGACCGACAGCTTTACGTGCTCTCCAAGGCACGGGGGTTCAGACTAACTTCCAAACTCCGAGCTGTTATAAGTATTTCTATACTCAGAAAAACCCAATAACACTTTTGGCCCGACCCGGGATTCGAACCCGGGACCTCTTGATCGGCAGTCGCATACGTCAACCGCTAGATCAACGAGGCAGTTAAAGTATATTGGCTAAAATAAAACAATATTTGTTGGAGACGTCGGAAAAAAAATAAGCTACACATCTTCTCAGAGTAACATTCTTACATGTTTTATTAAAAAAAAATGAATTTAATAAAGATGACAGATATTGACGCAGTCGGGTTTTTTTTAAGCTATTGCATAGCTTTTATCGCGGGCTTTGAGCGCGGCGACCGAATCAAGAAATTCCGTAACGAAAATAAAACCTGACACTAAAGCTCGCACGGATCGGACGATTTGTTCCAAAATCGGACGAATACGTAAGCAGCTGTTTGTGAGAAAGTATATAGGTATCTATCATATCTTAATAATTCCACACTCACCGCAAGTGCGCCCCGTAAGTTTACATGTTCAAAGAAAAAAAACTGCAAGGAAAAATTAATAATTATAATTGCATAAGTTGATAAAAAATGCTATGCAATAGCTTTATCGCGGCAGTCCCCGAGTGCCACACGTATTTTTATAAATTTACTTGTTTTATTGCAGGCCTTCGGTTACCAGTTAGAGAATGGGATTCCAATTGACAGTTGGTTCGTAGACCGCAGCGACAATGAACTTCTGAAGCTGCTACCCTTCTTGGAACATCTGTCCACTGTGAGTAGAATTTATATCACATATATGTCACGTGGGTGAGCCACGCTTCCGTATGAATGGGCCGGCTCGACCGGAGTGATACCACGGCCTCACAGAAAACCGGTGTGAAATAGCGCTTGCGCTGTGTTTCACCGAGTGAGTGAGGATACCGGGGGCCCATACCCCAACCCCTCCTCACATCCCTTTCCCCATCCCGCAAAGGTTGGCAACGCACTTGTGACGCCTCTAGTGTTGCGGGTGTCCATGGGCGGCGGTAATCGCTTACCATCAGGCGATACGTCTGCTCGTTTACCCGACTATTCCATAAAAAAAAAATCCTCAACCCATATGATCTCTCTTTTTTACAGAAAGATGACGTTCGGCCGTATATCCGAGATAAATACAAGCTCTTCAGCTACCTACCACCTGATTAAGGAAACAGTCTCCGTACATTCAAAATTATACACTTTGTAGGCAATTCGCAGAATGGCTGGACAGTTCGCATAATTACTTGGTAAGAGTGAGAAAGATATATAGGGATTCTTTTTCCAACTCTGATAAGAGAATATGTACTTATAAATTAATCTCAGTGGGTCTTTTAAAGTCATTTTATTATAAAACTAATGGTGGCAAAAGTATTTAATACGAAATAATTTTTTTAACAAAATAAACCGACTTCAAGAACTGGACCAAACTGAAATGGGGCCACACGGGAAGCAGCAGCTTTCAAATAAAAAAAGAATCATCTAAATCGGTTCACCCAGCCGAAAGTTCTGAGGTCACAAACATAAAAAAACAGTTGAATTGAGAACCTCCTCATTTCTTGAAGTCGGTTAAAAAGGAAAATCTTGACCTAGACAGTTAATGTCGTCACTAGCTTACTTATTTGCCACTTTAGTAGTATAAAAAATAAACATGGAAATATTTATTGTAATGCAGCATGTCCAATTTTGTCGAAATGTCCAAAATTCTCCGAATTGCTTATAAAAAGTTTGCTAGATTGCGGTACAGCAAATTTTGATCGTTTATCAAGAATTAGGGAAGGATATTCTAAAGGTAGATTTATTTATTAATTAAAAATTGGCAAACTATTAGATATTACGAATTAGTATAGTTTTTTTTTATTTAATCCAAATGTTCGTAAATATAAAGCTTTTACGGTAAGGTCTAGTTTAGACTCCGGCTCGAAGGACCATCGGTTATGATCTCAATATTTTTGAAACTTGTACTGTCAGCAAAAAAGTCAGACTTCTACTTAATTAAGTACGTTTAGAACCACTTTCGCCACTTACTGATAAAATCCTTGATAGTTTTTTTTTATTATTTGACAATTGATTTCGGTTTCACTAGACTTTCTTGGATAGACACAATATGTCAAATATACAAATATATCAGAAAATGTTATCTGTTAAATAGTGTTATATGGCAGATAACTATCTAAAACTTCATCAGGGACTGGTGAAATTGGTCCTAAATATTGTAATATTGATACATTCTTATTGGTCTTATATCAAAGCTCGAAAGACCAGACTCAAAACCTGTGATTTCAGATCCGACTTTTGTTGTTGATAGAACTTTTCTTATTTAAAAGTATTGGCTTAATATATACGAGCATTTGGTTCGTTAGTTAAGCATTTGTTGAAGAAAAAAAGCGTAAAAATTAAAAACAAATGCATTTGCTTTGGTTTCAAAAAATCTGTGATTTTGATTTTTTTTTATTTTCTTAATACAAAATTGTGTTCTAATAATTTTTAAGTCGTTTTTTTTATTGTGTAGACGTAACAGAAGAGAAGTTGAACTTAAATTATCATCCATGATCATCCAATTGTTGTTCTGAGTCTGGGTGTTCATTGTTTGTGTCCGTATCATGTATGTTTGTAAAGTCCCCCGCGACACAGGATGTATGTTCCTAATGCGAGAGTTGTCTTTTATAAAGAAAAATTAAGGTGAGTTCTATGGTAATAAGTCTTCAATACCTGAATGACCGAGATTTGCTCTTGATATCTTATATTATTATATAAATATCAATTGCTGTTCGTTTGTCTCGCTAAAACTCTAAAACGGCTGGGCCGATTTAGCAACCCGCACTTGGCCAGCGTGGGGACGTATGGCCTTAACCCTCTCCTGAGAGAGACCCGAGCCCAGCAGTGGGACGTATGGGTTGTTGATGAAGAAGTGCTCGTTTAAAATTATTACATTTACCATACAATTATTAGCCCAGTGATTTCTTTGATAAATCATATTTCATAACCTCCCCTTCTCTCGTCTTTACATCTGCACAGTATGTATAAAAAATATTGAAAATCATGTACATAAGCCATGTTTGTAATATACTAGTGGTTGCCCGCGGCTCCGCCCGCGTATACGCCAGTTATCGCGGTAAATAATAGCCTATGTGCTATTCTTATGTATGAGCTATATTACTGTAAAGTTTCATCCAAATACGTTCAGTAGTTTTTGCGTGAAAGAGTAACAAACATCCATCCATCCATACTTACAAACTTTCGCGTTTATAATATTAGTATAGATATACCGATATTCTCACGCCTATTTGTATCCTAAAAGGCGTAAGCATAGTTACTATACGAAATTCCTGTAATTATAAACATGTTAATGTACATGGTAATTAATATATATTATACATTCTCATATTTTAGTTGGTTTTAGTCAGTTTGACTATCCATAAGCGGTGGTAACCGCTTACCTTCACGTGTCTTTTCATTATATATAGAAAATTTTGTGTGTTTTAAAGAACTATTGTAGCCAATCTGACTAAAGTCTAGTAAAAATATATATAATATTAAAATGAAATATATAAAATAATTGTTTTATATACAGGGTGTCCCAAAATTCAACGATAAGCGGGCGCCTAAAGGTAGACCTGCTCATGAGTACATAAGGAAAAATAATAAAAAAATATACCTAGTTTTGTTTTTAGTTACAAGAAAAATTTAGAATTTCTTTGAAAATTTATACCTTTCATGATATTGCTACTATTCACCACAACTCTTAAAAACACCAAATTGCCCGCAGTTTTTACACAAAAAACGTTCAAAATATTTTTTTTCCCTACAATTTTGAAATATTTTTACTCTTAGTGTACTTTGACTCATGGTCTTGTAAAAAAAAAGTATGGACACCACTACGTAATAAATAAATAAAAAAAAAATGAAGCGTGTAAATTTTCAAAGAAATTCTAAATTTTTCTTGTAACTAAAAAAAAACTAGGTATTTTTTTTATTTATTTTTTCCTTATGTACTCATGAGCAGGTCTACCTTTTGGCGCCCGCTTATCGTTGAATTTTGGGACACATGGTATATTTATGTATAATATTTAAGAGTACTCTATAGAGGTGCTAACATTTCAATATTTTTTTTTTACATTTTTTATACGTAATTGTTTCGTATGATTTTATTTTACTTTAATCCATTGGGTTGTGGATGTTTGAAGTTATTTTTTGACTATTCAAGAAATCAATATTCAATAAATGCATTTATAAGAGCTGCTGGATATACGCTCTTAGCTGTATGCATTATTAAGAGCGTATATCCAGACAGTCGATAACCATCATGCATAGATAAAGGTCTGATAAATATGTAGTCCTGTTTCAGTACTAAAATGTACATAATAACGGTTTAAATTATACTGGTCAGTTCGACCGGGGCGTTTTTACCCTTTCATAGAATACCAATCTAAAGTGACAGCATTCGTGTTGTCGTGTTTCGTTGGTGAGTGCGAGACTAGTTCGCCATGGTGTGGGTCACCATGCTGCATTGTTGCATTGTCTGCACGAGCAATGAGTATGGTGACCACCACTCTTGGATTCTGCTTATGCTTTCCATCAGACAGAGTAGAGTCATTTTGGCTGGCTCATAAATATAAAAATACTTTTGAACATCCACAACCCGAGTTAAATAATATATATGTTAGATATTATTATGTTCTTTAGAAGTTATTTTTACGTCCAGTTTATTTTGAAATATTTTACTTGTATTTTAGTTTTTTTTAATAATCATGATAGAATACGTATAGGTTGTTAAAATTATGTCATCATATTCCAGTGTTAGATATAAAATAAATGGCCGCTGTAAATAAAATTAATTATGATAACTGCTAAAATTGTAACTTTAAACTCTAAGCAACTCTAAAAAGGGTGATTATTATCAAAAGCGCTAACAAAGACTTACAGCGCCATCTACCGAAGACACACTGAACTACGAAGTAATTAATAATCCTGTATCGCGATATAGAAATTCTCCCGATGATTAGCGTGTATACTACCCGCTAAGCATGATCACCTCGCCTGGTCGGATGATCCTCTCTTTCTTGTAGTTACAAACACACAGACAAAATTTCCGCGTAAAAGTCCCGCCGTACAACAAACTTAATGTGTCAAAGTCGCGAAAGTCTAAAAACGGACTTTCATTCCTTTATTGTTCCCAAGATTATTTGGGGTTGGCTACTAGTTTAACCGGTTTTACCTGAATATTAGGTTTTCCATGAAACGACATAGTCTAAATTACGTTATGTGTCAAAAACATGTACTTCACAGATTGCTAATTTTTTTAGACGTTTTTGACTTTTCAGTCAACATTAATTAATTTATTACTGCTTTATTTTATCCAAAAAATATGTATTTTATTTTTGACTAAATTGAATATCTACAATGAAAATCAAGCGATTTTTTTACTTTATAAAATTAAAAACAAACCCAGCAGTTATCATATTGATATTATTAAATTATCACAATAATCTGATTCATATCAAAGGTAGTGATGTTCCGGATATCCGAATCCTCGGATATTTATCTGCATTAGTATTTTTTTTTATCTTACACCCCTTATTTGCTATATCTATTCGAATTCGAAGATTTTGCGTATCAAGTGTGTATTAAATGTGTTAAAGTAGAAATTAATTCCGTATCCGAATCTGCGGATATACATTTTAAAGAATCCGGGACATCACTAATTAAAAGTTATTAATAAATATAAATATATTTCAATAGAGGAAAATTATGTTTGTCTCGAGTTTCTCGAATTATGTTTGTAAAACAAAGTGCACAATTATTTACAGATTATATTTAAAACATATAACATAGTTATTAATATTATTAGAAATTTTCTTTATTCACAATGTTGTAAAATTAATTGTCTTGAACATTCTCGGTATAGTCAAAAAATAAATAAAAGTGCTTTTTTTTTTCAAAACAATGCAATGTCAAGCCAACAACAGGTTTAAAACCCTATTTGCGTTTTCAAATTAATATCACTGTCAAATAAGGATTATAATATATGCCTGTTCCTATTTTAAACTACTACACTTTTTAGTTATCAGGTAGTTACAATATAGATCACCACATATCAACACTGCAAGACATACCTCTCTTTATAGGCCTACCACTGTAAGACTGTCGTGATACAGTTGGTTGGCGCGAGATACAGTTTTACCAACCACACGTACGGTGTTCCGTGACAACCGTACAAGACGGCCTGCGCAGGCAAAACTGTGGTGATACTTGCGCGTGTGGCAGGCCCATTACAAAGGACGGTTGGCACTACTACACTACGCTGACCAGTCGGGTTGGTATAGGGTTTTTTTTATGTTCAAGCTACCAAAATGACTCTACTCTGCCTGATGGAAAGCATCAGTAGAATCCAAAAGTGGTGGTCACTATCCTCAATGTGAACGTGGACAGAGCAGCATAGTGACCCACACTATGGCGGCCTAGTGAGATGCTTTTTCACGCCCCGCTTAAAGGACCCGAGATCATAATGGGAAGAGAACACGTGTGGTGGTAGTAAGTTCCATGTTTTGATCGCTCGACACAAAAAGGAAGAACCGAAACGTGTCAAGTGTTCCTTCTCTTTGCAGTGCTGCTGTCCTGGTAGTTTGTTGTCTCAACGGCTCTTACGACACTCATGGGGTGAATAGGGATCGTGGCAATGCGACGTTATAATTGTTTATTTATATATGTCACACAATGATGGGATGTTTAATTGAATGTAATCTCAATGTGATATTTCACGCAGATAATTGGAAAGTAAGGGATGTAACTTCGTCTTTTTAGAGTTTTCATCTTCACCAGGTAGTTGTAATATTTGTGTTAAAAATTACACAATTCTTTGAATTTTTCTCATTTTCTCTACTATATTCATGTATTATATATACATATTGCGTAGTTTGTAAGATTCAAGCGTAGCGTAGAACAAAAGGGACTTCACTTTTTTTGACGTTAGAACGAGAAACTTTTTTGACTTGTCAGTCAAAAACTGAATTCTGCATAATTTGTTGAAATAAGTCACATAAATATTTTACTATACCGGGAATGTTCAAAGAAAAAAATATATTTAATTTAATTATTTTTATGTCAAAGTCTGAAAAAATTGATCTGAAAATGCTATAGACATACTAAATTCTCTAAGATTTTCCACTACTGTTTAAACTAGAATGAACCTTATTGGTGTACAATAAGGTTTATTTTTCAATTAATTCTATTCAAATTTTATGTGTATAAGTTTTACACACTAGACTAGGTTACGAGTCTGTGTTAATAAAGAAATAAAAAATTCCGTAATTTTTTTGGGATTTATGTTGCCTGGATCAGTTTCGATCAAATCTCAAGCCAACACACTCTCCATAGTGAATAAATATGTGTAATGTACAGTAAAATAAATAAAAATTATAGTTATTGGGTCTATTAAATTGTTATTTCTTTGTTAAACATTCAAATGTACCCCGATTTTTTTTGTATCTACATACTTTGTACGTCTTCGTAGTTCATATACGTATTCAAATGTAAAGTTTTCAAAATATCGGAATTCCGAATTTGGAAATGTTGTTGCGGATGTTGGAAATTCCGATTCCGGATTTCGTAATTTTCGATACCGTATTTCGAAATTCCGATTTTGGATCATATGGCAATTTTATTCTTTCAGCGCTTTATTTTTCTATATTTTTTTTAATGATTACGTTTTGTATTAAGGCGCGTCTCCACCGAAATTTGACAACACAAAAAAAGGTTGACTACACAAAAGTTGCCAACTTTTGTTCGGTGGAGACTTGGCTTTACAGAAACTTTTGTCACCAACACGTGTTGACAACACAAACATTTTTGTTTGGTGGAGACCCGGCTTTACAGAGTGTACAATTTGTTATATTATTCTATTTTAAGTAAAATTCGGAAGCTTCCCAGTGTATTTTGGTCTCAGAATTGAAGCCCGCCTATTTATGATTCTAGATTATAACCTATTTGTTCGGTGGAGACTCGGCTTAACGCGTAGGCTCATTTGCTATACTTTGACAGAACGCCTGCGAATGGCGACTCCCTACCGTGTTCTATGCCCAGTGCAATTTGGACGAATATGTTTATTGTTTGTTATTATGCGATGAGTATATCTTAAATCGATGGTTTTTTCATTATGTATCACATCAAGAACCTTTAACAATCCACTGCTACTTAGGCCTCTCGTTAGAAAGCAGGTGTTGGTCTACTACAGCACGCTGACCAGTCGGGTTGGTATAGGGTTTGTGTCAAGTGTTCCTTCTCTTTGCAGTTCTATGGTCCTGTCCTGCGTAATTTGCTCCCTTAAACCGCGTATCCACCGAAATTGTTGGTATTTTCAGTGTTTCCAACTGTTTGCAACTCTTCAGAAAATCGCCAACTTTTGTTTCCATTGTGCCTTCACCGAGACGCCAATAATTTGAAAAACATTCTAACTAAGCGTCTCTACAGAGCCAATAAATATTTGCAATTGTATTATTTTGATGTTTACCACCAAAAACAGAAGCACGGTTCCCAACACAAGGAAATTATAGAATCTTTTGTCACCAACACGTGTTGACAACACAAAAGTTGCCAACTTTTGTTCGGTGGAGACTCGGCTTTAGTCGGCTCTTAGGACAGCCACAGAACGAATAAGGGTGGTATCACTCTGTATTTTAATCAAAATAAAATTGTATAGTCCTATCTCAGTAATTACTAAATCATGAATGAGGCAGTCTAGAATCATAGCTATTAATATAGATGAGTGATTTTTTTATAATTATGTTTTCCCATATTATATAGGTTATAAAAATGTTAATATAAGTAACTTAGCGATCAAAATGTTTTCAATATAATAACTTAGATTAAGATATAATCAGTTGTTTAGATTATTGAAGTATTTAATGAAAATATATTGGTTTTATTTATGTCCCTTATTATATTACTTATTGTGGTGATTTCCACGTCCTGGAGACCTAAAACCCACTACCCTACCTTAGATAAATTATATAATTGGGCTGAGTTTAAGTCTCAATTTATACTAGCGAAGAGTCGAAGCTCATCGAAGCGTCAAATTCTGTACAACTAAAGCGAAGCTGCACTCTTATACGTGTAGTAATGGGCATCAACAGAACAGCAGTGCTATTGAATCACTTGCCAGTTGACTCTAATAGCTGAAACGTGTGTAAAATGGTTGACATTGATCTTGCTATGATATTAATTATATCGGAAGTTGAAGAAGAAAAGAAAGCGGAATTATAACGTTCCGTAATTTCCGACTGATAACGCGTAGGTTCGCTAGTGGGCGCACGGATACGCGAGAATGCGCGCGCACCAATCAGCGTTGTTCACGTGCACACGCACTAATTCCAAGGAATGCGCGAGTCTTTTTAAAATCTCAGAAGTAATTGTGTGCGTTACGCTGTGGAGTTAAGGTTGAATTTGTTATGTTCAGTTTTGGATAGACGCTTCGATGCGCTTCGACTCTTCCCTAGTATAAATTGAACATAAGGCGAGTTGTGATAGCTACCACATTCCTTCCTTTCCCTCTATTCCCTAAGAGGTGTAGGATATTTTTTTTATGGAACAGGCGGGCAAACGAGCAGACGTATCGCCAAAGGCGTCACAAGTGCGTTGCCGGCCTTTGGGGGTTAGGGGAGGGGTTGGGGTATGGGGCCTCCGGAACCCTCACTCACTCGGTGAAACACGGCGCAAGTACTATTTCCCACCGGTTTTCTGTGAGGCCGTGGTATCACTCCGGTCGACCCGGCCCATTCATGCCGAAGCGTGGCTCTCTCGCGGATATGCACAAGAACGTCCGCTCAGCAAAGGTTTATTAACCGACTTAAAAAAAAGGAGGAGGTTCTCAATTCGATTGTTTTTTTTTTTATGTTTGTTACCTCATAACTTTCGACTGGGTGAACAGATTTTGATGATTCTTTTTTTATTTGAAAGCTGGTGCTTTCCGAATGGTCCCATTTAAATTTGGTCCAGGTTGAAGTCGGTTTTTTTTGTTAAAATTTGTAATTATTTTTTATTAAATTTAATTTGGGTCACTAAATTGTTTTACAATATGTTTAATATCAGTGAAAATACCCTGCCAAAATGTCTCTACTCTGTCTGATGGAAAGCATGAGCAAAATTCAAGAGTGGTTGCTCACCCACCAGTCCACCACACTCATTGCGAAGACAATATTGATAACTAGCCATTGCACGCGGCTTCGCTCACGCTGACTTCATCCCCTGATTTACGCCCTTAGGGGTGGAATTTCAAAAAATCCTTTCTTAGTGCTCCTTTACGTTATTTATGGAACCTACATGCAAAATTTCAGAATTCTAGGTTCAGCGGTTTGGGCTGTGCGTTGATCTGTGAGTATGTCAGTCACCTTCCTCTTTTAAATATAGATTATGCAAATAATTTTGTTAATCTATATAATATATAAAAGAGTAAGGTGACTGACTGACTGACAGACTACTGACTGACATACCCAGAGATAAACGCACAGCCCAAACCGCTGAAGCTAGAATCCTGAAATTTTGCATGTACATAGGTTCTTTATATAACGTAAAGGAGCACTAAGAAAGGAATTTTCGAAATTCCATCCCTAAGAGGGTAAATCAGGGGATGAAAGTCTGCGTGAGCGAAGCGGCGTGTAAAAGCTAGTCGGTTATAAAGTTCCGAAAACTCTAGAAACAACGATATTTATATCGATCTAGTTATAAAGTTTTAAAACTACAATTTAGATAAAGTATATAGGCAATTTGGCAGATAAAACTGACATTATTTAAATATATCCATTTATAAATACCTTCCTGCTGTTATAAAACCTAATATAATACTATGTTATTACAACTATTTATGTACACACATTTTCATTCATACTGGTTTTCGCTCGGTAGTCGAAACTCTTAAAAGTCGACTTAAAACCTATCTTCTGTACTTCCAGATCGTCATTTATTGTTCCATAATTAGCTTTTAACTTCCACTTCTGGATATAGATCGCTCCTTAGATAGGAGGTAGGCAAGTAGGCCCTCTTAGTCAAGTGTTTTTTTTGTATGGAATAGGCGGGCATGCGAGCAGACGTATCGCCTGAAGGTAAGCGATTACCGCTGCCCATGGACACCTGCAACACCAGAAGCGTCACAAGTGCGTTGCCGGCCTTTTGGGATGGGGCGGGGAGGTAGGGGATTGGTGTATGGGCGTCCGGTATCCTCACTCACTCGGTGAAACACAGCGTAAGCACTATTTCAAACCGGTTTTCTGTGAGGCCGTGGTATTACTCCGTTCGAGCCGGCCCATTCATCATTTCAAGTGTATCGCGTCGATTCTCTTTCTACAGTCGCTAACGCCTCTATTATCTTGTGTTATTGGCTATTATTTGCTTTGGCCACGTGACTTAGCGTTGCGAGATGTCATTCTCAAACATTTGTTAAGACCGCCATCCATGTTCAAGTATAGATACTTGCGCAAATCCAGACTGTTTTGTCTGTCTGTGACAGAGACAGACAGACGGACTTACGCAAGTATACTTGAACGTGTGTGTCGGCCTTTAGTTTTCTTTAATAAACGTTTACTGCACGGTTGGCTTAGTGGTTTATGTGGTCGCCACGCTGCTTTCTACTGCGCTAAGTGATGTGGGTTCAAATCCTACATAGGACAACAGTGAATTATTGTTCTGTTTCTGGGTGTTCTTTGTGACCCATGAGATGAATGGAGCGGTGACGAGCCGATCCCAACGAGTAATCTTAGGATTAGTAAAAGCTAGGAAGTAATTGTTTGTATGCATAAACCGACACCAAATTTCTAAATAATAGTTCTATTATATAACCCCATACTAATGATATAAATTCCAAAGTGACTTTGTCTATCTAACTGCTTTCACGGCAAAACTGTTACACAGGTTTTAATAAAATTATGCAAGAAGATACTTTGATTCTTGAGGAAGTACATAGGCTACTTTTCACCGCGTTAACCAACATACACGCGGCCGGAGCCGCGGTCAAAAACTCGTACCTAGGTAAAGTGTAGGTATAAATAAAGTTCATAAAGTATAATTTCGTTTACGTTTTACGTTCCTTTAAAGCATAAACAAAATGGCGCCTAGAATGTAATAAACAAGAAAATTCTATTTATATGCACTACTAGCTTGTGCACGCAGCTTCGTTCACGCAGACTTTCATCCCCTGATTCACCCCCTTAGGGATGGAGTTTAGTATAATCCGTTCTTAGCAGATGTCTACACCCTATAAGAAATCTACCTGCTAAATTTCAAGTCCGAAGGTATTATAGTTTCTGAGATTTCGTGATTAATAAGTGAGTGGTATTTCGCTTTTATATATATAGATGTACCTATACATATTTATTTTTGTAGCTGACCCACGCAATATCGTTTACGTTTCCTATTGCCCGTAGATAGGGTAATAATTTTCCCCCGATTTTGTAACATTATTCATTGATGCGCCGCTCCTATTAGTCTTAGCGTGATGATATATAGCTTTCATCGATAAATGGGTTATCTAACACTGAAAGAATTTTTCAAATCGGACCAGTCGTTCCTGAGATTAGCGCGTTCAAACAAACAAACTCTTCAGCTTTATTAGTATAGATATATTGGTTATCAGTGACGAAACGAAACTGATCCCGGATATCATTTATTGTCTAGGATTAGAATAATCTTAATAAATAGATATATGTTAAAGAAAAGATATAATTTATATAGTATACTATTCGACATCCGGTGCGTAATTCACCATATAAACGCACCTGCGTCGTGGGTATATACGCCATTATAAGTTATGTATGTGTCTAAACATAAATAATAATAAATAAACATTTCGGGCATCTATCAGACAACGCCATCTAGTCCCAAACTAAGCAGAGCTTGTGTTATGGGTACTAGACAACTGATATAAATATACAAATAATTTTACTTTTTTTTGTAATATTATACATAGAAACACCCAAACTCCGAAACAAATATTTGCAGATCATACAAACATTTGGTCCGACCCGGAACTTTTTTGACTAGCTTCGCCCCGCGGCGTTACCCACGGCTCTTACTAAGGGACATTAACTGCGAGTAACAACGCGGGACTGAGGTAGTTTTGTTCTAAAATTGTTTTACTAAAACATTTTATTCTAAAATAAAAGTAGCCAAGTCACTCCTTATAACATTAACTATCTGCCAGTGAAAGTCCCGTCAAAATCCCGTTCCAGAGATTAGCCAAAACAAGCAGACAGACAGATAACAAACATTTTAGAACATAATTCCCGTTTAGACATATTTTCGTACGCATTTAGTGTTATGCCACAGAATAATTAATAGTACTGTTATGCTATGTATATTATCCTACTAATATTATAAACGCGAAAGTTTAGTACCGATGGATGCATGGATGTTTGTTACTCTTTCACGCAAAAACTACTGAACGGATTTGGATGAAACTTTACAATAATATAGCTTATACATCAGAATAACACATAGGCTACTATTTACCGCAATAACCGACATACACGCGGGCGGAGCCGCGAGCAAAAACTAGTGTAGGTATGTATATACGTGCCGGCCTTGGAAGTCAACGCTTCAGAGTGACAGAATACGCTCCCGTACTCATAGCTTCGGTTCTTCCTTCCTGTGCCAAGCAGTCGAAACCTGGAACTCACTGCCAGCGCAAGTGTTTTTCTCCCATTATGATCCTCCCATAAGCGGGGCGTGAAGAAGCATCTCACTATGCTGCATTGTGCTTATTCGCATTGCGGATGATGACCACCACTCTTGGATTCTGCTCATGCATCAGGAAGAGCTGAGGCATTTTGGCAGCTAATACATAAAAAAAGCTATTATTTGAAATTACAAACATACACTTCTATTTTATTTATTTGCTTATGACTTCTCTATACGATGGGCCATCGCGATGGTCCACTATGATGGGCATACCTAGTGGTGTCGGATGGCTTATGGCGCGAGGGATGGTCGTGGGATGGTGTCGATGGTGGCCAGCGACGGCGGTACGCATCTACACGTGGCCCATTCCACAGTGCGTGCTCGAACTGTATAGAATGTGCCATTAGATAAATTGCCGCAGCGGCTACCTAATGCTTCCACGTCTATCTCGAAAAACGTAAAGGTCAAACGTAAAGGTCAACTGAATGTCGTCATCGTGTAGTTGCGTCTCAACCATCGCATGGCAATCTCGCTGGGCCTGCGCTGGCCCATCATTTAGGGGCAGCATTTGATATATGTACAAACCCATGTGAACACGCGCAAACGCACACTTACCCAAACAATAAAAATGAGCCTATCATTAATTTTTATTGCAAATAGATAGATAACTATTAATTATTTGTAAACACCAGATAAAAATTCAATCGATCTTAAATTGAAGTGCTGTTAATTACAAAGGACTTATCGCTGACAGCGATCTCTGGCAGACAACAAAATTAAATGATAAATAGGTACCTACTGTTCTATCGAGGGACTTCCTGAGATTTTACTGTTAGCCTTAAGCATCATCAATTCATCATCACCAAGCCTTTAATAGGCCACTGCTAGGCCTCTCCGTAGAGACTTAGGAAGAGCGCGAAGTGCTGCGGAACGTAAAAGTGTTCTGTGACGTACAAGCACTTTAGGAAATAAGAAGGGATCGCCGTGGTTCCCACTCACGAAAGGACTATCTAGCCGTAGATAGCTCGGGGTCCATCGAAGTACTAAGTTTCTTTTTTAGGTTAGGTACACGCCTGGTTGTCGATCACCCGAGACGGCGTGTAGTTTTTAGTCGGTTTGGTTGGTTAATATTCACCGCCCGTTCGGTGGTTCGTCACGTTTTAATTTTTACCTACATCGTTAAAGCGTGCCTGGAGAACTGAGACTGCCTTTCCTTGTTACATATCAATTATATTTAACCCCTCTTTTCTCCTTACTAGCCTTTATTATTCCGATTATAAGATTATTTGGTGTCCAACCGGTTTTACCTGAATATCAGTATCCCACGGAGCTACTGGCATCGGACCTCTGCAACCCTGAGGGTGAACTGAATCCAAAGATTGAACAAATTATCTGTATATTTGAGTTCAAATAACCCTTAAACTTCCTAAAGTGCTTGATTGATAGCAAAATTATAATCGGTTAAATGCGTGTGTTATGTTAATTACTTCTATGTATATTTTTAATTTCAATGTAAAACTGTAGTATGTAATCGCGCTTTTTGATTAGGTCTATGTTTAAAGTTAACTGTCATGATTTCTCAAGAATTGATTTAATTGAAATTTATCACATTTCTGCAAGATAAGATTAATATCTAGCGTTAGAAAGAAGTATTTTATTGTATTTCATTTTATAACGCAATATGTTGTAAAAAATTCATCAAATTAACTTACACCGAGATTTATATACTTACCGTGGGAGAGCCACGCTTCGGCATGAATGAATGGGCCGGCTCGACCGGAGTGATACCACGGCCTCACAGAAAACCGGTGTGAAATAGCGCTTGCGCTGTGTTTCACCGAGTGAGGATACCGGAGGCCCATACCCCAACCCCTCCCCACATCCCTTTTCCCATCCCCCAAAGGTCGGCAACGCACTTGTGATGCCTCTGGTGTTGCGGGTGTCTATGGGCGGCGGTAATCGCTTACCATCAGGTGATACGTCTGATTGTTTGCCACCTACATCATAAAAAAAACTACTTACATTGTGATTCATAAAAGAATTTCCATTCCTTATTATTCAGTTTTAGTGGTGGGAGGTTTTCTTTAAATGAAACCAAACGGGTATTATATTTCTACATGAGTTCGCAAATAACGAAACTTAATTGAATCTTTCTTTTTTTGTAAGTGTGGCCCTGCAAAACGACTCTACTCTGCCTGATAGAAAGCATAAGCAGAATCCAAAAGTGGAGGTCACCATACTCATTGCGAATGCAGACAATGCAACAATGCAGCATGGTGACCCACACTATGGCGGCTTAGTGATGCTTCAGCATCATCGGGCCTCCGGTCTCGCACTCACCAACGAAACACGACAGTACGAACGCTGTCATTTTACGCTGATTTTCTGTGCGAGGGTAGTACCGCCCCGGTCGAGCCGGCCCCGCTGCTGAAATCACGGTGGCTCTACTACCTATTATTTAATTTCGTTTCGGGCATCCGAGTGTCATAACTTGGTTTTTCGTTGGTCATTTCGTTGGTCACTGTTGTTGATCCAGATGCACAGGCACGGGCGACGCAATACTAAAAATTAAAGTGGGTACTCAGATCAAATAAAAAAAGGTAAATAACGCACCGCCTTGTTCTTGCTGAAGCAGAAAAAGCGTAGTTCCAAGTAAACACACGCGTTACGCACGAACTATGCTATAAACTACGCTACTTTTCGTCAGTATCGTAAAAGTTATTGTTGTTTGTACGATACTGACGAAAAGTAGCGTAGTTTATAGCATCACTAGATTGAATAAAAAAATACTTAGAAATGTCAATTGTTTAATTTCATGACAAGCGCGTTCGCAGTTAGCGTTTAGGTGAGTACTGAAATCAATACACCGTGCGCGCTGTCTTCTCTCAGGGTTTTAAGAACCACGAACAAAAATACCCCCAAATATAGAACCCCCTTTTGAAGTCTTTTTAAATACCTACCGTTTAAATATAAAACCGTGGGAGAGCCACGCTTCGGCATGAATGGGCCGGCTCGACCGGAGTGATACCACGGCCTCACAGAAAACCGGTGTGAAATTGTGCTTGCGCTGTGTTTCACCGAGTGAGTGAGGATACCGGAGGCCCATACCCCAACCCCTCCCCTTATCTCCCCCCCCATCCCCCAAAGGCTGGTAACGCACTTGTGACGCCTCTGGTGTTGCGGGTGTCCATGGGCGGCGGTAATCGCTTACCATCAGGCGATACGTCTGCTCGCTTGCCGGTCTATTCCATAAAAAAAAAAAAAAAACCAACGAACGTCAGAGTTTTTAACAGACTTAAAAAAAGGAGGAGGTTATCAATTTGACTGTATTTTTTAAATGTTTGTTACCTCATAACTTTCGACTGAGTAATCTTATTTTGATGATTCTTTATTTATTTGAAAGCTAGTTTTTAGGCCCGTTTAGGCCTAATTCAATTTGGTCCAGTTCTCAGAGTCGGTTTTTTTTCGTTAAAATTTGTGATTATTGTTACCCTGAGTCATCCGCTCTACCTAATGGCTACAGATGTCACATGCGATTAATCCTTTTAATAAAACTTTATCGTAATTTATCCTTTAATGATTATCTGTTCAATATTTAATTGCTTTTAATGATAGTGCCATTATTTCACGAGTCATATAAAAATTCCTTACAGCGTTATGATTGCTTATCGCTTAATTGCTGTCATGACGTTTCCCTTTACCGTAAAGGAAATTATTATGGTTTTCCTCACGTTTATCAACTTGAGACTACATCTATACTTGACATATCTACGAGTATATACTCACATATACACAGGCGCGGTTCCAGGGGGGGGGGGGGTCACAGGGGACGTGACCCCCCCCAAAATCTGCTACTAAAACCAGATTTTCTTATTCTCATCATTTTCCATAATTGTTCAATCGAGATAAGAAATCAAAGGATAGGAACTCTTTGAGAGAGTTATCTCTGGCCGTATCAGCGAGCACCTGTCGCGAGTGGGCCCTGATCTATCGGACTGCCAATTTGGATTCCAACGGGGACGCTCGACAGTGGACGCTAATATATAGGTGTGTTCGCTCCCTGTCGGGGTCGGCAGTACGATCGGGAGGGTGGTGTTGGTAGTTAGCCTTGATATCGTTAACGCTTTCGGCACCCTTCAATAGGGCTCGATTAGGGGGGCCCTTGAATATCACGCCCGACGGTGCCGTCTTACCTGCGTGCCGTCATAGAGGTCTATCAGCGCTATACGGGACAGTGAAGTTTGTTGATCGGAACGGAGTGGAAAATTGAAGGGAGGTTGTGGGGTTCCCCAGGGCTCTATATTGGGCCCATTGTTATGGAACCTCGCATACGATGCGGGCCTTCGCACTAGTCTCACTTCGGGCATCAGTGTCGCCTGCTATGCAGACGATACCCTAATACTGGCTAGAGGGTCACGCTTCGGGGAGGTGCTTCTGCTCGCAAGGGGTGGCTTGTGTCGTGGATAGGATTCATAAGCTGGGCCTGAGGGTGGCACCTCGGAAAACTGAGGCGATATGGTTCTATTGCCTACGTATGCGCCAGGAACCACCCAGCTCATACCTTCGGGTTTATGACACCGAAGTCCAAGTGGGTCAGTACATGAAGTACTTCATGGTCAATCGGTAGAGCTTCGAAAAGCATTTCGGGCGACTAGTCCCCAGTACGATGAGTAGCAGGGGTGCCACATTGTCTGCTGCTCAATCTCGGGTGACCGCGGGAAGAAGTTAGCTGCCTCTATGTGCATGGGCGTGCGTATGGGCGTCGTGCGATCCATAGTCCTCTATGGGGCACCGGCGGGATCTTACCGCTGTAATGTTCAACTCGGGAGTCTGCAGCGGTTGATGTCCATACGGATCGTACGAAGCCACCGTACGACCTCGTACGAGGCAGCGACGATCCTGGCACGATCTCCACCCTTAGACATTCTAGCCGATATAAACACAATGGTCTGCGACGAAATTCGATCTGTCGGTCGGAATGACGAAGAGATAGCGCCGTATCATGAGCCCGGAATGCTTCGTCAGAACACACATACGCAAGTCCTATGGGCTTGGCGGGCACGGCTCGACACCCAGGGTTGTGCCAGCCAACGCGCTGTCGGAGTCTGTCTGCCGAACTTCGGAGCTTGCATAGAAAGAACCAACTTATCACCTACCGATTCACTTAGATGCTCACCGGGCATGGTTGCTTCGGTGAGTTCGCCCGGTCGAACAGATCGGACGAAACCTGTCGCCACCAGCATTGATCGCGGCAATGCTGGCGAGTAGTGTGAAGACGTTATGCTCCAGAAGGAGTCCGAAGAGTGCGCGCTAGAGGCCGCTAGCTCCCCAATCAATCAAAATTTGACTGCCTCGTTGGTCTCGCGGTTGACGAGTGCGACTGCTGATCATGAGGTCTCCGGTTCGATTCCCGGGTCGGACCAAATGTTTGTATGATCTACAAATATTTGTTTCGGAGTTTGGGTATTTTCTATGTATAATATGTATGTATTTACAAAAAAAAAAGTATTTATGTATTTGTATCAGTTGTCTAGTACCCATAACACAAGCTCTGCTTAGCTTGGGACTAGATGGCGTTGTGTGTTAGATGTCCGAAATATTTATAAAAAAAATAAAAATCGTCGGTTAAGGGTCGTTGTTGCCACATGCTGAGGAGATGTGGCCACTGGAAACGAGCCGACACCTCGATCCGGCCTGGGGTGTCGGCTCAGGCAGGTGGGTGTTCCGACTCTCTTGCTGTGTAGAGCGGTGAGAGCGACATGCATATAACATTTGAATCTGGTTACCCCGGGATGTACCTCAGTGATGAGGTAAGGCAGGGGGAACTCCAAAAGCCACTGATGCGTTCCTGGAGCTCCTCTTGACTGCAGATGTAGGCCGCCGCCGGGGTTTAGTGGTTGGACCAATTTGTCGGGAGTTCTATACACGCCCTTCGTCCCCCAACGGAGCTAGATCCTCTAAATATTCATCCAGAGATAGTCACAGATGTCTCAAATATTATGATCCCAATAGATTTACCAATAAAAACAAAAGATATCCATTTGTTTTTAATCTAAGAAATAAAATTGTGTATTGTGCAATAAAGTCTAATTTACTCGACTTATTTGATTAGTGACCCCCCCCCAAAATTTCAGGCTGGAACCGCGCCTGCATATATATATTACATTAAAATACTAGGAAATAATAAAAACAATAACAATATTTACATAATCATCATCAGCCTATCGCAGTCCACTGCTGGAAAAAGGCCTCTCCAATTTCACGCCACTTGGTTCGACCCTCGGCTTCTCCCATCCAGCTCCTGCCAGCCGTCTTGCGCAAATCCTCACTCCACCTGGCTCGTGGACGTCCCAGACTACGTTTGCCAACACGTGGTCTCCACTCAAGAACCCGTTTATGCCATCGGTAATCAGTTGACAGTTCTGCGGCTAATATGGCCAGCTCACTGCCACTTCAGCTTGCTAATCCTTTGGGCTATGTCGATGATCTTGGTTCTCTGCCGGATCACCTCATTCCTGATGCGATACCTCAGAGAAACGCCGAGCATAGCCCTCTCCATACAAGTGTCAAAAAATTCCTCCGCATCATCGCCTACTGGTAGCATTGCCACGTTGAATGGCAACGCTAATTCTCTGTGTTAGAAAAAGGCCGGCCTTCTGGTTACAAGAAGCGTCAATCACTTGTTTAGCTAGTTGTTTAAACATAGCCCGAGCACTCAGACACCATGAACCTAGCGTCTCGACCCCAAACAGTTCAAAAATGTAATTACCTATTAGATTTTGGTACTTACGCCGTTTGAAGCTTTCCGCAAAAGCAGCAGCAGCGCCGGCATAACCAGCTGTACCTACTTGAATGATAAGACGGCACGAGGGTGTCGACGCAAGTTGCGTCCTACACCAAAGGCTTACCCATCTTCCATGGCAGTAACAACATACCATCTGGTCTCTTGCCAGACCATTTGCTTCATGTACAGCTGGAACGCCGTACCGCCGCTGCGCCGGCGTAACAAGAGCACGACGGATAATGTTGTTAATATTGGCATGTCGAGATATATGGCCTGCGCTTCTGCTACAAGAAAGGCCATGATGTCTGAGACTGTCCTCACTGACTTCAAAATAACGACTGTCATAGGTGTTCATGACAACCGGGATTGAGGAGGGCTTAACGTGCTCTCCGAGTCACGGGCGTGAAACACCACCATCTTCCACCACTAAACCACAACGGAAGTACATTCTTATGCTACCGCGGGCATAGACAACTCTAAAAGATCGAATAATGTCGAATATCATAAGAATCGGGACGGTCATTGTCTCCGCGGCCATCTTTGTTAATTTATTATAAAGAAATATGTAAATATTTTTATCAGCATCAGTCTGGCTACCATTATCTAGGTTCTGATTAATCGGATTTAAACTAGTAAATATCAAGTTTATCCTGTCTGTTGCTGTAAGGTTATTGATCCTGAGTGCTAAGCCCTCTAGCCCGTGTGCAATCATTCCTTTAGCGCCCTTTAGCAAACATAGCGTCCTTTAGAAAGAGCGCAGATTCATTAAAAGTGCCGTGGCTGGCGCTCCTAATACCGATCCGCTCGTCTGCACCGCACACCCTGCGCTATAGGCTTATAGGCTATAAGTAAAGATACCCCTGGTGCTAAGCCAAACATCGTCAGGCAGATCTAAACGGCAAGTAATGAAGTATTGATCACAATTATTTGTATTGTTTCTGGGTAGAATATATCTTTAACTAGGTGACCCCCGCATCTGTATTTGCGTCGCCTATTGGGCGTAGTGAGATATATAATAAGAGCGTGAACAAAGTTGTTTCACATAAAAAAGTTTATAGTGAGCCAAGCATAAAGGATAGACATGCTGCCGCGGACTTTTTTTAGAACTCTCCGCTCTTTTTGGTCGTAGCGCGATGATAAATAACTTATAGTCTTCCTCGATAACTGGGCCATCTAACACTGAAATAAATTTTCAAATCGGACAGTACTTCTTGATATAAACGCGTGAAGTCAAACAGTCAAACAAACGAACACTTTAGATTTATAATCCTACTAATATTATAAACGCGAAAGTTTGTAAGTATGGATGGATGGATGATTGTTACTCTTTCACGTAAAAACTACTTCACGGATTTGGATGAAACTTTACAGTAATCTATACTTTGTCCATTCGTTTATTTTCTTTTTGACAGCTCACGCCTATAAATTACCTTTTTTTTTTTGGAATTATGTACTACAGTAATGTCGTACTTTATTGACGGTGACGGTACTTTAGTGAAGTGGTCTGTACATAACAAACAACCACAGACTATAAAACAGTACTTGAAATACGATAAATCGATCATATGATACAAATAATATGACTTCATGTAAGTATTTTTTCTGTAAATTTAATAAAAACAGGAAATAAAAATAGTATCTATGACTCCAAGATTGAATTTTTGCAAGGAATTAAGTCGAAATCTTGGAATTTAGGATCAAACCAAGAGTAAAGAACAATAACTCTGTTCATTCATCTAATTTACTGATATATTATTTATATTTTTGTTTATTTCTTGTATAATATAAAAACTAATAAAGGAATAATTAATATTTCAACAAAAAATATTTAATTAAATCGATTGAATAAAATATCATAAATAAAATCGCTATTTGTTTCAAATCGAATTGGTAATGGGTGAGGGCGTCACTAATTTCAAAATTTCTTGAACTGTCAAAAAGAAAATAAAGAAATGGACAGAGTATAGTTAATACATCAGAATAACACATAGGCTACTATTTGCCGCGATAACCGACATACACGCGGGCGGAGCTGCGGGCAACAGCTAGTCTTCTATATATACAAATACATAAAATTGGAGTGTCTTTTTGTAATGTTAAAATAACCGCTTCTTACTAAATGTTTAAGTATGTATACACGGTACTACCAAAATAACTTTATCGTGGGAGAGCCACGCTTCGGCATGAACGGGCCGGCTCGAACATACACACAAACTTTCGCCTCAATATATTAGTGTGATGTGATAGTAGGATTTCAAATAATGCTTTTGATATCCTTACTATTGTTTTCTTATTCAGTTATAAATATATGTCAGTCATTTTATCATTAGATAAGTATTTAAATATGTTCTTAGATAATATCTAATACACAAATAATATGCTAAGCTTGAGATTAAGATATTTGTCTAACTCTTTGTTATTCTTATTAAAATAACAAGAATGAACCTAATTCAACAACATCACGCTTCGGCATGCATGGGCCGGCTCGACCGGAGTGATACCACGGCCTCACAGAAAACCGGTGTGAAATAGTGCTTGCGCTGTGTTTCACTGAGTGAGCTAGGATACCGGAGGCCTATACCCTAACCCCTCCCCCCATTCTCCTCCCATCCCATCCCAAACCGGCAATGCACTTGTGACGCCTCAAGTATTGCGGGTGTCCATGGGCAGCGGTAATCGGTACCATCAGGCGATACGTCTTCTTGTTTGCACTCTATTCTATAAAAAAAGACACTTCGGGTTCTTAATTCTTATGTAGGTACAACAACACAACACACATGTAGGTCACTTGCGCGAATCATGGAGTGTTGTGCTATGAAGTGTCTAGCCTAATTGCTGTAATTATGATGCTGGTCTGGGAACGGAGTAGGTATTCGGAGTGTCACCACCGCAATTCTTCTCGCGAGTGTCGTAAGAGCCGAACAGGATTTAAATCAGTGATTTTAATCAAATGATTTTTTATAACAATCAATGATTTAAATCATTAAATTTTTACTGCAACCAAATCGGCCAAACATGTTCCGGACAGGACATGTTCTAAAAGTTATCAAATACATACGTATTTCAGAAATAATTTCGCGCATGCTATTCAAATTTAATGCAAAGCGACAAGTATCCTATTTCAGATAGTGTACTCATCAGGAAAGAATTACTAGGGTGGTTTGAAAACTCCGTGCAAAGTCAGAGATAGGGCACTACTGGTGAGTATCGAAGTTATTTTCAGTTAGTAGCATCTCTCAGAAGAACACACACCAAGTTTCTGCCAGATCGGTTTATTTCTTTGTGCTTAGCGTTCGTTTGAATCGAAGAAGTTGAGAGATTTTCAAAACATGGACGAAAAAGAATTTCGAGTGTTAATAAAACATTACTTTATAAAAGGCAAATCGCCTCAGGGGACTAAAAAGAAACTTTATAAACATTATGGTGACTCTGCACCTTCAATTAGAACAGTTTATAAGTGGTTTCAAAATTTTCGGACTGGCCATATGGACACAAATGACGCTGAACGTTCTGGACGCCCTGTTTCGGCCACTATTCCAGAAACCATTGATAAAGCCCATGATATGGTGATGGATGACAGAAGAGTGAAGGTGCGTGAGATTGCTAGTACTGTAGGCACCTCGAATGAACGGGTATATAATATTTTGCACCAACATTTGGACATAAAAAAGTTATCCGCAAGATGGGTGCCGCGGTTGTTCACGATTGATCAAAAACGAAATCGTGTGAGGTGTTGCATGGATGGTTTACAGCTGTTGCAGCGGAATCCGTTGGAATTTAAGCGTCGTTTCGTGACTGTGGATGAAACATGGATATAACACTACACTCCTGAGACCAAAGAACAGTCGAAACAGTGGGTTGGCAAGGGAGAATCTGCACCAAAAAAGGCGAAGACTGTTCCTTCGGCCGGGAAGGTTATGGCAACTGTCTTCTGGGATTCGCAAGAAATATTTTTTTTAGTTTATATGGAAAAGGGTAAAACTATTACAGGTGCATATTATTCATCGTTGGTGGACCGTTTGCAAATCGAGTTGCAAGAACAACTATTGGCCCGCAAAAAAGTTATTTTCCATCACGATAACGCACCAGCTCTCACCTCAACAGTTGTGGCCGCAAAACTTATGGAAATAGGGTTCCAACTCGTTTCACATCCACCCTATTCTCCAGATTTGGCTCCCTTGGACTATTACTTATTTCCCCATATGAAGAAATGGCTGGCGGGAAAAAGATTTTACTCAAACGATGAGGTGATTGCAGAAACGAATGCATATTTTACAAACTTGGACAAATCCTATTATTCAGAAGGGATCAACAAATTAGAGCATCGTTGGACCAAGTGTATTAGTCTAAAAGGAGATTATGTTGAAAAATAAAAATGATCTATCCTAAAAAAAAAGTAGTTTTCATTTTTGCACGGACTTTTCAAACCACCCTCGTAGAATATATACTTTAATGATTTGCTAAGTTTTTACTTTCCTTGTTATTTTTTTAACACTACTGTTTTTTAAATTGTTGATTTTAGTAGAACTTGATAAATTACCTTTTAATTGATTTAGGAATTCAATTTAAAAAATACGTTGTTTTCATTTAAAAAATAACTGACCATTAAAGTAATAAAAAAGACAAGAAAGTAAAAAAAACTGATTTAAATAAAAAAAATCCGATTTAAATCAAATTAATCCAATTTTTATGTTTTTTTTAATCATGATTTTTATCAGCCCTGGAGCCGAATAATGGAACTAATTACGTACGTTATGTTGAAGCCAAAAATCTCTACTCTAAGAGGCCAGTGGACTATTATAGGCTGATGACAATGAAATATCCATTTTACACCACATTCCAGCCTAATGCAGTCAACTGTTGGGCAAAGGCCTCTCCTATAGCACGCCACTCTGGGCTTTACGCATCTAGCTCTTGCGATCCATCTCGAAAATGATTGACATCGAATTTTATAAGCTGGAGGTAGGGTTGCCAACCATACTTTATAATAACGTATTCTACTTTATTTTTGGTAATTATACTTTATACTTTTGCATACAAATAAAGTATAAGAAAATACTTTATTTCCAAACTTTACTGTGATGCGTAAAACAAAACACTCATCATGGGTATTTAACTATATGTCCAGGTAGGTAACCATTAAATTTGTAAATATAAAATAATATAAGAAATAAATATAATGTAAGTGATATAAATATATACACACTAATATAATATAAATTTAAGTTAGAAGATAAGCGGTTTATGTTTACGAGTGAAACCGATAGATGGCGTTGTGAGGTAAAACTGAATCGCGCCATCGTTTCATTCCCAGTGTTACTATAAGTAGTTTTAAGAATTTGTTATTTTGAAGAACCATTAGATCTGTTCTGAGAATATACATATTAGTTGATAACAACAGTAGTATTATTTCTCGCCTACGGACACTTGATTTCGTTCATGGTCCTTATGAGCCGGATGACTGGACGTGTTTGGTAGTCATCGGTGGTGGTAGTGGCTACTACCCTTTACGTCATTACTGGACAGTGGATCGCTGTTCAGAGCAACCCCGCAGATTGGCGCCAGGAAAGGTGTCATTGTGTTGGAGGTACCGGATCGCAGCATCCGGAGGAAGGACGTACAGGAGGAAGATACATTGGCAGAAGGTGGAACACAGCGCTGGAGGGAACGAAAAGGAGCAGGCGTAATTGTGACAGTGAGTGCTGTGATAAACTGTGAGTACATTTTAAACCTTATTTGTTCGAGTAGAAACACATAGCGATTTGTTCAAAATATTAAGAAAAGTGCATTCAAATTAGAACTTTAAAATCAAGAATAGTGAAACTTTGAAGTAATTTAGCAGTAGTGAAGATTTGGACTTAGAATAGTTTTATGTAGTTTAGACTTGTGTTAGTTTTAAGTAAAAAGTGGTTGAGACGGGGAACCTATGCCCGATTTTGAGTAGACTTTTATAAGTTTCAAACACTTGTAAAATTTTAAAGATTTTATCGGTACTTAGAAAAATTTCACTTTGATAAATTATATTTCATAAGTGTATACGAGATCAATATTGGTAAGACCAATGAATTTTTGTTGTTTCAAATTAATCAGTTGTGTTTTATGTGGAATATTTATACAGTGGCTTACGTAGCTGTTTAATAGATACATTACTATTTACTATATTTAACTGATTGATTATTTATAATTATAATTTAAAATGGAGTCGCTTAACGCCCTTCAGGAGGACATTAAGATTAAAATGTTTAAGGCTAAATCTAATTTCAAAAAGTCCCCAAGGGAACGTTTAACGATTTCATATATCGAAACCAGAATTGATAATTTAGATCAACAGTGGGCATTGTTTACAAAAACTCATGCTGAAATTATAAGCACTGTTAAAAGATCGGAGTATTCTAGTTCTGATTATTGTAAAAACGATGTTTACGATAGTGTTGAGGAATTTTATATACAATTTAAATCCGAATTCAAGGAGATGCTAAGTCAGGACACTTATAAGGATTCATTGTCGAGCCAGCAGTCATGTGGTCATAGTGAGAAAGTAGCACGTCGAGTCAAATTGCCAGAAATAAAATCCCGATGTTCTCCGGTAAATATTCAGAGTGGCAGACGTTTAGGGATTTGTTTGTAGGACTAGTGCACGAAGATAAATCTCTGGATGATGCCCAAAAGTTATTTTATCTAAAAGGGCATTTGACGGGTGAAGCAGAACAATTGTTGCGCAATATTAAAGTTTATTCAAATGCTTGGGAAAAACTACATAAAATGTATAATAATAGGAAATTTCTAACAACTGGTATGCTAAAGCGGTTATTGAATCAAAAGTCATTAACATCCGAATCTGCGTTTGATATTAGAGGATTAATAAATACAACTTCCGAATGTTTAGACTCCATCAACGCTTTAGGAGTTGATGTATCCTCCTGGGATATTATTGTTATTCATATCATCAGCGCAAAACTGGATCCAGTGACTAAAAAGGCTTGGGAATTACAGATTGCTTCAGAACAAGGTGATGAATTGCCCACGTTTGAACAATTTTCTGAATTTTTAACTGGTCGCTTTAGAGGTTTAGAAAACTTAGACAACAAGCCTCGAATTGAGAAAAAGGTTATTAGTAGGTCCTTTCACATTGTAAAATCCAAATCTACTGGGTCTTGTGCGTACTGTTCTGCAGATCACAAAATTACTTCATGTAAAACATTTGGCAAGGAATCAAATGAGACTCGACGAGAATTTGCTATGGATAAGAAATTGTGTTTTATATGTTTAAATAGTAACCATTCTGCCAAGTACTGTAAGAACATTGTCCGGTGTCAGGTGTGCAAACGCCGCCACCATTCATTATTACATCCTAGTGGAGTTTCTGGGTCTGTAGATGAGAAGTCAGTTCAGGGTAATGCCTTATCGACTAGTTCGAGGAAGGAGGAAGCTGCTTCAAGCAGCCATGAGCATACCGCGCAAGCGGAGGGGTCTAGCAAGCCGGTTGTCTCTTGCCTTTCGACAGGAAACTGTAATAAAACAGTTTTATTAACCACAGCAATCGTGCAAGCTGAGTCGAAGGACGGGAGGTTTCGTATGGTTAGAGCTTTATTAGACCAAGGGTCGCAAGGATCGTTTATTACTGAGGGTATGGTTCAGTACCTTGGTTTAAGGAAGATCGCGGCTAATCACACTGTAACAGGTGTAGGTGGGGACAAAACTGTGGAATCAAGATCCACAGTTTACGTCAATATAAGGTCGAGAATTGATCCACGTTTTCGGATTGAGGTTAAGGCCTACGTCTTGAAATCGGTTACGTCCCTTCTCCCAGTTGCAAAGGTAACTAGGGTAGAATGGGTAAATCTAAATGTTGGTGATTTGGCTGATCCGGAGTACTACAGGCCTAATAAAATAGACGTTTTATTAGGTGCTGAGGTATACAGTCAAATCATTAAAGAGGGCATTAACCGCAACCCGAGTGGATCACTATTAGCTCAAGATACCGCCTTCGGGTGGGTACTATCTGGTATCTGTGAAGTGGACAACTCGAGCAATATTTATTCTCACATCACTGTTATGCACTCCACTCAAAACAATGATGAGTTGTTAAAAAGATTTTGGGAGTTGGAAGCGGAACCAGTGGAAATTAAAAGGAGGTTTACTGAAGAAGAAACCAGATGTGAGACGTTTTACACAGCTACTACAGAACGGAATGCGTGTGGTCGATACGTCGTTAGACTACCATTTCGTGATGCTGACCCGGACTGCAAGTATGGTGAGTCAAGGAAAATAGCTGAAAAAAGATTGAGAGGTTTAGAATTCAAATTAAGTAAAAACATAACATTAAAAGACGAGTACACGAAAGTGATTAACGAATATTTAAAACTTCATCACATGCGAAAGGTTACTGATTCGGAAATAAAAAATAAAAAAGCTGTTTACTTACCTCACCATGCAGTAGTTCGGGAGGATAAGACCACGACAAAGGTTAGGGTCGTATTTGATGCTTCCTGTAAAGGGACTAACGGAAGATCCCTAAATGATAATTTAATGGTTGGTCCATCTCTGCAAGCTGAACTTCGGCACACTGTTATGTGTTGGATCAAGTATAGAATTTGTCTAGTCGCAGATATAGTAAAAATGTACCGACAGGTTTTAGTTGACAGCAGAGACAGCCCATTTCAGCGAATACTTTGGAGAGAGAACCCGGAGGACGATATAGAAGAATATGAATTGGTAACAGTGACATTTGGCACTGCATCAGCCCCATATTTGGCTGTGAGAACACTGCATCAGGTTGCATATGATGAGTGTCAGAATAGTCCTGAAATATCAAAAATCATTTTAAATGACTTCTATATGGATGACCTGATGACGGGATCCGACAATGTAGAGGCCTGTTTTAACATTTATAATAAGCTGACTGGAGTATTACATAAGGGAGGGTTTCAGTTGCAGAAGTGGATTAGTAATAGCAGGGAGTTAGTAGATAGGATAAGAAAGAATAATAAGGGGCAGGATGAGGAGTTGAAGATAAAGATAGATAATATCACCAAGATTCTAGGACTTACTTGGAATCCTCGCGAAGACGTCTTCCAATATACGGTCGATCTTGCTCCACTAAGTGAAACTGCAACGAAAAGAGCGATAATTTCGGATATTTCACGTCTTTTTGATCCTCTTGGTTGGTTAGCGCCGTGTATAATTGTAGCGAAAATATTAATTCAGAAGCTGTGGCTATCCGGAGTTCAATGGGACCAAGAAGTTCCAAGTAATTTATTAAGAGAATGGATAACTTACCGTGAAAATTTGCCGTCCTTAGTGAACGTGAAGATACCTCGATGGATGTATACTTTCAATAATTCAGTGAATCCTGAATTGCACGGGTTTGCAGATGCTTCAAAACTAGCATACGCTGCGGTTGTATATTTGAGAGTGCTGGACGAACTGGGAAATGTTCACGTCTCATTGATAGCATCAAAAACAAAGGTAGCGCCTATAAAACAAGTATCGATTCCTCGGCTTGAACTTTGCGGAGCAGTGCTACTGGCTAAGCTAATGGTAGAGGTAGCTGAAGTGTTGGGGATCCACAGGAGCAATCTTCATGCTTATACCGATAGTGAGGTGGTTCTGGCCTGGCTAAACCAACATCCAAGTCGCTGGAAAACTTTTGTAGCTAACAGAGTCTCTGAGATTTTGATCACTTTGGATAGTCAGCACTGGCATCACGTGGTATCCAAAGAGAACCCAGCAGACTGCGCATCTCGCGGTATAGCACCATCGGAGTTATCTACTGCGTCACTATGGATGAACGGTCCGGATTTCCTTAGGAAGAGTGAAATTGACTACAAAAGACCAAAGCACCTAGTCACAAGCTTAGAACAAACTAAGGCACACACAGCAGTATTTGATGTAGACTTGTGGCAGAGGTTTTCTTCCTTAACTAAACTAGTTCGCGTGGTTGCATATTGCCGACGTTTCTTGAACCTCAGGAAGAATTCAACAACTAAACAATATACGACGTATTTAATAAGTCAAGAAATTGATGATGCAAGGAACTTATGTATAAAGAAATGTCAAGAAGTATTACACGAAGAGATGGCGGAACTAACGTATAACGGATATTTGGGTAAGGGAAGAAAGCACATGAAGTCACTGAATTTATTTTTAGATTCAAAGGGTATTTTAAGAGTCGGTGGGAGGTTAGAAATGTCCCAATTAAATTATAGTGAGAAGCATCCGATTTTCATCCCCAAAGAATCATTTTTGACGGATCTGTTAATTGCAGATGCACATCAAAAGACGATGCACGGTGGTCCGCAACTCATGATCACGTACTTGCGATCGATGTACTGGATTGTAGGCGTCAAAGGGTTGGTTAGGAAACATGTTCGTAGATGTGTCACGTGTGTTCGGTACTCAAATAAGGCTAAAACACAGCTTATGGGACAACTGCCTTCACCACGAGTAACCCCAAATAAGCCTTTTTTAATAAGTGGTGTAGATTATGCCGGCCCTATAAACGTAAGAGTATCCAAGGGTAGGGGCAACAAATCATACAAAGGGTATATAGCACTATTTATCTGTATGTCGACGCGAGCAGTGCATCTCGAGGCAGTCAGTGATTTGACTGCTCAAGGATTTTTAGCTGCCTTCAGGAGATTCGTGGCAAGGCGTGGACGATGCGCTGAATTGTACAGTGATAATGCTACGAATTTCATAGGAGCCTCAAGCGAGTTACATAGGTTATTTCATGAAGAGAAATCAGCCATGAGACAGGAACTGGCTGAGTACCTCGCTAACAACTCTACGCAGTGGCACTTTATTCCTCCTTGTGCTCCAAATTTTGGTGGGTTATGGGAAGCAGGAATAAAGTCAACCAAATTTCACCTTAAGCGAGTAGTAGGTAACTCGACTTTAACGTATGAAGAGCTGGCCACAGTACTGGCCCAAATTGAAGCTTGCCTCAATTCAAGACCCTTATCATACGTGGAGGAACAAAATGAGCTAGTTCCTTTGACCCCTGGTCATTGTTTGGTGGGTGAACCACTCGTAGCAGTACCAGACGCCAATTATGAAAGCTCAAATGTGTACACTCTACGGCGATGGCAGCTCCATCAGAGAATGATGCAGGATTTTTGGCGACGTTAGTCCCAGGACTACCTTCACCAATTCCTCCAGAGGCACAAGTGGGAATATCAGAACCCAGAACCTTCAGTAGGGGACGTAGTCTTGATAAAAGAGGATGATATGCCTCCTTGTAGATGGTTACTCGGTAAAATTGAGCATAAGCATCCAGGTCCAGATAACATCACTCGTGTAGTTACAGTGCGCACTAAAGGCTCGGTAATTAAAAGACCTACATCTAAGTTGTGTTTGTTGCCTGTAACCATATGAAATTACCATGAGTTTGTTTAATTAGTATATTAGCATGGTGGGCGGGTTGAAGGACATACTGCATAATGTCCTTGGTGGGCGGTATGTCCAGGTAGGTAACCATTAAATTTGTAAATATAAAATAATATAAGAAATAAATATAATGTAAGTGATATAAATATATACACACTAATATAATATAAATTTAAGTTAGAAGATAAGCGGTTTATGTTTACGAGTGAAACCGATAGATGGCGTTGTGAGGTAAAACTGAATCGCGCCATCGTTTCATTCCCAGTGTTACTATAAGTAGTTTTAAGAATTTGTTATTTTGAAGAACCATTAGATCTGTTCTGAGAATATACATATTAGTTGATAACAACAGTAGTATTATTTCTCGCCTACGGACACTTGATTTCGTTCACTATATGTTTAACGGTACACTTATGTTAAAAGAAAAGTACGGTTGACAAATGGCAATATTTACTTAAAAGTGATCTGATAGCTTACCAATGTAAGAAAATATTTCTTATTTAATCTCTCCCGCCACTTCATCTTTTACTAAAAGAGTTTTTTCAGTGATGAATCTAAAATGGCGAGAAGAAAGAAATAGAGCGTAAATAAATTGAAATAGGAACCAATTGTTTATTTATTTAAATTTTGATTTTCAAACAGGCTTTTAAACATTTAAATATGGCAAAAAATGTTAGCATGTGCCAAAACACGCAAAAATAGAGTTTTATGGCATTAAAAACAAAAAATTTGAAAAATACTTTTTTTTTCTTCCAAATACTTTTTTTTTCCCATTGAAACCATTTTATACTTTTTTTCTGGCAAAAAAGTTGGCAACCCTAGATGGAGGTACGGGTTTCTCAACAGGAGGATCCTCCGAACCAGGCCAGGTGATCATACCTTGTAGGTAACGCGTCGCGGCTCACCGGTCGATATTGGGAAGCTGATATTCTAATCGAAGCGAGAACTATACCTAGGTAGAGTTACTCCGGATTGCGATATGTCTTCGTTAGAATAAACTGCTTTTACCCGACTGCGAAAGAAGGAGGGTTATGTTTTTCGAGTATATGTATGTATTTGTGTAAATTTATTTGGCACGCCCTAGAGCCCAAACGGCTTGTCGTAGTATATTTTTGTGAGAGGTGTCAAAAGATTAGTCTTAGTCGTAAGAGTGACACTGGGTGCCTTACTACATCTAAATTAAATAAAAAAAATCTTATCTTTTCAGTTCTTTCTATGTTTTCAGTTCTTCAATGAATATAATAAAGATAGCAGATATTGACGCAGTCGGGTTTTATTTAAAATAATTCGTAACTTGCTCGTTGTAAATTGAAGTTAAATAAAAAATATACCTACCTACAGAATTTTAATAATACAAACGTATAGAATTGCCATATCTAACACAACATTTTATCTTAATACGTACTTCTAATGCCTGGAATTAGAAGTATGTATTAGTAGCATTATGTAGTAAGACTTATTAAAAAATATATGAGTTAGATACAGTCTGTCATTTATTGCGGGGGAATATCTTCACACATACACATTTTAGACACACATAGAAAAACAATCGCCTGTCACTACTTACTCACATATATTATAACAATTAAAACAATAAATTAATTTAAAAAACTTTTAAAAACAAGCTTTTATTGGAATGCTCTGGCTCCATCATCAGATCCTGGAGACTATGAAAACATAAAGTACTTGTCGAGACGAATCAAACGAGTCCGAAGTCGATGGTTTTGCTACGTTTCTGTACAGAGTTCCTAAAATCGGTTTAAGATATCTGCTTCAAAATTGAGTTGCAAGATTCCACCCGAACATACAAGCATACACACATTGCAAGTTAATAAAATGCTTGTAAAATATCCAGAATTTCATCAACAACCCATAATCTCCCACACATTTAATATGAATTATTTATTTATTTATTTAAACTTTATGCATAGATGTTGCAAAGGCGGACTTAATGCCGTAGGCATTTTCTGCCAGTCAACCTTAGGGGGATGCAGACACAAACATGGTAGATGCACAGAGATTTAAAATGTTTTTTTAATGACCCAATTATTAAATATTGCTTATATATACAGAATAATATATTATAATATAAAATATTGATACTACTACCCTACTACTAAACTATAATACTGCTACTATATAACACTTAAACATATATAGGTACACAATACATATATATACATACCTATACACACATATATATATGCACACATACAAACATTTACATAAATCTAAGTACATACATACTATAAAAATTTGAATGGGAGAGGCTAAGATTTTGGTGGATCCGAAAAAGTGTCTAAAAAATGTTTCCGCAACAGATATTTAAAACTCTGCCGAGTTTTGGCCATCCTGATTTCGAGCGGGAGCACGTTCCATAGCAGGACAGACTGAACCAGGAAGGTAGAATGAACAAAGTCAGAACGATGAGTGAGACAGTGAAAGAGTAGATTGTTTGAAGACCTAAGGATTTTAGAGTGGTTTGTACCTAGATACTGAAGCTGAGTAGTTAAGTAGGAAGGAGAAGTTGGAGTAAAGAGTAAAGGGTACTTAATGCTCGTATCTGTCTCCGTATGCGAATTGGAAACCAATTCAAATTGGAGCGATGCTGAGAAACGTGATCATATTTCCGTAAATTGAAAACGAATCGAATGCAATTGTTGAGAAGACGGTCGAGCTTATTGAGCAGATCTGCATTCAGGTCAAAGTAGCACATGTCACCATAGTCGATTATTGGAAATATTAGGGTCTGAACAAGCATTGCCTTAGTTTTCGATGGAAGGAAGTTTTTAAGTCTGTAGAGGGCCCGCAGCGAGCCTGTGACTTTCTGGCACACGGATGCAACTTGCTGTCGCCAACTAAGAGTCGTGTCAATGTACAATGCGAGTTCCTTTACACTTTCAGAATATGGAATAACCATGCCATCGTAGGTAAGTGGTGGAACTGAAGCTAGGTCTAGCAGGCTCATACTACGGCTACTCCCGATGATAATAGCCTGACATTTGTTCGGATTTACCGATACACCAAACATATCGGACCAGTGTTTAATAGTTGCCAGGTCATTATTTACAACCGAAACCGCGGACGATACATTGCACAACTCTGTTTGGTACTATAGCTGCAAGTCATCAGCATATAAGTGATAGGAACACTGAAGTCTTAAGGTAATAAGGTTAATGAAAATGGAAAATAGGAGAGGTGAGAGAATTCCGCCTTCAGGCAACAAGATCACACCAGCTAGAGAAAGTATCCTTCATACTGACTGATTGCTGACGATCCCGAAGATAGGAAGAAAACTAGTTCAGCGCTTCTTGAGAGACCGCGAAGTGGGATAGGACAGTAAGGAGAAGTTCGTGACTGACGGTATCAAAGTATCGTGACGGAATTTATGTTGATGGAGTTGCTGAAACGTAATCGTTTCAGCAACTGTAGTTTCAGTAATCCATGGGAGAGCAACGCTTCGGCATGAATGGGCCGGCTCGACCGGAGTGATACCACGGCCTCACAGAAAACCAGTGTGAAATTGTGCTTGCGTTGTGTTCACCGAGTGAGGGAGGATGCTGGAGTCCCATACCCCAACCCCCCTCCCCAATCTCCCCCCCCCCCAGCCGCCCAAAGGTCGGCAATGCACTTGTGACGGCTCTGGTGTTGCAGGTGTCCATGGGCGGCGGTAATCGCTTACCATCAGGCGATACGTCTGCTCGTTTGCGCGCCTATTACATAAAAAAAAAATACTGCATTATCGCCTAGTACTTAAGTTGTGAAGGTCTGATATGGTAGTTGCTCCACGTAAAAAATCCAAGCTCAGTCGTATCGTAGTAGATAAATAAATAAATATTTTCGGACATCTGACACACCGCCCTCTAGTCCCAAGCTAAGCAGAGCTTGTGTTATGTGTACTAGACTACTGATATAAAACCTACTTTTTTGTAAATACATACATAATATTATACATAGAAAACACCCAAACTCCGAAACAAATATTTACAGATCATACAAACGTTTGTTCCGACTCGGAAACTCGACTCGGACTCCGAAACGAACCCGAGACCACAAGCTCTGCGCCACCTAGGCAGTTAAGTCAACCCTAAACTAGTTCTGATAAAAAAGGCTCGGCGATTATAGATAAGTTACATCCAGACACAGAAAAATGACCGTGCTCATCAGCAGGAGTCGAACCCGCGACCTTCGGTTAGCAGTCAGGGAAACTAAATACTAAACCTACAAGCCCAATAACACAACAATATTCATAACTAACTAACCCACGCATCCTCATCTAAGTCTCCTATTTTTATTAGTTAGATTAGTATAAATATATATATAGATTAATTAGTCATTCTGTTTGTTACAAAGATAAGAACAATTCTCAGAAGTTGTTGTTATAAAATCGTTTCCTAAGTTAACCTATTTTATCTGTGTTTAAAAATAACATGAGGCAGTCTCATATTGTGCGCATTATTTATTTATTTCATCAACATTATCATCACTCTTAGGCCATTGTTGGACATAGGCCACTCCTTAGAAATGAGGTGTTGGTCTAGTACAGCACGCTGACCAGACGGGTAGGTATAGGGTTTGTGTCAAGTGTTCCTTCTCTTTGCAGTGCTGTTGTCCTGGTAGTTTGCTGTCTCAGTCGACTCTTACGACACCCACGAGCTTTCCTTTGATAAAAGTTTTTTTTTAAATATATTTAGTGGTTCAGCTTTGAAAGCGTAACAAACAAACATATAAACTCACATTCCCAATTACAATATGTATTAGTTCGGATGGTACCAACGGAACTGATAAAGTAATACATGATTTCCGGTTCATGATACATATTGACCTTCACAAAATTTCATTAATCCATACTCGATACTAATATTACAAATTCCAAAGTAACTCTGACAGTCTGTCTGTCTCTTAAACTGCTGAACCGAGTGGGATGAAATTTATAACGGAGAGCCTTTGATTCTTGTATAAGAACAAAGGCAACTATTTACTACGGTAACCGATATACACGCGGGTGGACCCTCGGGCAAAAGTTATTAATTTTATAAATAATAAAATGCTATTCATCTGTTCAATTCAAAGTTAGTTCAAATATTAGTTTGCTTTTCGTTCCCTAAATGGAGCTGTTGCAAAACTTAGATCGCGCTATCGTTGTGTTACACGTTTTACATCAAGGTCTACAAACATTTTGTATGACAGAACAAAATTGGTTTTAATCCACGGCGACTGCCAATTAAACCGTGGAGTCTTACGAACCTACAGAAAAGTGCACGGTGGATTTATTTAAATCCCTACTAGTGTCACACACCCTGTCCAACGATAGTAGGCTTGGTATCGAACAAATGCCTAGAACTTGTCACAACTACCCAATGATGTATTTCTTAGGAAAAGTCAAAACGTCAAAATTTTGCAACCCTGAAATGTTCCAACATTGTTCATTCTGGTTGCATTGATGAGGTCTGTCTGTCTGTCTGTCTGTATCTTGGCAGCGCATCACGCTGAAACTACTAAACGGATTCAAATGAAACTTGGCATGATTTGAGTTCATACTATGAGGTAGGACATGGGATACTTTTTATCCCGAAATTCAACACGGTTTCTTGGAGAGAGGGGATGAAAGTCAAAATATGTACTTAGTTGTAATTCAATAACACATAGTCCGATTACATTCATTCTTTTTTTGCTAGAAAGAAAAAAAAAAGATAACGGGAAAAGTCTTTTTATTTGTCCGCGACTGTACACTGCCTGTGGGAAGCTGAAACAGATATGTAAATATGGCGGTACGAAGTTCGCCGGGTCAGCTAGTCATTTCTAAATTTAAGTTTTTAACATGTTTTTATTCATTCGTATGTACGTAACGGAAACTTTGAACATGATTTTGACCTCCTTCACAACATTGGATTAACTCGAAATTTGGCATACTTATGAAGGACCGATGACTGTTCAATAGGTATTTTAAACAGTTAGACCCGTTATTATGATAATCGTGTTTTCCTAAAACTGGTAGTGTCTTTGCGCCAAGAAAGCATGGTTAATTTTTTTTTTAACTATTTTGCATTTGTTTGAGTTTGTTAACATACTGACTTAATTTGTTTACATCAAATGGATTTTAATTATTTAGTGCGAGTGGTTGATGTGGCCTTCGGTAAACTGAGTCACACGGTGAAATGAAAGCATTTCTTAACAAAGGTATTCTACTTCCTGGCTTCTTTGCATCACCCAATGTTTGACTGGTAACTGGTAGAGAATGCCTCAGGCAATTAAGTCCGCAAATGCACCAAATGTGCAGTCTCCTTAGTCAAGTTGCAAGCATATAGCGTCGATTCTCTTTCTACAACCGCTAACGCCTATATTATCTTGTATTATTGGCTAACTTAAGTTCTGTTTTGACCACCTGACTTGCGTTGAGTGACGTCATTCTCATACATTTGTTAATTTTCTAATAACTTTTACGTTTGTGGAATACAACTTGGCTTTGTTTGGAGGCTATATCCTTCCGGCAAACTATAATCGACTTGGATTCGCGACAGTTTAAAACACAAATAAACACGTTGATTACTAAGAAAGGGACACTTGTTTATTTGTGTACTAAATAACTAGTGTCGAAGGCACTTTATCACATACAATATTGTTTTAATTTGCTACAATTATCTTAATCTATATATCGATATTGTTCGTCTAAAATGATAAAATCTTTTGCAATCGTATTTGTGCCTTAAAATATATTTTAGTAGCTTTTATTACAAAGGACTAAAGGTTATTTTCATTTGTATTTTACCTTTTTGGCAGCATATGTAATCAAAGTACATTATTGTGTAGTATTTATAAAAAAGCTGTTGATTTTTTCTAGCAGTTATATAGAAGAATCACGAGGAATCTGTCATAGTCTTGTTTCAAAAGACGACAGTGATTTAAGTGATACTTTTTTCCATCTTTTTATTGTTTTTTGTGTGATTTAAATAATCTACAAAATGACAGGTAAGTGATTTATTTTTGGAAAGATTTAAGGCTATGACATTCGTGAAAGGTCTTATTTTTTTTAAACGCATCGGTGTTGATATCAACTTATGCAAATTTATTGAGTTTTAAGTCACTATGCACAGATTTTTTTTTTGTTTAATTTTAATTTTTTTGTTTAAACTGTGTTTGGATTTACAATATATAAAAATTATAATAATTTTAAACATAAAAATATTAGCTCTTTTGAGTTGCTAAGGTACTAGGTACCTACTAGCCAATCTCAAATAAAAAAGTAAACAAAATGGTATCTTTCAGAAATAGGAATTACGAAGTAGGTACCTACAGAACATTGATTACGGAACTTACAACTCTAGCAGTTCAGGGTTGAAAAGGTAGGCCAATGAAAATAAAGTAAAAAGTGTCCTAAATTTCAATTAAAATCACGAAAATTTCGAAACTTATACAGATTACTAGTTATTGCCCGCGGCTTCGCCCGCGTGTATGTCGATTATCGCGGCAAATCGTAGCCTATGTGTTATTCTGTTGTATAAGCTATATTATTGTAAAGATTAATCCAAATCCGTTCAGTAGGTACCTAGTTTTTGCGTGAAAGAGTAACAAACATCCATCCATCCATCCCTACTTACAAACAAACTTTCGCGTTTATAATATTAGTAGGATTTTGTGATCCAAGTTTATTTCGCATGCTTTTTTACGATTTTATTTTTTTCTGAAGGTCAGTATTTTAGGTATTTGTATTTTAGGTCAGTTATTTTGCCGCAGGCAACAGCTAGTATAGAAATAAACTTATAAAGTTTTCATCAGCAGGCGTATTTTGAATTTATAATATTTCTAAGCTAGTTGAACAAAATATACCTAGTCTAAAAAGTTAAGCAACAAAAAGAGAACTTTTTAAATTGTAGAAACTAAATTTTTTACCTATTAAAACAGAAACTATAGTCTTGAGGGTGTCTTTAGACTCCATAAGTCTTTAAGACTTATGGAGTCTCTAATAACTCTAAGACCGACCGACCGACCAAAAACAAGACGAATTCAAACTAGGTACCTATACTCTATGCGCTGTAGCATGGTGCGTGGTGGTTTAATTTAATACAGTTTATGGTTTAGTTTAATTTACTACAGTGATGATACAGTATGATTTAATATATTGCGAATTTTAGAAAAAAATCTTAAAGGATGTAATATATAAAGGAAATGCATACTATGTCGGAAGCCTATGCAATCTCAAAACGAAATCTTGCAAAACATTAATAGCAAGTTTACTTGAATGTAGATAAGTGATACGAGAAAGACATTTTAATGTAATCACCAATTTATCTAATAAGATTGTATCTTATCTTAAGTAAGTTGTTGATTTGAAAATAAAGTATAATAATGATTTTTATCAGTAATAGCCATGTCATCAATCATAGCGCCTAAACCTAAACTGACGCCGGCTTGAAAGCTGCTTTTCTACGTCTGTTGACATAGAAAAGGTACATTGTTACTGTTCTTAACAGTAGACGGAACTGTCGATCTGACAGTTAGCGATCCTGACTGTTATCCAGAGTTCGAGGGTTCCTACCTAACACAAATGTTGTACCAATGTACCTAATCACTGTGATGACCACAAAGATTTGTTCTATACCCGAGAAATATAGAAATATAGGTAACTAACAACCAGTCCCGGCTTCGCACGGATTCTGTACGGGAAATATGTATAATATAGCCGATGTTACCCCGAGATGTGCGGTTTAATTTTTTCCGACGTGTTCAACAAATATTTGTTATATTATTGCCAATATACTCAATACTTTAACAAACCTTCCTCAAGAATCACTCTATTTACTGGTAAATACCGCATCAAAATCCGTGAAGTAGCTTTTGAGTTTATCGTGAACAGACAGACGCAGCGGAGGACTTGTTTTATAATAGCCTAGTGGTTTAACGGTCACCACGCCGTTTCCTACTTCGCTAAGTGTCGTGGGTTCAAATCCCACGTAGGACAACACTTTGTGTGATTCAAAAATTGTTGTTCTGAGTCTGGGTGTTCTTTGTGTCCGTTTCATGTATGTTTGTAAAGTCCCCCGCAACACAGGATTTATTCCTAGTGCGGGAGTTGACTTTTAAAAAAAATGTAATGATAGTGATAATAGGTATATACCGTACCTACTATATAGCGCCGAAAACTAAATCGACGCCGACTTGGGTGAGTCTGCCATTTAGGATGTTTTAGGAGAAGACGGGTCTGTTGGGATAGTGGTTATTAACTCTGACTGGTAAGCCCGGGGTTGTGAGTTCGATTCTTAATGCTTAGTTGGTACATTCGAGTCGCTATGTGAAATCACTACTGTTGATTCAATAGAAATGACACAGTTCTGGGAGGAAAACAAATATTACAAACGAATTGGTAACTCTTTATTAACTGTCTTCAAAAAAAAAATGGAGGTTCTTAATTAGAATATATGTCTTTTTGTTACTGGGATCATATGTGGCCCAATGGCAGTTCTCTATCGCTTTTATCATGGAGTGTTCTGAGGAACTCTTCCAACTGGTCCCACCTTTTCCCTTCCGCTATACAACACGAGCTGGCCTTGGAAATCACCGTTTCTGAGTGGCCGACATACAATCTCGAACTAAACGGTTCAGCCCTTCCTTCTTGTGCCGATCAGTTGAAACCTAGAACTCACGTCCAACGCACCTGTTTTCCTGCTACTATGATCCCGGGTCCTTTAAGCAGGGCGAGAAAAAGCACTGATTAGGCCGCCATAGTGTGGTCACTATGCTGCATTATTGGCATTTGCAATGAGTACCTATGGTGACCACCACTCTTGGATGCTGCTTATGCTTTCCATCAGGCAGAATAGTCACTTTGGCAGTCAAAAAAAACGTCAGCAGTAAGGATGTGACGTACGAGGTCTAGATTCAAATGGGTTTTACCGTTGATGGTATACCTACAGCGGTCACTATTATCTATACTTACGGCTACATCATCTATGCATTTAATAACTATAGGAAAAGGTCGATGTCTATACATCTATACTTATACATATATCTATACTAATAAATGAAGAGGTACAATTTGTGAGTTTGTGACGTTGTAGGGGGTAATCTCTGGATCTACTGAACCGATTTTGAAAATTATTTTACCAATAGGATCCCGTTTTACACATAGGGTACGGAACCCAAAATATCAGTTTAAAGTATCACCAGTAGACATGACATTTATGCGGGAGGAGTGACAGGCAAAAGCTCGTAATATCCTACTAATTTTATGAACGCGAAATTTTGTAAGTATGGATGGATGGATGATTGTTACACTTTCACGCAAAAAGTACTGAACGGATTTGGATGAAACTTTACAGTAATATAGCTTATACATCAAAATAACACATAGACCACTATTTGTCGCGATAACCAACATACACGCGGGCGGAGCCGCGGGCAACAGCTAGTATAAGTATACATATATATGCTAGTATATAGCTACTAATTTAGTATGTCATAGCGACTGCGCTTCTAATGTAGTGGTTCGGTCGTTTCGCTACTTTCTGCTGCGTTGAGTGTTCTGGGTTGAAATCTTACTAAATAAATATTTCGGACATCTAACACAAAATGCCATCTAGTCCCAAGCCAAGCAGAGCTTGTGTTATGGGTATTAGACAACTGATATAAATACTTATATATTTTTTTTTGTAAATATATACATATTAAACATAGAAAACACCCCTCCGAAACAAATATTTGTAGATCATACAAACATTTGGTACGACCCGGGAATCGAACCCGAGACCTCAAGCATAGCAGTCGCATACGCTACCACTGCGCCACCGAGGCAGTCGTATGGACGGAAATCTTACATGGACAACACTTTGAACTGAAAATGGTTGTTTTGAGTCGCTTATCTTCAAATCTACTGAACCCATTCTAGAATACTTCTGGAAGTTTGTTTTGTTGAACGCGAAACAATTTATCCAAAACGCGACTTCGTCTCTTTTCAATCTTGGTCGGCTCCTATAGGTCTAAGCGTGGTGTTAATTATCCTATCTAAAGTACACCAGCAAAACACACATTTAAATAATCACATTTTTTTACAAAAAAAACAGTCTTCAATCTGGACCAAATTGAAATGGGACCACACGGGAAGCACTAGCTTTAAAAAAAAATACGTGTGGCACTCGGGGACTGCCGCGGTAAAGCTATTGCATAGCATTTTTTATTAACTTATGCAATTTTTTTTTTTTTTTTAAGCAGTATGTTCGCGCGTGACAGTGACACAGATTCGTTTCTGTCTCTGTCACGCACTTTGTGCGAAACGAATCAGAAACATTCGTTGATTCGTCGTTCGGAGCAGCTCGTCTCGATCCGTGCGGCGTGGCGATCGCTTCAACCACCAAACCATAGACTAGTAAAGGGATGTAAGGGAATACTTATAAATGAAAATAATTTCATTATATATTTATATAAAATTATTTATTATCAGCTAACGATTTTCACATCAATGCACTCACCACCTTCCAACTCCAGCTCTTCTGCTGTTGTTTTACCTGGAAAAAAGAAATTATAATAATACAATAAGATTTCGTATATCTAACACACAACATCATCCTGACTGACCTGACTCCTAAGTCACAGGATTAACTAGTTTAGGAGTCAGGGTTTACCTTATCCGCATTACCTACCTTTAGTTTTATCATTTTATGTATCCTAGATTTAATCAATTTCAAAGGTTTTTGTATCAATAAATATATTATTTTATTATCTAGTCCCGAGCTAAGCAGAGCTTGTACTATGGCTACTAGACCACTGATATAAATACGTATGTATTTTTTTTTATATACATACATATTATACATAGAAAACACCCAAACTCTGACAAATACAAACATTTGGTTCTATCCAGGTATTAAACGCGAGACCTCAAGAACAGCAGTCATATATTATACTAGCTGAACGCGAAAAGTACTGAACAGATTTCGATGAAACTTTACAGTAATATAGCTTATACATCAGAATAACACATAGGCTACTATCTGCCGCGATAACCGACATATATGCGGGCGGAGCCGCGGGCAACAACTAGTAATATATGAATATGTAAATGAAAATCTTAATATACATACTTGATATCAAATCTCCGTCAAAGTAAAATTTCAGTCTGTTTATCGGAGTCTCTAAATGTTCGGCACACTTCATCATTGCCAATCCAAGTTTATCTTCCGGTCTTATCATAGTTTCAAACGGTCTCTTTATGTTTTGACATTGAAACTTAATTCTCAACCCGTTTTGCACCTCTTCCTTAGTTTCTCTAATCAGTCCCGTTACGTTACGTTCTACTATTCCACCGTCGATAAACTTTGCTATACTATAATCTATTGAATCCGGTGTATCATCAATTTTAACTATCCTGTCATTATACATGAACAATAACTTATCTAAAACCACATTCTCTCTCTCCGAGAAATATTTAAATATCGGTTTTAACTTCTGGTACTTCCGTATTTTAAAGCGTACCACCTCTAAACTCTGCCAGTAAACTTTAACGGATAGTTCCTCGTTATCATTGGCTAAAGGATCTTCTTCAATGATTTCAACATCATTATTTGTGGATGGGTTTGTTGAAAATAACTCCTGGTTACCGCATTCATCTGGATAGTCATCCGTGTTTCCGATGCTGTATATTGGATAAATATTGACTTGTTGAGACCCTCTTGAAGAGTTATTACGCCTATTTCTACCCCTACCTCTGTTAGCAGTAGACCTTCTAGCAGTGCCTCTTGAAGAGGTATTAGGTAAACAACTGGAATTGTTACTTATCCTACTGCTTCTTCCTCTTCTAGTAGCTACAGGAGCACAGTACTCGGCTGTATCTTCATCAATACTGTCAGTATTTTTATTTGAATTAGCAGTTTTTCGTCTCGTTTTTCTGATAACTGTGGTTTCAGAAGAAACATCCGTTTTTCTTTTCCGACCAGATTCAGGCTTTGTATTCTTCGCTATGATGGCGTCCAGCGTCCATTCCTCATTATCAGTGCTGTTTAAAGTAGTATTAAACTCTTCTGCAGCTATTGTGACTTTGTTTACATCCGCCGAAGTTTTAAAATCACCGTTTTCGACTTCTTCCAAATCTATTGAAGGAATATTCTCCTCTACGTATTGATTCTTCAGTGATTGCAGTTTCTGGGCGATGTTCCCGTAACAATCATCAGAATCTGATGAAGACATTTTATACAAAACACTCGAAAAGCATCAGAAAACTAAAACGATGATGCAAAAACGTTTGATTGATTTAGTTTGACAAGGACAAGGCAGGCCTTTGTTTGTAGTTTGTGGTTTGACGACTTTGACGTAAATAATGATTGGTAGTGATGTACTACGCATTTTACTAATCTGATAATATTGAGTACATTATGTGTGCTAAAATACGATAAGAATAAAATGATTGTATAAACACATGACGTTGTACGAATCAAAACATGAAATTTAATAGATAAGGTATATGAAATGTCTCTTTTATTTTTAAAGAAAAGAAGAAAAAGAAAAGATTGTTATTCGAAATCAAAAGAAAAGCAGTGTGTATATATACAAATATATTATTACAAAATATATTTGTAATTAATTTTACACATTATTATGTAAAGAATTATTGTTGTGCTTGAAATTAATGTTACTTATTATCTTTGTGATTCATATGTCACATTTGCATTGCATTTCAATGTCACATTTTCCCGTGTTCCAATCGATTGCCTTTTAAAAATTAAAATATGTTTATGAAGTGCCTTGACATTGAGGATGTATGATAACTAATGCCTAGAATTACTGTGCTTTATCGTCGTAGTTCCGGCGAATCCTTTTAGAAGCGATAAATCAGTTACAAGTTACAACGCGGATATTAGCTATCTTATCGATTAAAAGACTAATTACATTAACATCACTAAAAGCTTTAAGACGTTCTTTCAAAGAGTTTTGATAACTTCTATTTAATGTTTAGTTATATAAATCTACAAGAAGGGTCGAATCTATTGATACATTCATAATTTTAATAAGAGTTAACTGTTCCTTATTTCATTTACAACTTTTTGATTTTTCTTGCGTTCTCTCGATCAAAAAGAATTATTTGTTGCTAAAAGCCCTGGTACTTTGGCTCCCGTGCCAAAGCATGATTTCTTTTAAACTTTTCATTTGTGATAAATTATTATCTTGACTTATAGTAATTTAATAATTGTTTCAGAGACACTTAAAAAGAGATTAGGTACATTATTTGTTCTAAAGATTACTTTTCTAAACAGATAAAAATAACTATTTTTGGTTAAAACGTACAACGCCCTCTATGAAGACAGTCATAGTAACATTTGGTTTCCCCATTACGGCCAATAGATGGCTCTTTTTGTTTTTATTTTTATTCGGGAGTTAATTTTATTCATTGTTGATCTAAAAATATTTTTTCTTTCACAGGAAAAATAATCATTGCTGTTCTGACCTTAGTTATTTCTGCATCAGCAATTCTTCCACCTGATGCAGACCCCAATAATTTCAGTTGTGACCCAGCTGGACGAGTAAGTATACTGTTTCTTTTTCTTCAAGACTTTTTTCTCTAAATTATGTTGAAATCGGCTTTAAGTCTACTTACATACGGCTGAACTTCGATTCTTTAGGGGGAGCGACTACCATCAGACCTTCACAACCCAAGTATTAGAGGATATTATTGTTCGAAAGATCATTGTTGGACTTTTCAGAACGCCAACAGTACCCGTAATATTCGCAAAGACAACTGGAATGACGGCTTAACATGCTTTCTGAGGCATGGCGGGGTTGCAATATGTTAAGTCACCCATCCTAACAATGACCTAGATAGGATTGCTTAACTTTGCAATGTGTAAACCAAAGTTATCCATTCGCAGGTATTTCTGCTGCTCCCACATCACACGGACTGCACCAAGTTCTACATGTGCACTCATGGCAGAGAGGTGGAATTCAGTTGTCCTCCTACCACGATCTTCGCTTTTCATATACAGGTATATTAAAAAAAAAAGATTGCCTATACTTCATTCTTTAGTATTCCGCTAGCTTAACATAGGTCTCTCCTTGAAAAGAAGGATTTGAGCCTACTATGCATTAAAGCTTTTAATTATGATCTTTAAGCGGGGTGTTAAAAAGCATCTCACTAGGCCGCCATAGTGTGTGTCACCATACTGCACTGTTCGCGTTCGCATAGAGGATGGTGACCACCACTCTTGGATTCTACTCAAGCTTTCCATCAGGCAGAGTAGCCTTTTTGAAGCTAAAACATAAAAAAGCAATCTGTATGGTTGGCACCTTACAACCACTATTCATAGTCGTAAGAGCCGACTTAAGGAGCGAACAACGCAAGACAACAGCACTGAAACGAGAAGGAAAACTTGACACAAACTCTATATCAACCCGTCAACGTGGTATAGTTGATCAAAACTCTCCTTTTTAAGGAGAAGGCTATGTCTACATGAATATATGACTTTTAAAAAGAGTGGCCCATGGTATAAGAAAACAAGGTCTCGCATTCCGAGAGCGAAACGGTGTGACGTCACTATCCAGTTACCACTTTATAGCAACATAACACGAAATAAACCACATTCAGCGATAGCGATGATGACGTCATGTCAGTTTCTCTGTCTCGCCACTGTGTCTCGGAATGCCATAGTGGCGAATTATATTGTTATACCATGGAGTGGCCATGAGTTTCTTTGCCAGTATTCTTCTCATAAGGCTCCACGCATTTTGGAAACTGGAAATTATAGATCTAAACAGTAGATTTTGGTGTTTTCACCTATTTTACACATATCACATAGTGTCATAATTGAATAAATATTTTTTAATTAGAATTTTGAATTTGAATTCTAGTGTTATACGAAATTTGGCACTGTTCAAGTTTGAAAGTTTAGAAGAGGAGTGTGAAAGTTAAAAAAAATGCATTACCTATAGTCAAATTTCGTCGACCTATAAATAGTCAAATAAATACGGGATGTATTGATTTCAGACTTGTCAATGGCCATCGTTAACCAGGTGTATTCTTAGAAAGAATGAAAGTGAAGAAGAAGGCTCCGGAGACGAGGTCGATGAGAACATGATTGGACGTTTCATGGATCCTGTAGAACAGCATGCTGTTGGTATGTAGACCGTTGATGTTGTCAATTTATAGCAGCCGATATTACTAACCGACTCGTACCCACTTCGTTGGTACCCACATCATAATAAGATATGACCTATGTCACTCCTGAACAGCGTCGCTTTCTGTTAGTGAGAGAATTTTCAGCATCAGTACTTCCGAAGATTATCCACTACAGCCATACAAAGTTAGAAACTTTACCTCTTTAAAATATTAGAATAGACTAGCGAAGTCTTTGAAACTTTTATATTTCCTCTATTTTCCTCTTTAATCAATCTATTTATTGCTGAAAAGAGCATTAAAATCCGTTGAGTAGTTTAAAAGATCTAAGCGAACAAACAATGGAAGTAACTTCAATTTATACTATCTAAAAACTTAGCGCGGCTGCGACCACCAGTTTGTCGGGTTTCTCGGTGAAGAGTAGCGTATTTACTTCCTCAAGAGCCAAAGATCTCCATTAGGAGTTTCATTGAAATCGGTGCAGCGGTTTAGTTGTTCGATGAGAAATCAGGAACAAAATAGACTCGATAAATACACACATCAAAAGTGTCTAGGGATCAACATATGTGTCTAGGGATCAACATATATTTTTGCAATAACTTTTCTCCTGATTGATATTAATTAAAATTTTCTTTAAGGATTCATCAAATAAAGTGTTTTCGTTTGTCACAGTAACGATAAACCAAGTCACCTTTGCATTAATAAAGAAATTTGCCATTTTCCTAATAAAAGGATTTTTGACATTTGAACCACTAACATTAAAGTTCGAAAAAAGACTGAAATAACAGTTTTCTTTAACATTTTATTAGGTAACTTAAACAATTAATAATCCGTGTTTCTACCGCGAACACTAACAACACAAGAATCGGTTTGGCATACTCAAAATGAGTTCATCCAAATCACGCTGTGGAATGGCCGCCCATGTTCGTTGCAACAACAAAAAAAGGTCTTCTTGCGACTGGATACCCTCCATATTCGGCAGAGCTCTTCTCTGTAGCATATCCCATGCATGCTCAATCGGGTTCAAGTCTGGCGACTGAGCAGGCCAGGGCCAAAGCCACATCTCAATCTCAAGAAATCCGCATAAAAATGCTTGATCCCTAGACACTTTTGATGTGTGTAGATAAAAACAATCTCTAAAGCGTGTTGTGTTTTTATCGTGGGACTCACAAATATGGTACTTTCTTCAAAAGGTCAACCCAAACCCTACACTGTAGGTACTCGCATTGTTTTCATTTAGTCTATGTCAACAACGGATTTAAAAAAAACATACACCTCTGTGGTTTTTGTCGACATTTCTTTTCCGAGTGTGTCTTAGGAAATGCCGATGCCTTATAACTGTAAAGTTCCTCGTGTAAAGATATCTGTAAATATAAATTTTATTCCATAATCTCTCTCCTAAGTTTCCTCTGCTTCGGGTGCACAAGGGCGTCAGTAATCAGTAATCACTTGCTTTAAACGTTATATTTTTGTACATTGCAGATTCCATAGCGAGTGTAAGACCGATGGCTGCAGAAGGATCAAACTTCAACGGTATCATCAATTGTAACCGAGCTGATGAAGCCGCAAAACACGTAGCATACAAGTGAGAAACATTCTAAAGATACAATTTATTCAAACTTGCTTTTGCACGCGACTAAGCCCGCGTCTATATTGATTATCACGGTAAAGAATACCCTACATTCTTCATGAAGAGTCAAAGTATCTCTATGCCAAATTTCATTGAAATCGGTGGAGCGGTCTAGTCGTGAAATCGTGATGATGATGATGGCATTTTTAATTCATCAACACATAGGGTACCTACGTAAAACGGTTCTAGGATCTCATTTTCAAAGTTGGAAACACGAATTAAAAAAGCGGCCAAGTGCGAGTCGGACTCGCCCATGAAGGGTTCCGCAGCAGCAAGTATTTTTTTTTTTATATATTTGTTTTGATTGAATCAAAGGTAAATTGCGGTTTACGATTTATCACGTATTAAAAAAAAACTACTACCTACTAGATTTCGTTCAAACCAATTTTAAGTGGAAGTTTGCATGGTAATGTACATCATATATATTTTTTTTAGATTTATCATGCTCTTATTTTAGAAGTTACAGGGGGGATGGGACACATTTTACCACTTTGGAAGTGTCTCTCGCGCAATCTATACAGTTTAGAAAAAAATGATATTAGAAACCTCAATATCATTTTTGAAGACCAATCCATAGATACCCCACACGCATGGGTTTGATGAAAAAAAATTTTTTGAGTTTCAGTTCTATGTATGGGGACCCCCAAAATTTATTGTTGTTTTCTTATTTTTGTGTGAAAATCTTAATGCGGTTCACAGAATACATCTACTTACCAAGTTTCAACATTATAGGTCTTTAAGTTTCGGAAAAAGGTGGCTGTGACATACGGACGGACAGACGGACAGACAGAAAGACAGACAGTCAGACACGACGAAACGAATAAAAATACTCAGCGCCAATAAAACTGCAGGCAGTACCTAATTAGCGCTAAATAAATGAAAGAAAATTTTAAGAATGTTTCAAATGACTGATATTATATAATACTGAACATTAATATTGTGTATTTTTCGTTACAGAGGTGATTGCCAGAGGTACTGGAGGTGCGTAGGAGGTGTCGCACAATCAGCATACTGTTCCGATGGGTTATTTTTCAATGAGGCAACCGAGCAATGTGATTTCGAAGCTAATTCAAAATGTGACTCCAGTCTGCCAGAAGACGAACTACAAAGCGAATTTATCGTGTATAAAAAGTGAAGAAATTTGACTTTTATGACGCCATTTTGACAGAAGTGTTGCCAGATAAAAAAACTCCTCTAAATATTTAACTAATTAAGTACCTACCTAGATGTCGTAACTGTTTAATTAGTGAAAATATAATAGAGTCGAGGTCAAACTAATTGAAAATAATTTTGTAATCAGTCATTTTTAATCTGCAGGTTTGTACAATTGCCACGCGTTTCTTAGCGTTTTCATTTCTAAGAACGGCGAAAAGTGTCTTGGATATAGCGAATGCTTATTTTGGTTAAAAGTAATAAATATTGTTTATAAATCGAGCCGAATTCGTCTAATCTCGCAAAGTGGAACGGATTAACTTTTTCTTTATTTCTCTTACAATCTGTGGATGTGTGAGTGATTTTTTGGGGACGGCAGTGAGTTACAGAAAGCCTGAAAAGCACGCACTATTTAATTTATGCAAAAAAAAAAGAAAAGTTAAACGCATGCGTTGCTAGGGTTGTCGATTGGACGGTTAGGTAAGACGTCAGATGTTAAGTTTCGCGCTTTTTTTTGCTGTCGACAAGTCAATTCTAAAAGCCCACATAAATCTTCCGTATCAAAATGAGTATTCTGTGACGACTTTTGTACCAATTGTAATATTTTATGTTTCGTTTTTTGACTGTGATTCTAGTTTATAGAAAATAAATAGCAATTTGTCTATGCCTGCTGATCTAAGTACAGTTAAATAATTAAGCAGTTAAGTACAGTTAAGCGTTCCTATGGCGGGTAGAGGTAAGGAGATCCGCCTTATATGGCAAGTGGAAATGGAAAGTTGAAAAAGTGTCCAGCATAAATACAGTAAATAATAGTTCTATGTCCAACCAGAATGGCGCTGGTGTAGCCTAAAGGAATGACATGAACATAGCAGCTTTTGACGGAGTGAAGTTTGCCCAGTTAAATACTTTTATTTTGTTATGGCTATTTTATACGTTATAATATATTGTCTGTAAAACTTTATAACTATTTTCTCAGTCTAGTATACAGTGTCTAATTATTGTTTATGGCAATAAAATATCTTGTTACCTCTTACCCGCCATTATTTGTTGCGTCAATTGAATACAAATGTCATTTTTTTTCTACAGTTTTTGTGCTATGAATTTGTTTTTATAATCTTATAATTCATCTTAAAATCTTCATTTAGGTATGTTTACTGATTTCTTGCGAATGGCTAAACCACTTTAAATAACAAGTGTATTTTTTTGAACTTTTGGCAGCTTTTTGACAATGGCATTTCAAATTTTTTTGTGGTTACCTACATTCAACAGTTTCACATAAACAAAATATCTCAACAAAGAATAGTTATAAACTTTATGGGGTCATAATTGTTCTGGTTTCTAGTAGATAAAAAAAATGCATTCGTTCTACTTACAAAAATATTCACACAACTTTAGATTGATGACCACCATAGACTTTCAAACCAAATCTGTACAAGCGTCGAAAAAAAATAGTGTCCAATTGTTAGCTACTATATTTTTTATATATTATCGAACATCAGTATAATGAACTTGAAGTGCGAAACTCTAACTAGACGTATAGATATGCGCACAAACTTTAGAAAAATATTAAAAGTAAATGGCATTACTATTCATATGACGTCACTAGGTCTTTCATTTACGTTACGTAACGTAGATGAACTGACATTTATATGTCGACCATAAAGTAACGTAGATGAGAACCTTATTATTTTTTGTTTCTTCGTAGCAATGATTAATGTTGTTATTATAATTATGCTGGTCATATATTATATTTAAATTATTTTTGTTATTTTATTAAATATTCGAAATTAAATAACTGCAAATAATAAAACAGTTTTTATTATTTCAAACAGCATTCCACTGTTTGAAATAGGCCACTCCGTAACTCAAATGGGCGGGCTTCATAATAAACTGGTATAAAACAATTCTTGCGTTATTTTTCACTGTGAGAGGGAGAATACCAGAGCTCAAACCAGAGGCATCTTCCCCGTGAAGCGCCTGTGTGCAATAATTACTCTAGCGCCCTTTAGTAAGAGTAGCGCCCTTTAGTAAGCGTAGCGTCCTTTAGTAAGCGCTAAGCGTAGCGCCGTCCATAGATTCATTAAAAGTGCCATGGCCGACACCCCAAACATTGCTGCGTCTGTGTGCACCGCACACCCTGCACTATAGGTGAAGATGCACCTGGCTCAAACCCATTTCCTCTTCTCCAATCTCTCTTGATTCAGGGAGGGGAGAGTTACCGATCTCAACCTGAAGATAGCAGTCGTCGTTAATAAAAACTAGTGAATGTAGTTGTAGGTACATCTTTGCATTTGTATTGTGCATCGCTGGAAGACGTGTGTAGAGTTACAAGAAGACTATGTCGGAAAATAAGAAAAAATGTTTTGTATCATCGTTAGATAGGAAACTTCTCAGACTACACACGCACTTGTGCCTCTTTAGTTACAGATGTGCTGATTTGAGTCACTTCCCCTAGAATTCCGAGGATCGGAGGTCTGAGCTCAGGTTTTCAGCATTTACAAATGATATAATTTACTTTTGCAAGTAAATATTTTACAAATATTTTTACACGCTAAATGGCGCCGACATTTAAGACTCACTCTGGGAAGGAATTTAGTCGGTGAAGACTTAGAGCAACGAATATTTAACTATAGCAATACGGTCGAGCCCGATACCTATAGAGTCAGCATCTGTGCTAAAGCCTGACTCTCTCGCACACCAATATAAAAAAAAAAAACTTATCTATTCATCCTAATACGGGGGCAAACTACGGTCTACGTAGGACAACAGCACTGCAATGAGAAAGAAAACTTGACAACCTTATACTATTATGATGATGCAAAATGAACTCCGTCCTCCATAAGCGCAAGCCTGAGGGTGACAGATGAGGCCATCTGTCACCCTAGCAGAAGCAGGCCCGGGTGGGGTGTGCGCGCGCTCTACAGCATTCGCACCCCACCTTTTTGAGGACAGCAACGGAAAGAACGTGGTTTTCACACAGAAGGGGGCCACCTACAAAGCGCAGGTGGCCCGAATTACGTCGGGGTTCCAGGGTTTGCCTTTCTAGGGTGTACCTGGTTCCCCGGCTCGTACCTAGTACCCGAAACGGCGTGCGGTTTTAGTCGGTTCGAGTCCGACATGCCACCTGGAGGGGGTATCTGAGGGGATTTCCGCACGGGAAAAACAAGGGTGATAGAGAAGACCAAAACCTCCTTTGTAACGAGAGATATATATCCAACTGGACTGTTAAATTCTGTTGATAATCAAAATTATAAACCATAAGCAAATTCAGAATACGTTTTATTGAGAAAACTTTTTCATTTACGTGTATGGAAAAGAACTATATGTGACGATCAAAAGCAGTAATAAGTGTTTATTTTCTCACCCCAATATTTTAGGTTTTACAAGCAATGCTATCTCTCAATACAATATTGTGGAGGACTGGTGCCTAAGCTAGGTATAAACCTGTGTTGTAGGTCACCAGGTCTCCGCTCCGTGTTACAATAATTGGCTGATAGTTACGCACTAAAGCAAAATGTTTACAACATTCAATAGTGAATTAGTGGCGGGTAAGGTAGACAATGTGACAAGTTCGATGCGATGAGTGTGTGCATGTGTGCGTGATGTGATGTGGTGTGTGTGTGTATGTGTGTGATGTGATGTGTGTGTGTGTGTATGCGTGTGTTTTAATGAACATTTGTATAATATTTTATTTCATCAATGAGTCTATGAATTAATTATAAGAATCTTTTCGGTATCGTCGTATGACTGTTCATGTAACCAACACAGTTCATCTAAAACCTTATGAAGAGAACAGGTCCTTAGATGGTACGTTAACCCTCTCGAAGGGGTAATAAGGATGGTCCTGCCAGAAACTGAGGAGTACAACTCTGTAATTCTTGTTGAATTTCCCTGAAAATTGCAGAACAATAATAACTTTAGGAAACTCATACACGGACGTTTGATCTCAAGCTATGGAAACCAGACTGCTGCTAAATATACTTTTAAGTTACTAAATTTACACACCTGAAATGTAGGTACGCGCATAACTTACGATCGACTGAACTAAATTGGATACTGTTTTTATTTGTGCTTGGTATTGTCAGGAAAAGGTTTGTATTAAAGAAAATTATTAAGAAATTAGAATTGTGCATTTTTGTTAGTCCACGACTGTGCTACCTGTGGGAAGCTGAGGTGGGCATAAATAATAAAAACAAGCTTTTCGGAAATTTCGAAAATAATTACGAAAAAACGGCGGGACGAAGTTCGTTGAGTCAGCTAGTAATTTAAATCTGTAACTCTCCTGTACATGTGTGTTTCACCTAGCTCCTACTAAACGGCTGAAACGATTCAGATGATGTTTCAATGGGTTAATGTATGTTTTGAAAACACAATTTGACCTAGTAGCTGAAGCTTATATTGGTTTATTACCATCAGCTAATAACTAAACACAATATTTATTTATTCTAAGGCGGTACGAAGTTCGCCGGGTCAGCTACTTAAATATAAATTACACCAGGTATGGTATAATTAAATTTAAGTATGGTTCTGGTTAGCACCTAATTATTAACCTGGGTGGAATTGATCCCAGGATATTTAGCTCAGCAGTTCTTATTTTCATTCATTTTCATTTCATTTCATTTCCAGATGCATATGTATTTTTAACCGACTTCAAAAAAGGAGGAGGGTCTCAATTCGACCGTTTTTTTTATGTGTGTTCGCGGATAACTTCGTCGTTTATGATCCGATTTTGATGATTCTTTTTTTTAATGGAAAGGAGATGTCCCAACGGTAGTACCATGATAAGGACATTAAGATCTGATGATGGCATCCAAGAGAAATCGAGTCGAATCTTGAAGTCGGTTTTTGTTAAAATTTTACATTGAAATTTCTATCATCAAATTGGTGGGAATCGAACTCACTCCTGTGACTCAGGAGTCAGTATCATCAACGACTAAATCACCTAGATAATCAGCTAACATTAGGATATTCCAACTTACTCAAAATTTCCATATCATCTGCAGATAATTCAAAATCAAAGATTTGAATATTCTCTTCCACTCTGTTCTTATTTGAAGACTTAGGAATCGGTACAACTCCTTTTTGAACCTGTAATAGAGAAACCAATCTTATTACCTACAGCATCATCATCATCACCAGCCTTTGACAGTCCACTATTTTTTTTTTTTTTTTTTTTTTTATGTTTGGCCCGCCAAAATGACTCTACTCTGCCTGATGGAAAACATAAGCAGAATCCAAGAGTGGTGGTCACCATACTCATTGCGAGTGCAGACAATGCAGTATGGCGACCCACACTATGGCGGCCTAGTAATGCTGCTGCATCTTTTAGTCTAGTCAACAAGTATGGAACTTGTTGACTTGACTAATTGGGCCTCCGGTCTCGCACTTACCAACGAAACACGACAGCACTGCTGCTGTCATTTTACGTTGATTTTCTGTGCGAGGGTAGTACCGCCCCGGTCGAGCCGGCCCGTTCGTGCTGAAATCAGCGTGGCTCTACTACCTTGAAAACCTATTAGACATAGGCTTCTCAGGCGACGGGGCGGTACTTCCCTCTCACAGAAGACCAATCTAAAGTGACAGAATTCGTGCTGTCGTGTTTCCTTGGTGAGTGCGAGACCGGAGGCCCAATGATGCAGAAACATCTCAATAGGCCGCTGTATTGTGGGTCACCGTGCTGCATTTTTGTATTGTCTGCATTCGCAATGAGTATGGGGATCACTACTCTTGGATTGTACTAATGCTTTCTATCTAGATAAGTGGAATTATTTTGACAGCTATTGGAAGGAAGTTCCTTATGGCGCGTTGCGAAAGGGGGCTTGACGGATTAAGACCAAAAGTTGTAACGACAATTTTCGTTGTAACGACACTTTTCGTTGCAACGACACTTTTCGTTGTAACGACACTTTTATCATTGAGTTGACGACATAGTGCTGAATGGTATGTATATATAAATAAACTTCGTTCCATCCGGGTGTCCCTGGACACATCTCAAGTTTTTTTATAATATATATAGAAGATGACTTTGTCCTAATATACCATGATGGCCTGATGGTTTTTTTTTGTATGGGACTAATCCCGCCCTCACGCCTACCACTGTAACTCCTGTACACCAAGATCAACAGCGGTGACCAACGATCACACCGAGTTATGACACTCGGGAAGTCCCAGGAAAAAAATTAACTGTGTTGAAACAGACCGGGAGCGTAGCGTCTCTTGTAATCCGGCGACTCGGAGGTCGGGAATGGTTCGGATGGTTGAGTTGTAAGTGGGCTGAGAGAGAAGTATATATTCTGGACTTTGGACTCTGCGCTTCTACAACGCTGTACCTCTAGGAGCATCATCGACGCGAGTGGTCGGCCCCCCACTACACGTCGAAGGAATACACGGAGAGGGCTGTGCGACTGGAGAAGAATGTTGTTGCGGATTTAGCTAGAGGCCTGATGGGTTTGTTGATGGTTTCACTCTTTGTGTAAAGTTGGTTAAATATAAAATAAATATTTTTGGCATTTAACACACAACACCATCTAGTCCCAAACTAAGCAGAGCTTGTATTATGGGTACTAGATAACTGATATAATTACTTTTTTTTTGTAAATACGTACATAATATATACATAGAAAACACCCAAACTCCGAAACAAATATTTCAGTGTGTTCTTTGTGTCCGTTTCATGTATGTTTGTAAAGTCCCCCGCGACACAGGATTTATTTCTAGTGCGGGAGTTGTCTTTTTAAGAAGAAAAAATAAGAAGAAATTTGCAGATCATACAATAATTTGATCCGACCAGGGAATCGAACCCGAGACCTTATGCACAGCAGGCGCACACGCTACCACTGCGCCAACGAGGCAGACAAACTACTTACAAAGAAATACTTACAAGGTATCTTAAAGCAATTTGAGCAACCGTCTTCTTATATTTGTTGGCCATTTCCTGGAGCACAGGGTCATTAGCCCTGGTGGCTATGGGGTCAGCATTCCTATTGAATAACGACCCAAACGGTGTGTACGCCATCACCACAATATTATGGGATTTGCAGTACTTTATGAGGTCGTCTTGCGCTAAGTTTATGTTTACCTGCAAAAAAAGAACGAAATAACTACTATGCAGAACCTGTAATATGGTAGTCGCATTTGACTGCCTGCGCACGGCTACTCTCTAGCGCGTTATTCCATGTTAATACGTAACCTATTTCATTACCTTTAAAAAAACCGGAAGGTAACTCACATACAATTTAAATCGAAATCAAGTCATGATATTACTTAACATCCCGATTTTTTAAAACGTGTCTGCCTTAGCTGAGGAGGGAAGTGAACTTATTATATTTCCAAATCCTCCAATTTTCTTCTGTTTTTTTTTTTTTTTTTTTTTTTTGTTTATGGAATAGGCCGGCAAACGAGCAGACGTATCGCCTGATGGTAAGCGATAACCGCCGCCCATGGACACCCGCAACACCAGAGGCGTCACAAGTGCGTTACCGGCCTTTGGGGGATGGGTGGAGATAGGGGCAGGGGTTGGGGTATGGGCCTCCGGCCTGATTAATTTCGTTGCGGGTTCCAAGACAGTTTATTTATTCATGAGACTTCCCGAGTGTCATAACTCGGTGTGTTCATGGGTCACTGCTGTTGATCCTGGTGTACTGGAGGAACAGTGGTGGGCGTGTGGGCGGGATTAGGCCCATTAAAAAATAACCTAACATCTAAATCCAGCTAGCCACTATAGAAAGTAGTGGATAATCCCCTCCCGTCCCTAGGTCTATCTCATTACATTTTAAACATACCTCGACTTGCAGAACAGCAGGTTTAATCTCACAGTTCTCCAGAAGCCTCTGGATTTGATTGATATTGAAGTTGGAAATCCCTATGGACTTAGCCAGGCCCAGTTTTTTGGCTTCCTCCATCTCCTTCCAGGTTTCTAAGTAGTCAATATTGTCGAATCCACTTAGATCAGGCTAAAATGAACATCATTAATATCATTAGTATTAGACTAACTTAAATTTATATATTCAAACATTATACAAATATTGAAGTGTCTGTTTGTAATTTTAAATTGGTTTGTCTGCCTGTCTATACCGGCTGGACCGATTCTTATGGGATCTCCACTGGCAGATAGCTGATGATATAAGGCGTAACTTAGCCTAAGTACTTTTATTAGACTAGCTTCGTCCCTTGGCAATACCCGTTGTATCCCGAGTAGCACAGAGCGGCTCAGATAGTTGTGTAATAAATAATTACAGGTCACGGGAGAACCATGCTTGGACTCAAATGGTCAAGCTAGACCGGAGTCACATAAAACCATTTGATTTAGTCACCCCACCGGGGTTTGCGGCGGGGCCCGATTAAAACCACACGGTGTGCCACTCTGCGTCTGAGATGGGAGGGATCCGGCAGCCGCTGTTATTACGACATCCGGACTCCTCCCAGCGCCTGCCCGCACTGACTGCCCAGCGTCTGCTGGAAAACTTCTTTTTTCTTTTTAAAAGACAACTCCCGCATTAGGAATAAACATCCTGTGTCGCGGGGACTTTACAAACATACATGAAACGGACACAAAGAACACCCAGACTCAGAAGGACAATTTGTGGATAACACAGAGTGTTATCCCATGTGGGATTAGAACCCACAACACTTGGCGCAGTAGAAATCGGTGTGGCGACCGCTTAAACCACCAGGCCAACCGTGCAGTCAAACAACGGCCTGCAAAAATCAGAGTTATTCTCTGATTCACCTAATCAGAGAATAATTATCTGATTTGTGGATCACACAAAGAGTTTTCTCGTTCGAACCCAGGACATTAGCCCAGTAGGAAACCGCGATGTGACCGCATAAACCACTAAGCCGTGCAGTCAAATTAATTTGATATCATTATTAAAAACCAGTCTTCTCTTACCGTATTAGAAACAGGAGTGTGAATCAAGTAGAGATCTACGTAGGACATGTTCAGGCGTTGTAAAGATCTCCTCAGTGATGCCAACACCTCTCTCTGTTCATTTGACGGTAGCTGTCAAAATATTGAGAGAGAATTACGCTTCATCTACTGCTTCTCTTACTTCTAATTATTATTGTGTAATGGGATATGTATAACATCCGAGTTCTTATAGTAACAGATTTAGAATACGGAGTATCACCACCCCTATTTACCCCATGGGTGTCGTAAGAGACGACTAAGGGACCAAGCTACCAGGACAACAGCAGTGCAAAGAGAAGGAACACTTGACACAAAACCTATTAAATGCTATGAAATATATTTAGCTTTAATTCCGCGAGACAAATATCCAGGTCTGTAAGCAGGGCACAAATCCCACCGTCATGCATATGCACACATACAAAACAAGTGAGAAATAATTAGCATGCCATGCAACCAAACCTATACTCGACACGTGTTTCGCCCCTCCACGGGGTATCCTCAGGAGATGTTGACTCGTCGAGCGTTTGAGCTCGAATGCGCGCTAGCGCACCGCTGTCGGCCCTTTATATACCGTTTCGATGACGCTATAATCACGATCGATACAATGTCACAACGACATCTGTGCCGAACTACCCGCAATCATACTTAGAAGTGGTGATGGAATTAAGTTTGTTTGGTCATTCAACAGTGTATATGCATTATTATTGTTATATTTTGATATTTCTAACTGTTCCAACACACTCATCCGGAAACCCTTATCGCAAACATGCAGAATGTTATAGGTATTGTTGCCGCTCAAGGAGTGGCCGGTGTCGATTAAATGTTTTGCGAAATGTGATTTATCTGGATGGCCATTCCTGTGAGCGGCAACATGTTCCCTGTACCTAATTTCGAAACTACGGCCTGTCTGACCCACATAGACCCCGGTGCAATCATTGCATACTAATTTGTAAACTCCGGATTTTTTTGAATTCTCTAATTTATCTTTACCGTTACATAGTTTACGCAAGTTATGATCCGATCGAAAAGCTACGTAAACATTGTGTTTTCTTAGAATATTCGCGATTCTATCTGAAATTGGGCCTATGTAAGTGAGACTCCCGACATTCTTGTTAATTCTTTCGGGGGTACATGCATAAAGTGCTGAGCGAGCCCGGTCATTCTGCTTTTTCTTAATTATATTATCAATAACTTGTTTGGTGTAACCGTTTGAAGTCGCGATTTGATACAATATTTTGAGTTCTTTTGCGTAATTATCCGTGGACAGTGGGAGTGACATTAAACGGTGGACATAGCTGCGGAAGGCTGCTAGTTTATGCTGTAGTGGGTGACAGGATGAAGCGGGAATCGTTGTGTCAGTGTGTGTGGGCTTTCGATAAATTTGGAAATCGAGTTTGTTATTGACTCTTGTGATTGTTAGATCCAAAAAATTAAGGGACTGATTTGATTCTAATTCTAATTTGAATTTTATTTTGGGGTGGTGAGTGTTGAGCTTATTTACGAAAATATCCAATTGACGATTAGTACCTGTCCAACAGATAATTACGTCATCCACATATCTATAATAAAACAGAATGTTGGGCTCGCCCACCACATATTTGCATTCGAAGTAGTCCATAAATATTTCCGCCATTAATGGACTTAAAGGTGATCCCATTGCTAGACCCTCTTTTTGGCGGTAGTATTCGTTATTGAATCGAAAGTAATTTTGTTCCATGCAAATACGTGTGAGGTTAAGTAGGTCATTTATTTCTCCTGGATGTAAACGTTGCCTCTCCAAAAGGTACCCCAAAATACGTAGGCACTCTTCAAATGGAATATTTGTAAATAAACTATCTACATCTAGTGATAATAATTTCGAATTGTGGGGGGTGTTAATATATTGTATTTTTTTAGTTAAATCTAAACTATTTTTTAAACTGTACTGTGGTTTAAAAGATGCCTTTGCCTTTAGTAAATTGTTTAGATATTTGGCTAAATCGTATGTCGGGGCACCAATGTAAGAGACAACGGGGCGAATTGGGATGTTGTCTTTATGAGTTTTTGGTAAACCTTACAAAAAAGGAGATCGTGGGTTCATTGGAATTTTATATTTTAACTGGCGTGGAGAAATGTACGACGTGTTATTAATTGCATTCTTTATTTCTAGAGTGAATTTTTTAGTAGGGTCGGTAGTAAGACGTTCAAAATCTTCCCCCTGGATATTTTTTTTTTTTTTATTACTTATATTTTATTTTTATTTTTTTATTATTTTATTAAATTATTTATTATTAAAGCTAATTATATTTCATAGCATTTAATGTCATGGATTTCCGCAAAGTAACGCCTGATTCCATAACTTAACAAAACCTATACCAACCCGACTGGTCAGCGTGGTGTACTAGACCAACACCTGCTTTCTAAGAAGAGACCTATGTCCAGCAGTGGACTACAAAAGGTTGTTGATGATAATAAAAATAAAAGCATTTAAGGGAAATTTATAAAAAATACCTTGGTGACTATAAAAACTTTCTCCCTGGGAACTGAAGATGCTCTAACTCCAAGTCCAACTTGTTCTTCACTCTGATAATCAACTGCCGTATCTATCATCCTGATGGCACATAAATAATTATTTTAATTAACTTTCCTTCATATTTATTAAAATAGTACAGCAAGTGTAACGTTTGGTGAGGTAGTAAAGCCATGCTGATACCAGCACGAACGGGCAGTACTACCCTTTCACAGAAGACCAATCTAAAATGACAGCGTTCCCTGTCGTGTTTTGTTAGTGAGAGCGACACCGGAGGCCCATTGGAGCAGAAGTATCTCAATCGGCCATCATATTGTGGGTCACCATGCTGCATCGTCTACATTCGCAATGAGTATGGTGACCACTACTCTTGAGTCTTGGATTCTGCTCATGCTTCCAAACAGGCAGAGTAGAGTCACTACTGTTCTAAAATTTTCGTTTTTTAGGTAAATCTAAACTTAGCTCATAAAGTACCTACTGCAAATCTCATAATATTGTGGTGATGGCATACACACCGTTTGGGTCGTTTTTTTTTTGCTGCCAAAATGACTCTACGCTGCCTGATGGAAAGCATAAGCAGAATCCAAGAGTGGTGGTCACCATACTCATTGCGAACGCAGACAATGCAACAATGCAGCATGGTGACCCACACCATGGCGGCCTAGTGATGCTTCTGCATCATTGGGCCTCCAGTTTTGCACTCACCAACGCAAACACGACAGCAGCACGCTGACATTTTACGTTGATTGTCTGTGCGAGGGTAGTACCACCCCGGTCGAGCCGGCCCGTTCGTGCTGAAATCAGCGTTGCTCTACTACCTTGACGTTCATTCACGTACAGACTTGGTCGTTATTCAATAGGAATGCTAACCCCATAGCCATCAGGGCTAATGACCCAGTGCTCGAGGAAATGGCAAACAAATATAAGAAGACAGTTGCTCAAATTGCTTTAAGATAGGTACCTTATAAGTATGTATGTTTAAACGATTTTACATTAAGAGTGAAACCATCAATTTGGCAATAGCATGATTCTCACTGTGTTGAGAACCGTCACCTATTGTTAGATACCAAGCGTGGTATCGTTGGACTGGGTGTGTGATACAAGTGGGGATTTAAATAAAACCACTGTGCACTGTTTTGTGGCCATTTGTGGGTTCGTAAGAAAGTTTAATTGGCAATCGCCAGTCTTGTTCTTACATACAAAATGTTTGTAGACCTTATATACTATCACGTGTAACACAACGATAGCGCGATCTAAGTTTTGTAACAGCTCCATCTAGGGGACAAAAAAGAAACAAATTTTTGAACTTGTGTCTCTTGTGTCTTGGTCTCGAAAATTAATTAACTGCCTCGTTGGTCTACCGGTTTTTATCCTAACTTATCCGGCTCCGGTATCCTCACTTACTCTGTGAAACACAGTGCTATTGCAAACACACCGGTTTTCTGTGAGGCCGTGGTATCACTCTGGTCGAGCCGGCCCATTTATGCCGAAGCGTGGCTCTCCCACGGAATAAATTAATGATGAACTTCTAACTAAAAAGACAATCACGAACCTATAACCAGCTTCCAGGGCCCATGTTACGGGGTAGTCTACATCATGTTCTAGTACCGGTTTTCGACCATTCTGCAACAATAAGAAAGGATTGTAATTAAATTTGTAACACGTTTACTTGTTGCTCTAAATAGTTACCTACCTAACGTAATACAAAACATTTTTGTCATGTTTGATTGCACGGTTAGGTTAGGTTGGCCAAGTGGTTTAAGCAGTCACCACTGCGCCAAGTGTTATGGGTTCAAATCCCATATAGGACAACACTTTCACTTTTCCCAGAAGATAAAGTGACGTATACGCTTTTTTTACTGCTCCTGATAAGATTCAGCTGTTTAGGCGTAAAAGAGGTCACTCAAAGCAAATCGTGCAAAGATATTTTCTTTTTAAATCACACAAAGTATTGTACTATTAGCTGTTGCCCGCGGCTCCGCCCGCGTGTATGTCTGTTATCGCTGAAAATAGTAGCCTATGTGTTATTCTGATGTATAAGCTATATTACTGTAAAGTTTCATCCAATCCGTTCAGTAGTTTTTGCGTGAAAGAGTAACAATCATGCATCCATACAAACTTCCGCGTTTATAATATTAGTAGGATATAGGACTCTGTGGATTGAACACACAACCGTCACCGACGAGGTGACAATTTAAAACCACTACGTGATCGGTCAAATTAATATATACCTCATCAAAACCCAGGAAGGTTCCAAGTCCAAGAGCTGGAATTGCATTACCATCGTTAAGCGGTATCCTGAACGTTTTGCCTCCATCTTCTTCTGTGCACAGCTGAAATAGAGGAAAAAATACTTCATCATCATAAACCTATATAAAATTCTCGTGTCACAATGTTAGTTACCATACTCATCTGAAACGGCTGGACCGAATTTTATGAAATTTGGTGTGCATATCGGGTAGGTCTGAGAATCGACCAACATCTTTTTTTATACCCCAATTTTATTTATTGCAAAGCAATGTTTGCCGGATTAGCTGGTTAAAAACTTTTTATAAAAAAAAAAAAAAACCAAAAAACATCCAACGAAAACTCTCTGCCAAAAAAACACTTATAAAAGCGTCAAATAAACTGGTTCTTCATAAATTGCGTATACCTAATTCTTTATTCATTTAAATAGTAGTATTATAATGTGTGCTAGGTACCTAGAATCTGTTTGAAGTCGGTGGATGTTTTTTGGAAACGGTTTTTTTTATAAAAAGTTTTTATTTTTCAGTTTTTAGTGCAAACAATCGTTGGTAAGTAGTAAGTTGAACCATTTCATCAAATTTCTTCATCAAGAATACAAATTAAGGTCTATACGTACGTGTAATATTAAAATCATTCTGCAATCCCTAACTGTTGAAGAGTGTAACCACGAGTGTAACCGTCTATCATCAACTCACCTAAATAACTTGAAAGTTTATGATTGAAGGTCTTTAGATATGTATGAAATTGAAAGAATTATCCTCCAACTCCTAACCGTTGAGGAGTTGTACCTTCCACCTTCCATCATCAGCTTACCTAAATAATTTGAAAGAATACGACTAAAGGTAACATATATACATATGATATTGTAAGATTTATCCTCCAACTCCTAATCGTTAAGGAGTTGTGCCTTACATCATCAGCTCATCATCATAAAATGATGACTTCCAGACGCAAATACCGGTGTAACTTCAGATAATATATGAAAAACCATAGTATGTGCCTATAAAAATTGAGAGTTTCTATCGATTTCCCTGGGATCCCATCATCAGATGCTGATATGGTGGCAATGAGACCACCTCGGGAGCATACCCTTTCGAATACAAAAAAAAATTTCAAAGTCAGTCCACAATTGACGGAGTAATCGGTGAACATACATAAAAAAAAAAACAAAAAAAAAACATACAGTGGAACATAGAACCTCCTCCTTTTTGGAAGTCGGTTAAAAATATATAAAAGCATGCTTTATTGAGAAACTACGTGTATATATTTGTTTGTTAAGCTAAATTGATGTTTATGTGGTGCAGTTTATGGTCTACTTTAATAGGGTAGATGACTGTATCTAATTCTTTCAATTTCATACGGATCTATAGACTTTTAGTTTTATACTTTCAAGTTATTCACGTGAGCTGATGATAGAAGGTGAAACTCTTCAACAGTTAGTGATTAAAGGATGATTTTAATTACACACGTAAGTATAGACTCTAATTTGTATTCATTCAGTTATTCACATGAGCTGATGATAGAAAGTAAAACGATTGAGTTAGAGGATGATTCTTTAAATATCATGCTACCTATACGAAGAGGGCCATTAAAGACAGATAGAAAACTCTTTATTTAAAAGACATTACAGAAAATAATAAATAAATAATGTACAAAGGGCGTCCTTATTGCCGAAAGCAATCTCTTTCGGGCACCTTATGATGGATCGAAATGTATCTGAGAGACAGTAGTTCACGGTGCAATGAGTTTTGAAGAATTATTTGCAATTTAGTCTCAACTGTTGTCAATAGCGTAATGATTTCTTATCATGCGGGTTGTTAGACATTTTGTTGGGCTCTAAGTCGCAAAGAGCAACACCATATAGGGTGGTTACGCGACTCAGCGCAACATTTTTTTTCATAAATCACTGGCCCTGAGGGTCTTGTCTGAATTTATTCCAGTCAGATCGGTGACCGCATTTAGCGTTGCGATTAGTGAAATGTTCAGGGGGTCTGGTATGAATTTGTTTCACATTGACTCGATTGTCACCGTGAGCGCGTTTAGCGTTGCGATGTGTGAAGATTTCGATATGAGTTGATTAAAAACGGAAGGCTGTAACCGTGAAGATTGATTAGACGTAATATAAAGTCACACTAGACCCTCAGGACTTGACGTATCATAATCACCAACTAAAAATTAACAGTAGTAGTATTCTCCGTTTAACATCTCCGTAGCCTTCTGATAGGCTGTTGACACAGGCGCTATGATAAATAACACCTTAATGTACTTTGGTTTAAGTAATTCGCCTTCTTCTATTTGATCACGGCAAAGCGCAGGTCATTTAAGCTTGGACACAATCCCCATTGCAACGTAGACCACGTTCTCGGTAACAGAAATCCTGCATCTCAATATAAATTTTGGAGACTATGCTCAGTTTTAATACGTCTTTAAACCACTACAGTTATTCGCATCAGCAGGAATTATACGAAATATTTCAACTTACTAATAACCTACGATTGTTTGCACTAAAAATGAAAAAAATAAAAACTTTTTATAAAAAAAAACCGACTTCAAAAAAACATCGAACGAAAACTCCCTGTCTAGAAACACTAAAAAGTTTCAATTTGGTCCAGTTCTTGAAGTCGGTTTTTTTTTATATTTTTTTTTACTCTTTTCCATCTACTAAATAATAGCAAAACTACTCGCATCGTTACTATTATCTATCTATCTATATATATAAAAGAGTAAGGTGACTGACAGACTGACGGACTGACTGACTGACATACCCAGAGATCAACGCACAGCCCAAACCGCTGAAGCTAGAATCCTAAAATTTTGCATGTAGGTTCTTTTAATAACGTAAGTGAGCACTAAGAAAGGAATTTTTGAAATTCCACCCCTAAGGGGATAAATCAGGGGATGAAAGTCTGCGTGAGCGAAGCTGCGTGTAAAAGCTAGTTTTTTATATAATAGGGGGCAAACGAGCCCACGTATCGCCTGATGGAAAGCGATTACCATGGACGGTGCAAAGTTATATGTAAATGCTGCTATGTAGTTAAGCTATTTGACACTAGGTGTAGGATGTAAGGGACGGACTCAGAATTGTCTTACCAGGAAGTAGTTTTTCAAGGTTAATTTAGTAAACCATCTTGACATGTATTACAAAAATATCATTCATAACGTAAATAATATCGCAAAAGTAATAGTTTGTGTGTGTGTTCTTTTTTCTTCATAACCTTGGTTAAAATTGTTGGTTTACAGGTACCTAAATTATTAGAAATATCTATTGAGAGAGACAAATATACTATTTTATTTACAAATAAAATAAAAATGCTTAAATAACGCCAATCTGAGAATAGCCACTCATCTTAAAACTTAATTATGACGACTTCTGTCATATTTATGTTGTCACTAATATTCGCATCTGTTCATTTTTAACCGCGCCTAATTTGAGTTTAGTTTATAAGTTCTATTCCTATAATAATCATATATAGTTTAATTAATAGAAATTATACATAGATAAGCCTGACCAGCAGATGTCAGCATATATTTATCGATCACGTAGATTCAAACAGTCCTAATCGCGGAGAATGAGACGTGAGTACATGAATTGTACAGATAGATTTTGGTATATAAAACATAGCTGTGAGTTGGTATAAAAACTCAGTCGAGCCACACGTTACCATGTAACACCAAGAGTATCCAGGAGCCTTGTCTCCTGACAACATACTACAGTCGCCACAATCCTTCGTGTTATTCATCTCACCTACAAGTCACTATACTACTTACACCACCGTGTTATTCTTCATCTATATAAGATCGCTATAAGTTTAACCGACTTCAAAAAAATGAGGAGGTTTCTCAATTCGACCGTATATTTTTTTTATGTGTGTTCGGGGATAACTTCGGCGTTTATGAACCGATTTCGATGATTCTTTTTTACGTCCTATCTTTTCAATGGTAATGTAAGCATCATAACAATAGGAAGTCTTGTCTGTTAATTTTTTTGATCCATTGCTCTTTAAAATTACCGTGGGAGAGTCACGCTTCGGCACGAATGAGCCTTCTCGACCTGAGTGCTACCACGGCCTCACAGAAAACCGGTGTGAAACAACGCTTGCGCTGTGTTTCACCGAGTGATTGAGGATACCGGAGGCCCATATCTCAGATGACGTCAGGACCTGATTTTAGTCATGGTAGGTACACATTCGCTTATGCCTTCTCTTTGTATTTGCTCCGTGGTCCGAACCATTTGTCTGACCCATGTTTTCTGATCAAAAACTTTTTTTATACAGAATAGGGGGCATACGAGCATACGTATCGCCTGATGTAAGCGATTACCGCCGCCCATGGAAACCCCCTAAACACCAGAGGCGTTACAAGTGCGTTGCCGGCTCTTTGGGGATGGGGTAGGGTTGGGGTATGAGCCTCCGGTATCCTCACTCACTCGGTGAAACACAGCGCAAGCGCTGTTTCACACCAATTTTCTGTGAGACCGTGGTATCACTCCGGTCGAGCCGGCCCATGCATGCCTAAGCGTTGCTCTCCCACGGTAATGTCAAATATCGTGGTAAAAAGAAGCCTATGTCGTTCCTCAAGAATCAAAGTATTCAAATTACATTAAAATCGGTGCAGTGGTTTAGCCGTGAAATCATAACAGATAGACGGACAGAGTTACTTTCGAATTTATAATATTATTAGTATGCATTAGGTACTTACCACTCCCGCGACACTTATCAGTAAAAACAAAGACAACATATTGCAATGTTTATTAAAAACTAAACTTATTTTACACAACAAGAGATATATCCTAAGAAGCCTCCACACTACTCGCGAAGTTGAACGAGGTTAGGCGAATACGATAGTGTGGAGAGACACTTATTTCGTGCAACCTCGGCTCGCCTCGGGCAACTTTCATTTTCCTTTTAATGTACTACAGTATTGTACACCTTACAAAGGTCTCCAAAAAAGGCCGCTATGGTATATGTCTATCTCTTAGGGGTAGCCCACAATAGTCATTTTTAATCCTTTCTTTTCACGAGAAATAATGGCTTATTTACTAAACGATTTTAAGCAACACAGCATTCATCCTTATTCAATTAAGTATCTTAAATACATTGTGCATTCAATATAAATCAATATGGCCATTTACAGTATGTAATATAAATGAATATATTCGAAGATATTACAGATTTAAAATGCACGAATCGTGTCGTCAGTGAGTGCATATGAAATCCACCTGTGCGAAGTCGCGGCGGGTCACTAGTTTTATATAAATTCATAAATTGTGTAATGGCATCATAAGTTGATAGTAAAAGTTTTCAAGCAATACTTAATTTTATTATTTTTAACCCCCGACCAAAAAGAGGGGTGTTATAAGTTTCACGTGTCTGCCTGTCTGCCTGTGGCACCGTAGCTCCCGAGCGGATGAAGCGATTTCAATTTAGTTTCTTTTGCATGAAAGGTGAGTTACGTGCGAGTGTTCTTAGACATGTTTCATGAAAATCGGTTGAGCCGTTCAAAAGTTATGGGGGTGAAAATAGGGAAGAGTACCCGAATGTCTGCAAAAATATCATCGAGTGGGGTCTCAAATGAAAGCGCATAACGTGTTTTTTACTTTTTAAAGGGAACTCGGGTTATTATGTCAGAGGTTTTTTTAAATTTCACCTACCACATAAAACCATTCGAATAAAAGCTTGTCTTTAAAAAGTTTAAGTACGTGACAACGTCTAATAAATTGATGAAGGCACGAAAAAGGATGACTCATTGTCCCGTTACGCTCATTGTTACATTGCATTTTTTCTGCCTCCATGCATCCCCTGCACAGAGGGCTGTCTGTTGCACCTATAGTAAATAAGTGTTTGATGTATATACTCTTAAGCGGTTTATATTAAAAAGCCAAACACTCATCAACCTAGGAAGTTTTATTCCTTACAAGATGATGTTACTTAACAGTCTAATAACAAAAATAGATTTCCACGAAAACGAAAGAAAAACAATTTAAGACAATAAAAAATTTGCACTATTCAATAATATAGATAGGTATCTTTATACTAAGCAGGATATAAAGTTCGCTGCATTCTTTACCGGTCGACCTTGGAGAAATGTTACAAAGTGAATAAAATACTCGTCATCATAAATAATTATTTATTTATAACTTTATGCACTTTTGTACATCGGCGGATTTAATGCCCAGGGCATTCTCTACCAGTCAAACTTGGCTGGTGTAGTAATCTTATGAGGTAGGCGCACATAGGTTTCGTACTTAACTAAAATACCCATACATTACACACCATTGAATTGGCGCCGATCGTCTGCGCGAGCGAAAAAGAGCACGCAATCGGCGCCGATCATCTCCTCTTATTATTTCACACGAAGCGCGTTCAAGCATTGTTAATGACAAAACTTTTTATAAAAAATAAAACCGACTTCCAAAAAGCATCCAACGCAAACTCTCTGCCAAAAAACACTAAAAAGCGTAAAATAAACTGGCTCTTCATAAATTGCTATGTACCAATTCTTGTCTATACCTAATTCTTTATTCATTTAAATAGTAGTATTATAATGTGTGCTAGGAACCTAGAATCTGTTTGAAGTCGGTGCCAAGCGATTATCGCTTAGAATTTTGTAATTGTTCGTGCGTATTCTTTTTGGCTTGGCACCGACTTCAAACAGATTTTAGGTACCTAGCACACATTATAATACAACTATTTAAATGAATAAAGAATTAGGTATAGGAAATTTATGAGGAACCAGTTTATTTAACGCTTTTTAATGTTTTTGGCAGAGAGTTTTCCTTGCATGTTTTTTGGAAGTTGTTTTTTTTTTTATAAAAAGTATTTATTTTTCAGTTTTTAGTGCAAACAATCGTAGGTAAGTAGTAAGTTGAACTATTTGATCAAATTTCATCATCATCATCAAGAATACAAATTAAGGTCTATACGTACGTTTAATATTAAAATCATCCTCTAATCCGCAACTCTTGAAGAGTTCAACCTTCTATCATCAGCTCACCTAAATAACTTGAAAGTTTACGACTGAAGGTCTTTAGATACGTATGAAATTGAAAGAATTATCCTCCAACTCCTAACCGTTGAGGAGTTGTACCTTCCAGCTTCCATCATCAGCTTACCTAAATAATTTGAAAGAATACGACTAAAGGTAACATACATACAAATGATATTTAAAAATTTATCCTCTAACTTTTAACCGTTAAGGAGTTGTACCTTACATCATCAGCTCATCATCATAAAATGATGACTACCAGACGCAAATACCGGTGTAACTTCAGATGAGAATCATAATGAGATCAGAAAACATACTATGTGCCTAGAAAAAATGAGGGTTTCCCTCGGTTTCCCTGGAATCCCATCATCAGATCCTGATATGGTGGCAATGGGACCACCTCGAGAGCATACCCTTTCGAAGACAAATTTTCATTATCGGTCCACATAAAAAAATAAAATACATACAGTGGAACATAGAACCTCCTCCTTTTTGGAAGTCGGTTAAAAAAAAGCTTGTCGCGAGATTTACCTTTGTAGTTAAGGAAGTAAATTATATAATTTGATTTGACTGATATCTATGTTTGAAATTTTTTAACCAAGTAAATACAATACGGATACTGAAATATAATTTGTGTAATGATATCATAAGTTGATATTAAAAGTTTTCAAGGACTATTTTATTTTATTCTTTTTAGAGCCAAAGTGTTCCGTCCCGCCATCTAGCGTCATCGAGCTGCGTAATTTGTCAGGACGAAGTGAAGTGAGTTTCGTGATAATGGCATATTGGCGCTATTAGTTTTTTTTAATGAACTGGATCGTACCGTGTTCATGTGTCTTGGCTTGAAATATTGTTTGTCTGTGATAGTGAAGTAGCAACTTCACTCCTGTCAACTCTCTCTTGCAGAAAAGGTCTGGTGTCATGGCACCGGGCGCTGAGTTGTATTGAGTGCTCCCTACCGTGTGGTTATAATTTCGCCGCGTGTTTTATTGGAAATTGTTGATGAGAGATTTGGAGCGTAATCACCTTATCATAAATTTGGAAACTCGTGTTGGAGTCGGTGTTGTAAGCTCAGTAGATGTTTTCGACTTGAGTTAAATTATCGGTTTCTTGAGCACCTGGCCGGATTGATGTTTCCTAGTGAAAACGTCTCGTGAAAACCCATTAAATTGATTGAATTCTTTGAACATTAACTCCCTTATTGTAGTGTAAATATTGGCACTTTTGTGAAAACAAGTGTGAAGACTCTCTGCCATCGTGTTGGAGGCAGAAGAAAGAGCACGGAAGGTTACAGGTTACTCTGGACTAGATTCTCTGCGCAGTAGTTTTAGTTGTTATTGTATCTTGTAACTCTAACGTGATTGACTTTCAGCTGTATCCACCATCGTGTGAATCAACAATGTACATTAGTTTAAATTACTATGAGGCGACTTCCACTTACAGCAGCACTAAAACATGACAGCGCCATCTATAGAAGATACGTCGAACTACGGAGTAACGAAAGAAACGAAGAAACTACCAACCCTGAATTGCGCAATAGAAGTTCTCGCGTCGATTAGCATATATACAACTTCCCAACATCAACCGTTGGGCCGTGGCCCGCCAGGCATGATTACCTCGTTTTGTCGGGCTTTGTTTTGAGACGACTAAGGGCGCAAACTACCAGGACAACAGCACTGCAAAGAGAAGGAACACTTGACACAAACCCTATACCAACCCGTCTGGACAGCGTGGTATAGAAGACCAACACCTCCTTTCTAACGAGATATATACATACATCCAACTGGAATGTTAAGGACTGACTGCTGATAATTAAAACAAAAAAAAATAGAATATATTTTATTGAGAAAATTTCTTCGTATATGTGTGTGGCAAAAGTGATATCTGTGAAAATAAAAAGCAGTTCATCTAAAACCTTATGGAGAGAACAAGTCCTTAGCTGGTACGTCAACCCTCTCGAAGGGGTAATAAGGATGGTCCTGCCAGAAACTGGGGAGTACCACTCTGTAATTCTTGTTGAATTTACCTGAAAATAGCAGAATAACTTGAGAAAACTCACACACGTACGTCTGATCCCAAGCTAGGCAGAAATTGGAAACAGGACTTCTGATATACACACTTGGTAAATACATACATGTTTTGGATAAACTTGGAGATTAGATGAATACCAACTTACCCAAAATTTCCATATCATCAGCAGACAATTCAAAATCAAAGACTTGAATATTCTCTTCCACTCTGTTCTTATTTGAGGACTTAGGAATAGGTACAACTCCTTTTTGAACCTGTAATAGAAAAACCAATCTTATTACCTCCGTCATCAACATCGTCATCACCAGCGTTTGACAGTCCACTGTTAGACATAGGCTTCTCCTTAAAAAACCTTACATACTGAAGCCACGCTGATTTCAGCACCATCGGGCTGTTTCCACAGGGGCGTTACTTCCTTCTCACAGAAGACCAACCTAAAGTGACAGCATTCGTGCTGTAGTGTTTCGTTGATAACTGCGAGACCGGAGGCCCAATGATGCAGAAGCATCTCAACAGGACATAGTGTGGGTCACCATGCTGCATTGTTGCATTGGCTACATTCGTAATGAGTATGGTGACCACCGCACTTCCCTCGGATTCTACTCATGCAGTAAGCATTAGCATTAGCAGCATCAGGCTGAGTAGAATAATTACAGTGGGAGAGCCACGCTTCGGCATACATGGGCCGGCTCGACCGGAGTGATATCTCACCCTCACAGAAAACCGGTGTGAAACAGCGCCTGCGTTGTGTCAGCCCGACCCATCCCCCCAAAGGCCGGCAACGCACTTGTGACGCCTCTGGTGTTGCTATTTATACATTTACATAAAAATAAGGTGGTTGGTCTAATATATCACGCACGCTGGTCATACGGGTTGGTTGATCGTTTTACTCTTTGTGTAAAGCCGGTTAAATATACTTACAAGGTATCTTAAAGCAATTTGAGAAACTGTCTTCTTATAATTGTTGGCCATTTCCTGGAGCACAGGGTCATTAGCCCTGGTGGCTATGGGGTCAGCATTCCTATTGAATAACGACCCAAACGGTGTGTACGCCATCACCACAATATTATGGGATTTGCAGTACTTTATGAGATCCTCTTGAGCTAAGTTTAGGTTCACCTACAAAACAAAGAAATTTTAGAAAAAATATAAATTAACTGAAATAAATAAAATAACTAGTATGCAGAACCCGTAGGATACCTATATATAATATATATATATAGGATGTTGTATAATATTCGACTGTATTTTTTTATGTTTGTAACATCAGAAATTTCGATTGCCTGAAACGATTTTGATGATTCCGTTTTTATTTGAAGAAGCTAGTGCTTCTGTGTGGTCCCATTTCAATTTGGTACAGTTCTGGAAGTTGGTTTTTTGAAATTTTATTTAATTTACTTATTATAATCTGATTTAACATCTTAGGGCTCCCACACATAACAGCAAATTCGCAACGCATCGCAAATATCTGCGAGCTCGCACGAATGCATCGCAAGAACTTTACGCCGCATCGCATAGCAGTTATGTGCGGGAGCCCCACATCTAGCAAGCCACTATAGAAAGTAGTGGATATCCCCTCCCGTCCCTAGGTCTATCTCATTACATTTGAAACATACCTCGACTTGCAGAACAGCCGGTTTAATCTCACAGTTGTCCAGAAGCCTCTGAATTTGACTGTTATTGAAGTTGGAAATCCCTATGGACTTAGCCAGGCCCAGTTTTTTCGCCTCCTCCATCGCCTTCCAAGTATCTAAGTAGTCAATATTGTCGAATCCACTTGAATCAGGCTGAAATCAACATTACCAAGATCATTATCTTGTATTACCATACTCCTCTGTAACGGCTGGACCGATTTTTATGAAATTTGGTGTGCATATCGGGTAGGTCTGAGAATCGACCAACATCTATTTTTTAAACCCAATTTTTCTTTTGCAAAACAACGTTTGCCGGATCTGCTAGTAATAATATATATTTCCCCAAGCACATAGGTATTCAAAGAACATGAGACGCTACTGAGAACCTGGTTGCATTGGAACCTGTTGGAAAATAAGTTATGTCTGATCGCTCTGGGATCTTACTCCATAAGGCCACTAACCATTCATGATAACGACAAAGCTGTCAGGGTCACTACTATACCAGTATATTATATTGAACTAACTTAAATATAAATAGTGTAATGGTTAAAGAATCAGTTCCGTCCACTCACTTTTTAACCGACTTTAAAAAGCAGGAGGTTCTCAATTCGACCGTATATGTTTTTTTTATATGTGTTCGCGGATAACTTCGTCGTTTATGAACCGATTTTAATGATTCTTTTTTAATGGAAAGGAGATATTCCAACGGTGGTACCATGATAAGGACACTAAGATATGATGATGGCATCCAAGAGAAATCGAGACGAACCTTGAAGTCGGTTTTTTTTTTGTTAAAATTTTACTTGTAACTAGTACTGTTAGCTGCTTTTGTTACTAACTAAAATTAAAGTATTATGTTTGTGTAGAATTATATTGACAAAATAGATTCTAAGTAATTCTTCGCCCGACACAGGTTCAAACTACTGCGGGCAAACAACTCTCGCACCAAAAACACATACTATGTCGCGGGGGACTTTATAAACATAAATGTAACAGACACAAAGAACACCCAGGCTGAGAACAATAATTTGTAGATCACACAAAGTAGTATCCCGAGTGGGATTGAACCCAGAACATTGAAGAGACGGCAACGGCGCGGGAGCCGCTTCAACCGCTATGCCATCTCTGCAATCGAAGTCATTTACTATTATTATTAATTAACAGTCTTCTCTTACCGTATGAGCGACAGGAGTGTGAATCAAGTAGAGATCTACGTAGGACATGTTCAGGCGTTGTAATGATCTCCTCAGTGATGCCAACACCTCTCTCTGTTCATTTGACGGTACCTGTCAAAATATTGAGAAAGAATTACGCTTCATCTACTGTTTCTCTTACTCCTACTGTTATTGTTCATCATTTAAAAAAGACAACTCCCGCATTAGGAATATACATCCTGTGTCGCGGGGGACTTTACAGACATACATGAAACGGACACAAAGAACACCTAGACTCAGAACAACAATTTGTGGATCACACAAAGTGATGTGCCATGTGGGATTTGAACCCACAACATTTGGCATAGTAGAAAGCGGCGTGGTGACCGCTTTAACGACTAGGCCAATCGTGCAGTCAATCAATTGTTTATTGATATGTAACAGCCGAGTCCTTGTGGTGATGGATTAAGAATATGGAGCGTCATCACCCCTATTCACCCCGTGGGTGTCGTAAGAGTCGACTGAGACAGCAAACTACCAGGACAACAGCACTGCAAAGAGACGGAACACTTGACACAAACCCTATACCAACCCGTCTGGTCAGCGTGCTGTAGTAGACCAACACCTGCTTTCTAACGAGAGGCCTATGTCCAGCAGTGTATCATTAAAGGTCGTTGATGATCATGATGATGAAAAAAAAAGCATATAAGGGAAGTTCATGTAAAAAATGATTACCTTGGTGACTATAAAAACTTTCTCCCTGGGTACTGAAGACGCTCTAACTCCAAGACCAACCTGATCTTCACTGTGATAAGCAGCTGCCGTGTCTATCATTCTGATGACATAAAAATAATTATTTTCATTAACTTTCATTTATTTTTACTTATTTACGCTGATTACAGGATGAACGGACCGGATCGACCGGGGCGGTACTACCGAAAACCAACCTAAAGTGACAGTGTGGCGACATCCACATACAGCGCAACAGAAATATACTACAGCGCCATCTACCGAAGTTACACTGAACTACGGAGTAACGAAGGAAACTAAGAAACTACCAATCCTGAATCGCGCAGTGAAAGTTCGCGCGCCAATTACAATACATACAACATCCCAACATCAACCGTAGGGCAGTTGGCCCGCCAGGCATGATCACCTCGCCTGGTCGGAGGATCCTCCCTTTGTGTTGGAGGGATATCACACCCGTCCCTCCACAGTGGTGACCCCGACGTGATTGGAAGCAGCCTTCGATGCAGCATCAGCACGCCACCACCATATTCACTCCCACAGCAAGTCTCACAGCCAGCCAGCAACCTCGGCCTCAACAGGGATACACCACACGCAGGAAGCGACCGCTCCAGCCTGGTTTACCCCTACGGCCTCATCAGCGTCTAGGCACAGCACACTGCAGCTACGGTTCATGTAAGCAGAGCATATCTCTCCCGTCTATGCAGCAGCCAGCCACTACGCAGCAACCACCCCGACTCACTGGGGACCTCACCGCAGCACCGCCACCGCCTACCATCCCGACTCACTGGGATCAGCGGACTTCAGCCCCGACTCACTGGGACTAGCGGCATTCAGTTCCGACTCACTGGAACTTGCGGCACTCAGTTCCGACTCACTGGAACTACTCACTCCTGGCACTGGCAAGCTCCGCAACAGAGCACAGACAGCTGACACATCATAATATCGACCTCTAGTCTTGGAGGGGAGTGATGTGGCGACATCCACATACAGCGCAACAGAAATATACTACAGCGCCATCTACCGAAGTTACACTGAACTACGGAGTAACGAAGGAAACTAAGAAACTACCAATCCTGAATCGCGCAGTGAAAGTTCGCGCGCCAATTACAATACATACAACATCCCAACATCAACCGTAGGGCAGTTGGCCCGCAAGGCATGATCACCTCGCCTGGTCGGAGGATCCTCCCTTTGTGTTGGAGGGACATCTCACCCGTTCCTCCACAACAGCATTCGAGCTAGCGTGTTTCATTAGTGAGTACGAGACCGGAGGCCCTATGATGCAGAAGCATCTCCAACCCCAACATTCAAACTCCCAGCTGTTATTAAAGCATTTCTACTCGTATAATCAGAAAACTTAGTAAAAACTTTTTGGCTCGACTCGGGATTCGAAGCCGAGATTGGCAGTCGCATAAGTCAACTACTAGGCCAACGAGACAAACACGAACCTGTAGCCAGCTTCCAGGGCCCATGTCACGGGGTAGTCTACCTCATGTTCTAATACTGGTTTTTGACCACTCTGTAACAATAAAGAAAAGATTTTGATGAAATTTGCGTTTTATTTTAATGGAATAGGGGGCAAACGTGTAGACGTATCACCTGATGGTAAGCGATTACCGCCGCCCACGAACACCCGCAACACCAGAGGCGTCACAAGTGCGTTGGCGGCCTTTGGGGGCTGGGGAGGGGGATGGGGTATGGGCCACCGGTATCCTCACTCACTCGGTAAAACACAGCACAAGCGCTATTTCACACCGGTTTTCAATGAGGCCGTGGTAACACTCCGGTCGAGTCAGCCCATTCAGGCCAAAGCGTGGCTCTCCCATGGTACTTGGTGTTCTAATAAGTTTCCCATAGGTATAACGTAATACAAGACATTTTCGACATTTTTGACTGCACGATTGGCCTAGTGGCTTAAGCGGTCGCCACTGCGCCAAGTTTGTGGGTTCAATACCCATATTGGACAACACTTTGTGTGATCCATAAATTGCTGTTCTGAGCCTGGGTGTTAATAGTGTCCGTTTCATGTATATTCGTAAAGTTCCCTCGACACAGGATGTATATTCCTTATGCGGGAGTTGTCTTTTAAAAAGAAAAAAATCCCTCTGTTGTCATCCATACTAATATTTAAAATTCGAAAGTTGCCCGGTAAACCGCTACCTCGTTTTCAATGAAATATGGCATAGAGATACTTCGATTCTTGAGGTAGGACATAGCCTACTCTTTACCGCACTAACCGACATGAAGAGATTTTATTATTGAACGTCTCTTGAAACAAGATTCACTGATCGTTAATCAAGTGAGTAAAGATCAATGAATCTTGAGACGCCAATAAAAACGGGCCTCGAACGCTCAACTGTTATGTAGAAATAAATTTCTTATCATTTATTCACATTATGTAATTCAAGTTTTGCTTTGAGTGACCTCTTTTACGCCTAAACGTTTGAATCTTATCAGGAGTAGTAAAAAGGGGGTATAGGTCACTTTATCTTCTGGGAAATTTCAAATCAATAATTTACTTAGATGTATAAAACTAGTTGTACCACGCCACGCTTCACTGTTTTTAACACGTTTTTATTAGCTTGACCTGTATGTATGTTAATAAGTCTTGTCACGCGTCATCGGCGCTCGCCTCCCACCGCTGAGCCGCTGTCCCTACCACCGCAGGGACACATAAAAGGACGAGCACACTACAGCTCGACCTCTTTCGCCCGGCGTCTACCACGCCGGACGGCTGCGCTGCCCTCTACGGGGGGTCGGCCTCTAAAGCCGACCCCAGCACTGCACTCTTTCGCCCGGCGTCTACCACGCCGGACGGCTGCGCTGCCCTCTACGGGGGGTCGGCCTCTAAAGCCGACCCCAGCACTGCACTCTTTCGCCCGGCGTCTACCACGCCTGGTGGCTGGGCCGCCCGGCCTACGCCGGAGCCCCAGCACTGCACCTTTTTCGGCCGGCGTCTACCACGCCAGTCGCCTGCGACGCCTCTAAGGGGATCGGCCTCTAAAGCCGACCCAGGACTACACCTCTTCCTTTTCTCATCGCAGCAAACCAAGTTAAGTGCCTTTAACTTGGAGGACGACCGCTTGATCGAATCTCTCAAACCCACACCCTGACTGTACATCTATCTGTTTGTGTTATACTTCAGTAAATAAATTCTTTAAATTGTTGTTGTGAAGCGTCTAATTTAATCATCATCAGAACCTCGTGGCTTCACCACAACCTTCTAGGCTCCTAAAGCCGCTACGTGACACATAACTTCATTTTCACCTACTTCTAGGAGTCTGATTAACTTGAAAATTTGCACAGGGGTCAAGGGCCGTTGACGATACAATAATGTGAAAATAAAAAAAATAAAAAACAAATAGATATTTTTCAAAAAAAAATGTTTTAAAAACTAAACAAACACGCTTTTGTAAATATGTATACCAAAATTGTGATGAGATGTGACAAACAAAACTGACGTGAAAACTATACTTAAATCGAATACCTTTAAACTTCGATCAATAATAGTACATTACAATAGTACAACAATAGTACATTATTGATCGAAGCCTTTATACGAGCATTTTTTTATGTAAAAGACCTGTCATAATGACTCTACTCTGCCTGATGAAAAGCATGAGCAGAATCGAATGGTCCGTACTCACATACGGTATTATCGACAATTTTACTACAAAACGAGTAAAAATTAACGTGTGGACCGACTCGAACAACTCGAAGGCTCGCATCGAGCCGGCTCGATGGCTCCTCCTTTTACGTTTCTACTTTTCATTTTCTTTAATTATTTATAATTAAAAATTACTAATCTTGTTAAATGTAGCCACCGTTGTCCTTTGTTGAACAGACATCTTTTGGCTAGAATAGTTCGATGAATACTGAACGGCGAGCCAAAAGATGCGTCACTCGATCAATGAATGCTGAATGTGTGGACGTAAGCCCATGCCGTGGTTTTAACTCGACATGTTTGCTCGATCGAGTAAAACCGTATGTGAGTACTTAGCATAATAGTGGTGTTCACTATCCTCATTGTGAATGTGTGCAATGCAGCATGTTGACCCACACTATGGCAGCCTAGTATGATGCTTTCTCACGCCCCGCTTAAAAGATCCGGGATCATTGGGGTAGGGAAAATGGCGCGCGAATTACTATCTGAATCTCGGAAACGACTCTAACGATTTTCATGAAATTTAGTAGGTACGCAGGGAGTTATGGGGGCGATAAATCGATATAACTAGGATTCATATATAGAAAATTTTAAAAAAAAAACCGGGCATCCAGTTACTAATCTTAGAAACGTGTTGTATATTAGTGTGCAGTACTTTTTGAGAACAAACCAACATTATCATTTATATATCGGTATACCATCTATATATTAATTCATGAGGAAAAAACTTTGTACCCCTTTCCCCTTTTTGCGAAAATTGATTATCTCCCGCATTAGAAAACACGAGTACATCCTGTGTCGCAGGGGACTTTACAAACATACATGACACTAACACAAATAACACCCAGACTCAGAACAACAATTTGCGGATCACACAAAGTGTTGTCCTATGTGGGATTAGAACCCTCAATACTTGGTGCAGTAGAAATCAGCGTGGCGACCGCTTAAACCACTAGACCAACCGTGCAGTCCGACTCGAATTATGCGGACGGAGTAGTATGAAATTTGGCATTAATTAGAGGAGTGCAGAACGGTTAATTTTTTTTTTAATTATGGTCAAATTTCTACCACATAGCGACCACTAATATTATTAAAGACAACACCCGCATTAGGAATATCTCTTGTGTCGCGGGGACTTTACAAACATACATGAAACGAACACAAAGAACACCCAGACTCAGTACAACAATATGTGGATCACACAAAGTGTTGTGTGTTGTTATATAGTACAATCTGGAGATCGAAATCACAATGGAGTTTCTTGCCGCTTCTTCTCCATAAGAATGACATTTTTGAAGCAATCATTATTAATGTAACGTTTCGAAAGTGCCGGAAAAGGCAGACGTATCGCGTGATGGTAAGCGATTACCGCCGCCCATGGACACCTGCAACACCAGAAGCGCCACAAGTGCGTTGCCGGCCTTTTGGGGATGGGGGGGGGGTAGGGGATTGGGTTATGGGCCTCCGGTGTCCTCACTCACTCGGTGAAACACAGCGCAAGTACTATTTCACATCGGTTTTCTATGAGGCCGTGGTATCACTCCGGTCGAGCCGGCCCATTCATGCCGAAGCGTGGCTCTCCCACGGTACTTGAAATAAAAGCAATTTAATTTTGATTTTGAAAACCCTCATCAGCGAGGGGACAACTTAAAACTACTATGCCATCGGTCAAACTAATACATACCTCATCAAAACCCAGGAAGGTTCCAAGTCCTAGAGCAGGAATGGCATTACCATCGTTAAGCGGTATCCTGAACGCTTTGCCGCCATCGTCTTCTGTGCACAGCTGAAAATACACGAAAAAATAATTTATCCATTAGATACAAATAAATAAAAGAAGCGGCTAAGTGCGAGTCGGACTCGCCCATGAAGGCAGCAGGAAGTAACATAATATAATTTTTATTTTATATTTTATTTATTGTGTTGATTGAATGAAAGGAAAATTGCAGTTTACGATTTATGACGTATTAAAAAAAACTACTTACTAGATTTCGTTCAAACCAATTTTCGTTGGAAGTTTACATGGTAATGTATATCATATTTTTTTTTTAGTTTTATCATTCTCTTATTTTAGAAGTTGTAGGGGGGCACACATTTTACCACTTTGGAAGTGTCTCTTGCGCAAACTATTCAGTTTAGAAAAAAATGATCTTAGAAACCTCAATATCATTTTCGAAGACCTATCCACAGATATCCCATACGTATGGGTTTGATGAAAAAAAATTTATTGAGGTTCAGTTCTTTGTATGGGGACCCCCAAAATTTATTGTATTTTTTCTATTTTTATATGAAAATCTTAATGCGGTTTACAGAATACATCTACTCACCAAGTTTCAACATTATAGTTCTTATACTTTCGGAAAAAAGTGGCTGTGACATACGGACGGACAGACAGACGGACAGACAGACAGACAGACATGACGAATCTATAAGGGTTCCGTTTTTTGCTTTGGAACTAATTGTTTCCTACTTGAAAGATAGAATTCAACGCGTAGATGTCAATGGTGCGAGGTCTTCTGGACTACCTGTTACTATGGGCGTTCCGCAGGGCTCTATACTGGGTCCTCTACTTTTTCTCATATATATAAATGATTTACCATATTATTTAAAAGATATCTGTGATATAGTTCTATTTGCTGATGATACGTCACTTCTTTTTAAAGTCGATCGTAAGCAAACAGTTTTTGACGATGTGAATAGGGCACTAAATGATGTATTGATTTGGTTTACAACAAATAATCTCCTACTTAACTCAAATAAAACAAAGTGTGTGAGATTTACTATGCCAAATGTAAAACAGCTAGGCACTAATCTAACTCTAAATAGTGAAATCATAAGTATTGTAGACTCAACAGTATTCTTGGGAATTACATTAGACAGCAAACTACAGTGGGGAGCCCAGATAGATAGCCTTGCAGGTAGACTTAGTTCGGCAGCTTATGCAGTATGGAAGATACGTCAGCTCACTGATACGGACACAGCTAGGCTAGTTTATTTTAGCTACTTTCACAGCGTCATGTCCTATGGTATACTACTCTGGGGCAAGGCGGCTGATATTGAAACGATTTTTATTCTACAAAAACGAGCCATCCGCTCAATATACAATTTAGGTGCTAGAGTCTCTCTTCGAGAGTTGTTTAAAGATATAGGTATTTTAACTGTTGCATCACAGTACATATTTGCAAATGTTATGTTTGTTAGGCAAAACATTAATGACTATAAGAAAAACAGTGATGTACACAATATTAATACAAGAAATAAGTCTAAACTCGTTGGTACCTATCATCGTTTACATAAGGTACACAACTCGTTCGAAGGTCTTGGTATACGTCTTTATAATAAAATTCCTACATATGTAATTGACCTTCCTATAGATAAATTCAAGCGTACTGTAAAAAATCACCTTATAAGGAAAGCCTACTATACGATTGGCGATTATCTGAACGACAAAGAGTCATGGGTTTAAGGTGTTATTAATGTTATTATATACACACTAACTTTGTCTTGAAATTGAGATAAATTTTTTTTTTTTTTTTTTGAATAATGTATAAATTTTGACATGTTGGTGCTCCGGTATGAATTGTTTGTATACTTTAACCTAACGACATCTAATTCCGACATTTAATTAAGTTAAGATTTGTTTGTAACAATTTTCTGTATAATTTTCTTTAATAATTTCCTTTTTCTCTTAATTAGTTTGTTCTTGTTTAAATTTTCCTTTATTTTATCTCTTTCTTGTATCAATTCTACTTAATTTTCATCTTTCTTTTTTTTTTCTTAAATACAAATTGTTGATTGTTTTAGTTGCAACTTATAAGTGAAAACATACACACATACTTGTATAATGTAAATGAGTACATGATGGTCCTTTGGTACTTATCTAACAATGTTTCCCAATTTATTAAATACGCACTTGTTATTGTATGAGCACCTTGTCGACTATGATTATTATTAATTATTAATTTCTTTGATATTGACCTGATGATTTGCCGTGCGGCCTGAGTACGCAGCTCAACTATGGTTGAATAGGTCGATGGCTGATCCATGCGTCTTACTCTATTTTACATTTGTGACATTTATTGATTATTTTATATTTGGACATATTACATCTTTTTAAATTTGACTGTGAGTGAAAGTGCTATTTGGATTTTATTTTCCATAAGTGGACCTCACAATATAACAATACAATGTCACAATATAACAATGTAAAAATCTTGCAGCTATCAGTAAGAACGGCGCATGATTGGTTAGCTCATGGCTGTGCAGCAATGACTCCGAACCTTTTATTTTGTTTTCTTTGGTCGACTTCGTTCTCATTCAAGTCTCTTAGTGAAAAAAATATTGTAAACCGTATTATTATTTTTTAAAAGGAGCAACAATGGAGTTTCTTGCCAGATTCTTCTCCATGAAGGGCAGGCTGCACTTGGAACTGGCGACTAGAATCACTCGATTTTTTAATATTAAATATTGACTATTCATAAGTGCCTGTAAAATAAGTGCCTATATGAATAAAATATTTTTGAGTTTTGAGTTTGCCTTCGGCACGGAACCCTAAAAAGTGTCTGTTTATAATATTAAAATAACCGCTATTTACTTAAATACCAAAATAATATTTTTTTAAATTTTGTCAGTTTGTCTATCTTTTGGTCTGTCTGATTGTTCCGGCTAATCTCTGGAACGTCTGTACCGATTTTGACCGCGAGACTTAATATACACCGAGGATAAATTACACTGACCAGGAAATTAATTGACACAGAACAAATGATCGTGCTTATATCACAACTATTTTTCCCAGGTGGGACTTGAATCCACCAACTCTAGTTTACCAGTCAGTCACTAGAATAAAAGTACGTTAATATTTGAAAAAATAAGTTTAATTAAAAAGCTTTTTAAAAACAAGCTTTTACTGGAATGCCTTGAGACGAATCAAACGAGTCCAAACTCGATAATGTTGCGACGTTTCTTTACAGAGTTCCTATGGCCACCTTCCAGCTCCAGCATCAGATCAGCTCCATGTCATTATAATATTGTACCTATTGTCAAGCTGTATACATTTGCTTGCAAAATTTCAGCAAAATCGGTTGAAGATATCTGCTTCAAAATTAGGTTGCAAGATTCCATCCGAACATCGTGCATACATACATACATTGCAAGTTAACAAAAAGCTTGTAAAAAAATTACATACAGTGGAACCTGTGGAACATTAGTACCTCCTCCTTTTCTGAAGTATGTCAGTTATCGCGGTAAAGAGTTGGCGGTAGAGAGATGGCGCTGCCGTCGACGTAAACATCACCCCCGTAATTTAATTGGTTTTAATTATGATTAATGTGTTTCAAGTTAAAAATCTGAGTGAATAAGTGAAAGTGGACACTAAGTAATACGTGACATTGTTATCCAGATTTTATACAAGCGTACAGTAAAGTTTGGAAGAAAAAAAAAAAAAAACTACAAATTTTTTAACTAACTTTCCCAAAACCGATGGACTTACTGTGCTTGTGTGCAATTAGTATTACTGAGTATATTTGTGATAAACTAATTCATTAGAGTGACGCGCTGCAAGTTCTAATACATAAATATAAACAAAAAAGCGAATAAACTGAGCGACCCTCACTTGGCTGCAAAAAGGAGAATCCAAGTGGGTAGCCGTTACAAACTATAGTCAGTGACAATTTGATTTAAAAACGGTATTGACTAAAACGCGTAAGTGACTGCAACATCACGGCGCTTACGACCTTCCGGCCACGACGTACCTACCCAGAGCTACGCTAATATCGCGCGTCAACGAGTATAACGCCATCTAGTTGACAGACTCGTGTTGACTGTGAATGTGCCCTTTAACCTATTAATTGACCGCAAACTCAAATGCCTTTCACGACATCCTCAAGATGTCACTACTTTAACTTTGAGTAGCGATCTGGTGAGCGAGTGGTATTTTCGATTCCGTTATTTTGTTGATTTGTTAATCATGGCACCTACCACCGTGTGCGCAGGATGTCACCAAAAATTGCAGACAAGACAATGTCTGGTATGCTCCCTATGTAAGTGCAAATATGATCTAGAATGCGCTGGCCTGTCTAAGGATTACTATGCTAAGCAAATGACATTGGAGCAAAGGAGGTCTTGGAAGTGCCCCACTTGTATAAGTAAAATGCCAAAGACCGATAACACAGACACCCCCATACGCACTCCGAGGGGGATTGAATGCAGTCAAACAGCAGCCTCGCCCACAAGCAAAAGCGACGCGACAATGAGAGGGAAACTTTTAGACCATAGTAGTTGCACAGATAGTTCTGAAGACCTGAGTTTCTCGGGAGACACTTTGCACACGGAAGACCACCCACAAACTCAAAATTCCCCCTTAACAATGCGAGGCTTGAGTGAACTTATAGCAGTAAGGTTGAAAGAAAACAATTCATCTATTATAGAACAAATACAAAACACTATACAATCCGAAATAAAGCTAGCATTAAATGAACTACAGAAAGATATTGATTACAAAACCAACGTCTTAACTTTAGAAAACAGTAAAAGAGAACAAGAAATCAATAGTATTAACATAAAAATAGAAAAACTATTACAAGAAAATGAAAACTTAAAAAAAGAACTAAAATATTTGGCAACACAACCAAACTGGACTATAGATAAAACTAAAAATAAATATAAAATGGTACTCTATGGCTTCCCAGAATATTACAGAGAACCTGAGAGTGACCTCTATATTAGACTTGTGGATTTGTTCCACAATATCACCAATGTAAATCTGTCAGGATATATAGAGGACATGTATAGAATAGGTAGAAAATCAGATAAGAATCGACCACTTGTTATCGAAATGCTAAGCAAAAGAATGACTAGATATGTTCTAAGTAGAAGTCAAAGTTTTCAGGGAACAGGACTGTCTATATCTGATTTCTTAGACACTGATGCACTAAAAGAAAGAGGGCAGATGCGAGAGGAACTGATTAAGGCCAGGAAGAGTGGACAGCACGCTGTTATAAGAAACAACCTACTATACATAAATGGAAAACGAATTAACGTGAAGGATCATAATAATACGCTACAACAAAATACTAATCTCCCGGAAAAGAGTTTTCTGGTAACAGAAACGGCGACAACGAAAAACTGGCAACGACTGGATAGAATAGAACCAACACAGAACAGCAGCCTCAACAGCAACAAGAGAAACAGTGAGGCGTACGCAACGTCTACTGAGCCGGAAAGAAACAATCATACATTTCGAAAAGCTAGATCAACCATTTAAAATACTATTTCAAAATATGCAAAGCCTTTATAATAAACAACACATAATCGAGGCATTTCTCAATAACAACCGAACATACCAAGCTATATGTGTCACTGAAACATGGCTCTCGCGTGAAAAAATGGACATAATACAATTTAACGGCTACAAAATAGCAACTTCCTTCTGCAGAGTACATCGTGGAGGCGGAGGTGTTTGTATTCTTCTGGACGACGATTTAGAGTATATAGAAAGACATGATATAGCTGAGATGTCAATTGAATATGTTTTAGAAGCGTGTGCAATCGAATTACCTAAACAAAATATATTGTTGCTTGTAATATACTGGAATAGAAGGGAAGAAGAAGTATTTTATAAACAATTAAAAGTATTATTAAATCACATTAATAACAAATATCCGAAATATAACGTTATAATAGGAGGAGACTTTAATGTCAATATTTTAGAAAATAACACGAAAACTGCCGAATTGTTAGACATAATGTTAGAATACAAATTTAAACAACATATAAAATAACCCACACGAATCACAAAAAACACATCTACTTGTTTGGATCTAATATTTACCAATTTTCATAATATCAACACAAATACAAAAGTTGAAGAGCTAGGCTTCTCAGATCATTGTGGTACCGCAGTCCATATAGATCTACCACAACCTAATAAAAAAACCACCTGGTATATCAAGAAGAGACTATACAACAATAAAAATATAGAACAGTTCAAAATAAAATTACAAAAAATAAAATGGAAAGATATTATAAAAACTAATAATATTAACATAAATGAAAACTATGACGCTTTCAACAGTGCGTTGGTGGGTACTCTCAACGAATGTATACCACTTCAAAAAATAAAATTAAAAGATAATAAGAAAAAATATTGGCTAACAACAGGTATAAAGAACTCTAGTAAAAATAAAAGACAACTAAAAATAATTAAACTTAAATTAAATAATCCAATAATAACAAAATATTACAAAAAATACGAAAAAATATTAAAAAACGTAGTTATTACATCAAAAAAATTACACTATATAAGCAAAATGAAAAAGTCAGAAAACAAAGTTAAAACAATGTGGAGTATTATAAACGAAAGAACAAATAAAGTAAGAAAAAAAGAAAAAACGAATATTAAATTACAAACAAATAATACTACGACCACCGACCCAAAAGAAGTGGCTAATATTTTTAACAACTTTTTCGCGTCTATAGGAGAACAAAACACGCAAACATCAGTTAATGTATCGCGAGGCGATTCTGTAATACACCCCACTGAAAACACAATGTATCTTAGCCCAGTCGGGCCTCACGAAATAAACACACTCCTTAAGAACTTAAAAAACAAAAAAAGCCATGGATTTGACGGACTGCCTCCTTTACTAATAAGACAATGCGCAGACGAGTTAACTTTACCATTTTTCCTACTCATCAACCAGTCGTTTGAGGAGGGTACTTTCCCTGATGCATTGAAAAAAGCAGTTATAAGACCTATACACAAAAAGAACGCTAAATCCGATCCAACTAATTATCGCCCAATAGCCCTTTTACCTACTGCCTCTAAAATATTTGAAAGGGCTATGTGCGACCGTGTTTATAACTTCTGTGAGAAATACAAAATATTTGATGAATGTCAGAATGGTTTCCGAAAGAACAGATCCACAATATTAGCAATATATAAATTTGTACAGCAGGCAATAGATATAATAAATAACAAAAAATATGCTGTCGGAATCTTGTTGGACATGACGAAAGCCTATGATAAAGTGCAATATAAAATATTGTTAAAAAAATTACAAGGCATAGGAATCCGCGGTATCGCTCATCAATGGTTTACATCTTACCTAAAGGACCGAGAACACATCGTAGAAATCGAGTTTTATAATCACACAACCAAAGAAATACAAAACATTAGATCTGACACTAAATTAATTAACGCCTCTATCCCTCAAGGCAGCGTAATTGGATGTCTTCTATTCCTAATTTATATTAATGACCTCCCCAAATGTATAGATGAACATTGTGTTCTATTTGCAGATGACATCTCACTCTTAACTTCTTGTCAAAATAATATAGACCTCAACATAACTTTAACTTCTACGCTCGATAAAACAATCACCTGGCTCAAAAACCACAACTTAGAAATAAACTTCTCAAAAACTAAAATAATGTCCTTCCACCCCTTCCAGAAAGCCCCTTTAAAAATTGATCTAACTTATAACAATCTTAAAATAGAAACTGTCCCTGAATTCACTCTACTTGGTATTTCAATAGACACAAACATCAACTGGAAATCTCACATCGCTAAAATAAAGTCAAAACTATCAAAATTTATATATGCCCTCCGTGAAATAAAAAAAACCACAAATTTTAAGACTGCCCTCGCCACATACTATGCCTATGCTTATGCGTGGCTCAGCTACGGTATAATACTATGGGGTGAAAGCACGGATGCGCCAACACTGTTCACAATGCAAAAGAAACTTATTAGAATCCTAGCAAACATTGACGACACTTATAGCTGCAAACCTTACTTTCGGGAACACGAAATACTCACTCTCCCTAGCATCTATTTATTAGAAATATGCAAATTTGTAAAAAAACATCAATATTTATACACAACCAGAGAAGAAAAACAACAAAGATACACACTTCGACATAAATCAAGACTAAATCTACCAAGTTCAAAACTAAAAATTCACTCCTCCAGCACCTACGTCATGTCCATCAAAGTATACAATAGATTGCCGCCAGAAATAAAAAATGAAAACAAATTTAATCACTTTACAAAAAAATTAAAGAAGTTTCTAATTTCTAAGTGTTACTATAGTATTCATGAGTACTTAAATGACCAATTAAAGTGAATACGTATGGTATGGCATTGGCAGTAATAAATTTTAAAATTTTAAATGTGATATATGGATTCATGTTCATACAAATACACATACACGCACACACACAAACATACATATATTTAATATTAAATGCATACATATATATTAAGCTGGCTGTGCCCGCAACTTTTTTGGGTTTTCGGGTTGTTTTGATTTTTCACCGTTTGGACCTTTCCCTAGACTGCGTCAGGCATTTCAGGGCCAAGATCGGCTAAATCGGCCCAGCCGTTCTCGAGTTGTAGCGAGACGGGCGAGCGGCAGTAGATTTTTATATATAAAAAAATTGTATTATTGATTTGAATTGTATTAGTTTTAAGTTTGTGTCATCTCTTATTTGTAATTTTGCTGTGCCCGACAGGGTTCATAGTGGAACAATTTAATATTACTGTAAGACCTTGTTAAACCTATGTGATGCAATAAAGTATTGAGTATTGAGTATTGAGAGTAACATATGTCCTTCCTCAAGAGTAGAGGTATCTCCATGACAAATTTTATTAAAATCGGTGCAATGGTTAGCGTGAAAGCGTTATGGACAGACAGAGTTACTCTCGAATTTATAATATTAACATATATTAGGTACTTACCACTCCCGCGACACTTATCAGTAAAAACAAAGACAACATATTCTAAGCAATGCTTTTTTAAAACTAAACGTATTTTACACAACAACATAATTAAATCTTATAAAGCAATGGTTTGTACAAAAAAAATATTGACAAATAATTTACAACCTTGTCACCTTAAAATATAAAAGTTATATTCGAATGAACTGAGGCCTAAAAGTACATGCTACAAGTTATTAATAAACGATTTACAACTTTACTCGTTGAGAATAACAGTTATATTCTATTGAACATTAGTACACATAAAGTTGGTTCGTTATAATGCTACAACTTCAGTTAGAACGCGTGCAGTTATTTTTTATAATGATAACTATTGCTCGCGATTTCGTTTGCGTGATTATTTTTAATTTGTGTTCACAACATAAAAGGCATCAACTACCAAAACAGTTTGTAGCCCCAGTCGTTTAGGCTATGCATTAATGAATCAGTCAAGCTGTGTAGTATATATCTATAATAAACTAGCTGACCTGGCGAACTTCGTACTGCCATATTTACATATATGTCTCAGTTTCCCACAGGCAGTGTACAGTTGCGGGCAAAAAAAAGTCTTGTCTACAAACCTTGTCCTAACAATAACGAACACATAAAAAAAGTATTATTTAATTTAGTGCAGCTGATCGGAAGTTATGCGCGTAAATTTTTTACATATATAAGCCGTCCAAAGTGACTCTTCTTTGCCCGATGGAAAGTATGAGCAGAATCAGAAGTAATGGTCACAACACTCATTGCGAATGCTGACAGTGCTACAATGCAGCATGGAAACTCACAATATGGCGACCTGTTTATAGGCTTCTGCATCATTGGGCCTCCGGTCTCGCACTCACCAACGAAACACGACAGCACGAATGCTGTCACTTTACGTTGGTCTTCTGAGAGAGAGTAGTACCACCCCGGTGGAGCCGGCCCGTTCGTGCTGAAATCAGCGTGGCTCTACAACCTTAAATGTGTATTATAATTATATATGTAGATTTATGTAATGAAAAGTAGTGTAATAGAACCATAAATTCATAAATATAATGTATTCACATTTTGTTTAGTTACGAAATAATTATATTTATGATGACAAGTATTTTATTCACCTTGTAACATTTCTCTAAGGTCGACCGGTAGAGAATGCAGCGGGCTTTAAATCCTGCTTCGTATAAACATGCATTTCTATTGTATAAATCAAACACCTATTCACTATAGGTGCAACCGATAGCCCTCTGTGCAAGGCATGTATGGAGGCAGAATTTAACCAAGCTACTTTTTTATTTATGTACGTAGACAATAAATATATATATAAATAAATATTAACAATAATCGAAATTAACGAAAGTGAAGCCACGGACGAAGCTATGCTAATAGGCTGTTTATTGTGTGTTCGATAACGATCTCTAGATTAGCAAAAAATAACAATATACACGGCCTTTTTAGGCGCTGCGAAGACGACGGTGCGTGTTATTGACCGCGAAACGATAAAAATCATGCCCGATCGCGTCTGATCACGGGCACTGACGCTATTCCTTAAAAAATGCAACTCCCGTTTCAGGAATATATAACGGGTCACGGGGGGACTTCACAAACATACGTACATACATGAAACGGACACAAAGAACAGCCAGACTCGGATCAACACACACATACACAACCACACACAGGAACACACACACCCACACATATTTATGGTCGAACATTTATAAGCTATTTAAGAAGTATCAAAGATCTGCAAATAAGATTAATCAAATTCCTAGTGAGTAATAAAATCAGAGATAAATGTAAAGGAGACTATGATAAACTGTTTTCGATATGCGGAATTTTACCTATAGACAAAAAAGTTAAGTACTTAATAGCCTTAGAACATTATTATAGTGATGAATACAAAGTAGTTGTAACAAACAAATATAATACAAGAAGTGTGAGAGAAAATATGCTTATTAAACCGAAGGTGACTAATTATTATGGAGAGCGTACGTCAAAGTTTTTAGTACCTAAAATATTTAATGAAAATAGTGTATTAGAACAAAAAATAAATTAAATAAAGGTATGCTAAAAACGAAATTGCGAAGCGTACTTCTGGATAATTAGACTGCCGAACCTTTAAATAAATATTAGGTTAAGAACTAATACTGTATAATGGTGTAAATATATGTATGTGTATGCATGTATATATAAATAGCAAACAGGACTATAGTGATAATTATTGTAAAAAAAGGCGCATCTCGCCATCAAACGTCAAAGTTTGGCGAGACAAGTATTTAAGAAACTATTGTTAAAAAACCTCATTACTAAATAAACTAAAAAAAATAAAAAATAAACACATTACTTTTGTTTAATTTCGCATTATTATTATTATTTTCTTACACAAACACCTAAATAGAGACTTAACAGGTAAAATTATATAATTCCGTGAGGGGGAGCCAGGAATCCATAGCACAGGATTTATCCTAGTTTGGCTTTCTGACTGCCACAAAAATGTACATCAATTTTAAGAATATTATTGTAACATATATATATTTTTTGGGAGAAAAAAAAATTATTATTACTTGGTGCAGTAGAAAGCGTCGTGGTGACCGCTTAAACCACTAGATCAACTATGCATTCAAATGCAATGTTGGTAATATAAAATTTCAACTATTCCTTTGTTCGCCGTTGTTTTATCCGTGTGGTGACGAAATAAGAATAAGGAGTGTCACCACCCCTATTCATCCCGTGGGTGCCGTAAGAGTCGATTAAGAGAAACACAATATGTGGACCAAAAATCCAAATAAATGCTCCATCGGTTTAAGCAGGGGATCCAAATGGACGTTATGTTTATAAAAACTTCCAAATGAATCCCCTGAGAAATGAAAATGGCAATAAAATCCAAAAAGATCTCCTAGGGGATAAGTGTGGACGAAAATTCCAAATTCCAAAGGGAGAGCCGCGCTTCGGCATGAATGGGCCGGCTCGACCGGAGTGATACCACGGCCTCACAGAAAACCGGTGTGAAACAGCGCTTGCGCTGTGTTTCAGCGAGTGAGTGAGAATACCGGAGGCCCATACCCCAACCCTTCCCCATCCCCCAAAGGCCGGCAACGCACTTGTGACGCCTCTGGTGTTGTGGGTGTTTATGGGTGGCGGTAATCACTTACCATCAGGCGATACGTCTGCTCGTTTGCCCTAATCCACCAGGGCATCTAAGCAGGGAATCCTAGCCGTAAAGTTGGCCAAAACCTCCTTTCTAACGAGACACGTAAATAACAGTAGACTATTAAAGTTGTTGATATAATGTGAAATGGTCCCTCCCAACCCTCCCCTCGTCGTCTGTACACTTGTCTTAAAGTAGTAGTACTATACCGGTCAATCACACGATCCGTAATCAAGGTGAACTGGTTACTATGAGAACAGAATGTAAAATATCTGAACCAACATTTAAATTCATATGATCGTGAGAATAAAATTTATACATTAATAGATGACTAGCAGAATAGCAAGTGCTGGTAGTGAGTGACCGTCATAGATGTATATGAATAGACCACGGGAGTGGGCGTGATATGCGTTAGCTCGATAAAAGAGAACGCAACAATAAAGGCCCCCTATGTCTCTTTTTAGTTGCGACTGCGCATCAATGAAAACACGCTGTCTATACCAATATACATAATAAATATATATATATCCTTGACTGAGCATGCCCATGCAGTACGTACACATCCTAAACAAGGACCTTTATTATTGCGCTCTCTTTTTTCGAGCCATCGCATGCACTTACACGATAGTCCCATTGCATTGCTAGCGAGGTCTATTCTTATAAGTCTATGGTGACCGTACATGTGCATTTACAACTCAAGAGATACAAATGTCCTCCACTATACTAGGGTAGATGACACCTTATTCAAATTAGTTACTTTTGTCATCTGTCAAAACGATAACGTTGTATGAATACTGTTCAATCCTTTTGCCAATGCAGCGTTCACCATGTGAAGTTTGCAATGTCTATAAATAGGGCCCATGGTATAGGCATTCAATCGCTAACTATGTCACTGGCAAGAGCATCAAACCTTCAGGGCGTTTCACCCTGTTTTTATTCTAAGCTAATGTAATATCTAAGCACTTACTGGAGATGTGTGGATTCCTTGATATCGGCGTTCCAAGGGATCCTTTGGTAGTTTGCTCTCTGCGTCGTCACACATTCATACTCCTAAGTGGCTTTACAGGCTCCCTAGTATCGTAATTATAATACACCCGTTTTAACTGTCGCGGATCTCGCCTATTTGACGGGACTACTAAACTCGCGTGTCCAAACCAGACCAATCATAACGGTAACCAACGAAACACCGAGTTGGATGGACAATCAGCTAAATTCCTCATTGAACGGCACCCAAAAACGACAATGGTCGACCGTTTTCACTAAGCGTCTCGTTAGTACTATCTTGTCACTTCAAAACGTCAAACAAGAAAAATGACAATCAAAAATGTTGCCATTATAATGACGTTCAATTTCTAACAGTCACCTGCCCGAACAGGGTCCTTACCTCCCTAATCCCGTTCCCTAATCTACAGGCAGGCGAGATAACGTTGCTACCGCTCGTTTGATAACTGAGTCCCCAACTAGAACCTCTGCGGACCGGGGGGTCCCATCCTTACCAGGGAACAAGTTTACAATGCGCCCCCGGCGCCAACGCAGTGGCGGTAGGTTAGCATCCTTAACCAGCACGAGGTCACCAACACTAGGGGGGCTAGTTTTGTCAGTCCACTTAAGGCGCTGTTGCAGAATGTGCTATCTGCATCTAGAGACCATCGTTTCCCAAAAATCTGTGAAAACTGCTGCAACATCTGATACCGAGACAACCGAAACAATTTCACCCCTTCGTACGGGTGTTCGGGCAGCGCGTTAAGTGGCTGACCAATTAAGAAATGGCCTGGAGTCAACGCCTCCAGGTCATTTGGATCCGAGCTGAGCGGACACAACGGTCGCGAGTTGAGAACGGCTTCGATCTTACAAAACAACGTCGCGAGTTCCTCAAATGTCAGCGCGGTCTGACCTACAATACGCTCTAAATGCATGCAAAAAAAATGTGACTGGAGCGATCCAACCGTTCGGGTCGAACGTTCTCGCAATCGTCGATAGCACAGTTCTCTTCGTCCAGGTCTTCAGGATGTCCAAAACCACTCGATAGGTGAACACATTTTGGACTGGCCGATATTGTATGCCGAGCACTGACAACATATTAGGGTTGTCAGGATTTTCAAAGACGTGCGGATCCTGTTGGAACTCATCCGGCAACCCCTCCACCAACTCAGGAGAATTGGACATCCATTTCCGCAACTCATAGCCTACACCCTTTAAAAGCTGGATGAGCTCATCCCGGCGAGCAAGCGCTTCCTCGACACTGGCTGCCCCTGAGCAGACATCATCTATATACAGATCCTGCTCCAGGATAGCAGCAGCCCTAGGGTAGTTTAAGCGGTCCCGTACCGCTAACTCCCGCAGTGTACGAATCGCGAGGAAGGGACTAGAACGCAAACCGTACGTTCAACTCGTAAACCTTTATCGGTTCGTGGGACGACTCACGCCATAGTATCAGCTGATACCTCCTGTCTTCCGGATGAATCACCGTTTGTCTGAACATCATCCTTATGTCAGCAACAAAAACCACCTGGTGTTTCCGAAAGCTCGTGAGGATATCCGACACGGATATCCTCGGATATCAAATACGGATATTCAACTTCGGTCCCGAATACAAACATTGGTTCAGGGACATACCGTTCGAAGTTGGAGCAGACCCATCAAACACTACTCTAATTTTTCCAGTAGGGGTCTTTAGGACAGGATGATGTGGAAGGAAGCAATGATCCTCGGATCTCCAATCCACACGCGACACAGACATGTGTCCCAAAGATTTATACTCCCTCATGAAGTCCACGTATTTCGTCTTAAATACAGCATCCCGAGCCATACGACGCTCCATCGACAACAATCGAGTCTCGGCTGTCTTCCGAGATTCACCCAACAGTGGCCTATTTGCCCTGAAGGGGAGCCGAGTTACAAACCGACCAGAACGAAGGCGACCAGTATTATTCTGGTAAAACAACTCGCACTCTTCTTCGTGTAATTATAATACACCCGTTTTAACTGTCGCGGATCTCGCCTATTTGACGGGACTACTTAACTCGCGTGTCCAAACCAGACCAATCAAAACGGTAACCAACGAAACACCGAGTTGGATGGACAATCAGCTAAATTCCTCATTGAACGGCACCCAAAAACGACAATGGTCGACCGTTTTCACTAAGCGTCTCGTTAGTACTATCTTGTCACTTCAAAACGTCAAACAAGAAAAATGACAATCAAAAATGTTGCCATTATAATGACGTTCAATTTCTAACAAATACTAAATATGAACTTGTGACGTCACTGTTTTAGACTACTCAATTGAGCAATATATTTCTATGTTTATATGATTTAAACTTGTAACAGAAATGAAAAGCTGTAATAATTGTATTTTCCGAAATGTTTTGTAGTATTCGTTGTAATGAAGGAGACATCGGTATTTATTTACGATACAGTCATCTACCCTGTACTGTACACAGAATAGAAACAAATATTTGCATATTATACAAAGATTCTGACCCGGGAATCGAACCCGAGACCTCAAGCACACTGAGGCAGTTAAAAATGAACAGCAACCAAACCATATTTATATTAAAATGCAAAAGTAACTCTGACTGTCTGTCTATCACGCTTTAGCGGTCAAACTGCTACACAGATTTCAAGGAAATTTGTCATGGAGATACTTTGATTCTTCTGTACTGTGATAATCGACAAACACGCGGGTGGAGCCTCGGGCAAAAGCTAGTTGTTTATAAAAAGGTTTTCTGTGAGGCCTCGTGTAAATCCTTTTTACCCGACTGCGAAAGAAGGAGGGTTGTGTTTCTCGAGTGTATGTATGTATGTAAGTATGTATGTATGTATATTTCTTTAGCACGCCCTAGAGCCTAAACGGCTTGTCGTATTGTTATGTGAGTGGTGTCAATAGATTCGTCTTCGTCGTAAGAGTGACACTGGGTACATCAAAAAAAATATGCATATACACTGTTGAATGACCAAACAAACTTAATTCCATCACCACTTCTAAGTATGATTGCGGGTAGTTCGGCACAGATGTCTTTGTGACATTGTATCGACAGCGTCATCGAAACGGTATATAAAGGGCCGACAGCGGTGCGACTAACTCATTCGAGCTCAAACGCTCGACGAGTCAACATCTCCTGAGGATGCCCCGTGGAGGGGCGAAACACGTGTCGAGTATAGGTTTGGTTGCATGGCATGCTAATTATTTCTCACTTGTTTTGTATGTGTACATGTGCATGATACCCATATGTGCATGTGAGTAGGTATGCATGACGGTGGGATTTGTGCCCTGCTTTCAGACCTGGATATTTGTCTCGCGGAATTAAAGCTATATATATTTCATAGCATTTAATACAGGATCGAATACTGCGTGCAAAAGTTTTTTTACCAATTCGTGCAAATAAGTTAATTATTTGTAGCAAAAACGATTGTTTACCGATACCGGCCAACTGTTTCTTTTAACCGCATTAGAAATAAGTGTGTAATGTAACAAAGGCATACATTCGCGGGTACTTTTTTTGTCGTGTGAAAATACCCTTAGATACTACACAAATAACGAGGGAGAGGGAGGGTTATATATTAATATCCTCACATAGCTCGCACACGTTTCGTCTGATCATATACTAGGTACGGAACCTTTCTCACAGAAGACCTACCCAAAGTGACAGTAGACTTGAGTATTTGCTATGAATTTCAGCTTGATACCTGCACGCGTTCTTGAGAAAATTGGTCTCGAGTTCTTGACAGACAGATGGTCAATAAAATGATGCTATAAGGGTTCCGTTTTTCATTTTGAGGTACGATACTCTAAAAACGAGAATTTTGTTTTAGTGTGAGTGAGTTGTCTTTAATAAAACTGAACCACTGCTGGACATAGGCCCCTCCAAATGCACGCTACTTATTTCGATCCTCAGGTTCTCGCATCCAGCTCCTGCCTACCTGGCCTGTGGAAGTAGGCCTTTGACGAGATGTAGTCTTCATTCAAGAACGTTTACCCCAATGGTTATTGGTTCTGCGACTAATATCGCCAGCCCACAGCCACTTCAGCTTGCTAATCCTCAGCTTGCTAATACTAATAATATTTTTATTTATCTTAATTAATCCATAAGCCAGATATTTTATCAAAGTGTACAGTTTATCTAAATGTGCATTTTATGAGTGTTTTAACTCATGTATAACGACACTGTGATTAGAGTCGAATTAATGATTATAATATACTAACTGAGCCGTGTGATGTTGCCCGCGGTTATTGCTGTTGTACGGTAAAATGAAAGTAGCCTAAGGTACTCCTTATAACATCAGCTAATCGGTCCAATTATTCCAGAGAATACTCGGAACAAATGGACGGACGGACAGATAGAAATTAATTTTAGAAATAGATTTTTTGATGTAAGTAGGTACTGTATATCTATAAGTACTTATAAATCTGAAGAGTTTGTTCTCAGAAACTAATGACCCGAATTGAAAAATTCTTTCAGTGATGGATAGCCCATTAATCGAGAGAGGCTATAGGCTATATATCACTACGCTACGACCAATAGGAGCGGAGTATCACGGCAAAATGTTACAAAAACGGGGGAAAATTATTTCTCTTGAGAGCTTCCATTGCGTGTGCAGCGTTAACGGTTAAAGTTTTATAAAAACAATGTATGAAAGAATTGTTCTCCTTTAAAAGTTCTAAAAGAAAGTACGTCAGAGGATATGTCTATCTTTTAAGGTTGGCTCACTATAACTGTTTTTATGGTAAACTCATGGTCTAAGAAAACAAGGTTGGCATTCCGAGATTTACACAAGCTGACGTCACTACCCAGTTACCACTTTATAGCAACATAACACCAAATGAATCAACTAGAACCAGCGATAGCGGTGATGACGTCAGCTTGTGTCTCTGAATGCCATACCTGGCGAAGTAGGTATATTGATATACCATTGGTAAAGTTTATCCACGCTGTATAACATCACGCCGCCACGGGCAATAGGAGACAAACACGTGCTTGCGCGGGCAGCTAGTACTTTCACATGAAATGAAATCATTTATTCTACAATTAGACTACAATTACAATTTTATTTATTTCTATAGATGTGTAGATAATTGCTTAACCAAGTAGGAAATGTTTTATGTAACGCAATTTTTTTATGTTAGTAATGTGACGGATTAATTAAGTATTTACTCACTACCGGCGCACGTGTTTCCACGTGCGCCGGTAGTGAGTTTCAGGTTTTAACCGCTCGGCACAGAAAGGACGAACCGAAGCGATGAGTACGAGATCGTATGTCTACCACTCTGAAGCGGTGACTTCCAAGGCCGTGTTGTCCTGTAGAGAAAGGGAGAAAGGGGGACCAGTTGGAAGAGCTCTTCAGAACACTCTCCGTGATAGAGAACTGTCATAGAAGTTGGGTTTCCTAAAATGTTGATAAATAAACATACTAATGTCATAATTATTTAAATCATACTAGCGGACCCACGCAACCTAGTTTGCGTCTCCTATTGCCCATAGGGTGATAATTTCCCCCCGTTTTTGAAATATTTTTCATTCGTGCTTCGCTCCTATTGGTCGTAGCGTGATGATATTGTTGCGCCTTCGAGAAAATAGTCTGGAACACTCTACCAATCGCGAGAATGGAGGAAGGCGCCATCTAGTGTCAAGTAGCGCGCAACTGTGGAGTAACTCTAATATTCGACGCTAGATGGCGCTAGATTACTCACTCTGGTAATTTCTGTTTAGTGTAGAATGTTCTATCGAATATTATAGATCTTTCTAGGGATTTCAAAGCCATATCTAAGCAGATTGGGTTACCCGTACGAGTCAGTATTGTTCACGATACAGCGGAGTTAACATCGAAGCGATCTTCTAGTGCGATTAACAAGTGACATAGCGAATTATTATTGTAAAAAGGGTTGTAAATAAACAGTGTGTTATTTTTTTGGTAATCAACCGACTATCTTTAATTATTTAATACCCGGCTCGTAACAATATATAGCCTATAGCCTTCCTCGATAAATGTACTATCTAACACTGAAAGAATTTTTCAAATTGGACTGGCGGTTCCTGAGATTAGCGCGTTCAAACAAACAAACAAACTCTTCAGCTTTATATAATAGTATAGATTTACACATAAAACCTCCTTTGTATAGAGATGTCCAGCAGTTGACTTTAAAGACTATTGATGCGATATCTAAATAAAATAGTCAGAAAGTCACACGTGGTATAAATAAATAGTAGGTATTATAATGAGTATAAAATTGTATGTCGTAAGTTTAAAAATATTTACATACTAGCTAAGCCCGGTGTTACTCGCAGTTGTCGTTGTGCACCTTTACAGCAACAACCACGGGTAACACCGCGAGGCGAAGTTCGTCTAACATAACAAAAACAAAAACCGACTTCAAAGTTCGACTCGATTTCTCTTGGATGCCATCATCAGATCTTCGTGTCCTTATCATGGTACCACCGTTGGGATATCTCCTTTTCATTAAAAAAAAGAATCATCAAAATCGGTTCATAAACGACGAAGTTATCAGCGATCACACAAAAAAAAAATAACGGTTGAATTGAGAACCACCTCCTTTTTTGAAGTCGGTTAAAAAGTAGCCTAAGTTATTTCTTATATCTAGCTATCTGCTAGGGAAACTCTCGTCAAAATCGATCCAGTCGTTTCAGAGGTTAGCCGGAACAAACATACAGACAGATAAAGAAATTGAAAAAGTATTTTTACTAATTAAGTACCGTAAGCTCTCATTGCAAATGGCGGTGTTTCCCGCCCGTGTGTCGGAGAGCACGTTAGGCCGTCGGTCCCGGTTGTCATGAACGCCAATGACAATCGTTATTGGGAAGTCAGTGCCCTCAAATATACTGACAACCAGTTCAATCTTCGAATTCAGTTCACCCTCAGGGAGGTTCGATACCAGTCGCTCCGTGGAAAAACTGATATTCAGGTAAAACCGGTTGAACAAGTAGCCGATCCCATTTAATCTTGGGAATAATAAAGGCTAGGATGATGATAGTACTCTCTTATATGCATGTAGTGAAAAGCTTGCAATTACAAACAGATACTTCAATTCTATTTATTTGTATATATACTACTAATTACTCTAGATTTCTGATTTAATCCGTGACTGTTTTAAATAAAATCAATTGCTACGGTAATTACAGACTATAATACATTGGTATAAAGTTTTATTTACTCTATTATCATTGGTAACACAACATTCAATATGGGTAAGTCGATTTTTGCTTTAAATAAATTTGAACTGTTCAGATAGATAGGTAGATAAATTAGGGGTAGTTTTCAGATCTTATTTCGCCTATTGAATTCAGAATTACACTTAATACTCGTATCATAAAGGTGATAGTAAGTTTGTTTGTAATGCTTTCACGGGAAAACTACTTTACTGATCATCATGAAACTTTGTACACATATTCTTGGAGGTATTAGAAGTAACATAGGATACTTTTTATTAAATGCGAGCGAAGCCGCGGCCAAAAGCTAGTAAATAATATTAAAACATTTTGGGCTTCTACACTTCTATCTTTCTACACTTCTATCTTTGAACATTCAATATTTCAATAATATGCTCCCTTGCGAAATATTTGTCCATTAACCGGCCAAGTGCGTGTCAGGCCACGCATAGAATAGTGTTCCGTAGTCACCCATAATGAATAAATTAATTTAATAAAACGGTATAGCACGACGCCATCTATCGAGTGTATTGATTTTATTTTTAATATTTTACATGATTACTTATTATTTTCTTATTTTTGTCGGGACAATGAGTCATCCTTTTTCGTGCGTGCAGCCGGCGCGTTCATCGATTTATAAGACGTTGTCACGTCAAAAGTTTCTGAGACGTGAACTACGGAACCCTAAAAAGGATTAAATCTCAAACCAAATATAATACTAGATATTACTAGATACTAGATACTAGATACTAGATATTTATAATTGCTAGATACAATATACTAGGTGGCCCAGGATGCAGTTTCTGTTGAATCACTTTATCTTTTGCTGAAAACTGCATTATAAAATCATTTTATTCATACAAAAAGATTTTAAAAAATTCTTTTTGTATTCAAATGGGTGGTCCCATTGCCATATCAGCTACCATATCAGGATCTGATGATGAGATCCCAGGGAAATCGAGGGAAACCCTAAATTTTTTTAGGCAAGTACTATGTTTTTCGTATATTTTCTGAAGTTACTTCGGTATTTGCGTCTGGTAGTCATTATTTCATGATGATGAGCTGATGATGGAAGGTACAACTCCTTAACGGTTAGGAGTTGGAGGAAAATTATTAAAAAAAAAAATTTTTGATAGTCGCTTAGATTTTTGTAATTGTTCGTATTATTTTTGGCTTGGCACCGACTTCAAACAGATTTTAGGTACCTAGCACACTTTAGAATACTACTATTTAAATGAATAAAGAACTAGGTATAGACAAGAATTGGCACATAGCAATTTATGAAGAGCCAGTTTAATTTACGTTTTTAGTGTTTCTAGGCAGGGAGTTTTCGTTGGATGTTTTTTTTGAAGTCGGTTTTTTTATATACTACGAGTATGTAAAGAAGGTGTAATTATCCACAGAATCTCACATCATCGTCTTACTTCTGTACCTAATTGCCGTGACAGCAAACCCTTGTGATACTCGACAGAAGACAGCCTTCCCACACGAAGATGATTGTAGAAGGTACTATTTTTGCAGAAGAGGAATCCAGGTGGAACTGAAATGCCCAACTGGACACAATTTTGATATAGACACTAATGTGAGTTTTTTCAAATCGACATCAAATAACTTTTGTTTGCAGTAGGTCTGTCAGGCACTTCCGAAACGTTACAATGACTCTAATTGAGCGGTTCCAAAATGTCATTCCTATGAAGAAGAATCGGCAAGAAACTCCATTAATTACTCGTTAATTTTATTATTTTATTTTTGTGTACATACACAATTTATGTATGCAACAACAACGTAGAACAGCTAAATTAGTATTTAATTTTCAAAAAGGGGTCAAGTTTCTTAACCTTTGAGGATGCCATAAGGCGAAACCGGGCAGGTGTAAATTTAATTAAAATATGTAGTTGAAAAAGTACAAGTGAGTTTCATTCTAGAATGTATTACAATAAGTTCCATCAAGACCCGACAATCGAGAGTATAAATTACATCAAGTTTATTACTTTGTTTTTGATATATTTTAAGTAACTAGATCAGGGAGACAACACAATATTTTAGAAAAGTGACATGTTGTAGTTTTATTCACTCGACTTAGTAACCCCTACCAAGGCAATTGTGTTGTTCTCATTAAATACCAAACAACTCATGGTATTCACGAAGTTTCTTACTTTATTCCTGTTGTTAATTTCGCTGATTTTGTTTTTCAGACCTGTCGAGTTGCCTTTTTAGCTAAATGCTACAGAAGAGAAATCCCAACTGTACCACCATGTCCATTTTCATCCACAACTGAAAACCCTCGGCCATTCTGCAACGACACCTCCAAAATCAAACTCCTGACGGATCCTGAAGACTGCCAGTATTTCTATATCTGCATCTGGGGAGACAGGGTCCATAGGAAATGCTTGAATAACTGGTATTTCAGCGTTTCTAAACTTGTAAGTAGTTTATTTTATTAGTATTTATTTACTGCTAAACCGGAGGGTGTGAGTTCCATTCCAGCCTAGGACAAATGTTGTATGACTAGCTACGTCCCGAGGTTACTAATGTTACACGTGAGTTTTGTTACTTTTGAATTTGATAATCTGTTTTCGCGGAACCCTATTTTTTTCGAAAATCAAAAAATTCTAAGTTAGTCCTTAAAACATCAGCTATCTGCTAATGAAAGTCTTGTGAAAATTGGAAAAACCAAACGGAGTTGATGAACATACAGACATACAGAGTGACAAAAAAATTAAAATTGATTTTTTCTACGTTAATACCGTATGTGCTTTCATATTTCATCATGTTCAAGCTGTTATTTTAAAATTACATACAGACACTTTAATTGTATTTATATGTTTGTTTTAAGTTGACTGCCTCGTTGGTCTCGCGGTTGGCGTGTGCGACTGCTGATCGTGAGGTCTTGGGTTCGATTCCCGAGTCGGACCAAATGCTTGTATGATCTACAAATATTTGTTTCGAAGTTTGGGTGTTTTCTATGTATAATATGTATGTATTTACAAAAAAAAGCATATAAGTATTTGTATCAGTTGTTTAGTACCCATAACACAAGCTCTGCTTAGCTTGGGACTAGATGGCGTTGTGCGTTAGACGTCCAAAATATTTATTTATTTATTATTCATTTATTTAAGTATGTGTGAGTGTAATTCATCTATACATAAATACTCGTATAATAAAATGATAAGAGGTCGATATTTGTAGGTAAATTAAAGTTATCAAAGAAAACTAATTAAGGGGGTTTTTAGTTAAGTATCGGCATGAATCGGCTGGCTCCACCGGAGTGATACCACGGTCTCACAGAAAACCGGTGTGAAACATCGCTTGCGCTGTGTTTCACCGAGTGAGTGAGGATACCAGAGTCCCATACCCCAAATCCTCCCCCCATCCCCCCCCCTCTCCATCCCCCAACGACCGGCAACGCACTCGCGCAAAGGGTGGCGATAATCGCTTACCATCAGGCGATACGTCTGCTCGGTTGCCCCCGATTCCATAAAAAAAAGTAACAGAACTCAACACAGGTGTTTTTAGAATTTTTGTGTTCACTAATCTCAGAAGTGATTAAACCGATTTGGATGCGGTTTTCTCTTATATATGGTGATAAACTTCAATTAAAATTTAGTGTCTGTTTTATTTAAACGGTTGATTAATGAAAAAGTTGTATTAGTTTAAAGAGTCATCGTATTAATTTACATTTTACGCGAGCGGACCGGCGGAGCCAAGCTAGTCTGTAAAATGTATATATTTAGTACCTATTGATAGAGCACGTTGATATCAGCACGAACCGGCAGGTACTACCCTCTCACAGAAGACCTTCCTAAAATGATATGCTGTCGTGTTTCGTTGGTAAGTGCGAGACCGGAGACCCAATGATGCAGAAGCATCTCAATAGGCCGCTATAGTGCGGGTCATCGTGCTGCATTATTGCTTTGTCTGCACGAGCAATGAGTATGGTGACTACCACTCTTGGATTCTGCTTATTATTTCCATCAGGCAGAGTAGAGTCACTTTGGTAGGTTTTTTAAAATGTTACGCAGCAGTCTGATTACCATCACATGTGAATACAAATAGTATTATTATTTTCAGATATGCCTACCTGAGCATAAAGCAGACTGTGCAGAACCAACAACCACAACTACGGAAAGGATAACCACAGAAGAGACAATTCCTACAACAATCTCCATGTCAACAACCACAGAAGATACTAACCCAACAACACACTTCACAAGAACTACCTCAGAAGAGACAATTCCTACAACAATCTCTACAATAACAACCACAGAAAAGATAACTCCAACAGTAGTCTTCACAACAACGACAACAAAAGAGACTATCCCTACAACAATCTCCACAACAACGACCAGAGAAAATACTACTCCAACGACAACCTTCACAATAACGACTTCAGAAGAGACAATGCCTACAACAAACTCAACAACAACAACAACCACAGAAAAGACCATTCCTACTACAATCTCTATGTCAACAACTACAGAAGAGACAATTCCTTCAACAATCACCACAAAAATGACCAGAGAAGAAACTATGCCAACAACAAAATTCACAACTATGACAACAGAAGAGACAATTCCTACAATAATCTCTACAATAACAACCACAGAAAAGATAACTCCTACTAAAATCTCTATGTCAACAACTACAGAAGAGACAATTCCTTCAGCAATCATCGCAACAATGACCAAAGAAGATACTATTCCAACAACAAAGTTCACAACTATGACAACAGAAGAAACAATTCCTACAACAATCTCTACAATAACAACCACAGAAACGATAACTCCAACAGTAGTCTTCACAACAACGACCCCAGAAGATACTACTCCAACAGGAAACTTCACAACAACGACAACAAAAGAGACTATCCCTACAACAATCTCTTTGTCAACAACCACAGAAGAGACAATTCCTACAACAATCTCCACAATAAGGACCAGAGAAGATACTATTCCAACAACAAAGTTTACCACTATGACACCAGAAGAGACAACTCCTACAATACTTTCCACGTCAAGAACCACAGAAGGTACTACACTAACAACGGTCTTTACAATAACGACAACAGAAGCAACAATCCCTACAACAATCGCCACAACAATAGTCAAAGAAAAGACAACTACAACAGCAGATTTCACAACAACGCCTTCAGAAGAGACGACTCCCACAGTAGTCTCTAGAACAACGACGCCAGAAGATATAAGTCCAACAACAGCCACAGAAGAGACGTCTACAGCAGTGGTCATTATAACATCGACCCCAGAAGATACAATTCCTACAACTATCACCATAACAACCACAGATAAGACCATTCCTACAACAATTGCCACAACAACGACTACAAAAAAAACCACCCCAACAACAATGCTCCCAATAGACTGCCTCGTTGGTCTCGCGGTTGGCGTGTGCGACTGCTGATCATGAGGTCTCGGGTTCGATTCCCGGGTCGGACCAAATGTTTGTGTGATCTACAAATATTTGTTACGGAGTTTGGGTGTTTTCTATGTATAATATGTATGTATTTACAAAAAAAAAGTATATATGTATTTGTATCAGTTGTCTTAGTACCCATAACACAAGCTCTGCTTAGCTTGGGACTAGATGGCGTTGTGTGTTAGATGTCCGAAATATTTATTTATTTATTTATTTAAATAACGCCATCAGATTATCTGCGCTGCGGCAGACGTTATACCTGGTTGAAACCTGACTACACCGACTGCAGATACTACTACCAGTGTATATTTGGGTATTCGTACCACCAGAAATGTCCAGGAGGCCTATTCTTCAGCCCCACATTGTTGGTAAGATCTCAATTTTTATTGAAAACTAAATCGAGTTAGGCAGAAAACAGCAACAACGGCTAAGCTTACAAGGTAGTAGAGCCACGCTGATTTCAGCACGGACGGGCTGTTCGACCGAGTCGGTACCACTCTTATAGAGAAGACCAACCTAAAACAACAGCATTTGTGCTGTCGTCTTTCGTTGTTGGGTGAGGCCCAATGATGAAGAAGCATCCCAATACTGTAAGTCAACTTGCTGTATTTTTTTTACAACAGTTTTGGGTTCTGATTAGCTTTCCATCAGGCAGAGTAGAGTCACTTTGTCAGGCTGTTATAAATAATAATAATAATTAAGCGATATGTTTTCTGTATAACTCGATTCGACTATTTTTTACGCGGGGCTATACTTGGGTTTTTATTTTTTTGTGATAGGTAAAATAGCAAACAAGTCACCTTGACCTGGAAACTTGTATTACAAGAGTTTTAGATGTGTTACTGTGCATTGAGTCTCCTTCAAGAGTGAGAGGAGAGAGCAAGGTGACGCCAAGGGATCGGGCGAGCCAGCTCCCGGCCCCAAGCACCGTTGATAGTTATAAATTAATGATTTACAAAACCCAGGTGTTATGCTCAACAAGCGACAACAGCATAGCTGATGCCGTTGACGTTATTAGCTTAAATGAATGAATGAATATATTTAGTTTTTTGGATGAACTCATTACCGCCAAAATGATTACAGATAATAAACTGGTAACACGTAACTGTCGGCGATCTCCTTGAGAATGTACGACCACGCACTAGACACTGCAATTAAAATACAAAAAAAACATATGACTACCCAAGATGATCGAGTCTTTATTTTCATAAAACTATATCATTAAAAAATATCAATGGTAATATAATAATTTTTGGGATTATTTATGAGTTATGAGAGTGTACCTTAGAGAACAAATACCTGGAGGGGCGCAGCTTGCGTGAGAGAGACAGACGCTAACAAAACTCAGTCTCTCTCTCTCTACTTCGATCACGCTTTCCGCCCGTTTAGATCTCATTCTAGGTCTATATGCTCTAAGGAATGTACTGAAATGGCACTAAGTCGATAGAAAATTAATTAACCTCTCATCGGTTGAACAAGAATGGCAGCACTGAGTGACAAGACCGACAAGTGACAACTGACAGTTGGTTAACGTTGGTTGACAGCGGTTGACAGAGTTGCGTGCGCGCGAGTTTTTTTTGTGTTGTCAAAATTTTTAATTATTTTGTTCCGCGTTCCAACATTTAACACTTTAACAGTGGTTGTCGCTAAATTACCGCGTGTTGTTGATTTTTAGATTATTAAATAAATAATTTTAGATTGATTAATGTGTAACTAGTTTCGTTATGGTTTAATTATTAAGTCTGACAGAATCGTGTGTGCTTCAAGTCATTGTTGTTAAGTTTTGAAATTGAAATATATTAAAATCAACTAAATATGCCTGTAACAAGCTATTCGGCCATTGAGTACACAGATATGATCCTAATTTACGGAGAATGCTACCAAAACGCAACAGAAGCGTTGCGAGTATATCGTCAGAGGTTCGGAAACAGTCGTGTTTGTCCCACTGACTGCAAAATCTTTGAAAAAGCAGTGCAAAGACTACGGGAAAATAAACCTTTGTTATCTTTAAACGATGAATTACCTCAGCCAAGTCAGAAAAATGATATATCGTAATTTTTCATTCTGATCTCCAAGCAATCAACCTGCTCGCCGTGTAATGATCGACAAAGTTCTCAATTCAAAAAACCAAAGACCGTACAATCCCAAGAAAGTTCAACCATTGCTAGGCATTGTTTGACCAATCGGGAAAGGCTGCTACGAATGGTTGACCGAATTCTTCTTCACAACATAATCTGGTCTGATGAAATTTGCAATCTGCATAAGTAATAATAATATATTTTATTGAAGTACAAACAAATCAGATGTCTACTGGAAGTCTTATAAAAATAACCAAGTTGCATTAGAAGTTTGAGCTGAAATACACGGTAACCATATAATTGGTCCGATTTTTAGTGACATCAATTACAATGTGGATAAATTTCTGGAGATACTTGACGGCCCATTGTCTAATTTTTCTCTGGATCAAAAGACCAAAGCTATGATATCAACTGGATGGACTGTACTCATTCAATGTAGGCTGTCAATGAGTGTCTTAAGGGTACGTTTGGTGAGCAGTGGAAGATTGGTCGATACGGGCCAATACGGTGGCCACTGAGATCTCCCGACCTATTTCCATTACAGTTCTTCTTCTGAGATTTCATAAAACAAGATGTATGACACTGATGTCAGAAGTATAGAAGATCTAAGGACTAGTATTTGCAGAGCATTTGACAAAATTAAATGTGTAGCAGCTAATGATACTTGGTTTGGTATTTTAAGAGACAATATCAGACATAGATGTGAACGATGTATTGATGTTGATGGTGGCCATTTTAAAATATTAAATTATGTTATTTGGAGGATTAAATTCTATTATATTTACTAGCTGAACCCCGCCATACCACAACAATTTTGTGTAACTCCTCAGGGTGAATATATAACTTTAGCTGACTGCCAGTGAAAATCCTATCAAAATCAGTCCAGCCCTTCCAGAGATTTTTAGAAATCAACTAAGTTACTTTGTATTCTTATATCTTAGGCTACTTTCCTTAGACTTGTTAAGCCCCACAACGTTACACGCGTGACTCATCTAGTAATAACTATATTTACAAAATTTCTACATCACTTTTAGGTTGCCTGATAAAGACAGCTTCGGGCAGTCTACCAATGTAAATAAGTGCTTAAAGTTGTAAATAAAAAAATATTAATAGTTTAATCTTTTTATTTTAATTTTATATAAATAACTAATGAATGCATCATGTTAAAGGCTACTAACATAAACATAATTTTAGCAATAAATATAAATAATAATAAATATTTTGGACATCTAACACACCAAGAAAACAATCTCGCAACTAGTCCCAAGCTAAGCAGAGCTTGTGTTATGGGTACTAGACAACTGATATAAATATATACTATATGCTTTTTTTGTAAATACATACATATTATACATAGAAAACACCCAAACTCTGAAACAAATATTTGCAGATCATGCAAACATTTGGTCCGACCCGGGAATCAATCCCGAAACCTCAAGCACAGCAGTTGCATGTGCTACCACTACACCACCGAGGCAGCTCCTTATTATTATTATTATTACAGCTTTATTCTTCCACTTAACACTTCACAAATATACATTATAATCATTTAATTTCTGTTTCATTGTTATGTGGCCCCCTATAGGTAAAAGCCTCCTCCATTCCTTTCCACCTTTCCCTGTCCTTGGCTGTATGCATCCAACTTTTTCCAGCTATGTTCATTATGTCATCTGCCCACCTATTTTTCTGTCTTCCCACTTTTCTTTTGCCTTTTGGGCCCTGCCATCTCGTTGATTGGTATGTCCATCTGTTATCCTCGTATATTGACAAGTGCCCTGCCCATTTCCACTTTTGTTTTAAACTAAAATGAAGTGCATCTGTTAATTTAGTTTTCATGCGGATGTCTGCGTTTCTCGTTTTAGTATTTTCCTCAGTTTCAATATACTTCGTTCCATTGATGTTGGCATGATGAAATTTTGTTCCTTACTTTTTCTGTGAAGACCCATGCTGGGCTGGTGTATGTTAAGCTTGGGAGAATGCAAGAATCCATTATAGTCTTTTTTATATTAAGACTGTAGTTCCCTTTTAGAATTTCTTTTTGGGCCCAATATTTTTTCCAAGTGGTACTTATTCTTTTGTCTACTTCGTTTTCGATGCTATTTGCATCAAACGACACCAATTTACCTAGGTATACATATTCACTTACATAGTCCATCGGTTTGTTCTCTACTTTAATTGTTTTCTGTATGCTGTTTGACATAATTTTAGTTTTGGATGCATTCATGTTTTTTGCTTTTTTGCTTGCTTGACAGATTTTTTGCTTTTAGAATTTAGTTTTTGTAGCATTGATTCTAGACCTGATGCTGATTTACTAAAAAGAGCAATGTCGTCTGCAAGCCTTAGGTGTGTTAGTTTGTTACCAAGTATCCATATGCTATTGTTTTCCCAATTAATGTTTTTGAAAATATCTTCAAGTGCAGCTATGAATAGCTTTGGAGACAGCGGGTCCCCCTGCCGCATCCCCCTTCCAATTGTGAACTCCTCCCCTAGTCTATCTAATTTTACTCTGCTTACACTTTTAGCATAGACGTTTTTTATGATATTTACGTAGGTTTTGTTCACATCGTTATTTCTCAGAGCATTCCATATAGATGGGTGTACTATGCTGTCGAAGGCTTTGGAATAGTCCACAAAAGCTATGTAAAGTGGTTTATTGAAAACTTTAAATTTCTCTATAATTCTCTATAGTTCTATTATGTGAATGTGATCTATTGTTGAGTAGTGCGGCCGGAAGCCTGCCTGTTCTACTAGTTGATTCTTGTCAATATCTGGTGATATCCTTTTTTAGGATGATTGACGAGAAGAGTTTATATATTGTAGATAGTAAGCTGATGTCTATTGTTGATAGTAAGGCCTGTAGTTGCTGATGTCAAGCGGGTTCCCTTTTTTATATAGTAGTATTATATTTGATTTACTCCATTGCGATGGTACTTGCTCTTTTTCCAATACTAAGTTGAATAATTCTGCTAGATATGCAACTAGGATTGGCGCTCCGATTTTCAGGGCTTCGTTTGTAATGTTATCTTCGCCTGGGCTCTTCTCTGGTTTTAGTTGCTTTATTTGAGTCATTATTTCTTTTTCTGTTATTAGGTTTAATGGTGTTTTTGCTGTTTCTTCTCCAGTTATAATACTATTATCTTTTAAATCATATTGTGTCTTCTCATCTGGTGGTTTTTCATAAAGAGAAGTATAGAAGGCCGTTGCACATTCTATTATACCTTCTCCATTTTCTGGAACTTTCTTCTTGAAATATGTGTTCATCACTGCCAGCTTGTTCGCCTGTGCGTATTGTATGAGAAGTTCAGCTCTGTCGTCCCGTATGCCGTAAACATATTTGCCCATTATAAGATTTTCGTGAGGTTTAGGTTGACCAATTTTAGCATTGAAATCTCTGATGATTAACCTGTTTTTATCAGCTAGTTCTTGCGCTCTGTTTAAGTCGCTGTAGAACTTTGTGATTTCTTCTCCACTTGAACTTTCAATAGGAGAATACACCTGAATCAGAGATAGTGGTCCTTCCTTGAAGTTCAGTTTTAACAGAGCCACTCCGATATTCCCAAAAAGCTCAATATGTTGCCCTTTAGTGATTTCTTAATTAGGAAGCCCACGCCATGAAGTCCCCGTGTCTCCTATATAACAAAATATGTAATCCGTATGTTCTTCAATGGCATATCCTACCTTTTTAACTTATGCGAGACCTATGATATCCCATTTTATTTTATCTATTGCATTATTTAGTTCTAAAAGGCTCTTTCTTTTGTTGGTAGGGATCTCACATTGAATGTGCATATCATAAGGCCTTGTTCTCTTCTTGACTTTAAACTGTTGCTAAGGTAGTAAGGTATTTACTCAAATGATTCTGTTTATTTTTATTTGATGGAGGGTAGTGGTTATCTTGCCCCACGGTGACCAGCCGGCTTGGGGTTCTCCTTATTAAGTTTACTTAAATCCATAATTTCTTTTCAATACCTTTATGTGGGCCAATAGTTTGGTTGGATTCTTGATCAGTATGAAGATGTATGGGAGTGCGCACATTGCAGTATTGTAACGATCCGGTATTGGCCGACAAATAAGACTGCGAGGCCCTAAACGAGCAATTCCTGGTATTAGTTAGGTTGTTTTAAAACTATATAATGTATTTATACCAGTTTTCTAGTACCCAAACTCTAGTAACACAAGCTCTGCTTAGCTTGAGACTAGATGGCGTTGTGAGTTAAATGTCCGGAATATTAATTTATTTATATGAAATTATGTATGTAGGGGTTTTCGGGAAATTTCATTTCAAATTTCGCGCCGCGCCGTAGTATAGTGAATGGTTGTGTTTATTGACTTTTCTAACGTGTACCTAAGCTGAAAATGTTTTATTAAAGGCTAGAAAGATGAGATGTTTTGATGTTTTTATTTTTCATGTAATTTGTCTTTACATACATACATACATAAATTACTAATACTATATTCGTATTTCACAACAATATCCGCAGTTGCGTGCGGAGGTGTACCGACATTATCTAAACGAATGGACTTTACGTTCTGCCGTTGCGCCTAAACTACTGAACCGATTATAATGAATGGATTAACAATAAATTCGTAGTAATGGCTCAGGCAACATAGTCTATTTAAAATCTACAAAAGTTTTTTAAACTTTCTCTAGTTAATTTGATTTGAATTAATTTAATTTGTCTGCACGGTTGGCCTAGTGGTTAAGGCGGTCGCCACGCCACTATATACTGCGCCAAGTGTTGTGGGTTCAAATCCCACATGCGACAATACTTTGTGTGCTCCACAAATTGTTGTTCTGAGTCTGTGTGATCCTTGTGTCCGTTTCATGTATGTTTGCAAAGTCCCCCGCGACACAGGATGTAAATTCCCAATGCAGGAGATGTCTTTAAAAAAAAATTGGAACTTATTATTACTTAAACACTAAGTAGTAATGATACCAATATGACTTCACAGGAATGTCGACTGGAGGAAGCTGTTGACTGTTACATTACAACCAAAGAGGTCACACCATTACCTAATACCAAAAAAACTAAATGCGGCAATGAAACCTGGCTAACACCTGACGATAACGATTGTAAATACTATTACCAATGTAAAGATGGTTATATTAATAAAGATAAATGTCCTGAAAACTTTTTGTTCAGTCACTCGTCTCAAGTAAGTATTGCTTTCTTATTTTTCTTAAGTTATGGGTGACAGCACGGTTGGCCTAATACTGCGCCGAGTGTTGTAGGTTAAAATCCCATTAGACAACACTGCGTCATCAACAAATTGATGTTCTGAGTCTGGGTGTTCAATGTCTCCATTTTATGTATGTTTTTTTTTATGGTATGAGGGGCAAACGAACAGCCGTATCGCCTGATGGGAAGCGATTACCCGCCGCCCATGGACACCCGAAGGCGTCACAAGTTGACTTGGGGGGATGGGGAGGGTCGGGGTTCCAGGGATTTCCTTTCGAGGGTACACCTGGTTCCCCGGCTTCTAGTACCCGAAACGGTGTGCGGTTTTAGTCGGTTCGAGTCCGACATAGCCACCAGTCTCTAGTACTAGAGGGGTTGTCCACACAAAAAAAAGGGGGGTGGGGAGGGGTATATTTGTACAGTCCCCCGCGATGTATGTTCTTAATCCGAGAGCTGTCTTTTAAAAGAAAAAAATGGGGTTAAATGAGGAGTTAGGTTACCTGATGGTTAACGACTACCAACACCCATGGATACGTGCTATACTCAAAGCCCCCTTCCTAGAATTGAGCTATATTTTAAGAACTATATTACCACTTCTATACTTTTCCATGGCACCCAAATGTTCTGGTGGCGGGAGAGTCAGGTTAATGTCGTTAATCTTGACTAATATCTGGTTTGGGCTCACGATAGGCTCGTTTTTTATTTTTTCATATATGAGCCTGCTAAAGTGACTATTCTGCCTGATGAAAAGCATGAGCAGAATCCAAAAGTTGTGATCAACATACTCATTGCGAATGCAGACACTGCAACATGGTGACTAAGATGCTTCTGCATTATTGGGCTGTATGTCGTCTCTATGGACAGGCCGACTCAAAGTAATGGTTATTTCTTCATAAGGCCAAACCTACCCTTTAGGGCGTGGTTTAGCATTTATACTGTACTTGCATATTGTTATTAACATGGTTTACGAACTTAAAAAAAGACACCTTCGTTGTTTGTTTCTTGCCGTTTCTTTCCAGAGTGAGTCTTAGAAAATGCTCGCACCTTCTAGCTCTAAAGTCCGACTTATAAAAATGTCTGTAAAGACTTACAAATATAAATTCATTCATCATATTTGCACAATAAACCCACAACTTTTTTTCTTTAAAGATTTGCGTTGATGAAGCGGTAGCGGACTGTTATAAATCTAACACCACACTTACTTCAAATGAAAAAATTTTAGAAGCACTGAAATTATTACAAACAACGCAATCTTCAACAACAATCACTGCCGTCGAAACAAAAGGATCCTCTACAACAACTCAACAAAAGCAACTAGAGTGCTCTGTTGCAGACTTATGGATAAAACCGCACCCAAGGAATTGCAGTTATTATTATTTTTGTGTCCATGGAAGGTTGCAGCTCTATGCGTGTTCAACATTCTCTCTCTTTAGCTCTAAGGAACTGGTGAGATAATCATATTTGTTCTTTAATTTATTTAATAATTAATACTTGTGATGTCAGATTAAGAATACGGAGTGTCAACACCCCTATTCATCCCGTGAGTGCCGAAAGAGACGACTAAGGGAGTAAACTACCAGGACAGCAGCACTGCAAAGAGAAGGTACACTTGACACAAACCCTATACCAACCCGCCTGGTCAGAGTGGTACAGTAGGCAAAAACTGCCTTTCGAAGAAGAGGCCTATGTCCAGCAGTGACTTTTGTTGATGATGAAGTAGAAAACAAAATATGAAAATCTTGCAGCTGTATGTAATAACGGCGCATGATTGGCTAGCTCATGGCTGTGATGTGTGTAAAAAATATTGTAAACCGTATTATTATTTTTTAAAAGGAGCAACAATGGAGTTTCTTGCCAGATTCTTCTCCATGAAGGGTAGGCTGCACTTGGAACTGGCGACTAGAATCACTCGATTTTTAAATTTTAAATTTTGACTATTCATAAGTGCCTGTAAAATAAGTGCCTATTTGAATAAAATATTTTTGAGTTTGAGTTGGATATCTTATAAACCGCTAGATCTATATACAGCTATGCGATTCTGACCTTTCTACTAATTCTCAATGCCACTCTTCCTAGGAAATACATCATTGGGTAGTTGTGACGAGTTCTAGGCATTTGTTCGATACCAAGCCTGCTATCGTTCTATGGGTTCGTAAGGCTCCACGATTTAATTGGCAGTCGCCTTGGATTAAAGACATTCTTTTTCTTTCACACAAAATGTTTGTAGACCTTGTAACACGTGTAATACAACGATAGCGCGATCTAAGTTCGAAAAAAAACCCTATTAATATACAAGAATGTTTTACTTAAACTTAAAATAAACTCGTGGTTCGATTTCAGAGATGCGTAGACAAAAACGTTGCGGACTGCCTAATGAACAGTGCAGATCAAATACTATTATCTGATGAAAAGACACTGTTTCGAAGCAGTTCATCTGCAGAATCTGATACAAGTGCGGAATCTTTTGCTGATGCAGGAGCTGCCTCAATAGCTTTACCAGAATCAAATTCACGGGATATCCCAGACACTCCATTGGAATCTTGGACTAATACAGAAAAAGTGTCAATCACTCCTTTTAAATCCAGAACTCTTACGGCTAGTGTTTCTATTTTACCAGAATCTAGTTCTAACATAAGTGCTTCAACTGCTTCAACAGAATCTAGTGCCGAGACAAAATTTACAAACATTGCATCAGAGTTCAGTACAGAATCAGATTCGAATATAAATAAAGAAATAGAGCCTTCCGTAACTGAGATATTAACGGAAAATCTCGTGAAAAAAGAAAATGACCTCACTATCGAATCATCAAAAAGTACAGAAGAGAATGTAAAAGAAGTGCTTCTAAATGAAACTGAAGAGAAGTTAAGTAAAGAGTGTAACCCGTTGAGTTTATGGTCCAAACCAGATATAGGTAGCTGTAAGCATTACTACTTGTGTGTTTATGGTGAACTCACACATAGACAATGTCCTAAGGATTATGAGTTCAATCCAGTTGATTTGGTAAGTTCGTTTTATGCCTTCTGCCATTTATGAACCGATTTTTGATATGTATGGCCCTGACAAAATTACTCAACTCTGCCTGATGGAAAGCATAAGCAGAATCCAAGATTGGTGGTCACCATACTCATGCAGACAATGCAACAATGCAGCATGGAGACCCCCACCATGGAGACCAATAATGCTTCTGCATCATTGGTCCTCTGGTCTCGCACTCACCAACGAAACACGACAGCACGAACGCTGTCATTTAAGGTTAGTCTTCTGTGCGAGGGTAGTACCGGCCCGGTCGAGCCGACCCAACGGTGCTGAAATCAGCGTGACTTTACTACCTTTGAAATATATATGCAATATGCATAGTTTAAGATCAGACGCCCGTGTGTGATAACTATTGTGGAGGAACGGGTGAGTCATGTCCCTCCAACACAAAGGGGGGATCCTCCGACCAGGCGAGGTGATCATGCCTGGCGGGCCAACTGCCCAACGGTTGATGTTGGGATGTTGTATATATGTTAACTGTCGCGAGAACTTTCACTGCGCGATTCAGGATTGGTAATTGGTAGTTTCTTAGTTTCCTTCGTCACTCCGTAGTTCGATGTATCTTCGGTAGATGGCTCTGTAGTATATTATGTTGTTGTTGCGCTGTATGTGGAAGTCGCCACACTATCAAACTTTTATCCTTCACAGCAATGTCAAACCAAGCAACAGGCTGTATATTGCAACCACCTTTTTACAAATATGCCTAAGGTTATAACACCTGATCAGTTTAAAGCACTATCGGCAAGATACGCCCCTTCTTGGACAGAATCGGAGACCTCAGCCATCAAATGTGATGATTCCTCGCCGACGTACCGACCAAATCCTGACGACTGTTCGAAGTACTATATGTGCTTTTATGGAATTCTTTATATTCATTCTTGTCCGAAAGGATTGGAGTTCAGTAAGACAGAGTTGGTGAGTTGAAGTTCTAAATACATGGCTATCGAGTGTACCTATTATACTGTACTGCTTTTAACCGACTTCAAAAAAGGAGGAGGTTCTCAATTCGTCTGTTTTTTTTACAAGCTTTTTATTAACTTGCGATGTATGTATGTATGCTTGTATGTTCGGGTGGAATCTTGCAACTCAATTTCGAAGCAGTTATCTTCAACCGATTTTGCTGAAATATTGCAAGCATATGTATACAGCGTGACAATACAATACTATAATGACATAGAGCTGATCTGATGCTGGAGCTGGAAGGTGGCCATAGGAACTCTGTAAAGAAACGTCGCAACAACATCGAGTTTGGACTCGTTTGATTCGTCTCGAGGCATGCCAGTAAAAGCTTGTTTTTAAAAAGCCTTTTTTTTTTAAGTTTGTTTCCTCATAACTTTTCACTGGGTGAACCGATTTTGTTGATTCTTTGCAAGCTGGTGCTTCCCATTTGTGATTATAACTCTATTTAATAAGACCAGAGAAGAGTAAAGTTAAGAACCAAAACAGCCTATGGTAATGCACTGCTGGACATGTGGGACTGAAAATTTAAACTGTCTAACTAAGTATCACGGTTCATAAGATACAGCCTGGTGACAGACGGACGCACAGGGAGACAGACAAACAGACGGACGGACAGCGAAGCTTAGTAATAGGGCCCTGTTTTACCCTTTGGGTACGGATTCCTAAACAGTATTAGCTGTCAAAATGTCAATTTTAAAGCTCCAGTGGTTTAGGCTCTGCGTCGGTGAACTAGCAAATTAATAATGTATAGATTTCGATGATATACTAGAAATAAATTATATTTACAGATGTGCCTACCCCCCAGCCAAGCGAAATGCAACTCTATCTGCAAGACTGACGGTATATACTTCGCTTTAAGCCCAACCGACAAAACAAAGTACTATATATGTTTTAACAGAAATCCTATTCCCCAAAAATGTCCGAAAAATATTTGTTTTTGACGCCAAAGTTGTGGTTAGAAAACTGAATTCTTTATAATTGGTCTATTAAAAGGGAGGAGCGAATTACATGCCGATCTAATCTATACAAATAAATGACACGACGATTTCAATTATGTGTCTGTTTGAAATTTCAAATTAACAGATTTTCACTAAATGCATGTGAAAGTACCTATATACGATACTTACATCAAAAGAACATTTTTAATAAGGATTAATTATATTAGATACTAGCTGACCTGGCGAACTTCGTACCGCCATAATTACATATCTGTCTCAGCTTCCCACGACTGTACAGTCGCGGACAAAAAAAAAACCTTTTCCCGTTATCTATTAATTTTTCTTATACACAAACCTTGTCCCAACAACAACGAACATATAAAATATTTAATTATTTAGTTTGGTGCAGCCGCTCGGAAGTTATGCGCGTACATACATTTCGGCGATTCATTTTTATATGTATATAGATTGTAGCGACAATATAAGCGAACAGAGAGAAAAGAATAAGAAGTTATTGACAAATGGTTAGACCGAGAGACGGTAGTATAAAAAAATATAAAATTGTATGTTTACGTGTAAGTTTATATATCAGTCTTGTTTAAGTTATAAATACTTCCCGTCGACCTAAGAAATAAATTCTATAAAATAAAATAAATGTGTTTTTCTTTGTGTTTTTTATGGATAATGGGCGCAAACGAGCAAACGTATCGCCTGATGGTAAGCGATTACAGCCGCCCATGGACACCCGCTACACCAGAGGCGTCACAAGTGCGTTGCCGGCCTTTGGGGGATGGGGAAAGGGAGGGGTATGGGCCTCCGGTATCCTCACTCACTCGGTGAAACACAGCGCAAGCGCTGTTTCACACCGGTTTTCTGTGAGGCCGTGGTATCACTCAGGTCGAGCCGGCCCATGCATGCCGAAGCGTGGCTCTCCCAGGGTAGTTGTGTGTTTTTATTTTTAGACTAGTGGTTGCCCGCGGCTCCGCCCGCGTATATTATCGCGGTACCGGTTACCTATGTGTTATTCTGATGACTTCTGATTACTGTAAAGTTTCATCCAAATCCGTTCAATAGTTTTTGCGTGACAGAGTAACAAACATCCATCCATCCATAATTACAAACTTTCGCGTTTATAATATTAGAATAGATTTTTACACAAGTGAACCACATTGCGTACCATATACAACTTTCGTGTGGTGACGGATTAAGAATCCGGAGTGTCACCACCCCTATTCACCCCGTGGGTGTCGTAAGAGTCGACTGAGACAGCAAACTACCAGGACAACAGCACTGCAAAGAGAAGGAACACTTGACACAAACCCTATACCAATCGGCCTTTCCATGGTATATTAGGCCCAAAACCTATTTCCTTAATGTATGGCCCTGCCAAAATGACTCTACAATGCCTGATGGAAAGCATAAGTAGAATCCAAGAGTAATGGTCACCATACTCTTTGCGAATATAGACAATGCAGCATTGTGACCCATACCATACTAGCTAGTGAAGCTTCTGCATCATTGGGCCTCCGAATCTCATTTCTAAGAAGATGGAGCCCATTTAAGCCCAGACATGGCTCCCAACTCAAACGGCAAATGGTTAATTAAAACAACAGAGGTATATATTACATCACCAACTCGTGTTTGTTGGGTTTCTTATATTTCTTAACTACACCCATTAAAAGAACAATAAAATATTATTCGATATAGATATTGTTCACAATTATGAATAGTACAGGCGAATCAAAACTGCGTACCTAAGTATGGTATAAAACGATTAATAACCGCTATAGTTAGTTCTGTTTTATAAGCTGTGGAAATAACATCAAATATGGATTTTTTTTCTGTATTCTGTAAGTACTTACATACTGTTTTGTTTATAAATAGTGGCTTAGCTAGGGAGGTATTTAGGGTTGAACCCCCTCCGAAATGTTTATACACTATTGATATTTTTTACACCTTCCATTTTTTCCTTAATAATATTACGGTTAAATGACATAATCATTATATTATTATCTTAAACCCCCCGAAACTAAAACCTGGCCACATTGAAGCAAACCCATTTTGCAGTGCGACCAGTATGTGGCATAAATCCCTTAACGTCTTCAAAAGTAAATTAAAGAAATATTTATTTACAGAACAATTGCTTACACTCCCTCAGTAAAAATAGCTAAAAATCGGCCAAGTGCGAGTCGGACTCGCCCATGAAGGGCTCCGCAACAGCAAGTAACATAATATAATTTTTATTTTATTTTTGTGTCGATTAAATAAAAGGTATTATATATGTATGTATGTATTATTATAATTGCAGTTTACCATTTATGATGTATTAAAAAAAAACTACTTACTAGATTTTTTGAGTTTCAGTTCTATGTATGGGGACCCCCAAAATTTATTGTTTTTATTATTAATGCGGTTCACAGAATACATCTACTTACCAAGTTTCAACATTATAGGTCTTATACTTTCGGAAGAAAGTGGCTGTGACATACGGACGGACAGACAGACAGACAGACATGACGAATCTATAAGGGTTCCGTTTTTTGCCTTTGGCCTGGCTGGCGCCTGGCTTTTCTTACCTTTGTTCTCTTGTTTTGTTATCACTATTTACTTAGTGCATGTAATGTGTATGTGGTCTTTAAATGTTCTTATCCTTGGCTCTTATATGGTTATAGAACTTTTATTTTTCTCAAAAGAAATTAACAACAAATTTCACTTAATGAGAACATTTAACAAAAAAACAATATTTACATAGTAGTGAGCTTAATGATATTTTTTATAAATATAGGTATATAGTACTCGTAATGCGTGCTATAAACCTGTTAGGTAATAAGTAAGCATTAGTACACACCTACATCATCATGTCTTATACCTTCACACACTACGTCCCAAAAATAATAATAATCTGATACTAGAAGACATCACACTCAATTAACACTTTATATTCGAAAGTAAATAATACTGTTTTACGCTCATGATTACAGTAAGCAAGCTTAATTGCATTCTAGTCTTTGAACTAATATAATAATATATTATTCCTCAATTATTCTAGTGATAAAATACTACTCAAAAAACAATATCGAATATGGAAGGTAGCAACAATAGACACACACGAATAATAAAAGTGTATGATGTAGGTAGAAATATGTAACCGTTACCAGGGCCGCATTTAGATCCTATCTAAAACGAACTGTTTAAGTTTTTTCTTAAAAATATTAAAGCTTTCTGTCATTTTGATTTCGTTTGGCAGTTTATTGAACATTTGTGCCCCTTCAAATGTTATGTTTTTTTTACCGTAATTTGTACGCGGTTTTACTAGATAAATATTATTGGCATTACGTAGGGGTCGTAAACCTTGTTCTATATTTGTTTTAAATTCGAGATGACTTTGAATTTTTTTATCTTTAATCTTTCTAATTAGCATACATGTATTATAGTAATATAGTTTTTTTAGGTTCATTAATTTGGTTTCCGAGTAAATTTTGTTTGTAGGTGTAAGAATGTCATAATGAAATAAAATGTTTACTAGCTTATTTTGTACAGTTTGTACGCTGTCCAAAGTACATTTTGCTGCACTTCCCCAAATTTCTATGAGGTAATCTATATGCGGTTTGCCAAGGGAATAATATATATTCATTCGAACCTTTCGCGGCAGGCATCGCACGACGCCGTATAAGCGCCCGCAGAGCGACAACAACTTAGTTCTTATATTGTTTATGTGCGATTTCCATGTCAAGCCACTGTCCAATATTAGTCCCAAGTACTTTTCCTCGGCCGATTATTTCAGTTGAATGTTATTTATGTATAGTTTAGGGTAGTTTTGTAATAGTTTGCTTTTTGCTTTAAATATTACATAGCTTGTTTTTGAGATATTAATTGTAAGTAAGTTGTACTGAAACCATTCGTGTAACTTTTCCAGGTCATTTTGAGCTAATTTAATTATTTCATTAATGTCTGATCCATAATAAAATATACAGGTATCATCAGCGTACAGACTGATTTCCCCATTTAATGATATTTGACTGATATCATTGACATATATTAGAAATAGCAACGGTCCAATTATAGAGCCTTGTGGTATTCCGCAGGTAATAGGCTGAGTGGTGCTTGTATGTTTCCCCATTTTTACTCTCTGCGATCTGTTTATTAAATATGATTTGAAAATTTTTAAGGCATTACCAATGATTCCAATATGTTTTAGTTTTTTTAGCAGGAGAGAATGACTTACGGTATCAAAAGCCTTTTTTAAATCTATAAATATTCCTAGACCTAGCTTTTTCTCATCGATTTGTGTCTTTAATTTGGAAATAAGATCAATTGTAGCAGACAGGGTGTTTGATTTTGGGCGAAATCCGTATTGGCGTTTGAAGAGATAATCTATTTCATTCAAGTAATTGTTCAGACGCTCATATATAGCACGCTCAAAGATCTTCGAAATTATTGGTAACACTGACACGGGCCTGTAGTTACTAGGATCTGTCTTTGCACCTGATTTATATATTGGTGTAACTTTCGCTATTTTGAGTTCATCTGGAAAGTGACCCTCGTTAAAGCAATGATTAATACAAGATGTAACAGTAGGAATTAGAAAATCTTTTATACATTTGATCGCTTTTGTATTTATCCCATCTATACCTGAACTGCAATTTGCATCTAAGCTATTTATTATTTTACTGATTTCTAACTCAGTGCATGGTGTAAGGTTTATTAGTTTTAGGCAACCCTCGGACTGATGAATCATTGTAAATATTATCTATATGATATTTTGCAGGAATTTGTGTCGCCAACTTGGAACCTATTGTGGAAAAAAATCGGTTAAACTCTTCGCATATTTCGTCACCATCCGTAATTAAACCAGAGGTTGTTAGAAGTGTTGGTGGTCTGCAGTCACATTTAATTATATTGTTAGATAGCGAGTTAATAAGTTTCCATTTGTGTTTAGGGTTATTTTTAAGTTTTTCGAACGCTTTATAATAATATTTTTTTTTGGTTTTAGCTATTAATACCGTAGTTTCGTTTCTTTGTTTTTTGAAAGAGTTCAATAGAATAGCATTTTCCGGGTCTTTTTTTATTTGTCTCCAAAGTTCATTCCTTGAATTTATTTTAGATATTATATCCTTATTGATCAGTCTTTGCGTGGAAGATTTTGTAGTTTAGTTTTTTGAATAGTGTTATCTTTTATTAAAGCTTTAATATTTCGTTCTAAGATTTCATAGTCACGGCTATCTGTGCCGAAATTAATGGAATTGGCGTGCTGGTAAAGGTATTCGTAATTTAAGGTGTGACAGAAAGGCGTCTCCTGCCACTTTGGGAGCAGCCGACGGTAATGGGTTTATCGAGATGGGCTGCAACGCTCAAGAATCCGCCACCAAAAGATGAAAGCTTACCTTAGGGCAGCGTCCGCCTCTTCTTGACCTGGGGTACTGCAAAAGCAGGTGTCCACGACGTGTCCTGTTCGAGTCGCGTGGTTCACTTTAAAATAGTTTATTTCCTAGGCCTAGGCTAGGATAACTCAATCACACACACACAAAATATCGAGTATGTTCCTTCTTGTAATTAATTGTTAACGATAGCACGGTCACCGTGCGCCGGCGATTTCTTCTCTTCTTCTTCTTCTTCGCGCCGCTGCAGATGGCGCGGAGATCGCGGCCAATGAAGGCTCGCGATTGGACTAGACGTATGAGCGCAGTATTCACGCTCTGCCATTGGTCAAGCTTAAACTCCGGAAGCGGAAAACTTAAACGTCGGCTAGCCCATTCGATGTTTGGTGCATTGGCAGTAGTTTGTTTAGGAATGGAATACGATACTATTAAATTATAAATATGAATTTAATGGTTACGAAACATACCGCCCACCAAAATACACTTGTGTATTTTCTAACTTGAGAAAATTTAAAGAAACTGCGAATCAGTATCGAGAACCTGATTGCATACGAATAGTAAAGCTAGAGTAGAGTAGATACTAAAGTTACGATAAAACTAACTTACTAGACTAACGAATAACGGTAAAGAAACTGTGAATCAGTATCGATAATCTTGAATGCATACGAATAGTAAGCTAGAGGAGCTACTAAAGTTACGATAAAACTAACTTACTAAACTAACGAATAACGCATTTAATTGATGATGTTTGGTAAAGTGCACAGCTTGGCTAACGGCCTCGTTAGCTGAGAACCATCGACTGTGCGAACGGTTGCAACGCGCGCCACTCCGTCCGGGCCAGGGTGAAACTTCTCAACACGAGGCCAGTGTACCGGAACAGCGTTATCAGTTTTAAGAATGACAACCGATTCTACGTTTAAAGGTTTTGATTGTTTTGTCCACTTTGCCCACCGAGTAAGGGTTTGGAGGTACTCCCGCCTCCAACGATTCCACATATTTTGTCGAAAACGCTGTCTATGCTGCCAACGACCGAGACGATTGATATTGATGGATGTTAAGTCCTCATCAGAAACGGACGTCAACGATTCCAGGGTTAAGAACTGACCCGGGGCAAGTTCGTTTAAATCAGAACTCAATGAACAGAGGGACCACGAATTAAGCACGGTTTTAACGCCATCATGGCAGTTTTCACGATGAAACGATTCGATCATCACGTAGGCAAATTTGGACTCACGAGGGAGACGAGCGGGATGTTTCCATTCAATCTTCAACTCGGATCCCGACCGCCTATCACCCACCCTGAGCACTCCTTGCGCATTCAGGAATGGGTTTAGCGTACGTATCTGCCTCGACACGAGAGTGCCAGCCTGCAGCTGTTGAATCTCGGTCGCGAAGCAACGATACTGAATGTGTTTCACTACAATCATAAGCGCGTTATGAAGCTCTGTACGATTTGATACAGGATTAGAGCTACGTGTACGTTTGATTCGAAGGAAATCAATGAATTTTATCCATACGCACAAAAGGCGTTGGATTTTGCGAATTGACGAATAACGGTCGAGTAAGGTATCTATGAATGTGACTGGAAAATCATCATGGGTAAGTAATGAATGCGGACTCTTTTCTTCTATTTCAAGTATGGTTTGATCCAGCGTTTCGACAGACCCAAGCCAAGAGATAACAGGTTGAGAAGGCCCAGAGGGGCCCGCCCACCATAAACGATTGTTGGCAAAAACTGACGGAAGCTGGCAACGTGAAACTACGTCCACCGGATTATTTTCGGAAGCCACGTGATTCCCACGAACACCTGGAATGACATCAAGAATATGACCTACGTGGTTCGCGACGAAAGCCTTCCAACGTGAAGGGTGAGAGCGAATCCACGCAAGTTCGACGGTGGAGTCAGACCAAGCGAAGATACCTATGCAAGGAAAAACTGGTAAGTACAATTCCTTAACGAATGTCAGAAGATTAGCGAGAAGGACCGCGGCAGTCATATGACTGCGGTCTGAATAATCCTTTATAAATTCCCTATATTTTTTATAAGGATCCTTAACAATTGTCCGTTTTATTATACGCAAGCAACGCAAGGCGGTGTCGCGAGACCCCGAAGAAGACCGATCTTGGTCTTCTTCCTTAAACGGTAAAGTAACAACGTATCTATCGGTGGAATCGCGAGTGTGTTGCGTTGCAAATAAATCTTCACAGCGTTCTTCTTTGGGAGTCGAGCGTTGAGTTGTCTCGAACGATTCAGGTTCCCATAAACGTTTAGCTTCTTCATGAAGACAATCGTCTTCATTTACGAAAAATGATTGTACCTCATCCCTACTACCAGCACCTCCGAGTAAGATCCAACCAAATACAGAATTGAAAGCCGCTGGTTGCTGCGATCCTCCACCTACACTACCAGGACGTAATAATGAGGCGAAGATCTCAGCGCCGAGAAGAATATCAATGGACGCTGGCTTGTGACAATTCGGATCAGCCAGTGTAAGACCTTGCAAATGATGCCATGAGGAATTATCAATACGAGTAGATGGCATTTTGCTACATATGCTAGGCAACGTGAGCGCGTTGATTTTAAAGAGAGACTGACCATTTACACCAATTTCAATCTGAACTGTTCCTGAAATAGCAGCAGAGGTCTGGGCTATGCCAATGACATGGCGTGAAGTTACATTACGAACCGCACCAAGTCGTTCCACGGCACGTTCAGTGATGAAATGGGCTTGGCTTCCCGAGTCTATAAGGGCGCGAAACGACTGAAAGTTGCCTGACGAGTCACGAACTTGAACTTTGGCTGTAGAAAGAAGCACCACGGGCGGATCACGAATACTTGTAAGTACTTGAATTTGATTGTTAGTTGAAGCGCTAGAAGCAGGTTGTTTTGATGACAAGGTTTCATTGTCAGGTTGTTCTAGATGAAGAAGAGTGTGATGACGCTGACGACATCTTTGACAACTAAAAAGAGACTTGCACTCGATGACACGATGAGAAGGTCTAAGACAGTTGAAACACCAACGGTTGGTTTTCGCGTGCTCAATTCGTTCAGCTACGGGAGTCTGTTCAAACCGCTTACAATGGGCGACAGAGTGATTTTCTGAACAGAATGAACACTTAACGAATGGGTTCGCAGATGTCCAAGACGCTGATGTAGATTTCGGGCTTGCAGATTGAGGCGTCTGAGGAATAGACTTTGACTTCTCCTCTGTACTGGAAAGAAACACTGTGGGCTTGGATTTTGACGAATAACGATTTGATTTTGCCTGAACACGAGGCTTCTCTTGACAACGATTACCAGAGGCTTCTGAGCGATCCTGATGTGAGAAGTGTGCGTCTCGAACGAGCGCCTCACACTTAGTGTACAAGAACGCCAACAACTCCTTGAAGTCTGGTAGCTCTGTACTGATGTGTTTTCGTTCATATGCACACCGCGTTTGCGAATCTAATTTGGATAAGAAATGGTACGAAAGAACGAAACTCCATTCGTTGGTAGGTAATCCAAGGCCTCTTAAAATATTTAAATTCTCTGTTGTATAGTCAAGAGCACGACGAAGTTCTTCAGGCGACGTAGATCTCAAGTTTAAGTTGAGTATCTCCTTCCAGCAGGTAAATGCTAACTCACGTTTATCTTGGTATCTTTGCGTCAATGTTTGGTATGCCTCAAGATACAATGTGCCTTCTGGAGGATACGTGCGAATAAGAGAGAGCGCATCCCCAGAGAGACTTGAAAAAAGATAGTGCATGCGTTCAGCGTCCGAGAGCGATTTGTTGTTATGAATTAACGAATTATAAAGACTATAGAATCTCGGCCATTCTTTTATTTTTCCACTAAATGTGGGAATGTTTATTTTAGGCAGCTTTACGTTAGCAGTACAAGAGTGATCGATGGCGATTACATTTGATTTCGGATCTCTTGTATCGGGGGGAACTAACTGCCTGTGAACGGTCATGATGTCAAAGTAAATCTGATCGAAATCCACTCGAATTTCATCTTCCTGTTCCTCTGACTCGCTGTCCACAAGGCAGAGAATCTCTGAGTGTGCCTCTTCAAAGCTCTCACTCAGTCTCTGCTCGACGGAATAATGAGCAAGAAACGCATTTAAATGTGAAGGTTCGTGCTGAGCTAACTCAGCAATTTCATGTGTTTTTCTTAAACGATTTAATGCGAGCGTACGCCTACGCCGCAGCACAGGTAAGTCTCGAACGGAAAGTGTAGGTTCATCATCAACCACGGTAGAAGATTTACGTCTCTTAGTTGAAAAATCCATTTTCGACTTTCGTCTAGTAGTGTAAGACATTTTATTTGATTTACTTAATTAAAAACTAACGATCGAAAGAAAATAAAATATATCTTACTTAATTTACCTGTCACACGAGTAGGTAAACAACGAATGAGAACGAAAGCGAAACTACAATGAAACAGTGTAGGCAGCTCGGTAGGTAACCAAACACCGAATAAATGCTACACAGTACACGGAGAAAACGATAGGTAAGTTACAGCACGAGAACCCACGTTATGATTACTAGATTGGAAGCAGCGGGGCACTATACAAGGGATATATAACGATGGTTGTATAGCACAAGAAATCCAATGGTAATAACTAACGCAGAACGAATAGGTACTATACCTACAATCTGATTAACACAAGAGATTAATGAGAACGAAAGCGAAACAACAACGAAACAGTGTAGGCAGCTCGATTATGAACCGAGCAACGTATAAATGCTACACAGTTCTGAGAAAACGATAGGTAGGTATAATGGGAGAACCCACGTTATGATTACGGGATTGGAAGCGACGGGGCACTATACAAGGGATATATAACGATGGTTGTATAGCACAAGAAATCCAATGGTAATCAATAACGCAGACCGAATAGGGACTATACCTACAAGCTAATTGTATCGCGCAGTAATATGAATCACAATGTTAAACGTAAACAAACAGTTACAATAACAATATTACCACGACTAAACCTTCTGCAATATCACTGCACTGTGACCGGTTTATAACGATAGCGAGAATAACACAATATATCGATATGGTGTACCAACGGAGATTGATATTTGCGTTAACGTGTGTAAGGTTACCTATTCAATAAAATAATTAATTTTATTGATAGGTTGGTTCGTATAAATAACAAATCTACCTATATATGAAGGAACATAAACAAAGCGGGGGGAATTGCACTTCGGAGAAAATTGCTAACTAGTAGCCGATGCGAAGCGCAAGCGAATATGATTCTTAGGTAAATGACAGAAAGTCGATATTATCGAGTGAATTTTACCTAAGCACAATACGATAACCGCTTGTTTTGTTTAAGTATTTAATTTTGTGTGTGAAAAGTCGAAATACTTATCCGAAAAAACGTAAAAACACTAGCCCGGACGGAATATGAATTAATACAATATTCAAGGTATAAAATGATTCCGAGTTCGAACTAATGATACGCGACTAAATTGTATAGTGCATCTGCACTAACGTGTTAAGTACGGATATGATTCGAATTGTATGCGATATGTTTAACCAACGATTTTTAGTCGGGTTATACAAAATGCGTTTTTCGTTATGTTTACGAAATAAATGTATTTCTACACGGGGGTTACTAATGAATTCAAATAACCAATGTAATACCTATTATTCAAATATTCGTCTGCATTCGAGATCCGAATAAAGTTTTACTTTTAAAACCAAAAGGTCACTTTTAGTTTTAATGGCGGTTTTGTTGAAACTTAAGGAAAATTATCTACCTACATTAGAATAGTTGAATCATTATTGTTGAAAATTACAAATTTATTAGTTTAGACTGCTAAATAGTTATCGAAATCGTGTAGAAATAACTTGTGAGGGGGAATTAGACCGATTTGAATGAGTTTTGTGTCTTAATTCCCGGGTTTCGGCACCATAAAATGTGACAGAAAGGCGTCTCCTGCCACTTTGGGAGCAGCCGACGGTAATGGGTTTATCGAGATGGGCTGCAACGCTCAAGAATCCGCCACCAAAAGATGAAAGCTTACCTTAGGGCAGCGTCCGCCTGTTCTTGACCTGGGGTACTGCAAAAGCAGGTGTCCACGACACGTCCTGTTCGAGTCACGTGGTTCACTTTAAAATAGTTTATTTCCTAGGCCTAGGCTAGGATAACTCAATCACACACACACACACACAAAATATCGAGTATGTTCCTTCTTGTGGCTAATTGTTAACGATAGCACGGTCACCGTGCGCCGGCGATTTCTTCTCTTCTTCTTCTTCTTCGCGCCGATGCAGATGGCGCGGAGATCGCGGCCAATGAAGGCTCGCGATTGGACTAGACGTATGAGCGCAGTATTCACGCTCTGCCATTGGTCAAGCTTAAACTCCGGAAGCGGAAAACTTAAACGTCGGCTAGCCCATTCGATGTTTGGTGCATTGGCAGTAGTTTGTTTAGGAATGGAATACGATACTATTAAATTATAAATATGAATTTAATGGTTACGAAACATAAGGTATTATAAACCAATGCTGCTGTAAGTTCTCGCTTGCAATTTTTTATTCCTAATACTAGTTGCCGATGGTCCGCCGATGCCGATAGTGCTATAATTATTAAGTTTGGTTTTTTTTGTCACATTATTGTATTTTTTCACATGTGTGTTTGTGTACCCGCAAGAAAATAGTGTAATCGATAAAGTGTAGATAAAGGGGTAGATTGTAAACCAGCATTAAGAGTCACCATGGCCTTACTGTACCTAGGCTGTTAACATCCGCTGAATCTACACCAGGGGTGGTCAGCTCTCTAGTAAGCCAATGCCAACGGCGGACTTATTAGAAACTTGAGACAGCGCCATACAACAAAAAGAGATCGAATGTTTTTTGGTAAAATGACGTTTCATGTTGTTAAAGATGGCGACTTGTCTGTTTTGACAGCTCATAAAAGTTCAGCTATTTATTTTTCAAGTTTATTTAATCTGGAGTTTCTGCATATCCTATTCTTTTTCGTTTGTTAAAGTTTAGTGCTGTGTGTGCTATAAGCTGCCAGTAATATTTTATGAGATAGAGACGACAGTGCGAAATTGACGCTTTTTGTGTTTTTGGATGTGTGTGCGAACTGATGTTTAATTCGGTATAAAGATTCATTTTGAGTGCGATATTGACGCTTTAAGTGCTTGTAATTTGTGACTATGGTGGGATGAAATACCATTAAATGCGCAAAATGCGGCATTACCTCGAAAGAAGAACCTTCATTTACTTTCCACAGATTTCCTCTCCCGTCAATGCATGGGCCGTTTATGTAAATAAATATTTAAAAATAATTAAAAAAGAAAAATATTATATCATGTCTAAAATGTCGTTTTATTTATTAGGGTTCCAAGTTGTTTATTTTGTCAATATGCATACAAAATGTGGCAGGTATATTGTCGAAGCTATAACTTTACAATTTTACTAGTGATATTAGAATAAAACGGTAGATTCTTAATCGACTTCGTTTCTTACAATTTAACAACCTTGTTTTAATGACATTGTAAGGTTAGGTGAGTGTTATTTTTTGTTTTAAAAGAAATAATAAAAATAACCTAATTTAACCACTAGTTAAATGAAGTCGATTGACAATCTACCCTTTTATTAAAATATCACAATATACCTGCGACATATACCTATATATATTATTTGGTGTAATACGTTTAAATTTGCCGCGCTTGATTAGCACCACGAAAGTTTTCAGTGGCATTAACTGCAGCGCTAGTGTGTTATCGTGTTAGCATTTTTTTTGTATGAAGTTGTACTTCTTCTCCGCTAGGAGTATATGTGTTCTGTGATCTACACATTTTGCCATCATATATAATATGTTATGCACGGAGGTTTCTTTTTTATGTATTTGGAAGGCAAAAAATGTTTATTATTATTATTATTTTTTAATTGTGGCACGCCGTCGCTCGCTTATTTTCGAACTTATATTACTTTCAAATCTTTGACTGCACAAATGGGGAACTAGTAGTTTGAGCTCACTGCTTCATATTTGGCCGAATTGTTGTGAACATTTTTACTTATCTTAACTTCATGAGCAGCAGCCGTCACTTTATTTTTATGGAATAGGGGGGCAAACGAGCAGACGTATCGCCTGATGGTAAGCGATTACCGCTGCCCTTGGATACCCGCAACACCAGAGGCGTCACAAGTGCGTTGCCGGCTTTTAGGGGATGGGGAGGGGTTGGGGTGTGGGCCTCCGGTATCCTAATTCACTCGGTGAAACACAGCGCAAGCACTGTTTCACACCGGTTTTCTGTGAGCCCGTGGTATCACGGGCCCATTCATGCCGAAGTGTGGCTCTCCCACGGTAAGTAGTAAACTTTATTATCGTTTGCCCCTTGTACCTATAATAGAGTACATAACAATGAAATACATTTTGTTTTTTTTACAGTTGGACTGTTATTAATCTTGAACATCACTTCCAACGGACAAGCTTTAACAGGAGATTTTCAATCAAGCACGGAGAGGGAAAACGACCCTCCTCCACTAGTACTAGCACCTATTTTAAATAACAACCTCAGTACTAATAAGCATCAGGTAAGACAAAAACCAAACAGATGCAAGTGCGAGAAAAGGGGGCTGTTCTAAGCCAAGATGCAAGTGTTTCGCGTCGATTTTCTTTCTACTATCCCTCGTTCATACCTTCTATTGCCCGTCATCAATCAACCAATCGCCGTCCACTGCTGAATGTAGGTCTCCCCCAAGGAGCGCCAACCATCCCGGTCCTGGGCAGTCCTCATCCATCCGCTGCCAGCCACTTTCCTTAGATCGTCAGTCCACCGAGCCGCAGGGCGCCCCAGGGCCGGATCTACCATATACCCAGGGCTCCGTGGATTCCAGGGGCCCCCAGCTAAGTCAAGTTAAAGAAAAAAAAAGACGATAATGCGTGTCAAATGGAACGGGGATTTCCCCGTCACACGTCGTGGTATTTACGGATGACAGTATGTTTTCTTAAGTTTCTAGAGCTGTAGATACTTGCTGCTTCAACAATTTTACACGTTACGATTTAATATTTTAATAACGATTTTGCTCACATATTGAATAATTTAACATAGTTTTTATTCCTCTTACGTGATTAACGTTAAAACTTAAAGTATTTCTAAATACCATGTGATAATAACTATGTTCTACTAATTATACCCACATAAAGTATTTTTCGTTCGAGAGTGAGTAAGCATACTTGGCTCATATATTTTGCTTCCAGGCCAGGCTAAAAACAAAAAATGTGACCTATAATACGGGGGAATTCCCGCCGCTTATCACCTTTTTTATATGTATGGCCCACCAAAATGACTCTACTCTGCCTGATGAAAAGCATAAGCAAAATCCAAGAGTGGTGGTTACCATACTCATTGCGAATGCAGACAATGCAGCATGGCGGCCCACACCATGGTGGCCTAGTGATGCTTCTACATATTTTAGTCTAGTCAACAAGTATGGAACTTGTTGACTATTTGGGCCTTCGGTCTCGCACTCACCAACGAAACACGACAGCACGAACGCTTTCATTTTAAGTTGATTTTCTGTGCGAGGGTCGGTCGAGCCGGCCTGTTCGTGCTGAAATCAGCGTGGCTCTACTACCTTTTTTGCGATTCTGTTCTCAGTCCCAGATCTATCTCATAATGATCAGTTAACTATCGTGCTTCGATACTGTTTTCGGGGAAAAGTGTACGAAAGATGTATATCGTTAATTAAACTTGGTTGTCATACTAGCTTACATTTATTTAATGTTTTACAAGACTTTTTGAAAAAAATGGATTACCACTGGATAACTGTAGGGGACAGTCAAACGGTCGTGCGGTCCATGGCCCTTTATCGAGCCCCAGTATTGGCGGCGGCCCTGAGAGCCAGCACTGTCGCACTCTTACGACGACCGAAACGAGTGCTGGCCATCAGGATCATAAAGGGGTACCGCACGATATCTTTTAAGGTGGCAAGTCTCCTGGCCGGAACTCCACCATGGGACCTGGAGGCAAAAGACCTTGCGGCTCTTTATCAGTGTCTCAAAGAGGCGCGGAAGTTGGAAAGGTCTCCTAAGATTCGAGAAATCGAAGATCAGAAATCCCAACTCCGCCAGGTCATCGTGGAGGGATGGAAGAACGACTTGGGCAACCGAGCGCTGGGCACGCTGTTATTGCGGTGGTAAGACTCGTTATGGAGGATTGGCTTGAGAGCCATTACAGGAGCTTCTCATACCGGCTGACGCAGGTGACCACTGGAAAAGGATGCTTCGGCAATCACCTGTGTCTGATCCGTAAGGAGCCAACGCCTAAGTGCCTGCGATGGCCAGAACGTGGACACGGCGCTCCACACGCTGGCAGAACGTCCGGCGTGGGGGGAGCCGAGGCGCGATCTCATGGTGGCCATCGCAGTGGGGGTTCTCTCACTCAGTAACATGATTGCGGCCATGTTACGGAGCGAGAGTGCGGGGAAATCCGCAGTCTCTTTCTGCGATCAAGTTATGCTCGTGCAGGAGACGGCGGAGCGGGACCGGGACAGGTTTAAAACTCTCCTGGTCCGCCAGGCCCGAGAATGGGCTCGGTACCGCAAACGACTCAGACGCCGGTGGTCACAAAACGATCTCCGTCCTCCATAAGCGCAAGCCTGGGGCTGGCAGATGAGGCCACCTGTCACACTAGCAGAAGCAGGCCGGGGTGGAGGCGCAAGCGCTTTTATGTAGCAAGAGAACATCGGGGTTCGTGCTCAGGAGGGAGCCATCTACAAAACCTAGGTGGCCCGTGGTACGTCGAGCTTCCAGGGATTTCCTTTCGAGGGTGCACCTGGTTCCCCGGCTCCTGGTACCCGAGGCGGCATGCGGTTTTAGTCGGATCGAGTCCGACATGCTACCAGTCGGTGGTATCAGGGGGATTTCCGCACAGAAAAAAGGACACAGTCAAACAACAACGCTGCTAATATGGCGGGTCGTTACAATGGTGTAGAAGCAATTTTAGAACAAAAAAATAAATTTGCGGATTACGTGCCATGTGCTGCACATTCTCTTAACCAAGTTGGTGAAGAATCTGTGAAGGTTGGAACCGAAATCGTAAACTTTTTTGAGAAGTGCGAAAATATATGTTTTATTTTCTACTTCAACCCATAAAGATAGAAATTGTTAAACAAAACTGATGTTTACGTTAAAATGTTTAAGTCAGACTAGGTGGTATCGCCACTACGATGCTGTTAAAGCTTTAAAACGTAACTATGATGACATTATGAAAATTTTGATAAGTTTCAGCGAAAATAAAGAGGAAAAAAGCTGATTTTCGAAAAGAGGCAAGAAATTTATTTAATAAACTGGCAATTTTGATAATTTTTATTGGGAAGAAATTATTGAAAGATTTAATTCAGTTAATAAAAGATACAGAGTCCTGGTTGTGTAGAATATAAGTTAATTGTGTCATTAAAAGAGATCATAAGCTAAAGGATTACAAAGAAAAAGCCAAAAACTAAGTATAAACTACAGACACATTACTATAACTAAGAGACACATTACATCAAAGTATTCTGATAATTGTACTGATTGTACAGAGACTTTTTGTCATGAAAAGTATAAAATAGACACGCTAAACGTTGCACTGAGTAAACTGAATGCGAATTTAAGTTTATGAGACATGTAGAAATAAAATAATTCATGGTTTTGCAAGAAAATATCGTGCTACACATTGATATAGAGAGCACACGTAAGGTTATCGACTATTATCCCGTTATTGTGGATGAATATTTAATCAATGAATGCATTGCATCATGAGCAATTAAAAACTTATTTGCTTCAGTCGACAGAGTCCTATTCATATTGCGTAGACAATTTTGGGATTATTTATGACAAGAATTTTAAAAATATATTTAGCCATACTAATCACAAGTTGTGAAGCCGAGTGATGGCATATATAGGCTTTTATCCGTTTTGTCCATAAATGTTAATTTCACTAAGAATTTAGAATGTGAGAAGCAAATTAAATTAAATTTGCCAAAGGAAAGTGCAGAGAGTTTGCTTTATCATTTGTCAATTTAATTAAGATTGTACTTATTAAACACTAAGCCCTAAGGCATAATATATTAAAATACAAATTAAATATTTTATCGTTTAATTTTTATCCTATATATTTGAGTAATTGTTTGATTGATGACTGCCAGATCTAGTGGTTTAAGCGGTCGCTACGCCGCTATTCACTGCGCCAAGTGTTGTGCGTTCAATTCCCACATGGGAATACACTTTGTGTGATCCACAAATTGTTGTTATAAGTCTGAGTGTTCTTTGTGTTCGTTACATGTATATTTATAGAGTCCCCCTCGACACAGGATGTATATTCCTGATGCGGGAGTTGTCTTTAAAAAAAAAGAATTTGGTGGGCCCCTAATTAGTATTAGCCCAGGGCCCCCTAACCTCACGGTCCGGCCCTGGGGCGCCCTACACTACATTTGCCTAGTCGCGGTCTCCACTCAAGCACATTTCGGCTCCATCGACCATCGGTACGTCTAGAGACATGACCGGCCCATTTCCACTTCAGCGTACTGATTCTCCGTGCGATGTCGGTCACTCTAGTTCTCTGTCGAATAGCCTCATTCCTATTATATTGCCCGTAGCATAATAATTTTCCCCCGTTTTTGTAACATTATTCATTTGTGCTCCGCTTCTTTTGGTATTAGCGTGATGAACTCGGACCAGTATTGAGATTAGCGCGTTCAAACAAACAAAACAAACTTTTCAGCTTTATAATATTAGGTCTTTACCTATGAAATTGCCGTTCTTCAGTACTGGTCATTTCAAATAAAAAAAAAGTTTGTAATGGCTCTGTATTCTAAATTCAAATTAATTTTGTTTTAAAACCATGACATTCTATTTACAAACTCAGTCTTTTGTTTTTTGATTAGCGTTGTATTTTCATTACATTTGAACATTTTTCGTCATTTTGTAGGTAGTAGAGCCACGCTGATTTCAGCACGAATGGGCCGGCTCGACCGGGGCGGTACTACCCTCGCACAGAAAATCAACGTAAAATGACAGCGATCGTGCTGTCGTGTTTCGTTGGTGAGTGCGAGACCGGAGGCCCAAATAGTCTAGTCAACAAGTTACATACTTGTTGACTAGACTAAAAGATGCAGCAGCATCACTAGGCCGCCATGGTGTGGGTCGCCATACTGCATTGTCTGCATTCGCAGTGAGTATGGTGACCACCACTCTTGGATTCTGCTTATGCTTTCCATCAGGCAGAGTAGAGTCATTATGGCTGGCCATACATAAAAAAAATAATAAAAAAATAATAATAATAATGGATACTTTAAAAATTCGTGTAATTATGGAATATGAGTTCCGTCGTGGCACCAACGCGACACAAACGGTACGTAACATCAAAAACGTTCACGGAGAGAACTGTAAAAACGAACGCACAACCCGTTATTAGTTTTCCCGGTTCCGTTCTGGAAATTTTGACTTGAAAAATGAAGCTCGTGATCCTCTAGAGACTTTGGTTAACAATAATGAATTAAAGGCGATTGTGGAAGCTGACGAAACTCAATCTACAGCTGAGCTAGCAGCAGCTTTTAATGTAAGCATCAAAACAATATTGATCCATTTGCGACAAATTGGCAAGGTAAAACAGCTTGATAGATGGGTGCCCCACGACCTTAACGATCGTCAGCGCAACGTACGCGTCGAGACCTGCCTTGCGCTGCTCAACAGGCAAAGAAATGAAGGATTTTTGAAACGAATTGTTACGTGCGACGAAATATGGATTCTGTTCGACAATCGAAAGCGCTCAGCAAGTTGGTTCAGCACCAAAGCAATGCCCTAAACCAAAAATGACCCCTAAAAAGGTGATGGTCACTGTTTGGTGGTCTAGTGCGGGTGTGATTCACCACAGCTTTTTACAAAACGGCCTGAGCATTAATGCAGATGTGTACTGTGAAGAACTGGAGAGAATGATGGAGAAGCTTGCACATCTGCAACCAGCTTTGGTCAATCGGTCGTCCCCACTGCTCCTTCACGACAACGCGCGACCCCATACTGCGCAACAGATAGTCTCCAAGCTGCAAGAGCTGGGGTTGGAAACTCTCCCTCATCCGCCATACTCACCAGACCTTGCACCTACCGACTATTACTTTTTTCAAAATTTAGACAACTTTTTAGTGGGTAAAAAATTCAATTCTCGAGAGGCAGTCCAAAATGCCTTTGAAGAGTTTGTTGCCTCCCGTCCAGCTGATTTTTACAAGAAGGGCATCAATAAACTGCCAATGCGTTGGCAAAGATGCGTCGATTGCATGGGTGATTACAAAAAAACAAGATTATCAAAAAATCCAGTTACGTAATTCAAACTACCTAGTAACACGTCCACCCAGAACAAACTACGGCAAAAAAAAGCATAGAATACGAAGGGATAATAATGTACAATGAGCTGCCCATGGTAATAAAAGAAGGTACTAGCATGGCCATTTTTAAAAGAAGCCTAAAATTATTTCTCTTTGACAAAACCTAAAATAATTATAAATGATAGTATCTATACATTTTTAATATAAGACTATTAAACAATAAAATATGAAAATGTGTTCGTCGTCAATACCTAAACATAGTAAAAATATGAGTATAAACATAATATATTTGAAAAAAAAAAAAAAGTAAAATGCAGTGCTTGTCGTGCTTGCCACATCTAGTAGCGGTATGGTTGCAACGTCCGTGTAATGTGATAACGTGTTGGAGCTTTGGATGCGACTTATTTGCAGTATACCCACCTTAGGTCATTTGTTGGTACCTTTCGTGATGTGTTCGTTGTGATTTTATACAAATAAGTAGTGATTAATTATGTCTCTGTACGCTCTCTTATGCTTAATTTGTTTCTCAGTAAGTGAATTGTAATTCTTATGAGGAAATAAAGATCTTAAACCGTAAACCGTGATTACTTCGAATAACAGAAATAAAAAAGTTTGAAAAAATAAGTACTTTCACTTATTGCATTCAAAACGGCAATTTCATAGGTAAAGACCTATTATTAGTATAGATAAGTACTAGCTGAGCAAAGCTAGTCCAAAAAAGTAGCCTAAGTTACTCTTTATATTATCAACTATCTACCAGTGAAGTCCCGTCAAAATCGATACAGCCGTTCCAGATATTAGCCGGAACAGAAAGACATACAAAAATTGTAAAAAATGATATTTTGGTACATGTACCGTGTATACATACATATGCATTTAGTAAAAAGCCGTTATTTTAATATTACAAACAGATACACCAATTTTATTTATTTATATAGATATAGATAGACTCGAAAGTAACTCTGTCTGTCTGTTACGCTTTTATGTCTAACCCGCTGGACCAATTTCAATGAAAGATGCCACGGAGGAAGGACATAGGTGTTACCCATTACTACGATAATCGACATACACGCAGATGGAGCCGAGGGCAAAAGCTAGTTGACGGATATTTTATTTTGATCACGTGAAGCGTTAAGATGATGTCATTTCCATACATTTGTCAGTTTTCTAATAACGTTTTAACTTTTCTAATAACGTAATGGTTAAGAGGGCTGATTTAGACACTTAGTACTCGAAGTACTTAGGAACCGTGCCTCGGAGAGCACGTTAAGCCGACGGTCCCGGTTGTCATAAACATCTATGTCAATCGTAATTGGGAAGTCAGTGCCCTACAATATACTGACAACTAGTTCAATCCTCGAATTCAGTTCGCCCTCAGGGTTGCGGAGGTCCGATGCCAGTCGCGTCGTGGAAAAACTGATATTCTGGTAAAACCGGTTGAACTAGTAGCCGACCCCAAATAATCTAGGGAATAATAAAGGCTAGGAGGATGATGAGATTCTTCTTAGGAATTTAGTTAATTTAGTTTTAGATTATGCTACTCCAGTTTATTTTAATCAGTTTATTATCAGAATATCGAAATTAAACGTGCTACTTCACTTTACTACGTATTTACTGAATGTATATACAACATATTCAAATATAATTATGCACATTATCATTCCTACAAGAACTGAACTTACAGACCTATAACTAATTAGAATGGCCACTTGTTATTTCTTTATTTAAACTTCGTTAAAAAAAGCTATATGTCGTCAACAGTGTTGCCAGAACGATCGCTGCACAATTTTTAAAGCTATAAAGTAACTTTTCCACTGAACATTCTCTTCTATACATCGAGATACAAAACTAACAATTGTTCAATCACAATATATAAATTTATTAACACAAAAAAGCGAGTGATTCAAACGACGGCAACACGCTTTTTATTCCTGAAATTTGAAATCTTTGTTAGCGTGATGCAGAATCTGAATCTGATCCACTATACTAGTAATTTGTTCTTTACTATTTATCACTGAAGTACCTATATTTTTGTGATATTTCAAGTTTATTTTCTTTTACAGACAAAAAACTACACGTGGACCAACTCAAGTGAGTTTCTTAAAGAAGATTTATTAAAAGTAATAGATAATAATAGCATAAAAAGAATATAAAGAAACCAATATAATTCCCAAGTTGAGCAATAGAATTGTTATCAACCCTATAACTGACAATTCCGTATACACATCAAATAACACAATTGATAAAGACAAATGGTCAAAAGAAGACGATAGTCTTGAATTGCTTATTGTACCTAACGCAGATAATGAATTTCAGAGCGACGATAATCATTATCATTTTGAAAACAATACAGGGCCACCAAAAATCGTAAATTATTTCTTAAAGCCAGAAAAAAGTAAAAATCCATCAATCAAACTTAAAAAAAAGATCAAAAGAAAAAATCAAAGCAAAGAAGCTAATAAATTACTTTTTGTGAGTCAAAATACTCTTAAAACCAATAATAATACCACAAGAAATATCAATAAAGAACAAAAGATGAATTAAAGCTTAGTAAATGGTCTAACAAAATCAATTTAAAAGATGTGACTAAGAAATGGACGACTCAAATTATAACTACAGTGAATACTAAAACAACACCAGGTTTGGCAATTAATAACAATACTGTACTATTCAAAGTAAACAATATCAACACCAACGACAGTGTTCCTAAATGAAATATCGGCAAAAATTTATCTAATAACTATTGTGACGAATAAATCTCTGGTCTGCCAGAGATTTATTCGTCACAATAGTTAACCGAATAATATTCCATTGAGGACTGTAGAAAAAGAAAAAGATGACGCTGATGGGTCTTCACTAATAAATATCATTAAAAAAACTCTCCGACTACAAGCTAAACTTACAAATAACGAATTTATCAGAAGTAGTAATTATAATAGTGTAAATAAAAAAGGAAACAGAGATCATTCTCGAGACATATCATCAGCAAATACTGGTATTATTCATAATATTAGTAGTACAAATGCACAAAGACAAAAACGAATAGTTAAAAACGAAGTTACAGAATCTGGTTCAAATTATGTATATACAAATATGTCAGGTGAAGAATATTCTGACCTATTAGAAACAATAACAACAGAAGGTTTTATCGATAGAAGTGATCTAAGAAGCGTTGACAAAAATGATAAAAAGAAAGTAGTTAACGCACTCAATTCCACATTAAAACCAGAAACAAATAACAAAAATAATACATCTCAACCGTTGATTATTGTAATTGTAATTAATCCTAAATAGGAGAGTTGTATAAAAGTGTACATGATAATAAGTATAGCACTGTAATATGATAGAATTGCTTGTTTTGAATATTATTATTATTATCTTTATTTCATTTCTATATACATATTAATTACATTTTTAAATATAAATATAAAAACAAATACATTTAAAAATATAAAAAATAGTAGACCACCGACCTCGGGTACAGGGACCAAGAAACCGGTGGTTAGGGCTCCAGAGACAGGAACCTCCTCACAATACGAGCCGTGTCAAGGAGGACTGCCTTCTGCATCAGACCCTTGATCCAGCCCTCTAACGTGAGCCTCTTAAGATGTTGGTCGAGGCTCTTGGCTATCAATCCGTGAGCAGATACGACTATCGGAACAATGATTACCGAATCCACATTCCACATATCGACAATCTCGTGAGATAAATCCAAATATTTTATTTGTTTTGTGCCCGTGGAGGGGCGAAACACGTGTCGAGTATAGGTTTGGTTGCATGGCATGCTAATTATTTCTCACTTGTTTTGTATGTGTACATATGCATGACGGTGGGATTTGTGCCCTGCTTTCAGACCTGGATATTTGTCTCGCGGAATTAAAGCTAAATATATTTCATAGCATTTAATGTCATGGATTTCCGCAAAGTAACGCCTGATTCCATAACTTATCTTTGTTTTTCTTTTTCGACTTTCACGAGATTCTCGTCATGAGGAACGGCGATATCGACAATCATTGCGCGGCGCTCTAATCGATCTATCATCACAATATCCGGCTTATTGGCAACAATAGTCCTGTCTGTGATAATAGATCGATCCCAATATAACGTAGCACGACCATTCTCGAGAACTGGGTCGGGCACATACCTGTAGTATGGCACCTCCGAATTCACAAGTTTGTATTTAAGGGCAAGTTGTTGATGTACGATCCTGGCTACTTGGTTGTGCCTGTGCAAATATTCGCCGTTAGCAAGACGTTAGAACAACCAGAAATAATATGCCTCATAGATTCTCCAGGACGGTGACATGCCCGACAGATGTCGACCGTGCCATCCTTCAGGATATACTTCCGATAGTTATTCGTCATGATAACTTCGTCCATAATCGCACAAACAAAACCTTCGGTTTCTCCGAAGAGATCACCATACCGTAGCCAGGAAGTTGAGGCCTTGAAGTCTATATCGGGCCCATTAAGAGCCCGATAAAACCGACCATGAAGTTCTTTGCCCTTCCATACCTCCCTGCGATCATTAGTACTAAGTACTACAGGTTTGCACCAATTCTCTTTAGCCAAAGCGAGCGGAGTGAGTCCGGTATCCACTGCAACTACATTACGATGCACTCCCACATCAGTGTGAAGAAAATATTCTCTAAGATTGTATATCTCGCGATTGTGTAGGGTCTTGATATTTAATAGTCCACGACCTCCAAACTTTCGCGGGATATACAACCTCATAACCGATGACCGTGGGTGATGCATTCGGAATGCAGTCAGCAATGTACGGACTCTCCGGTCTAGGGCATCTAATTCAGTCTGAGTCCATCTAAGTATACCAAAGGAATATATCAGAACCGGCATGACCCAACCATTGTAGGCTCGCACCTTGTTACCGCCTGATAAAAGACTTCTAAGTACTTTTTTCAGGCGGCCAAAGAAGCGTTCCCGTAACGACTGTTTCATATCAGATTCTGGTATTCCTAAGGACTGTGAAAAACCTAGATACTTCTAGGTTTCGGCCGCAGACAGAGATCTAAGTCTTGTAGAATCTGAAAGCTCTACTCCTTCAGATTCCACAATCACTCCCTTCGTTACATACATGACTGCACACTTGTCTATACCAAATTCCATCTTGATAGAATTACTAAAGTTTTCAGTGACCTTTAGTAACGCTGTCAATTGTAATTTAGTGGGGGCAAGTAGTTTCAAATCATCCATATAAAGGAGGTGAGATATAACTCGATCATCTTTCTGCAACCTATAGCCTAACCCTGAACCCTCTAATAGAGTGCTGAGAGGATTCAAAGCTAGGCAAAACCACAAGGGACTCAGACTGTCACCTTGAAAGATGCCCCGCTCGATCTTTATAAGTACGTCGTTCATCGTAGACTGCCGACACCCAGGATAGCGAAGTACTGTTCTCCATTGCCCCATACACGACTTCAAGAAAGTGCTCAGAGTTGTATCAATTTTATACAACTCCAGCACCCTTAAAAGCCATGTATGTGGAACCGAGTCATAAGCCTTCTTGTAATCTATCCAGCATGTCGCCAGACTCTTACGATTACGACGTACCTGCTGGCTAACGGTCATGTCTATTATAAGGAGCTCTTTAGTGCCACGGGTCCCACTTCTACATCCATTCTGAGAAACGGAAATTATCGAATTGTTATTAATATGAGTAGTGATTTTGAGTCTCAGAATAGATGTAAGAAGTTTATATAACGTTGGTAAACAAGTAATAGGCCTAAAGTTTTTGGGATCCATGGACCACCAGATTTATAGAGTAAGTGGGTTATGCCAGTTGTTGAAAATTGTGGTAATGAACCCGAATCCAATGCTGTTTGGAATTGAGATGCCAAACACGCATGTGAGCTTCGGAACCACTTAAGCCAAAAGTTGTGCAGTCCGTCTGGACCAGGTGCTTTCCAATTCGGTAATGAACGGACCGCACAACTTACATCCTCTTTATTGATGCTAACTGGTTCCATTGGTGTTATAGACTCACATGAGCGTTCGACATCCCGACACCAATCACCTTCTGTATGAGTGGCAGGCACTGACCAGATGTTACGCCAAAATAAATTAGTGGCATTTTCATCTGGGAATTGCCTATCACTCACACACGGACCCGGATTCTCCCATTTCCTGTATACCCACTTCTCATTTCTTTGAAACATGCGATTCTGACTATACCGATCTACTCGCTTTCTATACCGCCTTATTCTATTTGCCCATGCATAAACTTTTTGCTTCAGAAAGTCTATGCGCTCTGTGACACATGACATGTACTGTTGAGGACTAATTGTAGTCCCCAAGAATGCCTGTTTCACAAAGCGCATCACTCTCGGTCGCGTGTTACCCGATCGGAAACTAATTAGCTTACCAATGAGTGTCCTGGCCTCAGCAATACGACGTTCAATTCTACACTGCCAAGCTGGCACAGTATTTTCTGGTCGAGTAGTAGCTGTATGTTCTGCAAATTTGACACCAGCTACTCGACAAACTGTAATAGCCGCACAGTATAGAATGGAATGTGTATCACTGAGATCTTCGCTATTACTGAAATAATCCGGTAATAACGAATCCAAGGCACTCACCAGCGCTAAATTTCGTTTATGAATGGGCAAACGGGGTAACCGGGGTCTGTTGTTAGAATTTAAATATCGGTATTCCCGAATCGTATCTTCCAAAGTGCTCCTTATCTTATCATTGTATTGGGTACTTACGGATATAACTTCACTGTCCACTAATTCAGTAACATCTTCATTTTGTGGTACCTGTGATGTGGTGTTTGTTACCACATCCACAACACGTGACAAAGAAGGGACAGTCAAGCTATTCCGTATGTCAGAGCGTATCCTTTCAAGTACGGCATCATCCAGCAGGTGACATCGCTGTATAGCACGTACTTGATCCGACAATCGTTGTGCCGAAACATTGACAGCTGGCTCAAGCTCCTGAAACAGAGAGACTAGTCTAACACGGTACGCAGTAAGGTTCGTTCCCAACTAGTATTATTATTATTATTATTTGGTATGACACACTAGCAGCTAGAAAGCTGATGCGTGTGTTTGAAATAGTTTGGAGATGTCGAGTTTGTCAAGTCTTTGTACCCAAAGTCGGCGGTTTCCTATTTTCTATATTTTTAACTATGTGTTTTTGGTTTCTTTATTTGTGTATTCAAAAAATAAATTATATGTGAGCAAAAGAGCATAATAATAAATTCAGACATATTATACACGACCGTCTGATTCTAAACTAGACAGTCTATGGCAAACAGACTGATGATTTGATAAACATTCCTACTAAAATATTTTGTTTACATAATATTTTAGTATGTGCAGATAAAATTCATTGAGACACAGAACAAATTATTGTATTCATCATGTAATCATTTCTTTTGTTTGAGAATAGTAACTCCCAGCATCTAGGACCTGACTCAACAGGATAACAGGATAGTCAATCTCTACTATGCAAATACTATTCTATTATTTCTTTACTTTTGATTCTAACGAGCTGTCTTATAAACTACTCCTTATAAACTTTTCATACAAGTCTGCTGGTTTCAGATAAACTACTTAAGTTTATTTTGTGCTGTCGTATTTAGTTAGGGTCACCACGGCGCATTGTTGCATTGTCTGCATTTGCAATGAGTATGGTGACTATCACTCATGGATTTTGATCATGTTTTCTATCAGGCAGAGTAGATTCACTTTGGGAGACTCATACAAAAAAAAAGAATAACAAAAATTTCATCAGAGTATCAATAAGAGCAGAGAGAGATAGAGAGAACAAAAAGACAATTGTGTATCTTTTGACATTTTAAAAGAAAGTGATGTTACAGATCCAGAAATAACTATCCAGAATTCAGTTATTGATCAGAAAATTCGTAAACAAGAAATAAACACAAAGAACGAAATAGAAGATAATGAACTTAAGAATAAGGATCAAGTTATGCTAGAATCCAAAAATGATGAAACATTTTTTAATTACGCAAACTCTCTTCTACACAGACCAGTGAAAAGGGATTTAAGAATTAAGCTGCCTTTACCGTCAATATTTGGGTTATTAAAACCTAATTTTACTAATAAGGATTCTCCGATAGCTAAAGATAATCTTGAGTTTTCTGATTTAGAGTTAGAACCAATTGTACTTGACAATAAATTTTAGCAAAATACTTAAATATGCATTTTTTATGCTCTCGTACCCGTACCTTACCTGTTTGACTTCAACTGCGTGTCTCAAAACATTTTTTAATTTGCTTTAATTGATACTCCAACCGACCCTTAAACCCTAAAATTATTTTTCACTTTGTACATGCTGTTTCTGATACCACGGTCGGACTGCACGGTTGGGCTAATGACTTAAGCGGTTGGCACGCCACTTGCCAATACGTCAGTATTGTGGGTTCAAATCCCACATGGGACAAAACTTTGTGTGATCCACAAATTATTGTTCTGAGTCGTAATTGTTCCTTGTGTCTGTATCAAATTGTATGTTTGTAAAGTCCCCCGCGACACAGGATATATATTCCTAATGCGGGAGTTGTCTTTTTAAAGAAAAAAAATGCTGTCATCGATCAAAGGAAATAGACTATTCAGCATTATAGTATTAATAAAAATATAGCCTTATCGTTCCCTAAATTTCCTAATCCTCTTAAGTCTGAGAACGATTATATCCTCACCATCATCATCCTAGCGTTGCTCCCGGTTGCTTCCAAAGCTAACACTTTGGAGCCTGGGGTCCGCTTTCCTACTCTGTCTTCTCCACTTTGCCCGGTCTTCAGCATCCTTGGTAGTGAGACCATTGGCACGCATGTCACCCTTTACGACGTCAAACCAGCACTTCTTAGGTCTACCCCTTCTACCGGGACCCGGCGGAGGCGGCATGGCCAGACATTTGTTTCCCACGTACGAAGGCGTGGCCGCACCAGCGCAGGCGACTCTCCTGCATTTTGTCTGCAATATCACGGACATGAAGACTGCCGCGAATGTGGGAATTTCTCACACGATCTTTTCGCGTGACTCCGCACATCCACCGCAGCATGTTCATCTCCGTGACACTCAGCTCTTGTTTGTGTCGTTCCAGCACTGGCCACGCATCACACCCATGTAAGAGGACAGGCCTAATGATAGTTTTATAGACCTGTCCCTTTAACCTAACGGGCATTTTAGGGTCACAAATGACACCTGTCAGCTCACGCGCGCCACTTGGCCCACGCGGCAGCAATTCGTGCCTTGACGTCACAATCAATGTCACCGGACGCGCGAAATACAGATCCCAAGTATTTGATTTGGTCCGTGCGCTCGATCAAGTGATCGCCTATGCGGACGGGTGAGGGATCTGCAAGTTAAACGCCAAGTACTCCGTCTTCGCCATATTAAGCTTCAGACCGCCGTTCTCAAGCGCCTCTTTCCACGTTTTCCCACGTCGCACCAATCTACCCCTGTCCGAATCTGCCAGCGCGACATCGTCAGCATACATGAGCAACCATGGGGGCTGCTCATGTGTGTCTCGGATGATCTCCGGCAAAACATCTAATATCACGCTAAACAGTAACGGACTAAGGACGAATCCTTGGTGTACCCCGACGGTGATAGGAAAGGGTTTCATGTCGCCAACAGCGGTCCGAACCATGGAATCAGATTCGTGGTACATATTTCGAATAATGTCAATATAGGTCTCTGGAACCCCTTTAGATCGCAGTGCCCACCAGATCACCGCCCGAGGAACACAGTCGAAGGCCTTCTGCATGTCCAGGAAAAGACAATGCAGAGGCGTATTCTTCGTCCTGTATTTCTCCGCAACAATTCTTAGGGCAAAAACAGGATCCATGGTCCCGTGGCCTGGGTGAAACCCATATTGACACTCCGAGAGTGCACACTCCTGTCGTATCCGGGAGTCAATTATCCTCTCCTTGATTATCCAGCTTCATGGTGTGGAACATTTAATACCGCGGTAGTTGCCACACTCCTGCACGATTACATCCTCAATAGGATGATATAGATCTCAAAGTTAAAATAGGGTATACAATAACATAATTCAAACTTCATTTCTTAAAGGTAACATATTTATTCCATTTTATAACATATTGAATAAATTATATTACACTAACTTTATGATATTTTTAAATAACAATATAAATAGTAACAAATCCATAAGAGGTATTAAAGCATCACTCGTTGTCCTTAATATTAAATACTGATCCTTCATAACTCCAGTCGCCATTTTTTTATTAGTCCATTTCATTTATTGCTCGCGCTCTGTCTTTGGGGCTTTTGACAAGATATGTTAGTTCTACAGTCCTTTCCTGTGTATCTGAGTCATCAATAGCATTATTCTTGGAGTATGTACATCCATTTTCTGATATTGGTGCACATTTCTGTAAAAAAGCAAGGAAGATAGTGATTAGTTTATCAACTGATTCATTTGCACCGAAACTGCGGGGCTAGAAACTAAGAATTTAGTTATTTAATGATTTTTATGTTGTAAACTAAGAAACAGTTTTCCGAAATTAAAGTGCTAAGGCAGTAAAATAAGGAATGGATAGCTCTATAGTAATTAGAAAGAGGTGAAAAATTAGGAAACATGAAAAAAGAAATAATCATGCGAGCGAGGTCGTAGGTAGTAGTATAATATATTTAAAGAAAGGGATTTTATTGATTTTCGATATGCTTTTAAAGCAAGCGCAAGCGTTTAGCAAAGGTTTTAGAAAGGAAATAGTTTAGGGACCCTCACTGGATTAAAAACTTTCATTTCAAATTTCGGGTCAACTTAAACTTAAGATGTATGTAAATAAATAAATATTTTGGACATTTAACATAAAACGCCATCTAGTCCCAAGCTAAGCAGAGTTTGTGTTATGGGTAGTAGACAACTGATATAAATACATATATACCTTTTTTTTGTAAATACATACATATTATACATAGAAAACACCCAAACTCCGAAACAAATACTTGTAGATCATACAAACATTTGGTCCGACCCAGGAATCGAGCCCGAGACCTCATGATCAGCAGTGTCACACGTCAACCGCAAGACCAACGAGGCAGTCATGTACATATATTACAAACCTTTATTGCAGGATTGAATTCTTCTCCCTTATCACAATGCATCATCAGATATTGTCCAGCAGCACACATGTAGAAACTATCACAGTTCTCAGAATGGGAAACGATCTGACCAGGTTCACATGAAGGTAACTCTTGACTACTGTCAATATTGTTGACGGGTTCACTGACACATCCGCTTTCGGATATAGGAACACAAGACTGAAAATAAAAGGTTTGTCAAGATTTTGTATGTCTCCTTATTGTAATTGATCATCCTGTCTTGTACAAGCTTGCAAATCAAGAGCCACCAGTGAATCATGATTGATCCTGGATTCGTTAATGGGAATTGGGAGGTGAGTCTAGTAATTTTAACTAGTTTTTGAAATACCACTAAAGATTTGCTTAACTCCGGTTCAACCATGGCTAATCCAATTGATTGCAATTTTCAGAAACTTAATAAGGTAACTCTAAATTTCGACATCCAAAGTGATGAAATGAAAGACAACCGTGGTTAGAATCTTAATAGCGATTATGGTACGTTTTAATTAGTAACATTATTAGGTACTAGTTTTTGTCCGCGGCTCCACCCGCGTATATGTCGGTTATCTCGGCAAATAGTAGCCTATGTGTTATTCTGATGTATAAGCTATATTACTGTAAAGTTTCGCCCAAATCCGTTCAGTAATTTTTGCGTGAAAGAGTAACAAACATCCATCCATCCATACTTACAAACTTTCGCGTTTATAATATTAGTAGGATAGGATCTATCTTCTTACCAATGTTGAGGTACTAAATGCAGTTCCTGCAGTACACTCTCTGAGCATAGGAACCCCTCCGACACACATGTAGTATGCGTTGCATTGCTTTGGATGTGCAACATTGATCCAAGAATTTGGAGGACAGATTGGTTCAGGAGTTTCTACAGGAGCAGATTCGGGACTTGCACTTTCGTCATCATCATGGACAATATCAGTTTCAGAAGATGTTGTAGCAGATCCAAGTGTACATCCCCCTTCAGCGATAGCCACGCAGTTCTGAAATTTAAATTAAGTTTTATTAAATACACACATCAAAAGTGTCTAGGGATCAAGCATTTTTATGCGGATTTCTTGAGATTGAGATGTGGTTTTGGCCCTGGCCTGCTCAGTCGCCAGACTTGAACCCGATTGAGCATGCATAGGATATGCTACAGAGAAGAGCTCTGCCGAATATGGAGGGTATCCAGTCGCAAGAAGACCTTTTTTTGTTGTTGCAACGAACATGGGCGGCCATTCCACAGCGTGATTTGGATGAACTCATTTTGAGTATGCCAAACCGATGTTCTTATGTTAGTGTTCGCGGTAGAAACACGGATTATTAATTGTTTAAGTTACCTAATAAAATTTTAAAGAAAACTGTTATTTCAGTCTTTTTTTCGAACTTTAATGTTAGTGGTTCAAATGTCAAAAATCCTTTTATTAGGAAAATGGCAAATTTCTTTATTAATGCAAAGGTGACCTGGTTTATCGTTACTGTGACAAACGAAAACACTTTATTTGATGAATCCTTAAAGAAAATTTTAATTAATATCAATCAGGAGAAAAGTTATTGCAAAAATATATGTTGATCCCTAGACACATATGTTGATCCCTAGACACTTTTGATGTGTGTACTTTCCTTGATTTTATGAGAAAAATATCTTTTAAGACGATTTAATTATAATTACTTTGATGGAGTATTGATTCAAAGAGCTGTAAGAGCAAAAGTGCAAATCTATAGGATTTGAAATTGAAATAAGTGGTGCTTCAAAATCTCATATAAATTTGACTTTTTAGTTTCATTAACTATCTTTATTTAACGTTAGTAAAATAATTTGTTACTTAAACACATAATAAAATTTGCCGCTTTCTATTCAATATTTGTAATATTTGCTATAGCAGTTTCTTAGTTTCACAAGCGTTTGTTCATTTGTTCTGCAGTATTGTCAAACACACCGTATGAGAAAATGAATTATCTATGTTGTGTCATAAGAAGCGATCCAATCATTATTGACTTATTATAAATGGTATACGAATTTGTTTTATACTGAGATGACGATATTTTAGTATCTGCTAGTGGTAGTTATAACTCAAAGACACAGTTTAAATGAATAAGAGTGACGTTCATAGCGACAATGCGAGTAGTGAGTACGTAATAATTCAATTCCTAGGCATTTACGTTCTTACCTGTGTTTCAGGACTGAATTCAGTTCCTGCTGTACAGTTCCTCGGCATCGGATTGCCTGCAACGCACATGTAAAATGCCTCGCATCGTTCTGGATGTGGCACATTGCCCCAAAATAATGGAGGACAGATTGGTGGAGGTGCTTCAGAACCTTCCGTTGTCGAAGTCTCAACATCTGTACTCAATTCAGATGCAGTACTATCATTTTCTCTATTGACGATTTCCGTGGTTGAAGCGTGACCATCGTCGATATGGTAAGGGATATCAGTCGTTACTTCTGAGGTATTCTCTGTTGTAGTAGCATCTGTAGTTGTTGGAGCTTGTCCGAGTGTACATCCTCCTTCAGCGATATTCACACAGGACTGAAATTTGGAACAAAATATATAATTTATTTTCTACTACTTTCACATCATGTTCGATCCGATGTATGCAGATTAGACTTTTAATCATATTCTACTTGAGGGTATCTTATAGTGAATGGATGATATGCAACTTTTGTAAATAATTATAAGAAAAAAATACTACTGACTATATAAATGTTACTGTTAGAAATCGAACGTCATTTTAATGGCAACATTTTTGATCGTCATTTTTTCTTGTTTGACGTTTTGAAGTGACAAGGTAGAACGATAGGAGAAGTTTTGTAAAAACGGTCGAACAAGATTCGTCGGGATTGCCGTTTAAGTAAAATTTAGCTGATTGTCCATCCAATTCGGTGTTTCGTTGGTTACCGTTATGATTGGTCGGGTTTGGACTCGCGAGTTTTAGTAGTCACGTCAATTAGGCGCGATCCGCGACAGTTAAAACGGGTGTATTATAATAATACGTGGGAGCCTGTAAAGCAACTGAGGAGTTTATGAATGTGTGACGACGCAGAGAGAATACCAAGGGATCCCTTGGACGCCGATATCAAGGAATCTACACATCTCCAGTAAGTGCTTGATATTACATTAGCTTAGAATAAGAACACGGTGAACCGCCGTGAAGTTTAATGCTCTCGCCAGTGAACAAGCTTAGCGATTGAATGCTTATATCATGGGCCCTATAGACATTGCAAACTTCCCAAGGTGAACACAGCATTGGCGAGAGGACTGAACAGTTACCAAAAAACATACGTTGTTTCATTTCTCATATGTGGTCGCTTCTTGGTAAGGACCTATAGCAACTTATGAACCGAAATCAATCTATCAACCACATCTAAGGAATGTTAATGTAAGTTACACCCAACTGAACGCTCTGGTTGCCGTAGCCATAAAATGCTATAAGCCCGAATAATTTCACAAAGTACTACCAATAAAACATACGATAGAGGATCCAATAAACCTTCAATACGCAACTAGTTACTGGCTGGCTGGTGGTCTCAAACAGGAAGAAGTTAAATGGAACTTGTAATTTTGATTTACTTTATTTTGTCTTCGTTTAGTGTCTTGATGTGCTCTTCGTTTATTATAATGTATCTAAAACTATGATGTAACAGAACAGCTTTGGAGAGAACACATATAGTGAAAATTGTAATTTTGAATTCTTAAATTAATGATCTTTCTGCTTACCTGAGTTTCAGGATTAAATTCAGTTCCGGCAGTACACTCTCTTGGCATCGGAGTACCATCGAAGCACATGTAATATGCGTTGCATTGTTCTGAATTTGGTATATTGCCCCAAAACCCTGGAGGACAGATTGAAGTAGGAGCTTCAGTTCCTTCTGTTGTACTCGTAGTCTCTGCTTCTGTATTCACTGCAGTTGTAGAACTGTCTGTACTTGGAGAACTACTTTCTGTAGTTGACGGTTCTTCTGATGTTTCTGTAGATGCTATAGTTGAGGGTGTTATATCAGCAATAGTTGTTGGTGCATCTGTGCTTATTGATGATTCTTCGGTTGTTGGTACTGACTCAGAAGACGTTTCTTCAGAAGTTGGTGTTGATTCCGTAATACTTGAATGATCGTTTTCTGTGGTAGAGTTTTCAGTGGTTGAAGTTTCGTCGTCTCGGTTACTGTCTCCATCAGTTGTTGTTTCTGAAGATTCTTCTACAGTAGTAGCGTCTGTTGTTGTTGTAGCAGATCCGAGTGTACATCCTCCTTCAGCGATGGGTACACAACCCTGAAATTTTGTATTGTTTTTAGAGTGTTTAGTATTTTAGTAAATTGATGTAGTAGTACTTCGACTCTAAATATCATGTAGGTTCGGTATCGAGATTTTATTATACAGATGCTCTATGCAAAATAAAGTTTCTTGAAAAACTCACAATGATGGGGTGCTAAAATAAGTCATAGGAATGGAAGTTTACTCCAATTAAAAGATAGCGGAAAGCTATTTAAAGTTGAATGCACCTAAGTTAGATAAGTCGTACATAATTTAGTTATTTAAAGAAACTAAGAACTTCTCAACTCATCCCTAATGCTCCCCACGGTCTCAGTCACTTGCTCCAGCCGCTGTAAAAAGACATGATTAGAAGCTAAGTAACTCAAGCGAAAATTTTACTGTCGATCGTTTAGTAGTCGTTAATTGGAATAAACTTTTTTATGTTGTCATTTGAAATATGTATCTAGTGTTATTTCGTACATATTGTTTGATTGATGACTTGGTGGGTTTTATGATGGTACACTAATTCTTTAGTGTGCCAGATCGATATAACTTAAAATTACAATAAATTAATTCATTTCTTGATTGTTTATCTACTTACCTCTGTTTCGGGACTAAATTCAGTTCCTGCCGTACATTCCCTGGGCATCGGAGTACCTGCGACGCACATGAAAAATTCGTTGCATCGTTCTGGATGTGCAACATTGCCCCAAAACCCTGGAGGACAGATCGGTGGAGGAGCTTCAGTACCCTCTGTGGTACTCGTAGTCTCTGCCTCTGTACTCACTTCAGTTATAGAACTGTCTGTACTTGGAGAACTACTTTCTGTAGTTGACGGTTCTTCTGATCTTTCTGTAGATGCTATAGTTGAGGGAGTTACATCAGCAACAGTTGTTGGTGCATTCGTGCTAACTGATGTATTTTCGGTTGTTGGTATGGATTCAGTAGACTTTTCTTCAGAATCTGTGGGTAGTGATTCCGTAGTACTTAAACGATCGTTCTCTGTGGTAGGATATTCAGTAGTAGAAGTTTCATCATCTTGGCTAATATCTCTTTCTGTGGTTGTTGTAGCGGGGCCGAGTGTACATCCTCCTTCAGCGATGGGTACACAACCCTGAAATTTAATATCGTGTTACTAGTGTGTATATTATTTCAATTAAAACAAGTACTAATAGCAGTAGTTTAAGCCTCTAAAGGGCCAATTATAAAAACCAACCCAATAATGCACAACTATTGCAAACTGCACGAAAACTTAAATACTTTACAATTTTCATTGTGTGACGGGTCGATTGATTGTATGTGACTACCACCGTCCAATGAAACTTAAAGCCCTACTATACTAGCTTATAAACGAGTGATTGTTTTAAAGTTTGATTTTGCAAGCAAAAAAAGAATTTAAAAGCTCATAGTATTGAAGTCCCAATTATGCGAGTAATGACAATGAAAGTTTGCACAAAAGGAACGGTAAGAAAGACGTAATCTAAAGTTAACTATACCAAATATTAGATAACCTACTTCTAATTTGAAAGTTTTATTTATGAATGTTAGAAATTTTAGGCATAATAATCAGCTTCCATTTAGGAGCATAAAGAAAATACTATGATGAAAATAGGACTATCTTGTCCTATCTATATTCTTACCTCTGTTTCGGGACTAAATTCAGTTCCTGCCGTACATTCCCTCGGCATCGGATTACCTGCGACGCACATGAAAAATTCGTTGCATCGCTCCGGATGTGCCACATTGCCCCAAAACCCTGGAGGACAGATTGGTGGAGGAGCTTCAGTACCTTCTGTAGTACTCGTAGTCTCTGCTTCTGTACTCACTTCAGTTGTAGAACTTTCTGTACTTGGAGAACTAATTTCTGTTGTTGAAGCTTCTTGTGTTGTTTCTGTGGATATTACAGTTGACGATGTTGGTACGTCCGTGCTTACTGATGTATCTTCGGTTGTTGTTACTGATGCAGTAGACGTTTCTTCAGAAGTCGTAGGTATTGATTCCGTAGTACTTAAATGATCATTTTCTGTAGTAGAGTGTTGAGTAGTTGGAGTTTCATCGTCTTGAATAATGTCTCTTTCTGTAGTTGTTGTAGCGGGTCCGAGTGTGCATCCTCCTTCAGCGATGGGTACACAACCCTGAAATTTTCTATCGTGTTAATAGAGTGGATAGTTAAGTACAAGTATTGGTATGCCTCGAGAAGGACAATTTTAACTCAATAATAGTTGAGTGATGCAAAACTATAACAAACTAAATGTAAAGTTTAATATCGAATCAAAATATCAATCCAGAAACGAAAATTAATAAAAAGGTTATTTGTGTAGGGCAAAAAAAATGACAATCTGAAAGTGGAGAAATTCCAATTATTCAAGTATTCGGAATGGAAGTTGAGTCTAATGTAATAGAAATAAAAAAATATTTTAAAGCAATTTTGGTTGTATCTTATTCTAATTTTAAACGTCTTACTAAAAAAATTTACATTCTGGAAACAACAAAAAGTTTCATTTGGAGCATACAGAAATATATATTTAGAAAATGGTACTGTCGTCATGGGGCACAGAAAGAAGAACGTCATCACCCGTCTTTAAAAATTGCAAGTCCAAAAAGTCAATTCGTAAGAATTGATAAGTTAGATGTTTAGTCAGTGAATAAGCATTTGTTTTAAGGTTGTGAGTGAATCATGCTGTTGATTTCTGACTTCTCTTCACACGATTTATGGAAGAGAAGGCTATTGAAAGATAACAAGGATTTGGTTTTTGAGTATTATTTTTAAGAAGTTTTTTAAATCGATTGTTTTAAAGACTACCAGTGGGACTCTGATAGCGAATATGGTGCGTTTACGTACGATATCTATCTTCTTCATTTTGTTATTAATATTCTTACCTCAGTTGCTGGATCAAATTCAGTTCCTGCCGTACATTCTCTGAGCATAGGAGAACCTGCGACGCACATATAAAATGCCTCGCATCGCTCTGGATGTGCCACATTACCCCAAAACCCTGGAGGACAGATTGGTGGAGGAGCTTCTGTTCCTTCTGTGGTAGTCGTAACCTCTGCATCTGTACTCACTTCAGTTGTAGAACTGTATGTACTTGGAGAACTACTTTCTGTTGTTGACGGTTCTTCTGAAGTTTCTGTGGATGTTATAGTTGACGGGGTTGGTGCATCCGTGCTTACTGACGTTTCTTCGGTTGTTGGTACTGATGCAGTAGACGTTTCTTCAGAAATCGTAGGTATTGATTCCGTAGTACTTAAACTATCGTTTTCTGTAGTAGAGTATTCAGTAGTTGAAGTATCATCGTCCTGAATAATGTCCTTTTCTGTGGTTGTTGTAGCATCTGTAGTTGTTGTAGCGGGTCCGAGTGTACATCCTCCTTCAGCGATGGGTACACAACCCTGAAAATTTATATCGTGTTACTAAAGTGTATATAATTTCAATTTAAACAAGTACTAATCGTAGTAGTTTAAGTCTGTGAAGGGACATTGTTCTGCCATCTGTATACCCTAGCATCTGTAAGCATAGCTAATCTGTAAGTTGCACGTATTATTATATTTTATGATAAGGAACTTCGTTCCTTTCTGGTGGTGTCCCATGACACCACACGGCTTTTTTCTTTATCTTTAGTTAAATTCCTACTCAAACGGAGTATATGTATCTTCTCACTCCTTAGGTAGGTTTTGTAAATATAGAAGGAGTGATAGATATAACCTGATTATACGAGTATATCTGATTGTTTATATTTACAAAAGTAATAGGTATGTGTATATTTTGTTGTTATTCTATCATTATTAACTTATTTAAGTAGTTCAAAAATTTACTAGGATCTTGCCTCAAATCTTCGTTTAGCATCTCAAACTGTCCTAATAATATCTCTGTGCATTCAGAGGATGTATCCAGAATGCCTTCTGTTTACTTCTTTTCTTTCTAGCGACACAAACCGCTACTCTTAGTAATTTAGCTTTATTCATTATTTTATTTTATTATGTCTTACTGAGACGAGAGACGAGGCAAGAGTTATTAAACGCGTTGCTATTCACACGGGCGTAAAAGATTCGCCAACGCCGAGCGTAAAATTTACGCCAACGTGATGTAAATTTTACGCTCATGCGAACGGACTCTTATAGTAATGATATTGATAGCATGTAGTTTTACTTTCTTAATTGATTTAATTTAACTACTCACCTCTGTTTCAGGACTAAATTCAGTTCCTGCCGTACATTCCCTAAGCATCGGATTGCCTGCAACGCACATGAAAAATGCCTCGCATCGTTCTGGATGTGGCACATTGCCCCAAAACCCTGGAGGACAGATTGGTGGAGGAGATTCAGTACCTTCTGTGGTACCCGTGGTCTCTCCATCTGTACTCACTTCAGTTGTCACTGTGGTGGGTTCAGTGGTCACTGTGGTTAGTTCAGTAGTCACTGTGGTGGGTTCAGCTGTAGAGGGTTCAGTTGTATCTGTTGGAAGTTCAGTTGTCACTGTGGTGGGTTCAGCTGTAGAGGGTTCAGTGGGCTCTGTTGGCAGTTCAGTTGTCACTGTGGTGGGTTCAGCTGTAGAGAGATCAGTGGTCTCTGTTGGAATTTCAGTTGTCACTGTGGTGGGTTCAGCTGTAGAGGGTTCAGTGGGCTCTGTTGGCAGTTCAGTTGTCACTGTGGTGGGTTCAGCTGTAGAGAGTTCAGTGGTCTCTGTTGGAATTTCAGTTGTCACTGTGGTGGGTTCAGCTGTAGAGGGTTCAGTGGGGTCTGTTGGCAGTTCAGTTGTCACTGTGGTGGGTTCAGCTGTAGAGAGTTCAGTGGTTTCTGTTGGAAGTTCAGTTGTCACTGTGGTGGATTCAGTGGCCACTGTAGTTGGTTCAGTTGTTACTGTTGATGGCTCAGTTGTTACCGTTGTTGGCTCAGTTGTCACCGTAGTTGGTTCAGTTGTCACTGTGGTGGGTTCAGCTGTAGTGGGTTCAGTGGTCTCTGTTGGAAGTTCAGTTGTCACTGTGGTGGGTTCAGCTGTAGAGGGTTCAGTGGTCTCTGTTGGACGTTCAGTTGTCACAGTGGTGGGTTCAGCTGTAGAGGGTTCAGTGGTCTCTGTTGGAAGTTCAGTTGTCACTGTGGTGGGTTTAGCTGTAGAGGGTTCAGTGGTCTCTGTTGGAAGTTCAGTTGTCACTGTGGTGGGTTCAGCTGTAGAGGGTTCAGTGGTCACTGTTGGAAGTTCAGTTGTCACTGTGGTGGGTTCAGCTGTAGAGGGTTCAGTGGTCTCAGTTGGAAGTTCAGTTGTCACTGTGGTGGGTCCAGCTGTAGTGGGTTCAGTGGTCTCTGTTGGAAGTTCAGTTTGTTCAGTTGGTACTGTTGATGGCTCAGTTGTTACCGTTGTTGGCTCAGTTGTCACCGTAGTGGGTTCAGTTGTAGAGGGTTCAGTGGTCTCTGTTGGAAGTTCAGTTGTCACTGTGGTGGGTTCCGCTGTAGAGAGTTCAGTGGTCACTGTAGTTGGATCAGTTGTTACTGTTGATGGCTCATTTGTTACCGTTGTTGGCTCAATTGTCACCGTAGTGGGTTCAGTTGTCACTGTGGACGGTTCCGCTGTCACTATGGTGGGTTCAGCTGTAGAGGGTTCAGTGGTCTCTGTTGGAAGTTCAGTTGTCACTGTGGTGGGTTCAGCTGTAGAGGGTTCAGTGGTCACTGTAGTTGGTTCAGTTGTTACTGTTGATGGCTCAGTTGTTACCGTTGTAGGCTCAGTTGTCACCGTAGTGGGTTCAGTTGTCACTGTGGTGGGTTCAGCTGTAACTGTGGTGGGTTCAGCTGTAGAGGGTTCAGTAGTCTCTGTTGGAAGTTCAGTTGTCACTGTGGTGGGTTCAGCTGTAGAGGGTTCAGTGGTCTCTGTTGGAAGTTCAGTTTGTTCAGTTGGTACTGTTGATGGCTCAGTTGTTACCGTTGTTGGCTCAGTTGTCACCGTAGTGGGTTCAGTTGTAGAGGGTTCAGTGGTCTCTGTTGGAAGTTCAGTTGTCACTGTGGTGGGTTCCGCTGTAGAGAGTTCAGTGGTCACTGTAGTTGGATCAGTTGTTACTGTTGATGGCTCATTTGTTACCGTTGTTGGCTCAATTGTCACCGTAGTGGGTTCAGTTGTCACTGTGGACGGTTCCACTGTCACTGTGGTGGGTTCAGCTGTAGAGGGTTCAGTGGTCTCTGTTGGAAGTTCAGTTGTCACTGTGGTGGGTTCAGCTGTAGAGGGTTCAGTGGTCACTGTAGTTGGTTCAGTTGTTACTGTTGATGGCTCAGTTGTTACCGTTGTAGGCTCAGTTGTCACCGTAGTGGGTTCAGTTGTCACTGTGGTGGGTTCAGCTGTAGAGGGTTCAGTAGTCTCTGTTGGAAGTTCAGTTGTCACTGTGGTGGGTTCAGCTGTAGAGGGTTCAGTGGTCTCTGTTGGAAGTTCAGTTGTCACAGTGGTGGGTTCAGCTGTAGAGGGTTCAGTGGTCTCTGTTGGAAGTTCAGTTGTCACTGTGGTCGGTCCAGCTGTAGAGGGTTCAGTGGTCTCTGTTGGAAGTTCAGTTGTCACTGTGGTGGGTTCAGCTGTAGAGGGTTCAGTAGTCACTGTGGTGGGTTCAGTTGTCACTGTGGTTGCTTCAGTTGTTACGGTTGTTGGCTCAGTAGTCACAGTTGATGGCTCAGTTGTTACCGTTGTTGACTCAGTTGTTACCGTTGTTGGCTCAGTAGTCACTGTGGTGGGTTCAGTTGTCACTGTGGTTGGCTCAGTTGTTACCGTTGTTGGCTCAGTAGTCACTGTGGTGGGTTCAGTTGTTACCGTTGTTGGCTCAGTAGTCACTGTGGTGGGTTCAGTTGTCACTGTGGTTGCCTCAGTTGTTACCGTTGTTGGCTCAGTAGTCACTGTGGTGGGTTCAGTTGTCACTGTGGTTGCTTCAGTTGTTACGGTTGTAGGCTCAGTAGTCACAGTTGTTGGCTCAGTTGTTACCGTTGTTGGCTCAGTTGTTACCGTTGTTGGCTCAGTAGTCACAGTTGTTGGCTCAGTTGTTACCGTTGTTGGCTCAGTTATTACCGTTGTTGGCTCAGTAGTCACTGTGATGGGTTCAGTTGTCACTGTGGTTGACTCAGTTGTTACCGTTGTTGGCTCAGTAGTCACTGTGGTGGGTTCAGTTGTCACTGTGGTTGCCTCAGTTGTTACCGTTGTTGGCTCAGTAGTCACTGTGGTGGGTTCAGTTGTCACTGTGGTTGCTTCAGTTGTTACGGTTGTTGGCTCAGTAGTCACAGTTGATGGCTCAGTTGTTACCGTTGTTGGCTCAGTTGTTACCGTTGTTGGCTCAGTAGTCACTGTGGTGGGTTCAGTTGTCACTGTGGTTGACTCAGTTGTTACCGTTGTTGGCTCAGTAGTCACTGTGGTGGGTTCAGTTGTCACTGTGGTTGGCTCAGTTGTTACCGTTGTTGGCTCAGTAGTCACTGTGGTGGGTTCAGTTGTTACCGTTGTTGGCTCAGTAGTCACTGTGGTGGGTTCAGTTGTCACTGTGGTTGCCTCAGTTGTTACCGTTGTTGGCTCAGTAGTCACAGTTGTTGGCTCAGTTGTTACCGTTGTTGGCTCAGTTGTTACCGTTGTTGGCTCAGAAGTCACTGTGGTGGGTTCAGTTGTCACTGTTGTTGACTCAGTTGTTACCGTTGTTGGCTCAGTAGTCACTGTGGTGGGTTCAGTTGTTACTGTTGTTGGCTCAGTAGTCACTGTGGTGGGTTCAGTTGTCACTGTGGTTGCCTCAGTTGTTACCGTTGTTGGCTCAGTAGTCACTGTGGTGGGTTCAGTTGTCACTGTGGTTGCTTCAGTTGTTACGGTTGTTGGCTCAGTAGTCACAGATGTTGGCTCAGTTGTTACCGTTGTTGGCTCAGTAGTTACTGTGGTGGGTTCAGTTGTCACAGTTGTTGGCTCAGTAGTCACTGTGGTAGGTTCAGTTGTCACAGTTGTTGGCTCAGTAGTCACAGTTGTTGGCTCAGTTGTTACCGTTGTTGGCTCAGTTGTTACCGTTGTTGGCTCAGTAGTCACTGTGGTGGGTTCAGTTGTCACTGTGGTTGACTCAGTTGTTACCGTTGTTGGCTCAGTAGTCACTGTGGTGGGTTCAGTTGTCACTGTGGTTGGCTCAGTTGTTACCGTTGTTGGCTCAGTAGTCACTGTGGTGGGTTCAGTTGTCACTGTGGTTGCCTCAGTTGTTACAGTTGTTGGCTCAGTTGTTACCGTTGTTGGCTCAGTAGTCACTGTGGTAGGTTCAGTTGTCACAGTTGTTGGCTCAGTTGTTACCGTTGTTGGCTCAGTAGTCACTGTAGTGGGTTCAGTTGTCACTGTGGTTGGCTCAGTTGTTACCGTTGTTGGCTCAGTAGTCACTGTGGTGGGTTCAGTTGTCACTGTGGTTGCCTCAGTTGTTACAGTTGTTGGCTCAGTTGTTACCGTTGTTGGCTCAGTAGTCACTGTGGTAGGTTCAGTTGTCACAGTTGTTGGCTCAGTTGTTACCGTTGTTGGCTCAGTAGTCACTGTAGTGGGTTCAGTTGTCACTGTGGTTGGCTCAGTTGTTACCGTTGTTGGCTCAGTAGTCACTGTGGTGGGTTCAGTTGTCACTGTGGTTGCCTCAGTTGTTACAGTTGTTGGCTCAGTTGTTACCGTTGTTGGCTCAGTAGTCACTGTGGTGGGTTCAGTTGTCACTGTGGTAGGCTCAGTTGTTACCGTTGTTGGCTCAGTAGTCACTGTTGTTGGCTCAGTTGTTACCGTTGTTGGCTCAGTAGTCACTGTGGTGGGTTCAGTTGTCACTGTGGTTGGCTCAGTTGTTACCGTTGTTGGCTCAGTAGTCACTGTGGTGGGTTCAGTAGTCACAGTTGTTGGCTCAGTTGTTACCGTTGTTGGCTCAGTTGTTACCGTTGTTGGCTCAGTAGTCACTGTGGTGGGTTCAGTTGTCACAGTTGTTGGCTCAGTTGTTACCGTTGTTGGCTCAGTAGTCACTGTGGTGGGTTCAGTTGTTACCGTTGTTGGCTCAGTAGTCACTGTGGTAGGTTCAGTTGTCACAGTTGTTGGCTCAATTGTTACCGTTGTTGGCTCAGTAGTCACTGTTGTTGGCTCAGTAGTCACAGTTGTTGGCTCAGTTGTTACCGTTGTTGGCTCAGTAGTCACTGTGGTGGGTTCAGTTGTCACTGTGGTTGCCTCAGTTGTTACAGTTGTTGGCTCAGTTGTTACCGTTGTTCGCTCAGTAGTCACTGTGGTGGGTTCAGTTGTCACTGTGGTTGGCTCAGTTGTTACCGTTGTTGGCTCAGTAGTCACTGTTGTTGGCTCAGTTGTTACCGTTGTTGGCTCAGTAGTCACAGTGGTGGGTTCAGTTGTCACTGTGGTTGGCTCAGTTGTTACCGTTGTTGGCTCAGTAGTCACTGTGGTGGGTTCAGTAGACACAGTTGTTGGCTCAGTTGTTACCGTTGTTGGCTCAGTTGTTACCGTTGTTGGCTCAGTTGTTACCGTTGTTGGCTCAGTAGTCACTGTGGTGGGTTCAGTTGTCACAGTTGTTGGCTCAGTTGTTACCGTTGTTGGCTCAGTAGTCACTGTGGTGGGTTCAGTTGTTACCGTTGTTGGCTCAGTAGTCACTGTGGTAGGTTCAGTTGTCACTGTGGTTGCCTCAGTTGTTACCGTTGTTGGCTCAGTAGTCACTGTGGTGGGTTCAGTTGTCACTGTGGTTGACTCCGTTGTTACCGTTGTTGGCTCAGTAGTCACTGTGGTGGGTTCAGTTGTCACAGTTGTTGGCTCAGTTGTTACCGTTGTTGGCTCAGTTGTTACCGTTGTTGGCTCAGTAGTCACTGTGGTGGGTTCAGTTGTTACCGTTGTAGGCTCAGTAGTCACTGTGGTGGGTTCAGTTGTCACAGTTGTTGGTTTAGTTGTTACCGTTGTTGGCTCAGTAGTCACTGTGGTGGGTTCAGTTGTCACTGTGGTTGTCTCAGTTGTTACCGTTGTTGGCTCAGTAGTCACTGTTGTTGGCTCAGTTGTTACCGTTGTTGGCTCAGTAGTCACTGTGGTGTGATCAGTAGTCACAGTTGTTGGCTCAGTTATTACCGTTGTTGGCTCAGTAGTCACTGTGGTGGGTTTAGTTGTTGTCGTAGGTTCTGTTGTGGTTTTGTCACCTAATGTACAGTCGACCAAATGTTTATGGTTGCAAATCTGGAGAGAGAAAAAAAGTTTAAAAATACCTATTATGAAGGTAGTGGCTCCCTAAAAAAATATTTTTCAATATTCAATTTTATTTCTTTGCAGGCGAGGTTAGTATAAATCTTGGTACCTAATGTCGGGTTTGGACAGACGTGCGGACAAGATTAAACTATAAGGGTTCATGACAACTGCTCCTAATTTGATCTAGTTAAATTAGAGCATTGAGTTAATTTAATAATGTATATTGAGAGAGAAGAATTTCCCATTATCATTATCTAGACAAAACAAACAGGCTTTTATGGTCTATTGTTGGCAACAAGACTCTCCTTAAAAAGAAGAAGATTTTGACCTTCAAACCGTACAGTAATATGGTTACTGTCAAGTTTTCTATCTCTTTGCAGTGCTGTTGTCCCTCACAGGTTGTTCCTTTAGTTGACTCTTACGACACCCATAAAATCAACAGAGGTGATAACTCTTTGTATTCTTTATCCGTCACCACCATCAGGCATATTAGATACATAACAGTATTTGTTTTGATGGTGTTGTAAGAGCGGACTATGAGAACAATTTCCGCAAGACAACAGCACTACTCCTTGCCCCCAACACACAGCGAGCGCCATTTTGGGAGTCAGGCCTCTACAGTGTTTTGATATTTACTTTTAAATACCATAAAGCTAGCGTGCCTCTGAGAGTACTAAAAGGTAGTAGAGCCACGCTCATTTCAGCACGAACGGGCCGGCTCAACCGGGGCGGTACTACCCTCGCACACAAAATCTACGTAAAATGACAGCGTTTGAATCTTTTAGTCTATTCAACAAGTTCCATACTTGTTGACTAGACTAAAAGATGCAGAAGCATCACTAAGCCGCCATGGTGTGGGTTGCCATGCTGCATTGTCTGCATTCGCAATGAGTATGGTGACCACCACTCATAGATTCTGCTTATGCTTTCCATCAGGCAGAGTAGAGTCATTTTGGCGGACCATACATAAAAAAAAAGTACGTTAAGCCGTCGGCCCCGGTTGTCATAAACATCTATGACAATCGTTATTGTGAAGTCAGTGCCCTCAAACATTCTGACTACTAATTCAACTTTAGAATACTTTCCGCCCTCAGGGAATACAGAGGTCCGATGCCAGTTGTTCCGTGGACAAATTGATATTTAGGTAAAACTGGTTGAACTAGTAGTCGACTCCAAATAATATTGGGAATAATAAAGGCTAAGAAGATGGTTGGCTGATGTGGTATGGTAGGCCAAAACCTCATTTCTAAGAAGTGTTCAGCATTGGAGTGAACTAAAAGCTGTCGATAAAAATGATGAAATATTATTTACCTGCAAATGATAGTCAAACCAGGTTCCGGGAGCACAACTTCTTTCAACCATTACTCCATGAACGCATTGGTAGAACTTGGCACAATCAGATACATGAGGAAGTAAATGATGTATGTTAGGTGGGCATTCACGAGGGACAGGTTGAGTTGTTGGTGACGCAGCTGATGTAGAGGTTGTAGTACTTTCTGTTGTTGGTGACGGGGTTTCTGTAGTAGTCACGGTGCTTTCTGTAGTTGGCGTCGGAGTTTCTGTAGTCGTCACGGTGCTTTCTGTGGTTGGAGTCGGAGTTTCTGTAGTCGTCACGGTACTTTCTGTGGTTGGAGTCGGAGTTTCTGTAGTCGTAACGGTACTTTCTGTCGTTGGTGTCGGAGTTTCTGTAGTCGTCACGGTACTTTCTGTGGTTGGAGTCGGAGTTTCTGTAGTCGTCACGGTACTTTCTGTGGTTGGAGTCGGAGTTTCTGTAGTCGTAACGGTACTTTTCGTGGTTGGTGTCGGAGTTTCTGTAGTCGTCACGGTGCTTTCTGTGGTTGGTAATGGGGTTTCTGTAGTTTTCACGGTGCTTTCTGTGGTTGGTGTCGGAGTTTCTGTAGTCGTCACGGTACTTTCTGTGGTTGGAGTCGGAGTTTCTGTAGTCGTGACGGTACTTTCTGTAGTTGGAGTCGGAGTTTCTGTAGTCGTCACGGTGCTTTCTGTGGTTGGTGACGGAGTTTCTGTAGACGTTACTGTAGTTTCTGTGGTTGGTGACGAAGCTTCAGTAGTTGTAGATGTTGTTGAGCTTAATATGCAGTTAACCAAATGGATGTGGTTGCAAATCTGGGAACAAACATAATAATGACTAATTGACCTGAGTGAGTCCAGGGACTTGCGGGACCGGACCAAGGACTCGAAAGTCTCGAAAAGACAACTTGAGATAATTAAAAACGAGATATACATTGCGATATATTTGTATTTAGCGACCCGCTGATATTTAAATTGAATAAGTATGTTCACACCAAGAAAACCCAGACTCAAGAGAACTATTTGAACCACATCACTTTAGCGTAATAGAAATCGTCGTGGCGGCCACTTACACCACCGCGAAATCCGTGCAGTCAAAAAGGTGTTAGACCAAGAGTACTATTGTTGGCTTACCTGCAAGTTGTAATCAAACCAGGTCCCGGCAGCACAACTTCTTTCCACCTTCTGCCCATGAACACATTGGTAAAACTTAGCACAATCGGACCCATGGGGCAACAGATAGTGAATATGTACATTTGCTGGACAGCCATTGGGAAGGAAATCCGTTCCAGGTGTTGTTGATGAAGTGACTGTTGTTGTTGTCGGAGTCGTTGTAGTTACTGTTGACGTAGTTGATGTTGAGCTCAGTACGCAGTTTACTAAATGGATGTGGTTGCAAATCTGAAAAATAGCATAGTGTTTTGTAAGTTTTTTTTTCATTTCAGTTTTTTATTTGTCTTATGTAAAGAAAAGAAAAAGTATTTTTATAAATCAATTACAAATAGCATAGGGTTTGCTTCAAGTTTTCCTTTTCTTTGCAGTGCAGTTATCTTGCGTAGTTTGCTCTTATCATCGGCTATTAAGACACCCACGGAATGAATAAGGGTAGTGACACTCCGTAATCCATCACCACATGGAGATATCGATCAATAATTACCTGCAAATTGTAGTCAAACCAGGTCCCAGCAGCACAACTTCTTTCCACCTTATGCCCATGAACACATTGGTAAAACTTAGCACAATCTTGATCGTGTGGTAATAAATGATGTATATGTATATTCGCTGGGCAGCCATTTGGGAGTGTACCAGGACTAGGTGTTGATGGAGTCTGAGTTGTTGTAGTGGGAGTTTGTGTTGTTGTCGTGGTGTTACAGGTAACGAATATTGGAAAATTGCAGATCTGAAATAAAAAGTTGTATTGTTTAACTGTATATTGCGTCTTTGTGTTTGTAATTATAATTTAATAAATTTTAATTTAGTTATTAGAAAATATATAATTATTATGTTTATCAGTTACAAAAACTTATATTCAAAGTTCTTTTCTATGATTCTTATTTATTTTTATTTATATATCTTTATTTTTATAAGATAAAAACATGTTAAAAGATGAGTTACAAAGTTGTAGACGTAACAATACAATAGGAAATTTGCATGTTTTTTATTTCTTAATCATTAATGTCTCTACAACATTAAAAACATACAAATATCCTTGAAAATAGTCAAACTAATTTTCAAAGTAATTAGAGCACTGACTAAATTTGAGGCATTCAAACGCAATTCTCGCAAACAGTACTATTACAATATAAATTTCGACGCCGATAATTACGATGAATTGACCAGTCCATGAAGTCACATTTCGTTTCGACCAATAGTGACGCGTTTGTAAGTTTGAATTTCCCTGCCTTAATTTTCACTTTTTATTTAATAGTTTCTGGGTTTAAATAATCACTAAATAAAAAAAAATCTTTTAAGTATATTGTAAAAACAATAAAGAATTTAAAAAAATATTTGAGACAAATATTTTTTTATGCATATTCCCTATTGGCGGCCTTATCGCTCACGGCGATTTCTTCCAAACAATCTTAAAATGAAATTTATAATTTTTACTAAACGCATAATCTATACTTGATACAAATAAATAAAATTGGAGTGTGTGTTTGTAATATTAAAATAACCGCATTTACCTAAATGCATATAATGTATGTCATGTAAACACTGTACATACACCAAAATAACTTTATTTTACATTTTTGTCTGTCTGTCTGTTTGTTTTGGCTAATCTCTGGAACGGCTGGACCGATTTTGACGGGACTTTCACTGATAGGATGCTGATGATATATGGAGTAACTTAGGCTACATTTTTTAGACTAGCCTTGTCCCGTAGCGTAACTGCGGGTAACATCGCGGGGTTCAGCTAGTATGAAAATATACACTTACATAAAAAAAACTATTTTAAAATTTTTGTCTGTCTGTTTGTTCCGGCTAATCTCTGTGTCACGCGTCATCGGCGCTCGCCTCCCACCGCTGAGCCGCTGTCCCTACCACTGCAGGGACACATAAAAGGACGAGCACACTACAGCTCGACCTCTTTCGCCCGGCGTCTACCACGCCGGACGGCTGCGCTGCCCTCTACGGGGGGTCGGCCTCTAAAGCCGACCCCAGCACTACTCTCTTTCGCCCGGCGTCTACCACGCCGGACGGCTGCGCTGCCCTCTACGGGGGGTCGGCCTCTAAAGCCGCCCCCAGCACTGCACTCTTAACCCGGCGTCTACCACGCCAGTCGCCTGCGACGCCTCTACGGGGATCGGCCTCTAAAGCCGACCCAGGACTACACCTCTTCCTTTTCTCATCGCTGCGAACCTACAGTTAAGTGCTTCTTGTCTGGAGGCACTGACTGGTCGAATCTCTCAAACCCACACCCTGACTGTACATCTATCTGTTTGTGTTATACTTCAGTAAATAAATTCTTTAAATTGTTATTGTGAAGCGTCTAATTTAATCATCATCAGAACCTCGTGGCTTCACCACAACCTTCTAGGCTCCTAAAGCCACTACGTGACACATGGCGCCCGACTGAACTGAGAGATTCGATCACGGTTTACCTCATATTCTTTTTATTGTGTATATTTTGTGTGTATTGCTTGTTTTGTGTTGAATCCCATCCAGGAAAGTGTTTTTTTCTATATATTATTTTTCATTAAAACACGTGCCAGTCGAAACCGCGTGTATATTCACGCACTTTTATTTGCTTTTTCATATTTTTTCGCTAGAACCGCGTGTGCAAAAAATACTTTTAATTACTTTCGCTTAAATTTTGTTCGCTTGTGGCTTATATAAACCGCAATTTAAATGCAAGTCGCTGGAATGCGTTGAGTCGCAAACGAAAACCGGTTTCGCACGCGCAGAACCACGCCACGCCCTACGGCTCGCTTAATCTTATTGTAACAACCTGGATGAAATTTGATATATTCTATTTTTCTTTCAAACACACCTTAATGGGTTCGATAGCTATATCTAACTTAATTAATTCTGTTCAAATATCTAACTAGACCAAACTTGGCTTCATTACTAAAAACTTAATTATTACTTTGAGTCATTATTAAACTGATCTAAACTTAAACTACATACTATACTCGTATTATTCATCTAACGCGTAATTTTTTTCTTTCAACTTCTATATACATCTGCGGCTATGGTCATTTCATTTACTATCTAAAACTCAAAAATGGTACATGTTAATACCTCTCTAAAACTAATTCCTATAACTTGTTTTTCTGGTAGGTACAATGGATGCGATTTGTTTTCTAAATGAGGTTACTAACATTAAACTATACTTTTCTAAACTATATTAAATATGTGTTAAATAATATCTAACACAGTTGTTCTTAGTCTTGTCGTTTCTCGTTCATTTGTTGCTTGATATTTTCTTAAAAATATGCTATAAATGATGTCGATCGGTGTAACATCGATTACATATTACATATATATATTTGACAAAACACCTTGAGTCTTGTCGTTTCTTGCCCGTCTATTGTTTACGTATTCTCTTAAAAATGCATTCTAACAATGATAGAAGCGTAAACCTATAAAATAAAATCTACAAATATTTCTAGCCACTAAATAAATCTAAAATTTTTGTAAAGTGTGGGCGATCATCATATTAAACTAAAACAATTAATTTGATGACTAAGTAGCTGTTAATAGTATCGTCGTCGATCTTTCACTCTAAATTGTTCTGGGCTAATTTAAAGCCTCGTGGCGACATAACCTCAAAATATATCTATACATATAGCTACTATTTAAACAAAATGGCTACCATAGTTTTTCTGCACAATGTGGTCATCTCGGATCCTTGTTCTAGATTTTGTAGTTTAAAATACTACTTTATAATATTTTCGTGTACTTTTAGTACCTGTTTTTCTATACTATGTGTTGTTTCGCGAAATATCGAAACGCATTTCTAAATGTCTACTAATAATACCTATATTATTATACTGTTGACCGCTGCAACTTGCTACAATATCATATACTATAGCTACAATCTACAATATCATTATTCTATCGACCTTTGGAATTCACTATACAGATGTTCCACTATAGCTACTTATAAAATATACCTATAAACATGTTGTTCTTACAACATTCTTGCACTATTCTCAACTTGAGACAATTTTAACTAGTGATGCTTGAGATGTAGGTGGATTTATATAAAGTTGCAATACGACTACATAAAAATAATCACATAATGTGGGTATCGTATTGGCATGTATGTTTCTAGTCTGTATGTTCGTTTGTGTATATTTTGGTCTAAACCAATATACCTACTTATTTAATCTCTTTATTCTCGTTGCTAGAATCCTATAACTTTTTAAATTTACTCTCAAAATGAGTATATCTATCTCTAACCGGCTATACTGCCACTATAACTAATTAACTCTTAAAGGTTTACTGACAATTTTGATTGGAATTTAAGCTTTGACTGTTCGCCTCTATCGGTGGCAGGTATCGCTCTGTGCTAAGCACTTGATCATCCACCAAAATGTCATAAACCCTGTTCCTCTAACCTTAATGACGTCCGACATCATGTCTTCTGAAAGACACTCAAGGCCCTACCCCTTGATAGTTACTACTTGTAACCTTTATGATGTTGTGACATCATGTCTTCTGAAAGACTCAAGGCCCTACCCCTTGATAGTTACTACTTGTAACCTTTATGATGTTGTGACATCATGTCTTCTGAAAGACACTCAAGGCCCTAACCCTTGATAGTTACTACTTGTAACCTTTATGATGTTGTGACATCATGTCTTCTGAAAGACTCAAGGCCCTACCCCTTGATAAGTTACTACTTGTAACTCTTATGATGTTCTGTCATCATGTGGCCAGTTTCTACTAATGATTCTTGGTACTTTTAATACTCTTTGGAGCGGTTAGTGACTCCTAAAACTTAAGCCTTAGTACTAAAACTTATCATTGATGAGGGATTTATTTATTTATAACAGAGCGGTCGGTAACTCTCTAAACAAGCCTTAAAGCCATATATATATATATAATTAACTAACTACAAACAATTATTTTGTTCCCTTATTCTCCTAAACAGTCGTTTCAATTTCATTGAAAATGACCACATAAACTTATCTAAATACCCTAATCGACACACCGCTGTATACACCCTAAACTATACTCGGTGAAACGATACATCTAAACTACAATTACCTACTTCTATCTACTAAAAACTACTAAAAACTACCAAAAACTACTAAACAACTTTTTCTACTTGATAATTCGCGACCAGAGAATCTATCATCAATTTAAATACTAAAATCATTCATTTCTCTAAAATACTAAATCTAATACTACAATGTATATTGAAATTTAAGTCGTCACTGTGGTAGCATCTATACTGCTACGGATTTTGATCCCAATATAGTTGATGAACCACGAGATGTATGTATACACCAAGACTTTAGACTATCAACCTTCTATCTTTGAGAAGGTACTGGCAGCTCGATAATTTTATTTTCTCAGTGACGAACACAAATATTTTATAAAAATTGGCCCCTAAACAAGTCAAATCTAATGTCGTTTCTAAAAGATCTCGTTTGGTTGGCGAATTAGCCAAAGTTAGTTAAAACAATTAATAAACAGTGATTTTGTTTACTCATTCCATATCTAACATTTTTTACAGATGGGTTTCTGTTTTATTTATCTGTAATATTTACTTCCTGCGTCGTGAATCAACTTTACCTTTTTGTTCTTAAATAATAATTCATTCTTGCTTACTACAAAAAAATAAAAACAAAATAAATATAGCACTATAAAATCTAACTATAATCTACAAAAACTTTTAACCTATGGCTCAGTAGTTAAAAAGTCGAGTCAAACCCGACTTACAGGTTCGATTCTCGGTTGTTGTTGTCGATCTAGTTGTTTATTTTTCTCTTTCGCACATATGTCTTAGCTAGCATACCTACTTATAACTACAATTTTCTACTACTGCATCTACCTAAACAGTTAAACAAGTTTGCAACTATTATACTAAATTCTTTAAACATTTATAACGGAGCATCAGAATGTATGACTCACTTTATTTACGTTCTCGCTTGAACTTTTTATTTGAAATTTTATTTCAAACCTTTAAACTTTTAACTTCACTATATTTTTGCTATTGAACTAAGCTGATATGACCTTAGCCTGTTAGTTTGTCTTTTGCCTCTTATCTCTTTAAACTTTTTTTTGTCTCTAAAAAAATTCTGATCCTGCTTTAATCTTGTTCCCAGGGTACCAGCGAGGAGCTGCCGACAGTGGCGACCCCGAGGTCAGCGAATTTCCCTAGGAAAAATTCTCGCCTAATGAGGGGGGTGTCACGCGTCATCGGCGCTCGCCTCCCACCGCTGAGCCGCTGTCCCTACCACTGCAGGGACACATAAAAGGACGAGCACACTACAGCTCGACCTCTTTCGCCCGGCGTCTACCACGCCGGACGGCTGCGCTGCCCTCTACGGGGGGTCGGCCTCTAAAGCCGACCCCAGCACTACTCTCTTTCGCCCGGCGTCTACCACGCCGGACGGCTGCGCTGCCCTCTACGGGGGGTCGGCCTCTAAAGCCGCCCCCAGCACTGCACTCTTAACCCGGCGTCTACCACGCCAGTCGCCTGCGACGCCTCTACGGGGATCGGCCTCTAAAGCCGACCCAGGACTACACCTCTTCCTTTTCTCATCGCTGCGAACCTACAGTTAAGTGCTTCTTGTCTGGAGGCACTGACTGGTCGAATCTCTCAAACCCACACCCTGACTGTACATCTATCTGTTTGTGTTATACTTCAGTAAATAAATTCTTTAAATTGTTATTGTGAAGCGTCTAATTTAATCATCATCAGAACCTCGTGGCTTCACCACAACCTTCTAGGCTCCTAAAGCCACTACGTGACATCTGGAACGGCTAGACTGATTTTGACGGGACTTTCACTGGCATATAACTGATAATAATTTAAGGAGTAATTTAGGCTACTTTAGTTTGAGACTATAAAATAAAATACCCACCTGACGTTCAAAATCAAATAGCGTCCCAGGGGCACAAGACATTTCTATCTTATATCCATTACTGCATGAGTAATATTTAGCACAGTCGTACTCATGGGGTAACAGCAGATGTATATTAAAGTCTGTAGGACAACCGTTCGGCAGAAACTGCTGTCCGGGAGTTGTTGGAGATGCTATTATTGTTGTTGTTGTTGGAGCATCTGTTGCTGTTGTTGCGCCGTCTGCACATACTGCGTATTGTGCCGAATTGCAGCGCTGTAATTAATGTGTTTGAGTTTTAATTTTTAAAATTTAAATTTAATTTAATTTAATTTTTAAAAAAAATTAAGAGGTCACAAGTGCGTTGCCGGCCTTTGAGGGATGGGGAGGGGGAGGGGTTGGGGTACGTGCCTCCGGTATCCTCACTCACTCATTGAATCACAACGCAGGCGCTGTTTCACACCCGGTTTCGGTTTTTTTTCTTCTTTTTTTTTATGTACTAGGTGGGCAAACGAGCAGACATATCGCCTGATGGTAAGCGATTATCGCCACGGGGATATTCGCCGGGCAACCGCGATAACACATTTTAGCATATGTAGCTAATGTAGTAATGTTGTAAATGAAAGGTTCTTTATGGAAACCGAATATATTTCGCGTTCATCTGTACATTAATTAGTTGAGCGGAGTGACTGAGATTAACTGATACTAACGTGTGTTACATATCGAAGGTGCGGACTGACCGAAGACTCCAGCGGAGCCCTGTCGAGCCCGAGGTGCGATGTGCTACATTAGCTGACCATGCATTTTATTATTACAACGTATTGCATCATCGCGACCCCACAATATTATTTAATATGTTTCTAAATTTACTCATATTATAGACAAATTATCTGGTCATCGTAGTATTTTTTTTAAAGACAAAACTCGTAATGCGAATACATTCTGTATCGCGGGGGACTTTTTTACCTTTTACTAAAGACAACTCCCGCATTATATCCGCATAGGAAAGATGAAATTTTTAGGATCGGTAGTCTAGCATATACTCAGAAAGTAATGGACATTCGATAAGCCGAAAGCGGGGCCGTTTTACAATTAGCAGGAATCAAAGGTAGAAAAAAATCATGCTAACGTCGTAAATAACGTCATTTTAGGAAACCTGAATTTTATGAATATCATTTACTATAATACTTTAAGATATTTTCCAATCTCAAACTCCCACAAATCTGTAGAGCCATTCACCGTCCCAGACTCGTTTACAATTTATAGGAAATAACGACCCTGCTGTATTTGCGGCAGATATATGCGTCATGTGTATTGCCATATTAGTTAGCGTAGGCGTTTATACTTCTCAACAATATACAACAAAAAGAAAAACTAACAACACACTAACTCGGAACTATTCTAAAATATTTCCCAATAAAATAAAATATTATAGTTAACGATAAATTCTGGTCTCCTAAAATGACGTAATTTAGCATGTTTTTTTCCACCTTTGATTATTGCTAAATGTAAAACGGCCCCGCTTTCAGCTTAGAGAGAGTCCATTCCTTTTTGAGTATATGTTAGAATACCGATCCTAAAAATTTCATCTCTCCTAAAATGACGTAAGTCTGGGCTGACTGGGTTTTGGACTACCAGGCCAACAGGTCCTATCTATCTATCTATCTAATAGTTTAAACGAGCAATTCTTGTATATACAGAATGTCCCGAAATTCAACGTCCAACGGCAAGTGGGGGTTAGGTGACTGTATGACACCTTTAAAAAATATATTTAAAAAAATCCATTTCATTTTTTTTAAACATTTTTTTGTCAAATTACTTTTAAATGTACTAACTAAGTATTATACCAAGGTGAAAAATGATTTCTTTTATAAAATTTAAGTTTAATCCCAACAACTTTTATTTTTATATTTTCATGAAATTGAGTATGCAAAGGGTTTCGGGGGTGATAAATGAATCTAGCTGGGATATATTTTTTTAAATCTATACTATAATATAATAAAGCTGAAGAGTTTGTTTGTTTGAAATCGCTAATCTCAGGAACCTCTGGTCCGATTTGAAAAAATCTTTCAGTGTTGGATAGTAAATTTATCGAGTAAGGCTATAGGCTATATATCACCACGCTAAGACCAATAGGAGCGGAGCACAAATGAAGAATGTTACAAAAACGAGAGATTTTTTTTACGCCACGGGCAATAGGAGACGTAAGACGTAGCGTGGGTCAGCTAGTGTACTAATAAAATAATACCGAGCAGATCTCGGTCATACAAGTACTCATATTATGATAGAACTTTATTCACATTAAATCTTAGTGTAACGGACGCAGATATTAGCTAGTTAGTTGATAGTAAGTCAAGCGATTAATATAATCCAATAAATACGAATTAAGCGATTAATTAAATCTTAAGAGGATTAATTCCAGGAAATCGTAAAAATATATTATAAATTATTATTATTAAACTAATAGTTCACCTCAGTTCCATAAGCATCATGGTCACAGCTTTGTATATTCATATAAGGTTTCATACCAGATTTAAGGGAATATAGCATGATTAACGATAATACAAAATAATAACAAAAAAAAAACCGACTTCAAGAACTGGACCAAATTTAAATGGTACCAGAAAGACATTGGGAAAGCACCAGATTTTATTCAGCTATATCATTTTCACAACACGTCTCTACCTACCCCCATGGGATTATATATGTGTTGTGTGTAGGTACATTACGTTTCTAAAAATCTTAATATAATTTAAAATCTTACAGTTTTCCTATCAGTTTTCTGTAAGGTCGTGATATTTTTATCTATACTTATATTATTATATAATTATGATCCTGAATAATTTGTTTGTTTGATTAAACGCGTTAATCGTAGGAAGTACAAATATGCTGCTTAGATAAATGATGCTGAAAATTATTCCTTTTAAGAGCTTCAATTACGTGCGTTGGTAAAACGGTTAAGGTTTCACAAAAACAATGTATGAAAGAATTGTTCCTCTTTAAAAGATTTAAAAAAAATCCGCGACAGCATATGTCTATCTTTTGTGGTTGGCTCACTACAATCTATTTTATGGTAACCAAATTATTCCTATATTTTTGTTATGGGAATAGTGACGCATCGATCCAGCCCCCGCTCCGACCAGTCCGGCTCCAAGAAATCGTCTTTTCATACAAAAACTGTTTTGTCGGGATACGGGGCTTGATCGATACGATACCATTGCGTCACTATTTTTTTAAAGGCAAATGCACTGTACTAGGTGGTCTGAAAAGTTTCCAACTCTACGTGAAGATGGCATCACTGGTTAATAAAAACTAGTGAACGTAGTTGTACATCTTTGCAATTGTGCATCGCTGGGAGAAGTGTGTAGAGTTCAAGGAGACTATGTAAAAAAATAACAAATGTGAAAAATGTATTGTATCATTGTTAAGTTGGAAACTTTTTAAACGACCAACGTAAGTGAGGTGTGAAGCTTAGTCTTCTTACGTTAACTTACGGTAAATTTATAGCCTCAGATACTATAAGTCCCTTTAAATCTATAGTTTGTCATGATTAATTAATCATTTATATTTCATCTTTTTCGTTTTAGTTAGGTACTTTTTAAATATGTGTTTTTTTATGTATGGTTCGCCAAAATGACTCTACTCTGCCTGATGGAAAGCATAAGCAGATACCAAGAGTAATGGTCACCATACTCATTGCGAATGCAGACAATGCAGTATGGCGACCCACACCATGGCGGCCTAGTGATGCTTCTGCATCTTTTAGTCTAAACTTTTAATCTTTTTTGTTCCTTAGTTGCTTAGTTGATATTATTTTTGCTTGCTGTGGTCTTCTGTAAGTGAAGGAGTGCACCGGCATAATACCCCTTCAGTCATATACTGTATAGTTGTGTATATCATTTGTTGGAGGTCCTAATTTTATAATTTTATTTATATAATTTATTTATATAATTTTGATTGCAAAAAGATGGTAAAAAATAAAATATGCACGATACACATTTCACCAGTAATAGGCATGCAAATTTAGTGTTGCAGTCTTTCGTACAATAGTTATTAAATTGCTAAAACTAAATTAATTGCTAATTAGCAATAACGAATTAACCAAATCAGAATCAATTTAAAAAGATTACGTGATACACTTTGAAAATACATACAAGAACTACTTAATAAATTCAATACACACCTACAATGCATTTCTAAAATGATAAGACGGACACGATTTTTTTTGTAGGAATTCCTTAACGGAATAATTACTGTTTTCTACCAACCATTTTCTAAGAACAACACAAAACTTATTGAGTGGAAGGTCAGTTATCCACTTGGGTATTGTGTTATATATAAGGGGAGCCATATACACGCAATTTCGTCTAAATATTCGATTCTGGGTATCGGCATATTTAATGGAAGTTGTGTTGCTGCACGTTTGCTAAAATTAATTTTAGATTCAAAAAGCGAATGGTTATTTTTAACAAATTTGGCAATTTCATAAATATAAATACAAGGAACAGTTAAAAGATAACACATTGAATAAATAAATTAAATCCAAAAATCAAGCTTACCCCTAAATTATTATCAAATAGTTCCCCCGGCCCGCAACTCCTTGCTATTCTCTCTCCATTGCTGCATTGGTAGTATCTACTGCAGTCTGTCCCGTGCGGGAGTAGGAGATGGACGTTGAAGTCCGACGGGCAGCCGTTGGGAAGAAACGGCGCTTGTGTTGTTGTTGTTGTTGGAGGACTTGCTACGTGACATATGGCTGCCCAAGGCCAGGTACATCTCTGGAATTTAGAATATTTGAAAAACCATATTGCTCATACAGTTAAAATAATCATAATAAAGAAACTACTCCTACGGTGGGTCTCTAGCGCTCTACCCTGGTAAGACTCAGACCCTGTAATTTTAATTCCTCCCTGGCCTTATTCTGGGAGAAAAAAATCCCAATCTTAATCACGGCGTGGCGGCCCAACTGCATGTCGATGCGGTCAGGCCGCTCTTCCATTCCTATATTTTTTCGTGGTCACCAGCGACTAATATTTATTACCCAACTGATTTCCCTTTATTTCTTTTTTTTAAGAGTAAATTCCTTAAAGAGTAGAAACAGACTTTATCCTGTGTTGTTGGAACTTTACAAACATATATAAAACGGACACAAAGACCACCCAGACTCAGAACAACAACTTATGGATCACAAAAGTATTGTTCCATGTGGGGTTCGAACCCACAACACTCAACAAGGAGACCACTTCAGCTCATCTCTCTTCAACATTTATTCATACCCGGATTGTATGTGCGCAAACGCATGTCGCTATGTCACTACAGTGCGGCTTTCGCAATGAGTGTGGTGACCCCCACTGTTGGATTCCACTCAAGCTTTCCACCAGACTGAGCAAACACAGGCTGTCAAATAAAAAAAAACCTGATGCAGGCACAGGGTGTTGTCTGAGGCATGGCTCTCTGTCGCCTCTTAATGCGTAGAATAGTAAGAGTTGCAACTGCGTCTTGGGTAACCCGGTTTTCCGAGAGTCCCACACAAACCCTGTATCTCCCCAATTGAAGGTATCGTGCGAAAAACATTCCCCGCGTGATAAAAAGGTTACGTACCCTGGAAACGGAGTCAAATAGTGTCCCTTCTGCGCAAGTCTGTAGAACTTTTTGTCCATGATTACACTGATAGAACTTGGTGCAGTCTGTTTCATGAGGAATCAGGAGGTTGGTCGGGAAGTTTGGACACTCGAGTGGCTGGCTTTGGGCTGAAGATGCGACTATCAGTGTCAGGAATGTAATGGCTCTATACATATCTGGAAATAGAAAAAACTGTTTTACTTTTATAGCAAAGACATACTGCAGCGCCATCTACTGAAGACACATCGGACTACGGAGTAACTAATCCTGTATCGCGATAAACAAATTCTCGTGCCGATTAGCATACATACAACTTCCCCACATCATCCGTTGGGCCGCGGTCCGCCAGGCATTATCGCCTCGCTTGGTCGGAGGATCCTCCCTTCGTATTTTCCGCTTGAAGAGTTTTGGTTAGGGAGGTTATATTCGTATTAAATATAATTTAAATTCGACCGTGGCTATTCGATTTATTCGTAGCAAGATGGTGTCCGAGTATTTTAACACATTGCAAAGTTAAGCATTCATAGCCAGGAGAGTCTATAGAGATATAGGTTGACTATTCTTAACACATTGTTCCAATTTTGGTATTTGTACTGCCGAACGAACAAGTACGTTTTGATATTCCTAACACATATAGACCCCTCGGCGCCTCTAAAAACATGCTAAGCCGTCGGTCGCAATTATAGGAGCTACTAAACGTATAATCTGTTAAGTGTTGAATCCATACTTATATTATAAATTCGAAAGTAACTCTGTCTGTTTGTCTGTCCTGCTTTCACGGCCAAACCGCGGCACCGATTTCAATGAATTTTGGCATGGATATACTTTGATTTTTGAGGAAGCACATGGCTACTCTTTGCTGCGATAACCGACAAACACACGGGCGGAGCCTTAAACTTAACTTCAAAATCTATACAAATAAATAAAGAAGTATCTAATTGTAACTTCAAATCAATAGCTTTTCTATAAATGTAACCACTCTGACCAAACGTTACTTACCCATTTGGTCAGAGTGGAGTAGAAGAGCGAACCTCTTTTCGAAGATGCGGCCTATGTTCGGTACTGAACTATTAAACGCTATTAATGGTATCCATTAGAAAATTATTCCCGAGTAAATATTTATGTTTATATTAGGCGATTTCGACTTTATTATCCGGCGACACGTACGTAGAAATTTCTAGATGATTTTATCTTTGTTTATGCGCAAAGCAAAGGAAATTAAAGCTCTGTTCGTTTTCTCTTTTTAATTGTTGTAAATTTGTTTTTTTTTTCGATGAAAATATAAAAACGGTAAAGAGAAGGTATATTTTTTTATTAATGAGAAATAAACTAAAAAAAACAGTTTTTTTTAGAATAAACTGATAGACCTTTTGAAAATACTCGTTTTTTTATCTTTTTTATATTTTTATCTTCTGTTTTATTTAAAGTATAATTTAAATATAGAAAAATGTAATAATTCTACCATAGAGACCGATTTAATTGTTAAGAAACTAAAGCGTTTATAGGTTTCCCAATATTATGAAATATTTAAAAAATCAAGTAGTAATTAAAGGATAATGTATGTAAAATAAACTAAAAATGTATTATATTTTAAGTGTATTTTTAATGTTTTATTTTATTTACTTATATAATTTTATATATTCATAACTAAAATGAACTTAACAATGGTCCCCAATAAGATTATTTAAAATAAAAAATATTTAACAAGTGTGATGAAGATTAAAAATTCAAAATAAAATTGTTAAGGACACATATTTTTTTAATGTTTTCAAATCGGTCGACAAATTTTCATTTTTTTTTGTTATTGAAATAAACTGTCGTTGAACTCATGAATAATGTTTTTCATGTTATTGTATTTTAAGTGTTTTTTTAATTAAAATTATTATATTTACACAGTTATCACAAGACACTTACTCAAAAATATATTTCAGTATAAAATTAATCAGGTACTTTTGCCGAATTAATTTTACTTTAAATATATATAATGATAATAATTATATTTAATTATAGAATGTTATATTATTTATAAATGTTTTTTTTATAATATTATATTTAATTTAATCAAACAATAGTATTTAACCTTCATTTATTTATAATATTTATATTTGGAAACACTATTTTGGGCAATTGGAGAGGCCTGTGTCCAGCAGTGTACTGCGATAGGCTGATGGTGATGATGACGATGATATATTCAAAACTTAAATTGAATTCCCAATTGTAGAAGATTACAAAAAAACCTCCTATTTACTTTTGTTTTTAAAATAAACTTACCAAAATATTGATTTTTTCACGTTATTAGCCATAAACAAAACCATGGACGCAACACACTTTTTTCCAGAGATTAAAAAATAAGTTTCGGCGTATACAAGAATTAAATCTGAGGTGATCTTATTACCCTGTGTGTTTGTCAATCACTATTTGATACTGAACACCGCCTGTTAATATCGACAAATATATCTATTGGACATTATCAAAAAAATTGATCTATACGTCATAGTATTGTAATATTTTTAGTATAATGTACTTCCGATTAGAATTGTTACGTAGTTAGAGACAAGAAAGCCAAAAACACCGTTTGTCAATTATCTGACGGCCCTGTTGGTCTAGCGGTTGATAATTCTGACTACTAAGCCGGAAGTCGTAGGATCGGTTTCCGTCTAGGGCAAATAATTATGTGATTATCAACAACCTTTAGCAGTCCAGTGGTGAATATAGGCCTCGCCTTATTTATTTATGTATAGCCCTGCCAAAATGACTCTACTCTGCCTGATGGAAAGCATAAGCAGAATCCAAGAGTGGTGGTCACCATACTCATTGCGAATGCAGACAACGCAACAATGCAGCATGGTGACTATGGCGGCCTAATGATGCTTCTGCATCATTGGGCCTCCGGTCTCGCACTCACAAACGAAACTCGACAGCGCGATCGCTGTCATTTTACGTTGATCTTCTGTGCGAGGGAAGTACCGCCCCGGTCGAGCCTTAGAAAGGAAGTTTTGACCTACTGTAACACTCTGACCAGACGGGTTGGTATAGGGTTTGTGTCAAGTGTTCCTTCTCTTTGCAATGCTGTTGTCCTGGTAGTTTGCTGTCTCAGTCGACTCTTACGACACCCACGGGATGCATAGCGGTGGTGACATTCTTAATGCGTTACAAAATGAAACAAATGCAACTTACTATTTTGACTTCCACTTTATCCAGAAGATACTCTTTGATAGTTTTAACTATTCTTCTTTGAGATTTTAAGTCCACTGGACTCCTCTTGATTTCTGCAAAAGAAGAAACAAGCTTATTGTACACTTTTCCGTCTTTTTTAACCAACTTAAAAAAAGGAGGAGGTTCTCAATTCGACTGTTTTTATTAATGTGTGTTCGCGGATAACTTTGTCGTTAATGCACCTATTTTGATGATTCTATTTTTAATGGAAAGGAGATATCCCAACGGTGGTACCATGATAAGGAGACTAAGATCTGATGATGGCATCCAAGAGAAATCGAGTCGAACCCTGAAGTCGGTTTTTGTTAAAAAACTACTGTCAATTTTTCAAATCGGACCCACAGAACAAAAAATATATAATATATTGTTCTGTGATCGGATCATTATAGATTAGCGTATTCAAGCAAACACACAAACTCCTCAGCTTTATTTAAGTATAGATATATACATATAAATGTTGAACCAGCGATCTCTGATCTTAGCTGCCACTAGACCAGCTGATCAACCAATAACTCATACGAGATGATCTGAAGAGTTTCGGACCACAAAGTGAAGATGGCAGCACTTGTTAATATAAATTAATAATGTAATTGTACATCTTTGCATTTGCACTGTGCACCGCTGGGAAAACTGTGTACAGTTCAACTAGTTCAAGGAGATTATATAGAATAAATATAATTTAAAAAAACTAAAATAAACACGCTTTAAAGCAAGCGAACTAAAAAGTAGAAAATTATTTTAATGCAAAAGGCGTGGGGTGCTTTCTATAAATATTTCAATAATGAGTGATTTTTTATTTTTTTGAACTATAATTTATTTTCAACTTTTTAGTTTGGTATATAATATATGTAAAAGTGTGATTGTTTCGTTTTTTTTTTTTTTTTATTCATTGTCATCGGCCCTTGACCCCTGTGCAAATTTTCAAGTTAATCAGACTCCTACAAGTAGGTGAAAATGAAGTTAAAATATTCCGTTAGATACATACATACAGGTCAAGCTAATAAAAGCGTGTTAATAACAAAATGTTTTGTATCATCGTTAGGTCGTAAACTTTTCAGACCACACACGTAAATATGGTTTATATAGTACCTAAATAGGCAGTAGAGCCACGCTGATTTTAGCACGAGTGACCGGGGCGGTACTACCCTCTCAAAGCAGCCCAACCTAAAATGTCAGCAATCGTGCTGACGAGATCAGAGGCCCAATCATGCAGAAGCATTTAAATAGGCCGCCATAGAGTGTGTCACCATTGTCTACATTCGCAATGAGTATGGTGACCACCACTCTTGGATTCTGCTAATGCTTTCCGTCAGGCTGGTCGCTTTCGCAGGCTCATATAATCTATATATATATAAAAGAGTAAGGTGACTAACTGACTGACTGACTGACATACCCAGAGATCAACGCACAGCCCAAACCGCTGATGCTAGAATCCTGAAATTGTTCTTTATATAACGTAAGTGACCACTAAGAAAGGAATTTTTGAAATTCCACCCCTAAGGGGGTAAATCAGGGGATGAAAGTCTGCGTGAGAGAAGCCGCGTGCAAAAGCTAGTTTTATAAATCAAATCAAATCAAATCAAAATCATTTATTCATCTAAGACACCAAGTGACACTTATGAACGTCAAATTGAAGCTATAGTTAAAAATCATAGATCGACACAAACAGAGGCCACAGCATGTGCTGTATTGTCGAGGTAAATTAGGCGAAAACACCAAATATACTGCCTGCCTGTGTCGCTCCATAACTTTTAGTTTCCAAAATGCGTAGAGCCCATGAGAAGAATACTGGCAAAGAAACTCATGGCTAATCTTTTTCAAAATCTGATTTTCAGGTACAATAGTGTTAGTACAGTACAGTATTACATGTAAGGTAAACAGTATGCAATTAAATGATTGGGATTGTCGGAGTCACTATTGTAACCACTCGTTTTCTCTGTTACAAAATCCACTAGTATGTAATTAACAGAACCACAGGAAAGAGTTATTCCGGACTCAAACAGACTGGAGACCTAATACCGTTGCGGGTACCAGTAGCCGGAGAATAGGGGCCTAGCCAAGATACAAGTATTTCTCGTCTTATCTCTTTATATTTTTATTTTTATTTTATTTATTTATACTTCCTGCATTACAATTGCACGAGGCGGACTTAATGCCACATTTATACAGTCGCTGATGTCTCTATTTTTACCCAACTGCGGTGAAGTCAAAATAAAGTTTTGGCAGTCTGTTTTTATGTTCCACCGTAGTTTCGAAACTACTGAACCGATTTGAATGAATGATTACATATTATTATTATGGAAGATTTGTAATAATATATTATATAGTAATACATACTAGAATCACTCGATTTTTTAATATTAAATATTGACTATTCATAAGTGCCTGTAAAATAAGTGCCTATATGAATAAAATATTTTTGAGTTTGAGTTTTGAGTATAATTACAAATTTTAACAAAAAAAGAACCGACTAGGCTAGGGGGCTAGTGTGGCAACAGCTTCTCAGGGTACCAGACCCTGAGAAGCTGTTGTCATCCCTACACATATCTAAGACGACTAATCTCGTTAATTAAAAATCACTAGTTTTTTTTAAAACATTGAGATTTTTATCATTTTTGAGTTACATAAGACTAATTTTATACAAAGATTTATAGTTTATTATCTGTAAAAAACCAATGTAAATGTCATGTTATAGATTAATTTACAGGTACAAAAATGTGTAATTAAAGTGTACTGAAATAATAATTATTTTAATCTATTTGTAATCTAAAAAGTCTTATCTTTGTTACATCGTCTACTTAGAATTACACATTTACGCATCTTAAAATGTAGGCTTGCAATTTATCTATATAAATAAAATTTAAGTGTCTGCTTGTAATTTAAATAATTTCTTAGCGCACATAACCAATGACAAGCGCTGCAGCGAAATGCATCACTTTTCACTGGATTTTACTGTTCATAAAATGTTCATACCCTGGCTAAAATGCAAAATCGTTTAAAAGGAATAATATAAGTTAATAGTAAGTTAATAATAAGTTCAATAGCTTAGATTCCGCCGCAACGGCAACTCCGTGGGACAAAGCTAGTCTAAAAAAAGTAAGCTACTTTTCAGTGAAAGTCCCGTCAAAATTTGTCCAACCGTTCCAGAGATTAGCTGGAACAAACAGACAGACTGACACAAAAAAAATAAAATTGATTTTTAGATGTTTCTAAACTTTCATTTGCATTTAGTGAAAAGCTGTTAATTTGAAAACAGACACTTCAATTTTATTTATTTGCATGTAGTATGTATGTGTAGAATAAATAAATTAAATATTTGAAAAAATATCCACAAACCGTTACCAATTTAACTTAAAAGTTATTGTTCTTCAGTTAAATGCACACACATTTTACACATATATATTCACTGATATTCATTATTGTTTATTTAAAACAATATGATTAAAATATAAATAGGTACACACATTTTCATTGTTTTTAAATTTTATTCTAGAACGGCAATAGTCACGGCGTAACTTAAAATTTACGCAATTTAGTCCAAATTTACGCAAATACTTGTGTTTTAGTTATTAATATTTATAACTATTGATTAATTATTTAATAAATATGATAATTAATTGATGTACCACTCAAAAAAATTACTAGTGAAGTCCTTTGGTACGTATTCATATAAATAAATAAATAAAAATATTAAAATCTTGCAATCACTAAGTTAAATTTTTCAACAACACACAACGCGTTATAAATTGAAACAAAACAATATTTGTTTACTCGATTTGATTATATAAGTAACCTAAAAAAACTATTATAAACAGTTTTTTTTTATAATTTTCCGATCAATTCCGCATCTTCTGTCTATGATATGAGGTCATCCATAATTGTTTCCTTAAAATAATTGTCTATGCCTGCTGTACGCGCGTTAATTACTTATCTGTATACATACTTCCTTTTTGCGTCTATGTTTTTTTTCTTTTAATTTATCAAACACGTTGATATATTACGTACATAATTAATCACGCTTTTATTCCCTAAAGGGTCTAGGGTCTATTATGGTCAACCAGCCACTTGGGCGTAACTTTTAAATACATACATTAACTGATAAATAAGTAGGGAAGGAAATTATAGTAAAGATGTTTTGCTTACGCGAATGAATTTGGAAATGTAATCAATAATTTGAATAATTATATTTAAAAAAATCAAAAGTGGAACGATTCTTTAATACATGTGGGAATATAATACGTTGGAGAGCCAAGCTTTGGCATGCATGGGCCGGCTCGACCAGAGTGATACTACGGCCTCACAGAAAAGCGGTGTGAAACAGCACCTGCGCTGTGTTTCACCGAGTGAGTGAGGATACCGGAGGCCCATCCCCCTCCCCATCCACCAAAAGCCGGCAACGCACTTGTGACGCCTCAACATTGTTTTTGTGAAACTTGACCCGTTAACGCAGCGTACGCAATGAAAGCTCTCAAAAATATTTCATTAGTACTCCGCTCCTTTTATTTGTAGCGTGATGGTATATAGCCTATAGCCTTCCTCGATAACTGAACTATCTGCCTCGTTGGTCTCGCCGTTGGCGTGTGCGACTGCTGATCATGAGGTCTCGGGTTCGATTCCCGGGTCAGACCAAATGTTTGTATGATCTACAAATATTTGTTTCGGAGTTTGGGTGTTTTCTATGTATAATATGTATGTATTTACAAAAAAAAAGTATATATGTGTTTGTATCACTTGTCTAGTACCCAAACCACAAGCTCTGCTTAGCTTGGGACTAGACGGCGTTGTGTGTTAGATGTCCGAAATATTTATTATATATTATTTATTATTATCTAATAGTGAAAGAATTTTTCAAATCGGTACAATCTTTTCGTTACAATTAAGAATTACTATTATTCACATAAATTCTATAGTTTCATAAAAATAGCAGTATTTGTAAAAGTTCTTATTTTATGTGTGAATTTTCTAGAAAAAAATGTTTTCTATTTTGGTGGTTTCAAAACAACTTTGAAGTAAATAATTTATGAAAAGGAGAATTCGGGACAGTGGTTCTGGTCCCGAAAGCCCTACGACCTTCTCATACAGGTAACCTTAGGATATAAAGCATCTCACTATTTGGACTAATTGGGACTAATCCCGCCCACAGGCCGACAACTATAACTCCTGTACACCAGGATCAACAGCAGTGACCTTCGAATACACCGAGTTAAGACACTCGGTAAGTCCCAGGAAAAATTAAACTGTCTTGGAACCCGCAACAAAATTAATCAGAAGAGAAACTGAAACTGAGAGTTGAAAAGCATCTCACTAGGCCGCCATAGTGTGGGTCACAATGCTGGGTTGTCAGTATTCGCATGAGTATGGTGACCACCACTCTTGGATTCTACTTATGCTTTCCGTCCGTTAATTTACCTTTCATTCAATCAACACAAATATAAAAATAAAACAAATATTATATTATGTTACTTGCTGCTGCGGAACCCTTCATGGGCCAGTCCGACTCGCACTTGGCCACTTTTTTAATTTACCTAATGGCGTTTGTAGTTTCTAAATAACAAAAGTTTAAACAAAAATAAATCGGGTAGCACTGGCTTTCAAATAAAAAAAGAATCATCATTCCGACTGCCTCGTTGGTCTTGCGGTTGGCGTGTGCGACTGCTGATCATGAGGTCTCGGGTTCGATTCCCGGGTCGAACCAAATGTTTGTATGATCTACAAATATTTGTTTCGGAGTTTGGGTGTTTTCTATGTATAATATGTATGTATTTACAAAAAAAGGTATATATATGTATTTGTATCAGTTGTCTAGTACCCATAACACAAGCTCTGCTTAACTTGGGACTAGATGACGTTGTGTGTTAGATGTTCGAAAATATTTATTAAATATTATTATTAAATATTTATTTTATATTAAATATTATCAAAATCGGTTCACCCAGTCGAAAGTTCTGAGGTAACAAACTTAAAAAAAATATAGTCGAATTGAGAAGCTGCTCCATTTTTGTCGGTTTAAAAACATACAGATATTCTGTATTTTTACTTGATCACGTAAATTGGACAGTGGGGGTGAGCGTTGACGCGTCGTAAGGAGTGCTCCTTAAACCTAAACCTGGGTCGCAATTCCCAGGCACTGTCGAAGTCGCATGTGTTGCCCCCATCTATCACGCGATGGACCCGGCACCCGCACGGTGAATCCATGGAACGCTAAGAAATAGGTCTATACATAATCTTAATATATATACATCTCGTGTCACAATGTTTGTCCTCAATGGACTCCGAAACCACTTAACCGATTATAATAAAATTTGCACACCATGTGCAGTTCGATCCAAATTGAGAGATAGGATAGTTTAAATCTCAAATTATAGTCGCAATTTTAATTTATTGCTAATTATTGTATATAAATATGGCGGTACGAAGTTCGCCGGGTCAGCTAGTTTTTTATAATTTACTACTACCAGATGCCAAATTTTATTAACAAATAAAAATACTTAAGTAATCAATAATTACATACTCGTCAAGTGTTTTTAATCCTTAATTAATTAATTAAGTGATTTTAAACGTTTCGATGTTAAAATGGTGTGAGATTTCAAGACAATTGTTTTCGTCATCATCAACAGTTTTTAATTGTCCACTGCTGGACATAGGCCTCTCCTTAGGAAGGAGAGGTTTAGGTCTACTATACCACGCTGACCAGACGGGTTGGTATAGGGTTTGTGTCAAGGTCTGCTTCTCTTTGCAGTGTTATATCAAAACTAGCTGACCCGGCGAACTTCGTACCGCCATATTGATATATCTGCCTCAGCTTCCCGTCGCGGACACTAAAAATGACTTTTACCGTTAACTTTAAATTTTTCTTGTACTCAAATCTTCTCCTAACAATAAAGAACACACAGAAAAAAGAATAATCCAATTTGGTGCAGCCAAACGGAAGTAATGCGTGTACATTAAAAAAAAAACAAAATGTTTTTTTTTCTTTTCAGTTCTTCAATGAATTTAATGAAGATGGAAGCTTTTGATGCAGTCAGGGTTTTTTTTATAATTCAAAACGTGTTCTAAAGACAAGTCCCGCATTAGGCTCTCCTGTGTCGGGGGGGGGACTTAACAAATATTCATGAAACGAACACAAAGAACACCCAGACTTAGAATAACAAATTGTGGATTACGCAACTTATTGTGTTGGGAGTTTCAACCCATAATACTTAGCGCAGTAGAAAGCGGCGTGGCGACAGTTTAAGCCACTACGCACATCGTGCAGTCAATTAAAGTCACAATTACTCATTATCAACAAAATATACAAGTTGTGTACGCCTTTGCTTACTCTTTTGGGATATAAATGTATATCTCAATAGGCCGCAATAGTGTGGGTCACCATGCTGCAATGTTGCATTGTCAACATTCGCAATGAGTATGGTGACCACCACTCTTGGATTCTGCTTATGCTTTCCATTAGACGGAGTAGAGTCACTTTGGCAGGCTCATATATAAATATATATATAGAGTCTATGTATATTCTAAATAACTGTATTCATTATCAATTGAAAACGTCATTTCGTGTGACGTCGACGATGATTTAATCAAATCTTTTTTATTATGTAGGGGCAAACGACCGAGGGCAAGATAGAGACCGAGAATAGGCGGGCAAACAAGCAGACATATCGCCTGATGGTAAGCGATTACCGCCGCCCATGGACACCTGCAACACCAGAGGCGTCACAAATGCGTTGCCGGCCTTTGGGGGATAGGGGGGGATGGAGGCGGTGGATGGGAGAGATAGGGGAAGGGGTTAGGGTATGGGCCTCCAGTATCCTCACTCACTCGGTGAAACACAGCGCAAGCGCTAATTTACACCGGTTTTTTTGTGAGGCCATGGTATCACTCCGGTCGAGCCGGCCCATTCATGCCGAAGCGTTGCTCTCCCACGGTATTTCAGAGTTAAGTATCCGTATGATGTCGGATTTAGAATACGGAGTATCACCACCCCTATTCACCCCGTGGGTGTCGTAAGAGTCGACTGAGACAGCAAACTAGCAGTACAACAGCACTGCAAAGAGAAGGAACACTTGACACAAACCCTATACCAACCCGTCTGGTCAGCGTGGTGTACTAGACCAACACCTTCTAGCTAAGGAGACGCCTATGTCCAGTAGTGGACTGTTAATGACGTAAACAAAGACGTTTAATGTCAAGTTTATCTTTTCTATTTAAATAGATAAAAACGATGAATAACAAATCGAAAATAGTTATTTTCTATGTTATAATTTTATCAAATGTAGGTACACGAGAAACCAATAAAACTACTTAATTCTTAAATACCTATCTGATAAGTAACATCCGAATAGTAGAAATGATATGATAACGTGTTGAAAGTAGCCGACGAGGTTCTTATCACCTAGGTGGCAAGTAAGCATATGTTTTTATGAGCCTGCCAAAGTGACTCTAGGCCTAATGGAAAGCATGAGCAGAATCCAAGAGTGGTGGTCACCATACTCATTGCGAATGCAGACAATGCAACAATGCAGCATGGTGACCCACACTATGGCGGCCTATTGAGATGCTTCTGCATCATTGGGCCTCTTGTCTCGCACTCACCAACTAAATACGACTGCACGAATGCTGTCATTTTAGGTTGGTCTTCTGTGAGAGGATAATACCACCCTGGTCGAGCCGGCCCAAGTGTGTGTCCGCATGTGCGTGCACGTGCTTGTGCATATGCGTGCAAGTGTGCATGGATATGCATGTGCTTTACTTAAATGTTTACATTTTATTACCTAAGTGTACTGCAATAATTTGTTTATAATGTGTTATTTCCAATATAGGATAAACATCTCAACCGATGTCTTTTTATTGATAAAATAACATTGATATCAATAGATAGTCATCGTTTTTAGTATTTTATAATTAAACTTATTAATTGAACAAGTAAATAATGTACTATTAATCTTAACTTGAGACGATCTACCAATGATAGTGCACAAAAATAATTAGTAAATTAAGATCTCCCTGATAATTGTAAAAGACAATATCAAATAATGTATATCGTTTATTGCGAAGGTAAAATGTATTTTATAATATCGATAATTCTAGATCTTTATCTGCCCCTCAAAAATACCTAATTGTTAACTAACTTCAAAACAAAGTCAAGTTCAAATACATCATATTATGTACTTCAAGGTAGTAGAGTCACGCTGAATTCAGTACTAACGGTTGTAACTAGCGGTTGTCATTATATTTGAGGGCACTGACTTCCCAATAACGATTGCCATAGATGTTCCTGACAACCGGGACAGCCGGCTTAACGTGCTCTCCGGGCTAACCAGACGGGTTGGTATAGGGTTTGTGTCAAGTGTTCATTCTCTTTGCAGTGCTGTTGTCCTGGTAGTTTGCTCCCTTAGTCGACTTTTACGACACCCACGGGGTGAATAGGGGTGGTGATACTTCGTATTAATATGACATACCAATTGAATTATTTTTCACTATTTACTATCACGCAAGAGTATATTTAAATATCATATTATCTCATTTCCGTAATTTTCGTTTCGAAATGCCGACTCGTTTGATAATCTATTTGGTGTAAATAGCATAAAATAAAATTAAAATACTAGGAAATAATAATAAAAAAGAAACAACAATATTTACATACAAGCGTCAAAAAATTCCTCCGCATCATTGCCTAAACATAGGAACATCAGGCGTCGTGGATACGATGTGGAATGCGTGGAAGCGTGAGAAAAATTCAGGTTTAAATGATTTGGTACGTCTGATAATTTACGGCAATCAAGATGGCCATGATCCCAAATAATTTTGGGAATATTTAAGGCTAAGAAGGTACGTGCGATACGATGGTTCGAATCACCCCAAGTGACTGCGTACACCGAGTGAATAAGGATACCAGAAACCAACCCCCTCATCCCCGGATTATGGGAGGGAAATTTTTAGTTTTTGGACTTTGAACCAGAAATGACCCCAAGTATAATCACGGTCGCGGCCTTACCATAACATTCAATGATATCGCTTGTGTCAGTGACTTTAAGATAAGGTGATATTTGAACGAGATTATTTAGAAAGGTGACGCGTTAATATAATACGGTGGAACTACAACGATAGTAGTTTTTAAAACTAATCATTATTGCGTCAATTTAAAGTCTATTTTCAAGAATTACTTCATTCGTCGTTACGTCATTTCAGACTTTTAATTACTTGAGAGGTTTGTAATTGAAAGTTTTCTTTGATTTCTCTGAACTCTTGACTGCATGGTTGGCCTAGTGGTTGAAGCGGCCGCCGATTTCTACTGCTTCAAGTGTTGTGGGTTCAAATCCCACATGGGACAACACTTTGTGTGATCTACAAATTGATGTTCTGAGTCTGGGGGTTCTTTGAGTGCGTTTCATGTATGTTTTTAAAGTCCCCAGCGACACAGGATATATATTTTTAACGCGGTAGTTCTTTAAAAAAAAAAGAGAAAAACAAGTACTAATTATTAACAATAAAAAACCCGACTGCGTCAATATTTAACAATAAAAACATATAAGTTTTAAATATATTCGTAATCACCGTAAAAAATTCTTTATTTTGATACCACACTCAATGTATTTTGAAAACATGTTTTATTTTATATTACGTTTTGGCGCCAAAAATTCTTATAATTTTTTTTTTATATTTTGATGTACCCAATGTAACTCTCACGACTAAGGCGAATCTATTGACACCACTCACATAAAATACGACAAGCCATTTAGGCTAAAAGAGAACGAATCAAACCCGAAACCTCTTGATTAGCAGTCGTATATTCTAACCGCTTTACCAATAAGACGGTCATGATCACGATAATTAGTACACGGAATACTGATAAAATGATTCAACGGTTATTTAATGGTTCCGCTATTGAATCGTGATTTAAAAACATGACTTCTACCGATTACATTATTTAATTAAATAATTGCTTCCATTTTGCGAGGCTTCTTATGAATCAGTTTACTTGTTTTGCATTTATTTATGACCTTAGTAGTGAAATAAATTTAATATAGGTATAATATATATGTCTGTGTCATGACGGGTCAAGAATACAGAGTGTCACCATCCCTATTCACCCCGTGGGTGTCGTAAAAGTCGTCTAAGAGAGCAAACTACGCAGGATATCTGCAAAAAAACTTAACACAAAACCGGGTTTAGGGTTCCGTACCTCAAAAGGAAAAAAACGGAACCCTCATAGGATCACTTTGTTGTCCGTCTGTCTGTCAAGACCTTTTTCTCAGGAACGCGTTGAGGTATCCAGCTGAAAATTAAATTAAATACTCAGATCTACTGTCCCTTAAAGCTGTGAAAAAATAAAACTTCAAAGCCAACACAATCAAAATATACAGCCGTTTATGATGCAAATTTTCGACACTCGCAAGGCAATTAAAATCTAAAGGGTCTTCCCGTGAGCTCATAATCTTGAAATTTGGTACGAAGAAACGTCTTATAGCACAGATAAAGGAAAAATTGCGAATAGCATAACTTTTAGTTATATCATACCTATACCTACATATATATCTATATACCTACAGGTAGTACGGAAACCTCGTTGCGCGAGTCCGACTCGCACTTGGCCGGTTTTTTTTTAAATTATGGTTTTCCTGCCATCTTGTCAAAAGGTAGTTAAGGTCTTTTTTTTAAATGAGAAATGACTTGTTGACATCGTGATTTCGAGTGGGAGCGTATTGTATAGTCATACCGCTTGCACAAAAAATGAAGACTTCATAAGTCGGAACTGTGGGAGGGACACAAGAGAAGCAAATTGTTTTATGAAATACCTCCTTACTAAGGAGAGGCCTATGCCAATTTGGCTGATATGTAATTAAAAAAATGTTGATTCACGATTACATCACTTTTTTTTTAAATTTTGAAGTCCTTATCTTTTTGATAGACACAATTTTTTATCTTACTTATTGATGTATATTAAGTACCCGATGAGTAAATTTTTAATTACATTTATCATTTTTTTTCTTATTTCCGCTTCTTTTGAAGGGGAGTCACTTGATCACTACATAGTATAAAAACAAAGTCGCTTTTTCTGTCCCTATATCCCTTTGTGTGCTTAAATCTTTAAAACCACACAACGGATTTTGATGCAGGTTTCTTTAATAGATAGAGTGATTCAAGAGGAAGGTTTTTATGTATAATAAATGCATAATATAGTATGGGAACACTGTTAATTTTCGAGGTTTCTAATGTGATGTAGCAAATAAATACATTTTTTTGCGCTTACATTGCAAACGCTGGTTGCACCCGACGAGATAGATCAAAATAATGTACTACAGTATTGTACACCTTAAAAAGTACTACAAAAAAGTCCGCGACGGTATATGTCTATCTCTTAGGGAAACCCACAACAACCATTTTTTATTCCTTTCTTTTTACGAGAAATAATGGCTTATTTACGAAGTGATTTTAAGCAATACAAAATGAATCCTTATACAATTAAGTAAATTAAATACATCGTGCATTTAATATAGATCAAAATGGCCCTTTACAGTATCTAATTTAAATGAATATATTCGAAGATATTACAGATTTAAAATGCACGAATCGTGTCGTCGGCGGGGGCATCTGAAATCCACCCGTGCAAAGCCGGGGCGGGTCGCTAGTTATTTATAAAAGGAAATTAAATATAATTGCGCTACAGATAAATGCATTAGGAATTTACAGTGTTAGATAAACTTTAAAGATAATTCAATTCCCACATTAGGAATATACATACTGTATTCCAGGGAAATTTACAAACCTACATGTAATGGACACAAGGAACACCCAGACTCAGAACAACAATTTGTGTATCATAAAAAGTGTTGTCACTTGGGGCAGTAGAAAGGGGCGTGGCGACCGCTTAAACCACTAAGCCAAACGTGCTGTCATCAAAAAAATAATTGGCAGTCACAAGGACTGCTGATAGAAGTGAAAACTTATAACTTAGAATGTTATTTGTAAAATTAATGTGTAAAATTAGAAATATCATAATGTTTAAATTAAAATTATCAACATTAAACATTAGCATGTCGGTGACGCGAGATCGTAAGATTTTTTCCTACCAATACCCTATTATTATATATATTATTCTAACATCCAAAACGGACTTTGTACGTTATAATTACAATAGAGTAAGCCTCAAGTCAGACGTTCAATAAACCGTACCTGAATGATCGAGCTTCCCTCGGTATTTCTCTCTTGGTAAATTTTCTAAAAATAAATCCTAGCTAGATCGATTTGTAGTCCTCGAAACCCCCTGCATTCTAAACATGAAAAACGTTGGAGCCGTTTCCGAGATTCAGATGAAAATATATACAAGAACTGCCTCGTTGGTCTAGCGGTTGACGTATGCGACTGCCAATAAAGAGGTCTTGGGTTCGAATACCGGGTCGAGTTAAAAGTGCTATTGAGTTTTTCTGATAATAGAAATACTTAATAACAATTCGGAATTTTGAATTTGGGGTCTGAACCCCCGCGTCTCGGAAAGCACGTAAAGCTTTCGGTCCTGCGTCTGATCTCTTCTGGTCGTGTCGGATAACTGCCCATTATGAGAGCGAGGGAACAGAGAGTGCACCTGTGTTTGTACACATACTTTTGCACTAAAATATCTCCTGCGTAGTTAGCTGGTCTCCGTTGAGACTGGCCACAGTGGCCATTATCGGATAGGTGATAATCATACGAGAATGGTTCGTCTAAAGGTATTAGAGAAGATAGACAATCGTTTAAGTTTAAAAACAATTAAAAACATATATATTATTTGATGGTAGCTTAAGTCACGAATATGAAAAATCTGTACTATAACTGCTTAACTAATTACATATGCAAATTTGTACATAACTCTTTAGATTCTGTAACCATTATGCGGTACATACAATTAAAACGATTCGATATGCTTATCTTACAAATAAACAAAATCAAAGTGTCTGTTTGCAATATTAAAATTACCGCTTTTTACTAAATGCATATGTATGTATACACGGTACATTTACCAAAATATTTTTTTTACAATTTTTGTCTCTGGAATCTCTGGAACGGCTGGACTGATTTTGACGTGACGTTCACTGAGAGGTAGCTGGGTGGCAGGTGAGTGCGAGACCGGAGGCCCAATGATGCAGAAGCATCTCTGTAGACCACCATAGTGTGGGTCACCATGCTGCATTGTTAGCATTCGCAATGAATATGGTGACCACCATTCTTAGATTCTGTTCATGCTTACCATCAGGCAGAGTAGAGTCATTTTGACAGGTCCATTCATAAAAAAAACAACGGTCAGACGAAGCAAGTATTTATAAATAAGGGTTTTCATTTTTTCAATTATAATTAGCTTGTTTCAAATCCAATTACCTATGTATTTTAAACCATGTAAACTATGTTCCATATCAACTGAATCATTACGATCAACGATAAATAAATTACATTTATATTTAATTGGATATTATTAAAAAGTTAATGAATGTGCTTATCGTTAATGATAGTCTTTTCGTCTAATGATAAAACTACCCAACGTAAAGATGTATTAGTCATCTGTTTCAATTAATTTTGTCATAGTACGAAAGAGGATGTAGTAAATATCGCTTTTTAAGCTATTGCATAGCTTTTATGGCAAGCTTTGAGCGCGGCGACTGAATCAAGAAATTCCGTAACGTAAATAAAACCTAACACCCGAAGCTCGCACGGATCGAGACGAGCGGCTTCGAAATCGGATACGTCAGCAGCAGCGTATATAGGTGTATAGGTATCTATCATATCTTTATAATGCCACACTCACCGCATGTGCGCCCCGTAAGTATACATGTTCAAAGAAAGAAAATACTGCATAAATTAAAAAAAATATAAAATTGCATAAGTTGATAAAAAATGCTATGCAATAGCTTTACCGTGGCAGTCCCCGAGTGCCACACGTTTTTTAATATATCTCTTTTGATGTAGTCCTAACCGATTTTGTCCACAGCAACCAGTTTCAACGGCAACGAGTCAGCTACGCATCAGATATTATTGTGCACAAGTGTGTGTACAAATACAGGTGCACTCTCTGTTCCCTCACTCTCATAATCCGACGAAACGCTTATCCGACAGGCCCGGGTAGATAACAAGTGCGATATGTCTTTCATCTTAGTGTTAAAAATATGTAAAGATGGCTACATAATATTATAGAGGTTTATATTAAATGTTGACTTGTCATAGTACAAAAGTCTACACATTTTTTTCCTTTAATATTTCGGAAATCTAACACACAACGCCATCTAGTCCGAAACTAAAAATGTATCCCCATCATCTACATGGTGGGCAGTCCACAACTGTACGCTTTTCCAGTAACTTTCTGATCGCACAGCAAAACTGTGGAATGACTTGTCGCCTGCGGTATTCCCGGACCAATACGACCGTCAAACCTTCAAGAAAAGAGCGTACTCCTTCTTAAAAGGCCGGCAACGGGCTTGTGACGCCTCTGGTATTGTATCTGGTAATCGCTTACCATCAGGCAATACGTCTGCTCGTTTGCCCCCTATATCATTAAAAAAAAATAAGGCTTGTTTACCCATAGGTACTAAACAACTGATATTAACACATATATTCTTATAAATTTAAATACATACATATTACACAATATAGAAAACACCCAAACTTCGAAACAAATATTTGCAAATCATACAAACATTTGGTCCGACCCGGCAATCGAATACGAGACCTCAAGTATTGTCGCCCAGGTAGTCTACACATTGTAGAAAATATTAAGACGCTGACTGCAGCCAACGACCTTGAGCAATGGACACGCCCCTTACAATGTTCGATAAAGCAGCGCCGCGGTTGCGATGCGGTTCGTTATTGGTACTACTACAGAGTCCGAGAACCACTAATCCACTTTGAGTTTGCACTCTGCTAAAACCAACATAATGGCGCTTTGTAGTTTCACCACACTTTACACAGGGCTTTAGAATATTTCAGATAGGTCAAAATAAAAATGCTATCATAATGGTATGATAAAAAAAACAAAATTTTAAATAAGTAAATAATGGTTCAACTAATCAAATTTTGTGCAGCATATAAAAATAGCAAAAATGTCATGCGCAAAATGGGCGCATTCCTTACAAAAATATTATAATGAGGATTATTAATGTGTTTACTTTCTGTCTATGAAATAATAGAAAATATGTGATATAACATTTTTTTTTTTTTTTTTTTTTTTTTTTTATGTTTGGCCTGCCAAAATGACTCTACTCTGCCTGATGGAAAGCATTAGCAGAATCCACGAGTGGTGGCCACCATACTCATTGCGAATACAGCAATGCAGTATGGCGACCCACACTATGGCGGCCTAGTGATGCTTGTGCATCTTTTAGTCTAGTCAACAAGTATGGAACTTGTTGACTAGACTAATTGGGCCTCCGGTCTCGCACTCACCAACGAAACACGACAGCACAAACGCTGTCATTTTACGTTGATTTTCTGTGCGAGGGTAGTACCGCCCCGGTCGAGCCGGCCCATTCGTGCTGAAATCAGCGTGGCTCTACTACCTACTATTTTCTGTGCGAGGGTAGTACCGCCCCGGTCGAGCCGGCCCATTCGTGCTGAAATCAGCGTGGCTCTACTACCTACTCTACTACCTTTTGTATTGTTATAGATAAAAAAATACAATTAGGTAAGCAAGTAAGTACCTAAAACAAAAAAAAAAAATTAATCACATTATGTATTATAATCACATTATTTTATTGTGATTAACGAGATCACGATTATCACGAGATCGAAATCAAAAAGCGAGACATTTAGGTACATAGATACACATACATACATACATACATAAAAAACACTAGAATCTGTTTGAAGTCGGTGCCAAGTGACTATCGCTTAGACTTTTGTAATTGTTCGTTTGTATTCTTTTTGGCTTAACACCGACTTCAAACAAATTTTAGGTACCTAGCACACATTATAATACTACTATTTAAAATGAATAAAGAATTAGGTATAGGCAATTTATGAAGAACCAGTTTATTTTACGCTTTTAAGTGTTTTTTGGGCAGAGAGTTTTCGTTGGATGTTTTTTGGAAGTCGGTTTTTTTTTTATAAAAAGTTTTTATTTTTCAGTTTTTAGTGCAAACAATCGTAGGTAAGTAGTAAGTTGAACTATTTCATCAAATTTCATCATCAAGAATACAAATGAAGGTCTTTAGACCTTGAAATCATCCTCTAATTCCTAACTGTTGAAGAGTTTAACCTTCTATCATCAGTTCACCTAAATAACTTGAAAGTATACGACTGAAGGTCTTTAGATACGTATGAAATTGAAAGAATTATAGTCCAACTCCTAACCGTTGAGGAGTTGTACCTTCCATCATCAGCTTACCTAAATAATTTGAAAGAATACGACTAAAGGTAATATATATACATCTGATATTTAAAGATTTATCCTCCAACTCCTAACCGTTAAGGAGTTTTACCTTACATCATCAGCTCATCATCATAAAATTATGACTACCAGACGCAAATACGGGTGTAACTTCAGAAAATATACGAAAAACATAGTATGTGCCTATAAAAAATGAGAGTTTCCCTCGATTTCCCTGGGAACCCCATCATCAGATCCTGATATGCTGGCAATGGGACCACCTCGGAAGCATACCCTTTCGAATAGAAAAAAAATATTTAAATCGGTCCACAACTGACGGAGTAATCGGGTAACATACATAAAAAAAAAAAAAAACATACAGTGGAACATAGAACCTCCTCCTTTTTGGAAGTCGGTTAATTAATTAGGAACTATCTATTTACACTATTCGTCTGTACAAAATGATTCACTTATACCAAATTATACACTAAATAGACGACTAATATATCGGGTCAGCGCGCGAATCGAGCGACATAGTTCCGTCTAGCAGCGCGCCTCAACGCTCACTGCCGATGTCCATAGGAATGACAGAGAAAGAGCGCATGGAATAGAAGGGCGTAAGTGCTAAACCACAAAATTCGTTATTATGGTAAAAGTTGCAATTTTATTAAAAATCTAACTCAACCATTTTCTTTAGTTACATGTGATAGACAATTTTACTTAATTTCATTTACATTACTTAAAGCACAACTGTGTAAAGTCAGAATTCAAGTATTTTCGGAGGCTACTTTGATTTTTTTTTCTATCGAGTGAAGTTTTTCAAATCGTGTATTGGAAATAACCACTATGTCAGGAACATGTTCAATTATAAAGACATTGATTTTGGTAATGATATGAGCGATAGGTTTTATACAAAGCGATCTTTATTTAGCTCTATTTTGGTTTTCAGCCCCTTAAGGAAAATATTTTCATTATGACCAAATGGCCTTGAATGATCCATTAATTGACGAATATTGTAAAATTTTAGTAACGATAGACATCTTATAATCCAATTTAATGTAAACGGTAGATGTGTGTAAGATAAATAAATAAATCAAAGTGAACAATTTAATTTATCTGTTTTTATATCAAGATAAATTAATGATTCGGGGAAAATTATCGGATAAGATAACATCTGATTAATTGTGATGGTTGCGAATTTTTCTTTTTACTTTTGCACGCGTAAACACCGTTTAATCATAAGTCATTTATTAAACAACAATGGACAATGACTCTTGTGACCAGTTGATATCCATACAAAAATTGTTGCAAGGTAATAGAGCCACGCTCGTCCGGGGCCTCGCACAGTAAATCAACGTAAAATGACAGCGTTGGTGCTGTCGTGTTTCGTTGATGAGTGCAAGACCGGAGGCCCAATGATTCAGAAGCATCGCTAGGTCGCCATGGCGTGGGTCACCATGTTGCATTGTTGCATTGTCAGCATTCGCAATGAGTATGATGACTACCACTCTTGGATTCTGCTAATGCTTTCCATCAGGCAGAATAGAGTCATTTTGGCAGGGCCATACATAGAAAAAAAACATTTTTTTTTTGAAAATCATTAACCTATATCTGCGTTAAAAGTGGAGATAGTCTGAAGCTTAATTTAATTGATAGACCCAATAGGTTTGTTCCTTTCACAGAACAAATGTTTATTTCTTTGTTCTGTGGTTCATTTACACCATTTTTTTAAATGTTTTAGCTACCAAAATGGCTCTGCTCTGCCTGATGGAAAGATTGAGCAGAATCCAGGAGTGGTGGTCACCATTCTAAGTGCGAATAGGGACAATGCAGCTTGGTGACTCACACTATGGCGGCCTAGTGAGATTCTTTTTGACGCTCCGCTTAAAGGACCCGGGATATATGATTATAGGATATAATTATGATGATTTTTCATTGATAAGTAGTAGTTTTCAGCAAATTTTTAAACACAAAACTGTACTAAATACGAGAAAATGAATTTTCTTTGTAATTTTTCTTTCATTTGTTTTTAAAATATGCTTGTGGTTATTTTTCTATTTAAGGGTGGAGACAAACTTAATGTTCAATAAAAGTGGCCAAGTGCGAGTCGGACTCGCCCATGAAGGGTTCCGCAGCAGCAAGTAACATAATATAATTTTTGTTTTATTTTTATATTTGTGTTGATTGAATGAAAGGTAAATTGCAGTTTACGATTTATGACGTATTAAAAAAAAACTACTTACTAGATTTCGTTCAAACCAATTTTCGTTGGAAGTTTACATGGTAATGTACTACATATTTTTTTTTTAGATTTATCATTCTCTTATTTTAGAAGTTAAAGGGGGGGGGACACTCATTTTACCACTTTGGAAGTCTCTCGCGCAACCTATTCAGTTTAGAAAAAAATGATATTAGAAACCTCAATATCATTTTTGAAGACCTATCCATAGATACCCCACACGTATTGGTTTGATGAAAAAAAGTCAGTTCTAAGTATGGGGACCCCCAAAATTTATTGTTTTTTTTATTTTTGTGTAAAAATCTTAAAGCGGTTCACAGAATACATCTACTTACCAAGTTTCAACATTATAGGTCTAATAGTTTCGGAAAAAAGTGGCTGTGACATACGGACGGACAGACAGACAGACAGACAGACATGACGAATCTATAAGGGTTCCGTTTTTTGCCTTTGGCTCGGAACCCTAAAAAACTACAACCTACGTAAAAAGAAGTTTTAAAACGTCGAAACAAGAAAACAATTCAGGTAGAAATCTAGAAATGCATAGGTACAAAAGTGGTCAAGGTAGAGCCAGATGTGTGTCTAGCCCGTGAAGCGCCCGTGTGCAATCATTACTCTAGCGCCCTTTAGTAAGCCTAGCGCCCTTCAATCCCGTGTGCAATCATTTAAAATACTAAAACGCCCCTAAAACTCCCGCGTCCCACACCCACCCTGCACTATAGGTAAAGACGCCCCTGGGTAGAGCCATGTTTAAATGCCGTAAAATGATTAAATAAAATATTCCGTAAAATGAGTATAGTCTATGTCACTTTTTTATTACGAATCAATTGACACCTCATTTAATAAAATCAATTCAGTAGCTTAGGCGCTACGGTGCAACTAACAAACATACATAGACTGCTAAAATGATTACCCTTCCTTTTGGTTTTACCGTAATCGGGTAAAAATAACTTATCGTAAAAGTCAGTCAAGCCGTTCTTCAGTTATGGTGTAACTAACTCGACTTTGTTTTATATAGGTACTAGCTTTTGCTCGCGGCGTTACTTGTATTACGTTTATTACTGTAAAGTGTAGCCTACGTCCTTCCTCAAGGATCAAAGTATCTTTACGTCAAATTTAATTGCAATCGGTTCACCGGTTTAGTCGGGAAATCATAATAGACAGACAGTTAGTTACACTCAAATTTAAAAAGCTTTCGCCCGCGGTTTCGCTAGCATGTAATAAAATACTTTAATAATTTAATAAATATGTTACTTCTAATACCTCCAAGAATATGTGTTTTACCGTGGGAGAGCCACGCTTTGGCATGAATGGGCCGGCTCGGCCGTAGTGATATCACGGCCTCACAGAAAACCGGTTTGAAATAGCGCTTGCGCTGTGTTTTACCAAGTGAAATAGGATACCGGAGGCCCATACCCCAACCCATCCTCCTCCCCATCTCCCTAAGGCCGGCAACGCACTTGTAACGCCTCTCGTGTTGCAATTGTCCATGGGCGGCGGTAATCGCTTACCATCAGGCGATACGTACGCTCATTTGCCCGCCTAGTACATAAAAATACCTAAAAAGTTTCATGATGATTGGTAAAGTAGTTGTCACGTGAAAGCGTAACAAACAAACTTACTTTCACATTTATAATATTAGTGTGATGTGATGATTACGTTGAAATTAAAAGCCTCGAAGGTAATAGCAATGTCATAGACGGAACCATAAACAAAGACTGTTTTTTCTTTTAACAATTTGCCGCCACTTTAAGATGTGTTTGCCAAAAAAAACATTATTTGATAGGCTATCTTCAATATATTCCATTAATTCAACTAAAGATGATATCATAACAGCATTTTAAGTTGTGAATAATTTTACTTAGATATAAAGTTACTTTGTAGATAAATATATGTATTTACATAAAATTCCGTTCATGAATCATTAACCTCTGTTTTATAGGTAGTAGAGTCACGCTAATTTCAGCACGAACGGGCCGGCTCGACCAGGGCGATACTACACTCTCACATAAGACCAACTTAAAATGACAGCGTTCGTGCCGTCGTGTTTCGTTGGTGAGTGCGAGACCGGAGGCTCAATGATGCACAAGCATCACTAGCCCACCATGGTGTGGGTCAAGAGACGCTCATAGCCTAGTTGCACTTGGTGATTATAAACAATCACCATGGGTAAGCAACGACGGCGCGGTCAGTACCTGGATGGGTGACCGCTGGTGGCATGATATCATGAGCGTAACCGTGATTCGGAGGTCACGGTTGTTATCATAGGATCGGTCGGGCGGCTTAAAAACATCCAACAGCAAGATACGTAGCCACAACGTTGTGTTGCTAGTCCCCAACCCGCACTCGGCCAGCGTGGGAACGTATGGCCTTAACCCTCTTCTGAGAGGAGACCCGAGCCCTGCAGTGGGACATTATGGGTTGTTGATGATGATGTGGGTCACCATGCTGCATTGTTGCGTTGTCTGCATTCGCAAAGAGTATGGTGACCACCACTCTTGGATTTTGCTTATGCTTTTCACTAGGCAGAGTAGAGTCACATTGGCAGGCCTATCTTCTTAATATATATATTTCTTGTGTGCGTGTGTATGTGACTGAACTCCTCCTAAACGACTGGACCAATTTTGATGAAATTTTTTGTGTGTGTTCAAGGGGATCTGGGAATGGTTTAGATTCACAAAAAAGACTGGACCGATTTTGATGAAATTTTTTGTGTGTGTTCAAGGGGATCTGGGAATGGTTTAGATTCACAAAAACGTAAACGATGTTACGTGGGTCATAAATATGGCGGTACGAAGTTCGCCGGATCAGCTAGTAATATATATATTTCTTGTGTGCGTGTGTATGTGACTGAACTCCTCCTAAACGACTGGACCAATTTTGATGAAATTTTTTGTGTGTGTTCAAGGGGATCTGGGAATGGTTTAGATTCACAAAAAAGACTGGACCGATTTTGATGAAATTTTTTGTGTGTGTTCAAGGGGATCTGGGAATGGTTTAGATTCACAAAAACGTAAACGATGTTACGTGGGTCATAAATATGGCGGTACGAAGTTCGCCGGATCAGCTAGTACATAAATAAAAAAACATACGCAATAAATAAAACAATAATCGGATATCAACGCCATCTACTTCTAGACTAAGGATAGCATGTACTATGAAAGCTTTTTTGTAAATACATACATATTATACATAGAAAACACCCAAACTCCAAAACAAATATTTGCAGATCAATAAACATTTTGTCCGACCCAGGAATCTGAACCCAAACCCGAGACCTTAGCACAGCAGTCGCACACTCTACCGCATTGCCATTGAGATAGTCAATATAATGCTCATCGCCATCATAAACCGTCTTTAACACACCACAGAAAGAAAGGAGAACTTGACACAAACCCTATATCAACCCGTCTGGTCAGCGTGCTGTAGTAGACCAACATCTTCTTTCTAAGGAGAAGCCTATGTCCAGCAGTGGACTGATAAAGACTGTTAAACTCACAAGTTTAGGAATAATAATAGCGTTGAAGAAATGGGCGTTCCGATATTACGCCGTATTGTCATTTTATAACGCCTTAAAGATAAAGGCGTAGGTACTGTTTGTATGTATTTTTTATTGTTTAATTAATAATAGATTAATATGAAATTGGTGAATTGGTTTGTATACCTACGGTTTAAAAACTTGAAAAGTTCTACACCGATTGAGCTTAAACTTAATTGTATATTTGAATATGTCAAAGTGACTCTACTCTGCCTGGTGGAAAGTATGAGTAGAATCCAAGAGTGGTCACCATACTCATTGCTAATGCAGACAATACAACAATGCGGCATGGTAACCCCACACTATGGCGGTCTATTGAGATGCTTCTGCATCATTGGACCTCCGGTCTCGCACTCACCAACAAAAGGCGTCACAATGTGCTAAAGTGAAGCGTGGTAGGGTTACTTCACATACCTCACGATAATATGATCCCAGACTAGGCAGCTGCTGATAAAACTACTTAGGTCTTTCTTAATACATGCCTACATATTTTAGTCATATTTCAACCAGACAAACGATCAAAGAATTATTTGTTTTGGGTGGTAAGTGAACCCTCAGCTTCCGGCTTAATATTCAGTGTTGCTGGTTTAATTTTTGGACAAACAGATGAATCAAAAATAATAACTTTAAAATTTGAGCCAAGTCGCCGGCCATGCTGCCGGCATGACGGTGGTATTGTCGGCAATCTACGCCGCGCGGGTATGCCGCCGGCATCATTGAGCCCCCAAAACGAAGATCATGCCTGCAGATTTTACATATAGGTATTAGTTTATTCAGTCACCTAGCAATTATTTATAGCACTGAGTATTGTGGATTCAATCCCGACACGGGACAATACTTCGATGGTCCCTATTAATAATGTCGGATCTGCAGAAAGACAGTTAGAGAAAATTTGAACATTCACAGTTCTTTGATTGTTTTTTAATCGTTTAACAACATTTAAACTTCTCTACTGAAAAAAAAATTCAAAATCGGTCCACAATTTACGGAGTAATCGGTGAACATACATAAAAAAATACATACAGTGGAACATAGAACCTCCTCCTTTTTTGAAGTCAGTTAAAGAAATCTTTTTGCAGATCCGACAATATTAATAGACCATCAACTAGATGTTTTTTATCTGGGCGTTATTTCTTAAAGAAGTTCACGTAACATGGGACATTATTGTTGATGCGGGGTTCGTCTGTGTGATTAATTGTTTTTTTTTGGTCAGTAACTAAATATCTTATGGTATTTAATAATAACAAAAAATCATATAGTATCTACATAAAGTAACGTTTCCAATCCAATAACTCTGTAAAAAATGTTTTCTTTTTTATAATTGTTAATTTAGCTGCTTTTGCTAAATTTGTCAAATTTATCGATAAATTGACAACAACACGATTGAAACTGTTCTATGGAATAATTGATAAATTACACGAGCGGTGTCGTGGTAAATAGCTAGCAAATTATATAATTATATCAATTTAATAAAACTTAGGGCAAGTTTAAGACAGTTTAAACTATCGATTTTGAGCAAAAATGATTGTGTACAAAAGAACAGTGTAAGACATAAACAAAATTGATTATTATCGCTTTGCGTTCTGTTAGATTGATCAGATATCAATTAAATTGATATAATTATATAATTTGCTAGCTATTTACCACGACACCGCTCGTGTAATTTATCAATTATTCCATAGAACAGTTTATTCCCTATATTACCCCCTTAGAGGTGAAATTTCAAAAAATCCTTGCTAAGTGATTGCTCACAATACAAAAAGCATTAGTTGGCAAAATTTCAAACTTCCAACGATGCGTCGATGAAACAGTCAGTGCATTCATTTTATATGTTTATATTTAATGTTAAGTTTAGAGCAATTGGTTCAATATTTTCCACAGTGGATAAAGCTGATGCTAAGATAAGATAAGATTTGGGAAGGTGAAAATGGATAACAATGGATCACGGGTAGTTCTTGGGAAATCCATCCTTCGATACAGTGCCGGCCGCTTCGACCGGAGTGATAACACGGCTTCGCAGAAAACCGTATTTAGAGAATAACTTTCGTTGCTTTTTAGAGTGAGTGAGGTTTATCTTCTTAGTGTGTAGTGCGTTAGTAGTGAGTTCCAGGTTTTGACTGCTCGGAAATAAGAGCCGAACCGTTTAGTTAAAGAGCGACTAAATTATGGCAATTAGGGATATAATTTTGCGTTTTTTATTTCGTATTTCTGACTTTGAAAATGATCTCGGAAAGATTTATATGCCCCATCCAGACTCTTCACGAGGCTACACGAAGAAACGCGAGTGCGAGAGTGAGGACGGTGCGTTTGCTCGTGACCCCTTGCTCTTCCCTCGCCTCGCCTCGCAGTCGCTCTGTTTCGTGTGGGTTTTTCGCGTGCGAGTCAAAGGACGCGTGAAATGACCTGAAAATTGATGCTGAATCAACCACACTCGCCGAGACTCGTGCCGAAAGTCTCTAGGAGGCGCCTCGCGAGAGTCTGGATGGGCCATTAAGAATAGGAATAAAAATGTGTGTACTTCGGGAGTATTCCTTTCAGATTTAGAGAAAAAAAAGATTCTTTATATTTACATGGAAAATATAGATATATCATAAAACATAGTATCTATTTCAACTGTGACGTCTAACACTTTAGTGGTCATTATAAAACCAACAGGGCATACCCGTAGCGCACACATAAATATAACTGCAGCACTATAATAATCTTAATATATATATTTCTTGTGTGCGTGTGTATGTGACTGAACTCCTCCTAAACGACTGGACCAATTTTGATGAAATTTTTTGTGTGTGTTCAAGGGGATCTGGGAATGGTTTAGATTCACAAAAACGACTGGACCGATTTTGATGAAATTTTTTGTGTGTGTTCAAGGGGATCTGGGAATGGTTTAGATTCACAAAAACGTAAACGATGTTACGTGGGTCATAAATATGGCGGTACGAAGTTCGCCGGATCAGCTAGTAAATATATATAACACAAATAAAAAAATGACTCGTTTTGACTGACTGATTCATAATCGCAGAGTCTAAATCGCTGGACTTTATTTGCTGGCTACAAACTTGACACTTTGGCCCCTGATGGTTATTTTGTAATAAGCCTCACTATGATTTTTTAACCGACTTCAAAACAAGGAGGAGGTTCTCAATTCGACTGTTTTTTTATGTTTGTTACCTCATAACTTTCGACTTGGTGAACCGATTTTGATGATTCTGTTTTTATTTGAAAGCTGGTGCTTCCCGTGTGGTCCTATTTGAATTTGGTCCAGATTGAAGATTTTTTTTGTTGAAATTTGTGATTATGGTAGTTTCATCCGTTATTTAAGTGGTCAAGATCGAGGAAATTGTATCATATTATATATCTATATATATAAAAGCGAAATACCACTCACTTATTAATCACAAAATCTCAGAAACTATAACACCTACAAACTTAAAATTTAGCAGGTAGGTTCCTTATAGGGTGTAGACATCCGCTAAGAACGGATTTTATGAAATTCCACCCCTAAGGGGGTAAAACGGGGATTGGACGTTTGTATGAAAGTCCTATGTTTTTGAAGAGACTTGAAATTTAAAATGTATGCTCTATAGATGGTGTGGAGGTGTACTAATAATGTATCGTTAGAAATCAACCCCCTTTTGGGGTTAAAACGGGGATGGTAGTTTGGACGCAAACGAGGTTGCGTGGGCCAGCTAGTATTATATATAGGCCTGACAAAATGACTCTAATCTGCCTGATGGAAAGCATAAGCAGAATCCAAGAGTGGTGGTCAAAATACTCATTGCGAATGCAGACAATGCAACAATGCATCATGGTTACCCACAGTAGGACGGCCTATTGAGATGCTTCTGCATCATTGGGCTTCTGAATCAAGGAAGTTTATAATATTTTTACTAAATTTTAATTTATATATTATATATATTTAATTTTTTACTGCCTCTGTGGCACAGTGGTAGCGTATGCTACTGTTATGCTTGAGGTCTCGGGTTAGATTCCTGGGTCGGACCAAATGTTTGTATGATCAGCAAATATTTGTTTCGGAGTTTGGGTGTTTTCCATGTATAATATGTGTGTATTTAGAAAAAAAATATATAAGTATTTATATCAGTTGTCTAGTACCCATAACACAAGCTCTGTTTAGCTTGGGACTAGATGGCGTTGTGTGCTAGATGTCCAAAATATTTGAAAAAAAAAATAGTGACTTTGACACACGCACGTAACACAATATATACCAATGCCTTGTGTGGTAGTTGTCCTTTTTCAAAAGGCTCATATTATCACCGGCTGTTCTCAAAAAGGATATTGTCTGGTAACAAAATCTAATCAACCATCTTTTTAATCACATGTTCACAGAAACTAGTCTGTTTGAACCGCTACCTGTCGGTAGGTATTTGAAAATTACACTGATTACAGCTGATTTTAATTGTTATTGCTTTGATTACGACGAAATAGAGATGTAATCTGTAAACGGACATGTAACAGTATCGGTGAAAATCAACATCAAAGGTAATGTTTTATGTACGTGAGATCTGTATCAAAAAGGTACATGTAATAACACTAGCTGACCCACGCAACTTTGCCTGTGTCTCTCAAAAGAATCATGATAAAAACTATTCTATCTTGAGTACGCTAGCACAAGTACAACATACCTACATTAAAACAAGTAACTAATTTATTAAAAAAAAAGCTTTTATTACTTGTTAATAAAAAAAAAACTTTAGGAAAACCCATATTGGGTGGGTTGTTCAGTGTTCAGTACGCCGCTATTTTGTTTCGGCGGTCATTTTGAATTAATAATAATATCGATTTATATATATTATTGCATTATCATCAGAACATAAGGTAAACTGATAAAATATCCCACTTATACAGGGAATTAAGCTACATACTCCCAATTATAGAGGTAAGCAACGAAAAAATCCTTTAAATCAAATCTCATTTACACTCATTACATCTGATTCTCGGAAACGGCTCCTACGATTTTCATGAAATTTTGTACGCAGGAGGTTTCAGGGGCGATAAATCGATTTAATTAGCACTCCTTTTTATCCATCGCACGGATTCTTTGCGGAAAATATAATACAGACTATTTTGCCCCGAGAAGATAAGCGGCTTAATTTTTTCCGACGTCTTCAATAAATATGTTATATTTTAGCCAGTTCACTCAAAAACTTTAACAAATTATATACGAAAACCTTCCTAAAGAATCATTATATTTATTAGTAAAAACCGCATCAAAATCCGTGCAGAAGCTTTTGAGTTTATCGCGAACAGACAGACAGACAGGAGATTGTTTTATAATATGTAGTGATAGTGATATAACCTGAATTTTTCAAATTCCTTTCGAAACCTACGCTCCAGGGAAAAGCAATATTATATAATAATGGTTATTCTAGCTATAAAACCTGTTTAGTATGACAATGGGAAAAACTTACGTAAACATAATCCATCAACAGCCAGCCCTGCCTAGACGGTTTTGTTTCCCTTCTCTTTGCAGTGCTGTTGTCCTGGTAGTTCGAAAACCTTCCTAAAGAATCATTATATTTATTAGTAAAAACCGCATTAAAATCCGTGCAGAAGCTTTTGAGTTTATCGCGAACAGACAGACAGACAGGAGATTGTTTTATAATATGTAGTGATAGTGATATAACCTGAATTTTTCAAATTCCTTTCGAAACCTACGCTCCAGGGAAAAGCAATATTATATAATAATGGTTATTCTAGCTATAAAACCTGTTTAGTATGACAATGGGAAAAACTTACGTAAACATAATCCATCAACAGCCAGCCCTGCCTAGACGGTTTTGTTTCCCTTCTCTTTGCAGTGCTGTTGTCCTGGTAGTTTGCTCCCTTTAGTCGTCTCTTACGACACCCACGGGGCGAATAACACTCCGTATTCATAAGCCGTCATCACCACAGAAACCGTTCATGAAGTTATCCTAGCACTGACCTTCAAATACATTCTGGAATCAAAATCACTTGTACTTATTCCACTACTTTAATTAAGTTTATATCTTGTTTAACCGACTTCAAAACAGGAGGTGGTTATCAATTCGACTGTATTTTTTTTTATGTGTGTTACCTCCTAACTTTCGACTGGGTGAACCGATTTTTATGATTCTTTTTTCTTTTGCAAGCTGGTGCTTCCCGTGTGGTTCCCATTTCAATTTGGTCCAGATTTAAGTCGGTTTATTTCAGTAAAAAAAATTTTTTCGCTTTTTTTTTCTGTGCGGACATTATGTTTACACCTGACCGGTTTCGCATAATGGCATTATCAAAGGTTAACCTTTAAACCGGTCAGGTGTAAATACAATTAAAATAGTGGAATAAGTACAAGTGATTTTGATTCTAGAACGTATTGCAACAAATTCCATCAAGTTCCGACAATCATTAGTATGATTGTCGGAACTTGTTGACCAATTAGTCTGGTCAACAAGTTCAATACTTGTTGACTAGACTAAAAGATGCAGCAGCATCACTAGGCCGCCATGGTGTGGGTCGTCATGCTGCATTGTCTGCATTCGCAGTGAGCATGGTGACCACCACTCTTGGATTCTGCTTATGCTTTCCATCAGGCAGAGTAGAGTCATTTTGGCTGGCCAAATATTAAAAAAAAAAAATTAAAAAAAAAATACTGACCTTCAACACTTTTAACTCCTGAATCCACTAGAAAGACACACAGAGACGATTTTCTCACTTTTATGATGGGGACTTAGGTAATAGAAGATATTAACCACCTGATCATTGTTTTAAAACATGTTTTCAGACACTCACGACACGAACTTAAGTGGCGATTATTTTTTCACGTAATCCACCAATAAAAATGTAACATAATCTCTTTACGGACCTGCTGTAGCCATTTCTATACTATATTATAAAGCTAAATAGTGTGTTTGTTTGTTTGAATGTGTTTATCTCAAAAACTATCTGTTCGAATTGAAAAAATCTTTAAGTGTTATATAGTCTATTTATCGACGAAGGTTACAGGCTATCCATGCTTAATTATAAGTTCGAAAGTAATTCTGTCTGTCTTGTACTCCTAAACTATTGAGCACATCTGAATGAATTTAAGTATAGAGATACGTTGGACCTTGGAGAAAGACATAATAATATGCTACTTTTTGTCGCGATAACCGATATACACGCGGGTGAAGTGACCCGGACAAAGCTAGTATTTATTTATTTATATAGAGTAACGATCGAGCGGCGTGTTCTCGCTCCTTCCGGAGGCTTGAGACTTTTGCCGTGAGCTTGCGTCTGCTACACGCACTCCCGTTTTAAGATAATTCGTTGCACGAATACTAATTTTAAAGCCTATAACCTTACAATTGCACCGATTGTTAAGGTGTTCTTTTGGTGCCATACTAGTTTATAATTAAAAACGATTAAACCCTAAGTGAATTGTAACCCCGTGATCGGGGTTTTAAGTTCACCCTTTGGACGCCGTGCTGTCTACCCAGCTCGTCGTCTACAGACGCCCTAACGTCTGTGAAGTTTTAACTGCACTCTTTGGACACCGTGCTGCCTACCCAGCTCGTCGACCTTCAGGCGATGTAGAAATATAAATTAAGTAAATAAGAGATGAACCTACATTAGACATAACTAATCTATATATCAATATGTGAAACAAAAACTTTGTACCCTATTCTTAACCCCCCACGCAAAAAGAGGGGTTATAAGTTTGACTTTAAAGCTAGTATATTAATCTAGTATTATAAATGTGAATAATAATAAATAAAAGTAAATAAACTTTATTTCTCTCACAGGAAGGTACAATTTTGGTTACATGAGATCTAGGTACATACTAAACAGTTTCTAAAAATTTCCCTAGTGAGAACTGGAGTCCACACTAGGCTCGAAGCCCGTGTGGCAGATCTCCAGGCCCTCCACCCTCCAGGCCACAGTATATATTTCTTTTTTACGTAAGTTTGAATGTAAGAAGAATGTAAGTTTGTTTGCTTTCACGCGAAAACTACTTAACCGATCATCATGAAACTTTGTACACATATTCTTGGAGGTATTAAAAGTAACATAGGATACTTTTTATTAAATGCGAGTGAAGCCGCTGGTAAAAGCTAGTAATACTATAAATGTGAATGTAAGTTTGTTTGTAACGCTTTCACGCGAAAACTACTCAACCAATCATCATGAAACTTTGTACGCATATTCTTGGAGGTATTACAAGTAGCATAGGATACTAAGCTAGCACTATATAACATTACAAACAATAGGAGTATTAATAAAAATAAATTATTATTTCGGACATCTAACACACAACGCCGTCTAGTCCCAAACTAAGCAGAGCTTGTGTGATGGGTACTAGACAAGTGATATAAATACATATACCTTTACATTTTTTCGTAAATACATACATATTTTACATAAAAAACACCCTAAACTCCGAAACAAATATTTGCAGATCATACAAAAATGTTGCAAATTTGGGGAAAACTCATTCCTTTTGTGAGATGTAGGCGAAGTTGCGTGAGTCAGCTAGTCTTATTTTCCTTTATTGGGAATAAATAAAAATTACACAGTTTGATATGAAAATTGACCTGCAGTATGCAATCTAAGTATATGTGTAACCAATAGCATTATTTATGGATACAGTTCAAAATGAGGTTTATTATAATTATGTTATAAAGAATTCTGGATTAAGTTTTTTTCTTTTTTATTGGTAAGTACCTACTTACTTAATGAATAGGAGGAATAAAACGAATGCTCAATATTTAAAAAAATACAAAATGTTTAAGTAGTAGAGCCTGATGCTGATTGCATGGCTCGACAGTGAATCACTAGATGCGTTATACTGACGGCTAACAAGTTCAGTTGAGTAATGTACTTGGGAATTAGTTGATTAATATTAGTGTCACATTATTTGTTTTTTATATATGTAAATAGTTTTTTTTATTTGTTTGTATTTTTTATTTATTGTTTTTGTTAAACAGATGGGTTTTTAATAAAGTTTTGAATACATTTAACTTCTCTGCTTCCCTAATAGAGCTTGGTAAATTATTATATAACTGAGCACTCGCATAGGTTATATTTTGTTTGCCATAGTTAGTTCTTGGAGGACGTAGTACTAAATTATTAGCGCGCCTGCTGTGTCCCCTTAATTGATTATCTTCACTTCTTAATTGGAATGAGATATTAGGGTGTATGTCTTTTGTTAGTATTTTTCTAATTAAGATGCATGTGTTGTATTTGTATGTATCATCCATATTCATTATTTTAGTTTCTTTATAAAGCTTTGCAGAAGGTGTAAAATAATCATAGTTAAATAGTCTCTTAATTAATTTGTTCTGTGACACTTGTAGCAAATTGAGGTTTGTTTTAGCTGCAAAGCCCCAAATCTCGATAAGATAATCTAGGTGTGGTTTAACTAGGGAATTATATTTAGCATCTGCAATCAAACTAGGCAAAGCCTGTATTTCGATTGTCAGCACCAATCGCTCCAATTATTTTATTGTAATAATTGAAATATATGTAAGTGTTTTAAGGTTAATGCAGTGGTGTATTAAGAGTGTGAAGGATTGGAATGTTTTTCAAATATTGGCGATTCGGTGTAGACACAATGGAAACAAAAGTTGGTGATTTTCTGAAGAGTTGCACACAGTTGGAAACACTGAAATTGCCAACTGAACTGAAACTGAAATTTTATTTCGGTGGAGACGCGCCTTAAAGTGACAGCATTCGTGCTGTCGTGTTTCGTTGATGAGTGAGAGTGAGACCAGGGGCCCAACGGGTAAAATGTCAAGCATCTCAATGGGTAAAATGTGACTGAAATATGTTTTTAGGGAATATCTAAGTAGATTTATCAGCAGTCTGTTTACCGTATGGGCTCTGTCTTCAAATTCAAAATCATTTATTCAATTAAGACACTAAGTGACATTTATGAATGTTACCTTGAAGCTACACAAAAAGACGCCACAGCATGTGCTGGATTGTCAAGGTTTTGAAACCAAACACCAAAATCTATTGCCTGCTTGTGTCGATCTATTACTTCCAGTTTCCAAAATGGGTAGAGCCTTATGAGAAGAAAACTAGCAAATAAACTCATGGCCACTCTAGTTCAGGACCAGACTATCGTGAGTTATTACTTCTATAAACTAGCTTTATCCTACCATGCTTCGCTGTGGCACCGTCATGCAGTCGTGTTCTGGTAGTGAGTGCAAGATTGGAGGCCCAATGACGCAGAAGCTTCTCGAAAGGGCGCAATAGTGTGGGTCACCATACTGCATTGTTGCATTGTGTGCATTCGCAATGAGTATGATGACCACTACTCTTGGATTCTGCTTATGCTTTCCATCAGGCAGAGTGGACAGGAAAATAACAAAAGCCAAAAATGATCTAAGCTATGCTGTAAAACTTTCAAGGAAGCGGGCAGGGCACGTAGTGAGGCTAGAAGACAGGCGGTGGTGAGACAGGATTTGCAGGGTAACACAGAGTCTATACGGTATGCATCATCAAAGCAGACCTTATAGGAAATGGATAAACAAAATATTTTAAAATAACTGGCCCTTGCCTGCTTAAATAATTTTAAGATTTTTTAACATTTTTCAACACTACTTATAGGTATTGTTTCTTACCTAACTTTTTTTTAGAGGGCAAACGAGCAGACCTATTGCTTGATGGTAAACGATTACCGCCGACCATGGACACCCGCAACCCCCCAGAGGCGTCACAAGTGCGTTGCCGGCCTTTGGAGGATGGGGAAGGGGCTGTGGGGAGGGGTTGGGGTTTGGGCCTCCGGTATCCTCAATCACTCGGTGAAACACAGCGCAAGCTCTGTTTCACAACGCTCTTCTGTGAGGCCGTGGTATCACTCCGGTCGAGCCGGCCCATGTATGCCGAAGCTATATACTAAATAGCATATACTACTACTAACTGTGCATCTAATATTCCTACTTGCAAGAAATAGAAGACTTTATTTTATTTATCTATACCTACATACAACAAAATAGTAAGAGGACGTTGTATGTACATTAAACACAAGCAGACCCGCGCCGACTTCGTTGGGCGGTAAACATTTTTTTCTCCGACTTACTTTGCATATTCAGCTACCACGAAAAAGTCTTTACACTTTTCGGGTTATTATATAACCTATGTCACTCCCAAATAACGTAGCCTTCTATTGATAAAAGAATTTTCAAAATCTGTTCAGTAGATCCCGAGATTATATATATATACAAACACACAAACTTTACTTCTTTATAATATTAGTATAGATATATATATATATAATATATATATATATATAAATATAATAATATAATATAATAGTGTAGATGTAGATATTGAAGAAAAACTAATGAAGGGGGAAACAGCTGTTTACAGAATTTCAATCTATTTATCTATGTGTTTGTGCGCACTAATCTCAGAAGTGGCTCAACCTATTCGAATGCGGTTTTCTCTTTTATATGGTGGTAGACTTCACTAAACATTGTTTGTTTTATTTCAATCAGTTTGACTAATAAAAATTACATCTGGTTAATAAATCACCGCGATAACCGACTAAAACGCGGACACAGCCGCAGGCAATGTGGTGTCAGGCGCTTACGATGGGGTGTCCTCAGGGGTCAGTGCTAGGTCCATACTTGTGGAACATAGGCTTCGACGATTTTCTGTCAATACCAGTACCGACCGGATGTACCCTTAACGCGTACGCGGACGACGGTTTGTTATTGATAGAATCGGATACTAGAACGGGGATTGAGAGGCTGGCTGGTGAGTGTTTGGGCTTAATATCTCTTTGGGGTGGGCGTAATCGGTTGACTTTTGCACCAGGCAAAATCTTCTTAAACTTCTCAAGGATAACCTCAAATCACCGCCGTGTATTAAATTTGAAAATGTTATTATTAAAAATAAAACCTCGGTTTGTTATTTGGGATTAGTTTTAGAAAGAAACTTTTCATTTATCGAACATATTAAAACAGTTAATGAAAAGTCTAAAAAGCGTTTCTTTGCACTGACGAGGATATCAACTGCGACATGGGGTCTGTCATATAATACACTAAAGATCATATATGGAGCTACTTATTTGGGTTCTATTTGCTATGGTGCTCCTGTATGGGCCGATAGGGCGACTGTAGATGCTGTCCGTCGCAAACTGTTACAAGGCCAACGACTTTCATTGATTTTCTTGTGCAAGGCATATAGGACGGCAAGCACTGAGGCTTTACCGGTGTTGGCGGGTTTTCTTCCGGTCAATCTCGAGGTGCAAAAACGTGCAGCGACGTACTATTCCACACTACAAAACATGGAATGCGATTTTTTGGGGGTACGTGACCGCGATAAAATCATAAGATTGTTTTAACAGCAATCCAATGTTTATAACGACCTCATGGATGAATGGCAGCAATGATGGGACGAATGATCTAAAGGGCGCCACCTCTACCAGTTCTTTCCATCTGTTCGCAAACGGTTGTCGAAGATATGGCTCGAGGTAGATCACTGTGTCGCTCAATTTCTTATAGGCCACGGTAACTTTAATAGCAAACTACACTCATTTCAATTAGTCGATTCACCGTTGTGTCAATGCTCAACACCTGATTATAGCTACGAACAGTCGGCTCATCATATCCTCTGGGAATGTAGTCTTTGGTGCAATGAACGTAACATAATGCTAAATAGCTTACAAATGACATCTGGGGCGGTATACTATGGGGATCTTGTGTCAACTGCGGTGAATTTCCGTGCGTTTAGGCGATTCTGCCATACCCATAATATTTTATCCATGGTGCTTCCCGTTTTGAAAAAGGTGTATGCCTATCTTGATTTCATTTTGTCTCCCGCTTTGCTAAGAAGGGAAGTGGAATTATAATATTTCCAACTCCTCCAGTTTTTTTTCTGATTAATTTCGAAGCGGGTTCCAAGACAGTTTAATTTTTTCCTGGGACTTCCCGAGTGTCATAACTCGGTGTGATCGTTGGTAACCGCTGTTGATCCTGGTGTACAGGAGTTACAGTGGTGGGCGTGTATTAGTCCCAAACAAAAAAAAAATACGCAAGCCGGCTGGTTATAATCGCATACTGGTTGGTTTTATTCGCAAACTGGCTGGTTATATTCGCAAGCTGGCTGGTTATATCCGCAAGCTGGCTGGCTATATCCGCAGCCTGGTTTGAAAATACGTTTTTTGCTTGCTTCCATTCGGATTTGAAAAGATGTTATCTATAAAGGTAAAAATTAAGGAATATCGATTACCAAATCAATATAACAACTAATCCAGGTCGGTGATAATATTTCAAACGCTAATTAGTTCCTTTATTAGATATTAATTACTTTTATCAATTGCAATCATGGCGCTTGTCGATATTTGTCGATAGTCATTTATATTGTACGTAAAACAGTGCCTGTGTTGCATACACCTGTGGCGTTTTCCGCAACACTTCAACAGAAAAACACTACAGTACCATCTACGGAAGATATACTGAACTGCGGAGTAAAGAACAAAACAAAAGCAATTACTAATCCTGAATCGCGATATAGAAATTTTCGGCCTTTTAGCGTATATGCAACTTCCTAACATCAACTGTTAGGCCGCGGCCCGCCAGGCATGATCACCTCGCTGTTCCAAAGATCCTCCCTTTGTATTGGAGGGACATGACACACGTTCCTCTCACTTGACTGTTGAACTCTGTAAAGCGTGTGCGTTTATGCGAAGAATTTATAGTCACGACTAGATGGTAAGTGATGACTCCTGCTCATCAAGGGACATACGAAGACTGCAGTGTTCTCTCGGTTTAGATTCCCGGGTCGGACCAATTTGTTGTATGATCTGTTAAAATATATTTTAGAGTTTGGGTGTTTTCTATGTATTCACGAAAAGTTTTTTTTTATGTATCCCATACGGGTCAAACGAGCATACGCTTCGCCTGACGGTAAGCACCGCCGCCCATGGACACCCACAACACCAACGTCAAAAGTGCAATGCTGGCCTTTTGAAAAGGCGTACGCTCTTTTCTTGAAGGTTTGAAGGTCCTATTGGTTCGGGAACACCGCAGGCGACAGTTCATTCCACAGTTTTATTGTGCGAGGCAGAAATTTCTAGAAAAGCGCACAGTTGTCGACTGCCAACCATATTCCAATCCAATGCCAATCAGATGGGGATAAAACTGATGTCGCGTAGGACGATGGCGGAAAGAGGCGGCAGGAATCAGTCCGAACAATTCCTCGGAGCATTCCCCGTGGTAAATGCGGTAGAAGATGCCCCGGGAAGCCACATCTCTTCGCAGTTCTTGGCAATCGTGCGAATTCAGACAATGCAGCATGGTGATCTACACTTCTTGAAAAGAAATCAAAGAATTACTTAACGAATGTTTCCCACCAAACGGCTCTCATTCGTACGGATTTTACAATCTTTATGGATAATCAATTGTGTACACTGCATTTAAAGTCTATATTTAAAAATTTGCGTACGGCAACATGAACGAGTGCGCGAGCTCAGCCGAACTTGGTAACATAGACTTTAAACACTCTATACACGATGCAATTTCGTTGAAAGATTGTAAAAAAAAAACCAGTGTAAATCATCTTTTTTTTTTAACATGAGTTTTCTGTGAGATCCGTCCATCACTCTTGTAATAGCGTGTGGAGGTCACGTCGGGGTCACCACTGTGGAGGAACGGGGTGTCATGTCCCTCCAACACAAAGGGAGGATCCTCCGACCAGGCGAGGTGATCGTGCCTGGTGGGCCAACTGCCAACGGTTGATGTTGGGATATTATATATATGTTAATTGGCGCGAGAACTTCCACTGCGCGATTCAGGATTGGTAGTTTCTTAGTTTCCTTCGTTACTTCGTAGTTCGCCGTATATTTGCTAGATGGCACTGTCGTATTTTTTTGTTGCCGCTGTATGTGGAAGTCGCCACAAGCGCAACACGGTAGGTAGTAACTATACGCTTACTACACAGAATGTATTTATGTGTGCGTGAAATTCAGAATGTTTTGCTTTAATATTTATGTGTGAGTTGAGTGACAGGCCATTATTTCTGGTCCGTATCCTGTTTCTGAATGTGAGTCTAAAATGTGCATGTGTGAAGATTGCCTCCCCCCCCCACCCTTAATGACAGACTGTTATGTTTCGGCAACAGACGCTATTGCATTTCTATTCTCTTCCGATCCGCCGGCCTGTATTGCTTTATGCTCTTGTACGATTAATACAAAAGAATTTTCACATTAATTCTGGTATTAATCGTTTAAATGTCTTTAATGTTAAAAACAATTTAATCTCAAGCCTCTTATCTTGAATTTAATCCTGTGTTGCTTAATAGCCGGTAGGCTTATCCGTTTTAGCGGCCGCTTATGGGTAGATATTTGATTGTGATTAATTCTTTAATTAATAACGAAATCCCTCTATCCAAGATACCAGCCTTTAAATATAAACGCGCACTTCTATAACAAAGGCACCACCAAAGATATGGATTTTTTTCTTACACTACTATGGTGAAGACAAAAAGAAGGATAAAAAATAAATATTTCGGACATTTAACCCACAACGCCATCTAGTCCCAAGCTAAGCAGAGCTTGTGTTATGGGTACTAGACAACTGATATAAATACATTATACTTTTTTTGTAAATACATACATTTTATACATAGAAAACAGTCAAACTCCGAAACAAATATTTGCAGACCATACAAACCCCAATATCCAGTCTGCAGTCTGCATCCATCCGCCTGGTACTTACTTTCTTAAAATCGTCGGTCCATCACGTCGCAGGGCGCCACAACGTTTGTCTACCCACGGTCTCCATTTTCCCTTTCAGCAGTAGTGAACGTCGATAGGTTAATTTGATTTCATGTATTAATAGAGTATTACACCCATTTTGAAAAGTGTCTTAATAAGATTCTATAGTGCTATTAAACCACTTAAGAAAACATAAAAAATTTATTCAATCGATAAGTGCCATTAAAAATAATTTAAATTTTACCCATTCAAATTTCGCGCGTAATTTGTCAAAAATGCTGGACGCAGTGAACGCCATATTGCTCTGTGGCATTGACGTCAGTTGGCTTTGTAAACAAAAACAAATGCGCTGATCAGTTGACAGTTGACACTATAGTTTACAAAGTCGTTTGACGAAATAACATGGCCACTACTATTTTATGGTGTTAAAGAACAGATAAGAAAAAAACTGAAAACTTTGAAATAAATTATAAAAAATATTTTATGAACTAAAATTAACATTTGCCAAAAAAAAAACAATAATATATATTTATCGATTTTTTCACATATACAGTAAAATATCTTAATGTTCTTATATTAAAAACCTCTTTTGAAATACAATGTGGCGCCAATTTAACAAATAAGGAAGTCTAATTGGTGTTGATTCAACTGTATGAGATTGGCTTATCAGTATATCAATATGAAATGACACTTTGTACCCAGTGTATACGTACAAGAAGTGTAAAAAACTAAAAATGTGCTATAAATTTTTAAATTACCTCATAAGTGTAGGGTTCAGGACTGGATAGAAGAAGAACAGTTAAGGTATCCTTGCTAATGAAATTAAAACGGTTGTTATACGACTGGTCTTCCAGTCGCTCCGAGGAAAAACTGATATTTAAGTAAAACCGGTGGAAATAGTAGCCGACCCCAAATCATCTTGGGAATAATAAACGCTAGGAAAATGATGATTGTAATACGACTGTGTAGATATACCTACTTAAATCTAGAGATTAATAGATTATCTTTTATCTGAATTTTCATGTTTTGTAGACTCAAAAAATGTATAAATAGCGTCTAAAAATGCATCAATATACTGTCAAATTAGTTTACCCGCGCTTTTACAACCGACACTCATAACTTCAGGATATGTTTTTAATCTGTAACCTTCGACGAGGTTAAATCCACGAAGGTTTTATAAAAAAAGACAGGGACAATGACATCGACTTTCTTTCCTAAAACAAATAAGAAACGAAAAACAATATCTCTTTGGTTTGACTTACCTAATATCAAGGTGCACAATTTCACAAAACACAATTTAAAAAAAAAGATAGTTTGTCTTTGTGATTTTCGATGAAATTTCTCAAGACACGAAACATTTACTCATATTTTAGACACATTACATTCAGTCTTCGCCCACATCTGATTACTTGTGAGATTATGGATACACACAATTACAGTTATCTGTACAGAAAAATTCATTTACTTTAATTATCAGGTAATTTATTTTCTACCTCAGATAATTCGTTTATATAATCTTAATATCTGGCGGTCACTAAAATAGAGCTTGATCAACAACACATTTCAGAGCATATGTTTTATTGACTACTTCGGTGATGCATTGGTAACGTATTCGACTTCTGTGTTTGAGGCCTCAAGATCTCGTTCGAGGTGCTCATAGCCCAGTTGCACTCGGTACAACGACGTTGCTTACAACGACGGCGCGGTCAGTAGCTGGATGGGTGACCGCTGTTGGCATGGTACCATGAGCGTCTCCGAGATTCGGAGGTCATGTTAAGCAGTCTGTCCCGGTTGTTATCATAAGATAATAGTCGTGAAACTTAGTTGGAGGCCTTAAGAACATCTAACGGCAAGATTACGTAGCCACAACGTTGTCTTGCCAGTTCCCAACCCGCACTCGGCCAGCGTGAGCACGTCTGGCCCTCGTCGCAGAGGAGACCCGAGCCCAGCAATGGGACATTATGGGTTATCATGAAAGATCTTGTTCGGACTACTAAGCAGATCTTGAAGTATGAAAGCTAGATTGACTGTTTTACTTAAACAATTTTTTGGTGGAAATACATATACATATTATACATTTTTTTTTCTTTTTTTAAAAGACAACTCCCGCATTAGGAATAAACATCTTGTGTCGCGGGGGACTTTACAGACACATGAAACGGACACAAATAACACCCAAACTCAGAACAACAATTTGTTGTCCCGTGTAGGATTTGAACCCACAATACTTGGCGAATTGGCAAGCGGCGTGGCGACCGCCTAAACCACTAGGCCAACCGTGCAGTCAAAGTCTGTTTGTGTCGATGATTTTTAACTGTAGCTTCAATTTAACGATCATAAATGTCATTTAGTGTCTTAATTGAATAAATGATTTTGAATTTGAATTTCTGCCACGGCAAGCGATCGAGGCGCTCTTAGGTCAGTTGCACTCTTGCTTTGCAAGATCGTAAGTAGGAGAAGCAATTTGATTCACAATAGGCCGCAGCGGCACGTCAGGCTTGTGTATCTTAGGCAGACCATATAATTTCGGTGGCTAGTGTGACTTTGGTTTGTACAGTCTGTTGTACTCGTCTTCTGCAAATAGGTCCTCATCATCCCGGATTAGAGATCGTATTTTACGCGTTACTCTGGCTGTAGGGTTGTATGTTACCGGTTTGTATACCTTATTATCACTCAACAGTTCGAGTATTTTATTTTGGTAATCAGTTGTATTCATCACATAAAAAGCATAAAACTCTCAATCGGGAAGATGGTTTTAAATTATCTACAGCGTGGAATCCAGTGTTAAAAAACATTCCACCTCGCTTTTCTGCGCAGTCGGATAAACACCAGAATAGGTTTGCTTACAGAATAGGGACCCTGTTAGTGTGGTATGTGACGGTACATGGCGAAACAAAAATAACAATAATATCGAAAATGTGCGGGTGGATGAAGAACCTTCTACTTCACGGATTCGACGACGGAGGGCGTGCGCCGCGAAGCCAGTCAGCCTGTGACCACGGCCAGTGCAACCTGGTCGAAACGTCAGGCAAAACAGAGGTATGTAATACCTTGAAATAAGTGATCGCGTTAATTCCCGTAAAAATAATAATTATTACATCATGGAACGCGAAAGTTTAAAAGTTAGTATTATGTATTTTGATATGATATAAGCGATCGTTTCCTATACCCCACGCAAGATCCCGATTCCACGCTATCCCGAGGGACGGGTCGGTATAGAGTTTGTGTCAAGTGTTCCTTCTCTTTGAAGTGCTGTTGTCCTGGTAGTTTGCTGTCTCAGTCGACTCTTACGACACCCACGGGGTGAATAGGGGTGTTGGCTCTCTGTTTTCTTAATACGTCACCACACAGAGCTGATAAATGCTTGTATGTGTTGTTTAAGTACAATATATAATTACTATTTTTTAAATTCGGACATTTTAACACCTAGTCCCAAGCTAAGCAGATCTTGTGTTATGGGTACTAGAAAAAAAAAACAAAAAATAAAATAAAAAACAAGCTCTGCTTAGTTAGAGACTAGATGGCGTCGTGTGATGATAATATATTATTATTGTAAGTAAATGTTTTACAGATACTTTTACACATCGGACTTTACAGCTAGCGCCGTATGGTAGAAAATATAAATTTTGACAATCCTAGAGTTAGATCTATTAATGAACAAACATAAAAAAATACATTCAGTGGAACATAGAACCTCCTCCTTTTTTGAAGTCGGTTAAAAATAGTTTTAAACGCAACATCTTTATTTTTAAAAAATAAATAAAATTGGAGTGTCTGCTTGTAATATTAATAACCGCTTTTTACTAAATGCATATGTATGTATACACGGTACATACAGGGGGGTTTCACTTCTCATTTTAGTTATGTTCCGCCGAGCGCCTCCCGGGAAGGACTACTAGGCAATGGTTGTCACTCTACACTCTACAGCGCGCACGCTAGCCGCGTCGCGTCGTGCATAAACAAGTTGAATATTACGTGTACTTACTGTGAAAAATGACTACGAAACGAACTATCATGTTTGTAGTTACTTAGCAATAAAATTTCAGATTGTAATTCAGTTTGTTTTTCTCTGTGTAATAAAAATAAAAAATAATAATATATACTTAAAGTAAATAAAAAATCAAATAGGTACCTAGTACAACAGGTAGGACAGGACCAGTAGTAGACAAGATTATCATGTTTGTTAAAACGTTTTTACTTACTTTGCTACTAAAGGTGTTATCTTTATTATTTATCATAATACTAGCTGACCCGGCGAACTTCGTACCGCCATATTTACATATCTGTCTCAGCTTCCCACAGGTAGTGTACAGTCGCGGACAAAAAGACTTTTCCCGTCATCTTTTATTTTTTTTCTTTCTAGCAAAATAAGAATGAATGAAATCGGACTATGTGTTATTGAATTACAACTAAGTACATATTTTGACTTTCATCCCCTCTCTCCAGGAAACCGTGCTGAATTTCGAGATAAAAAGTATTTTGTCCTACCTCGTAGTATGAACTCAAATCATGCCAAGTTTCATTTGATCCGTTCAGTAGTTTCGGCGTGATGCGCGGCCAAGATACAGATAGATAAAAAAAAATACAGTTTTGGCTTCAGTATCGATAATAGAGCTCTCCAAAAAAAAAAACCTAAATATCTTTAATGTACAGAATTGAACCTGTTACATTTTTATTATAAGTATAGATTTACCTAATCGACAGCAAGTGGGCACCCTGGGCTCTTGCTGTAAATCGAGCGGTGTTTAACGAAATTGAACACTCGGGTCACACGACAAGATTTAATTTCACCTGCGAGATGGCAGAGTTGAAAAATTTTTATGCCTAAACTTGACTTTTGTTCGACAGTGACAGTGAATTTTTGTATCTGTTTGTTCCAGCTAATCTATGGAACGGCTTGACCGATTTTGACGGGACTTTCACTGATAGGTAGCTGATGATATAAGGAGTAACTTAGGCTACTTCTTTTTAGACTAGCTTCGCCCCGCGGGGCTACCCGCGGTACGACACTAACCGCGGGTAGCACCTCGGGGTTCAGCGCGTAAAATATAAGTAGTACCTACCTGTAAAGTAATGTTTCATTCATTAGTGCCTGGATGAACAAGCTATGCTCTGTATTTTTAAGCTATTGCATAGCTTTTATCGCGGGCTTTGAAGCCTTTATGCAGAAATAACGTAACGTAACGAAAAAACCTAACACCCGAAGCTCGCACGGATCGAGACGAGCTGCTCCGAACGACGAATCAACGAATCGGTGTGTCTGACAGAGACAGACAGATTCATTGACGAGCTGCTCCGAAATCTGTCAGACAAAACAGTTTGGATTTGAGAAAGTATATGGGTGTATAGGTATCTATCATATCGTTATAATACCACACTGACCACATAGAGGTAGTAGAGCCACGCTGATTTCAGCACGAACGGGCCGGCTCGACCGGGGCGGTACTACCCTCGCACAGAAAATCAACGTAAAATGACAGCGTTCGTGCTGTCGTGTTTCGTTGGTGAGTGCGAGACCGGAGGCCCAATTAGTCTAGTTAACAAGTTTCATACTTGTTGACTGGACTAAAAGATGCAGTAGCATCACTAGGCCGCCATAGTGTGGGTCGCCATACTGCACTGTCTGCATTCGCAGTGAGTATGGTGACCACCACTCTTGGATTCTGCTTATGTTTTCCATCAGGCAGAGCAGAGTCATTTTGGCGGGCCAAACATAAAAAAAAAAAAAAAAAAAAAAATGTGTGGCAGTAAGTATACATATACATGTAAGTATACATGTTCAAAAAAAAAAACTGCATAAATAAAAACCGGTCAGCGCCATCTGTTAAAGCTGTTTCAAAACTACTAGGTACACTAATGCCCTCTATATTGAAATAATTTTTGAACAATTTTAGATGAGAAAATGGCAAAATTAAATAACAAAATAAATAAAGCGCCATCTGTTAAAGCTGTTTCGCAAGTACAAGGTACACTAACGCCCTCTATTATTTAAATACTTTTTGAACAATATTAAATGAGAAACTGGCAAAATAAAATTCATTATAATTTCATAAGTTGATAAAAAATGCTATGCAATAGCTTTACCGCGGCAGTCCCCGAGTGCCACCCATATTTTTGTGGTTTTTTTTTGTGTATGGCCCTGCCGAAATGACTCTACTCTGCCTGATGGAAAGCATTAGCACTATAAGCAGAATCCAAGAGTGGTGGTCACCATACTCATTGCGAACGCAGACAATACTATTGCATGTAAATGACGCTATTTGGGAAATTTGCTATGACGTAAATAGCTAAAGTAATTTTCCAAGAATAAGTTATTAATCGTAAAAAATATTTATAACTAAATCTCTGGTGATAATAATTAAGACGACCAAAACTATTCTGCGAAAACCTATAATGTTATGTTCAGCTGTTCATTCCATTGGGTATGTAATCCAACTGGTATTAAACAGTATTAGTTTATAACTAATCTTGACATTGTTATCTTTTAAAGGCGGGTGGCGAAGTGGTTTTAGCGGTCAACTCGCCAATTTCTATTGCGTTGAGTTTGGTGTGGTCGATCCTTTAAGAGACAACACACTTTCCAACCGCCCGACTCTTCTTTCGCATGCTGAGCAGTCAAAACCTGGAACTCGCTACCAGCGCATGTGTTTCTCGCCAACTATCATCCTGGGTTCCGGGAAAACATGTCACTAGGCCGTTATAGTATGGATCACCATGCTGCTTTGTTTGGATTAACAATCACTATGGCGATCACCGCTCTTGGATTCCCGGGCTTTCGATCAGGCAAAGTAAAATCACTTTGTAAAGCATTAATAAAATCCATACATTGTGATTCTGAATGTTCTTTGTGTCTGTTTCATATATAAGACAGTATGTGTAAAGTCCCCCGCGAAGGTTATATTCTTAGTGCGGGAGTTGACTGTTTTCAAAATCGTCACTATTTAACTGGTCTATTTATACACTGATTGGTTAACCTGACTGCTGACAAGAAGTTGGGGCGACTTCCAGCCAGCATTCTTAACCGATATGCAAGTGATTTGAGCCAATTCTCTTTCTACAGTCACTATATGTGCTATTGTTTTCTGTATTTTGACCACGTGACTTAGAATTAATAATAATAAGAGATCATGTCATTCAAATACATTTGTTAGCGTTCTAAGAACGTTTACAATTGATGAATATTAACTTGGCTAAGAAAGCGGGATATTATATTTAAGGGCGCTCGCCAACGACGATTTTTTGCGCTTCAGCAGCGATGCCAACGCGCTACAGCATCGCGACTATTATAGCGGTCATGCAAACGCGAGACCGTGTCGGACGAAATCGGGGAAAGAATGGATGCTGCTTGCGTTGAAGAGGCACCGGCTGCTTACGTTAAAGCAGCACCAACGATAGCATGACTAATGTTACCTCAATGAAGTTCATTTTTTAACTGTAGCGATCGCAGGCATTTTTGTTCCGTTACTGAATCGCGTTTGCAGCGCGACAGAAGCGCAACAGTATCGCGTTTGCATCGTGACTGCATCGTGGTTATGTGGGCGAGGGCACTAACTCGCGCTGATTACGTTCCTGCCCTTTGTACACACCGCCCGTCGCTACTACCGATTGAATGATTTAGTTAGGTCATCGGACCGACACGCGGTGGCTTCACGGCCGACGTTGCTGGAAAGTTGACCAAACTTGACCATTTAGAGGAAGTAAAAGTCGTAACAATATATAGCCTTTATCACTCATAAAAATCTGGAAAAAGAATTTACAAAATAGGTTCAGTAGATCCAGAGATAACCTACTACAAACTCACAAACTTTACTTCTATATAATATTAGTTAGTAGGTACTTATTGATGAGTAAACGGTTATGTATCTACTACTATTTACTTCTATTATCTTATCAGTACTAATTATCACTTGTGAATTAAGGAAAAATTTGATATGTAATAGAAAACATATAGATAATTTTTATTAGTCATTTAATGTAATAAAAATTTCCGCACATAAACATACGTTATACGTTTTGTGATGGATTAAGAATACGAAGTATCACCACCCCTATGCATCCCGTGGTTGTCGTAAGTTTTTTTTTTTACGTAGCAGACGTATCGCCTGATGATAAGCGATTACCGCCCCGCCGCCCATGGACACCTGCAGCACCAGAAGCGTCACAAGCGTCCAATCGGGACAATTTTGTTTGGTGATCATAATCTCTTGTTTTAAGCCTGGATATAAAGAGTAACTTAGGCCACTTTTTTAGACTAGCTTTGTCACGCGGCTTTACCTGCGGTCATTGCAAAAACAACTGCCAGTAACACCGCGGGTAGCGAGCGGTAGCGAGTAGGTATGGTATAACTCTTCCGTACGTATGTTTGTCACCTGACTTCTCCCAAAAGACTCGACTTCATTGGGTTCCTGGATGGTTTAAAAACGCAATTGGAGCTGGTAGGTGGCGCTGTTGTCGATATGTCAATATCAGCTATTAGGTAAATATGTACAACATTTATTCATTCCAAGGCGGTACGAAATTTGCCGGGTCAGCTAGTATTAATAATAACACTATAATATTATATTTCGGACATCTGACAAATAACGTCATCTAGTCCCAAACTAAACAGAGCTTGAACTATGGGTGAATAACTGATATAAATACAAATATACTTTTTTTTTGTTAATACATACGTATTATAGATCCCCGCGTATATTCCTAATCTGGGAGTGTTTTTTTTTAAATCAGAGCAAAATATTATCCTAGTTTGGGATCAGACAATTGTGTATTGCATGAAATTATCATCCATATTCCATCAATACTAATACACATTGTCAATTTAAAAGTACCTTCGCATAACTGCGTGGCACAGCTAAACCACTGTACTGATTTCAATGAAATTTGGGATAGAGGTGCTTTGATTCTAGAAGAACGACACAAGCGACTCTTTACCGCGATAACCTACGTACGCACGGACGGTGCTGCGGTCAAAAGTTACTGCTACTATTAAATAAATTAAATTAAAAAGCTTTTTAAAAAGAAGCTTTTACTGGAATGCCTCGAGACGAATCAAACGAGTCCAAACTCGATGATGTTGCGACGTTTCTTTACAGAGTTCCTATGGCCACCTTCCAGCTCCAGCATCAGATCAGCTCCATGTCATTATAATATTGTATTTTCACGCTGTATACATATGCTTGCAAAAATTCAGCAAAATCGGTTGAAGATATCTGCTGTAAATTTAGTAACAATATGCCACCCGAACATACATGCATACATACATACATTGCAAGTTAATAAAAAGCTTGTAATTAAAAATGGTTTGATTTATTGTTTTATTGTTATCTATTTTTTTCCTCTTCTTATTTTAATACACCATTCTAAAGATTTTTTTTTTCGTTTAAATTGCTGCTATCTGTCTAATAATTGTTGCACTGAGATGAAAGCTTCAGCTTGCAGCTTTCCATAGTTGCCTTATAGTTCTGGAAAACAAACATAGATGGCGTTACTAGCTTAACAAAACTGTGCTTATAAAACAAGGGAAACTCTGTAAACATAGTTGTGTACCAAGTACCAAGCTTGTTTTTTGTAGTTAGGGAAAATAGACATAGATGGCATTACTAGTTCTATTTGGTAGAAAATAATTTAATGTTTATTCCATGTTGTTTTTGAGTTTCTATTGATTTGTGGCTAATTATAGAACTAGATATTAAAAGATCAAATAATTAATATTAAGGGTCAGTTTTCGAGGACATGGACTAGTCCACAAATTTAAAGTGGCTCAGCGGGCGATGGAGCGTGCGATGTTGGGTGTCTCTCTGTCTGATAGAATTCGGAATGAGGCTATTCGACAGAGAACTAGAGTGACTGACATTGCACGGAGAATCAGTACGCTGAAGTGGAAATGGGCCGGTCATGTCTCTAGACGTACCGATGGTCGGTGGAGCCGAAATGTGCTTGAGTGGAGACCGCGACTAGGCAAACGTAGTGTAGGGCGCCCTGCGGCTCGGTGGACTGACGATCTAAGCAAGGTGGTTGGCAGCGGATGGATGAGGACTGCCCAGGACCGGGATGGTTGGCGCTCCTTGGGGGAGACCTACGTTCAGCAGTGGACGGCGATTGGTTGAAATATAATATATAAATATTTCGAGGATGAACGTACCTACCGATGTTTGTTAGAATCACGTTAGAATGGCTGAACGAATTTGGATAAAATGAAGATGTAAACTATACGAGTATTGTTTAGAAACAGATAGGCAATTATTTTTTAGGCAATAGCAAGAATATTTTAATTATCTCAATTAAACAAACTTAGCGGTTTTTTTTCTTTTGAAGTTTATCTTAGACGACATATCTTTTAAATATTTCATATCTTCAAATAGTAAAAATGTAATGGCGGTACATCAAAGTTGTTGAAGAAAAACAAATAAAATCAGCCTCATTAAAGTAACAGAACTCAAAATAATAGTTTCCAAAATTCTTGTCTATTTGTCGGTGTGTGCGCTAAACTCAGTAGTGTTTTAACCGATTTGAATGCGGTTTTCTATTAGGATTGTGGTAAACTCCTCACTTAGCATTTCGTGGTTGTTTATTAAAAAAAAAAACAGTAGAAAGAATCACCGCCTTATTCGACATACATGCGGACAGTGCCGCAGGCAAGAGCTAGTTATTAATACGTTAGTATAAATAGTTATCAATACAATCTTCATTACTTTTTATACTTATAATTAATGTTCAATCCTCTCTCCAATGTTACGTTCACTTTGGGAAATTTGAGATGTCTTAGGGCCCATCTATAAGGCATTCAATCGCTAACCATGTCACTGGAAAGAGCAATGAACCACGGCTGTGTCACCGTGTTCTTATTCTAAGCTAATGTAATCAAGCACTTACTGAAGATGTGTAGACTCCTTGTTCTCGGCGCCCAAGGGATCCCTTTGGTATTCTCTCTGCCGTCGTTACACATACATGACTCCTAAAGTGCTGTACAACCTCCAAGATATTCGAATTACAATACACTCGTTTCAACTATCGCGGAACGCGCCTAAGCCGACGTGACTACCAAAACCCGCGAGTCCAAATCAGACCAATCACAACGGTAATCAACTAAACACCGAATTGGATGGACAATTAGCTAAATTACAATTAAAACGGTTCCCAAAACGACAATCGTCGACCGTTGACAACAAGCGTCTAAATAATACTATCTGTCAACGTCAAAACGTCAAACAAGAAAATGACAATCAAAAATGTTGCCATTACAATGACGTTAAATTTCTAACAATTAACTAATAGAATTAACTTCCCTCTCACAGAAGACTAACCTAAATTGATAGCATTCGTGATGTCGTGTTTCGTTGGTAAGTGCGAGACCGGAGTCCCAATGATGCAGAAGCATCTCAATAGGTCGTCATAGTGTGGGTCACCATTGTGTGGCTACGCACTCGCAATGAGTATGGTTGACCACTACTTTTGAACTTTGCTTATGCTTTCTATCAGGCATAGTAGAGTCACTTTGGCAGACCCTACATAAATAATAATTATAATATTCTTTCTAATCTTACTGCTGTTGGACATAGATTTCTGCTTAGAAGGAGATCATTGTGGACTGATAAAGGCTAATGTGATGTTACTACTAATGAATCTTCTCGTACTTTTAGCACATTCTTCAGTTCTTGCAGACTCCAGGTATCTTTTAATTACTTTTCTAACATTCAAAAGGCATGCTTCAACACAAATGGTCAAGTTAGACCGGACTGTTTTTTTTGACGTGACAACGTCTTATAATTCGATGGAGCCGGCTGCACACACGAAAAAACATGACTCATGCGGTGTTACCTCGCTCTGAGGCGTTCCATTTAAGGCAAGCGCTGCATCTATCTCTCATCATTTCATCAATGTTTCTTTATGACATTGTCACGTTAAACTATCGTCCGTAAACAGACTTTACAGACAACCATTTTTTTTTACAGACTAACCTCCAACATTATCGGAACAGTTATTTATCCTTTTTCTCTTTGTCACACTTTCGATCTTTTATGCCTCTCGCACTGATATTCCACATACTTATTCTTTCTTGCATTCAGTCTTTGGTGGGTGGGACTCCCACTTTATAGAACCTACTCTAATTTCTACTATAATAGTTATTTTTTATATTTTAATCTATTTTTCTTATTTGTAGTAGACCGGAGTGTTACCACGGCCTCAGAGAAAACCGGAGTTATACAGTACTTTGAAACAAACTCTTTACCATCTCAGCCAGCATTGTATAGTAAGCCAAGACCTTCTTTCTAAGGAGAGGCTTATGTCCAGCAGTGGACTGTGGACTGTTAAGGTTGTCGACGTTGATAAACCAATTTTTTCGTTGTCTTTACATCGAATGAGTGGATGTTACCAAAGTCTAGACATTACCCAATTATTTCTCCATTCTTTGGCTCAAGGATTGGTAATAAACTTTTTATTCTTGAGTTTATAGGTGGTGATATTTACTTACCATGTGGTGACCCGTCTGCTTGTGTTTGACCCTTTTACCATTCAAAGGTTACTATGATGCGTCAAGAGATGTCTCTAGTAGTACTAAGGACGCGAGAATTTGTAAAACTTTAGGAGTTATAATTGTACTGTTAAGTAGATAAAAGAGTTGAATTTATTTTAAATGTATGTATAATTTTTTTTTATTTTAATAGATAAAGCGTGAAGAATTAGTAATTCAAATACATTCGGTAACAAACTCGTGGGAATTTGTTAGTGCTATTTCCCACTAGATGGTAGTAGCAGTAATTTAAGTGTTAAAAGATTCCGAGAAAACCCGAAACTAATTTCAACATTTCGACGCAATGTGCATTTTTTTTGTTAAAACATAATTCACATAACAATAACAGCATATCATAGTCTACTGTCGCTGGACATAGTTACGACACCTACCGGTCTTAATTCAACAATGATGGTGATGACGCGTGCAACTGAAGTCCATGTTTATAAGTAACCTTTATTATTCGCAAGATTATTTGAGATCGGCAAACGATCTGATTGTTTGCCGACCCCAAATAATCTTGGTTCGCCAGATGGTAAGCGATTACCGCCGCCCATAGACCGCCCGCAACACCAGAGGCGTCACAAGTACGTTGCTGGCGTATAAGAAGGAGTAAGGAGTACGCTCTTTTCTTGTAAGTTTGAAGGTCGTATTGGTCCAGGAATACCGCAGGCGAAAGTTTATTCCTCAGTTTTGTTGTACGAGGCAGAAAGTTTCTGGAAAAGCGCACAGTTGTGGAGTGCCAACCACCTAAATGATGGGGATGAACTGGTTAGTTCAACCGGATTTACCTGAATATCAGTTTTTCCACGGATCGCCATGCATCTCACCTCTGCAACCCGCAATCAGGGTTTGAACTGACTGAATTCGAAGGATTGCTGTTATTAGACATTGAATTTGTCTAATAACCGCCTGTAATATATTTTGGTGAAGAGGCGCCCATTTAAATATTTTTCCAATGTATTCTTGTTATAAAAATTCTTGCGGGACAATAAAGGTTTTTCTAGTTTAATTATTATGTTAACTGTACATTACAAGTACTCGTACAACAATAAACTTAAAAAAAAATACGTGTGGCACTCGGGGACTGCCGCGGTACAGCTATTGCATAGCATTTTTTATCAACTTATGCAATTATTATTATTATTTTAAGCATTATGTTCGTGCGTGACAGTGACACAGATTTGTTTCGTTGATTCGTTGAATAAACATTCGTTGATTCGTCGTTCGGAGCAGCTCGTCTCGATCCGTGCGAGCTTCGGGTGCCAGGTTTTTTTGTTACGTTACGGAATTTCTGCACAAAGGCCCCAAAGCCCGCGATAAAAGCTATGCAATAGCTTAAAATATAAACTACATTCGTGATGAATTCTAATAAACTACGTTCTTCATTCCTTTATTTTTACTAACTATTAAACTTTCACATTCCATGATATATTATTATTATTATTCCATAATATATATTATAATTATTATTTTTACGTGTATTAACGCGATCACTTATTTCATCATCACGTCGATCACGTTTCGACCGTCAACTGTCGACCAAAACGTCAGGCAAATCAGAGGTATGTAATACCTATAAATAAGTGATCGCGTTAATTCCTGTAGAATAATTATTATTATACCTTTATGTTCACTCTTAGAGGGGTAGTATTTTCTTCAAATTTTAACAACACCAAACAGAAAGCATTGGCACCCTTTTAAATAAAAAAAGACGTGTGGATTTCGGAGCAGCTCGTCTCGACCCGTGCGAGCTTCGGGTGTCAGGTTTTATTTTCGTTACGTTACGGAATTTCTTGATTCGGTCGCCGCGGTCAAAGGCCTCAAAGCATGCGATAAAAGCTATGCAATAGCTTAAAAAATCAATTCAGACCATAAATGACGGACATAAACACCTCTCTTGAACCTCCAACAGAGAAGCGCTAGATGCGGGCAGCACAGCAGTTTTACTATTGTTACAAGTGGTTTCGAGGACTATAATACGATCTAACCAGGATTCATTGTTTAAATATCGAATAAAAATATCGAGCTAAGTTTGGTCATCCAGGTACTGTTTACTTATTAGACTATGTCATGTGTCATAAACAACCCATAACATCCCACTGCTGGGCTCGGGTCTCCTCTCAAGAGAGGGTCAAGGCCATACGTCACCACGCTGGTCAAGTGCGGGTTGGGGACTGGCAAGACAACGTTGTGGCTACGTAATCTTGTCGTTATTCCTGTTGAATGTCGTGATTGCTTGTCATGTGTCAATAGCGTAAATCTTAGTAAACGTACAGATTTATTTTATTTATTTCATTTTCTCTTCCATAATTCTAGGATGGTTTCAATTTTGTATATTTTTGAAAATTAGATGCTATTATTGCTATTTTACGTTGTTTTTGGCCAGGAGGAGGGTAATGTGTTTCGAGCGCTTGTATGTATGTGGGTATGTTTATGTCCATTTCTTTGGCATGCCCTACAAACAGCTGAAGTCATTAGAATTGTTGTAGTGACATAAGCTATATAAATTTTCAAAACGGCACCCGTAAATGGGTGAAAAAGGTTAAATTACTTTTAAGCAGATTGTTTTTTTTGTTTTTTCGGAAGACGGTCCCCATTTCATCTCATCCACATGTTTTATATTTTTATCATTAATTTCATCACGACGAAGACATGAAGACTATAAACACTTGACATTGGCAGAAATAGCTGATCCGAGAGATCCGGCTGGTTGCCTTTTTATAATCAAAATAACTACTTTTAAGCAGTTGGGTTTTTCGTTTTTATAAATTTATTAATAAAGTAACTTATGGAGTTTCTTGCCGGTTCTCCTCCATAAGTATGACATTTTGAAACCTCGCAACTAGAGTCTGTAATGTAACGTTTCGAAAGTGCCTGAAAATGAAAACTGAAAAGGAAATAAAAGCTATTTGATTTTGATTTCATGCTTGCGCATAAACAGGCCGGCTCGAGCACTTCTTTCCTTACTTTCGATCGAGTGAGAGTGAGTTTACCAAAGTCCAAAATATATTTCTTAATCTGAATCTAGATGGTGGGACTGAAAGGTAGACAACACACTGGTGACCATTGAACTCTTTTTATGTATGACTCTGCCAAAATGACTCTACTCTGCCTGATAGAAAGCATAAGCAGAATCCGAGAGTGGTGGTCACCATACTAATTGCGAATGCAGACAATGCAACAATTCAGGATGGTGACCCACACCATGGCGGCCTAGTGATGCTTCTGCATCATTGGGCCTCCGGTCTCGCACTCTCTAACTAAACAAGACAGCAAGGACGCTGTCATTTTACGTTGACCTAAAATCTATATATATAAAAGCGAAATACCACTCACTTATTAATCACGAAATCTCAGAAACTATAACACCTACAAACTTGAAATTTAGCAGGTAGGTTCCTTTTAGGGTGTAGACATCCGCTAAGAACGGATTTTACGAAACTCCATCCCTAAGGGGGTAAAACGGGGGTTGGACGTTTGCTAGTCTGTATATATATGAGCAACGGTAGCAACTTCGTATTACAAATTCTAAATCAAATCAGCCCCCATAGCCAAGTTGTAAGTGTTTCGCGTCTCTCCATTTCTACCATCGCTAACGCTTGTATTGTTCTTGTATTATTTGCTAATATTTTGTTCCCACCACGTGATTTTTCGTTGAGATGACGTCATGCCCATGCATTTGTTTGTTTTCTATTAACGTTTACGTTTTTAGAATGTAAGTTAGCTTGAGGTTGATTTTTTTAGTAAGTTTTATTAAGTAAGTATAAAATAACCTATGTTGCTCTGAAAAGATGTACGGCTTAAATTTTGCCGACGTCTTCAACAAATATCGTTATATTTTAGCCAATATATTCAAAACTTTAACAAATTATATACGAATCTATCTAGATATCTATCTATTGGTAAACACCGCATAAAAATCCGTGCAGTAGCTTTTCAGAGTATCGCGAACTAACAGACAGACAGACGCGGCGGACGAGTTTTTTAATTATATGTGCTGATGACGATAGTGATAATATGTATTTATTCAAAAATATCTATACTAAAATGATAAAGCTAAAGAGTTTATTTTTTTGTTTGAACGCGCTAATCTTAAGGAGTTCTAGTTTGATTTAAAAAAATATTTTACTGTTAGATAGGTCAGTTATCGAGGAAGGCTATAGGTTATATATCATCACGCTACGATCAAAAGGAGCAGAGCATCAATGAAATATGTTGCAAAAGCAGGCGAAAATTAGTCCTTTTGAGAGCTGCCATTGCGTGCGCTGCATAAACGATTTATGCATGCTCTGCAAATAGGAGAAAACTTTAAAGCAAACCATGTACCAACCCCACCGTACTGCCTTCTTGCCAAGGAAAGGCCTATGTCCAGGAGTAGACTATTAAAGTCTATTGTTGTATGATGATAGGAAAAGCGCAAACAAATTGGAAATATCCACCTTCCTTATTAAACTACTAGCTGACCCACGTTTACGTCTCCTATTGCCCGTAGCGTAATCATTTTCCCCCGTTTTTGTAACATTCTTCATCGATGCGCCGCTCCTATTAGCGCCTTAGCGTGATAATATACAACCTATAGCCTTCCTCGATAAATAGGCTATCTAACACTGAAATAATTTTACAAATCGGACCAGTAGTTCCTGAGATTAGCGCGATCAAACAAACAAACAAACTCTTCAGTTTTATAATATTAGTATAGATATTCACCGTTTAACAACATAAACAAAGTATGTATTATGAAACTAGTACTTTGATGACCGAGCTTTGCTTGAGCTTTGATTATATATACACAAATCTTATATATATACAAAAAATAGATCAATTCTCGGAATATCCTTATTGGACCGCAAAAGAAAAGAGTGGATTAGGGAAAAGACACAAGTCAGGGACGTGGTACAGGAAATAGAAGCCCGTAAGTGGAGATGGGCTGGCGCCATCGCCAGGATGGACTCCAGAAGATGGGCAAGGAGAACTCTGGAGTGGAGACCCCGCGCTAACACTCGCGCACGGGGAAGACCGCCCAAGAGATGGACAGACGACATCCGGCAACAAGCCGGTATAAATTGGATGCAAGTGCCCCGGGACAGGTGCCAGTGGAGGGATGGAGAGGAGGCCTACGTTTGAAGACGAAGATGTTAAGGGCTGGAATAGATACAAAAATAGCTCGTTGAAAGCTATTAGATTAGATTAAGAAAATTTTAAACCTCAACAGTAGTACGTGTTTGAAATCCTTTTAACTTATCCCTTTGTTTACATCAAAACATACATAAATAAATAAATAACGAGCAAGGTGGAACAAAAGATTAATTTGTGATTCTCAAAGCGACTCATTTCAAGCAGAATAATATCATAATCCTATCTCGGACAGATGTTTTCAAGTGAATCTCATTATTGTAGGGTAGGCAAACCAATTGGCCGTGTATTTAAATTAAAAAGAATGAATTTTGAGTTATTAATTTTAATAGAGGCGGTGGAGTAAACTTCGACTTTTTTTATTGTGATTAATTTTATTAGTGTACCAGTGATAGGCATGGACACAGGATGAAACACTTTAAAGTTAATATTCTGACTATAGGTGATCAGAACGCTTTAGTTTCCACTTTGATTGCCCATAGTTTCGTATTCAATCAAATAATTCCAGAGGAAATGTTTCTTAATTAAGGGGATTTATCTTAAATATTGAGTTTAAATAATTTTTCATGATCTATAAATATTTCGGACAAAAAATAAATAAAAACCCATGAACCCTGCAACTTAAGACTTTAAAGTGCGTTGCAGGGCTTTAAGATGAGTGTGTTTTTTTTAAGGTTTGAAGGTCGTATTGATTTGAAAATACCTTAAATATAATCAAAGAATTCATGTAATTTGGATAATCTATAGAGGGAATTCGAATTGACTAACTCATGCCGTCGTAAGTAGAGCTGAGTGCATAAGTTGAATAAATATGAAATAGCGTAATCTACTATCTCCTTTACTGAATATCCCGAATTATATCTATACTAATATGAAAAACGCGAAAGTTTGTTACTCTTTCACGCAAAAAGTACTAAACGGATTTGAATGAAACTTTACAGTAATATAGCTTATACATCAGAATAACACATAGGCTACTTTTTGCCGCGATAACCGACATATACGCGGGCGGAGCCGCGGGCAACAACTAGTCAATGCAGGCAGTTTTTAAATAATAAACGTACTAACTACTATTTTCTTTCGCCGACGGCCGTCAACATGCCCTACCACCCTATTTTGCCTGCAAGAATACAATCTATCCACTGCTACCGACCCTACTTTCAGCGACAGTTATATAATTATCATAATACATATTTATATTTTGATAATCCAAAATAAAACAAAAGCAGCAAATATTTAATTTTATTTACTAAATTTTAAGGATTGTTTACATTACCTTTTGTCGTGATGCGCTGACAGAACATTTTTAGTAGTGTTATGTCAATGATCGATGGTTCAGTTCTCGCCTTATGCAAATATCTTTGAATATATAATTCTCGTGCCACGTTGTTGCATAAGATGAACTCCGAAACTATCTAATGGTTTTTTATGTTGCGTGTTTTGCCTAAGATAGCTAACATTACGCTTAAACCAATCGGAACCGAGCATGATTTAAAAGAGACAAAGATAAATACCGTGGGAGAGCCACGCTTCAGCACGCATGGGCCAGCTCGACCGGAGTGATACCACGGCCTCACAGAAAACCAGTGCGAAACAGCGCCTGCGCTGTGTTTCACCGAGTGAGTGGGGATACCGGAGGCCCATACACTAAAGTTTAGTGTATGGGCTAGGTGTAAGTGTAGTGGCTAAACCCTTCCCCATCCCCCAAAGGCCGGCAACGCACTTGTGACGCCTCTGATATTGCGGGTGTCTATGGGCGGCGGTAATCGCATACCATCAAGCGATACGTCTGCTCGTTTGCCCCCTATTCCATAAAAAACAAAAAAATAAATCACGTAGGTCAGTTAGTATTATATCGTTAAAACCTGGATTACCGGCTTTGCTCAGTTTTTTTTTGTAAATTTTCGAATACTAGTTAGATCGATTTATCGCCCTCGAAACCCTCTGCATACTAATTTTCATGAAAATCGTTAGAGCCGTTTCCGAGATTCAGTTTATATATATATACAAGAATTCCTCGCTTAAATGATATATTAGATAGATAGATATACCATCGCTAGTTACAGTCAGTCTAAAATAAACGAACAGCTTAGTGTAAAATCATCTTAAATTCATATTTCCCCACAAAAGTCAATCCACTGTTGCATTACAGTCAGAATCGTCCACTATCTTATGAATTGACCCAATTTCATTACATCTACATTAGGCTCTATGTACACTGACTTATTCGTCTGTAATACCAATTTTTATTATTGAATTTGTAATGTTTTTAAGGTGAAAATCTTAACAATTGTTTGTGGGCCCTAAAAATACATAAAGTTTATCTTTCTACAGTCGATTTGTTAATCCAAATTATATCGCTGTTTAGCGATAAGCTCACTATTAGCCTGGTCCTGGATTTTCTCATCTCATGATCTTCCTAGCCTTTATAATCCCCAAGATTATTTGGGGTCGGCTACTAGTTCAACCGGTCTTACCTGAATATCAATTTTTCTACGGAGCGACTGGCATCGGACCTCCGAAAACTGAGGATGAACTGAATTCGAAGGTTAAACTAGTTGTCAGTTTATTTGAGTGAGCGCACAATAACGATTGTCATAGGTGTTCATGACAACCGGAACCGACGCGGCGACGGCAAACAGGGCCGCAGATAAGACCTAGTATTTAATATACTTCTTTAATAGTATAAGTAGTACTTAAAGCCTGTTTTTAATCAAAATTTAAAGTTCTATTTCTATTTATCAACACCAGTTTTTTTTTACCTTTTTTTTTAACCAGTTACTTAGTTATCACTAACGCAATAGTGTTTTTGAGTCTTTCACCTATAAACCCACTTTGTTTGGCTTCGATAATTTATTTTCTTAGTGAAAAACAATGGAAGAAGCTCCTGAGAATGAGTTCTGCCTCTAAACGAGTGAGCAATATAAGAATATCTTATATATATATATATATATTTTTTTTTAAATATATTGTTTTTTTTTTCGGACATCTAACACACAACGATTCCTTTAAACGGGTAATTTAAACAATTACAAATACCTATAAACAATCGACTGCACGGTTGGCCTAGTGGTTTAAGCGGACGCCACGCCACTTTTCACTACGCCAACTACTGGGGGCTCATATCCCACATGGGACAACACTTTGTGTGATTCACAAATTGTTGTTCTGAGCCTGGGTATGTTTGTAAAGTCCCCCGCGATACAGGATGTATATTCCTAATGCGGTAGTTGTCTTTAAAAAAAAATGTATAATATACGAATCATAATAATTAGTGTATAGGTATATGAATCTCGGCAACGGCTCCACCGGTACCAATTTAGTATGCAGTGGGTTACAGGAGCGATAAATTGATCTAGATAGGATTCATTTTAGAAAATTACAAAAACAAAAAAAACTAAGCAAAGCCCGGTCACCCAGGTATTTGACTTTAAATACAGTGTGCACAAACCTTTATATTAAGCTTCGTTTGTTCAAATGCATTTCAGACAATTCAATCTAATTATGTACTAAGATTACATTATTACACGAACAGAAGTAGGCTATATTTAATAATGAAAGGGTATTAAAGGTTTTGTTTCAATACGAAGTATCACAACCCCTGTATATACCTTGGGTTTAATAATTGTATTACATCTATCTACAGTTTACAATAAATTCTAAAATAAGATGTCTATTGTTCTTAAAATTTGCAAGCAATGGAAGCTCTCAAAAGGAATACTTTTCCCCTGTTTTTGTAATATTTCATTGATACTCCGCTCCTATTGGTCTTAGCGTGATGATATAATTTATTATTACTGCCTATAGCCTTCCTCGATAACTGGGCTATCTAACTGTAAAATAATTTTTCAAATAGGTCCAATACTTCTTGCAATTAGCACGTTAAACAAACAAATGATTTCTATGTTTAATGGACTCAAACCTTCAACGTTATCACTGAGTGAACATATTTTTTTGTTTGTACGTTAGATTTTGGAGCATTTTAATAAAATGACATTCAGGTGGCAACAGCTTGCATACTGTTTACCTTTTATGTTCATCAACAACCCCATAATGTCCCACTGCTGGGCTCGGGTCTCCTCTCAGGAGAGGGTTAAGGCCGTACGTCTCCACGCTCTGGCCAAGTGCGGGTTAGGGACTGGACCTGTTAAGTTATAGTAACACTATTCTACCTGAATATCTAACTTTTAAAAAGAGTGGCCATGAGTTCCTTTGCCAGTATTCTTCTCATAAGGCTCTACGAATTTTGGAAACTGGAAGTTATAGATATCGACAAAGGCAGTAGATTTTGGTGTTTTCACCTAATTTAACTTGACAATACAGCACATGCTGTGGCGTCTGTTTGTGTCGATCTATGATTTTTTTAACTGTAGCTTCAATTTAACGTTCATAAATGTCACTTAGTGTCTTAATTGAATTAATGATCTTGAATTTGAAACAAATTAACTCTTCAGCTTTATAATCTGAATATATAAAATGTGTGTGTGTGTTAGTGTATGACAATGTATGAGAAATAATAAACACATTTTTATTTTTTATTTATTATTTTTATTATAAAAGAGTAATGTGACTGACTGACTGACATACCCAGAGATCAACGCACAGCCCAAACCGCTGAAGCTAGAATCCTGAAATTTTGCATGTAGGTTCTTTATATAACGTAAGTGAGCATTAAGAAAGGAATTTTTAAAATTCCACCCCTAAGGGGGTAAATCAGGGGATGAAAGTCTGCGTGAGCAAAGCCGTAAAAGCATTTAAGCACATTTTAAAAGCTAATATTAAATATATAGATTAATAATAACCAGACAGAACAAATGGTCGTGTTTATTACACAAAGATTTGACATGACAAGACGTAAAATGCACAGTTTCATCAACAACCCATAACGTCCCACTGCTGGGCTCAGATCTCCTCTCAGGAGAGGGTTAAGGCCATACGTCCCCACGCTGGCCAAGTGCGGATTGGGGACTGGCAACACAACGTTGTGACTACGTAATCCTGCCGTTGGATGTTTTACTTTTTTTTTTTTTTTTTTTTTTTAACGTGTGGAAATCCCCTCGGACCGTCACCCCACCGGGGCTTGCGGCGGGGCGGTGTGTCGGACTCGAACCGACTAAAACCACACGGTGTGCCACTCTGCGCCTGTGAAGGGAGGAATCCGGGAACTGCAGTTATTAACACGTCCGGACCCCTCCCAGCGCCTGCCCGCACAGAAGCGGGCACCGTCACCTGATGGACTCTCTAATTAGGCGACGTACGGCACACGCGTACGTCGCCCCCTCGCGGGTGGCCACTGGAGCGGATGGAGGGGAAAGCCCGTCCCGACCATCCGCGGCCACACTCAGGGCGGCATGAGGCGCTGATAGGCGCGCCTCCGCCGCCCAGTTCGCCGCCGGCGGATTGGGTCCGAGTGGACATCGTCCTCCCGGGCCTTCTCCGCCACCTCCTTCTGCGAGATTACATCCTCGCAGAAGGTTGCGACCGCGGTAAAACTGCTATCGCTACCGGCCATGGAGCGTATGACGGCCGGTAGCGAGAGATCTCCTCCGATGACTGCAGTGAGGTCCCGGCGCTGCGACGCCCATGCGGGGCAGATCGCCAGCGTATGCTGGGCCGAGTCCTCACTGCAGTCGCAGTGGTGGCAGGCGGGACTCGGTTCCCTCCTGGCGACCGAGTGCAGGTACTTCCCGAAGCAACCGTGCCCGGAAAGGACCTGCGTCAGTCGGAAGGAAAGGGTCCCGTGCTGCCGCCCTGCCCACTCGAGGATGACCGGCTGGAGAGCCTCCACGGCGGCAAAGCCAGTGCGTGGAGTCTCCAGCCGGAACGACCATCTAGCCATAGTGGCTCGACGGGCGGCTTCACGCCACTCGCGTACCTCTTCGGGCGGAGGGCGATAGCCATACTCCGCCCGATATTCAGCCACCCGTCGATAAACTTCGGCGAGCACTTCCGCCTTCAAATCCCACGGGGGTGTTCCGGCCAAGGCGCACGCCGCCTCGGTCGACACCGTGCGGTATCCGCGTATGGCTCTGACCGCCAATACCCTCTGAGGCCGCCAGAGGCGAGCCTTATTTAGGGCAGTCAGAGCCGGTTGGATGTTTTACTAAACTAAGCTTCACGACTGTTATCCTACGATAACAACCGGGACCGACTGTTTAACATGACCTCCGAATTACGGAGACGCTCATGGTATCACGCCACCAGCGGTCACCCATCCAGATATTGACCGCGCTGTCGTTGCTTACCTTCGGTGATTGTTTCTAACTACCGAGTGCAACTGGGCTATGAGCGCCTCATGCACTGTTTACACCTCAATTCTAAAGAAAGAGTTATGTCCAGCGGTAGGCGCTCAAAGGCTGTTGATGTAAGACATTTTGTTCTATTGAATGCTTGTTTACCACCTGACTGTTATAATAAATCTCCAACAAATAGTCCCACAATATTTATAATAGTAACGTCACGGTATAATACGCTAAATGGATTTTAAAAGCTTCGGATTTCTGAACAAATGCTTCGGATGGTGTTATGCAAGGTGTCTCTAGTCAAGATATTGATTTGAACTTCATTTCCTAGGATATACCTATTTCTAGCAGTAGTTAGTAAACTTAAGCTATTTCTTTAAAATAAATAAACTTTTTCGGATATCTAACACAATGCCATCTAGTGCCAAATTAAGCAGAACTGAAATGAATACATATGTATGTATACAATCTTTTTGTAAATACATACAGAATATTATACACAGAATTCTACTGTTGAGATGTCCATGGTAGTTGAGTATTGTCTTAAGTTGAATATTATATCATGACTTATCATAATAATTAATTGTACCTATTAATATTATTTTCAATTTGTATTGTTTTTTTTTAACAGAATATCGGGGCAAACGAGCAGACGTATCGCCTGATGGTATGCGATTACCGCCGCCCATGGACACCCGCAACGCCAGAGGCGTCACAAGTGCGTTGCCGGCCTTCGGGGGATGGGGAGGGCCTACGGTATCCTCACTCACTCGGTGAATTGCAGCGCAAGCACTGTTTCACACCGGTTTTCTTGTGAGGCCGTGGCATCACTCACACTGTCACTCACTCTGTTTAAATGACATAATACTTTCTGTTTTAATTAATATATCACTTTGTTCTATACATTGACATTATAATTGGGTTTATTCCGTTATTTTAATTTATTATACTGTTTTTATCCGCTTCTTTTTTGAGTTGGTTTACTGATAATGTTTATGCATGTGAAATCTTGTTTGAGTATCATTGAAAACACCCAAACCCCGAAACTAACTTTTGCAGATCATACAAACATTTGGTAAGACTCGTGAATCAAACCCGAGACCTCAAGCACAGCAGTCGCACACGCTACCATTGCAGGCATTATTTTTTACTATATCATAAAAAATTACGATAATCTTATTATTTTCCTTCCTGCTTCACTCTGCCATAAACACGAAACTTCATCCCTACAAATCGCGTTAAGAATAGCATCACAATATCCTCCCCCACTGGGAGTAAAATGTTTAAAGCGTTATCAGATTAATGGTACAAAATTGGTACAGCGAGAACAGGTGGCTGACGAAAATAACTTATGTGAATAGAATTTTAAAACCACTGAAATGCAGTTCACCTCCACAATTGTATCTTATACCTTTAAATGTACAATACTTGTATATGCACTTCTCATCAAAATCAAAATACTTTCGCTTTTTGACCGACTTCAAAAAGAAGGTGGTACTCAGTTCGACAGTGGAAGCTATGGATCGACACAGGCAGGCAGTTGGTTTTGGTGTTTTCACTTATATTACCTTGACAATACAGTACTTCTGTTGCGTCTGTTTGTGTCGATTTATGATTTTTAACTGTAGCTTCAATTTAACGTTCATAGGTGGCACTTGGTGTCTTAATTGAATAAATGATTTTGAATTTGAATTCAACTTTTTTTTTTGTTTGTTACCTCAGAACTTTCGACTGGTTGAACCCATTTTGATAATTCTTTATTTATTTGAAAGCTGGTGCTTCCTGTGTGGTCCGATTTCAATTGGGTCCAATTCTTGAAGTTGGATTTACTTTTGTTAAAATTTTACTTGTTTTGATGAGAAGTGTAGATATATATGTATAATCTGAATTTCAGATACGGCTCCAACGATTTTCATGAAATTTAGTTTGCAGGGGGTTTCAGGGGCGATAAATCGATCTAGTTAGTATTTGTTTTTAAAAAAATTACCAAAAAAATTACCGAGCATAGGTCGACTCGGTCAGACGAGTACTTTTCTTTGAATGTGAAAAGATTTGTGGACATTTTGACTATCAATTTTCCAAGTTGGCAACCCTGTAAACCACCAAAGTCTCTTTTTAATAAAATATTTAAATAGCACAATATATTTTACACATTTACTAACCAATACATGGGTGAGCTAGTACGGATGACGTCATAAAGTCGGGCCATAAAAACAACGAACCGCGGCTCATCGATACCTTGAAATTTGTGGTACAAGTTGTAGACTTTAGCGAGATAACGACAGAAATACTTTTTAATTTTTGTTGTTGTGTTAACAGTACAGTACAGTAGGTATTGTTAGAGCTGACTAAAGAAGCAAACTACGCGGGATAATAGCATTGTTCAGAGAAGGAAACTTGAAGCAAACTACGCGGGATAATAGCATTGTTCAGAGAAGGAAACTTGAAGCAAACCCTGTACTAATCGTAGACCAAAAACTTCTTTCTGATGTGATGTTTATACCCAGCTATAGACAGTTAAAGACTGTTGTCGATTGAAAATGCTATTACAATATAAAATTTCTTTTGAGAATTTATTCTTGCAAAAGAGATTGCTGGATATTTGATTAGATATTGTTTAACATTTGTCCTGGGTTAGAATTCAACTTCGAACTCCAAACCAACTTTTCTGTTAATTTAAATATCTTTATTGTTTACATAAAAAAACATAACTGTCGAGAATCGAACCTCGATCCTCGACATTGCGCTGGGCCGGTGCTTCCAACTGAACCACTGGCGAACGGCGCGCGGGCAACGGTTCCCACTACACACATCGTAATAAGACACTCGCCTCAAGACATTGTTCGGGATCACTGCTCTGTACTGTGTCATATCCTTGTAGACATTAAAAACCTGCGCAAACTACAGTCCACTTTTAATTGTTTACCATCACCAGGACATCACCTTAACATAACAAAAGATGAGTAACAAAGTTGTATACGTAACAATTAGCTCACGGCGATTTCTTCCAGACAACCTTACCAAATAAACTTATTTTGACTTAGCTATCGGTGTTATGAACCATTATATCAATAGATTAATTATACATGTACATTGAACATAACCACTTAATCAAACACCAGCCAACCCTGTTCACAGATTCATAAATCGCTCCACCTCTAACTTTGCACCCCACGTGAGCTAATAGCCTCACCCCTACCGATTTTACGACAATCCCGTAACAACGGGATTGGCAGGATCACGCCGGAGCACCCTGTAGTATCTACCAGAAGCCTTATTTGTGGTAACACCCTGTTGTCAGATCCTAGCTTATATGGAACACACTGTAAATATAGAAATTGTAATTGAATGTGAGAATAGTATTATTGAAATGGTTATTAGAAAGATTTTGTTGTTACCGTAACTGACTTCCGTTCGTGGGTACTTTCGCAGAGTGTAGGTAGAATTTATCATAATATTAAGGTAGTAGAGCCAGGCTGATTTTACGTGAGAGAGCCACGCTTCGGCATGAATGGGCCGGCTCGACCGGAGTACCACGGCCTCACAGTAAAACGGTGTGAAATAGTGCTTGCGCTGTATTTCACCGAGTGAGGATACCGGAGGCCCATACCCCAACCCCTCCCCCTATCTCCCCCCAAAAGCCGGCAACGTACTTGTGACGCCTCTGGTGTTGGAGGTGTCCATAGGCGGCGGTAATCGCTTACCATCAGGCTATACGTCTGCTCGTTTGCGCACCTATTCCATAAAAAAAAAAGATGGAGTGATTCTTCAGGAAGGTTCTCGTATATAATTTGTCAATTTTTTTAGTATATTGGCTAAAATATAACGATGTTTGTTGAAGACGTCGGAAAAACTTAAGCAGCATATTTCCGAGAAACATGGGCTATATTATATTTTCCGTAAGAACCCGTGCAAAGCCGGGCGGGTTGCTAGAATATACTATAAAGAATAACTTCAAAAACACACGAATCCAGCCAATTTTTATATTACAAAAACCATTACTATAATTTCATGTTTGAACTGCGTTCGTATATTTGAAGAAACCACCCCCGTGATGGAGCATATTTTGGAGAGGCTGTAATACTGCCTACCCCAGGATGTGCCCGCAGAATGTAAATGCCGAACTGATAAATAAAGAAAGAGGTTAAACTGTTAGAGGTGGAGGTAAACATCGTAAGGCTTAGGGTTGCCACTACACCTGAAAAAGTAATTTAAAAGAGCACACATAAGTGTTTTTTATCAAATACCTATTGATTGAACTGAACTGCCTTGGTGGCGCAGTGGTAGCGTATGCGACTGCTGTGCCTGAGGTCTCGGGTTCAATTTCCGGATCAGACCAAATGTTTGAATGATCTGCAAGTATTTGTTTCGGAATTTGGGTGTTTTCTATGTTTAACATGTGAGTATTTACAACAAAAAAGTATATGTGTTCATGTCAGTTGTCTAGTACCCATAATACATGCTCAGCTTAGTTTGGGTCTAGATGGTGTTGTGTATTAGATGAGAAAAATTTAACAAGAGAGTATTACATCCATTTTTGAAAAGTGTCTTAATTAGATTCTATAGTGCTATTAAACCACTAAAAAAAACACAAAATTTTTATTCAATCAATTAGTCATTTTCAAATTTTGCGCGTAGTTTGTCAAAAACGCTGGACGCAATGGACGCCATATTGCTCTGTGGTATTGACGTCAGTTGGCTTTGTAAACAAAAACAAATATAAAGCATACGCTGATCAGCTGACAGTTGACACTTTAGTTTACAAAGCCGTTTGACATAATAACATGGCGGCTACTATTTCATGGTATTTAAGAACACATTTAAAAAACTGAAATGTTTGAAATAAATTAAAAAAATATATTTTATAATTTAATGAACTAAAACTAACATTTTCCGACTGCTTTCTGCCTAAGGTATCTCAATAATATATTTTTAGATTTTTTTCTCTTATACAGTAAAATACTCTATTGATTTTTTTAAAGAAGTAGAATTGAAAGAAATAGAAAAACAAGCTGATTTTTATTTGTTTGTAGAGCTATAGTATAATCCATACTTCTATACCAATGTATATTTCGCTTTCACCACTAAACCGCTGCACCGATTTCAATGAAATTTGCCGTGGAGAATTTTTTATTCCTGAGCTAGTATATTAGCTAGTAGCTTAACAATTTCTCAAATTATGTTCGAATCATTCTTTGTAGATTTGAATCCTGTTTGGGTGGTACTCAATAGTGTTTCGAAGAAATTCCGAGCTCTGGTAAACTATTTTAATTATTATTATTATTAAATTATAATCAAGAGAAATTAAAGACATGCATGACAATGGGAGTCTGTAAAGTCGATGATGATTGGGGAAATCTGGTTGATCCGGCTCATTTGCGCAGCAAGCTAACACCTCCGTCCAGAGTGCAATTACCGGAGCCTAAATCCACCTACCTGCCTATTTTTATTTGTTTGGCGGTCACTTACCATCAAGTAAAGCATCCTCTCGTGTGCCAATGAAAAAACCTTTATAAGTAAATAAAATCTTAAACATAAAAAATATTTTTTGCACGTTTCAGTTGCTTGCCAACCCTGGCAGCTAATATGTGAGTGACAGATGGTCATAAATTACACACGTCACTAGATGTGTCCCGGGGCAGCGAGATCAAATTGAACAAATTGTGATGCTACGGTTCCGTATAACTTTTTTTTTATAATAAACCTTCTTTTATATGTTTTGCATTTAAATTTTTGCTAATTACACGCAATCAATGAAAAAAGTAGATAAATTCAGTTTATTTATATGTCATTTATTTATATGGTATGATAAGTTTCCGACCTAACAATTACTAGACATTTTAATTATTTTACATTTTTTATTTATCCTCAGGCCTCAGTCATTAAAATAATTTCAGTAGTTTAGGCGCTACGGAGACACATACAAACATATATGACTGCCGAAAATACTACCTTTCCTTTTAACTTCGCCTTAGTCGGGTATAAATAGGCATACATACATATACTTCCGATTTATATAAATATTAAGTTCAGGTTATTCATGTCGTAAAGAACCAACAAACATACTATCAGATAATTGACAAAGATCCACGAGATCCTCAGACATCGAAACAGAAATGTACTGTTTGTAAATTGCAACGATAATAGCCTTACTTGATGATTATTATTAGTAATGGGGACAAATGGCACTTCAAAGTAGTAGAGCCACGCTGATTTCAGCACGCAAAGCAGCAACGGGCCGGATCAACCGGGGCGGTCTGACCCTCGCATAGAAAATCAACGTAAAATGACAGCGTTTATGCTGTCGTGTTTCCTTGCTGAGTGCGAGACCTTAGGCCCAATGATGCAGAAGCATCACTAGGCCGTCATGGTGAAGGTCACCATGCTGCATTGTTGCATTGTCTGCATTCGCAATGAGTATGGTGACCACCACTCTTGAATTCTGCTTATGTTTTCCATCAGGCAGAGCAGAGTCATTTTGGCAGGCCCATACATAAAAAAACAGACGATACTAGGTGATTAACTAAGAACTCGCCAGTTCCGTCAATTCACCCAGTAAGAGCTTCTTCACTTTTATCTTGAAGGAGTAGCGGCTTACCATTAGGTAAACAGTCTGTTTCTTGCCCTATAACATAAACAAAAACTCTAAAATAAATTCCAAAGAAATGGTTTTCAAATTTAACTTTCTCAGTGAACCCAATAAGCCAACGCGACGAACTAAGGTAAACAGGTTTATGAAGGTCCTATCCCACGGGGCCCGTTTACGCTCGCCCGGCCCATAACCGGTGCCCTCACCCCGCCGTTAATGACGTCGATGTTCGATACATCTGTAATTTTCTATTACTGTGGTCGTGTGATGGACCACTTTTATCGTACAGGCCATTTAGAACCAACTTACGATGTAATTAGCGTTCAAAATTCTATTTGACGGCCCCAAGTAAGTCAAAGGATAGAATCTATACTAATGTTATAAATTCTCTATCTATTAGGTTTTCCTGGCTAAACCACTTTTTAATTTGTTTTTTTTTTCTAAATAGACAACTCCCGCATTAGCAATATACATTCTGTGTCGCGGGGGACTTTACAAACATACATGAAACGGACACAAAGAACACCCAGACTCAGAACAATAATTTGTGGGATGTGTGTTGTCCCAGGTGGGATTTGAACCCACAATACCTGGCGCAGTAGAAAGCCGCGTGACGACTGTTTAAACCACTAGACCAACCGTGTAGTCATTGAACCGATTTCAATGAAATTTGGCATTTAGATTCTTTGAGTCTTGAGGAACGACATAGGCTATTCCATTGTCTAAGAAAACAAGGTCTCGCATTCTGAGAGCGACACATGTGACGTCACTATCCAGTTACCACTTTATAGCAACATAACACGAAATGAACCAACCAGAACCAGCGATAGCGGTGATGACGTAAGCAAGTGTAACCTACGTCATCACTGAGTCTCGAAATGCTATACCTGGCGAAGTATATTTTTATACCATGGGCTATTCTGTACCGTGATATCCGACACATACGCAGGCGGAGCTGCGAGCAAAAGTTAGTACCTCACACATCTCACACTCCACCGCCAGATCCCAAACTAGAGCCTGTACTGTGGTAACCAAACTACTGATAGACATACTTATATATTACTAAATATGTATATGTTTTCATATCGTAAAAAAAATACACCCAAATATGGAACAAAATGGTCACACAAGATTTATTCTGGTAGTAGAGCCACGCTGATTTCAGTACCGTTGGGTCGGCTCGATTGGGACGGTACTACCCTCGCACAGAAGATCTACGTAAAAAGACAGTTTTCGTGCTGTCGTGTTTCGTTGGTGAGTACGAGACCGGAGGCATAATGATGCAGAAGCATCACTAGGCCGCCATGGTGTGGGTCGCCATGTTGCATTGTCTGCACGAGCAATGAGTATGGTTACCACCATTTTACGGATTCTGCTTATGTTTTTCATCAGACAGAGTAGAGTTACTTTGGCAGGTACATACATAAAAAAAATTGGCAGTCATAAGGACTGACGATAGAAGTCAAAACTTAAAACTTATAATGTTATTTGTAAGATTAATATGTAAAATTAGTAACTATTAATGTCATATTGCTTGTGGCGGCCTCCACATACAGCGCAACAACAACATAACATAGTACAGCGCCATCTACCGAAGATACGTCGAACTACGGAGTAACGAAGGAAACTAAGAAACTACCAATCCTGAATCGCGCAGTGAAAGTTCTCGCGCACATTAACATATATACAACATCCCAACATTAACCGTTGGGCAGTTGGCCTGCCAGGCATGATCACCTCGCCTGGTCGGAGGTTCCACCCTTTGTGTTGGTGGGTCATGACACCTGTCCCCCACAGTGCTTAAATTAAAATTATCAACATCAAACATCATCATGTCGGTGACGCGAACCCATAAGATTTTAAAATTAAAAATTTCAAATTCCACTGCGCAAGCACTTAATCGAGTAATCATACGCCAAAAATGCCTTACATCATTTTGGAAAAGAGCTGTTACTCTTACACTGCTAGACGGATATTAACCAAACATAGCTAACAACCACCGCATGCAAACTGGCTTTCAAATGAAAAGAAACCGCATCGAAATCGGCCCATCCGTTTGAGAGCTATGGTGCCATAGATAGACACACACACACAGAGACAGGTAGACAGACATCGACGTCAAACTTATAACACCATTTTTTTTGCGTCGTAAAATGCGCGATAAAAAGATGTAAATAAATATAGCTCATGGAAAGCCTTCGGTGACGATGACGCGATGTCCATGATTTTCATGACCCAAAAAGTGCTCAACGCGCCTAAAGTTTTCACTTCATAACAACAGGACTAGGACTACAGAAAACCGATGTTAATAAGCTGTTGTTTCGTAGCTGAATAAGTGAGTTCACTCAAGCTTAACTCTCCCCTCTCCCTCTGATTATGTGGGGAAGAAGAGAAATAGCGAAAACGCACCTGTGAAGCCAAAATTGTAACTCCAAGTCATCACCAAGAGTAGCACCCGTTTACAGCACATCCTACCCTCCTTAATAAAAAGAAGTATGTTTTTGACTCAAATAAACTCGAATAAGTACCATACTTGGTGTGTATTTTATAATACATTTGCACGTCAAAACTAAGTACCTAAGTCGTAAAGTCGGTTATTTAAGATCACTCAGACATATTGCGGTAAATTTTATATATATATATTTCAAATGTAAGGGCTCTTGTAAATATAATTGTAGAAGGGAGCGCTTTTGCAGTACCTACATTCGGCAGTTCCTTAAGTTATTAAAGGTTTGTATTAAGGTATTTTAAAGTAATCTAGTACGGTATCGGTATTTTTCCTTTGGTAGATTTTCTGAAAATGAATTCTGGTTCGATCGATTCATCACCCTCGAAATCCCCAGCTTACTAAATTTCATGGAAATCGTTGGAGCCGTTTCCCAAGATTGCTCATTTAAAGGTGTTATATAGATTATTCTAGACAGACTAAAAATAAAATATTGGCAGTTATAAAGACTGCTGATAGAAATGAAAACCTATAACTTAGAATGTTATTTGTGTAAAATTAATGTGTAAAATTAGAAATATCATAATGTTTAAATTAAATCATCATGTAGGTGACGCGGTGACGCGAACTCATAAGATTTTCCCTACCAAAAAGTGCTCAACGCGACCAAAGAAATTTTGTGGCGTCAGCATGTCGGTGACACGGTGACGCGAACTAGTAAGATTTTCCCCTACCAGTTCCCCTATCAGTTCTTTTTAATCTTTTAGTGTAACTGTAAACGAACTTTAAACTAAAATAGTAACGAGCAATGAGAACCAAGAATTAAAATTCTCGCGAAGATGTAACTGTTCGAGCGCTCTAATGTCGTTTACATCAATCGAGCGAGCATTCTTATAATATTCCATACTATTTTTTTTATGTTTAGCCCTGCCAGAATGTTTCTACTCTGCCTGATGGAAAGCATAAGCAGAATCCAAGAGTCACCATACTCTTTGCGAATGAAGACAATACAACAATGCAGCATGGTGACCCGCACCGTGGTGGCCTAGTGAACTCACCAACGAAACACGACAGCACGAACGCTGTCATTTTACTTAGATCTTCTGGTGAGGGTAGTACCGCCCCGGTCGAGCCGGCCCAACCGTGCTGAAATCAGCGTGGCTCTACTGTGGTAGTCTTCCACTTTTTTCGTATAGAGACACTATCTTAAATAACATCTAACATCGCATTGTAATACTTTTTATAATAAGACTTTTTTGTATCACTCAAAAACTCTTTGATAGACGAAAACCATTACAAACGAATAAAAAAACTAAAGTTGATGTCATAAAGAATATGGGAATTGATACAAACAGGTGAGTTATTTACATATTTGTATTAATTAACTAGATCACTCACGCAACCTCGTCTGGGTTTCTAATTGCCCGTAGCGTGAAGCAGTGTGAACAAATTTGTTCACCATAAAAAAGTTATAGTGAGCCAACCTTAGAAAATAGACATGTGCTGTCGCAGACTTTTTTTGAGAACTTTTAAAGGGGAACAAGCCCTGATACGTTGTTTTTGTGACACTCTAACCGACACCACAGCAATGGAAACTCTCAAAAGTAGTTATTAGCCCCCGTTTTTATTATCGATACTCCGCTACTTTTGGTCGTAGCATAATGATATATAACCTATAGCTTTCCTTGATAGCTGGGTTATCTAACACTTTAATAATTTGTCAGTTGGGACCATTACTTCCTGAGATTAACGCGTTCTACTAAACGAAAAAACTCTTCAGCTATAAAATACATATTATATGTGTAGATAGATATCATTAAATCTGGCTCCATATAAGTAGACCATGCCCTTCTTGGGTATATCCTACTACTAATAAATCATAGTGTGATTATTATATATCACATCACACTATATCATATAGGCGAAAGTTTGTGAGTGTGTATGTTTGTTACTTCTTCACGCAAAAACTACTGAACAGATTTGGATGAAACTTTACAGTAATATAGCTTATATATCAGAATAACACATAGGCTACTATTTGCCGCGAAAACCCACATACACGCGGGCGGAGCTTGTTTATTTATAAATGTCAAGTAGGTACTTTAAAAACTTAAGTACCAATGAGTATGGTGACCACCACTCTTGGATTCTGCTTATGCTCACCATCAGGCAGAATAGAGTCATTTTGGCAGGCCCATACATAAAATAAAAAAATACTTGGATGACCGAGTTTAGCTCGAGATTTTTTTTGGTAAATTTGCTAAAAATGAATCCTAGCTATATCGATTTATCGACCGATATATATTTACCAAAGCCCCTTGCAGACTAAATTCCATAAAATCGTTGGCGTTAATATCTGCATCAATTTATTTCAACGCATTTGACGCTATAAATGATACATTTCAAAGATGACTTTATTCTTATAATTATTCGAGTCACTTATCCAGTGGAGCTCTCATCAATGCAGCCATAACATGCAGAAATCACACAAGTGTTTGCTTGTCCTGGTTGGGAATCGAACCCACGGCCTCGGGATAAGCAGTTAGGGTCAGAGATAAAAGAACTGGACTGCACGGTTGGCCTAGTGGTTGAAGCGGTCGCCACGCCGCTCTCTACTGCGCCAAGTGTTGTGGGTTCAAATCCTACATGGAACGACACTTTGTGTGATCCGCGAATTGTTGTTCTGAGTCTGGGTGTTCTTTGTGTCCGTTTCATGTATATTTGTAAAGTCCCCCGCGACACAGGATGTATATTCCTAATGCGGGAGTTATCATTTAAAAAGAAAGAAAGAACCGGCGATGTAGACGGAATAACTCAATAATGGCTATTTTTTTTATTTATTTTTATGGAGTAGGCCGACAAACGAGCAGACGTATCGCCTGATGGTAAGCGATTACCGCCGCCCATGGACACCCGCAACACTGAGGCGTCACAAGTGCGTTACCGGCCTTTGGGGGATGGGGGGGGGAGATAGGGGGAGGGGGGTTGGGGTATGGGCCTCCAGTATCCTCACTCACTCGGTGAAACACAGCGCAAGCACTATTTCACACCGGTTTTCTGTGAGGCCGTGGTATCACTCCGGTCGAGCCGGCCCATTCATGCCGAAGCGTGGTTCTCCCACGGCTCTTCAAATAAATAAAATTGAAGTGTCTGTTTGTAATTTGAAATCAACAGTTTTTTTTATGGAATAGGGGGCAAACGAGCTGACGTATCGCCTGATGGTAAGCGATTACCGCCGCCCATGGATACCAGCAACACCAGAGGCGTCACAAGTGTGCTGACAGCCTTTGGGGGATGGGGAGGAGGATGGGGAGGAGGATGGGGCGGGAGATGGGGGGAGGGGTTGAGGTGTGGTCCTCCGGTATCCTCACTCACTCGGTGTAGCACAGCTGTTTCACAGCGGTTTTCTGTGAGGCCGTGGTATCACTCCGGTCGAGCCGGCCCATTCATGCCGAAGCGTGGCTCTCCCTCGGTAAAACGCTTTTCACTAAATACATATGAAAGTATACTCGGTACTTACGTATATCAAAATCAAATTTCAAAAATTTTGGCTGTCTGTGTTTGTTATCTCTAGAATGGCACGACCGACTTTGGCAAGACTTTCACTGATATATAGCTAATGATATGAGGAGTAACTTATGCTTCTGTTGCCCGCGATTATTCTTGTACCGCGAGTAACACCGCGGGGCTCAGCTACTATAAATATATTTTGAAACGGAAATTTATATGATTAAAATGTTCATATCATTTCAGCCATGGCAAAAAGTCTGACAAAGAAACACAATCTCCGCTGTTGAAGATTTTTAAAGAAATCATGATGCGAGAGGACAAGTAAGGCATTTTCTTAGATAATAATCTTCTATTTATTAACATCAGACAAGCCACAGACTCAAGCAACGTCAAAGTAATTGAATTGTTAGGATATCATCAACGGCGTTTTCACAACTGCACCACCCTGGCCAGGCGAGTTGATAATTTTTATTTATTTATTAGTTGCCAATATAACTCTGCTCTGCCTGGTGGAAAGCATAAACAGAATGCATGAGTGGAGGTCACCATCCTCAATGCAAATAAGGATAATGCAGAATAGTGCCCAACACTATGGCGGCCTAGTGAGATGCTTTTTCACGGCCCGCTTAATGGATCCGGGATCATAGTGTGAGGGAAACACGTGCGCTCTTAGTGAGTTTTCAGGTTTTGACCGCTCGGCACAGGAAGGAAGAACTGAAGCGATGAGTGCCGAGAACGTATTATCCATACCTCCATACCTATATTATAAATGCGAAAGTAACTCTGTCTGTTTGTCTGTCCTGCTTTCACGGCCAAACCGCTGCACATATTTCAATGAAGTTTGGCATGGAGATATTTTGATATTGGGCGGGGCCGCATGCAAAAGCTAGTTTTCAATAATCGCAACTTTTTATTTTCTAGTGACCCAGAAAAGAGAAATCTTCTAGATCAGGCAAAGAAACGGAAGCAGTACACAGGATCCAGGACGAAAGTCAATCGTGTAAGTTATGTTAGTCTGACATTTATCTGTATTATAATAAATACGATAATTCCATGTATCCAATGTGGCGTATACAGTCTTATCCAATGGGTTCAAACTCCACATGAGACAACACTATGTATAAGTTATGGAATCAGGCGTTACTTTGCGGAAATCCATGACATTAATCCATGACATTAATTCATGAGACATGTCTCGCGGAATTAAAGCTAAATATATTTCATAGCATTTAACACTATGTATAATCCAAAATTGTTGTTCTTAGTCTGGGCCTTTATATCCATTTCATGTTGTTTTTTAATATTTTTTTTTTAAAGATAATTCCCGCATTAGGAATATACATCCTGTGTCGCGGGGGACTTTACAGACATGATAGAACAATCATTTGTGTATCACGCAAAGTGTTTCCCGGTGTGGGATTTGAACCCACTACACTTGGCGCAGCAAGAATTGCCCTGGCGACCGCTTAAATGACTTGGCCAGCCGTGCAATATGTATGTTTGTAAAGTCCCTGCGATACTAAGTGTCTAAATATATGGGAAGGAGTAGAATTGAAACAAATAGAGACGTACCAAGCAGCTTAGCTCATCAGAATTTTAGGAGGAGCTCGCAATGTTTACAGAATAAGAGAAGAAACCGAATGAGTGAGGATACCGGAGGCCCATATCCCAAAACCTCCCCCCATCCCTCTCGCCATGCCCCTCCCCATCCCCCAAAGGCCGGCAACTCACTATTAACGCCTCTGGTGTTGCGGCTGTCCATGGGCGGCGGTAATCTTTTACCATCAGGTGATACGTCTGCTCGTTTGTTATTACCCCCTATTACATAAAAAAATATACGTTACGGTTCTAGAATTTTCTAGTATGATCTAATACAAGACGTATTTCTGCCTTATTTACATAGAATCATTAAGATTGTTTACTGTTTTATTTCTATGAATAGCCATACGTAGTACGTTCTTCAACTATTTTACAGAGATCTTGCGAATCAAGCAGTTCAGAACACAGAAAAAGAAGCCCTTATAAAACTTTGGCAGCTGAACAGAGACTCGATGAAAAACCACGGGAATCGCAACACGTGAGTAGCAACTTTTTGAATTCGGACTAGAGCTAACCGTTCCCCTACTGCTGTGACTGTGTACCAGAATCTAAGCAAGATCAACAGTTTTAAATAGTCAACTAACTGCTGGACAAAGCTAGTAGAGCCACGCTGATTTCAGCACGGTTGGGCCGGCTCGACCGGGGCGGTACTACCCTCGCACAGAAAATGAACGTAAAATGACAGCGTTCGTGCTCTCGTGTTTTGTTGGTGAGTGAGAGACCGGAGGCCCAATGATGCAGAAGCATCATTAGGCCGCCATGGTGTGGGTCACTATGCTACATTGTCTGCATTCGCAATGCGTATGGTGACCATCACTCTTGGATTCTGCTTATGCTTTCCATCACGCAGAGTAGAGTCATTTTGGCAGAGCTATACATAAAAAAATGCGTGGAGTCCTTACGCGCGGAAAAAGTGAAACTTCGTAATGTGCAACAGTGCTTTCATACCCCCTCCATGGTAGCGTTAAACGTTTAACGCAACGTTGTACGAATTCGCATTAGAAATTTCACTTCAAAAAAGACCCCGCATTAGGAAAGACCTCGTTTGACTTTGACTGCCTCGTTGGTCTAGCGGTTGGCGTGTGCGACCGCTG